>OX382178.1:10465006-11918067 GCA_947507545.1 Clistopyga incitator | reverse complement strand
GTGGCGGCGAGAGATCAACGAGGAAATTTCACGCTGATTCGTATACGGAGCTAACAATGTGGGACGCAAGGTCGCTCGGCTAAAAGCCAAACGTCACAATTGCTCTGGCAATATCCTCGCTCCTCGGCCGGCTCTTTCGGCGCGAGGCCGAACGAGGGTGCGTGCGAGGGTGGTCCCACAATCCCATACAGAGCGCTGCTATACAAGTACTTTCGGTCAGTCAGGATGTTTCCATTTGTCGGACACAATAGCAGACGCGCGTTCGTGTTACCTAACCAAAATGAAAAAAATATGTATTCTATTCTACATAGAGATATTTCCTTGAAAATGTAAATATATTATAGGTACTTTCAAAATGTCCTTCCCAAACATATCCCCAATTTATTGAGATTAATATTTTTTCGATTTTTTCAAGCGATTTCAGTAACTTCAAAGTTCACCGTCCGAACTATCAATTTTTGCTTCACGCACATATTTTCATACTCAGGTAAATGAACACTGATTACAGTGTCAACGGAAATAACTCATATAATTTCATCGTTGTTAGTTGGCATATCGCAAGTACAATATCATTTTTTTAAATCACAGAGTTTACTTATTGAACAGAGATAAAATTGTCGATGGTACTTTACATACATTCGATATACCCAAAGTGCACGATTCAAGATTTTCAAGACATTCACCAGTCAATGAAAATTTTTTTTTTTTTAAGAAAATCAATTTACTTTTGATTTTTTTATAAATTTAGAAACAGAGCAATAGAAAAATTATGGAAAATGGAATATGTGATTATTGCTCTACTTGTTAAAAAATGCAAAATCATATGCAATACGAGGACATCGATGATCGAAGCGTTGGACTTGAAGGGAGAGAAAAACTCGATTGAAAGTGACACTAAAGATGACGCAACGAGCTTGCCATCACGGATAGGTGATAAGTTGGTTGACGGGAGGATAGAATAAATGTAGGGAGATGAGTGAGACAGCGGTCGCGTGTGGCTATGCTACTTGGTTATGCGGCATGTGTCTCGAGTCGCCCCTGGCAGAATTTACTACTACTCTGCTCCTCGTCGTCAGTTAAAGCGAGGAGCAGCAAAGTATGGAACGGAGTAGGAAAGTATCGCGGTCGCTCGGTGAGGCTCGTCATCCTCCGGAGATCCAGAGTCTCCTCGTGAGCCACTCGAGAGTCCGCGTAGTAACAACTCGATTCCATATTCCCCGCAGGGCGGATGTCGCCCAGTGAGGAATTGAATGAAATAAAATAAAGTCGCATGATTCCGTACTACTATTCGAGTGTTGCACTCCTCGCAAATCCACTACACATTTCACGGCACATACGGAAAACCCTCAAGACCCCGCGAATGTTTTCTTGGCTCGTACGAAGCGAAAATTTCGTTGGGTATATCGAATATTTTCATCGCTCGTGCGAAATAATCGCAGTCGGCATAGGAACTTGGCATGCGTTGCATTTTTTGTCTCGATTCGTAGAAATGCTGTGTGCCACAGAACGAAAGTATCCCCGAGAAAATGGCAAAGAACACAGAAAACTGGAAAAAATAAAATGTCAACGTTAAAAATGCACCCAACGAATTGTCACGGTTCCAATTATACACAATATCCAATATCCAATATCCAATAGAAAACAAAATTTATTGGAAGTTTCGAAAAACATATCATTGTCAAATGATAATGATAATCACAAATAAAAATACACTGTCTCGCGTATATTCGAAAAAATTCATACGCAGTTTTTCTTTCACAGGTTTAATATTAGTGTCCAGGCTATATTTTTTTAAGGATGTAAGTAAAAAAAAGGCTGACTTCTAGATGGAACTTGATTTACTTTTTATTGTCTAATAAAAGTCATACTCTTCTGTACCTGTAAAAGTGTTGCAGCGCTCGTGTTACAACATATTTTGCGCGGAGAAAATTTCGTTAGGCAGATCGAGTAGTTTGGTCGCTCGTGCGAGATAATCGGTGGTCGGGAGACGGACGTTAGTGTTCTTGTGGAAGAGGTATAGGGAAATAAAAAGGAAATTGGAACGAGAAAACGAGACGGTGCATGGGAAGAGACAGAGAGAAGGGAATAAAAAAGTGAGATGTCGTTGGAAGGGCGGCGGGGGAGGAGGGAGTAAAAAAGTGATGCCGTAAAGCACTCAGCGGGGTGCGTGATCCGCTTACCAAAGTCACGAGCCACATGGGCATCAGGAGCGTTATACCCACGAGTTACTACACTTTACTATGCCGCGCTCTAGCTTGTACTATAATGCTCTACCAACGCGATACGTATTCGCGTACACTCGAGTGCGCGTCATCCACGTGCGTATATGCCATACGCGCATAGCCATCAGGCAGTCCTTCAGCAGCTTCTACGAGTACGGGCTTCCACTTTTGCCGTGGGCAGTGAGCCACCGGTTCGTCCAGCGTCCACGTTTTACTCTCTTATTACTGCAGCGTAACTGCGGTGCAATAAAATACTCCGGACACTGGACATTGGTTTTTCAAAACGGAAGATAATAATCATTCAAATGAATCTTATTGTTCGTCGTCTGGAATATCATTTTACCGAGTCATCGCGTTTATGCGGCTATTTTCGGATCTGGAACAAGTTTTACATGCTTAATAATGCAAGCCTCGAAATGTTCATTGAATCGCACAGATTTCCGAAGGACTCTTCTGTGTTATTTAGTCGCTGAAGAAGTCGGTCTCATGTATTTCCCTGGTTTTTTAAATATTTTTTTAAAATATCGGCGGTTCACCAATTCTGGGTTATACGGACAGTAATGAGCTGTGGTCAATACTGGCTACTAGGAAAGCCCCATTTTTGGTAATGCTCTTAGCCAATACTGAGACAGCTGACAAACGAGAATTATCAGCTGGGGCCTCGTCAAAACTAGTTCATATTTGCAGAAATTGGCAATTTGGACAATACACCGAATAAATAACCGGGAGCGTGACGCGATTCCGCACTATTCAATGCATTCACTCACGATCATCATTTTCCAAGAGGACGGAAAAGGCGCAGAGAGAATAGTGGCATTCGAGTGGAGCAGAATAACGCTGACGATGAAACAATTAAATAATTATCATGTACGTGATGGGGTGTGGAAGGCTGAGCCCGTGGCACGATCTTGCAGCTTACTGTCTTCCCTGGTCCCTTGTGAAAATATATCTATACATTTGCACACAGTGCACGACAGCCGAGAGAGAGAGGAAGAGAAGCAAAAAAGAAGAGGCGAGGCTTGAGGACAGTACACAACATCATCAGCCCTGAACGAGCTAATATCGCTGCTATATACCATGTTTTCGGTCGCTTCGTGTCATACACCACGAGAGGAGAGAGAGAGAGAGAGACGAAGAAGCGGCCATCTTGTTTAATAAGTTAAGTGACGAGACGCAGCTGCCCGTCTTAATGAAACATTAGTTTACGTTTGGTTGGGTGCGCGCGTTCATCTCCCGCTCTCTCGTTCTGTGCTGGCGCTGCTGGGATATTCTCTCGCAACGACGGCGATGTAACACCGGCGATGCTAGCTGGCAGGGTCATTAGGGAGATGCTCGTCGCTGTTGCTGCACGCTAAATCGCCCTTGCGACACTGAGCAGCGCCAGCAACGAGTAAACCACCACCCGAGAGCAATCAGCGAACGCGCGAGCCGACCGCGTATATAGCTGCCCACTAGATCTGCGAATTAGCCGCCAGTTGGAGTAGAAAAGGGCCGAGAAATCTACTGACTTTGGAGTTGAGGAATATTTTCTCATCAGTCACACGGAAAAATCGAAAAGCTCCTTAGTATTTTCATAAATATTATTTTTTGTATCTCAATGACAATTAATTATAGCGATTAAGCTGCTGTTGGCGAAAGGGAAGAACCGAGTGGTCCCCTGACTGCGGAGTAAGGAAAATTCAATTTTGAATATTTTCTTATTACACAAATAAATAATAAAGGTGTTTGGTAAATATTTCCCTACATGTTTATCGGAAAAAAAAAATAGGTAGAATAAATGTAAATATTTAATATCAATAAATTAGTCACTTGTAATGGGTAATTTAGTGAATCCAAGTTATTTTCTGTTTTGCATTTCAGTAAAATTTTATCCGACACAGTGCCAAGTAGAAACGTGTATTTTTTTTTTATGTTGTATGTCTCTGTACGAAATTCTTCAATGATTCGTGTATTTCAAGTTCCTCGTCTGTGCTGCTCGGTCTATTTCCAGCAGTTATTGAGGGCGACTGATAAAGCGAAAGATTGTATAACATATTAACGAGCACGAGCCTATACGAGAGATGAGTGCGAGAAATATGACTAAATGCTCTCAATTGGCCTTGTGGGGCAATCCGAGAAGCGACACAGAGTACTCTGTACAGACTCGTGTGTGTCTTCAATCGCAGCATCTTATTGTCGTGGCATCACGATGACTCCACCGTCTTGATGAAATCGTAACGCGAGGAAATATACGTTCGTTCCCGCATCATCGACGACAGAAGCAACAAGGAGAAATAGAAGAGGACAGAAGAAAGAAAAAAATGACGAAGAAGATGTTCGACACACGTACGTGTGTAACGAATTCAATCTCGTGACAACATCTGTCGCAAGATCTCGTCGAAAGGATCCGCGACCCACGTCTGTCTTGCTATCGGTCTTGTCGGTCCCGGAAAACTTGGATGAAAGTTGTATATATACTATTCAGATCAAGATGCGTGCATATACAATTGTAGGTATATGTATATATATGCACATATCGGGAATATATATCAAATGCCACAAGTTTTACATATGCGTACGTGGGTGAAAGTCGGGTCGAAAAGCCAGGAAGGCAAGCAGAAAGGAAAGAAGGGTAGACTGTGACGGGAAGTCTGGTATGCCATGGTATATATGGTATTGGCATATAGAGATAGATATGCCAAGTCGACGACTATCGATTGCCACCCTCCTGTGGTTTCCAAGTGTCGCCCCTTCGCCGCAGACCTGAGGGATGAAAAAGACGTACGACCGGGTAATTCCCGGCGTCACGTGGTACCACAGTAAAATACAAGTGTCGCGGAGCATTCCAAAGCACATTCCACAAGGCGAAAGGGCAAACTTTTATTCAAATGTATTATTGTAAAAGTGTCTTATAGTGTCAAATGTCGAGTTCCCTTTTGGCACTCGAAAAATGGTTTTGTGGATCAAATATTGAGAGTACTCATAGAAATGGGGTTAATGGTTTATTTCAAATCAATAACCTATGGTTGATTGTAATTAAATTCTGTTAGGACAGAATGTAAAAAAAAAACAAATTAATTTTTATAAAATAAATAAATTATTGTTACACACGCAAAAATGTTTTGCTTGCCTATAAAGTGTGGAGGAAGTCACGTTTTTTTTTGGGTTACTCGACAATTAATTAAAGAATTAATACCCATCGTCAAAATTGATTATCAAAAAAATAATCTCATAGCTTCAAGTGATTATAGTACATCTCTTTTCTCATGACGACTTCCATTGCCTTTATTTTCTAATTAATTGCCACGAAATAATCCTCTTGCGTGGTTCGAGATCACGGCTGCGATTCTTACGGAGCAGAAGGTACAATGCTATTGTCGGAGTAATTAGAAAAAGTCGATTTATATTTATGAGCCCAGAATGGCGCTCAGATTTGCGGAGGAAGAATAAAGGACATTGCGAACAGCGCAGTTCTCGGCAGAAATAATATTTACTCCGAGCAGATATATAGATATACATGTATATAATCGAAACGAAAACAACAACATCAACTGCGAGAAAGAGTTAAATCGATGCATAGCGAATGACGTTATGCAGTTGCATAATGTGCGCAGTGACAATGTTATGCGTCACATTGTAAACGATGATGAATGAATGATAAAAGAAGAAGAATCTATGTTAACGCGTGTTACTCCGAAGCACGATTCTAGGTCCTCATGGAATGTAATGTAGCCTCTCCACTGATGATACTCCCTCCATGTTATGCGAGGATGTCGAGGCACTTTGAATGCGAAAGTTATGCTTTCTGTACTATACGTTTACGTGTATTATAAAGGCCAACCCCTGGAGGGCACATATTCAGTTGGGCCAAAGTTTTGCAATTAGCTGAGGCGTGTCAATTAGGCTCATTATGTCATTGTCCCCCAACCGAATGTATGAAATGAACCATGTATTTGTATTATTGCATATCTTTTGTCTTCCTATAATATTATTATGATTTTTTTTTCCAAAATCTGATCCATTTTCCGAATTTGTTATTTAACGAATCAGTCAAAAAAATTTCAGGTTTAACCCGAAGAATTTATTTCCACCTTGTCCAAATGGTTGGATCAATTTGTTGCATCGAAACCAAATTCGAAAGATCTTAACTCCGCGAATTATCCAAATATCGTTCGAGTAATTTCCATACAGCAATATTAAAAATTATCATGCCATTTTTTGCATCTTAAGACACATTTGGGTTTATTTCTCAACACTAAAGGTTCACCACAGCCTGAAAAAAAAAAAAAAAAAAATCAAAACATCAATAATTATAGTGAATAAGCTGAACAATAACAATAATCGAAATATTATCACCAAAAATGTTATAGACAAACGTATTATTATCTGTTACATTAGGGAAATTAATGGTCTTTCGGTGCCTGGAGTGAGGAGAGGTGAGAGCGATGCTCAGCTGTCACGTCAGCATCAGAATTCACTCACGGGGTTGGATAATCGACTTCGGGAATGGAGAGGGAGGTGCAGGAAGCGAAGAGCATATCGCCACCCAGCGTACAACAGCCAACTACCGAGCTCTCGGTACTCCAGTGCTCTGCACACTCCGTACATCTCCGGAGTCCCTCCCGGGCATGCACAACAGACCTGTTCGTAGTGGCAATCGGCGTGCAGCAGCTTGCACGTACCATTTCGTGCGAGCGCGTACGTTTACGTCATTGGCGAGAGAGGAGCAGCTGCTGATGGCCTGCGGCATCATCAGCATCAAACGTGGAATTTACACGCGCGCTGAGTTACGCTGGCGACAACGAGGACAACGATAACACAGCGTTCTCGCCTCCGGAATCATCACTCTTATAACAATAATGATAATCATCCCGCCGCCAGGAGATGAGAGAAAGTTTGGATAAAACGACTTACGACCTACTCAAGGTCGTCGTATTATTACTCCCATCGGGAGAGGAATTTTTTTTTCTCTTAATTTACGATCTCGAGACCCGGTCTGGGTCATCGCACTTGAAATTTTTATCTTCCAACGAAAATTTGAAATCTGCGCGGATCCAAACTCCGTGGGTTTTTTTTTTTTTTTTTTTTTTTTTTTTTTTTTTTTTTTTTTTCCGCCGCTGGTGAACGATTTAGTTAGTCTAGATGAACGTGAGTTTGACATTTGTTCTATTGAGTAATTAATTTTCTTTTAGGGAAGCAAGATAGTAACTTTTGGTCGATTTTTTAGCTGGAATATTTACAGCAATGCGATTATGCAGAATTTTTCGGTTGACGTGTGAGAATTTTTTTTTAAACCTCCTTCGCTAGGTTCCAATTATTACTATAATTATAATTCTATGAAATGTTGTTTCATTTGTTATAATTTATCGTATATCCATTAGAATTTTAATGAACCTTCCTTAATGTAATTAAGTTTGAAGTCTATTTAGTTTAACTTCCTGTAATCATTTATCCAGTGTGTACTTTTTACGGTGTGGCTTTTAAAAAAATAATTTCTTATAATACGATGAATATCGATAATATGTTGAATTCTGCATTTTTTGTTTTCCAGAATAAAACATCCTATCGATGGGTAAACACGACCTCGTGAGAGATTATCATTTATTGGGCTCATGCAACGAACTCGGCTCTGTCCCACCTTATACAAGACATTGCGCAGGGCGAACGCCCCTAACGAGCATAATAAACTAGATAGTTATTGACTCGTCTGGTAGTAAAGAGCGAAGCGGTCTGCAGAATCTCCCTGACTTCCCCTCCAGTTTCTTCTCCGCTCTGCAGGATCGGGTCTCGGGAAAAGACGAAGAGGCTACAATATAGAGATGAGATAGATCGACGACGTTGCGGACTGGGGAACACGGCGAAGAGGGAGAGAGAAAGATGACGATGGAGAAAAGAAGGTAAAAGCGAGAGAAGATGCGTTCGCCACAGTTCGTTAGCGACTCCAGGGAGTTAATTAGCGAAAAAGTTAATTTCTCGTGGTTGCGCTCATAAACGGACGAGCCAGAGCGGCGGGACGTGCGCTCTCGCGAACGGTTATGAAATACGAGCCTGATAAAGGCCGCCGCACAGGAAACCAAAGTTTTTGGCGAGCCGCGCGCGTGCCGTTGGAAAAGGGAGAGCGAGAGACTCGAGACAGCCTCGGAAGTAAATAGATTAACATTGTTTCAGCATGATGGCTCCGTTATGACTATGTGGCTCAGAGGAGAAAGAGCCGAGTGCAAAGGGTTACGGAAATTATGGAACGATACTTTCAAGAAGGGGCTCGAGCTTTTCTCTTGTGTCTCGAGGAGATTTCATCTATTTTAGCGAAGGGAAGAAAATATGCAAAAATCTGTATCATGCGTAAGAAAAAAATCGTTCGCATTTATCGTGTTATATGGTATGCGGGAAAAGTAAACTATTCCAGGGATTGAAAATGAATTTTTTTCATGAAACGTGACTAAAAGTAGAATTTTATTAATGTATTTTATTAATATATAAATTCAGTAATGAATAAAACGAGTGCGACAAATTTGAAAGAGCATTTGTAAAACCTTAATTTCTTATTAATTATTGTCACTATTTGGGTGCAAATAAATTGTTCAATTTTTAAGTAATTTTCTTCAATCGTGCGATTATTGATACGAGTGCAATTATTTATAATCAATCAACAGGTTACAATCAATATTAATTGGGTATGATTGAAGAGATGCGATCTATCGCAAATATTCGATATGCAACGATGTACCGGAAGCTGGCCGGATGCTCGGAGCTTCCGATGAATCGATAGCTCTCACTCCACATCCATCGCGCACTCGTCAAAGTATCATCTCCCATTCTCTTTCGAGGGCTTTGCCGGAGCTTCCAGTTTCTATCTCCTTTTCGACAGTGTTTCCAACTCTTCGCCCTACTCTACTGCCGATGCTTTCGCTGCCACATGCTCAACTTTCCTGGCCTCGGTTTCACTCTTTCTCTTTCTATCTCTGACTCTAGTCGGCGAACCATTACCATAATGGTACTGCGCGCTGCAATTTGTGGCGCTTCGAGAGCCTCGACCGAAATCATCCTCACGTAAATCATTCGCAAAGATGCTGATCCGGCAGACCACCAATAGAATATCAAAGCAGGTTATCGAAATGTTGAATTGTATTATGCACGCTACGTTCATAAATTGGTGAACAATATTTTTTTTTGTGCTTTTGAGAAACAATGTACTTCACATTTCGATTAGAAATCACTTTTAACATCGACTCAAAGAATTAATAGATTTAGACATTCCTTGAATTTGTCACTAATAATGTTTTTGTGAGATTTATTTTATCTGTGGGAGCATAGAAAAATAATCGAACCAAATAATTCTGGAAAAATTGGGAATTGTTATATTCAAAGCAAACATTCATTTTATCGATGGTGAATAAATTTACATGCAATTTTTTTTTAAAGATTATTTTCAAACTGCTTTTTCTACCGTTTTTATTAAAGTGGTACAAATTTACTCAATTTTGTTTTAGTGACAAAGGCTCTCGGCGATTTAAACGTTTTCCTTTCTATGGAAACACTTCTAATCATTACGAAAATCGAGACTTAGAGTATATTTTTCAGATACTTTAATTTATGTCAACAAAAAAAATTATCTAGTTAACAGAGAATTTTTGAAAAAATAGTGCGATTTGCGGAAATATTTTTCGAGACATATTTTTGTTATTGATAATATCATTGTTGGAATTCACGGATTTTTATTCAAAATGAGAATCCTCAGCGATTGGCCGACTGAAAAAAGAGCCGATAAAAAAGGCCTCCGCTGTCTTGAGTCCGTGCAAGCGGAGCGGAAATGCGTCGACGCGCCCGACGATTTAATTAGCGATTAGCATTTGCGTCCCGTTAGGTATACGCGGCCAATCAAAAAGCGACCGACCGCGAGAAACTTTCCCCTCGTTATGCAAATTTCTCGCCTCTGATGCGAGGAACGAGCGACGAAGAGCAAAGTGTAGAATGAGAGGCGAGTCTCTTATTCCTAGGAAGAAAAATATTTTTGTCTCTTGGTGATGCTGCGGGTGGGTGAGTGGTCGCACTTCCGACAATTCACTCAACTACTCTTGCGATACTCTAGCTTCTCTGTCTTGGGCAGCGATGGATGCGAGCTCGTTCGCCTTTCGCGCCTGTGCGCCAACTTTCTGAATAATTACACCCAGGCTATGAGCTTGATTCATCACCCAAGTTCTTCGCTACCTAAGATGCTTTATCTCCGGTCCGCAGTCTCCGCAGAAATTAATATGCTAATACTGGCACGCGGTCGAGCTCACGGAGAAATATCTCAACCCTCATTCTGTCCGGGGAAAGCGGGGTGACCTGGCACGGTTTTGCTTTAAACTCTCGTCACTGCTCGTTAATTGGCGATACCAAGATTAGCAGAGAACAATCATCAGATGTCATGAAATCTTGCAGTTTTAATTTCAAGTTTTTTAAATGTACCGATTCCTCGTTTTATGGCAATTTCGGCGAGGTAAATTGTCAACATTTTTTTTTAACACTGCAGCTTGAGATAGAGATATAAAAAATGATCAATCGGTCCCGAAAATCAATCGAAATAACTGCAAAAGTGGGCGTGACTTGGCACGATTTTGCTTTAAACTCTCGTCACGTTAATTGGTAATACCAAGATTAGCAGAGAATAAAAATCAGATGTAATGAAATCTTGCAGTTTTAATTTGAAGTTTTTCAAATGTACTGATTCCTCGTTTTATGGTAATTACGGAGAAGAAAATTGTCAGAAATTTTTTTAATTATTGCAGCTTGAGATAGAGATGTCAAAATGATCAATCAAAATAATTACAAAAGCGGAAAAATTATAAATATCCAATGAACCAATTCACAGCTATCTATCAAAAATATCCATCCATACGGTAGAAATTGTCTCATTTAAAAAAAATGTGAATATGACAATTATTTTGGGCCTCTAATATACAAACCCCTTAAGAATTTATTTAATTTTACCTTGGCCACGACGATTAACATAGAGCCTCCCAAAGTGCTAATTTTTAACATTGTTAAAAAATACTGTAGCTGGATTGCAATACTAATATCGACGAAAATAAAAATATAAAATTAAGATCTACGGTCTGAGCGTTATCGTTGCAGCAACTCTTCGTTATCCCATACATATATTTAATACCGTTACAACCAAGCAATAAAAGATCGCGTAGTGGTAAATACGTCGTTAAGTATCAACGTCCGAAATAAAACTAGACAGATGAGAGAAGACGCTCGTAAACGTCATCGTCTCTTTCCTCCCTTCGTATTTCGTCCCGCCCGTTGAGCCTTACGCTCTTGAGCGTGGCGCATCAGGCGTATCACTCTTTCGTATTCGCGGCTAATGATCGGCCGAAGCGTTCGTCAAAACGACGCGAGCCTTTTGTACAACGGAATGAAGAAGCGACTGCAGGAGACAACACTTTCGTTGAGCGTCATTCCGCAATAACACTTATGTGTCGCTTCTCGTACATTGTAATAAGAAGATACTTTCGAAAATCATATTTCCCCATCCCGAGGAAGAATCATAGACAAGCGCCAAGTTATAAATCCTAGGAATTCCACAGATAACATTAAAAAATCGACGGAACCATATGGAGACATGGAAATAGGAAAATTTCCTTACTATCCACCAATAAAATATTTTTTTAATTGAAATGAATTACGGCGTCATTGAAATTCTGGAATTTGCGCGATTACCCAGCATAGCACATAATACGCAGAATCTCACATTGCTGGAAATAATAAACATAAAGATGTTTCACAAATTTCTGAAATTTTGTTGAAAAAAAAATAAAAATAAAACACAAAAATTTCGTCTGCCATTGGCAGTAATTATTACGGATTATATATTTCTCTCAATGTAAGTACAATTAAAAAACGAAAAATAGCGTCATTGACATCGGAATTCGAGAGATCATTAGCCACGGTCTGTAGTAAGTAGCGAATCGCTTTGCTTGGAATGATTAGCGACAGGTGATCGCCACGACGACGAGTACCATGCGTGAGCCGGTCATTCGCCGCTCAATATCGATAAATTAAGATTCTAGGAGTGTGCGGTGGCGGTACGCCATGCGACTTGTAAAGAGAAACGATTACGGAAAATGTAAATTACACGATTAAAGTTATTTACACTCATTGTCCTGTCTCGCGGTGAGGGACAAGCAGCCAAGCCGCAACAGCTTCTCTTCCGTTACAAGTATTTTACTTACCTGCGCGTATCGCTCAAGAGCCACCGCACACACTTATTACTTATTAGTTACATGCGTACGTGCCGCAGCATAAGCTTCATCGCTCGCAATAACGACCAACGCGCATTTTTCTCTTTTTTACTCCCCTCATCGATCTCCCCCTTGCCCCCACTTTCCCAAGTCGTTTATTCTCGCCTCTACTGTATAATTATAAAATGCTCATTATCGAGCGACGATGAGGAACATGACGATACAAATGAGTGACTGTCGGGTGATCAACGGATCATCCAACAGTCGCTTCGATCTTCTCACTCATTTACGCGAATCCACTCGGAAATAATTGTCGTGAAGTAATTGAAAAAAAATTGTGAAACACACTAATGAACGTGTTTGTATTCTGGCAAAGTCGTAATTTTCGTCTGATTAGTGACATAAATGTGCCTAAATTTGCAGCATTTCCAGTTTTTTTTTTTCACTCTACCAATTCTTTCATTGGCTCTGTACATTAAGTGAGGTTTTTTTTTAAAGTCTTAATCAAAATAAAAAGTTTTGGAATGAGTGAAAAATAATATATTATAAAAATTCGATGACCCGATGGAAAATGCCTTAAAATGAAGACGGTCAAATACAAATTTGTTGTACTACCAATCATTTAAAAAATTAAAAACGACGTCATTGATACCGTAGAATTGGCGCGATCATCAAGGACGGTCCATAGTAAGTATTGCCTCGGGTAATTTGAAATAATTAGCGATTACATACGAAGCCATAGATGTTTTAGAAATTTCTGGCAATTTAGCAAAAATTACGGTATATAATTATAAAAGACTCATTATCGAGTGACGATGAGAAAGATGACGATCTGACTGATCTGTTGATCGCCTCGGCATCTCTTCGAGCCTCTCATCCATCTACGCAAATGGACTCCGAAATAATTGTAGTGAAATTATGGGGAAAAAATGTACATTCAGAATTATGATGATAATCGCAGTGAGAGCTGGGGATGGAATAAGCGAGTAGCTCAGAGAGACTCCTAATTTCACAATGAAGACCATGCGTCGCCGGGACCAACGTCACTAAATCACTGGTCGTGAACTAAAGTCCCGGCCAGATGTGACACGAGAATATTTTTTGCTAATTTGCTATTCCCCTGCTCAGCGTGAGGTCTTGTCGAATTCGATCCTGTCGTTTGCATCGTAACACCTGATATCCTGAAGAAGGGAAACAAATTTAGTACGTCAATACAACGTTAACGATAATTTTAAAAACACTCAGAAATATTTTTGTTCGATACAACAAAAATTAGTGAACCCATTTCCTTTTCGCTCTTGGACACCGGAAGCCCGGATTTCCACAAAAATCTAAAGTCAATTTTTTTTTATTCTAATGAGAAAATAAAAATTTCATGGAGTAAGAAAAAAAAAGTACACCACTTACAATATCGAAAGCTATGTGACAAAAATATGCGAAAATGAACCCAGAGATTTTTAATAACAAAAATTCAAAACATGTATTTCCATAAAAATCGAAACTCAATTTTTTTTTTTTTTCCAATTGCGATGAGAAAGTAAAAATTTGCGAGAATAAAAATAAAATATACACCACTAATAATATCGGAAGCAATGTGATAAAAATATGCGAAGTTGAACCGATCGAAAATTAAAAAAAAAAAAAAAAAAAAGAAAAACGTAGAAGGGGAGAATGTCAGATCGGAAAGTCGAGCACGGCGAGGGTGAACTGGACAGAGAGCTACACTCCCTATTGGTACCGAGTTCAGGGCATACCGGTGGGATTCGATGCCGCACGCTCTCGCGCGCACAATGGAATTATGCCCTAACGTATTGGAACGATTCTATGGAACACTCATCCCTCTCTCGCTCTCTGTTTCACAGTGGTTCGCAGGGATATATGCTCACTCGTAGGCTATACATATATCCTATACACGCGTTCCTCGCTCTGTACAACGAGTGTGGTATGTTGGATATGCCCGCTATGCCGGGGCCATGTTCTGGTTTTGATCCGTCCGCCAGATAAGATCGCCCTTTGTTATACGAAGGCTCGTGCCTTCGGGATCTCTCGTGCCTTCTGGAGAGCTTAAGGAAGGAAGAGGAAGAGAAAGAGAGAAGCGGAGAGAGTACGTTCGCGTAGGTATACTTTACTACAGTGTATATAGTAGTGCCTCCGTGATCCAGCATGGGTTCTCCTGCAGGGGAGTTGTAGTGGAGCCGTGGGTGTGTAGGCTTTCTTGCCAGCAGCTTCGTATAAACTGTCCTCCTGGGGCATAAGGATCGCGGGCTTTCGCAAGGCGAACGATGTGCCCGATGTGCCTGGCACCTTGGAATAGTTATGGAATTTTTAATCGATGAAACGATTCAAAAGGTATTTTTTTAAAAATTATCTCACATGGCGAAAATGTTTAGTTGTAGGTAGTACAACTAAACATAATCCGATTGATCTTGTCAATTATTTTCGGTTGGGTTTGGGTACTTATCAATTAGTTGGTTTGCTCAGCTATAACCTGGTGGACTTAACAATCTAGGAAGGGTTAAGCAGATTTCACAAAGCTTCTTCCACGAAGAATCCAAAATATATAGATTCACTTGTCAGCAGTTTCGTAAAAACGGTCCTGGGGCATAAGGATCGCGGGCTTTTGCAAGGCGAACGATGTGCCCGATGTGCCTGGCACCTTGGAATAGTTATGGAATTTTTAATCGATGAAACGATTCAAAAGGTATTTTTTTTTAAATTATCTCACATGGCGAAAATGTTTAGTTGTAGGTAGTACAACTAAACATAATCCGATTGATCTTGTCAATTATTTTCGGTTGGGTTTGGGTACTTATCAATTAGTTGGTTTGCTTAGCTATCACCTGATGGACTTAACAATCTGGGAAGGGTTGAGTAGATTTCACAAAGCTTCTTCTACGAAGAATCCAAAATATATAGACTCACTTGTCAACAGTTTCGTAAAAACGGACTGGGGCAGAAGGATCGCAAGGCGAAGATTACGAAAAATCGTTAAGGGCTTTTGAGTATCTTGATTGGACACAGCGGAAAGAAGCGGGTATCAAAACTCACATTAAATGTGCGTAATCGAAAACATTTCTGGTGTCTCAGGATCCGGGATAAAAGTAAAAGAGGGATGCATAAAGATAAATAAAGTTGTTTGTCCGGAGGAATGACGACACTCCGGTGATGAGGTCCGTTAACCCGCGTTCCCAATTGATTCGCACCTCGCGCCATGTGGAGAGCGAGAAGATATCTTTTCCAGGTTCGCAGGCGCCTTCATGACAACGTGCATCGTCATCACTCGCTACAGTAAAACGTGCTACGTGTGGATAATCATACCCTGGCTGTGTTTCTTTCTGTAAAACTTCAACGCCTCTTCTAAAGGATATTCAATGGATGTACGTACGTCGATTTAAAAAAATAGTGTTTCCTTCTATGTCAAATTTCTTAAGCGCTGCATGCAAAAAACTTTTCACACATGTATATTAATTCAAGGAACATTTTTTCAAATAATTTCCCACACACTCATATTAATTCCAGGAAATTGTTGTCAACAGTTTACTTATTCTAAAACAATATTTTTATTCCACCGAAAAATATACACTGAGTGAAAATAATCATAATCACAAAGTCGCAACTATTTATTATGAATTTGTTTAACCAGTTTTTTACAGTTGTCCTAATTAAATAATTGCATGAAATAAAAATGAATACTTGTCACTTTATAGCTAACTGTACTATCACAATTATTCTCTTCATGTGATATGTGTTTCTTTCTGTAAAACTTCAACGCCTCTTCTAAAGGATATTCAATGGATATACGTACGTCGATTTAAAAAAATAGCGTTTCCTTCTATGTCAAATTTCTTAAGCGCTGCACGCAAAAAACTTTCTACACATGTATATTAATTCAAGGAACATTTTATCAAATAATTTCCCACACACTCATATCAATTCCAGGAAATTTTCGTCAACAGTTTACTTATTCTAAAACAATATTTTTATTCCACCGAAAAATATACACTGAGTGAAAATAATCATAATTACAAAGTCGCAACTATTTATTATGAATTTGTTTAACCAGTTCAGTTGTCCTAATTAAATAATTGCATGAAATAAAAATGAATACTTGTCACTTTATAGCTAACTGTACTATCACAATTATTCTCTTCATGTGATATCTCGAGTTATGAAAATGATGAATTATGAAGCCCGTGATTTTATTATACGAAATTTTCGAAAGAATTGTTATTCGAAGTCGTGTTTATCGTAAGTTTACCAAATGCCAATTTTACGGTACATCGAGTTCGCTCTTTCGGACGTCAATTCGTGGCTGTCGATCGAAGATGCAAAGTAGAGACATGGAAAATTTCAATAGAATTTCATAGACGAGCCGCCGAGACGAGAGCTCGGTATACGTGCGACAGGACGATCCCGTTAGCATCCGAAGCGGTGCGGGATACGCGCGCTCTTCGCGCCACCAAGCAACGCGCCGGTGATGCATATAATGCAATGCTGCTTGCAACGCGCGCGCGATACTCGACGAGTACAAGCTCACCGCGCACTGCGCGAACTCTCACGTATAGGCATCTCGTTTGCAAAATGGCTATCATCCTCCCATGAAATCGTCGTTTGCTTCCAACCACATCAACGAACGATCTACCGCACCGCTGAGTAAAGGCACAGCTGCGGATCCGAACGCTGAGTGAGCGACGATCCTCGGAGGCCTCCGCTCTTCTTCGCGCTGCGCCACAATTCTCTTTCAGAACAGAGCGAATCGGAGGCGAATGTTGCTGCCGCTGTTGGTCCATTACGACGATGGAAATCGATTCGTAATGCGCGTCCCACACCACCATAACATAATCTCCGTTTATTTTTTTAGGCACAATTCACTCCTTCTTTTCACTTCCTCTTTATTGCGCCTCTTCACGTTTGCCTTTAATTGGAACTGTAACTTTATTCATTCCTTTTCACTGTTTTTGACGTTCCCATAGCAAAGAATTTTATTCACTGCCCCACAATATTGCACACTTAATATTGTTATATATGTTGTCCGGGCGGAATTAAGGATACTATAAGGAATTTTTTGAGACACAATTCACTCCTTCTTTTCACTTTCTCTTTGCGCCTCTTCACGTTTGCCTTTAATTGGAACTGTAATTTTATTCATTCCTTTTTACTGTTTTTGTCGTTACCATAGCAATGAATTTTATTCACTGCCCCACAATATTGCATACTTAATATTGTTATATATGTTGTCCGGGCGGAATTAAGGATAAAGGTCTGAAATTTGGTGGGAGAAAAAATGAGGAAAGATTTTAGAGCAATTGGATACGTTTTAAAAGCAACGGGGTCTCCGTTTTTCGCTCTTTTTCGTCGCAAATACAACGTCCATCATCGTCCACAGCGGAGCTAAGAAGGAGCCGCTAATACCCGAGGTCCGGCAGCGTAGACGGGATGCGCGCGTGAGGGACCAGCATGCAGGAGTTCTCGTCGCTGCGAGAGAGGCATAGCATGGCATGGCAGCAGGGCATCGCCGAGATGCCCTGCCCGCGGGTGCAATGACCCAGCTGACCTTTGTACGGGCAGCGCGCGCTCTGGCTTGGCCTCTGCGCTGGCTTGGCTCTCGGCTCACGGCTTCGCCCGGTCCTCTGCCTTATACTGAACCAGCGAAGGTCCTATATACGTATACAGGACCTCGCGGTCGTCCTTCGCCTTTTTTGTCGGGCATTTAATCCGCGTGTCGAAAAATCAATGACCGCTGGGACATGCGGAAGTAATACTAAAAAAAAAAAAAACCTTGACACTGACTTCGTTTATTACTGTATTTTACTTACACTGTAAAAAAATCGGCAATGTAAAATGCAACATTTTTTTAACATTATACAGTGACATAAAAAAATTATGTGTATTTTTGGCTCAAAAATGTTTGCAAACGATCGCCAGTCGCGGTTAAGTACTTGTTGAAAAACATTTTTGGTGTAATAAAAATAAGAACATCAAGAAAAACGGTTCGGTCCATGTGGTGAAAAATCATCGACCGCTGGGCGGAAGTGCTGCTAAAAAATTAACACTGACTTCTTTTTTTCTGTATTTAGTTTACGAGATAGTGAGATAAAAAAGCGATGACCCGGAAACATTTGGAAATGGTCGTCAGTCCCGGGCTAAGTACTTCTTGGAAAACACTTTTGGTGTAATAAAACAAGAAAATTAAGGAGAACTGTTTTGATGATGGTCGCGGTTCGTTCCCACGTAAACCCGAAAGACAGCAGATCCACGAGGTGACAAAACGTCGTACGTCGAGTCACTGCGGTATGACACACGGTGTATATAGCGTACTCTGTACGTAAACGCGTTTTGTGGTACGTGAGCTCGCGCGTTGATGGGTACAGAAACGCGCCCGCGACCGGCCACCTCTCGAAGCAAGGCGCTTTTAATGACGCTATAAAAATCTGGCGGTCGTTAGATAAAGCTAACCCTCATTGCAGCAGCGCGGCCGCGAGAACAGCAGTCACACATTTTTTATTTCGGTGCGCTGACCGCTCGTCGACGCGCGTTCCTGAGCATCATGAGAAAGAGAGAGAGAGAGAGAGAGAGGACGTGTGGAGATGGTTATAGGATCAGAGATTTGATTCCATAGTGCTTATTTTACTCGTCAACTCGGTGATAGGCCTCGTTCTGAGACTTTGCACGATCCTCATAATCACCACATGAGTTCCACTCAACAACTTTAAATGCACCTTAAAAGAATACACCGGCTGCGTCGAGCTCGGAAATTAATAAGGAGATTACTAATTAGTGACGATAATCAAAGACGAAAAAGGTCGTTGGGTTCAAACGATCTTCGAATGAGATTAGAGAAATTAATTTCAATTTTATTTACGATCATACATTACCTTTGCAACTGTTGGACCGTATTTACAACTTTATTTATTTATTTTCCTATTAAACGTTACTCCGCAATAACAATAAAGCATCCTATTAGAATTCAGCCGTGAGATATTTCGACGATTATGCTAATGGGAAAGTCTGATGGTATTAAAATGAAATGTTACAACATATAATCATTGCCTCGGCTTTCCCAAACGCTCATAGAATTTTTCGACCGATAATCTTATCGAGTGTCTTTTGGAGACTTATATTGAGATTCGTATAGACACTATTTCCAAGATTCGCCAAGAATTTCTCTGAGACTCTCATCGAGACTTCATTCGAGACTTTCTTCATGATTTCTTTCTTTCGAAATTTGTTCAGTGGATATTTTTGATGCTATTGTTAATATCCGTCATAACGGTGCTATTATTATTTGATTGACTCAATTATAGTTACCAAATGCAAACTTTTTTTTCGTTCATATTAATATTCCGTTAAGTGAGTTGCATTTTTTGAAATGTACACACGAATCAAAGATCTTGCTCAGTGAAGTATACACAATTAAAATACATATATCGTTGTCAAGCAAACTATGACGGTGAGTGACAATACATTCACTTGTACTTCTCGTGCATCATCAGGGTATCATATAAATTTACCCCTGCCACGTTTACCGAGACTACAGCGAACTGAATTTCTATGCAAGTCATCGTTCGGCTCGTTACTCGAAACTCGTGTTGCTGATGGTTGAAGCTCGTCAACACGAGTAATCATCTCCTCTCGTGGTCTACCAGTGTATGAACAACTTCTATACTGAAATCCGGCATGCCTCTGAAGTACACTGCACGTACTGGGATATATTCAGTACGTGTTCCCATGGGCGAATCCTCGTCATCGTAAACGCGCAATGCGAACCTGTTGCGTCCGCTCAGATCGCACCCTGTCTGTCTGTCTGACTCCCTCATCGTTTCCAGCACATCGTATACTGTATTAGTACGCAGGAGAGATGAGCTCTACGCCTTGATCCAGCATGCGTTATATACAGTTACTGTTATACCCTACGTATACTTGGTATCGGTTACTCCATCCATGGTAGATTCGTGTGATGATGAAAACAAACATCCAGAATCCAATATGCCTTAAGGACGGAAGACCATCGATCCGAATGTGTACTTTGGAAAATAAATCTAAAATTGACTAAAAGAATACGTAACATTATTAGGGTTATTACTACAACATTCTTCGGAGTAGAGTTTTTCAAAAAGACATGTTTTAAAAATCGCACCCAGTCTGTCTGTCCGTCAGATTCCCTTATCGTTTCCGACACATCGTATACTGTATTAGTACGCAGGAGAGATGAGCTCTACGCATTGATCCAGCATGCGTTATATACAGTTACTGTTATACCCTACGTATACTTGGGATCGGTTGCTCCATCCATGGTAGATTCGTGTGATGATGAAAACAAACGTCCAGAATCGAATATGCCTTAAGGACGGAGGACCATCGATCCGAATGTGCGCTTTGGAAAATAAATCTAAAATGGACTAAAAGAATACGTAACATTATTAGGGTTATTACTACAACATTCTTCGGAGTAGAGTTTTTCAAAAAGACATGTTTTAAAAATCGCACCCAGTCTGTCTGTCTGTCTGACTCCCTCATCGTTTCGAGCACATCGTATACTGTATTAGTACGCAGGAGAGATGAGCTCTACGCCTTGATCCAGCATGCGTTATATACAGTTACTGTTATACCCTACGTATACTTGGTATCGGTTACTCCATCCATGGTAGATTCGTGTGATGATGAAAACAAACATCCAGAATCCAATATGCCTTAAGGACGGAAGACCATCGATCCGAATGTGTACTTTGGAAAATAAATCTAAAATTGACTAAAAGAATACGTAACATTATTAGGGTTATTACTACAACATTCTTCGGAGTAGAGTTTTTCAAAAAGACATGTTTTAAAAATCGCACCCAGTCTGTCTGTCCGTCAGATTCCCTTATTGTTTCCGACACATCGTATACTGTATTAGTACGCAGGAGAGATGAGCTCTACGCATTGATCCAGCATGCGTTATATACAGTTACTGTTATACCCTACGTATACTTGGGATCGGTTGCTCCATCCATGGTAGATTCGTGTGATGATGAAAACAAACGTCCAGAATCGAATATGCCTTAAGGACGGAGGACCATCGATCCGAATGTGCGCTTTGGAAAATAAATCTAAAATGGACTAAAAGAATACGTAACATTATTAGGGTTATTACTACAACATTCTTCGGAGTAGAGTTTTTCAAAAAGACATGTTTTAAAAATCGCACCCAGTCTGTCTGTCCGTCAGATTCCCTTATCGTTTCCGACACATCGTATACTGTATTAGTACGCAGGAGAGATGAGCTCTACGCATTGATCCAGCATGCGTTATATACAGTTACTGTTATACCCTACGTATACTTGGTATCGGTTACTCCATCCATGGTAGATTCGTGTGATGATGAAAACAAACATCCAGAATCCAATATGCCTTAAGGACGGAAGACCATCGATCAGAATGTGCGCTTCGGGAAATAAATTTGAAATGGACAAAACGAATAGGTAACATCATTCATGTTATTACTACAACTTTCTTCGGAGTAGAGTTTTTCAAAAAAACATTTTTAAAAATATTGTTTGATAATTTCTTTTAAATACTTTTGTATACTTTTTTTTGTATACTAATATACAATACATTTTAGTCTTCCAAAATCACATGATGGACCACCGATAAAAAAAATATTGTGAAAAATAGCTATACTTATTTTGTATATATCACGTGTTCGCACGACTGTAAAAAGCCTCAGGGCTAGTCCGATTATCGAATCACTTTCAACCTTTCCAATTGTGATAAATTGCTGCATATTCGTCACTCCATTACGACAGATTTAATCGCCGATAGTTTCTTCGATTGGATTAAAAATCACTCTCTCTGTTCGGCTCAACTCGCGACTGTTATTAATAAGTGTCTGCGTAAGAATCGGTGGGAATTTCAATGCCTCCAGTTGGCAGCTTTTATTCTGGCGGGCCTTTTCCGTCGTTCCTTTAATGTCCGTCATTTTCTTGATTATAAAATAAAAAACCGTGTCAGTGGCAAGCGATCCGAGCTGCTGAATCTCTTCCTGAAGATCATCCGAGGCAACGACCAGCCTACCAAAAGGCGTTAGCCCGCGCGTCGAGCTAACGGTGCGTGGATAAACCATTAGCGAGTTACGACCTGGGATACGAGCTGATGCTGTTTCTGCTGCTGGTGCTGCCACAAGTGATGGTGTACAAGACCAGCAATGGGTTCTTCGAGGAAGAGGTGAGTGCCAACTGACACAGACCTCGCCTCTAGGTCACCTCATCATCTTCTCTCCGCCAGTTTCCTCTGATTCTTCGATAACTACCGTAAATTCGATGCTTTTTCTGCAAGACCAATAATTAAATCAAACTCGTTAAAATTATTTGTCTAGTGTCAGTGATATTATTTTATGAGATTACCAGTTTTTCAATGCAGGTTCATTGAATTATCATTACTTTTCGTTAAGTCGTTCTACCCAATATGATTATCTATTATATAAGTCATATTATCTAGAAAAAACATGAGAAATGTGTATTTTACATGAGTTGGATTTTTTCTCTTTCTTCATTTGCGACAGAAACGTTAACCACCCGGATGAGAAATACAAAAAAATATATAACGCAGTTAAAAAATAATGAGGAAGCGGCTTACAAGATTCTACTTCGTTTAAAAATTCATTTCTCAAAAATCAGGCTCAGGATCTGAAATCATGATCCACATTTATTTCATACAGGCTCATAGATGGTTTATCTTTTTTTGTTCCTGATGAAATGAAAGCAGGACTTTCAACTCTCGGGGACTCTTAAAATATTTGGTGAACATATGGCAGCGAGTAAGACAAACACACTCCGAGTACTTAACAATACAGACTTTTTCTCGGAGCTCGGACGGTCACGTACAGCTCGAGATCTACGCGAGTAGATCCTACAGTAGGCCACCTCGGCACTGCACGCACGATCGAGAGAGCAAAATTCATCGTCACGCTAGCCTAAGCACGAGATCCTGTTCCCGGATGCGTGCATACGTAGCAACTCCTTCGAGAGAGAGAGAGAGAGAGAGTCTCTCGCCTCTTTTCCACGATCTTCCGTTTTGATTTTTGTGATTGGGGTCCATCGGGCTGAACCACTTCACGAAATTTGGGTACCTCAGGTTCAAAGAGGCTGGCTTCAAAAAAAGTTCCTTAAATTAGTAAAAGATTAAAGGTGATCGCGTGGCCAGCGGCAAGGCCGTCTTTTCGTGACTCAAGTGGAAAGGATCCAACCATTTTCCAAGTATTGACCGCTCAAATATCAATTTCCAGTCTGAATTGGAGTAAAGCTGTTTCGCGAATGTCCTAAGTGAAGAAACTAATAGACCCTCGGTCTTGAGTCCTCGAGAAACGCCAAGAACATAGAAGACCGCACAGTGGCTACTTTGCGGTCACGAGAATTACAACCTACTTCATTTTCAACCGGTGGTATCTCCTGCTTCTTCGTTGCCACACGTATGTATTATGTATATTTACCTGGACTCGACAGTTACACAGAACTTGAAACTACTGAGGCAAGCATAGAATGTGATTTTATTTTTTTTGAAAATTTCTCTCGCAAACGGCAATATTCACTTTTTAACCTAAATTCCAGCCTTATCAGTCAAGGTTCGTATGTTCTTAGATCAAACTACGATAATCCAATTGTAAATAGATCATTTTTGTAAGTGAAAAAAAAAAATCTCTAAGGCTGTACTCAAGTTATAGAGATGAAATGTTTTTTTAAATAATTTTTTCGAAGAGTGGTTTTTCGATTACCAGTTGGTAAATAGTCAATTCTTCGTAAATCATATTTTTCCTACGAAAATCACAACATTTATACAATACAATTTACAAAGGCCTTAAAATTCCCGAGCCAAGCTCCGCATCTGAAACGAATAAAATTATTTCCTGACTAAGACATTTCTCCGTTTATCTAGGAGCTGCTACTTGTCCAGTCGCTCATGCGGAGGCAAGTAACAGGTGCAGAGCATCCGGATGGTATATCTCCTTGTGGGCTCGGACACTCGGTACAGCTAGTGTAGGAAACCGTGAAGTAATCCTCAACGACGAGGACTGCACGCGAGGAAACGAGACGTGGAAGGTACTCACGAGTATACGTAGCGCTGGAAGAAGGCATATCGCACACACAGTGAATGGCCCTCTGATGTTCTGCTCACCGTGCGACTTCACGAAATTAGCGACGAGACATGGAACATAGGCTCGCAGCCACGACCTGCGAGTATCAGGCGCGTTTAACGACTTCGTAAGCTGCAGAATGACCGTTTGACGACTTGGCCATTTCGAAAAGGTAAAAGAGGGACGAGAAAGAGGTGAAGTCCGGATGCCAACTGCTTCCACGGTGCTCCATAGCTGGATGAGAGCTCAGAAAATTGGGTCCAGTCGGAATCATCCTTCTCGCAAAGCTGTGTAATTGTAGGTTACCACAAACGTTTTACACGGCGTATTGCGAGCATGGTAACTCGTACAATTATTGGCGCCTTAACGTCACAATTAAAAATAAAAACCATAATTCTGTATTTCGTGCAAAATATTTAAATATTTCCTGAAATCATAATTTATTCTTTTTCTTCTAAGGAATTTTGTACTTTCACAGAGTCCATAATTTTTTTCAAACAATTTGTGTCATTGTTTTTTTGCACTTTATCACAGCAACCCGAAAAATGGGTTGCAATTTTTCCTTCGCTGTCGGCCATTCGAGTAAATACAATAGCTTTTGTAGCTTTCAGGAATTCCTGTCAATAATTCCAGAAAAACATACGAAGAATATCGTTGATTATTTTTGTAAACTTGGAGCCGCTTAAGTAGATGATCACTGTGCTTATATTCACCGTGCCAAGACCAAGAGCCTCTGCCTCGGTGATGAACGCATGCCCGGGAAGAAAAGTGGTCGAGGCGGAGCCAGACGTAGTGGAAAATTATATCACACCGCATCTCTTGGGACTGGAGAACACGGAGCACAAACCGCACGGGTCCCTACGAAATGCGCATACCTAATGAGGTCGGGAGAGGAAGCCCTATATAGAATCTCATGTAGGAGAGAATTGTCGTATTTCTTCTTGTGCCTTTGGAGGAGACTTTCTTCGCATATTTCCTCTTCTCCTTCTTCTTCTTCCTCGTCATCTTCATCTCCCCACTTATCGTCGCGCTTCGCTTTAACGAGCTTCGATTAATTAGCTCTCTTTCCGCTCGACCGAGCGTCAATCGAAGGACCTTGGACACGCGAGAGTTTTAACGGCGCTCTCGACAGACGTCGCATTGCAACCAATGAAGCTATACACATGCGTGTATACGTTTATGTGCACATATATATTATGAGAATATATCTGTGAGCACGCGTGGCTGATGGTATAAATTATGCAACAACATGCACGCGGTAGCCGGCAGCTTGATTTATGGTTTTTAATAAGTTTTGCAATAGTGCTGATAGGCAGCTTCAGCGTCGTCGCTTCGCTACTTTTTCCCCCTCTTCGGCTTCGTTATCTGAGACCTGTCCGTTGCAATTCACACAGCGCAACCAAGTATCCGTAATTTATTATGAGCGCGTAATTATCTTATTTTCGCTGTGATAATCCGTGTATCCTAAACTACTTTTTATCGTGATATTAATACGCAAAAAAGAGTTTCCATGTAATGAGACATTTCGCTTATCCCCAAGCGCTTCAGCACTGAGACGCAGAATTTCTTTCAGCTGTCGGATTCAAACGAAAACAGGGATAATTTACGTCTTTTCTATCGTAACATGCCGCTGAAAATAAAGATATTCTTCAAAATACCCTTAAAAAAATTTAAACCCGTATTTACGGAATTTGTCAACTTTTGTCCAGATAGAAACTTTTTTAAACACGTATTCTACATTTTTTTGTAAACTAAAAAAGCGTGAAAATAATTTTTTTACATGTCGATTCAGAAAAGTGTCAAGCATCGAAGATTTTTTTTTTTTTTTTTTTTTCATGGGTAGTCGTCTTTAACGTTAAAGGGTTAATCAAAGCTTCATTTAATTTCTAGCCATTTTGTAGAAAATCCAATTTCCCGAGCGGAATTTTCAGTTGAAATGAAAGAAAATATTTCGCAACATTCAAATCGGTTCCCAGTTAAATACGTAATTTATTTCTTAGCGATTCGTATATATCGGTGCTGCACTTTCAAAGCGTGACCGCGACGAGCGCGAGACCCACCAGTTTGTCAAGCTTGCCCTCTCTACTCTCTTCGTCTTAATTAATTATCACGAGCGTGGCGATGACGCCACAACGTATCATGACGTCCGCGGTGCCCGGGCTGTCGATCGTTTGCTTCTTTTACCGTTCGCGCACTGAATGACGGGCAAACCGGACTGGCACTCGTGCTCGAATACCCGCACGACTACTGGCTCGATTCCCGTGGCCCGGAACTGAGCCGTATGGAGAATGGCCACTGGAAGTTCCTGGAAGGTGAGGCGACGACTTCTCAAATTACTTCTCTCGCACACAATATATATCAGCTGCGTACAACGATCTCGCTCTTTCGTGCAGCTCCGAAGACGCGTAACTCTCAAGTCATTTCGTTTCCGAATGAAGTATACGCCGACACTCTGAGAAATTGTGGTTGCAATTAAATGACAACAATTCATTTTTTGTCGGTAGGATTTTTTTTCATATTTAATAATAAATCATTTTGATAATGATTTGACTGTTATTGTTACTATGAAAAAATGTTACTTTTCGATCCAATTTATAGAAAAGAGATTCCAAAACTTTATCGTGGGCTTTGAATTCACTGATCCCACTTTTGGTTGGAAAATCCAATAGAAATTCATTTTCTGTGAATCGATTTTGACATTTTTTTGTCGTGTTCTATCGTATATTCCATCAGAGAAAACAATTCCCTGAAATGGTTTCACTGAGATTTGAGGAAAAATGACTTTTGCACTTTCCGGATTGCAGAATTCACAGATCTGACTTCCACTTAACTACTCAAAACTAATACCGATAGAACTACCAAAATCGCTAATGATGTAATTTTGTGATGACTTTTAATTTCTTTCAGCGTTTATTTTGGAGTTGTATCGCAAGACAATTTTTTTTTCGCGCGCCATTATGATCCGAATGAATAATTACTCATTCCTCGAACCGGTTGGCTATTGTAGAATGTTTCAGTAGATAAATTTTCGCCCAACGAAAATATTGCGAAAGGCATTTGGTCCTGTGATCCTTAGCGATGCCAGATTTCGTGCTAAACGTGTCTCAGAGTCTCCATCGTGGAAGTTGAAGCGGACGAGGATCACGCGGGCTCATTCTACTCTCGCACGTATGAGGGAAACGTCGCTAATGGGGGTAATGGCACGTTGTACCCAAGTATAATATAAGTACGAGAGAAGCGTGGATAGCGCGCGCGGACCTCTCGATCTCGGGCTAATAGGATCGACGAGCAGAAAAGAAGGAGGTAATGACGGCATTAATATCGCAAAAGAGCGTAAGAAGGGCCTTCTCAGTGCCGCCTCGGCACGATATTGCGAGAATCTTTTCATTTTTTTCTTCTTTTCTTTTTTTTTTCCACCGCCTTTTTTCTTTTTATCTTAGCGGCGAAGAAGGATAAAAAGTTGAGAGAACGAGAAGGCCCCGATGGAACGTGAATCCGTGAGGGCGCGAGAAGTGAGCCGTTATGAGCACCACGAACATATATCCGTACGTTCTATACTCGGAGGGCACAAGTGGGGCTCTCAATAAACTCAAATTGCATGCCTTCTTAGGCGATCCTTCGATCTTTCGAAGCGATCGCTCGGGAGCGCGCCGAGTACGAGCGAGGTGCACGACGAGCACGTCGACGGCGTGCTCGCATCGCGGGGTCGCGAGCCTCGGCACATCGAACGACCTGAGCTTCGATGCCACGTGCGTGCCACAAGTACTTTAATCGAATTTTTTTTCAAATTTTCAAACATTGTTCCGTTTCCTTGTCGATGGGATTTTGTCGACAGGGTAATTAACGGACGGCGATCTGTCGTTTTATCTTATTGGTTAGCGATTAATTTAGACTGCCGCTAGAAAATAATGATCTGGAGTGATAGATACAACCTCTAGGCATTTTAAGTGCTTTTTCGTTAATGTGGAAAGTAGGTTCTTTAGGCACAACGATTTTTTCACATTTTTTGGTATAATTCATGAAGTAATGACTAAACGAAAATAGGGTAACGACAACGATGGTGAGAATCTTAGAACTTAATGCTCGGATTTAGGAACAGGTAAAAAATTTAACATTTTCACAAGTGAATATTATTATACAGCTAATTCATTAGTACGTTAGACACAATAACCTACTGTAAATAAATATATAAATAAACAAAACTAAATAGAACCTCTTGTGCTGGCACTAAAAATGCGATGTATATATAACTCCCTCAGAAAAAAAAACGTAGTGTATTAAGTACGCCACCTGGAGAAACACTTACCCAAAGTAAGTATAATTCCCAAGAGATAAGCAACATTGTAACGAAGCCGAGGACATAAACCTCAGTGAATTTAGTACCTGAACTGGCCACGTTTTTTCCTGAAACAAAAAAAAAAACTAGTTTGTCGTCACAATTATTTTATCTACGTTAATTTATACAACCGCGAGTATTTTGTATTTAAATGAGAAAAAGAAAAATTGGACGCTACAGGAGTCGAGTTCCAGGCAGTGAGTGTACAACTCATGTTCTCCTTGTCCTCTCGTAGCGTCGACGAGAGTCTAAAACGCAAAGAGTCGGCAGCAACAGAAGCAGCAATTGCCCTGGTGTGTTACTGTTTGAGCCGTGGCAATGTGGTATCACAGTCGTTGTTAGGCCGGTGTCCTTTTTACGTGAATTCTCTCACGATCCCGCGCGCTCTCAGGTTGCTCGCTCGCGCGCGCGCGTGCGCTTGCGTTTATACATTAACGTCAGGGCGTAGAGATCGAGATATCTCGGCTACTTCATCGCTCGCGCGTCGCTTGCTTTGTCCTCATGAAAACTGGCGTGTAAATCATGCGCGAGAACAGGTCTCGGTAAAACTTAATCCTCGTCTTCAGCATCGCTGCGCGCGTTTTCACGGCGAAATACAAGTAAATTTGTGCGTTCAGTGCTACGAGCTACGCACGAGCTCGAGCACAGCTTAATTAGCCGATGAAACGACCATTTTTGTCTCCGCGTTTTCTCCCTCGAATTATTTTTAAGAGAAAAATGAATCCTGACGAAACACATGATATTTCTCGCAACACACTTGGCCACTTTTCGTGGAGGGTTTTTGTTCTACGGGCTCGGGTAATAATTACCATTATCGAGAGACGAGTTATATACACGGTAGCGCGTTGAGCTCTCTTCTTAGAATCTCACCTACGAACTCGGCACGATCGAAAGGCTAATATGTAGGTATTATAGAAAAGTATTACTTACGTGATTCTCGCAACGTGAAATTTCGATTCTCACAAAGGTCTTCGCTCCTCCCTCTTTTACGTACCGAGTACATTATACAATTATCGGAGATTTAAATACACCGCGGGAAAGGGGAACATGCCGATGATAATGACCCGTGCTACTTTCGCCACGTCTCGCGCAACGTGGCGCCTCTTCCAGGTGTTTTATTTTCTCTCTAAAAGCCGCATACCCCCGGGACAATATTAAAATCCATCGGTAATTGCCTCAGGTACATATAATACATTAATAATGACAATAATAATGTTATTAATAGCAGTGCTACTGCTTCTGGCTACTGTGGATTATTACGAGGCTGCGTTATTGCGTTGCTTGAAAACGACGTTGCGACAAAAATGTTATATTACACGTGTTACATTGTTGTATAACCGTATAGCATTCTCTAGATTACTACAGTCACGAAATTACACTGGCGATATAAAAAATGTGTAATTTTGTAGTTGAGATGCTCTTTGAGACTTTTGTTTTTAATCCCAAGCAACTGATTTACAGAAATGATTTGAATAATTTCATTTTTTACTAAAACGCGTATTGTAAATTCACTAACAATTATATTTATAATTTCAGCCAATTTTTAAATACTTTTATGTGAAACTAAAACAGGAATCAGTGTGCGGAAAATATGTTTGAAAATCGAGGAACATTCGGTAATGCCAAATACACAATTTATCGCAGATCCATAAAAGAGTCCGGATTACATAGTAACATGTCAATTTTTCAATATCATTTCTTCAAGACTTATCGCCATACTTCAATGTTTCAACATTTTTTAAAATAAGTAGTCCCAAGGAGAATTTTTTTTGTTTTCGATTATAAGGAGCCAAAATCTCAACCAAAAAGTGAATCACATTTTTTTTAACGACCCTAGGATTACACACAGCGATTTGGGAATCACTGGCTGACATCGGTGTATATTCCGAGGGTCAGTGTGAGCACCGAATGACCACCTGCTTCGGGCGCCCCGAGCAATGTCCAAATCCCGGATGCCCCACCGGATCACCGCACCACCCGACATCTCCTCGTAGTAGCTTTCGCCCCGACTATCGGCCGCACATGCATGCAACAGGGGTGGCCACAAAACACCGGCAGGACTAGCTCCACTTCCTATAACTTCCCCCTGTTAAAGTCCTTCACGGTATATGCGGCACATCGACACGAGGTCTCGGGAGGAAATCCTGACAGTCATGGGAAACGACGAAAAAGCGCCATGGCAATTGAGACAGAGGGGAGACGAAGGGCTCGACCGCTAAGTGGTCGGTCTCGATAGCTTGTGCCTTGCTGCACAACCAACGTCGCAGCGCACGTTGACCAAATTTGTCACGTCTCGAACTTCCGCGCAAAGTAGCCACAACACAAGAGAAACGATGTTTGAGATTATACTGCAGACGAGAGAGAGAGAGAGAGGGAGTGTCACGTCGTCCGGCCTTGACTAATTTTCGTGCGACCACTAGAAATTTCTGGCGACGGAATTTCTTCACGTCGAGATGACCGCAATGTGAAGATTTCGATAAACACTTTTTTGGGAGAGTCTCGGCGCGGGTTTTTCATTAGACAGTTAATCAATGAGGCTCGAACCTCGGGAGACTAAAAAACGATGCCGAATTAAGTCGTTAATGGATAGACGAATTATCATTAATTGAATTGATATAAAAATTGATTAGGATTTGAAATAATATATTGATTAATGTATTGACCATTAAAGTATATTCCAGAAGATAGATAATTGAGGAATCTCTGAAATATTTTCGGTTTATAAACTGCGGTTTCGGAACTTCAGTTGTTTTCATCTTCTGGTGTTTGGTCAGATCGTAAAAAACTTTTCAATGTTTCGACCTCTCGGTCCAGATTCGCTTTATATTACGAATACTTTTCATTTCCGACATGTGAGTAAAATCGGACAGGAAAAATATGAGAAGAGGAGGAAAGATGAGAACGAAGGTAAAAATAGGATAATGATAAGGTAATTAACTGATACAATTTAATTGTTAACTATATTTAACATATTCCTTTTACGTATCGTTGTCATGGATAAGCAACGCGTTTGAAATGGTGCAAAAAATTGTTGCAATTTAACGAATAGGAAAGAAATTAGTAACACGCTTGTTTTTTTAAGTCAATGTGGTCTCCTAAATTCCCAAATGTACACAGAAATCCCAAACCCATTTAGTCCCATCAAGGACCTCAAGTTTCCAAAGAGCACTGTTCCAGTCCTCGACATTCTGGTCGACCAGGTCGAAAAATAAGAAGACAATAATCCAAAGATCGGGGCCAGGACTATTTTGCATATCGTCCACAGGCATTCTCTCTCTCTCTCTCCCTCACGATAGATAGATGCGATGCATCGATAGCGCGGCGCCTGCACAACGTTCTTCCCCTCCTCCTTCTTCCTCAGATCTTCTTCTTGCAGTCAGTACAGTACCCAACTCGTTCGGACTTCAAGGGAAGCAGCAAAACGCGACGACTATAACGACGAGTCACAGAGAGAGAGAGAGAGAGAGAGAGTGAGAGCTGGACATCTCCTCTCGCCGCGCTTTCCTCTCCTTTCCTCAAAGCTCCTGCTGGTGGAGAGCGAGGAGAGTTTGCGATATGCTGTGTATAGTCAGGATGGCCAGCTTCACCACCAGCAGCAGCAGCAGCAGCAGCAGCAGCAGCAACAGCAGCAAACCAACCGAGATGGCAGGGGCAGATGGCGCGAAGATCGGACCATTGTTTGCCTCCTGACAGCGATAAGTTCACAATAAAGTTACATTCGCTCCCAAGTAAGTTCCTCCCGTCGTCTCACCGGCATCTCTTCCCTCTCCATTATCCTCACAGTGACGTCGTTTCCCTCTCTCTCTCTCTCTCTCTTACCTTGGCGTTTAGTACGCTATACAGCGGGTTGGCAAACCAATGTTATAGGGAGGCTGGTTGGTTCTCCATGTGCGGAAGGCGACGGAGAACCCCCTTGGCGAAGGAGTTCCCTCTATCACCCCCTCAAGATCCTCCAATGTGGTATACACACTGGCGATAACCATAACTCTCTTTGCACCCGCTCGCATTCGCCATCCTCGCCTTCTTCTCATCCTTCTTCCCTTCTTCTTCATCTTCTTCTTCTTCTTCTTCTTCTTCTTTTCGTTCTTCTCAATTCTTCTTATCCTCCTTTTAGTCTTTGGCTGCTTCTGCTGGTGTTCTTTCTTTTGGCAGCGGCTATTCCCCGATTGTTTTCGTGTCTTGTTGTTCTTAGCTCGGTTAGTCGCGAGGCCGAAGGGCCAGACGGCTATAGCAGCCGAAATGCCGTTCCGGGCACCACCGAGAACGACAAGCATGCCTTTTCGTCGCTGAAACTCTTAGAGCTCTGTGTTGTGGTATATAGTCGCAACGACGCCGCCGCCGCCGCCGCCCGAGAGTCTCCGGAATTCATGAGACAAAATTGATGATTACGATGTCCACCCGCACGCCCGAGCAATGGTATATATGTATACGTATATACACGAAGACAGAGTGGACAAAGAGCTGGGGAGCGCGCTCTTTGCGCTTCCTTCTTTCTCGTACTGCGTATATACGACTCGCCATCTATATCTCCTCTCTCTCTCTCTCTCTCTCTCTCTCTGTGCTTCTGTCCTCCTCTCCCTCGGCAATATGGATTCGCCGGGGTTACTCTTCGCTCGCACGAGCCAGAAAGTATTTCGAAGAATTGTCTTTTTCGCTCTTTTTTCGCCTCTCGTAAAGCACCGCGGAACGTAACATCGGGTTTTGTAAGTATCGGAGTATTCTCATATGTAGCATCGTGTACATCGTGGAAATAAAGTTTCCTTCAATTTTGGGAGGTCCTGCTCGAACTGACGTTACCGATTATTTTATCGCGGTAGCAGTCAGTTAAAATCGAGAAAGATTGGCGATTTTGCTTTTTCTGTTTTTTTTTTTTCATTTCTCAATTTTTGGCGCTGAGATACTATCGCGGATCTTTAGAGTGCTGACTTCACCAAACCGATTCAGAAGGATTTTAAAAAATATTGTCAATTTTTTCTAAGTCACGACGAACAGTAGAAAAAAATACTTTAAACTTTCTTAACGTATTTATCAATCAACGAGAAAAAAAAAGTTATTATTGTAAATTAAAATTCTAGACAATTGGTATTAGCCATTTAAAAAGAAATCCAAAAAAATTCATCTACATGAAGACATGCCTAATATACAATCTCTACGAATACTGTTGAAAATTCTCATAATAATTCTCTGCATAAAAATACAAAAAAATGTGAATAATCTCGATAACCGATGTACTGCAATCGTTTTCCGTGTTCGCTCGAATTTAGGAGGAGGCGAACTCCTCCTAAATTCTATCACCCTTTTTTTTTTTTTTTCTTGGACACTGAATAGCACCGCGGTAATATCACGTGGTCGACAGTACTCGCAAGCTCGCGACCGCGTCCGGGGTAACGCCTCCCCGTCGGGATAATGGTCTTTACTCTTTACTGCCTCTCGTTTGTCACGCTTTTGGCCAGACGCTCGGATACGCTCCAGAGGGCTTCCATGGAACATTCGCGAGTATATATACCTCACCAGAGAGAATCACGAGAAGGTATCCCTCTACGTCTCTGCCGCTCCCGATGCTTTCCTCTGTCCTTACGCCCCCGCGCACGATCCAACCAAACGTACGAGGAAAGAAAATTCTCACTTCCAACAACCCCAAGTGTTTCAGCACTGGTGATCCAATAAAGGATCACCAGTGGATATATTCCATGGATCTTTCTTTCTCTCCGGTAAAACACGTGTTTTCTTATGGTATATTTTGGTGAGAAGAATAAATCACATTTCCGAATTAAAATAAAGTTGATTATAAAAAACGAGTCAACCAAAAAATCAGGGTTGAAGGATTGTCCTCGATCTATGCACTAAATTAGCAATGCGGATACTATTAATAAATAGTGAGACATAAAAGAACCATGTAAAAAAAAATTCTATGTCAAAAAATACATTCGCTACTGCTTTAGTTAGGATATTGTGATTAGGTGCTTGAATTAGAAATTTTTTACAAAAATAAAGTTGATGCACAATTTTGAAAATAAAATTTTACAAAATTTTCTTATATGGACGACGAGGTCACATAAGTCAAATTTATTTGAAAATTGTATGTCAATTACAATTTTGTTACAAATTTGTACTGAGAGACAAATTCCGTTGAAAATTCGTTTTTTTAGTCACCAATTTCTCTATAAGTTACCGTCGATTAAAAATAGTGTTGATGTAGTCCGAAAATAAATGATAATACAATTTATTAAATATCCAGATTTTAAAAACCCCACGTCAATTAATTTTAATTTTTAATGAATTGAAAGAAAAATCTATTGACACAAAAATATTCCCAACAGCCAGACTGCAGTATCAATGAAGGTAATTGTGTTAAGTGTGCTAGCAACGTTTTCGTTACCAAAGAACAAATGATGCGATCCTGTATCCTAACGCCCCCGCGTTCAACAGTACCGCACGTACGAGGAGAGAAAACTAACTTCCCACATCCCCGAGTCTCCGCCGGCACCGGTGATCCAATAAGGGATATATTGCATGGATCCTCGTTTCCATTCGATAAAACACGTGTTTTCTTCTTTCTACTATATGTTTTCTTATATACCGCGTATCCACATATGGGATGTGCAGCTTTGTGTGGACGGCAGAGGACCGTTGGAATATCGAGTCAAGATAGATATCTCGGAACGGCTCCTGATTGCGAATCTTGTTACCTCGCCCCTCAGCCCAACACTGTTATCCTACGACATGTACAAGTGCACACATATCTGTATACATATATACATATGTACCCAACCGCAAGTTGTATATACCGAGAGATACGAGTACACACAGATAATAGCGAGAGGGCATCGCACTATCTTACCGATCCGATCGAGAATATCATGCAACCTCATTGCCGCATCATAGAAATTATGGATCGTCGGCAGCGGCGAGGCTCCTCCCGTTCACCCCCTCTTTACCCCGTCAACCCTTCGCGCGGCACGATAAATTTCACGAGTGATCAAGCCGGCTCGCCTGAGAGTATACCATAAATAATCGTTATTAACGGTAGGTTTTATACTCTCTTCTCAAGCTCGTTGAGCGAGAGAGGGAGAGAGAGAGAGAGGGATAGAAGAAAAGGAAAGGCTCGGAGAGGAAAAGAAACGGGGAGTCCCGCGTTTTTTTGTCAGCTTCTCCACGTAGAGAACGGAAAGTAATGTAATACCTCGAACGACGATCGTGACGACGTTGAAACCTTTTCCGCGTACGAGCTCGTATCGTGGATCCCTTTGAAGGGACGCTCATTCTCCCGCGCTTAATCTCTCACGACGTCTGTATATAGCAAACTTCGTTGCGGTGATGGCATACATTTTTTTTTTTTTTTTTTTTTTAGAGAGAGAGAGATCTGTTGGGTAAAAAGAGACGAGTCCGTATATTTCGCTTGGCAGCTCGCGAAGACAAGCAATGATGACTATGGCTCGTGGCTTAAGAACATGTGAGTCTTGTCGTTTGTCTGTGTATACTTGAGTCCAGAGGCACAAGTGCGAGCCCACTTCGACAATATCTCAGAGAAAACGATGAAGCTCGAACGGCGCGTCTCTACACCCAACGCGTAGCTCTCTCGCACGAGTCTAATATCGGACGATTAAGCTCAATTAAATGGACGGGGACCGTTGCGCATTCCAAGCATTGCGAGACGCTCTCGTATAACACACGTAATGCACGTACACCACACTCGGGTACATAATTGTCCGATCACTCTCCGTTTCACTTTACCAGTGACCTGGAAAGATTGCTCGTCGTCATGAGTGTAATGGAAAAGAAACGTCAGTAGCCCGTCTAAAAGTGTCAGGGCATGGCCGAGAGATCAATGTATGGTTACATCGCATGGCTACTCAGAATTAACCACATTAATTGTGCGTTTTAATTGGACAGGGCTTTCAAAAATAGGTGCATTTTCGTACGTTAAGTGCCATATACTGGAATATTTGCTTTCTTTTTGGGAAATGTTTTGTTGAAATTGTTGATTTTCTTGCGAGAAATGTTTTGTCGAAACAGTTATTTTTCTTTGGAAAATTATTTTGTTTAAGCAGGTATAATTTTTTCGAGTGAAAGGTAGTGTATGGTTACAGCGAATGGTTACTAACAGTCAACTTTTATGTACCAAGATCAATCCTATAAATATATAAAATTCTGTCGAGTTCACTATGCAAATTTTCCTGAGTTCAGTGTCGAAACTTTTTGAAATTCTTAAAACGAATCTCCACAAATCAATTTTCAAACAATGCCATTGACCAATTTAAAAATCGTAAATTAGTTTCGCAAAATCTTGCACATATATAACCACATCCGTTTATAGTATGTAACATTTTAAACAGTTCAAGTCTACGAGCTTGTGAATTTGCCTGGCGGGTGCATCCGAAACCCATAGCCAGTAGTAAAAAGTAGAAGAGGCATAAAACGAGAGCATAATAAAATAGAGGAAGGAACCACCAATCGGTTGAACCTGCTTAACCCGACCGCATTCTTCCTTCTACGATATCCAGGCAGTTGTATATATATATATACATATATACAACAGTAATGATCAGCATAAACCTGTGCAGCATCGGTTGCGGGTTTTGCCAGGTGCAGGTCTCGCGGCGACGGAGTTGGCCTGCCGTTTGGATCTCTCGCCTGGCTAAAGCTCGAGTGCTCTCCGAGAGCTCCTGATGACCAGGTCTTTGGTCCGCAAGCAGGAGAGCATGGGTGCTCGCGCCCGCACCGGCAATTACAGAGAGCGAGGCGAGTGAACAGCTCGCTGGCAACCCACCGCCGCTACAATCCGCCCCGGGCTCCTCTCGACGTCCGTTAATTATGTTTACAGTTTAGCGTTAGTCGGTTAGTGGGATTTATGTGCGAACCTTGCGCGGCCAAGCCCACCGCAACATCCACCGCATCACGAATCTATATTACACCGTTATACACATGCATAAATATATACAATAATATAATAATGTATAATTATATTTCATATTTTAACACTAGGAGTAAACGCAGTAGTATTGGCAAGTATAAGAGAGACAATTATTTGTTTTTAGTCCGTGCAACTGTTTTCATTGTTGAAAAGTTCTCACTTTACAGTTTTTACTGTACAGTAGAAAACACTTGTGTATTACGATTTAAAAACTGTAAATGAACATTTTTTTATTAAAAACTCGATGGATAAAGTAAGACAATACTAAAATTTGTTCACAGGTTTAGTGTGAAATCTACGACGAGTTAAGGATTTGACTTTTTTATATGACGATTTGGTGCGTTTGCGTGTCTTTACAAAAATTCACAACTACAATTATTGACGTGCTACTAATTAATGAGGTTTGAATGTGAGATTTTTTAAATGAAGGGAATCTACAGAATTTTCGATTTTTTTTTTTTTTTTCAGGTGACTCAGTTCCCTTAATTGAAGTATGTTATAGCACAGCAGGCCTCAAGTTCGACGTGCTATAATTGACGACGTTAGTTAAGGTGTTGCACTTTATATCTCACATATCCCCTGAGGTAGGTGCGTGCACGCTCCGCGCGATTATCTGCAGCCGGTTTTGTTGTTTGTCTCTTTCCCCTGGAATACGTCCCGGAAATAGTTGAATCACCATATAAAACACGTATTGCATCCAGCACAGGTGCAAATCCTGAGGGAGAAGGCCACGATGACTTTTAACGAGGATCGAACGCTCGAGAGCTCTTCAGGGTCGTGTAACGTCGTAAAAGGAGGATATTTCTCGTTCTGGAGGCAGACACACTCGTGATGCGACCGGCCAACCGGTGGACGAACGAACTGGCGCGGGCGCGCGAACGCGGTGCGGTGATTTCATCGAGATAAATTGGTCTCTGTCTCTCCGGACTCTTGGCGCTCGGTACTTATGTGCCTACTTATACGTGCATCGATCCTTTCCTCGTGCGATTCTCCATCTCGGGAATACCAGGAAGAATATTGCGCGAGGATGTATACGAAGAACAAATATCGCAGAGGAAATTGAAGAGGATTGAAATGAAACGATATTACAGAGACTCTTGGCTGCCAATCTCGCTGCCGTCAAATAAACTTTTTATTTATTGCGCAATTTATTCGATACAGAATTGGATAATTTGTATAAATCAACCGTTGCTAATAAAGTCGTGTATCATAATCACAATGTGTACTGATTACATACAAATTACAGTACAGTAAGATCACATTTGGAAATTTATTGGCAATACCAGGAAGAATATTTTAAGTGAATTTATTTCAAAGAAAATATCATTGTTTTTCATAGTAATCCAAATTCCAGGAATTCAAGAATATTAAATTAAATATAAATAACAATTATAAAAAAAAACAATAATCAATAACATAAAACAAAAATAGTAATGGAAATTGTAAATTTTAGAAAATAATTGATACGAAATAAACGCAGGGATCATTTCTTCGAAGAAGCAAGAGACACTCGTGACTGATTATGAGTGAAAAAAACTGTCAAAACATTCGCAACTTCTTGTTGGGAATAATATACCATAAATATAAAGCTTTCGTGATGGCAAGTTCGCATCTGCGCGCCAGAGTTATGACAACGAGCCGAGGGCAGTAAGTGGTCGTGTGTTATTTTTAGAGGGAATGAGGGACGCCCGTAGAGCAAAGTGGAACTCCTAATTGTTCTCGTTAGCGCGGATCTCTCGCTCTGCTCGCATCTGTCTGAACTTGGTGAACTTATATGTACACTGTTACAGTATACATATAGATATATGTATATACAGAGGTAGAGAAGTTAAGGGGACGATGAAGCGCGTGCGGCATGCTGTGATGTCATCATGCGCGACACTAGTTAATAATACAGTGCACAGTGTAGGTATTTGTGAGGGAATCAGGGAAGAAGAAGAAGAAGAAGCAGCAGCTCGAATAAGGAACGTAGCTTGGTTCGCTGCTGGGAAGTGGTCGCGCGACGTTTTGCGTGCAGTCCGCCAAGCGCTGGACTCTCGGAACCGCGGGAAACAGATGCCCCAGAGATTTGCATAAACGAGGCTAAGCCCCAAAGTTAATGTCGCTCACCGCGTAACGATCCTCCGACACAGCGCCATTCTCTCTCACACTTTATTGTTATTCATTGGGATCCTGACCCAGGAGCAATGAAAATTAATTCTCGTCCGGCGGTAAGGGTCGTGCTACATGCAGAAGGAACAGCTCTGAATTATAAAAATAGCTCCGGCCGAAAGGCCCGGCAATGGACACTTCCAAAAAAATTAATCACCTTCATTTGAATTTTTATTCGAAATTATAATAATAGTTTAACAAACTTTGGTGAACTGATTATTCGATATTTGGGAGAGTCGTTGATTCCCAACATATTTATTTGCACTGATCATTATTGATACGTGATTGTGCTGTGTTAAAAATCAGTTTCGTTACTCCCTAGGGAGGAAAGCGGTTTATTTGGGCCTAGTGGAATTCGAGCAGGATTTATTCCGCTAAATAGGAAATTACCATTCTCTGAGAAGCAATTGAATATTCTTATACGAATACAAAAAAAATTGTTTTTGCAATTTTTTTTTTATGATCGCATAAAATGTCTACAGAAATGTATCCATATTTCTAATCAGAGGGAATTTCCGATACGATGCAATCTCCAAAATGGCACACTTATGTCGAAAAAAATATATTATTTTGATTTCCGGAACCACTGAAAATGTTTTTCGTATAATTGTACAAAAACGATTTCTCGTGTAAATTATTCATGACTATTTTTTCCGAATCGCAATTAATGTTACCATTCGTCTGAAATCTTCGAATGGCTGCATGACACAGCGATTATTGTAACACGTGTGAAAGACTCGTTGCACGGGCTAAAATGACACGGTTGCGATTAAGTTCCCCAATTCGTAGCGTAGCGTGAACAGACTCTGCCACTTTTCGGGTATAACACGCAATAAGGGAGTGAAGGAAAAAAAAAACGGATTTTCTATTTACGATGACCATTTGGATTTCGTGCATACTACTGCGAATCGTTTGAATCTATGGGGCGGAGAGGGGAATTGAAGGAGAGTGAGAGGGGTGGTCACGATTTTGCCGGGTTTACTGTAGATTTTGTCGCATAAAAGAACTCTGCAACACCCCTCAGGTTTATGCTATTATTACGTATGCGACCGCGACTCCGCTTGATCGGACAACCCCTCGCAAGCACACACCGTACGCTATATATGCCATATCGTATGGTAAAATATTCGGCAGCCCCATTGGTTTTCGGGGCGGCGTTCCTTCGACCGTCGACCACCGATCTCACCGTTGATATATTCCTAGAGCGCTATAATATAAGGCGTGTATATTATGTACATCTATACCTGCTGGTCAGCCTGATAGACGACCCTAAAACTCTCCTTTTTTCTATCTAAGCTTTCCCTTCACTAAACCCCTCGAATTTTCTGCTTTTGTCTGAGTTATGGTTGCGCATCGAATTTCGATGCAACCGTGTATTCGTGTTTATCGCAGTTCCGCAGTATGGGAAAGTCCAACAGAACAAATGGAAGTTGAAGAAAATTAGCCTACTTCGACATTAGTAACTGTCGAGGACGAAATATTCTCAAGTTGTCCAAATGTGAAAGAAAAAATTGATGAAAATGTGATAATGTCAGATAATTCCTTTTATTAATTTTTTTTTTTTGGAAAGCAACTAATATCCAGCCTTCTAAATCGTGGTTATCCCTGAAGAAAAGCTTAATTTCGCTTTTCCTTATTTGATATGTGCGGCGTATAAAAAATTAATTAGCGTATCAATGAAGCTTTTAATAAAAAACAAAATTGAAGATACCGATCAACAAATAACCCTGAATGCAAATATCAATAAGAGTGAATATGTTTTGGAAATAAATAAAAAAATTCAATAAATGACAGGAGCTGGTCATCACGCCTCAAGTCGCCGTTTGCTTGAAAACGTTGCGACGGCCTTCCTAATTTTCATCCGCATCGTTGAGTATTCCGCACGACCGGCGTCACCTTGTGCCCCTGTACGGGTCCTCGAAATCCATAGAGAGTACACACCATAATAATAGCATTGCGAAACTGGGCACTTGGCATCGTCGTTGCCCATCGGCGACCGCTGTCATTGTATTTTGGGCGTGCACGGTCAGTCGGAATCGGTGATCGGCGGTGACGCGTCCAGCTGAGCGTTTAAATTCTACCTATGCTTGTGTCGACGATCAAAAACGATGGAAAATAAAATGCGGAGCTACGTGCTGACCTTTGACCTGCTCAGATGGACACGCAGTTACTCGTAATACACATAACTAATGTGCTGCCTGTATGCAGATGAACCGAACGATGCCATGCACCGTCCGGCGCACTATATACACGTGAACATATACAAGAAATTCTAATTTGACGACAGCATTAGCATTTCTCATAAAGCTCAACCGACTCGTTTGAAATTTCGTCGACCCTCGTCAATACGATCGAAATCGCGCTTTAAAATCGATTCTAATCGTGTCGAACGAATTCGGGAGCAGTGGCGTCTCCTAATGGCTCTGGCCATCGGCCTGATTGGATCTACTCGAAACAAACACAAGGACACGGATCTGTAGCATAGAACAACCCTTGTTCCCTACCGCCGAAAAATCCACGCACATTCTAATAGACGAATTAAGCAAAATAGGTGAGATAGGGATCGGCTATGCTAAATTAGAAAGCGGACGTTTTTGACCCGGTGAGAAAAATCAGGTATCGGTGTTGTAAAGTGACAACTATTCATTTTTACTCCGTGCGACTATTTTTTTGTTTGTTTTTTTTTTTCTCTCGTAAAACGTGTAATGAAAGGAAGTATCGAAAACATGTTTGAGTCTTCGATTTTTGGGCACGTGCTTTGAATGGTCTGGATATTGAAACAAAGCATTTATTCAATTCAAGTCTCCTTTATAGTTGAAAAAGTTGATGCGATACCGTGGATTGTTTGAAAATTTGAAAATTCCATAAACCCCGAACCGCTTTACCGATTCTACCCAAATTTAATACTATACTTTACCTCACTTTCTTCAATTTTCCTACACAGTTTAAGCCCAATAACTTGTTGTTGTTGGACCCAATTATTCGTTGACGTTACAGGATTCCCGGACATTTGTCAAAACCTCCTGAAAACAGGATGCATCGAGCGATGTTTGCAAAATCAATATACTCACTGACAATTGAGCAGTACTCTACATCTCATTAAGATTCGAGCTGGTTCTATTTAGTAATTCACGACTTGTAACTGTAAATACATCCGGCCATTGTTTTTCAAACCACTTTTCTCGATGCTTTGGAAAATTTTAAGTGTCGACGGGAAAATCTGCCCAAGTGGGTTGAAAAAACGAAACTTCCACCACAATCAAGCAAGAATGAATGGCGATTTTCTCGATGACAGGACCGGCGTGATTTCTCTGGATGCAGGAGACAGAAAAATCTGTTTCCCGGCGTCGAGACTGGAGAAAAAGCTGGGAGTAAATAGACGGCGCATAACAGGTGGTCCGTGGGTTCATAGCTGTACACCTTGCGGCCAGGTACACATACCTACGCACTTTTCAATTCCGCAACGAACAACGTCAATACATCAAGAAGGAATCTATCGAGGAGAAAATGATGTTGCGGGTCCCGGAGCTCGGACCCCTTGCACAGGCGTTATTATAATCCTCGTGTGTTTCGTGCGATAAAGATAGTGCCGCGTATCGATTACGGCTCTCGATGAAATTGACACGTCCATCTATCAAAGCGTCGCGCGCTCATTCGCATATATACATACTCCGTGTGATCGCAGGATGGATTCGAGGTGCCGCTGAACGGGGTACGGAGACGAAAGGAGTAGGCATACATTATACTTTACGGATGAACGATGGGAAAGAAGAAGAGAAGGAAGCCGAGAAGCACCGGACTGCGCAGCATGTCGTGGAGCTTTGCAGTTGTAACGTTGACTGACCATGCATAATTCACCGTATCTCGGACGAACAGCCTGAAATTCTGAATAATAAGAGTTGACGTCCCTCTTCTACCTTGCCCTGCGCGATGCGGTCATTCTTCGCCTGATGTCCTTCTTGTGTATATAGATAGGAAAGGCTGCGATTGAAAAGTGATCCATATCCCATTTTTTGTTGTATCTACCAATTTTCATCGAACATTTTCCCTTTCTGAAATTCGTTTTATTTTCAATGTTGTCGAGTGGAATTGCAGTGCAAAATTCATCCATCGACCGATTTCGTGGTACAAATTCGTGGTTATCATTAAGTGCATCAAACTTGAGTTGGAACTTTCAATTGATTTTTGAACCTGTCGTATAAAATAACCCACCAAAGTTTCGAAGGAATCGAGTTAGCGATCTTTTGAAACATATTTTTCTTGCTGGAAGTCTTGGATATGTAAAACCATGAAGTTTCGTTTGCCTTTTCTTGAAGATGAAAACTACCCAGTTGGCAATTTTTGGATTGTCACGGAAAAGTTGTGTCCGAATAGGTTACATGTGTCCGCCAGAACATTACCCCCGTCCTAAAGTTAATTTTCGGACGTAGGATGTCTCACATAAAATTATGGCTGACACATGTGAGCAAATCGAATTTTCCCTAACGACACAAAAATTGCTACTTGGAAATTCAGCCGAGATCACTTGCCGAGGGCGTTGATGATCACGCAGAATGCTGCTATCGTGTCTTCTCCTACGTTCGACTGTGTAGTCCGGTGTATAGGCGATAGGCTATGGCCTGGTGAAAGCCAAAGTATACTCCGGCATCCAATATGCAATAAACATACGAACTTTGACGTATTTAATAGTAACGTGGTCGTATAACGCTTGACGTGGCGGTGCGCGCGTCCGTGCAAGATTTTATGGGGGAATATCGTCGTCTTCTTCGTCTTCTCATCGTCTTCCTCGTCTTCGTCGTCGTTTCCACTCGAAGTTCGCTTCACCCGATGCCCGATCCCCAACGTCAGGGACTCTCAACGAAGACCTGTCGCAAACTGGTCCGAGTATCGGCCTCAAGATGGGACAACAAGCTTTCGCCGAGTGATCGTGACTCGAAGACGAACCCCTGAACTTGGCAGTGCTGTAGGTATAGCCCGCGGTTAATTGCACGTCTGAGCCCGAGGCAGGATCCTTGGCCTGTCACGACTATCCTCCCTGCGCGAACAACGTCCACTAGCAAACGCTGTCTATCCGTCTCTTTTGCTGGTTGCTTTCTTGACTCGAACGCTCTTCGTGGACGGCACAAGCTCAAATGGAGAGCTCGATCTCTGCAATTCTCCTGGCCCTTCGCTCTGTCGACTCCGGCACGGGGCATGTTTCTTCGGTCTCTTCATAACAGAAGTGGAGGAATGAGCGGATCGAGTGAGAAGATGATGAGTGACGTGAGATAGAAAGAAATGTAGAATTTGCAACGATGTATCAACGAAAGCTTCGTGAAGTGAGTGCACGGTAAGATCATTCAATAGTCCATAACTCGAGGTCGGAAAACAGGCTTTATGCACATATCGAAGGTCTACAAAAATTATCGACTATCTAATTTGAGGCGAAACTGTTTGCTGTAGAAGTAGATAATTTTTTTGAATTATCCTTTTGAAAATAAAATGTGGATAATTTAATTGAATACATATATGCAAAAAAAAAACGTGATTTATCTTTCTGAATGATGAAACAAACGTGTCTGGAAATCTCATGCGATTGATTGTTCATGTCATCATGGAGAAAAAAAAAACTTGTATCTAAAGATAACGACTCTTAACCGATTTTTAAAAAATTTGTACCATCGTGGTCCATGGTAATTATAACAAAACTACATGGCAATCGAACATTGTTGAATGTCAGATTTAAAAAATGCTTTTGGACTTACCTGTGTGCCATAGATATTGCGATTACACGTGACGTTGCAGTCACCCTCTGATGTTCAATGTGCACACTGTATTATATTACTGTATTATATTATGCACAGTAAAATCATATGGTATACATAGTACATTTATACATAGAAAATCGCGGCGATTGATTGTTCATATCATCATGGAGAAAAAAAAACTTGTATCTAAAGATAACGACTCTTCACCGATTTTTAAAAAATTTGTACCATGGTGGCCCATGGTAATTATAACAAAACTACATGGCAATCGGACACTGTTGAATGTCAGATTTGAAAAATGCTTTTCGACTTACCTGTCTGCCACAGATATTGCGATTACACGTGACGTTGCAGTCTCCCTCTGATGTTCAATGTGCACACTGTATTATATTACTGTATTATATTATACACAGTAAAATTATATGGTATACATAGTACATATATACATAGAAAATCGCGGCGATTGATTGTTCATATCATCATGGAGAAAAAAAAACTTGTATCTAAAGATAACGACTCTTCACCGATTTTTAAAAAATTTGTACCATGGTGGCCCATGGTAATTATAACAGAACTACATGGCAATCGAACACTGTTGAATGTCAGATTTAAAAAATGCTTTTCGACTTACCTGTGTGCCATAGATATTGCGATTACACGTGACGTTGCAGTCACCCTCTGATGTTCAATGTGCACACTGTATTATATTACTGTATTATATTATACACAGTAAAATCATATGGTATACATAGTACATATATACATAGAAAATCGCGGCGATTGATTGTTCATATCATCATGTAGAAAAAAAAAACTTGTATCTAAAGATAACGACTCTTAACCGATTTAAAAAAAATTTGTACCATGGTGGCCCATGGTAATTATAACAAAACTACATGGCAATCGAACACTGTTGAATGTCAGATTTAAAAAATGCTTTTCGACTTACCTGTGTGCCATAGATATTGCGATTACACGTGACGTTGCAGTCTCCCTCTGATGTTCAATGTGCACACTGTATTATATTACTGTATTATATTATACACAGTAAAATCATATGGTATACATAGTATATATACATAGAAAATCGCGGCGATTGAGCGGCGAGCGTGCAGAGCATCGAGAATCGAGATGCCCTTCCCGACAACCCTGCTCGTGGAACACCACATAGTATATAGTACAGCCCAGCGATTTAATTACCTGTTGTATATAATTATGCCGCCTGTGCGGGAAGGATTTATCGCGGCATTCTTCGCCCTCTCTGCGTTTAATCCTTCTCACTCGCTCGCTCGCTCAGTCCTCGTCGTTCAGCCCTCTCGCGCCCTCTCCTATATATGTACCCAGCAATCTCTCGACTTCCGCATCTCTACCTTGGGCAAATAACAAAATTACACCGTCGAGAGGACGGGCACTCTCGGTCACGTTACCCACGTTACGTTCCTCGACAACCGGCGTGTCTTCATCTTCTCTTCATCTTTCTCGCCCTCTCCAAGCATCGGGATCAGCGGCTAAGCAACGTTCATCCTTCGCTATCCTCGTTCGTCGGCTCTTATTAACGGGTTTATATCGGTACCGAGGAAAATCGTTTCTTCTCTCGCTTTTTATCTGTACTATAAATACACATTCCACTTACTATAGATTTGATTAGAAGGAACGGAAAATATAAGCGTTGGAATACTCCTTTTATATTTATTTGTTCGCACGAAAGGTGTTAAATATGTTTTTTTGTTTTTATTTTAATTTGTTTCAAACAACTATGCATTAAAATAATTATATGCGTTTTTTTTATTCATGACGTACCGTATATACAAGCTCCTTATTAAATACGAAGTGTGGGAAAGTTCCAATAGTGGATTCTCGTGAAAACCCCATAAATTACGAAGCCAGCGAAATAATTGTGAGTTATTCATCCAAAGAAATAATACCTATGATCATAAAACGTTATTGATAGAAATACGACGAGAGCGTGAATAGGAATTGATACTAGAAGTTATGTTTTCAATATTCTCGAGTTAACACATATAATCACAAGCTGTAACGAAAACGTACGAATTATTTTGCGACTTAAAAAAAAGTGTCTGCCATAGGTGAAAATTCATAGCGAATTCATCGGACGTCTCACTGACAGCAAAGAATTTTTCTTTTTTGCAGATTACGGTTCAATTAATAGCAATCAAATCACGCTGCAATTGCATAATTGCAACAATTCATCCCGATAAAAAGTAGCTCTGAAAAAGAACAAATTTTGAAAAAAAATGTGGACTTTGAATGAACTTTCGTAACGTCCGATTCTCTTTGCAGAGAAAACCTGGATGCCTAATTCAACCATAAGAATTTACAAGGGAATTCGTGTTTCCTCATCTCCTACACTCGTTTATTTGTCAACATTTTGTTTTGTTTTTTCTCTACCGCTACTCACGCTCGATTTAGACATCATTGTGAGATGCACGAGGCGCGTATGCGCGATAGGCTCGACAACTATCGTGAGTGAAAACGAGACGACGAGAGGAGGAAAGGAGCACGAGAACAAATGCGTGTTGCCCGAACACGCCGTTTCAATCTCCATAATGACCGTTCTCGCTCCGTCTCTCTCCGCTCTTCTACTTTCGTCGTCCAGCGGTATATAAAATCGTCGGGTGCATCGCGCGGGAACGCCGCTGTGGATCGCGAGACGAGACTGGAGCAGAGAGACACGACAGAGTGGATGCTAATAACAGAGAAAGTCGAGCCCCATAGTATGTGGTCTCGTCGTGTAGGCAGGGCGCCTCATTCACGAGAGATACTTCTTTTGCATGTACTCGCGGGTGCGCCGCGCGATTTGTTTGCCTCGAAAGAGAGAAAGAGAGAGAGGAAGATAGAGGAGGGAATAACGATGGGAGTGAGAGCTCGCGCGGGACTAGCACCAGGACAAGAGGATCGCTCGCACGAGCCTCGCTTTTCAATGGCCCGTGTCATCGTCGTGCGCGTACTCAGAGACACGCTCCACAAGCATATGTGTAACTTCTTTTTTGTCTCTCTTCCTCTTCCGCATGTGCGCCCTCCGCAACACACAAATGCCTGCTCGGAGATTATTGTTCTGGTCTTCCTCCCAGCGGACGAACAATGCCCGGCTGAACAAGCTACACAGTCGTTTGTTCTTCAACAGTTATTGGTAATGTTTGGCAAACCCCATTTCTTGAGCCTCTTCAGCTAAATCGTACTTTCGAGAATTTGCTTTAAAAATTAGTACACATTCTTGACTGTTCTTCCTAAACATTAGGTTTTCAAAAGGTTGGGCGTCTCTGAGCTGAGATTTTTTGTTATTGAGTTGCTAAGAAGTATTCTTAAAATCACAGGATTAAAAATTTTTTAATAATTTTGCAGAGAGGTTTTGATCAATTTTTTGTTGAATTGTTCTTCTATGAAAATCTAGAAATTGTTCTAAAATTGTTCTGAGAAACAAGAGAATACTTCCGGGAAAATTTGTGAACAATATTTGTCGTCAAGAGTACAAAAATATCGACTACGATGCTTTACAAATTTTTATGTAGTGACCAAATGGAATTTATGATCACAATTTTGTTATCCGATTACTTTGACCGAAAGGATTATCGGTAAAACTGTATTTTTATATTGTTTAGCGAATCATTTTATCGTTTGTTAGTTTTAAAATTGGAGTCGGAATTGCCCATGCAAATAAGCTCGAAGTACGTTGTATACATGTAAATAATATCTTCTTTCCTTTTTGTTTTGTGTTTATTTCCGTCTGTCCTTCTTGGGAGCAGTTTCTGAGGGTAGGTTATATTTTAAGCGGCTGTGAAACTTCGTAATAAAGGGATAGAGGAAAGGGGTTGGTTTTCGGAGCCAGAGGGGTCCGGGCCACGGGGGCCGCGGCCACAATTACACAAAGTGCGGTTCGCCCACACCAGTAGCTCAACAGCTAGATAGAATACCCTACTGTTCTGTGTGTATATGTATCATCGTCGTGCTGCTGGTGCGGCAACACACAGTTGGTCGTACGACGAAAACCTTTCACTCTCCTCCCGCAGAGATGATGGATTCGTCCTTGTTGTCTTCCGCCTTCAACCCTGTTTTGTTGTATGTTCTCGACTAGCTCCAGTCTCTACGACTATGTACAGTCTGTTCTTCGGACCCCGTTTATTTGAATTTCGCCATATATTCATAAATGCATTCTTATAATAAAAAAAAATATGTATATTTATAACGTAATTAAAGACTGAACAGTGTCGTGGAAAATTAGGGGGCTAATATGTTGAGCGTAGATTATGCGAATTTTATAAGTTCTAAAGTGAATATAATTTTTTGTTCTTCAACAATTTTAGGCAAGACACTAATTTGTTTTTGACTGTAAAAAAATCGTATTCTTTTAATATCGCATAATTTTTTTAATCATCCCAATTTTAAAAAAAGTCAATTAAGTCAATTTTATTGATGCTACAAATATCAGAATGTGCAGATTATCGAAATGATTACAAGGCAATTATTGAATTATTATAATTTTTTGTTCACGACCAAAACTGATAGTATAAAAAATTATGTATCTAAATGTTGCCACTGTTGGAAAAAATAATGATCTCTCTTATCAACGACATCCGAAGCCTCGCGTGCAAGTCCACAAATTTGATTTCTCCGACAGCACTTAATTTGCCGGGCCTCACAGCGAGAAGACGAGTTCTGCCGGCCGCTGAAAATCACCTTCTTCACGACGAAAAAACTGATTATCTCGCGCTTGGGGTTCAGGCGCAACGCATTATAGAAGTCTCGGTATTCGGGTGAAAATATGCCGAGCGAATTTACGATACAAGCGCGATATTTTATTACGTTCGACAGAGTACCTACCGAGCGAAATTTATGTGGCTGGAGCGCGCGCGCGCTCGCCCGGCTCCGAGGAGTCAGCACGAGGGAAAAAGATAGAAAAAGAGAAAACATAAAACAAAACAAAAAAAAAAAAAAAATATGCGAGGAAACCGAGACTGAAGAGGAAGGCGAGCGGAAGCAAGGAGAAGTGCGCGGGTGAGTGAGTGAGAAAAAGAGAACGCGATGCACGGCAGCTCAGCGGATGTGTTGGTGAAACTCCGTCGAGCAGCTCTTCAAATGCTCCTTGTATACCTATATACGGTACATCGCTGAGAAAAGAGACGAGGTGATGGCCGAGGGTGGACGAGACACTGTCCGATGCTCTCGACTTTGCTTCCCTCTCGGTCTAGCTTTAAAAAGTAGTAAAACGGATCCGCGAGCTGGTGAGTACGAGCCGAGACTCGACGACGAAACGCGACCAGCTCATGGGAAGCTCAGTCGTGAGGTAAAGTACCATACACTGTGCACATACGTATTACCATAGGAAAATGTTACGAACCCACATATTCCCCATCGCCTCATCGCCGTTGCATCGCGAGGAAGAGGATCGTAAACTTTTTTTAAATATCTCTCCCGTAAAGCGAGGCTGAGAAGCCTCTCATTTCTCTCGTTACGACTCACAGGACACGTTGTACCGCAGCCTGGGCGCGTGGCGCACGTGCGTTGGACTTACCTCGTCGTTCAGGTCGATTACAGGTCTTTGCTGGAAATTAAAATTCTCCTGGAGTTTTTCGGCGGATTCGCCTATCGGTTTTTCCTGGGGTACTATATTTCACTCCACCTGTCGAGTAACCGACGGGGAAGTAGGATAAACGCACTCGCCACGTGGAGTGACGAGACAGGCTTCATTATCGGAGTAACAGCTTTGGATCGTTGAAATGTGTTGAAGAAATTCGGAGTGCGCTAACGAATAATGATGTGCAAACAGATGTCAATGACCGGTTCAAGAACTGGGACGATCGCAGACAATAATCACGACTTTATGGTCCCCAAAAAAATCTGTACTCAGGACTCGATGTATACGCGTACCAATAGCGAAATAGGATAAAAACGCTGTTCACAAGACCTGGAAAGTCGTGGAAACAGTTTCGGACGGTGAGTCTACGTCAATAAATGGAAATGGACGAAGAAAAGTCAATGATAAGTTCGGAGTGCGCTAACGAATAATGATGTGCAAACAGATGTCAATGACCGGTTCAAGAACTCGGACGATCGCAGACAATAATCACGACTTTATGGTCCCCAAAAAAATCTGTACTCAGGACTCGATGTATACGCGTACCAATAGCGAAATAGGATAAAAACGCTGTTCACGAGACCTGGAAAGTCGTGGAAACAGTTTCGGACGGTGAGTCTACGTAAATAAATGGAAATGGACGAAGAAAAGTCAATGATAAGTTCAAACACTGGGAAATCAGAGAATATAAAGACATATTGGCATGTACTACATAATTATATTCAAAACCATGAAATCAAGGTCCAGCGTAACGTATTCGGGACAAAAAATTCGGATCTAGGCCGTATAGCCTCTAGATTATTTCTCAATCCAGATCATATTTTTTCCAGATTACCTCAGATACCCGGATAAATGATTTTTCATCGTAAATGAATAATCGTATCGGTGTCTCTGTCCATCGTTCTCGGTGATGTTGCGTGCAGTCTTCACCGTGCGGTATACATTAGTAGAAGAAAGAGGCGCGGTGCGATCGCGGAGGGGTCGACGGGGTCAGCCTTGAGAGATACACCGGCTGGTCGGAGTTCCTCCGTAGATGCGGACGAGCGGGGCTCGGGGGGTAAGACCTCAATGCCCTGCAGAGGTCCGGGTCCCCGATTAAGAGGTTTCTTCCTTATAGTCATCGTCTTCGTCGTCGTCGCGTCTCAGCCGTCTTACACTGACCGCTTGCTGACTGCACCCGCGACCAAGAAGTGGAAGAAGAAGCCCCGCAGAAGTCGAGAGAAGCGGAAATATCGCACGAGCCAGACAGCGTGGCAGCGCGACTACGAGTGTGTCTGGAGATACGACTCGAGGCAAGAGAGACAAGGCCAGAACGTGGCTTTGCGTGGGTGCGAGTAGAGAGCGTAGTGTCGGAGGGCTATCGTCTCGTGTGCTCCAGGGGTTGAGACCTCAACCCGGCGTCTGGACCCCGAGACTCTGGCGAGGAGAGAAATCGCATTGAATGACCAAAACAAAGCTGATGGTCAGTGGCTTCTGCTAAATGTAATATTAGACCATTTGCCCCGAGAAGCTATTGGTTAAACCAGTAGAATTAGAAGAGATGAACAGTAACTTCTGCCAAAGAGTGGTTAACCAAAGGCATACCGATCTTTCGTCGATCGGCAGGCATTCCCGAAGAGGGAGACGCCGGGAAAGAGGAGGAATATGAAGGGAGTAAGCCGCAGCGAACCGAAGAGTCCAGGTCGGCAGGGAAGAGCAGGCGACGAGGGACGTTATAACGAAAACGGCGAGGAGACGAAGAAGAATAAGAGGAAGGCATGTACGCGGATCGCGAGAGAGTCGGGCGGTTGTGGTTCAGGCGGCAGCAATGTACGTGGCAGATAGATGGCCAACTTTCGTTGGTGGGTGCCCCTTGGTTCGGCCCCGAGCTCCCACATAGCAGCAATGTAAGTCATGCTTCTTTATGGGGTGCCCCGTGACCCCGCTACTTGTAAACCGACTAAAGATTCAGAAATAGCCACGTCCGACATGGCCCTACCGTCTCCTACCCACGGAATGAACGGGACGAAGATAGAGCATGAAAGGGGATGAGTCCTGGGGCTCTCTGGACTTTCAGCAAAACTAATACCCATACCGATGGCTCACGTATGCTCGCCAGATTCAAATACTTTTGAGGTGGGATGTGCTTCTGACTCTCCGTACGCCTCGTAGCTATTACTGCAGCTGCACATTACCCCTTTATTCATGGTGCATTCGGGGCTGCGAGTGATGCGTCAGCGGGTCGATGCTGCTAAGATGCAAAGGCCACGACGAAGTTGACCCCTGCGCTGGTTCTGGAAATTGGATCCAACCGACAGGTTACCTCAGTGAATATCTCGAGGGATATACGTAACTCAGGTGGCGTTGCCAAGTTTGAAATTACTGGGACATCGTAAATAAAATCCTTTCCCGTGATTCAGCCTCACGCGATGGCCAATGTCCGTAGACTTATCGAAGAAATGCATTAATTCGAGAAAATGGATACACTGTTTAAAATAACAAAATGAAGTACGAACCACTCATTTATCGTATCAAATCAAATTTCTAACGACTACTTGACTATCTTCTCATTTTCCGAAAGCATAAAATTCCAATAGCATCATAATAATTACGTGAAAAAAACTATGGACTTCATTTTTTGGTACATTAAAATAATCTAGGTAATCCTCAAGTGTCATTAAGTTAAGTGCAGCTATTAAGTGGCGACTATTCATTATTTCACTTAACATTGTATTACAATTCTAAGCATTCATTAGTTAATATGATTATCGATATAGTGACAACTGTATTTTCTCAAAGCAAACCTAGTAAAATAATATACCTGGAGGCATATGTTCCGGCGCGCTGAGAGCCAGATATTGCCACCCCAAAGCGAAACTCCCTTTCCGTTGATCAGAACTCACGACAATAGGTTTATCATGTGTACGCATTATATGCAACTGCATTGGCCCATAATACACTATCGCAAATACACGAGATGTTCACTGAAACCACATGACATTCGAGGCGATTGAAAGCGTCTGTCGATACCGCGTTTCTCGCCCGATTTCGAATCTGCACTGGCGATGCAGGCTGCGAATAACAACAATAACAATAATAATAACAATAATGATAATGTATGTACCAAGCTGGCGTTATCTCTTCCGCCGTAGCGCGAAAGCCTTTGATGCCTGCGATGCAGTGGTATCTTATGGTACAGAGAAACGGTGGCCATCGAAACGAACCAGACCACAGCTATTCACACTTATTCACAATTAGTACAGAAACATCGGAAAGTTGAAAACTGTACCGTGTCACCGATGCAGTACATCAGCCTTTTCAAAACCGCATTGTCCCTTTTCCTGGCCCGTCGTTTATACGGGTTTCCCGGACGTGCTATCCGATCGTACCGAGTCGAGTATTATCAGCGACGCGTACATTGTGTCGAATAAAACTGGTCGTACCTCGGCGAGCCATGCGGGGAACAGAAAAAAGTAAAAGGGTAAAACTGTAGACTAGCCAGGTGAGCATCGCGCATTGTCCTAATCCGCTCGATCAGCATCACCGGCAGCAAGTTCGAGTGGCCCTCGATTCACTTGGAGAGTGATGAACGTGTCAACGCTGTATATTAGCCTGTCCTCAACCTTTGGTGAAGACTCCAAGAGGAAGAGAGAGAGAGAGAGAGGGAGACGACGGACAGCGACTCCACTCGAGTTTATACGACATTTATCCGTGCCGAAGCACCGATCGGTATCATCGATTCAACGAGCGATCACGATCACTCGGGTGACAGGGCACGCGCCACATCTCCGTCTCAATCGACCCAGGGACAAGGAAGATGAGCATCGAAAACCTGCAGCACATAACGTTAGCCCGATACACATACGCTCCGTTGAGCTTCTCACTCTTTCGCTCTTGCGCGGACAATAAGTAACCCGATACACGATGACACCCTATCGCCCTTATACCGGCCACGGGAGGCTTCGCACGTGTTTTACTAACGCAGAAACGTCCCGCTATAGTTATAGAGGCGAACGGCTCGCGATCGTTGCCACTCGAGCGCGACAACGAGGCCGGTCTTTAGAGGATAATGGAGCGAGGAGAGCGAAGCATCGAAGGTGCACATGGAAGAGACAGCGACGAGGAAGACTCGTCATTAATGAATGGCTGGACGGTTCGCTCGCTCTCGAGTGAGACTCGACGATCCGGGATCGGCGATGACACGTACGCTCCAAGGGTAATCACGGCTCTCCTCGCGGAGAGGATATCGCTGGACCCGGAGGTCTATCCGCTCGGGTCCTATTCCTCTCTTTCGTTCTCCATTCCCTCGGTGTCCCGCTCATCTCTTCAAGTTTCGATCTCTGCTCGCCTCCACGACCGACAAACTCACCACGAGAGTAAGACCGACTGAGTCCTCGCGATTCCTCGCTCTGCACTAGAGGCACCCTCCGTGTATAATATGGATACGGTTCGCGGATGATCGGTGCATCACGATGTATCCAGGCCACGAGTTTTACCGCGTGAAGCGAAGCGATAGATCTCGAGATGAGAAGGCGGAGGAAAAAAAAAAAAACGGAGACAGCCGGAACGGGATCGAACGTAGGCGTGCACTATGCCGGTGCACCGCAGCCGGGACTATGCTTCTTGCACTGGCTCGGAGATATATATCAACGCATTACTACGCATCTCTCTGGAATGCAACGCAACAGCGCTACAAATGCACTGTGGAATGGCTTGCCGATTTGTTTTTGTATTTTTTTTTTTTTTTTTTCTCGTGCAATAGGATTCAGCCGATCTTTGTCTCTCGAAACCCTTTCACTGATACAGAGAGGATAGCGTTGAGCAGGAAGTCAACGCTCACGAAGAAAAGACATTGAGATAAATTTACCATGATGCTGAAAAAAAAAAACACACACAAGATATTATTAGGATGGATTGTTTTTCCTTTAATCATATTTTTGTCTGCTATCTTCACCTTTTCTGGGGCCAATTTTACATTCGACCCGATGGGGCGTAATTAAGACAATTAATTAGCCCTGTTAGAGCCAATATGATATTTAATCGTGCCTAAGCAGAAACCGAGTTGCGCTGAATTCCGCGATAAAATTATAGTCCCCTAATAGCGTTTATATTTTTTTTTAATTTTTTAAGAATTCCCCATTGAGTCAAATGAGTGTCGGAATGAAGGAGAAATTCGACAGGAAAAGTGTGCGAGGACCTGCGGACATTACCCGCCGTGTCCACACGATGAGATTGACCATAGGCCCCAAAATTCAGCTGCAAAACCTGCGATAAGCTTGTCGCTCTCATTATACGCATCTCTTATGTATAGCCCAGCGGATGCAGAAGCGAATGCACATAAAAGAAGTAGCGAAAGAAAGAGCGAGGCGACAGAAACTGCTGCGGCGTCTCATTCCCGGCGACGGCTATTCTCCGCTCGGGTGTTCAGAGATCGCTCGGCGAAAACCCGCAGCAAGCCAAGAACGAGCGAAAAAGTGCTTGTAGTGGATGGTATAAAAGTGAGAAAGAAAGGAATAATGAAAGAAAGGAGGGAAAGAGCGGTGTACACCAGCGGCAGCAGCCGCAGCAGTAGGTTCTTCACTCGGGCGCGGGGATGTACCGCTAAAGAGGCAATTACGGGACTCTCGCTCCAAGACGCTCGTAAAAGTTGGGGCGAATGAACGAAGAGAGGAGAGAGAGAGAGAGAGGAAATTCGAGATAGCTCAGCGAGATGCATTCGGCTTACCACTGCGAGAAATATATGTCTGTGCTGAGGATAGCAACGACTCGAGTCGCTGCTCCTGCTTTCTCCCGTTGCATATCCTCGTTGATCGCAAGAGCGCACCACACTGAAGCAGATTCCTTTGGTCGCAGAGCCCCGGGCGGCGTGTCATCGGTTCGCTCTTCTCTTCTCCGCAGCTCGAACCGTGCCGAATTCGCGGATCATGCGGGCGCGGGCGGACGCGACCGAGACCAACGAGAACACGATGACCCTGACCGTGGCACTTCGCGAGGTTCCAATCGTAACTGAGCTCCGCTCGGGTTATGTTTGATCTTGTCTCGAGGATCAAGATTCTCGCTTGTTTTCTTGTCGTCACAGTGTGCGGAAAGAGGGACGACCGGTTGCACGATGCGTTGAATAAAGTTCAACATTTCGTGTACACCCTAGTTCGTGTGACATTCCGTATCACTGTAAAACCCTGTTTAGCGAATTTTTCTACGATCTTAAATTAAAAGTTGTGATTTCAACACGGCGTCTTATGAGACGATGGAATTCCTGAGCGACAATCAGTCAACAAATAATCCGATAACAATACTCGTATCGAAAATGCGAGATATTTTATCCACTCATTTTTTCAAGAAGAATAGAAGTTATTAACGTCACGGAATCGCCAAAACGTATGTTAATGGTCATGTACCTCGCGAAAAAATTTTAATTTTATTCAAATTTAATTTACGCAGAGAATTGTCTGTCGACCACGACTGTTATTTCATAAATTCCAACATTACTTTCATTGTAGGTGGCTTCGAATTTTATCATAAATATGTTTCACGAAAATTGCATTAAAAAAAACAATTCAGAACATAAAATCCGAGTACCTTGTAAATTTACAAATTACTCAAATCTTTTTACGCATTGTACTTCAGACGTTTAATACAACTAACCAAGAACTTTATGGTGCAGATTGTGAATTAAAACTTGCACTCCGGTATTATAATTTTCCATTAAATTTTTTAAAACAGTGTAAGAAAGCTATTGAAGAAGTACATGAAGACTGAACATTAGTCATGGGTAGTCATTAAAGTACCCAAGCAAACTGCAACCAAACCAGGAGGACACGCCAATGATCCAGCCGCTCAAAATCAATGAAATTGAAGGTCCCGACACGGAAGATTCACAACCTGGTTAAATACATATCCGGGGCATCCCCGTGGCCATCGTGACTTCACTTGTACGCGCATCGAACAGTCGATAATCCTCCCGACGTGGCCAGCGGTGGATACTCGAGGGAGATATAGTACATACACATGCACATACTCACACACAGAGCCACTGTATGAAGCCAACAGGATTGAAGAGGACCAGGAGGGTGGATCAAACTCTGACCAAGGGTGGACCCGTTGTGGATTGATCCATGCCCATCGTATAGCTTACCTCAACTCCCTTTACTCTCTCTCTCCCTTTCTCCGGTGTTCAGCATCAATATACTCATTCCACTCTTGGTCACAGGCGTGCAACGCAGAGTACAGTCAACTACGACTATCTACAGCCTCCCTCCTTTCTTTTTTGTTTCCTTTCTTTTTCCTTCCTTTTCACCCCCGCGAACGGTCAGCGCATAGTCAGTTCGTTGGTCCGTCAATCCTCCACCGTCCCCCTCTCCATCTTTGTCGCTCTGCCTCATCTCCAGGGATATATTTTACTCTCGACCGCACGTTCACCGTTGTACACAACCGTGCAGATATGCGCTGCGAAGAGCAAAGCAGTGTCGTCCGCCCACTTCATTACAAACTCGCTCACCAAAAGAGAAAACTGCGCTGGCGGTGGGCTGTAAGGTAAACATGGCGAATATGGGCCACCAAAACGTTTTGGCCGGTGTCTTCCAGTTTTAGAGACAAATATCTCAATTATCCGATCAGATCCGTACCACTCTGGTGATTTTTCTGCGACATGGACATTCATGCAGGAATACTTTCTAATTTCCTCAGCCAACATCGGATATTCATTTTGGTTGTTCCATTCAAAAGCCTAACACAAAAGTACGACTTTTCTGTGGAGACTTTTTTTCAGTAACTTCAAGATCACGAGATATGGTAATTTGAAAAAAAAAATTACGGCAATTTTTGAAACACTGAATTTTGAAAACCGGAAAAAAAATCACCGGGTGCCTCTTAGCGGTACTTTGATATGGTCTATTTATGGGGTCGGTCTGAATGAAATGGTTAAGAAAAATGGCTTAATTGACAGAGCTTCCTAGGTCGTTACAAACTGGTACATTACATCGCACTGGACCATAATCACGACTTTTACCCTACATATAGTCAAACCTGTCGAGGAGACGAGCTCAGCAACCACATCAGGACTAACTTGAAGAACAGAGGGCGAAGGGTGTACAGATGAAACTGGGGTGATTTTGGTCTTCTTCTCTACTCTTCTCTCTCTCTCTTTCTCTTAGTATCCCACCCTCTTTTAAGTGAAATCCTCGCATCAATCTCGCTAACGACGCTGGATTAACGCTAATTTGTCGCCACCGCGATATTGCCGAATTACTGGAATATCTCTTGGGGTCTTGGCTAGTGTATTCTGCCGTTGAGTGTAGTACTGACGTGTCTAGTGGGCTTTAGTATAATGGTGAAGGTACAGTTGGAGCATGGCAACCACGTCAGTAGCCTCTCCGAGAGAAGATTGGAGGCGCGATCCCCTTGGGGTGCTCGCGCCCAGCCAGGAAATAAACCGGACGCTCCTAATATCGTCTCTATCTTCTCTACGTTGCGGGCTCCTCTTCGGGTATTCGCAATCTATCGTCGACATACCAAAAGGAAATACTCGGCGAAGACGATTAAGAGTCAGGGCAGCAGATCAATTTCAGAAGAATGGATTGATTGAGGATTTATAATAAAACGGAAAGAAAATGTTTGAAAATTTGCTCATAAACCTACGTTACGACGTTAACGACGAAATTTTTTATGAAAATTTCTGTGCTTAGAAAACTATGAGACTAAAATATTCTTCATTTATATCAGTAATGACACTGATTAAATAAATAAAATAAAAATAGCAGCGTAATTAAATGTTCGAAGGATTTAGAGTAATTGATTAACCAAATTTTAGTGTTTCACGAAATTTCGTTTTCGAAAGAAAATAATTAGCTCACCAGCTGATATAATAGTCAAAATATCACTGATAAGAGAAATCATTTTAGTGAGTCTAAGTCAGTAAATTTAACAGTATTTACATTTTATATTCATGTTACTCATAGACTTAATGTCACTTAAAAAATTTTACAAAAATGGATTAAGATGAAATAATTTTTAATAGGATTTCTGAAAATGTTATCGCACTTACCGCGTTGCTCCGCATTTTAACGACCGAACGCATCACGTCGCACCCCCGCGCATCACAAGAACCTTCATTTGGCTCGTCCCCGTTACCGGGAACCGATATAACACAGTGCGTGCCTCTACAAGAAGACCCGCGCGAGGAAAAAGGTATATACCGCTGCCTTCTCACGTCTTTCTCACCACGAGATACCAAGAAGCGCACTATAAAGTCGTCATGAAACAGAGGACTTTGACCCTCCACTCTCCTTTTTTTTTCTCTCTATGACCCCCTGCTGTGATGTTCCATGACACTGGAGCATTTAACGAGATCACAGACCTCTCTATAGGTGCAAGAGTAGTCTGCAGCGGATTGACGAAAAAACTTCACGCTTATGGCACCAACTTATAAACCAGAGCGCAAATCTCACACTCTAATAACCTACAATTTATATGCACCATTGAAATTACTTAAATTCATAAAATTCAATTTTCACCATCAAGATTGAATTCAAGGAAAAAATATTTAAACACTGGCAATCAAAAAAGTGGAAAACGTTAAAACTCCAAAAATTGTAATTCTCCTCTTAACCTCTCCTATAAATGACTTAATAAAATCGTAACTTCGCTTCAATTCGATCTTCACTCGGTCTCACTATTCACTATTTGTATCACAATGTCCATAATTCAGCCTAAAGTCGAGAGAGGTCGCGCTTTCGTTATTCCTCACCGCGGTCACCGTGCATTACCAGGATAGTTTCGTTGAGAAAGAACGAATGGAGGAGGAGAGTATCGTCGTTCGATCGGCGCGACGAGACATGAAAATTTATTCTCCACGATAATCCGGCTGCGGGGTAAGCGATAGCGGCTACAATAGCTGAGCTGCTGCTGCTGCTGCTACTCCCCCTTTCCCGTGGCTTCTGTCCTGCACGGGATGTATGTATATTCGAGGTTTTGTGTGTCGGGAGCGGAGAAGACAGCAGAAACCTCGAGAGTGCGGGGTGACGTCGCGGTACGCGATCGAGCCGAAGATATTCGAGGGCGAATATGCTAAGTACCTTTTTCCGGGAGTATCTCTTCGCCTCTCCTCATTCCCCTTCCTCCGCTTCTCTTATTCCCGAGCAGCAGCAGCAGCAAAAGCAACGAGCTGTCCTCGAGACGACGATCGTATAAAGAGCTGAGGGCGGCGACCAGCCAAAGAGTGAGACGTGGCGAAAATTCGACGAGGACAACGTTGACGAAGGGAACCGAGAGCGGCAGAAGCAGCAAGATTGCGCTACACTTGGAATCAGTTTACGAGGCTCGTTAAAATATTATTCGGGCACGGGAAAGTGCTCGCGTAACTTCTTGGTGACACGCGGCGCACTTGCCGAGTAAGAGAGAGGGGAGGGGGCGAGAGAGAGAGAGAGAGATTTGTAGCATAACGGCGCCAGCTCGCGCTATGCAAAATAATCGCTTCTTAATTGCGGAGTAATTGGAAATTCGGGTCTCTCCGCGTAGTCGCGTTTTCTCCTCTGTTTCCTTGGCTGAGCCGCGTGCACCTACTCGACTAGCAGCGGTGCCAGCAGCCCGCGTATCGTCACCGTCTGTCGCTCGCATTATACCCCCTCATTGCCAGGCGAACAGATAATGTAACCCTTAGCTCCTGCGCGATCGCGCAGGAGCAAGGAAAAAATGAGGCATCAAAGTTTGAGCGAAGAACCGAGAGTCGGGAAATCGTTGGGGAATTATCTTTCGACGCAGCCTCTGATTTTGGTCGAGGTTTGGTCGGATTTTTTTTTTAGTGCTGTTGTAAGAAATTAATTAATGAATCCATATGTGTATCATTAAGTCGAATAAAAAAGGTTCCTTGATAAAAGAGGAGATAGTTTTCGGTCTAGATTGTTTTTAGTTATTTTCTTTTGAAGCACGAAATAAATGAATAAATTCGTAAATATATCGATAGTAGAAATGGAATAAGGAATTCGCAAAAAATAATTACACTTTTTTTTTCTTCTTCGTCATATACCTGATTTGACGAAGTTACAAAAAACAGCTTGTTTTTTTTGTATTACGAAGATTTTAAAAATAAATGTTGGAAGAAATAATTGATTCCAAATTTTGATTTGAAGCAACGCTCAAATAAGTCAGTAAACGTAATATCAAATCGCTGATTGGGGGTCAAAATAGAAAATCGCTATTTTGACCCCCACCCAAATCGCTTTGTCATTTTCTCAGGTTGACTTGACGCGTCCGAAAAATTGCACTTTTTCACACGTCAATTTGCGAGCTAAATTTTACGCGAGACTGTACAAATTCTGCCTATATCCTCATATATAAATTCTGTGAGACTGCACCACTTTGGCTTCCACACACTGGTCGGTGCAGCGGTGCAGGAACATAGCAATAACGGATAACACACGAGACGCGGTGCTTCGTGCGGAGGCTCTGCTGCGGGTTCCTCTCTCCGCTCGGTTCCAGAGGAACCTTCGTACCCTCGAAAGGGAGTGTGAGCAACAAACGGACCGCGGCCCGAGCGTTCGGGCTGCTCGCATCCCTATCTCAAGACGCTTTAATGCGTTTAACCCGGCCGAGGAGATAGTGGACAATTTATTGCTCCCTATTTTGGGTTGGCTGTGGCCGTAGCCACGAGCAGCAACCAGCGAATCGACGGTAAACACTCGACGTTTTACTCTGTACCTAACACTCAGTTTCTACGAGATTGCTCAAGTTCAGCGAGAAAAACAATTTTCTTTATAAAACGAAATTTCTTTATAAGTCAATTAAATAATATATTCAAGTTAAAAAATTCAAAACAATGGTTTCATTGATTTCAAAGAAAATGTCTTCGAGACACTAAAAGGGAATATGGTTTTTTCACGAAGTGTTTGATCTGGAAAAATTATGCAAATCATTTAAGTCATTTATTTAAAGAAACATGGATATCCGGATATTTTCGTCGGTTTTTTGCTGCTGATTAATTAATGCAATTGCGTTAACCGTTGGCGAATCGAGTGATGAAAAGTATATCTTATTGTTTTTAATCGAGGAAATAAATTCTTTGAAACAATGAAACGATTTCGTCGAATCGATGCGATGGTCTTTTCGAAACTCAAATGCGACATTTCATTAAAAACAGAAAAAAATTTCATTCCAATTTTTAAAAAATGGAATTCACACATTTCTTCGGAATTAATTAAATCTTCATTATCAGTGTTATTTGTTTTTCGCTTTTATCCGAATTGAAAAGATGACTGCAAAAATGTTTGAAGAATGTGAGGAAAATATTGCGGAGATATTTTCAGTCCTTCGTTGAATCTAGCTTCTCGTGTATTTCGATTTATATCATTATGTTTGATGCCATTATAATGTAAGACGGGAGAATGAAAAATCGAGATGGTCCAGCCGATAACAGATTTTGATGCGTGCCAGGCTCGAGTTCTCGAATGACCGTGCAACGCTCACCGTCGAGACAGATGTTTCTCCTTTCTTCTAGAAGCAGCAACTGCACCGGCACAAAGATTCTCTGAAGGAATAAGGCTGTACCGTACAGTCGTAACGAGACCCTCTCTCGACTCGCCCCTGTGACGATTTACGGGCTCGCGATGATAAGCCAACGGCAGAGAACACGTGCAGCTTCGGGCTCGAGAACTCGAAACCAGAAACTCGGTGTAATACTCGAGTTTCTTCACGAACTCGAGAAAAATTCGGAGTAATTCTGCGCCCATTACAACGGGATGATCTACTCGGGTGGTCGAATTTAATGTGCACATTATCTTGCGTTAATTAATAATCTATCATGTATTAGATTAATAATGAATCTTCTGTTTTTTTTTCGCATTTCGTAACATTCTAAGAGTAGCAACATTACAGCATCGACTATAGTAGCCTGAAAAAAAACGAACCAAACATATTTATCAAAAATTAACATCTATACACGACCAGTCAAACTGAAAAATCGGAATATATGAAAAATTCGCGAATTTGTTAATTAAGACAATCAATGTTCTCATTTTTTGATGAAACTTTCACGAAATATTTCGTAATATATATATATATATTCATATTTAAATTTTACACGTTTTATTGGTTGAAATTGATAAGCCAACAAAGATGTTGACAATTTGCAAAAAAGCAGTTTCGAGACAAAGAAATAAGAAATTTCAATAAGCGCTTCATCGGCTTGAAAATTTTCTCCGCACATCCGCAATAACATCGGAAATACTTGAAATTTCCTTGTGGACCTTCAGCATCGTACTTTCAACATTTTATCTATCATGTTATGAAAGAAAAGAGCACTTTCGATATTTAGAATCCGGTGAACGTGCTGTCCCCCTTCGGAACTCGACCACTGCCTCATTGGGCAATATTTACCAGCTCAAAAACAAATTATAATCAATGTTTCTTCCAATGACCATATTCTCCACATACGTGCAATTAATTTCTCGCGGTGCTTCTTCTACAATGATTTATCATTCATAATTCACATTGATGAAAGAAAAATTGCGCGCGTTGACATTTCGCTGTTCGTTTTGTCGACAGCCAATAGTTACCCAACGGCAGGTCAATATTTTAAAGGCAGTTCTTATTATAATGTAGTACGGTTCGCTCTAACCAATTCAGTAGCACGCTGCGGTCAAATTGCCGATCGCTCCAGACGACAATCGTAAAGAACTCTCCGCAGGGTCTAACGTCGTCTCAACATCTTGCTTCCTACATCGTTTCTACAAGCGAACGTCGGAGAGCGAAGAGGTCAGCAGCGTTAATGAGGGAATAAATACGCAATGTCGAAGCTCGAGCGGATTCTATGCTAATTTCTCGGTCTCGTCGAGAGATGAGCCCGGTGTTTAAAGCGCGCGCGTTCGTTCCTTCGGCCCGCCAACAATGAACCATCATCATACATTATATATACCACGTCCAGATGTATATTGGCGCGGCTGGTGTCGCAGCAGGTACCATACGAGCTGATGAGGCGCCGATGATCTCTGTCGCACGCGCGACCTCCGACCCATCGTAAAAATCGTCGACTTACCGATCCCGCAGCTGCAAAAATGCAAATTTTCCCAACGCGACCACGAAGAATTCCATCCTTTCGCTCGTGAGCTTAGCATACACTCGTGTCGTCAAGCGAGCCTCGTAACGCACACAACGCACATCGTAATCTCAATACCAGGCCAAAAAATCGTCATTATCGCAAACGAGAATCGCTCGATGACCCCGAGCGCTGTGCGGGGTCACCGAAAAATTCGAGGCACTATCTCTCTCTCTCTCTCTCTCACACACAGACAGAAAATCGTAAAAACGTCAGTGGTTGATAATCATTGCTGCGGCGTAAGCATTATCGGCTTCCATAGCGATAGAACGAAATATTAATACACCAAAAAATTTCACAAATCATGTGGCAGAATATTTTTCATTATTTATCGTATTTCACTGTGCATGTATTTCGCTGCGGGAGAAAATCGTCGCTGCGTTGATCATTATCATCGAGATTCACGACAAAACTCGGGCCACGTGACTGTCGGCCTGATTAAAATGTTAATCAACGTATGGGGTAGTTGTGTATGTGTGTGTGTGTGTGCCTTATTTTTTTTTCGCTATTTTTTTTTTTTTTATTCATCCGATACCCTTTCAATAACTCGGGATGAAGTATTGTCGGCGAATGTGGAATGAGAAGGGGACCGGTAAGAGAGGAAGAGAGAGAGAAATGCGTAGTGAAAGTAAATGCAAGAGGGCGAAAGAGCGAAAGGCGTAGACAACAGCCCCCATGGCACAACGCCGCGGTTCCCCGTGCGCCCATACGCGTCTCCGGTTACCTCGGTGGATTAATTATGGGGTAGATCAAAAGAGCATGCGACCACAAAGCGGCCAATGTAACGGGTGGAACGCATTGAAAGAGAGTAACAGCTCATGGCCCACTGATGGCGCAGCGAGTCAAAGGTACATGCAGTGCAGCGCACGTGCCTGATTGAAACGTTGAAAATATTTACCGCAAATCAGCCCCGCCAAAAATTGCCAATGCGATGGAACGGACAAAACGAAAATATGAAGAAAAGGCGCATTGACTCTCTTCATAGAAAATTCAATCTTGGGCCACAGCATCAATGTTCGTATTTTTTGTATCGATGTATCAATGGAAAAATTGCATACCGTGTGACAGCATTCGTGAAGCTCGGGAAGTATTATTTTTTAACTGCAGTGTTTTATTTTTCCGGCTAAATGCATTTTTTTCGTAAAGTTAAAATGAGTCAGTTTTAATGAAATTTTGGCCAGACAATTTTTTCCAGTATTGTTTGATTCTGCTTTTGTCAATTTGTTGCAGGATTTTCCAATTGAAATTATTTTAAATACCTTTGGCCTGGTGATAACGAGTCGAGTCAAAGATATATACAAAGCAGCACGTGCCTGATCGAAACGCTGAAAATGTTTACAACTAACTAGCCTACTATGCGAAAAATTGCCAATGGCCTGTAATTGAGGTAAAACACACGAAGCGGGAATATGAAAAAAAATATATGTTGACTCATTTCATTGAAAATTCAATTCTGAACCTCAGCATCAATGTTCGTATTTTGTTTGAATGTATAAATGGAACATAATTGGATGCCATGTGACAGCACCCATTGAGCCCGATGAATATATATATTTTTAGTAGTTAATTAATATGATTTAACAATATTATATTCATCGATGGAATAATAGAAAAAAATCTGTGGTTAATCGATCAATGCATTCGATATGTAAATCCGAATAGTGGAAAAATGCACTATTCTTTTCTTCCGTGTAAATGCATTATTTTCATTCCAAATTGAAACATAACATTCTTGATAGTAATCCACTATTTGCATATTTTTTCCAGAATTATTCCAGATTACAAAATTATTCTGTCAATAAATGTACATGATTAGAAGAGTTAATTGAAATTCCCATAAGTACAATAAAAGTTGATTCCAAGGCCAAATCATTACTGTCGACGTAACGTAGTTTTTATTTAATTGGGTAGGTAAATCATGCAGAGATTGTCGTTTATCGTTGTTAAAACGCATTCGAAGGGGATGCGAACTCACGTTGTTAATTAGCATCGTCTGGTTCATAATTATTCTGATGAAATGTTTTTCTTTCCTTGTTCGTTTTTTTTTTTTTTTTTTTCCGAGAATTTCTTATACATACGGGCGTTAAAAAGTTTAGGCCCCTTGATACTATAGCGAATGAGCCTCGTGCATCTCGTTCGCTAGCAGCGCCGAAGATGATGGGCGGCCTCCTTATCTCGCTTATCGCTCAGAGTCTTGAGACACGATCGAGGTGTCCTTGACTTTTGGGTTATCGCTGAGGGGTCACCCTCGCGTCAATCACTCTCCAGTGGGACGAAAAATTCTGCCACCACTCTCCAATCGTCTTCGGCTCTTCTGCTTTGCTCTCGATTAAAAACATCCTCGTCCGCAGCACGTTACTCGTGTATGTTGCAGAACTAACGGAAACCCCGAGTCTGGATAAAACCATGACGTTTCCTTGTTTTTTTTTTTTTTTCTATTTCTTTTTTTCCTCTCTCTCTCTCTCTCTCTCTCTCTCTCAATTCGTGGAACCAACATTTCTAGCTTTTGAATATCTGCACTGGGAATTTTTCGTCACGTTGACAGACTTGCTCCAGGATTTTCCATCCCCGACCGCGGCATGCTTTTAGTTTAGTCGAAAACTGCCTGTACACTGCTTTCCTCCTGCACAAAGAGACTCCTAACTCCGGAGCAACGTTAAAACGCGGACGAAAAGCTCAGGAAAAATTTGTTGTGCGGAACGAGAAGCGCGGGACGTGCACCGAAAAGCTGCAACACGCGAGCAGCTAAAAGTTTGTCAGCCACCGGGACGATTTCCGTGGTACAAGCAACAGACCGGGCAGCTCAATGTACGCTAGATTTTCCCGACGAGAGTTGGATTATATGCGGTTACGTAAAATACCACGAGTGCAGACTACAGGACATACTCCGGATACTTTATTTATTTTTTGTACTATTTTTGTAGCAAGTTCGAAACAGAACAAAAAAAAATGGCTAGGCCCTATCAAAGTCAAGAAGCTGCGCTTGGGATTTTATAAATCCGCAGTGAATGTCGTTTTGCTGCGTGTCGAACGCTTTCGTTTGGGCGATATTTACAAATTCATACGGTCATTCGAATATTAAATAACACGTTAAATACCACGAGTACCGAGCATCTAATACTTCGCATAACTTTTCTCCCTTTTTCAGCAGCGAATATGAAACATCATTTTTTAAAATATCACATACGTTCCCAAGTCAAGAAGCGATTTTAAAAAATGGGAATAAAGCAGTATGAAAAATACAAAAATCATTGTAGAACGGAATTATTCGTTTTCAGGATCTAAATCGACGTGTCCATTGTTTTTAGTTTTCAGGTCGATCGATGTACAGTTTTTAGGGTACATGTTAATTTTTTTTTTTTTTTTCGTTGCACTTTGTACGCTTTGGCTCTTCCATAGCTGACGTGCACGGCGTTTTGCTGCGTATTATGTCGTTGGGCAAAAGGGATCGTGCAGGGCGTTGGAGAGTCGTATCCCAACGAGTGCCTCGGGCCATATTTACAAATTCATACCGCAGATGCGCATAATACCGTCGCTGATTCATGATATTTGATTAGAGCATTGTCGGGTCGGTTCGCCGTGCCACCGTCAACGCACCCCCGTCTCATTTCTTCTTCTCTATTGCTCTACGACAGGGCACCCACGAGTTCATCAGCACCCAGGGTGAGACCGACAATTTTCTCGGCTGCCGGCAAGGCTAACCCTTGTACTCACCCTCGTGTGACGTCCGGGTGTTCTTGTCGCGATTATACGCGCACCGTGGTGTCATTACATATTTTTTTTATTGAATTGTAACCCAACGGAGAAACACTTTGTCTCAAAAAAGTATAAATTTATTTTCCATGGCCAAGAGCTGCGGAAAATGACACTAGCGATTTAAAAAAAAACCCAAATATTGTGTTAAAAATGTTTCTCGTGATTTTAACATCGATTTTTTGAGCTATCGACACGAAATTGCTAATGTTAGATAATTCCAAAACTGAAATGAGGTGCAGTTTATTTTTATTTTTGATATTCCTATGACATCTCATCAGGATTGTCGTAAAAAATATGTCCAATTAATAAATTATGATGTATATCAAATTAAAATATGTGGCTGAATAAAATAATTAAGATGAGGTGAAAACCTAACTAACTGTGCGAAGGTATTTTATACATTTTTCAGTCAAAGTCTTCAAAGAGAGATCTCACTAATTTTAAACCGGTGTGCAATAATTTCCGGCAGGAATTGTTTGTCGATCTGACCATTAATTCATGAAACATTAAACTGGCCACCGAAAAGTTCCAGCAATAAATTATTTCACTTCGTTCTTCAATTCATTGACCGTGATTAATAATCCAGGACTTGCATCGCTGGTCCATTGAAGGGAAGAATCTAAACAAGGGCTCATCGTCATCTCGTCGGAACTATTAGCTCATTAGGCATTCGTTGGCCATTAGCTAAGCAGGGTTAATCGGGCTTAATCGAGCCCTAGCGTGGCCAAACGACAGAGTTCCCTCAACGAGGTTCCACTCCCGCCGCCTCCTCGTCATCCTGTTCCTCTAGTAAGGAATTAGGTACTCCACAAACGCCGCACGAAATAGCCTCTTGCCTCGGAGGCGCCGGAGCCGTTAAAGTTTTCGCTTAGTTTCGCAAGTAGAGTTTCCTCTTCCAGCTCCAAACTCGCCCTTTACCGTTCGCCCTTTCACCTCCCACCGTCTTACCGTCCGCTTGAGTGCAAGAGACGCGAACGGAAGGCGCTTATTATTAATTCAATGATATTCGGAGCTTCTCGAAGGCTCGTTGGCTGGTCGTGAACGCAGTAGGGCGATGGAAATCAGTCGAGGAACAGGAACACCAGGAGTTGGATGATCGAGAGAGACAGGAAGTGAAGAATAGAGGAGAAAGGTTCGGAGTAGGAAGGCGAAAGCCTAGAGCAACCTTTAAGGACTACGCAGGACTAGACTTTGTAGTTCAGCTAGACAAAACTGTACATCGCTTTTAGTAAAGTTGACCCAGGTGCTACAGTATTCTTAAGGGCCCAGATTCTCCTTCACCTCTAAAATTTATCCTAGAACAGGAATCTTCGAGGGTAGCTAGGCTAAAGTTTGTAAGCCGGTACTAAAAATCGCCGGTTCATTAACATCAGATGAAACTAACGAATTCTATAAATGCCATCGAATTTTTAGTACCGAAGTTTAGCTTGTCAAGTACTTCTGTGTAAGAGCTTAAGATACAATTTCTGTAACTGGACTCAAAGATAAACGTTTTTTAGAATAGAACCAGATTTTTCGACGTGAATATCGTTTAACCGTCCAACCTAAATTCAATGACAAACTAAAAATGCTAACGATAGTTCCACTCACGAAATCACCTCACATTTTGGTGGATATCGAGGGGAACTCGCTATCTGTCAAATGTGCAGTAAATCGAGCTACAAATCAATTTTCAATTTTCATCATTCCTCGATGAGTTAGTCGCCTTGAGAAGCTCTTGTAGAAATCCCATGAACAAATGATTCTGCAGTCTCCGGCTACGCTTCTCTCCAAACACATTCAACGTTCCATCAGACATGGTACGTCACACACAGTATTTCCATGCAGGTAGTGGCAAGTCGTAGTACCTACAACTTGCCCAGGGCTTGGTAACGAGGTTACGGACTCATCTCCTCCTCGGCCGTCAACTTGCCGGGGCAATGCCAACCCCATGAGTGCGCGTAGTCGGTTCATCAGGCCACAATATTACTAATCAACGGGAGCTCGGATTGGCCCGTTCCTAAGTGCCCTCCGAATTGCCAATTCACGCTGGCACGCGGAACTCCTCAGCTGCGCCGTCCCTCGACGTTCCTCGTCTTTCTCCTCAGACAATCCATCGTTGTACAAATGGCCTGTGGAAGGAATCCTGGGTCTCGGCTTTCGTTGACGTCCGAGACTCGCTCAGAGTTCACGAAAACGAATCGAGAGTCATGTCGGGGTTGCGACTATCCCGTCGATCTTTCGATAGGTATTACTTTGACAGGCAATGTGTACTCTGTGCAATACATACGATTAGTCGATGCGATGGGTCATTCGATGCACTTCTGAGCTGTGTTCTAATGTTGGAATCTGGCCAGCAAGTGCCCGACCATTGGGGAACGTCAGGGGAGAAGAGGGGAAGACAGCCGAGAGCCCAGAGGAGGCTCGTACTGTCGTTGTCACAGCCAACTCTCTCGACCTATCGACTCGTCGCGAACTCTGACATTAGCATCTTGGCATCGAGGATCCATTTGGGGGACGATTAAATCACGTCGACACCTCGGTAACAGCTTCGGGCTCTTTTATGGATATGCAAGGGAGACCGGGGCATGTTGGAACTCGGGGCATGATGAAACACTTTACAATCGATTTTACCATGCAATTTTAACTTTTTATCCAAGGCTGAGACTAATTGGAAGTATGTCTTGTAACTGAATAATTGAATCGATCTAATTTCGTGTTACCAAAGACCTATCGAGTGTGGGAACAGTAAAATTTTGTCATTGTGTAAAGGCTCTTAACGACAATTAAAAGGAGTCTCGCAAAACCCTTTCGATTTTGAAGCTTACTACTATGTTACCTACAATTCAAGGCTAATTGGAGGTCATGTTTCAATGAAATGTTCAAAATTGCACAGAACCCTACCGCATGAAACACAACTTTCATAGTGATATTGAGAATCATCAATGCAAATTTTTGAAAAATAATCACAATCAAAAGTGTTCAAAGCTGCGCCGGTTTTTCCTACGTGCTACAGTTATCTGACCAGATTTTTTGGTTTTTATTCACGGGAGTGCCGATAAATTGATCTGTCATCAGTTTTTCATCTCTGTTAACAGCGCCGTTTGCTGTTCTAGGGAAACATGATAAGGAGATAAGCAGTGGATGGAGGCATTTGGCGTCATGCTTCTCAGGATAATAGCTCGGGTCCGTCGGGAGAAGCGGATCTAGGCGACCCGCGTGAATTACCTATGTGATAGTGGACTCAAGGTGCATCCACCTGCTGATGAATTGCTTGCACCGGGGGAATCATTAGCTCCAAGTAGATGGATATCCCTGAGCTGTAGCTTCCTCTCTCGTCTCCTAACCAATCCGATTACGTGCACTCAGCCGCGACCGTGGCTAATTATATCGTGTGAGCTCCCTAGAACGCTCTCGCTCTCTCGCATTCTCTAATTAATGATCGACCGAGGAATTTGGCCCGAGCTTCGAGGCCGGGACCAACGAAACGTCTCCGCGACTAACTGCAACACGAGGCGATGATGTGAACACCGGTAGTCGGGTGGAATATGCAGGCGGCGTTTTTGTCCGAGGCCGAAGACGATATGGAAAATTTTATACCCTCCAGGCGCAACAGCGACACGTGGAACAGTGAAACAGTGGATTGACTCTAACGACTTTTACGGAAAAGCTCCTGGTACGCCGTCTTCACACGTTCCCAAAGACTAGCTTCTAACGTCTGTCTCCCGGGAGATTTACAACTCGCCCATTCTATCCGCTCTAGGCAACGACTTCCACATCGTCATTCCTCACGGACGACGCTCACCGTCCGCCCATCGTATTGTCCATCGAGAATCGACAACCACATGAAAACGCACCGCGTTCACTGCGTTCCACAATTTACAGGCTCTTGACTAATGACCGATTATTAGTGGCGGAGATCTACTTTCAACGACTTTCACACTTGCACTAAATCCCGTGGGTCTCCGTGTACTGTTTACCTATTCTCTTATTGGACCTGGTCGTAAAAAATATCGATGGTGTCAATGGCGTACAGCAGGAAGTTTTTTAAAAAATCTGCCAACTTGGCTGAATTCCGACTCTTCTATTTGGACATCTTAATTAAGTTCACGTAGATCTGAATATTGATTTAGGAATCAAGGGGTTAATCAAAACATCCAATTCAATGAAGATTGGGACCAGATATTTTTCTTGATTGCGAAATCGATATTTCAAACTTCAATCACTCCAATTATTGAGCAGCTTGTAGATATCCGTTCGCAAGTCGATGAAAATATGACGTTTTTTGACCAAGTTCGTTTCAAAACCAAGATAACGGCAATTCGTATTGATTTTTGGAAAAATTGTGAGCCTTCGGTGCATTGTTATGAGCTAAAAAATAAATAATCTGGCATCGTCCCTACTTTTTCCGAACGTCCCCTTACAGACCCAAGCCAATCCGATTTAGTTGTATTTTTCAACCATAGCTCAAAACAATTTGCAATTCGTATGCACTTTTCCTAAAATCATATATAAATAAAAGGCGCACGGTTCAGAGCGGAGTAAAGTACAGTTTCGTTAACTACCTCGATACTTGGAAGGTGGATTCGGTTTATTAGAAGTTTTTCAACCGCTGGTTCCCTTGTCGATAATCGCCGGGCGCATTAGCTGCACGTCGTCGATCTCGTTCTCGGGGTTCGACGGCAAAGCGAAGCGTCGAGGGTGGCGGTGGAACGAGCACCGGGCGCGGATCGTCATGCCTTCGCAGATCCGTGTAATCGGACTAAATTGGATAATGCATATTTAGAAGGATGGAAAGAATGAGCGTGAGCCAAGGAAGTGGACGCTTATGCTGCACCGGCATTGCTATATACTCTGTAGGATAGCATAACGCTCCGGGCGTATAGAGTACATTCGAAGAGTCCGTAGGCTATGCGCCGGCGAGACCTGCACGCTCCGGAGGACCTCTTTGACCCGCAGGCCGTGCCGGAACGATCGAGCCTCCAGGACTCCGCCAAGTATATTATACTAGTACGTATTATATACTACAAGCTTTGGAGCTCGTGTGTGCTGCTGCGGCTGCACCCCGCAGCGTCTTCTAAACTCTCCAGCGCCCGGAAAGCCGCGTCGAGAATCATACTTTTATCGTGTTCCGTCGGTGCGGCGCACCGAGGAAAATCGATCGGGAGGTAACTCTATGATCGCCGCGGGTCTTTCCTATAAGAGTCCCGATAATCAGCTATCGATTAATAGCGCCTCACCCATTCGAGAGATGAGAGAGACTTCTCGAACCCTCCGGCTATCGATCCTTGACCAATGAAGCCACTTTGGTTTCCGGTTACTGCCTTACCGTACTCTGCGCTTTTCTCTATTCTCGCAATTAACAGTACGTCGGTTTCATGATGTATTTCGCTTTTTTTATTTTATTTTTGTGTACTATGTAGATAAATGGATTGTTTAAGAGTTTTCTGAATTTTGCGTATGCTGATAAGATATCTTGAAACAAAAAATGGTTTTACGGAAATAAGAATTTGATAAATTCTAGACGATTTTTACCGATAATTCTATGTAATTGGAAATAAATTAAAAATTTCTATTTCGCGACGTGAAAACGAATTTGCAGGGCAAAATTCTCGACGCAATTTTTTATAATTTCGAATCAGAGAAAATGCAAGTGACCCACATTTGTGTCGTTATTTCACAAATTTTAATTGCAATCAACGTAACTTTATCGTCACGTGCGTAACTCTGCAAAATATTCTCCAGTCTCCGGTGTCAGTAAATCCAGCCTCAGATATAACGAGCCTCCCTTTGACAAAGGATACAAGCATCGGCGACATAAAACGCGCTAAAAGGACATCGGTATTACCATACGGAAGCATTTACATTTGTTTTCGCGAACAGGTATGTGTTTTTTGCGGCCACGTTGATGCTTCAACGAGAAATTTCGCATAATCCAGAAGGACGCGTTCCCGTTGACGATGACCCGTTGATTCTTCTTACCCGGAAGATAATTAATGTCCCGCACCAGCGCAGCGGGGTCTCCAGTCCAGGAAGGAAAGGGACGAGACGATACGTCTCGAAGCGGCTATAAGGGCAGGCCCCGATAGCCAAAAGCCTAGCCGGTGGATTCGTTTTTCTCACAGTACCTTGTTCGCCTATGGACGGTCAAGAGACAAGCTAGAAGTGCTAGGAGAGCTCGTGGAGAGACGGAACATCTGCGGAACACGGGGCGAGGACCTGGACAGAGGACAGCTGTGTACGTCGGGGCCTTACTACATGGTGTATATCCTCGTAGGATGGCCGAGGGTCTTGAGACCCACAAGTGACCGTATAACGTTGCGTTACGCACTGCCTCGCTCAGTTTCCCCCTCCCCTGTCTTTTACATATACATATACACGAGATTTTCCGAGAGAACCCCATAAGCAAATCCAACCACCAAAGATCTTACGCTTATTTCCGAACGATATTATTTAAAGCTGACCCATCGTCTATACCTGCGTCCATATTTCCCTTTCCGGGGGAAATGCACACACGGACATTGTGGCTGAGAGTATAAGTCGATATTTTACGATTTTCGATATGTGCATGCGTTACCACGAGATGAAACGGGGAAATGAAAATACCCGTGTGACCGAACTCGACTGCTCGACGTGACGTTCTAACGGAGTTCCCTTTTCCTCAGGTTTTCGATAACTTATTGCGGTGTATCTTTGGCTGACGGGAGAGAGGGACGACGGAATTATTTTAGGGAAAGCGATTAATTGCCACTGGCTCGTACGAAGTTACGCGACCGGTTCGACGATCGGATTTGAATCACCTGGAATTTGTATATTAAGCGGTTCGACTAACGGCGAGAAATTCCGGAACTCGCTGAGACATCAACAACTCGAATGTGACTGCGAATGGTATTCGGTAATTTGGAACACTGAAGGACATTTTTCTGAACAGGGGATCGCTCGTTTGGGATCATTTTTTATCTGAAAAAAAAAATCTTGCGTCAATAAAAACGAGCGTTCAATTTTCAAAATGTAATAAGTGCGTTTTGATTCAAAACGAATGAGCGGACTGTACATTCTATTCATTATCTTTAAATAATATTCACATTCTAAAATTTCGTGGCTTCGATCAAAATAACGAAAAATATGGAATATATATTTTTATAGCCCCAGGCAAATTGTTGTGTAAACTAATATTTATTTGTCGCCTAACTTGGGTTAACATCTTAATTTTGAATTTGTCAAGAATAACCGAGTTTCAAAATATTGCGATTCTTGAAAATTATGTAAATTTGAAAAAATTGTTAAACAATTTTTTGAAAAAATATTTATTTGATGATCATGAAAATTCGAATCTGAATAAGAATACATATTTATCAATTATGAGAATAATAGTTTACACAGAGTACAAATAGCCGAATAGATGTGAATATCCTCGGTAAACTGGTTCTCATTTACCATTCGATTATTCTCCACAAATTCCGAGAGTCGTTTCTCTTCTGGGTTTTCCTTATCTCCTTCGAAACATCCCCAACAGCCACGACGTTTACAGTAGCGTGTGCATAAATAAATACATAGTAACACACATTAATGAACAATCCAGCGGCACGCGTGGCTTATAAAATAATTATCGTTGCTCGTCAGCGTCCTCCTCGTCATCTCGGGAGTTATTTACATTCTACGGAAACTTCCAGAGACATTGACCAGTGAGTGATACAAACTTCAGCGGCGATGTGCATTTGCATGCCATTGGTCCTAAATCACGCAATGGACGACACAAAAGTGTCGTACACTTAACGTTTACGATTATGTACACGCATCCGCTTGAATGTCCTGCTAACTGTTGTAAGCGCGACGGACGTTAAGGTATAAAAGATTCAGTCGCAGAAAAGATTTACGCGAAAATGACAGTGGTAGGAGTTTCGTTTAAAAAAACACGTTCGTTGGCCTCGCAGTGACTCTTCTTTCTTCGTACAGTGGCAGCTCCCAGCCCATAGAGCCTAATATATATAGCATAAATTTTAATTCAACGGTTTCGAAGCTGGACAGTGTCCAGCAAGACCATGAAGACATACCAGTACCTATGACGTGCGTCGTTCTGTCACGAAAAGCAGCAGCAGGAGAAGCTGAAGAGCGCATGAAAACTAGTTCCCGATGCCGCAACGCGGGACGTCCCACGACGGAAACTTCGCCTCGTGGGATTCTCTTCCTATGGTTAAACTTGATTTTCGAATTTTGATTATTAAACGGGAGAGCGAGAGGCCGGGACCCAACGATACACCGAACGGGATATCCCAGTAGGCGCCAGGGTAACACATGTGAGGAAACTAGTTGCGTAACTCGTTTCCTCGTACGGGACCATAAGCGAAATACCGGACAATCGTTATTGTCATGGCGCGGAGTTGATACACCGTACGCTTAAGGCTGCCCGCAAAAAGTGTTCCGGTGATGATCGGCCGGTCACGAGGTCACAAACCGCCGGTTTGGACGTTCGCTCAAAGTTGCTTGGGCTCTTTCAATAATTTTCACGCCCTGCTGCGAAATCCTCGTTATTTCATTTATCATTTATAAACGTTCATACAAAAAACGTTATCATTTCTTGAATATGGAAATTTAATGCACTCGTTTAAAAAGCGAAGGATTACGATTTTTTGTGAGGTTTGATTGAAATTTTATTTTATCTGCAGCTTTTTGGCAAGAAAATTGTGATAAGCATTGTAAGTTGCAATTTTTTTTTTCTTTTTTTTTCCTAAATAGACACGGGCGTTCAAAAAGTGATAAATGGAATAATACATTATTTTTACAGCATAATATTACATTTGGTGTAACAGCATATGTATAAAAACTGCCCTTATTTGCGCAGGTATATTGAATACCAATTAGATTTATTTTATTCTTATAAAAATTTGTGCAAAAATAATAAAAATAATGAATAATACAATCACAATTAATGTTTTTTAATGCGTCTTAACATCCACGTACTTGAAGTAAATCAATCAATAATTTCATAGGTGAAGCAAAAATCGATAGAAAACACCTTGACCATTTTTTTTTCCAATTTAAGCCACTTAGATCGTTAATTTAAGAATACATTAAAAAACATGGGAAAGTAATTTTGGTGTTTTCTTGTATATACGAGCAGTTACGCCTGCAAGAAATCGAATACCCAACAGAGACCAGATGTTCTTCTGGCGACCACACAATCACTCTCGACTGACCATTTCTTATTTCCTTCGTCGGTCGGCCGACTTGTTTTGAAAAATTAGTTTGACACTATACGTTGAAAACAAGCAGCTTTTTTCTTTTGTGCTTGTATTCCCAATCTCACTCCGTCTATCCCGCTATCTCTACTCATACTTTCCGACGGATAAACAACTTGACGAGTAAATGTACATTAGTAAGAGAGGAGCGTGTGAGATAACGTAAAGGCGACGGAGAATGAGACTGAAAAAGTCAGTCGCTCATCTCGGCGATGAGGCAACATAATCGTAATCCACTATAATAATAGTCTTCAACGATTTATTAAACTGAGTCAAATATGAAAGTAATATCAATTATTACTTCCTCATAATATTCATTTCTCACAATCGCGAAAACGTCGACCAAGTGATTTAGAAAAATGATGTTTGATTTCTTTACAAATTCAATTCAGACGAGCCCAAATTTTCCACACATACGAAATAATGTTTACTGATGCTACATATCAAATTTATTCAAGGACTTATGAAAAAAAATTGGTAAAAAATAAAAAATAATTAGGAAGTCGTGCGCAAAGTTTTACTTTGATTTAATTTTTTTTTCCCTCCCGGAAATGTTGCAATATTAATTTCAAGACATCCATAAATATCAGTCTTGGATTTATGAGATTAATGATAAGACTCATGACAGCTTCCTCTCCATTTCGCTGACGATTTCCTCACGCAGGAAAAACACTGCACTGAAACTTTCGCTCGAGTTTTGCATAAAGGCGCTCCGATATCACGGAGAGATAGGAAAGAGAGCGTAAAATAGCGAGAAAGATGATAGTCGGGGAGGCCCCCGGAATGTATAACATTCCAGCGCAGGAATAATCATCAAGCAAAGCCGATAGTAATAATTAATGCGACAAGAAGAGGAAACAAGCGTCGCCGTCGTCTTCATCATCTCGGTGTGTACGTAGAAGTGCGAGCAAGTAAGAAGTGATCGATTACTGTGTTTTTTACACTTTTATATATTAGTCATCGACGTAAAACGTTACATAATCGCCCGATGTCTCGAAAGCTGCTCTCATCGCTCTTCGAGTGTGGAAACGTCGTTTTACTATCATCATCATTATTATTATTATTATTCTCGCATTTAGAATCGATCGAGGACATTTTGGGGTCTATCGTGGGAGTCAATCGCTTCCCACTTAAAATACCACTAGCTGATCATTCGCTTTGTCATGGAAACGGTCAAAGAGAACCGCATACGAAAAAGTAGATGAATGCTCGAATGCATTGCGGTACCACAGCGAAGAGCAAGCCGAAGAGAAAGAACAGAAAATATCCAGCTCCTGTTTGTTTGTTCCCGTTGTGGTGTCACAACACACCGCACCCACTACAAACCACAGCAGGGTGCTAAGTGGCATTGTATTATATCGAATAGCTACAGGACGAAGGATTATTGGCCTGGACCCTGGTCAGCGACACCTGCGCAAGAAAGCATTCACCGTTCCTACACCCTCTATATCTTGGCCCTGCAGCTTTGCTGCCCTCGCATTTGCTCCCCCGCATGGTTCACCGGATGATTACCCGAGAATTGGGGCAAAATATGTTCCTACATCTTTGTATTCACAAAGAGTTCATATAATTCTGCACAGTGCCCGTGTTATTGCGTCTACTTATTTTCTTTGATTTTTTTTATAGGTCATATATGAAATTTGGTATGTCATTTTTTTAAATATAAAATGTCTCTCAATTTTTTTTAATATGGTAGGATATCCCGGGAAAAATAATACAATAATAAACTAATAATATAATATATATATAATAGTATAAAATGCTTATACATCTTTTCTGAAAATGGCAGGACATCCTGAGAAAAAAATCAATACAAATTTGGCGATAGAATGTACCTAAAATATAATATAATAAAAATATGGAACGTAATACTTGATATATATTTTTTTTTAAAGTTGCTTGCATAATTTATTCATATATTAATTTCCACCATCGTAATCCACAATTCTTAAGCGCTGTTAACTGACTTGCTCAACTGGTTCTGTATTGTATCTGTACAAAAATAGTCTTGAATACATAGGCTCGTCGTCGTAGAGTTTGATTTCCGTCCAGCAAAGGCAATTTATTTGCTGGTCCTTCTCTGCTCTGGCCGATGGTCAGTGCATGGGAATACTTTGGTTGCGTGTCCGGCTGCGTAAACTATAAGGGTGCAACGTGGTATAGGGCAGCAACCCTGCCACCGGCTCGCTGACCACACGGGACCCTTCTTCTTCCTGGTTTGGATCTTCCGCACGCCAAAGGACCTGAATAGGAGGGGAGGGAAGAAAGCAAATCCGAAACTCACCCTCGGACACGGTTCATAAACGTTTTAAACAAAATACAGAAAAATCTAAATTCGATACGTCTCGTGAGGCACGGGGTGATAAAGGGAGTAGGAAATTCGTGGTTATAAATAATGAGTTGCGATGCACCACTGCTGCACCGTATCCGAATATCGCGAGACCCGGAACACACGTCATCCCCTCGAACGACACAACTTTTCCTTTTTTTTTTCTCACAAGAATCGACCGCATGCGGTCATCCGGTGTGTGGCGTGCACCCTTAACGAGAATTCTTAGTGGACCGTACGAGCAGTGCATTATATCGGCATTTGCACATGTGGGAAACGATTCATTCCCTCACTCAGAAAAATCGTGGAAGTCCCAGTAACTGTAAAGTGACGATTTTTCATTTTTTCTTTTATAAATTGGCTAGAACTTTGAATTTATGACAACTACTTAATAATTCTCGGAAATAAATGAGATCTTGTGGATAAAAATAAAATTATTATTCATTTATAGATATTTATAATTTAAAATTATTTTTTTTTGTGAGTCTTCTTATTTTATTATTTTATTTATCTGCAGAATTGGTCGTTATTTTTTTAGTTCCCCTCAGTGCCTGGAATTTTAAATGAATCAGTTTTTTAAATTGACATCAGCTGCAGAAAAATGAATTGTCCCAGAAGTTCAAAGATAATTGAATTATTAACACTGCAAGTTTGGAATTACCCTCTGGTCCCGTGTCTATCTCCCGAACTCGAGCCGGCGAGCGGCAAGACGCACACTCGTGACACGATTAATCCTCCGAGAGCCGGATAAGCGTCTTATCGCTGTAGAATGAAAGAGCGATTGGTGATTACGTTTACTGCTTGGCGAAGACGCTGAGAGTCTGCTTCAGCTGTCAACTGCCGGAGCTCTCGAGCTTCTCGAGACATAAGATGCTTCCGAATGATATATACTACTCCTAATACACCTACAATATTACTGATAGGTATAATATGCCTTTAACTTTACGAGTTAGGCTTTCTAAAACCAAATCTTTCATAAACTCGACATTTCTGGATCACGAATGTACAAATATATACTCGTATTACTGTCGTGCAGCTAAAGCATTAAAAGATCATAGGGTAAAAGTGGTTAATATGTCCCCATAAGAATAAAGTATATTGAGAAATATATAATTTTTATGCTAATTATATTCGTGCCGAAATATTCGATATTTTTTTATTTTTAGAATATATGCAACCGAAAAATATATCTGAGCTATATCTAAAAAATATAAAAAATGTATTATGCGCTGAAAAGTTGGTAGAAAAATAGGGGCCACAGTGTAACGTATGCAAAAAAATTAATAAAGAACGAAAAAAATTGAATTTAGTCAGGAAAGTCTGGGAAAATCCAAATGATTCTAAAAATATTTTTAAAAAAATTAATATATACTATACCGTTATAGAATGATTTACGGGGTTCCCATTTCCGTTACCATAGTAAAATTCTCTATGGTGGCATAAATCTTGAGAAGTAGAACATGGAGGCCAAAGATTTTGAGTGCTCAATATTCACACCGTTTACCACCTAGCAAAACTACACTATCATTAATATACCCAATGCCTTCAACTTTACGACACGAGCTTTTTGAAGACCAAATCTTTTTACGAGCTCGATATTCTCCCGAGTCCATATTTCCGCATCACAAAAATACAAATACATATACTCACATTACTGTCATGCAGTTAAAGCATTAAATCATTATAATCGTTTGGGAAAAGCAGCTAAAGCACCATCGATATCTGTAGCACGGCCAGGACGCTTAAGTCGAAGTCGGGGAGGAGGGAGAGAAAAATTCGAGATAAAATCGAGGTAGAGATGAATGAGTTACGAGACGTTGGTCGTCGAGGCCTAAAACCAGGAAGATTTCATGCTAGAAGTCTTCCCAGCTCGAAGCGGAAGATTTTGTGTGAGAGAAAAAAAAAGAAGGGAAAAAAGTACAGCGCTCATATATAATTCGTTCAGTGGCTTTACACTATTTAATATATACCTAACCATGCAGTTTCCAATCTCCTCAGCAACGACCACGACGACTACGATGAGTAAGGAGCTGCGTCATGTAATAGTAGGTGTTCGGGTGTTTAATTAGACTAGATATGAAACAGACCAGATTCGTTTGTTTAATTTCATTTTTCTCTTTTTGTTCGATGCATGAATAAGAACTTGACTCCGTCAGGAAACTACAACAAATTGGCACTTTTTAATTACACAATTAGGTTATAGTGTGAATAATCATTGAATTGTAAATTAGCAATTAAGGGGTGAACAAAAATATTCAATTCATTCAATGACACAATTTCCATTTTTCATGAAAACACAATTATTCAGTCATAATTAATTATTGCTAAAAAGCAAGCAATCATTTTATTTGCTCTTGCTGTTTTTTTTTTTTTTTTTTTTTAAAGAGGAGAAATTTTATTAGCTAGCGTCTAGAAATATAGCTCTGATATATAATTCTCTCAGTGGCGTTAAAGTCTTTAACCATGCAGTTTCCAAACTGCGGCAACGAGCACGACGACGAGGATGAGGAAGGAGCTGCTGCGTCGGAGTCAGGTTTCCTCTTCTCGTTTCGTTCTTGTAATTCACGCGCAGAGATTCTCAAACGTGTGAGCGCGAGGCCCGCAGGAGGGAGAACCGAAGGATGCTCGTAAAACCAAAGTCGTATTATCGTCGTGTCGTGTTTGGTGGGCGGAGGGACGACGAGGGCGAGAAGAGGGAACGCACGCAGCTAGCGCACGCATCGAAGGCTCTTTTTCTTCGGGCAGCTTGAGCTTCGCCGCGAAGAGTGTGTGCTCGATGGACCGACCCGAGAAGAAACCGAGGATCGTTTGGCGACCGGACCCTGCGCGCGCTCTCCCGTCCTCCTTCTCATTTTTTATTTTACCCTCTGCTCACCCCCTGCTCGCTCTTCGGAAACGCATTAAACCGACGAGGAGTCACGCTTCGTAGATTTCAAACGCATTTATGGGGGCATTCGGGAGAACGAGTTATTTATGCTGTCGAGGTTTGCTCGTTGAGACTCTCTCGAAACGACGCAGCAAGTGTCGTCACAGCTGAGAAAAGTACTCGACTAGATGGTTTGCTGTTAGGAAGGAAAACGTTTTTTTTTTTTTTAATATTCTATAGCTCGAAATGAGAAATAATACGATGTGAATAAAAAAAGTAGCGAGTACATATGCGTGTACTCACGAATATCATGGGAAAAAAATTTGTAGCGGCATTTTATTTGCGGGATTCCATCGCAGGTATCGATACTTTAATTACTACCAAAGAAATTGTGATGGTTGTGCGACCATCTTGAATCTTCGATAAAATTGAAGTGTCCTCTACAACGTATAAAGAATAACGTGCTTATCCAAAATGAATAATAATTGGAGTAACGTGTGAGAATTTAATAATTAAATTTTTTTAGTATACCCAATTTCCCGTCTGTTGTTCGAGCGGTAAACGAATTCCATGGATATTAATGAATTTCCATGGTTATATTAACGAATTTCCGTTTTGTATAATATCCATCTGAGCTCGGAGTGAAGTTGACGTGGTATTCTAGGTACTCACCTTAGGTTCGTCCTTTTTGGACACGAACGGGAGCTAAAGGTACGCAAGGGCTGGAAATAGAGCGGGATGACAAGACGGAGGGAAAACGAGTACCTTTACTGGGAGCTAGTTGGCTAGTGGCATGAATACGTCTGTGATTGCCATCGAGAATAAAGTATAATTTATTCGAGGGACACGGTCCGGACTCGGCTCCTTCTGCCAGAGGATATTCCTCGCGATTTCTCGGATTGATATTCCCGTCGTCTTCATCGTCGCTGTCTCGCTTCTCGGAGAAGCGACAAGGCGACGACACAGGCCTCAATAAACGGGGTATTGTTTTATTAATTTTATCCGAGGCTCTTTGGAAAATACGTGCTTTCTCGTTGGCTCACAAATTATCGCTCTTCAGGATCCCTCGTTGGTAATAGAAAACGTCGCTGTCTACTCTTTCAGAAGAAGCACTTTGTGCAACGTTTACCTGGGAGGAGAAAATTCAGAAAGCGTGTCGTGATCGAGTTTGCGTCGAACGCCAGGCACGAAAAGCTCTCTCATGAAAATACACGCTATATAGAAAAATATATTGCAAGAGTTGCCAGAGGCGGCGCAACGACAGCAAAGCCGAGAGTGCAGTCGAGCCGAGAATGCGTTAGAGAGCTCTTTGGACCCATAATGGTCAATAAAACGAAACTGTAATCGATTTCTCGGCAATCGAATGCGAGGAATAAAGAGGAACGAAGGAGAAGCAGAGGAGGACATGAAAACCGAGCGGAGGGAGTAGTCGTGGCTATAGTCAATTTGCCTCTGGTAAGTGGTTTACATCTGTGGCCAACACACAGTCGTAAAAACGTTTACACGCCCGTTCTGCATAGTGACAGAGCCAGCTTGGGATTCGTATAAAAATCTCGTTGAGATCAAACGGTAGATTTCATCATTGCCCCCGGATCTCTCGTGCTCTCAATCATTTATTTTATTCTTTACGTATAAAATAAACTATCATTTATTTTCGTGAGACACCGGAGACTATTCACCACCTGTCAAGTTGAATAACCGGAAACGTCATTTTCCTGGATCCTCGTGTGCTTAATTAGATTCGATAAGAGTCTCTTTTTCTTCCTTGCGTGAATAAGAATTTGACTCCCTCAGGAAACTACAAAAAATTTATTGAATGTAACAATTGTCCTGGTAAATGAAAATACACCTCCTATTCAGACGGAATTAATTATTACCAAAAAGCAAAAGAGGAAAATCATGCTACTTGTACCAAATGTTTGAATACTAATCAACATTTTTTTTTTTTTTTTTTTCTAACATTTGACTCTTTTTTTACGATTTTTTACAGAAAATAGGGGATATCAAATCATAAATCGGAAGTTCTCACCAATTTCCCATTTTTCCCAGCTTCTATTTTCCCTTATCTTTCAAATCCACAGCAGACAATTCATCCAGCTGATTGCATAGACAGGAGCCGTAAGCTCCCGAGTGAGAACTCGAGGTTCGATCGGGCAGTGCACGTCATCGACGATCAACCGGTTGATTTACGCTTGAGGAGTGATCGCGCGCGGTTGACGGTTGTCCAGCACGTAGGAAAGAAGAGAAAGAAGAAGCAGTGGCGGTTTCGGTGTACACGAGGCAGAGACGCCGCCGCAGGCGTCACCGATTGTGCCGCCGGGCGTTCAACGACTTTTAATTAACGGGGAACGTCGATTTCTGTTTGCTCATGCTTTCGCTGATCTCTCGTGCTTTAGCAGTAGCGAAGATAGTAGCAGCAATCGCAGTGGTAAAGAATCAACCAAACCACTTGGTCCTCGTCCATCGAGCACGAATTTTTTACTCACGATCGTCGCACGATCGGCAAATGTATCGAGACTCGGGGATAGGCGTTGAAAGGAAGTTGCTACGGACCGGAAAAGAGAATGGAAAAGATAAAATGAAATTTAAAAAAATAAAAATAAATAAAAAAACTCGAGTGGGAGTACAGCAAACACGGGTCGTCGAATCGTCGACGTATAATCGAGGTCCGGAGTGCGAAAAATAGAGTAAGAAGAGTCCGGGTCCACATCGTCGGCTCGTACCTCTGCGGAAACATACAATCGCACTGTCGACGACGAAAGCCGCGAGCCCTTTTACACTGCACAAGCACATGTCGGCGAATTGATCCGCTCGATCGTAAAACAAATGACGCTGGTAAATAAAAGGAAAAGAGAAATACAAGATCGCACCGAAGTTTGATCGGATCCGACAGTTAGTAAGCGCGGTATACGCTCGCGCGATTATTTTACGAAATGAAATCATTAACATTCTAACCAGTGAAGCGGGTTATTGGTCCCTTATGCTATAATATACGGACATTAACGAGTTCTATAGTTCTCGGTAACTCGGTAGTGATTCATGGCTCTGCAGGAGAAAGGCTTAAACTTTCAATCAGTATTGATTTAATATTCAAAGCGGTAAACACGATGTAAGATTAGTTATTGATTTACATTCATTCACATTCGCTAATGAAATTAATCAGAATTTATTTTCTGCTCTTATTAAAAATTGTGCGGTAGACTTCAAGTGATTCGCAGCTGTAAGCTCCTGAGAATTCAATTTCATTCTGTGTATTATTTTCTGGAGTACATGAAACCCGAAAACTACGAGGATTTCGAAAAATTCTGTTTGTTCATATGAAAGTGAGATTTAGAAAAAATTTTGGTAACTTTTTCTGCTCGGTATCTAGAATGTCTGAATATAAAAACGATTTTGTACAAGAACCAACAAATATTGGATCTATTAAACTCCAACTATTCACCCTCGAGTGTTAAAAATTCGAGTGTTATTAAATAATATTAAAACTACGAGGATTTCGAAAAATTCTGTTTGTTCGTATAAAAGTGAGATTTAGAAAAAATTTTGGTAACTTTTTCTGCTCGGTATCTAGAATGTCTGAATATAAAAACGATTTTGTACAAGAACCAACAAATATTGGATCTATTAAACTCCAACTATTCACCCTCGAGTGTTATTTACACCCTATTTACCTTGATTGCCATAGAATTAGCGAGGATACGATGCAGCTACTGTGGAACAGTTGTGAAGTGGATTGGCGCGTTTTATTGTGAGGCGACCGAGCGAGTATACGGCGTGCAAACTCACTAGCGCACTTCTGATACTCTCCATGGTACCTATAAACCGTGTGTGGGGTTGGAATACTAGCTTTTGCCGTTTCTATGCGAAGAGATTGAGGGCCACACTGCCGATATACGTATATACATATTACACGCGTATAGATATATCAGCCTGTGCCAAAATTCGTGGACTCCCAAGCGGAGCAGCAGCGAGAACACGACGCAAGAAAAGTGAAGTACGAGCGGGGGTGGTTTGTCAGGGCAACGTCGAATTGAGGGTGTGCACCGCGCAACTCCGCTCCTCGTCGGCATATTGAGGAAAAGCATCCAACCGAGTCGGATTAATTCTGGCAGATTAACGCCTTTGCCTCGGATACTGTGCCGCCCTCGAGGACTCCCCATCGCGCGTACTACAGCCCCGCGCGCGCCCTTCGAGACCAACCGCTAATGCGGGCTAATGAAAGTTACCAAGATTTCCCAAGCGCGTGTACAGCTTCCCCCGTTGAATTCTCTCGCTCGCTCTTCTCATCTTCACCTTTATTCCATCTCTCGCCATAGGGAACACGAGTATAACAATCCAATTTCCGCGGTGCCGAGAGAGAGAGAGGAAAGGGGAACATTGTGGTAATAATGGTAGGATACAAAGATCGCAAATAATCTCGAGAATATTAACTGCGCTCAACACGATTTAACTAAATTTCAGTAGGACACAAATATTCGCCCGTTTTTAAGCTAATATTTTTGACCAAGCAAGACTTGTGCTGTAATTAATTTAAATCTTGAATACAATATTTGACACACACACATTTCGTTTCTGTAAATTTTATCGAATTAAGTGAGTAATTGAGGATTTTCAATCAAATAGAAATGACAATATTGCGTAGTATCGTAATGGATTAACTTTAACGATAAACGTCATGTTTTTCAATTTAATAACATTAGATTTGTGCTAAAAAATTGGTAGTTGATTTCATTAAAATTCATTCTATTTGGAATAATCAGTTGCTCCGATAAATTATCTGATACGATTCACTCTTACCGATTTTTTGGGTGCTTACAACTTTTAAAAACACAACATAATATATCAATTATTTCAGTAAAATAATTAATTCATTATAAATATTTGGAAAAAAACTGTATACCATAGTACATTTCAATCTGCAATGACTTAATTTGTTCTAAAACGAATCTTAGTCAATTAAAATTATTGTCTTTTATTATTCCATAAAATTCACCAAACAAACCAAAAAAATTAACGCACTGTATGCAAAGTAAAAAAAACCTAGTCAAATATTTCGTAGATCACGTTGATTGATTACTTAACAAAAATGGAATTACTACGTGGATAAACAAGAATATAACCAAAGAAGAAAAGCGTGTATTTGAAGGTAATAAAATTTGTCCATTTGTGAGATAGATCCCGTAATAAAAAATACAATACTAACTCGGATAGTCATTTTCCGCACGTCGCCAGAATCGCGAGGGTTAAATTGGTGCGTTCACCCTGAAGAGAGTCTCGGTATCAATGTGAAGAGTTACGACCACTGTCTCTGATGCTGACGTTGATTTCCATCGATTCTTTCGCATTTCAAGAGCGTAATGTGCGCCTACGTTGCACACTATATAAAACCATATAGCATGGGTACTGTAGATGTAATACCTATAACCACTCGCCTCCGAACAAAGGCGCCTATTATTGTGGAGTACGTTCCATTGTAAAATCCTCGCCAACGTATTCGTATCTAATACAGAGATGCGCAATATACATAGAGAAAATTGTCATATGTATACATACATACATACAAATATACATACATATATATATAGATGGAATAAATTGACGCGCGTTGGTCTCAGACAGTCGTGTATACGATGTCGTTTCTGTCGAAGACGACGATCAAGACCAAGACTGCGACGAGGAAACGAATCTGACCTCAGGGTGACACAAACCGTTGCATATTTATACCAGGAAACGATCGCGGTTGTCGCACCGTTCGCGTTTCGATCTACTACTACAAATAATAACACTCGGTATACCCTATGGCTATAATATTCCACTGTTCACAAGCCTCTCACATGGTCCCCGCCTCGTCCGCAGCGTTCTGATGTCTCTCAAGGATCAGCCTATGCGATATAACGTCTCTAGGCCAAACATGTAATTATTGTCCACTTATAATCGTATCGAATCGCCGAGTCTGCGCTGAAAGATGCATTGAATCGAAGCAACGAGCTCTCGGCTCGTAAATACAAAATCTATCCAGTGTGCAATTCACAAGACGTTCACATGTCTCTGCTTCTTTCAAACAGCATCACCGACTGAATGATAAACACTTTCTTTCGACTTAATTTCCGGCATATGTTACACTCACACGGTCACGAGCCGCAGTTGATTTCAAATTATTTAGCATGTGAATATTTTCCAATTGGTATCGATGAGCACGTTCACTTTTTTTTGGTTGTTTGACTTTTTTTTGTCAAACAGCGGGGAATATGGAGAAGGATCTTGGAAAAATGTTCGACAAGCATTGTAATATCTCTCAGTATGACATTCGAGTAATTAATTCATTAACATTTTTTTTTTTTTTTCAAGATAGCTACAGTGTAAAATGGTATTTTTTTTACCATGCAATGTAATGTCTGTAATTAGAGTCTCCTTGTAATCGTACCAAAGTCTCGGGTCTAGGCTGGAAGATCCATTAATTCAATGTACTATTGTTTGACATTTTGTATTTAATATCACAATCATATGACGTTAATTTACACGTGTCACTTTTTTTTTTTTTTTTACTAACACGAGGACAGCAGAATGGTAAACAATTTCTTCGGAATTCTTTCGGACAGGAATGAATTTTATTATCAGTTCCGCGTGCATTTTTGAGATGGGATTAATTTTAAATTATTTAGCATGTCATGAATATTGTTTAATTCGATTCAGCGAACGAATTAATTTTTTTTCCCTTATGTCAAGCGACGACGAATATTTTTTTACTGCATCACATTTTTTTTTTTTTTATCTTTAGTGAACGTTTTCGTAACAGTATTTAAGTATTGTAATTCGTATAAGAGCGATTGTATTTAAATTAAAGTCGATTAATAGAAACAAAGAAATTCAGTCGATCATCGGATTTTCGGTTCCGCACAAAAATTCGTCCGCTATTAATGCATACGGCGGTGATTTCCACATTATGCGCATTCGTCTTTGGTTCGTTCCTCCGCGATTCGATGACGTTTCTCATAAGCGAAATACACGACGCATACGGAAGCCATTAACCATTTAGCACGTGCCTACGTGGATATGACGACTCGCAGCTATTGGCCAGCTTGCGACCGTCAATCATGTGCCGAAGAAAATATTTGACAGCAAACCATTTTTTTTTTCATTTGCGAAAGCAGCATTTCCACGATTAAAAAAAGTTCTGCATGTGAGATACATTTATTAATTCATCTAAGCTCATTTTCTCATTGATATCATCTTCAAATTGATTTCTGTCGTCTGTCAGTAATTTTTCCATATATATTTTTGCCACTTCTGGATGGAAAAAAATTCGAAATAATTCAGGCATTCTTAAAGATCTACTTTCAGAAAATATATGTAACCAATTTTTGTTGTTAATTTGGGATTTCATGTGTCGTTAAATTTTTCCTCGGACTTGACATCAGAATTTTTTCTCCAGTTGCTCATGCCAGCAGAAAAGATCTTCAAATATAAATTTGTTCATGTAAAAAAAAATCGAAATAATTCAGAGATATTTTTAAAGATCTAAAGTAATTAAAAAAATATACATAACTAATTTGTGTTATTAATTTGGGATTTCATGCGTCGTAAAATTTTACCCCAGACTTGATATCAGAATTTTTTCTCCAGTCGCTCATGCCAGCAGAAAGGATCTTGGAACGTGAAAGGTTCTTAAGGATCCTCGCGGTAACAAATGTTTCTCGATTAATCCCCGTCTCAATTAATAATCCCTGAAACGCGGGGGTTGGTCGAGCGGCTAAGCACGCGCTCTGTTCACTGTCAGGGCCAAGAGAGCCAAGAGGAGTAGTATAGTAATTGGGCTGAGCGCTCGTACTACCGCGAGCGATAATAACTATATATAGAGATCGAGTTTGTCGAGCCGGTGTCGAAATCTTGCACCGCGAGACCGCATCGTTCGTTGTCCCGACATCGCGTTTCTCTTGGTACCGTGCGCCAATTTGCAAATGCGAAACCCTTCTGAAAACGAGGGCCACGCGTTTATAATGGTATAGAGTTACACGAAGGGATATAGTATAACCGCGAGGGTTTAGGACGAGCCGCAAGGACTCGGTGTTCGGGTTTTCACATTCTCTTTGCAAGTCCCTCTCCTGCCTTTCCACAGGAACTTTAAGGATATCCTTACCAAAACGCATTTGATCGCCTCAAAATTTCGCAGATTTTTTTTTAACTACATTTTTTTCGCGTCCTTTTGTTTAAAATATCTGAATTGTTTTTTAATTTTAATTAATAAGGATTGTCCGTCTCGTCAATTTTGATTCGATTAGATTTTATTTTGTTTAAATGCAGATTATACTCTTAAATGCTCGTCAGATTTACAATTAAATTCGTCACAATTTGGCGAACGCGTAGCAAATACGTTTAATCGCTTAAAAGTTAAAAATAGGTCCGTCAATTTCGCATTGATAAGTATAAATGTAAACTATTGTCATATGCACCGTGTTAAAAACCGGGACTTTCGAAATTAATTACGGTTTTTAAGGGGACCTTCAGAATTCGTTAGAATAAAAATCCTGGCTCTAGGTACATTACAAAAAAATTTCGCCCCCGAGCGTTTAAATTGCGTTCACCACACCAACAACCCTTGAGGTTCAATTTTTCAAATCAATGCGATATTAATTTTTTTAATACCAATGCACTATTAAGGAGGTAGAAGAATGGTGACTCTCGTTGCCCCCCCCCCCCCTAAATTTCTCACAAGGATGTCCTTAATATCACCGTTTTAGTTGCTCCCGAGTTAGGGCCAGCGTTGCGAATGTATAAACGACACCACCGATGAAAATCGGCTGAGTATCCCGTGGCATATATCCGATACAATGGTATTAATCGCCCTTCCGGTGCACATTCTGTACACGTCGTCCCGGTGCGGAGTAAGACAAAGTGTTGAAGATCCCAGTCAGGAGTTCTGGGAGCATTCAAGCCCGCCTCGTACTTTAGCGTGAAAGAAAATAATAACAACAGTAATAATAATAAAACATAAAGAAAGAAAAAAAAAAGGAAGGCACTATTAATCGTGACAGGTTGATGTACGAGCCGTGAGCAAGCGGACCTCGGCGAATGAATTCGACCCTTGGTCTCGACGGACGCGCGAGCTTCACCCGGTCGAATGCATTCTACCGGGGAATACGGAGCTACCTCAAGACTGTTGAGAAAGGAAGAGGAAAGAAGGCGAAGAAGTGAAGGATAAATAACAAAGTAAAAATGCAAAAATGAAAAGGCAGCACCGATATCTCTCGCTACTTACATTTTGAGCATCTTGCATCATCTATCTCGTTTTTTATAGAATTGCATACAGTGCATTCAAAGTACGTAGTTGATATAAATTTTTAATACGTTTAATACGTAGTTGATATAATTTTTAATACGTTTTATGTACGTGCTCTTCAAAAAATTATTGTAAAATTGTCTTAATATGACAGTATTTTTTGAGAAATTATTTAATAGCAATTAAATATGATTGAAAAAATGATTGACTTCAGAAAATATTATTGAGTTCCGTTCGCTATTTATTTCACTAAAATATAAAATTAATTTTGACTGCTTCGAACAAGACTGAAATAAAAAACGAAATCCGAACCGGTGAGCTTCACCCAGTCGAATGCATTCTGGTGGAGACACGAAGAGACCTCAAGACTATTGAGAAAGCGAAGGAAAGGGAAATAAAAGAATAAAAAACGGAAAAATGAAAAGGCGAGGCAGTGAGCACCGATATCTCTCGCTACTCGCATTTCGAGTATCTTCCAACGTCTATCTCGAATGTACGGTATTGCATACAGTGCATTCGATGTACGTATACAATACAAATATATATACACATATATCTACATGTAGATTGGTAGACTATGCGAGTTCGTTTCTCAGCTTTCAGGTCTATCCTTCTCTCGTATTTACGCGGTAATCCGCAGTCGATCCGCGTTTTATCGACAATGGAGAGAAGCGCCCGGGTACCGCAAGTATTAAAAGCCTTCTCTCAGTCAACCCTTTCTTCGTGCCGTACGGTGTAGTGGTACGGTGGAAAGGATGGGGGGAGGTTTCGCCGTCGTCGTTGTCGTCATCGTCGTTGTTGTCCCGGGGGATGCACCCTATCATCGGTACACTCTCGTTTCTTCCCCTGGGAGACAATGACGATGCCCCCGGACCACTATACACAACCCGGTACTATATATACACCTCGATCTCACTTCGGATCTCAATCGCTCGCAAAAAATCTCATTTATCCATTGTGTGCTGCGCGTTAGTTGGGATGTGAGGACGTATGTCCAAGGCGCTCTCTCTCTCGCTTTCTCTTACACACGCAGCTTTTGGTTCCACATGTTTCTTCGTCCTCTTTGCCATTCGTGATCATGGTGTTCCACTGTACTATTCAAGTACTCACGCTATGGGCACCGTGTGTGCAGAACGGGGAACGCACAGACCTTTGGCAAAAGCAAAATATCTGATTATTTACATGAAAAAATAAACAGGCTGTTGATGCGTAGTTGGAATACATTATTTTTACTCCAGGCAAAAAGGTGTGTAATTTTTTATATTTATTTATTATCGTGTCAAGAGCGTTAATTGTTTGGGTAATTATATTTATAATGATAGAATATAATAAATGGTGTGTTAATGAAATTTACAGAACACCGATTAACTGAGAGGAGTTGAAAAACATTATTTTTTTAAAGCCGTTATCATTTTTTTCGATTTTGTTTTTTTTTTTTTTTTAATTCCTAGTGAAGATCTACCATTTATTTCCGCGCTACGTTTTGTTTTGTTTGTTATTTAACTATACAGTGACTGTACAGTAATTAATCAATCAATCCTTGCCTTTTCCCTCTCTCTCTTCTGCACACAGTTTTTAGATGTACGCATCTCTTCGTCCTCTTCACCATTCGTGATGATTTTATTGTGTTCGACTGTACTGTTCAAGTATTCAGGCCATAGGCATAGGTAATTATATTTATAATGATTAGATATAAAAAATGGTGTGTTAATGAAATTTACAGAACACCGATTAACTGAGAGGAGTTGAAAAACATTATTTTCTTTAAAGCCGTTATCATTTTTTTCGATTTTGTTTTTTTTTTTTTTTGTTTAATTCCTAGTGAAGATCAACCATTTATTTCCACACTACGTTTTGTTTTGTTTGTTATTTAACTATACAGTGACTGTACAGTAATTAATCAATCAATCCTTGCCTTTTCCCTTTTTCTCTTCTGCACACAGTTTTTAGATCTACGCATCTCTTCGTCCTCTTCACCAATCGTGATGATTTGATTGTGTTCGACTGAACTATTCAAGTATTCAGGCCATAGGCAATGTGTGTGTGCACAACGGAGACCACACGACCCTTCCGACCCTTTATATATCCTTCGATTCATCGCCTCTTCTTCTTCTTCTTCTTCTTCTTCTCGAGCGTGCGAGGCGATCCCCAGCGGATGCTGTGGCTCGTGCCTCGTCCTCCTCCCCATCGGTCCCCGTCCGAGCATGTAAGACGTGTTTATTAAGAGTCTTTCCGGCTGCCGCGCTTTTTTTACCTTCCTCTCGTCACTTTTTTGTCCCTACGTGATCCCCGTCGGTTTCGGATAGGCGGAATCGTCCCGGTGCTGCAGAGCACGAGGCGGAAATGCTGCAGGGTGTTTTATGGGTACGTACCTGTAAAGGTAGACGCACGTGAAAACCATCGTCGTGATGATGTCGAGTTTGGCAGCGAGGGAACAACACTGTGCACCTTTTCGTCTCGGTTCTATGATCTCGAAGAATGAACCTCTGCTGCTGCTGTTTTTTTTTTTTTTTTTTCAGAGAGAGAAAAAGAGATCTGTGATTCTTATTCTTTGGATCCCATTGAAAGATCACCTGTGAACATGCTGATTTGCCTTTTAGAACGAAAAAAAGCTAATGCCGGTCCCCTTCATCGTCTGATCACTCATGTGTCCAAACATAACAACGTTTGTTGCAGTGGCGTGGAAAGTACTGGATAATTAAATTTAACGTTTCAAATAGTTTTTTTTTTTCATTGAGAAGTGAAGTAGTGAAAATAAATGTTAAACATGTAATAAAGACAATGAAAATGTGGAATGTATGACTTAAGAGTAACTATGAAAACCAAAAGTCAATATTACGAAAAAAAAAAAAAATGAGATCCAACTTTTGGACGGACAGTCATATTTCTCAAGTCAGAAATTTCAAAATCATTTTCAAGAACCACCGTAAGAAGGTTTAAGTCTGGTCTGAGAATTCACAAAGAATTCCATTACTAACAATGAAATTTATAAATTTTCTCAACTGAGTAACAATTTTCGTGTCTTCCCACGTTCGACGAAGCAACATTTTTCTTCTTAAAAAAAAAAAAAAATGTGGGTTTAAATTTAAAAAACTGACGTTGCTAATAATGAAATTAAAAACCCGACACTAATTCCCTTTTTCACAACTATAAATATCCCTGTCTCCGCGTGGTTTGCGAAGCAACGTTATTTCTATCAAAGAAAAACACTTCGAAGGCTTAGTTTTTGCGTTCGTGTGACAAGTACGGTTAGGTAAACGCGAGTTTGGCGAATAGGAGCGTAGCGAACTAGGGAGCTCATGTGTCTCGTCGAGTAACTCACCGGCTGCTCACGAGGGGGTGCGAACAGATTCGAGAGCACTCGTTCGTTCATTCGACGTGGCGAGTACGCTTTCTCTAATACTACGTCCCTCTCGCTTATCCGCATTCGCTTTCTCACTCGGTTAGAGAGAGAGAAGCGCCGCAGGGACGCGAATGAACGGATTAAGGGATGATCCTTTGCCGCGGGAGGGTGCCCTGTCGACAGCGCTAACAGGATTGACGATTAACGTGCGCCCGCGTTCTATACGCTGTACGGAGACACTGTGGTGCACTGTGCGCAACTGGAAAGGGGATGAATTTTGGTGTCGCGCGACTGGCCCCGCGAGAGGGCTTTCCTACCACGTATAGCATCGTAATTCGCGTGCCAACTCAACGTTTCGACGATTGAGAATCAGCCACGCGTGGTTTACGGCGTTTACAGCTCCGCTAATACTTCCTAATGTACAGTGGTACATAACTAACACATTGGCTCGAGTGGCTTTCGTCGCTCCTGGATTCAGGATCGGAGGGTACTGATGTGAATGCTCTTGGATTTTTATCCCACCGATTATCAGTTACATTTTTCATTCGTTCGTATTTTGATAATATTTGCGTGGGGTGAAACAAAAATGTAACGAAAATTCTTAAACTCTTGACTGAAAAAGAAAGTGCTTTAATTGATCGAATAATAGTAAAATAACAGTGATCGAAATATTGCAATCGGGAGAAAATTCGTTATCTCAATTTGTTTATTAATTGGAATACTTTTATTTCGGGAGTTACTAAATTGCATGTAAAATTAATAAGTACCCTTGAGGATTGTGAGCTACTGCAGTGGCACATTGAATATGAAATAAATGAATTTCAGGTACCGATATTGGCCTGTGACGTAGAAAATATGCCATTATTTGAAATTCTTGCAAAAACATGAAATTTTTATTATTCTCCCGCAATGATTACTAAGTCATTCATTTAAAACGAATGTTTTTCATCCTCGCCGACCATATTCTTTCGCTGATGGTTTTTTTTTTTTTTTTGTTTTCTTTATGACCAGAATTTTGACTTATACGTGTCATTAAAAAAACATGTTTTAGTACATGTGTTGCCTTGTGCCGAGAGTCGGTGGGCTTATCTTCCAATACAAATGCACGGGTGAAAAGATGGGTAGGATGACTACGAGTTTAAGAGCCCAAGGTACATCCCTATGGCGAGCAGCCAAGGCGCATGCATTGTCTTGGTTACGGGTGATTTTGGCCGGTCCTCATGGGGCGTCCCGCTGATTAATGCTCATGTAATTCATTGCGCAGGACGTTAAAGGTATAATCTTCGGGCCTAACTGCTTCCGCGCATCACTTGGCCAGTGCACACGTAGAGAGCAAGGCTTCTTCATGGTCCTTCTCGTCCATGGCGAGCACGGAGTATCGGTTACTGTGGCCCGCGCGCTTATGATGCCGCGCGGCAGGTATAAAAGCGGCCAGTGCGTGTGTCTCGTGTGTATAGGAGTTCTCGATGCTGTATATGCACGAGTTGCCATGCAGCATTCATCTACTGACCGGAGGTTTTGTTTCTCACGGTGGTACGAAAAATCCAAGGGACGCAACGTTACACGCCATTGTTTGCACATAGGATGAAGTAATTACCTTTCGGTCTGGCCGATGAGCGGGGTCCGCATTTTTTTCTCAGTCGTTTAGCCTCTCGTTATCCGTACCGTCGGTCTTGTCCTATCAACGGCGATATTTCAGTCACCTTCGTACTGCAAGCACCAAGAGGAAAGGACATTACCGTTTTAGCAGCTTCCTTTATTACCGACAAAAATTTGTCGAACGTCGTATCAACGCATTGAACACGTGAACACATATCACTACGCGCAACGTACTTCATGCTTTTGCATCTTTCGCCGAGTACTTTTCAAAATTCACGAGTTTTCGACGCACGCATTGCCATAAGTCGGCCGACCGACCACCGAATCATCGTAACCGCACTCGAGAAAATTTACGCACAAACCGACGCGTATACACCGATGTTCACACTTTTGAACGACATATCACCTCGAATACACCATGGACAATGATAAGACATTCCGATATACAAATACACTGAACGATGCGTAATACCACGATATTTTAATAAAACACGACGCGCGGGAATTCTTTGTTGCGAGACAGGCAACCGCGCTCACGGAGTCTACTGCGTGTCCCAGCATGCTCCGCGATTGTTTACAGCGCCGTCCGTTACTAGGGAGAAACGTAACTGCCGCGCGATCCTGACATATACTGGCTTCGCACGTAACCTTCATTCGCGGTCATTTTAGACAGTAAGCGTTCGTATCCACGAAATTGTGCAGCACATCGCACCATAATTCTACATTTAATTCGATAAAGAGTACGATGCTCACCTGCTAGGGTAAGTTAATTAACGTTATTTACGTATATTTTTTGGATACATCGACATATATAAGTGTGCAAAAACAGAGGGCATCAATCCCGTATTACGTCGTAAATTGTTATCACACCTCAGTGAATTCACCGGGCGTTAAATTTTACCGTTTCTCTACGGCAATTATACAAGTATTCAAACGGAAAAGAAGCGATAACCAAATTGCCTCTGCTAAACGAAAAAAGTGAGTGATCAATAACAATTGTCAACAATTAATGTAATTGCATCGCAGTAAACGAAAGTCAATATACAAATTCGATGCAAGATTAATATCCGTTACAGTAATTTCAAGAATACGCTTCGATTTCACAGTAAAAGTACGTGCAATTGAAAAAAGTCTTGCGAATCAGTGCAGAAGTTGTATCGAGTTACCAAGCTTATCTTTTCTCGCAACGCACGAGCCGAAATTTGGTGCTTTGAAGCTGCTTCGCTCAAAGTTTTCCAAGTGTATTTGTATTTGCAAAGAGCAACGAGTCCACTGGTGCGCTCAAAGTTTTCGTAGATGATCTTGGCCGCGCGCAGATCGCCAAAAACCCACGGGGAGTCAAGAGTAGAGTGGAGATGAGGCTTGGATGGTACGGTCATCGCGAACCACCTCACACAACGGCGAGCGCACGGGCTTCTCTATTCACGTTTACGCTGCGGGCCCGCGAGCTCTCGGCTCTTTCACGGATATCGGGTTGCCCATTAGCGTGTGCGGAGAGAGGCTGTCCAGTAATTACGGCTTAATTAATCTTCCTGGGTTCATCTCGCTCGCGCGCGCGATCCGACTGATTACCGCGCGTGCTCTCGCTCAAAGGAACGAGAAGCACCCACGGAATACTACTACGCTTTCTCTACGCTTCTTCCTGCGCCTCGCGCATGAGCTGTATTATGGCTATCAAAACAGCCACCGGCTCTCTCGATGACCTTGCTTTCGGCCTTTGCAAAATTCAAATTTGCCCGATGTCGATCAAACGGAACCGAAGGGCTTACAATTCTCCCTTCAACTTCACTTCCACCCAGCGAAACCAACATCAGCACATTCATCCGTAATACCAAGATGCACTTGATACTTGCCAATAGAGCTGACGTCATCCCGCAGATGCTGCCTATAAAGCTCTGCTGTAATTACTGTGCTGATATCAGGCATTGTATTACCCTGCGGAGATGCTGCGATTATGATATTGGTTGATAACGAACCATCAAATCGACTCACTCGTCATGATGAGCTGACATTCGTTTTTTAATATTCAATAAGGTTTAGGAATTTGAGGAACGACATTATGCGTTATTACGACAGATAAACAAACGATTTTTTTGCTTTCTTGAACTGATCATTGTGAATATTGTTTTCTCGTTTAAAAAATTGTACAGCAACCGGTAAAATTTCAATAAACATCGCCATAATAGTAAACTGATTTAAGGCCTGATTTTTGCGACAGGGAATTAACATTTTTATTGCATATATTAACAAGTTATAAAAATTCAAATTATATCTGCTGAAAAGTAGAATTATGATATACTTTTCTGAGGAACAATTGCATTATTTTTCAGTAATTTCTTAAATGATTTATTCGACAGGAATCGTTAATAAGTCGTCAGGTTGAAAAAAAAAATGATTTTCGCTAATATCTTTGAGAGGAGAAATTTGGAAATAATCCTTGCTCTCAAATGTTAGAAGTAAATATGCGCGGATCGTGCCAAGAGTCTGCGGAATCTCGATCTCTCATCCCGTGCTCCAGTCGTCGTTCCCCTTTGGCGCGGATCCCTTTCAGCACCAGCGAAAAAGCGATACAGGTGAACAGGTAGATGACAGACAACTGTATCCGCTTACCCGTGCGTATAACGGGGTTGAGTTGATGCTGCTCCTGCTGCTCCAGAAGGGGGAAATAATATCCCTTCATCTCGTTTTGTAACGCTTCGAATGCGCGATTAAGGTGATACACAAACCAAGAAGGGGGTTAATAATACAACAGATGCGTTTTGCCGCAGTGCGAAAAATCCGGGGTTAGCCACGTGCCAATGACGAAAGGTCAATGCACATATATATATATACTATCAGGTATTGTACATTACCTGGTGCATAGATGCTGCGATTATAATTATATTGTTTGATGAAAACTCAGAAAATCAATGTTGAATCAAAATTGCTTTCGTTTAACGAATAAAAATTAAGAAATAGAAATTAACCAGTATATATACATATCTTAGTTTCGAAGATTTCGAACACAAAATTTTTTGATTTTACGAAAATTGTGAAACTCACATCGATAAATTCTTCGAGTTGCAATGAATTCTCCTGAAAATCAGATCTTTCAATTGTAACTTACGAGAGAAATATTTTTTTCAAACAAAACAGGATGACACAAGATCGCCAAAGCGATTTTCCCGAAATGCTTTTCGCCCAAGTATTTCGAATAAAAAAAGGGACAATGGCATTTTTTACTGTCAGTACTGTCTGTTAGTACTGTTTAGTACTGTAGTTAGTACTGTTTACTGTCAGTCATAACAGTCGTTATCCTGTAATAATAACAATGTACAATAGGAAATAGTCAATGAAAATAAATGGCCAAAAAAAATTAGAAAAAAAATGGAAATAAATAACTTGATAAACCAAATCCCCTGTGTGTTAAAATGAACTTCAGTCATAAAGGATGAACGTTGATACGATAATTGCGTTTCCTCGGAATGGATAAACGCGGCGATAGCCACGTGCCAATATCGGAAGTTCAATGCACGTGTATATGCGCCACAGTCCTACGTGGAGACATCCTTGGTATTTTGACAATCGATACAGTCAGCTGTCTGGAACGAAAGCTATCGAGCTGAATCTCACATCTCCGGGGCGATAAACGTCTCGACGTCGGACGCGATCATGTCCTGCAACCGGACACCCGAGTGGAGATTCAGGAGAATGCACTTATACCCACGTATAACACTCAACTGTACAGCGCAGTCGATGTATATGCACATATTGCATTGTGGGCATGCACTACAACGTTTCGGACCACACCGAGCGCTATTGTAACGCTTATACATAGTACATATCAGCATGAGCTACCGTATCGGATGATGTGCCGTCAACATCCGCTATACTTCGAGACCCTGTCGGTCGCTCGATGATATCGCGTTAATCACGATTTGGAAATACGAGAGAGAGAGAAGGAGAGAATAAGTACAAAGATTACCGGAGCGACTCGGTTACCAAGAATTTGCACCGATGCAAAGAATTTAATACACTGCATACCACTCGATATCGCACCTTTAGGAAACGCGCTACTTACATTAATATGGATGACTGCTTCGGCAATAAACGATCTTAATTTCCGTTGGAACTGAGGTAAACATTTTTTTTTCGGCATTTCGTTCGTGTATGTTTTTCGCTTAGAGAGAAAAAAATTGTTTTATGAAATTCGTGACGGTTTACTTGAAAAATAATAAAAAATGCATTTGTTAAAAATTGAACCTGGTAATCTTAGGCACCTGTTGGAAATTAAGTATACGTTTTACGTAAGTAGCAGATACAAAATGTTATTTCCAAAGTAATTTTCTCACTTTTTGTATACTAACGTACTGATAAAAAAATGTGATCTTCCAGAAAAAAAAATATATATATATGATGTCCAATCGATATTCGCATATTCACATCCATAAGTAACAGTAACGTCCTGATTCTTCGTGATCTTTATTTTAACGAGCTCCTTCTCATCTCTCGTAATGTTCATTCTCAGGCTCATCGTATCTCCCGTGTGTGCTTTCACGGTGGCTTAATGACCACTCGTTTCTCTCATTAACGAACGCAAAACTGCAACGACCGAGTCGAGTGCGCGGAAAATTGATCACGATGTAAATTATAGGCGGCTCCGCGCACAGGGATCCGTAATGTACCGCATGAACTCCGCGTGTGTATATTAAGGTGCCTGAGAATAGAAAGAACTACCCCTGTAATGTGACCGACGAGTCTAACGATCGTTCGTCGATACGCGTCGATGAGTTACGATATTTATTCACCGCCCTGACGATTTTTTGCTGGACGATGGAAAACCGCAGCCGGTTATTCATTTTTCTTTTCTGAATAAGCATTTGACGTGCGCGTAACCAACTTTGCCGAGGCTGATTAGAGAACAAAAAATCGATAGATTAGATCGAACGTGATTTCTGATTATTAAAGGGGTGTCGAAGTATCTAACGATGCCCGTACATGGCAACACACGTAGCCATGATCATATGCGCACGTTCCTTCGTTTCGTTTCTCCGCAAAGCTTGTAGCTTCGGTACCATCAACAATGATGACGCCCCGAGCGACGTTCGCTGACGCAAGAATGCCGCGACTACAACCTATCCACTTCCATCTTTCTATAGCGCCCGCTATGTCTAATCATTCTCAATCATAATCACGCGCCGCGCCGCCAGAAGCACCAGCAGCAGTTCTCCCGTCGACACCGTCATCGTCCTCGTCGTCGGCTCGACACACGATCCGCGACAAATTGTTGTTTATCGTCAGATTCCACTCAAACGTCTGCTCGTCTGTTCAGCTCCGCGAACCGAGGGTTACACTGTGGAGAACGATACGACGATGAGGCTAAATCAATGCCGCGAGATTTTTTGCGTGAACTTGAAGAGAAATCACGGTTACTCAAAAATGCCGTCATTATTGGAGAGACGGAAAAAACATAGGAGGCATATGTTCGTTAATTTGGGACGTAAAAAAAGGGAAATATATTGAGAAAATATTCCTGTGGATATTATTGATATTAATATAAGCAGTAGCGATTTTTTTGAGTCCGAAAATTACACATTTTTTCATTGGCTAACAAATTCATTTTTTACGTTCTTTGTAATCACGAAAAAAAAAACGAAGATTACAAAAACAAATCTGTGGGCACAAAAGCACAAAAAGTCCAATTCAATTATCTGAATTTTCACATTTTTCTCAGTCGCTAATTTATCGTCATAATGAGCATTTCATAATTTTCTAATTTTTCGACTACTTCTCCATCCCCTAAGCCATTGTACACTGCGTAATGTGTGCATACACCCACAATATATGGGGCAATCTGCACCAAGTCGACCTGGGTGTGCGACTCGCGACCTCTCACATCAGGTCGGTAATGTTTCTCGTTGATGTTCCAATGCTAAACGAAAACTAGAACCTCTTTCAGATTAAAAAAAAAAATTCTAATCTATCACCCTCCAAAAAAGGCAGTATTGGCGGTAATGTAAAAAATTCGAAAAAAAAAAAATCCTTAGCCACATCTTCTTATTTTTAAGCTTACCCAAAAAATCAGCGACGCCATTGTCGAGGTCGAGGGTCAGACGCCGAATTTGTGTAGATTACCCCATATACATACGGATATACCCACGCAGAAAATTTCGGAGTCGAACGTACATCCGACGAGGAGTAGTTAAAGCGACCGGGTGAGTTGGGGAATGGGTTTTTAATCAGTGCATTCCGGACAATGGTAGGCCCCGGGGGGGCGCCCGCAACGCCAACCCCGAACTCCCACCACGAATTCAAACCGCGTATATAGTACAACCAACCCTGGCTGCTTGCCTGCTGTAGTCCACTGTGCTACCCCTACGCGAAAGAAAACCTACCACCTTCTTCAACCCTTGTCCTCATGCCTCTATATACATATATATATATCTACATTCATGCGTGAGTCTGTATCCCCTTTCTATTTCTCTATGGTGGCTTTCCCGTTTGCTCCTGACTATACGTAGTTGCTGCCACGGCAACGTATATCGGTGGGTTACGTTTTAGCCCGGCGCCGTTGTGTTTCGCCGGTACGTGTACTAATTTCAACGGGGGAAAGTACTCTCGGTGTCGCGAAGGGATTATTACGCGCACGCGTGCGACGAGCCAAGGCAAACGAATGAGCGAGAGCGAGACTCGAGTTGCCTCGGGCCACGAAGAGTGCGCGCGTTAGACCCACTATCCGTACCACAGCGAGCAACGCCACAAAAGTTGTACAGTTGTGTTGTAACACGTAGGATTATGTGCATGTAAAGACGTATTACGTAGCATTGTGTGTAGAGAGGGTGGATCAACGAATTGGCGACGGAAACAGAGGCGCGCACGCTTCTGCTTTCTCGGCTGTGGTTGAAAGTGAACCACAGAGCAATCGTGCGGCTGTACACAACGCCCGCGGAGCCATATGTTATGGGGCCTAACGTGAACGCTGCTATGAGTGTCAATCGCGGGGAACGTACGTCGATGAGGCCTGTGGGATCTTCGCTTCGGCGATGAGACATCTTTTGACTATTTATTTCGTTCTCATTAAGGTTCTGATTACGTATCGTGGAAAAAGGGCCTTTCTAAATTTAAAAAAAAATGTATATGGCATTGGGTTATAGTTATAGTTAATTCTGTGGAGAATTTATATACAATTTATGTACTAATTAAAAAATGACGTTGGGTTTGAATATAGTTTATATATAGTGTGTAAATTGCATGTGTAAGGTATAGGGTATATATATACTGAATTTTATATGCTTGACAATAGGTATATTTTCTATATTATCTATATATATACATTTTTTCTTAGTTGGAGTGACGTAACTCTTCTGTAGGGCCGATTAACAGTTCTATCCTTTTGTAAGGTCGACGATGATTATGAGATAGCGGTGGGATCCACTGGGCAACAGTGATTAAATGCTCATTGCTGTGTATTTATGTTTACTTTAGAAAGTCGTTTGTTTATTATTTTCTTTCGTTTGTTTTGTCGTGAATCAATGTTAACCGACAGGTAAAGCCATTTAAAGTACGCAGTTGAGCAACAGCACAACAGACTACAGCAAAAATCTTGAAAAAATTGTTTATACATTTTTTTTTTTCAAGCCAAAATTATACAATATTATGAAATACCATTTTAGTACAAAAATCAATGTCTTTCTGTACGAATGTTTTTATATCACGTCCAATGACTTCCTATACGATGATTGGGCTCGGATAAATTTATCAGACACTCTGCATAGTTACTACAGCACTTGAGAGCGCCACATTGCACGTGGATATATATATATATATGTATTTGAGGCTAGAAGCGTGCCGCTTTATCACTCTCTTATCAGCTGAGGCAAGAGAAGAGCCTCTTAATTCGAGGAGCTTCGAAGCACGTAGAAAGCTCTTGGACCTGTCACAATAATTCACTAATTATCCGAAGCCCGTGAGTACCTCTTTAGATAATAATATTAGGGCTCACAGCTGGATGCGAAAGGAGTCCACCCGTTGAAATGTTTTCGGACATCTGCGCTACCAGACATCAACGATTCCTGTTTAGATTATTATGCCTCCTGCAGATGGACGTAATTTTTGAACGCTCGAAAATTCACCGAAGCTTTTCCGAATGTTGATCTCCGCCGATACTTTGCCTGACGTGTCACCAATGAAAGCATATACATTGGGCTGTTTACACGCGCGAGAAAATTTCACGGAAGATCGATGAAATCGACGTTTTAAATGGTCAGCCGGTGTTTGATGTTGGACCATTAGCGAATGGCTCAGTGTGGGACTTTGGACGTCGCAGTTTTCACTCCGACTCTCGGATCTCCTTCCGCTTTCTCTGCCTCTCTTCGAGGTGACCATCCCACGAGAAAGATCATTAGGAGCGGTCATTTTTCCTGGTGTGTACCATCGATTCAATGAATTTGGTATAAACGCTAAACGCTTCTCAGGCGGGACGATTATTTGCTCTCTCTCTTTTTGGGAAAACGGCAGAATGGAAGCTGGGCATGCTGTACAAGCAAGGAAAACAGCGGACACCAGACGAAAGTCATAATGGATTTCGTAACCGACGAACATCATCTCCGGCTGTTGAATTTTGTTGTTGTGCGAAAGCGAATGTTAATTGTGGGGAAAAATGAAATGGGATTTTTTCATTGTTACAAATGGGCAGCTTCTATTTAAGGAATAAATTTAATATTTTTGGAATATGAATAATAATTGATATATTCATTACTATTCGTATTGAAAAAGTCATCCAATTATTTTTCCAAATTTATCTTCAAATTGAAAATTAATGCTGCAGAATTTCGTCCTGACATTTAGAAATTCGAGAATACGGAAAATACATGTCCCTCATACATTGAAAATTTCGGTACCCAAGGACCCAAATCATAAATTTTATAATTATTAAAAAAATTATAGTACAGAAGAAATTTGATATCTACCTTTCCAAAATACTTAAAAAATTTTTAAGCGTACACAGATTTGAGAAAATCACAAAAATTCGATGTTTCGTCTATTTCTAAATTCACATATGCTCAAAACATCGACAAAAGAGTAAAGCTCAGCTGAATTGCTCCAACGACAGTTCCAGTCTCTGGAGATCCATATTTTCTCGCGTGCGAGCTGAGACATTGTGCCTTAAAGATTCGCACCGAGGTCGCTTCCCAATGTCCTAGACACACTTTGTTCGATGGGTAAGCCAAAAGAGATAGCGAACTTGGGTACAGTGGACGGGGTTACCGAAAACCATTAATTAATCGTAAACAGCTAGGATGGAAAAGGGGGGCTTCTGGTTGTACGTGGCCCTCTTTCCGTGGGAGCAAGTTCCCATCGTATAGTGCACAACCGATCGTGGCCCGTACGAGGAACTCCCAAAATCTTGACCCCGACTAATCGTGCAGGGGACAGGTGATCGGGTGGCCGTCCATGCACGTACCCCTCTACGATCCTAACTGACCAGCGGTCTCACCAGTGGGCCCCCCGGTCTGCGATTTATACACACATGCGTGTGTACACTCGAGTCCCCGACGCTATATGCATACCTGCGTGCATGAAAGATTTCCCCGCAGGAAGATCCGCCAGTGAATCACGTTGTGCCAGTGCTGTTCGCTAACCCACTAGTATTGTGTGTATAGGTATCAGAGTGGAGGGTCCGGTGGTCGTCGGAGTCGGCTTTCCCCTATGCAAATCTCACGAATTTCCTCCAGGAACCGTTGGGGCTTTCCTTACTATAAGCACACTGAACCGAGTTGCGTTAAAATACAGCCAGCACCATTATTGAAAAAGATTCTGATTTATAGTTCGATCCATGCAGACCGGTCAGTCCAGCTAACGATCAATTCGACGCCGCATTGAAATTAAACTGCAGGATTTTTCGAATAGAAAATGTGAGTAGTGCGCGATCTCCAGACCCACTATTTTGCACCGGGCAAATTGTGCTGCATCCATGGAAAATTAAGAAGCACTTTAGTTCAACATGATTACAAATACATTTTGTACCTTAATTAATTTTTTATTTCATTTTATTTTGATGTACACATTTTTTATCGAGTAGTAAATTTTTTTAGATATTCATTTAATATTTTCAGGTATTTTAGACACGCCATAGAATATTGCAATTGCTCGGCAAATTTAGATGATTTTTGAAAAGTAAATGGAATTTAACGAAAAATTGTTTCTCCAGTATCTGACGATTTTCAAATAAATAGTAATCAATGTTTTTTTCAGTCATAGATATTCTTACTGCAGGACATTTCGAAATAGTATTTGTTTATTCATACATTATTACTAAAAGTATCACTGAAATTCAACCCTCAGTCTACAGTATACAAATAGCAGAATATTTCTTAATTGAATAGAAAGCAAGTCCACAATACGCATCAATTAAATGGATTTTTAATGTTTGAAGAATTTTAGCATAAATAAAGTCCCCTGAAAATTGAGGTTCGAGGTGGCTGAGCTCGTAAAAAGCGCTCGAGGAGTTTCGTGAAAAAGAACAAAAGCCCGAAGCCGGGCGTTTTCGTCGCGGGGGATGAGGAGGAGACGAAGTGGGTAGGAAAAAAAGCAAGGAGCAACAAGTTTAACGCGAAACGATATAAATGAGAGACGTAGACAACGAGATGAGTCTCCCGCGATCTCTTTGCTAATTATAAACCATTGGATGGAGAGGGAACGAGAGAATTCCTTATGCAGGGAGAGGGGATGGAGTATTCATTCTTCTGGAGTTATTACTCCAACCCTCCACGTCGTTGGTGACGGTGGACACGGTCTCCGGAGTTTTTACTCGCTACTTTCTCTTCCTTTTTCTTCTTTCGCGACTATCGTCCGGATTGCGCAGCACCGGAGTCACCCTCGTCGCGGAAAACTTTCTTTCCACCAACAGCAGCAGTAGCAGTCGCAGCGGTAGCGATAACGAGAGATAATAAAGCGAAGAAAGTTATTAGGGTCGTCCCGTGGTGCCTCTTGCTTTCTGTCCCTTCATCTTTTGGGTGCATGCCCAGGCAAATAGAAAGGGTTGAAACGAGTTGTAAGAGTTGAATATCTCGGAGCTTTCCTGCGGTAGAAAGAGTTGGGTTAAGGATAACGTAGATTGGAGAGGGCGTAGAGCAGTTCATAAATAAATTAATTAGGAGACCCCAAAAAGGCCGATAATGTCAAAATAATACTGCGGTAGGACAACATCAGCGAGGTTTGCACCCTGCACTGGTTCTAATACAAGCGAAGACCACTCTGAACTTGTTATAAGCGAGGCAATGCCGCTATATGCTCTCGGCAACAGAGTTCTTAAACTCTCTTTCATTTTCTCTCTTTCTCTCTCTCTCTCTCTCTCTCCTTGCCACAGTTAATTTCGCGGCATTAACGGTCGAAAGAGTGCGAACAAAAGAGGACTCTCGGGAGAAGCGAGCGAGGACGCTGAGCGATAAGGGAAAGCAAGAGAGCTAAGGCTCTCCAAGGGCTCCGCGAAATACGAAGGCACATCCACTTCGAGGACCTGGCTTTCGCTTCCTTCTCACCACCTCCATCTATTTAGCCTCTTATTTCACTGTATTCAGCCAGTTTTTCACTGGATGAAAGATACACAGTCTGGAAATAAGGCGCTCAGTGAAACAGGACAATTGTGCAAGTCCTGAACACGATAGGTTCGATATTGTGCGGTTACGAATCACGCTCGTAGATGGCGCTCTTCGTTTTCGGACCTAATACCTACCGTTTTCAAGCGGTTTTTGTAACTTGGGTGTATTGACATTTGTGTGAGATTTTTACTGGAAAAAAAATCTGTTTTCCTGAATATCGTTTACCTGAAAAAAAAAAAAAAAAAGTGAATAACTAAATTTGATTTCTTATACATACAATATTTATTTGTTATGTTCCTGTTGACAACTTTGTTATTATGATATTAATGTAATATGCTTGTTAATTACATTCGGGAAAGTGTAATGAATAAGCAATAAGAAACTGACAAATTTTAAGAGGGTTTCCTTTCATTTTCTTTTCTGATTTTTCTTTGCTTGTATTTCGTTCATTATTATGTCTGGGAGTCCAAACTTATATGACCTCACTTGTGTTATTACCGACAAACTTACTAAGACTTTAATCGAAAATAACACAGTGCACCTTTGGCTAAAATTGATTTTTACACGAAATATACAAAACATACGAAACAAGATGATTACAATATCGTTATGTCAGACTTTCAGAGCATAGAAAATACATTTTTCAAATTTCCTCTTCATTGAACTGCAAAAAAAATGTAATTAGAAAGAAAAAATTTCCCATGTATGTAAAAATCAAAAACAGAATAAATCCGACCAGTCGTTAAGGCTTTCCGAAAATCACTTCAGGAACCTCAACTTTATTCGTTGCGCACCCTATCAACGTTCACCGCGAACGTCGAGTTTCGAGGTACAAAAAGTAATTATGGGATGGTTTCCGGTAATCATATCTAGAGCGCATTGAATGAACGCATTGTTCGGCCACCCCTTCACCGATACACTTACACCATACGCTAAAGGCAATGGTACACCGTATTCACACTATATATATATTTACATACATACACACACACACACATACATATATGTAGGTATAAATACGATTGTGTGCTGTATCTAATACGCATGTAGCACCAAAGTGAAAGTCGACGGGGTGGCCACCCCGACTCCTCCACACTCTAAACACCCATGGAATACTGTTCGCAGCCGCAAGCATCGTACTATTACGATGAACCCCTCGTCGAAACGAACGAGAGTGAGGGATAAATAGAGAGGAAGAGAGTTGTGGTTACGCGGGTGGGTTTTCGGTAGCCCTTAAACTCGCAATGGGACGTCCGCCCCTGCGGTGAGCCTCGGGATCGTCTCTATACATACTCCGCAGTTACGAATCAGACCGATACGTACGCTTTTAACTTGCCCCGGGCGATCCCGCTGAATTTTTCGACTTTCGAGGGCACGCGCCCCGTCGCCCACCCTCAATCCGATTATGTATTACCTTCTTGCCGAACTTACCTTATGTAGTTCTTCGCTATGCATTATTGCAAATAATTGACGACTCTTCAAATTCGTCGTCTACACATTTTTGGGCAAATTTCGAAATTTCAAATTTCATGGGGAATTCATATTTCGGTAAAAATGTTATTGAAATTTTAATATTTTACTGGAGATAATAGCGGGAGATGACAATTTAAGGTATTTTGTCGAATTTTGTAAATTCGTGTTTTTCTGTCGTGTAAAAATGTAGAATGATTCGACATTACCAGTTTTTTTCATTGTTATTTTGAAAAATTGTAGACATTTTTTTTTGCAGAAATATTATGTTTTAGAAAATATGTCATAACCCTTTCGAGTGGTTTTTAAAAAACTTTTCTGGATTAGAGGAGGGGAAAATTTCAGTGTGAAGTATTCATATTTGCTTAATTTTCGATTTAAATCCGTTTTTAAAGGTATTTTTAAATAAACATAATGCTCATTTTCTGAGAATAAAAGTGATTTTTTAAAAATTTACACATTGAAATGATCCGTTTAAATACATTTTTGTCCCATAAAAATCGAATAGTCGCACTTACGATAATTCCACAGAATGATTCTTTTACATTTTTTTTCCTGGTCGTAGTAAGAAAATATGGTTATAAAAACCGCTATAGTATAATTCGTTCAACGATAAATTCCCAGTTGCAAGGATAAAGTAAGAAAAGCTGCGTTGAGACAATGAAAAGCTTGTCTTCGGTAACGACTGGGAATCCGACATTCGAGAGTTCTATATCGAGCGGATACGTATTATAGATAGACGCGAGAGCCAGGATAGAGAGCCGAGAAGAATTCCTGATCCGGAGCGGGGTGTTCGGAGCCTAAATCTGACCCTCGACGTCAACGCTGACTTTTAACGGGCGGTTCAGTCAAAGGCCGAATTATTGACTCTGGTTCAAAAGTCTTTGCAGTTGAAAAGAGACAGCGCGAGCAGCGACTACGCCAGCGAATTTAACGCTTACGTTCCTCGACGCCGACGGCGCGAGGAGATCTCTGCTCTGCGTACGTCGAATCACTCACATGCCTACTTTGCTACTTCTTCATCCTCTTTTACTTCTTCTCTCGGTTGTTTATCTCGTGACGCTGCCAAATTCACTTCAAAGCTTCTCCTAATTTTAAGTGTTTTATATCGAAGTTACATTATCACCTACAACAGTCAAAAAGTGATATGAACATTTTTAAGCATCGTCACAAAAGTTTGAACATTTTAATTCAGAAAAAAAAATTAGCAGCCGGAGATGTTTGATTTTTCAACAATTATTGGATTAAATTACGATTTGATTCAGTACATTTAATTATGCATCAATGAATGTTAGATACGGCGCATAAATGTTGTTTATTCAAGATTTTTCACAGAATATAAAAATAGATATTATACAAATTTAAAAAGAGCCTCAGTTTGCGCTTTTTTAATTTTATTATTATGTAATCATTGCAAAAATACAGCATTTTTCGATGAAATGCGGGAGTCAAAGCCAGAGAATTAATTGGTGAATCGGTCATTGACATTCATTCCTTAGTCCTGATTATTTTGAGCCGTTTCAAGTATCCAATGAAACAGACATGTGAATTGCAGCAATAAAAAAGGAGGGTGTGGAAAATTTGGAAAAAATACGGCCCATTGGTTTTATAATAAAGATGGAGAAAACTATAGAAAAATACAGAATCAAATTTTTATTTTTATTATATCCTTGGAGCCTAGCAAAGTATTAAAAATCTAAAACTGCCCTATTTTGCTTTCTTCCAATTTTATCATTAAATATATCTGCAATATAAAAATTAGTCTATTCGATTTGATACTCCGAAAACTCGTCGTGAAAAAAATTGGCCCGCTCAATTCGATGTCATTTACTCCCAAGTCTATTATTTCAAGCCAACTCGAATTTCCAACAAAATAAAAAAATAATCCGCAGGTGTACACGAAAAATGAACTGCATAAAAAAACTGAGGGTGAGGAAAACATTTTTAAAAATATGAAGCCTGCAGTTTCTACTGCAGCGTTTCAGTGAATCCATATACTATATAAGCTCAGTATATAACGTTATACATATCAGTAACTACGCTAAGAATTCGAAAAACTGTGCAAGAATTTCAACATTCCGATATAAACAAAAATATTGAATGAAAAATAAAAAATGTACTTTTCGCGTTTTATTGTGAAATATATGTTTAATGCAAAAATTTGAGCTCGTTCGAATTCGTATTCCAAAAATTCGTCGTGAAAAGATTATTCGGTTTATTTACTCTCGAGTCTCGACTATTTCAAGTAAACTCAAATTTTCAGCAAAATTTAAAAAAATGACCTGCAGGTATACACGAAAAATAAACTGCAGCGAAAAAAAAAAAGTCAGAGGTGAGGAAAAGATGAAAAAAAATATATATACAGCCCGCAGGTTTTACTGTATCGGTTCAGAGACTCCATATGCTATAAGCTCGGTATATAATGTTATATAGGGTGGCAAACGCGCGGGACGAGTGCAAAGAGCAGGGCAGACGGAGCGACGGGAGACCCAACACAGGGTGCAGGGGTGCAGGGCTGCGACCCGACTGACCCTGGCTCGGTGGCCGAGGCGCCTTCGGAGCCCTCGTTGCCCCTACTCCTTCACCGAGCGCGCACGAGCGCCGGGTACGTCCCCCGTTCGCGCTAGTCTCCTCTCCGTCTCTCCAACGGTAGCCGAACTTGCCGAGAGCTATTATAACTATAGAGCGACGCTCACCCCGCTCTGTGCACCCGCAAGCTCACCCTTAGCCCCGTAGCTACGTAACGCGGGGATGCGGAGGAAAAGGAAGGCGTGCCGTCCCATTTTTCGCCCCACTTGACTCGCCTACCCCATTGGCTGCCAGTTCCTCGCGCTCTGACCTCTTCTTCCCTCTTCTACCTGCACCCACGCGCCAGGCGCCTCTCTTACCTACGACACTATATATATCTTAGAACTCTCTCCCTCTCTGTGTCACGTTTTATATCCGCTGAAGGCACTCGTGCCGCACTCTCGGTTCAGTATCCCCAATAATCTGGATTCGAAGCAAGCTATTTTTTGCTCAACCAAAAAACTACTTCTTCCCAATCAAAAAAAAAATCTTAATTTTCATAGCTTGAACTAAAAGTTCGAACCAAAAGCCACACGACTTGAGTAATCAAAAACGAATGACTAGTTCCAAGACCAACCAGTAGAAAAGGGGCCTCGTAACGTTATCACCGTTTTGAAAAAGCTCCGAGAGTCTTGGGTGAAATATACGAGGAAATAAAAGTTAAGGGTGAAGAAGGCCGAGAGGGTAAGAAAAAAGGAAGGGAGTGAGCGAGGGAGTGCGAGGTCGAAGAGCGCCAAGTGCGGGTACACTCGGCTATCACGGTAGACGGCACGAGAAAAATAAAGAAAAAACACGCGCACACACGGGCGCCGCGAGGAGAGAAGAAAAAAAAAGGAATACCGACGAAGAAAAGCGTCGCGTGTACGTTCGTCTTGGTTCGCAAGCTGGGAAGGGTAGGGTAGACCCGTAGCCAATGAGAGGAGCACCGGGGCGCGCCCTGGTCTCGACCCCACCCTCGGTAGTCATGGTTACTGGGGAACCCGCGAGAGAGACTCGCCAGGCCGTAGCCCGTGGTGGAGGGGGGGAGCCAGGTCGGTGTCAGGGGTCGCCTCAGTCGGCAGTCGGTCTCTGGTCGGCCCCAAGAATAGTCGTGCGGTCCGTCGAGGCGTCGGATCTATACTAAAATACTACTACAACTGTATCTCACTCCTCCTCACTCCCCTACACGCATCTTCGTATCCCACATCAGCCTCCAAACCTCACGAGAAAATTCTCCACTACGAACACTGAGACAAAAAGAGAATCTCGCCTCCTCTTGTTAAATCACCGAAAATTCTCAGCAGCGCGGGTTTAGTTCCTCAATCGTCATACACACACTTGCCCAACCGTGTGCTAAATATCCATACGAAATCCTATCGCGATATATACGCCGAGTCGTTGTCCGCAACGACTTCCACACATAAAGACCATTTGTTTCTCCTCCTTTTTGCCTCTTCCACCTCTTCTTCCGTCTCTCTCTCTCTCTCTCTCTCTCTCTCTCTCTCTCTCTCTCTCTCTCTCTCTCTCTCTCTCTCTCTCTCTTTTCTGCTACTTCTACTAATACCAGTACCTCTTTTTCTTCGTCTTCTACTTCTTCTTCTTCTTCTTCTTCTTCCACTTCGTCTTCCTCCTCCACTGGCCCGTAGTCACCTCCTCCTCCTCCTTCTTCACCTCCTCCTACTACCGCCACTTACACTTCCTACTCTTCGCGCCACCGCCGGTGCTGCTCCTGCTGCCGCGCTGCTCCGCTCCACTCCTTCTACTACGTTTTCGGATTAGAGTGTCGAGAGACACGAGGATCTCTCTCGCGTTTGGTTTGTCGAGCGCGCGCGCGGGACTCACCGAGCATCGACGAACCATAGTCGCGCAGTCCTGTTTGTTCGGTAACAACCACGCGCAGTTCGGTGCATGTTTTAACGAGTTCGTAAGCGCGTTGGGGTACTCGTGAGGGTCTCGTGCTCAGTTTGACCTCCAGTGACGACCCCTTCGTTATTGTGACACGATTTTTAACCTTGCCGATCTTAGGAGTGCAGTGCGCATAACAACAAACAAATTGATCCAAAAAGAAAAGCGTACACTGCTGTAGCGAATAATAATGATATACGAGATAATAAAACAGTAATATATGATAAACAACAACGTAAAACTTAAATAGCCCATCGAGTGTGTGTATTTGTACAGTGCATCGACGATAAATCCGGTGAAACAGGATTGAAAAAATCCAAATCGCGTAATGCTGTCGTCACCTTGCGATCCGGCCTCGTCTTCGGGGTCGCCAAAGTTCCTGCCAACTTCGCGCTCCTCCAGCGAGCCTCGAGTGCAGCGTTAGTCGCGCAGGTGACGACAAATTTCAACAGCACAAACACACGACCGACCTCCCGGTGAAGAGGCTCGTTTACTCCAGTGCGAACATTCCTGGAAATAGTATCACGTGACTCCAGTGACTCTGCTTATTACCGCGCCGCTGATAACACGCCATTTTGGAGAACTGCCTATTGCACGTTACATTTGTCTGTCGTTTCTAAGCCCCGAGACTAAGGACGCATAAGACTAAACGAAAAAGAGAAACACACGAGAGTGTCGACGATCGAGTGCCCGAAATAATCTTCGAGTGACTTTCCGTAGGTGTTCAAGGTGCTTCGTGGTGAAAATACGTGGATTAAAGGATAATTCGAGCTAACTCTCTTCCTCTCTCGAGATACTTTTATCAGTTGCTGTGATCGAATTTGCAGTTGTTTTTTTTTTTTTTTTTTGTTTCTCTATTTTAAGGCCGAGTCCGTGAGTGGTTAAGGTCGAGAGGAGAAGAGGTGGGCGATCGTCGGTGAGGTTTTCGGCTTGGTGCCCGAAAAGGCTGTCAGGGTGGTTCGAGGGGGGTCGGGAGGCGCGGACGCCCTGGCGACTGCCGGGGTCGTTTATCCGCCCGCGACGGCGAGCCTGTTTCCTGGTCGGGTACCAGCGGGACATCATCACCCCGAGCTCACCAGCACGTTGGAGCTGGGGTTCCCGGCCCGCGGCACCACCGCCTCGATGGCGCTGGTGGCCCCGCCGCCCTCGTGGGCCTCGCGGGACCCTGGTTCGACCCTCGGGGGCGGAGGTGGAGGTGGAGGTGGCCCCGGCGGCGGTGGACCTCTTCAGGTATGTCCACCACCGATGCCACCGACGCACCTGACGCCATCCGCCACCCCCGAGGACATAACCTGTCTCGTTCCCGTCGGTGGGGTTCTCACACCCAGGGACCCACTGCCACCGAGCACAACCCCCGGAAGTCAAGCCAACAGCTCGCAATCCGGAAGTTCACAGACCGACAAATCGCCCAACATCGAGTGCGTCGTTTGCGGCGACAAGAGCAGCGGCAAACACTACGGTCAATTTACCTGCGAAGGTAAGAATCCGATGAATATGTTTTATCGTTATAAGGGGGATGGTTACACGGAGGGATATTTTAGAGAGTGTAGAAAGAAACTTGACTGAGCGTCTCTGGTATTGATGTTATTTATCATGATAAGTGAAGATCGAATTGCAAGTTCGGGCAAGCTTGAGGTTGAAATAACATGCGAAATCCGATATCGAGTAAGGAGTTGAATTCCAAGTTGGGACGATAAATTCTGCGGTATGTGGGACAAGGATTTTTATTTTGGGCTCTCGCGCCACTGAAAGATAGCGATGGTTTGATAGCATCTCGATAATAAGAGTGAGTTAGATGTGAAAATTTTTTCATCGAAAAATTATTATTCTATTCCCAAGTATTTTGCTGATAAGGAGGCAAAGATCAAACAATCGTACAAAAATAATCTTTCTCTTTCTGATGCATCTGGTTCAAAGCAAAATATGTCAAATTGACTAAGTCTGGTTTAAGCTATCGAATATTTATTAAAATTCGTTAGAAATGTGCTGATACGTAGATTATAACTAGACATAATTGTCATGTATAATAGTGATACACAATACTCTATCCGACGCTCAATGTCACTGCTGATTCGTGGGTAGTGCTAATCCACGCTATTCCTGACGTTGTAATAAAACGAATTTCGCATCGACTGTCGGCTATATATAATCCTATCGCTAAATTATTTATACGAGTCCTGAGGAGGGTCCGGTTTTCCTCGACCGACAAGCGTGTCTCCGGCAGGTCTCGAGGACAGAAGTAACGAAGAGAAATCGTTGTTTCGTCGTTAAACGCGCGCGACAGCCTCAGCAGGTGGACCAGTTGAAGATCGGCTAATGCGGAAACGCGAATCTCGGCTAATACAAAAATACGAGGCTCCCTCGCCGAAGCCTAAAACGAGAAGTTATATCCTAGCTTGCTCAGGTATATATCCCTAATTTCTCGTGAATATTGTATACCTGCTGACACCCTTGCACTCATTCATCACGTCAGGCCGGCCTTTTTTTGTTTCGTCGGATTTCGATTGATGGTACGATTTTTTTATTTGCCCATTGGTTGTATTTTCACTGTTGATGACAATACTCGGTATTGTGCATACGTGTATACGAATATTGTGCACTGAGTCCATTGGAATTCCACTGATTTCCATGAGTCATCCGAGTCTCGTCGCATAGCGCATCAGAGCCCCGTATATTTGCCGACAATCTGGGCCACCCCCCAATCAACCAGATCACGAGAGAGAAAGAGAGAGAGAGAGGAGAAGGATGCGAGTATACGTGCTTGACAAATTGACGATAATTCCCAGTCGTTTGACATCGCTTGACATCAAAATCAATCCGTCCACGTAATAAAGTGATCGCCGACAATCATCAGCTACGATTATTACGCCAATGAAGGATCGATGCCGAGCGAAACGAGAGCCTCACTGCATGATTTTCAATATAAAATATGGCGAGCGTTCTGTATGCATCGCGTACATGTAACAAACCAGTTTTACTGCAATTACTTAATTTCAAACGATAAACGAAAATAACTCCACCAAATACATCCTGTATGTAATGCATAATCTGCAGTAATAATAAAATCCACACATCGATAGCATTGACTGCGCATTACATCCAAATTCGATTTTTCAATAATTCTCTGGCCTTTGGATGCCAGGCATATTCTCATCCACAAAAAAACACCTCAATTTTCTGACACTCCATCAACTAATTACAGACAAATGTTATTGAACTAACAATACATCAAACTACGTTGTCAGTTGAAAAATTTATCGCGCTTTATTTCGATCGTTTCATATTAAATATTTAGCTACAATATAAATCTCAAAAATTTCCAATTCAACCGGTCCTATCACACCTCAATTAAGTACATCGAGTCCCATCGAGCAAAGTAAAGAGCTTTTATTTTCGAGGTGTCTTCATGCATAATATATACCGAAATAAATAACGGTCAGTGAGACTCCCGATGCGAACGAACGATGAGAATGCATATACATACATACATACATAAATACACACACACACACGCGCGCGGGTTCACATGTGGGCTCAGGAAAACTCGTCCTTTCTCGACAGGACTATATCGAATGCAGAAATATTTTGATTAATGGGTGGCGCAGTCGGGGTCTCGGGCGACGGCAGCTTTTCCGGTCATCGCGCGCGCGACTGAGCGAGTCGAGGAAGCCGAACGGGGCACATAAGCATAAGCAAGCATAACACGGCAGCTCTCGAACGGGCAACGGCCCGATTCCAAAACCGGACACCCCTCCTTAGGTCCGCACACTGCGTTGTGCCCCTCGTTTCGTCTCTATACTCTCGCTCAATCTCTTGGCGCTCTCGTCTTTCTTTCTCCATCGCGTATAACCGTCGCCTTCGGTCTTCCCGCTTCCGCGCGCAGCGAACGATGTACACACGAGATCGGCCCAGTCCATTATGACAACACAGCGAGTTTCGAGCGGCGTGAGGACGAGGAATACTCGAGGTAGGGGTCATTCGGTGTGCTCGCCGGTGATGGCCCCTGGGAAAGAAATTTTTGCCGGCCCGTCTCGGAAAACTGGTCGCTCTCGATGGTCAGCGCGCATCACGTTTCTTCACGCCTCGCGAGACTCGCAACGCTTTTATTGCACTGCCCATACGCGTATATATGTATATTTACGAGTGAGGCAAATCAATACGACGTCTTACCTAACACACTGTTGGTTCAACTGCTGCGGATAACTAAGAGTGCGAAATGTCTAGTGCCTCTTGGACTATCTTCCAATTGGCACGTAAAATTAAACGCGCGTCGGTAAACCGCTAAGTGAATCCTGCACTCGGAGAAATGCTAGCGGGAATAGTGACTATTAAGTGATAATTATCAGTACCGAGTTACCGTATGTAATAAAATGAAATATTGTCGGTTTACAGTTTCTCTGGGTGTCGAAAAATTATGGAAAAAAATAGCGATTGACAGAAGCGTGAAAGAGACATTGATTATTTATTTCTTATCAATTAAATGTATAAGTTGGACCGACTTTTATGGAGAAATTATACAGTAATATATTGGAATTCGAATTCTCGTGTTGAAGAAGCCGTGGTGACTGAAAATAAAATAATACACATGAAGTTTATGTATTGTTTATGTTACTTCCGTTTATAGCAAGCGATATATTGGAAAAAACGTGTGTAACACCCTTTTGCACATGCTTTACGGACAAATTTCGATGTGACGACGTTAAGGATCAACTGAGGCCACATCCGAAATAATCTTTCAATCTCGTATTGCCTGCCAAGACGTTAAAAAATCCTTTCCCACTCGTAAAGACGTCAAATAAGCTTCCCCGAGGGTTCGCTCGTACATCGGGTGTTCCGGCAGCAGCCACCCTCACCAACTTCACCCGTCGCACACGACCGTGGCGAGAACGCATTAATCTGCCGATTACAGGAAGCTGGGCGCCTCCCATTCCAAGTACCGAGAAGTCCAACACGGTTTCTCGGTTTCTCCTTCGCCGGCGGCGAACGAGAATCTCCGTCTCGCGCGTGGTCATTGCGTAATAGTTGTTCGCGCGGTTCTCTACCCTCGTCGTCGTCATCGTCTTTCTAGCTTCGGGGCCGCACGGCGCGACTCCGCCTTGCCTCTTTAACACGACGGCACCCTTTTCGCTTATATTCCTCGTAGATGATATATACATATATATTACCACACATCCTCCCGCAAACATATTCCTCTCTGATTGTAAACATCAATTATTTTATTTCACACAAATTCTCAGTGACTCAGCGTTTATTATTTCGCAACAATTAACCGCAACTTTTATGAAACGATTTTTCAAATTTTCAACGGCAGCTCAGGATTTTTTAAAGATTAATACAAAAATACAGAATTTTGAACTCCTCATTGAGTAGATTTCAACGAAAAATTTAATTTTCGTCTGGAAGCTACGTCAAGTTAAGAATATCTATTTTTACCTCATTCATCTTACACCCCATATTTCTACAAAATTACGGAATTGTAATGATGGATATGAATTCAATGAGGTTTGAATGTAGGATTTTTTAAATGAAGGGTACTATTATTTTTCTTACTTGAAACTTGTTTTTAGGTGATCCCTTAACACGACGGCACCCTTTTGCCTTATATTCCTCACAGTAAATATATATGTCACTGCCCCCTTCTTCTCCCCTGGTTCTCCGAGTCCTTCGCTGCTCACTGCATGCCAACGTGTACGACGGGCTCTTATCTATCGCTCCTATCGTATTATCCGAGTGTATTCAGCTCGTCGGCCATTCACTGCCGAGTCTTGGGGTGGTCACGGTCATTTAACATTTCGGATTATTTCATGTCTGTACCGGGGTCGGGGGAAGAACTCGCACTCCGAGTCCCGGTGGGTTTTACAGCGTGAAATTTAATAATACACTTAGATTCTGCTACGCAAGCGTATCACAGGAGTCTCTCGGTTCGTGTGGCAGTGTCCGTGTGTGTTTTATTGCACATATGAACACGCAGAATGTAACAGGTACGAGAAAGGGTCCTTATTCAACCTCGATTTGTACGGTCTCTGTGGCGGTGCAACTAGTGCAGTTGTATACATAATGTACTGGAGAATGTCCGCCGTCGCGAGAGTTCCACAGCTCCATTATAGTAATTAGCCGTCGCGATGTGTTTGCAAACCAGTGCTTAAGACGAGATAGGGCGGCAGAATATTGTTCGTCGTGAATTATGCGATCGTGTACAGTTTTGTACACCAGCCGGTCGTGTCCGTGGAATTTGTAATTTACGAATTAGAGTTTTAAACTTGGTATACGCGACGGGAAATTTTATTTATTAAGAGTAATACGCTTTTATGATTGTTGTTACTTGAGAAACATGGTAATCAAAATGTTGGAGGTTTTTTTTAGGGGGAAACAATCGATGTAGCGTAATACAAAATGTAGTTATAGTTGCTGTACAAATAACTAGGCGCGCTGTTATTTATTGTACGATTGCTACAATTAGAAACACGTTGTTATTACCCCATAAATTTTCGTTGGTGTTGGTGAAATGATTTTTATCAATCATTTTCTGATAATAATTTTCAGCCGATTTTCTGAAATTTGGCTATCGTTTCATAGTTGCACACTGAGAGTTACAAGCATACGTTATTGAATTTCATGAAAATTGATCGAGTTATTGATTCGATAGTTATTATTTCGTCGCAATTATTCAATGAATAATACTTGAAATTCTACACTTTTTTACATTTCTGAAGCTTTTAATTCTTATTTTTTTTTAAACACAGTAGTTTATTATGAAATAATTATTACGAAAATTTAAACGTAATCAAAAAAAAATAATTCTAAAGGCACCCACGCATTTTTATTAATTTTGTTGGTGAATTAATTGTGTCTCATAACCGTACAATTTTGCCCAAATCTCATCGAGTCTCAGTGTACAGCAACTGTTTAGCATTTTCTTCTGTTGAGCACCGAAAGGGTTTGTTATTATGGCCTCGGGAGGGAGTCGCACCCCAATCGACAGATCCCTCACTCGCTTCTTACTTCTCATTTTGTCTCGTTACTTCTCCGTTGCGTGCTGGAAATTCAATTCTACTATTGCGGTCTCGGAGATGTTCGCGAGCGCGCAAAGCACAAGGGGCTTCTCCGGGCCCTCTCCCCCTCTCTCTCTCTCTCTCTCTCGCCCTTCGTTGAGAGTCTTACGCTTACTTACGGACTTACCGCTTCGTTCACGACTTGCACCGTGTGCCTCTTTCCCCATCAGCCCCAGAACAACGACGAGAAGAAGCCAGACATCCTGCAGTTGGAAGAGGAGAAAGAGAAGAAGTAGAAGCAGAAACAGCAGTAGAACCTGCTCGCGCCCACCCTGCAACGGCTAATCGCTCTAATGAGATCATATTATATTATTCCGTTCTGGCTAATCTTTATTAATCTCATTTCTACGGCTGTGTATACGTCTCCCGGTTTTCCGTCCTTCTCTCCCTTTCTCTTACTCGAAAAATCATGGATTTCTTTGACAAAACTCGTCCGCATATAAATTCGCTAATTTCACCAGTCGGCTCGAACGTGTTCGATATATTACACAACCTATATTTTATGACGCAAATAAAATAGTTCAAATGTGTAAAACTTTCACGGAAACCATTACCTTTCATCCATAAAACACGTTTGCCTGTAAATGAACCAATGATAACACGCATCTGCACATACATTTTATAACATATTAATTTGAAGATTTATGGAACTTTCCAAGTCACACCGACATATTTATTTTCCACTTTATTGATTATTTTAACACTAAAAATTAAAAGCGTTGCGTTATAAGCATAAGCACAATCATTACAATATTACCCTCTAAGACAAATTTTTACCGTCCGTTGTCTCCTAAACAAAAAAAAGAGAAAAGACAAATAAATTCTATTAAATTCATTATTCGTCGAGCCAACAAATTGTACCTTCCTCCTTAAACCCTTTCACACGTCAAAACAATTATTTGCCCTATTGAGACATCAACTGCTTCACTCTCCATTCTTATTTTTCTTTTGCCCGTTTCGATCTTTAAGTCAAACAATATTTCATGAGAAATCGCTTGCAGCTTCACGGATCTCCCAGAGGACATGGGTATCGGTGTTGACTTAATAATTTAATTGATTATTAAATTTTGTTCAGTAAATTCTATTTGATAAAAACACAAATGAATTTTAAGAAGTACGAAGATTTTAATGGCAGCTCTAATAGAATTTATTTCGTAAACGTCAATTATATTTCATTTTAGTGACATATTTATTTTCCACTTTATTGATTATTTTAACACTAAAAATTAAAAGCGTTGCGTTATAAGCATAAGCACCATCATTACAATATTACCCTCTAAGACAAATTTTTACGGTCCGTTGTCTCCTAAACAAAAAAAAAGAGGAAAGACAAATAAGTTCTATTAAATTCATTATTCCTCGAGCCAACAAATTGTGCCTTCCTCCTTAAACCCTTTCACACGTCAAAACAATTATTTGCCCTATTGAGACATCAACTGCTTCACTCTCCATTCTTATTTTTCTTTTGTCCGTTTCGATCTTTAAGTCAAACAATATTTCATGAGAAATCGCTTGCAGCTTCACGGATCTCCCAGAGGACATGGGTATCGGTGTTGACCTGGGCAGGAAGCTCATGAGACCGCGGACACTGACTCCCTGTGCTTGCCCCCCTCGATCTCTCGTATTATACCGCACGCTCAACTGTATTATATACACACACGCACATATATACACGTATATATGTATACCTACCACCTATGAAGCAACTTAGCTTGCCTGGTACCGCGTGTACACCTGTGTACACAAACTGCTGCAGGAAAACACCTAACCTATCTATATATATATATATATATACATATATATATAGCTATTTCTATGCAGTATTAAACAGAAACAGAAGGAGTAAGCAGGCAGGTATACTTATGCGGCAGGCGTAGAATTACCCAGCGCGACTTACCCGAACGCATCCTCTGTGACCAATTATCCCGCTAACGAAGGCCGAGAAGGCGCACGCCGCGTTCTCTCGATGCCCCGCACGTTTGCTCGCGTTCGCCAGTAGCGCTAAGAGTCCTTCCTGCCCTCGAACCTCCGTGCAATATAGGTGTACGTGTATGATATATGTATATATGTGGACGGGCTCGCGGCTGCTAACGCTAATTAATTATAACAATGTCGTTAATTTTACGCGGCCGAGTCGAAACGTTACTGACCGCTCGCTCCGATGCTCTCCTCCCATCTATGAGACTTCATCTAACTCTTCGCTAGTCTATCTTTATGCAGTGTATATATATATACTCTGTTATTATGCACCTTGACCAGGATCACCTTCCGGTCGAACCGGAAGAGCTAATTTTTCCCTTTTAATTCGTTATGCGATCAACACATCGCGAGTTCATTGCCACCATGCTAACTGAATATGCTTCGGAGAAAAATAAAAAATTTCTTTGATCATTTCTATGGTTTCGGTGGATCGGGACGTCTGATATTTAGGGAGTGGAGCTTTTATTGACATTTTTCTATGATTTTTTTGTTTTAAGAAAAGCTCAGATTTGTCATTCAGGATTGACGCTGAAATTGGAAATTAATTGAGTTAGTATGTGAGGGACATATTATGGTTTTTTAATAGAGATGCAAGGATAAATTGTTGTATCATATTTTATTTTATTGTTCAACTAATTGCTTCTCTATTATTTTATAATGAAAATCTGAATCCTACAGTGTAGGATATTTTAATAGCGAGACTTGTCTTATGTCAAGTTGGTTATCTTTTCGCAAGCATAAGTAACCTGCGGCTTCCGGTAGAATTACAACTTCGTTAGATTGTGGTCTTAATTGAGTTCCATAAATTATTAACAGTTTTATATATTTTTAATTAAAATATAAGACAAAAAGTTTAGCAGGTTGCAATGTTTTTTCTTGGGTGAAGGATTTAAACACTTTCGAGAGCTGCAAGAACATCTTGGTTAACTTATTTTGTCATCTGTCAAGCCAACGGTTACTTACTCATGTTTTCTTCCGGTGCAATTACAAAACCGTTAGAATGTAGTCTAAATTGAGTTGCGTAGTCGCGCGTGCGAGTTCTCCAATGAAAATTCAATGGACAGGGAGAAGGAACTGCCTCGCGAGAGGCTACAGCAATCTAAAAGTATAAACAGCGGTATTACCGAGTACAGTGCTCTCTCGGAGGAGCCCATACGTCGTACACAGGCATCAGGACCTCGTGCTGAACCTGTGGACCATAGGCAGCGGCAACGGCCCGCACAGGGCCATACCGTGCGCCCGATTAAGCGTCGCAGCTTCTCCCGTGTTCCGTTCCGCGCTCATTCCACTGCTATACATACCCGCCGTCTACTTCTCTGCACATACGTAGCGCAGAGAGCGCTCGTAATCGCGTAATTTGCGTGTAACGATGCAATTTGTAGTTACGGGCGACGACGACTTCTCTCCGTTCCGTTTCGTTCTTCCTCTCTTCCGCCACACACTCTTTCGTGTTTCCTTTAAAATTCGAACAAAAGCACAAAAATATGCATCATAACAATCATTAAAAATTGCACCGATAAGACGACGGAAAAAATGCCTTTATCGGAATCAAAGAAAGTTTTATTCAAATATAATAATTCAAGTGATATGAAAGATCATTAAATTTTATTCAGTAAATTCTATTTGATAAAAACACAAATGAATTTTAAGAAGTACGAAGATTTTAATGGCAGCCCTAATAGAATTTATTTCGTAAACGTCAATTATATTTCATTTTAGTGAAATTATTCACTTCATATTCATTATTTCATTATCACAAAAAAAAAAAACATTTTCTTCGGGTTAAATGAACCTGGTCGATTTGTCTGGGCGCGAGTCTCGCTGTGATTATCATGCACTTTAGCGCCAGTAATTCCGGGCACGCGCACTCGATGTGCATACTGGATGTGTGGACTTAACGTATGAATTTTACGACTCACAGGGTAGAATTATTAGTTTTATTGCTTGTGGTACAAGTACAGAGCGCGAACTGTGTGTTATTGAATTGAATGGTATCGCACGCTGTTATTGCATGCGGAGTTTTACTGGCACAACATTCTCTATCGACTCTCGCCATTACCACTGGCAATTAAAGCAACGAGAGAACTCGATCGTTCGTCATGTACCAAGGGCCCGAAGAGAGATCCAACTCCGCTGCGGGGCACATACGTAGGATGCACATTATGTGCATACACGGTGGGGGTATGCGTGTCCAACTATAGTCTCACCCTCCGGCTACTTTGTACTTTGTGATGCACTGCGAAATCTCTGCTTCACTCTAGTAATGCCAACCCACTGTACTGCGGTGTAATTTACAGAGTATAAAGTAACTACAGAGTCGAGAAGTTCGAGATACAGTAGAAATCTTCGTAACTCTTCAACTCCCGAGTTCACGAAATATTCCCAAGGATCGCTTCCTCATGACTTTTTACAAATTTACCAGGAAGTGTGTTCATCGATTGTGATTTTCTCACCTAGGAAGCTTCCCATGAAGTTAAAAATGTAATAAATTAATTAATTTGAAGAACTGAAATGCAGCGAAATTTTAGACGTCAGGAAACAGTCAAGAAAATGTTTATTTCTTTATAAAAAATAAATAAATGAATATATAAATTCGAAGAATAGAATTATACGAATACGAACATTTTCACCTTTTTTTTGCTATTTGATGATGAAAAATGTAATAAATTAATTAATTTGAAGAACTGAAATGCAGCGAAATTTTAGACGTCAGGAAACAGTCAAGAAAATGTTTATTTCTTTATAAAAAATAAATAAATGAATATATAAATTCGAAGAATAGAATTATACGAATACGAACATTTTCACCTTTTTTTTTTTGCTATTTGATGATGTACAAAATTTGGGCTCACGTTCATATTTTGCAAGAGTAAACGCAATTATCAAAATATAAAAACTTCATGAAATCCGAACTGCTTTTCCGATTTCAACGAAATTCTATATGGAAAAAAATATAGCAAAATGCATAAAATACTCTGTACCATTTTCAGGATCCTGATACGCGAATTAAAAAAAAAAAACAAAAAAATTTATTAAAAATAACATTACCTCTATCCCAGAGCTACATTTCCAAAAATGGATGAATTGTGGGAAGTTCTACTGTATCGAACGCCCTCTAGAATCCCAGCATTTGATTCTCCGATTCCAGAGGCCGCACCGGAACTTATCAGTCTATAATCTTGACACTTTTTTTCCCAAAGTACACGAAGTTCCGTCTGTGTTCCCACAAGAGGAACATATAACCGATATATCCATTTGAAAAGGCGCAGTGATCATTGGCTGTCAAGCGGCGCAGTGATCGGCCCCGTAATCACTTATTGGCATACTTCTATTTCCTCTCTTGGAATTCAATTCCTAATTCCTTTGGTTCTATGGCGTACAGCAACTGTAGCATTTCTCTTGCACGCAAAGAGCACTTACGAAATTTGCGTAATAACGTATCATATCGTTGCGCCCTCTGTCGAAGGATTCTCGCGCGAAAATCTCGTGTATGCTGAATGCTCCTGCTTTGTTCGAAATACTTGAACTTCTGTTCCGACTTTATTCCCACAGCAAAAACGTACACGTAACTTGTAACGAATACACCATTTGAAATTTATAATAAAAATGAAACATTGAAATGTTCATTGGCAATCAAACGACACATTAATTGGACATAAGGAGATTTTTTTCAGCAAGAACGTAGCAAATTGAGATGAAAGAAAAATGGTAAAAATTTGACTGTCTCGAGCGTTCATTCAAAATCAATCATAATTCACTAATTTTAAGAACAAATTCTACATTGATGCTGGAAGAATTGTTATCGTTGTAATAAAAAAATTATTTCATCGTTTTCCGGTAAAAAATCAGTGTTAAAACGTGAAAATGATTTTTAATGTTTCATTCCAGCACAAAACTACAACTTTTATGCGAAGATATTTTGTACAGTAGCTTCATCTAAAAAAAATCACAGTCCGCCTTTGATTGTTTTTCCGATATGACCCATTGTGGGGTAAATTTGAGATGGACGAAAAAAAAAGTGGATGAATCGATAGAAAATGTAATGGTAGGTCGATTTGTGATCTCAATTTGACATTATTATTTTAGCGCGGTTTGTAGCCACGTCGAGTGTACTTTAGCGCGCGGTATGCCGTAAAGTCTGAAATTCTCGTGGTGGCGGGTAAAACGTGAAAACGTGCGTCGTGAGTGCATGCACAGCAGTCGCTTCGCCGGGATGCTCTGCGCCAGTCATTTCCACGGCGTGGGATTGAATTACGTGCGTGTAACGACCGCGGTGCGGGGGCCTCGCCGTGAAACGAGCGAGCGAAGCAGGGTTGGGATTCTTAAGGGATATAGCGACTCGGAAACGAGTCTTCCCTCTTCCCTCCTTATGTCCTTGTTCAACTCCTCTCCGCTTCGCGTCTTCGGCCTCTTCTTTCTCTCCGCGATGCACCGAGAGAAAGAGCGTCGACTTCTCGTGAGCAAAATGCGTGCGTGCAATGCATGCGTGCACCGAATGAAGCTATATTAACCTGAAACGTTGGCCGAGATGGGGCACGAGTGAGGGGGGCAGGCCAGACCGTGCCCCGACTCGCGATTATTTCGTTACCTGCACATTCTCTGCATTTGTTCTTTTGCATTACTAGCCAACTTACTAGATCTAATTTAAATGTTATTTATGACCGGTTGCAGGATGCCAAAAGGTATTTCAAGAAAAGCGCAACGCGTTTACATTCAGAGTAATTGTGGCGAGCGTATCTTGACAGCTATTCGTTCGTAGTCCACGGGAATATTTACATATAAATATCGTAGAATAATGCATCAAAATAAAATTGTTTACTTTATGATACCAGATTTTTCTGTGTGTCTACGAATTGTAAAATGTGTTAGCAATATTATCAGGAAATGCTCAGACGAATTCTTTATTTTTTAAAAATGCAATTCATTTTATCGATTCTTTTTTAGATATTTATTTATTTTTCTATGAAAATATGAGAGTAAAGTTTAAGTGTTGACGAAAAATGTCTATTTTTTAAGTCAAATTATTGTTGCGATAAAATATTTTGTTATCCACGTATTATTAACTCTAATTTAAATGTTTTGTTTTTTTTTTTTAATCTCCGCAGGATGCAAAAGTTTCTTCAAGAGGAGCGTCAGGCGAAATCTAACGTACTCGTGTCGGGGGAACCGCAATTGTCCCATCGACCAACATCATAGGAACCAGTGCCAGTTCTGCCGACTGAAAAAGTGCCTCAAGATGGGCATGCGCCGGGAAGGTATGCATTGTACTGAAACTTTTATCAATTATCTAATAGCATATTAAGTATATCGTACCATTCGTCGTTCGCTTTAAATATAAAATAATTAGAACGATAGAAATGCCAAAAGTCAATAGTAATAGTACATTCAACTTCACCTTATGGAATTACACGACTCACATACAACTCTTCAACCATTACACAATTATTATTCTCACATGATAAAGAAAAACGAGTAGCTCTTGATTTATTAATCATTGATTAAATATACATTTTCTATACCTAGAAAAAAAAGTATAAAAAACATTAATTCAATTAAAAAGTTGTTTAATTAAATTTTTCATTTGCACTTTGCCATACACTTTTTTATCTCCAAATAGTACTAAAAAAAATTGAATAAAAATAAGTTTAGTTCGTTTCGATTGTAGTATAATTTTAAAAAAATTTACTTGCTCGTCGGTGATAACGATAATAATTATAACGCATGATAGATTCAGTCGCGTAACTCAACAAACTCCAGAATGGTGTTATCAGCGTTGAGTATTATCGAGCTAATACATCTCGCCTTCGGCCATACATTATAAGTCCGAGCGACGAATGATTGATCGCTCAAATGTGACCGTCGGGCGCGTCGATGCTGTTGAATATCTAATAGCTCTTTGCTGCTCGGGCGTTCGGCTGCATGCCTTTGAATCCGATGTCGATGTCGATGCATAGGTACATACTCTTGTCCAAGTGCTTGTCCGACTCCAGTCGCTCAGTCTGGCTTTTCTTGCTGGAGAAAGTCCGGCCACTGCGCTCTGAACCAAACCTACCTATCCAGTACTCAATGTATTACCGTGTCACCTCTGTGCACGTGAGGGGAACTGCGCGATGCCTTTACTAACTCAAAAACAAACGTTAATAGTCGACACTTCTAATTCGCTACAAGAGGGGAGGAAAATAGTAACTGGAAAGAGAGAGAGAGAAAGTTGTTGCGTAGATTTACCTTGAGTTTGCAATAATGAATGTCAAAATTAGCAAATAAATTTATTTCAATTTGTCGTTAATTACTTCACCAATAAAATATTCAAATGAATTTAAGCACAGCTGTAAAAATTTCAAATTCTATTTACGTCGAAATTACAACATTAAAGTGTTTTAAATACAGTTTCATTGCATTCATTTTTATTGTACGATGCTCAGAGCGAAAGAAAGTATAGATTTGAAAATAATATTTCTTGTTAAACATTGAAACAAAATTGGAAAAAATAAATCTGTACAATCGCGGTAAAACAATAGTAAGAATAATAATAATAATAATTTGAATAATTTTTCACACGCAAAGTGCCCCCGCAATTGGAAAGAGTGGCAATAAATGGTGATTGGCCGTTCGACAAACAGCCAATAATTTAGCCGATTACTCGATCAGCTAAAAAGCAATAAAAGTCTCGGAATAGCCAGTGATTTACCATTTGCACTGCCAATCGCTGTGCCATTGAGGGTGTTAGCTACTCCTCGTTGAATCGTGCGCGGGTGGCTATTCGAATTCCCATCTTCTCGATACTTACAAGCATCAGTTAGCCTACCAATACGAGGTACAACTGCACCAGAGTGGTCAGCACACACATATATATATATATATAAATATATATATACAATATATACATATCTATACTAAAAGTGGGCATGCATATCCCGCGATCGTTTTGCCATTGCCACAGACACTTATTAGCTGCACACACGCACATGACCGAGCGCGGGGCAACTACCATGCGGTGCTATGAGAGGAGAGCCCGCACGGTGCGGCTAACGCGAGGTTTAGCGCTCGCGCGAGAGACTGGGGCTAGTTGGGTAAACATTTAATTGCGGCCCACTCGGCCAAGCCACGCCGGCCGCTCGCGGAATAGCCGCGGATACGTTCTCACGCCTCTCCAACTCGCGGCCCTCTCTACACTCATGCTCTCCACATATACACACACACACACATACATACCTGTACACTATATCTGTGGCTCACTCTCCATATCCTTCTATATAACATCGTGCTAAAGGTACACCACCGCCTATTTTCTGACTCTTCCTCTTTCTCCTCTTCTTCTTCTTCGGTTCCGAGCTTCGCGAGAGGATCCTTCGAGGATCTCACTCGCTCCTTCCTCTCTTCTTCTTCTTGTCTTTCGCTGATGCGGTCCTCGAGTCGTACTATATGCAGTAAGTATAGGAGGATCGGTGGCAAGGGACGAGAAGCGTAGGTAACTCGCTGCGAAGCTAAACGGGGTGGGGGGTGACCCCTCCACACCCCCCGATTGGGGGTATGGACGGCGGGCAGCGGCAGTCGCACCGAGGATCGCCAAAGGGTGGGGATCACTGGGAGCAGGAGCATACACACCGGCAGGAGCAAGAGCACCACCAGCAGCAGCGGCAGCAACAGCGCGGAGACTCGAGTCGCGAGAGTGGAGAGTAGTCGGTGGTCCGAGGTCAGCGGGGTGCATGACCTTACCTGGAGGCCCCTTCCTTCCGTGGGCCCCCGGGGCACCCAGGCAGACAGGATGCGCTCAAGATTACCTCGCCCGATACTGTCCACGATGATTACAGAAATCTCGAGGTAGCCGAGCAGGCGCGCGCGCAATAGCGCGTGTGCTCCGCTCTTCGGAAAGGAGTTTCGCCCTTCATTTCATTCGCGCTCAAGTCGCATCGACTACACTCTCGAAATTTCGCTTTAATTGATCGTTCTGGAATACCTATCATTAACTTATCATCGAAATACCTCTTTATCGACGTATTATCTCAGATTTGTGATTATACCTCCCTATCGATCACTGTGAATAAAAAAATCTTCTTCAAATTTAATGTACGTGTACTTGAAGTTTTTATAAACTTTTTTATAAACCGGTACACTAAATTTATTATCCAAGTGCAATGGCAAATTTATTTTTGGCACAATTAATATTATTAACGATTTGCTTTAATTTTAGTGTAAAAGTACCGCGATTTTATATCACAATTGTAGATTTTTTGCGAGTTTATGAATAACAATTTCCAGTCTTTTTTTAGAGTGTCGTATTATCTCGTATCCCAGATATTATATGTTTCGCAAAAAAGGATAGCAATATTTTTAGATGCTGTACAATCTCAAGGAGCGCTTATCGTATTTTTTCCACGGAAAATAAAAATAGATTTTTTATTGTATACATTGTATCAAGCTTGAGTCACATCGTTGTCGAATAACTATTATTAACTTATCGTCAAAATACCTCTTCATCAACGTATTATCTCAGATTTGTGATTATACCTTCTTATCATCGTATTATCTCATAACTGAGATTGTAAGAACTTGATGATAGTATATGTGGTCCAAAAAGGAGCGATTAATTATTTTTGTAGCGTATAATTTAATGTCGGAGAGCCTTTACTTTGAATTACAGGACAGGAAAAAAAATTGTGAAAAATGTAAAATTGCTGATTTTATTGAATACAATTACTTTCTATCTCGGAGACTCCTTTCACTCTTCATAATAATGACTACCATTAATTAATGACCTTCAAATGGCTGTTATTAACCTATCATCAAAATATATTCTTATCTTGATATTATCTCAGATTAACTATCTGAGATTAAACACCAGTGAGGATATCATCATTATGCAAAAAAAAGGACGGTTAATAATTTCTACAACACATAATTTCACATTGAAGACCTCAAAAAAATGGATAGAAGTCTATAAAAAATGAAAAGAGAATAGTTTAAAAAATTTGTTTGTTGCAATATAACGAAAAGAAATACCACCTTTATATAAAATTAAAATCAATAATCCCCAAACGGCCCCTCGATATTTTCAAACTAACAATAACCCATCGCGATGAACACCGCAAAAGGAATTCCCGTTACGAAACCCTTTCACTTTGACCGATCAATCAAAAATCAGTGCGAAAATCATTTCATTGTTACGGAATAGCCTTGACCTGTCAACTGTCAAAATTAATCACTCCGTTCGACAGTTAATTGCCAAAGTATATCACCTCTAGTTCTGTCCTATCGTAGCTCTTCTCCGGGAGACCGACTCCGAGTCTCAGATCTCGTTATATTGCAGCACGCTGTTATTATTATTACTATTATAAACGTCTGTGCACCTCTACTGCATCAGCAACAGCAGCGAGTGCATATGTGCACACGCCAGTGTTGCAGCTAGCAACTTAATAACCACATACAACCTGCCACAAGCACAAACGTACACACACAAGAATGCGCTGCTCTACAGCATCGCTATTATGCATGAAGACTGCAGAGAGGAAGGGAGAGAGAGTAGAGCAAACGAAGCGAGTTTCCTCGAGCGCCCATCAGTCCATATAGCGCGAGGACTATGGAAGATACAGGGAGACACGCGAGCTCCGAGCTCCCAACACAGAAAAGGACATTCCTCGATGATTGTCCTCGTCCTCCTCGCTCATATTAATTCTCCTTAATTTTCGTGAAGCAACAAAACGACGTTAGCGTGTTTGTTGAATGACAAAATTTTTGTCCCCGTCAAGGAAAAGAGAGCAAAAGTGAGTGATTCACTCAGTGGCGAACAGCGGAGCCTGTCGTCCGCTTTACAAAGGAATTCGTTAGCGCCCAACGCGCAACAAAAGAGGTGGGAGGCACCGAGAAGAGTTGCAGTACCTTACATACCGTCAGCACGCGAGGCAAATGAAAAAAAAAAAAAAAAAAAAAGAATGTAAGAAAGGAAGGAGCGGATAGCGAAGGTAAAGTGGGAGGGGGGAGGGAGAGGGAGGAAGGGAAGTAGAGGGTGGAATGGCAAATAACCCTAATTTCGTCCTCGCGGACGAGGCCTGCATTCAGAAAGTCATTATCAAACGAGTGTGTGTGTACGCCCGCTATTATAATTACGCGGGCGTTGCGCGATCTTATGTGCTCAGGTATATAACGGGCATTGTATGTATAGCTCTGGTGGATATTTTCCGCACACATTATATACCTGTAGCTAACGTATATTGTCTGCTCACGACCGACCTTGCGGCTCCAATCGTGCAGCATAGACAAACCCGCGGCAAAGTATATTGCCAAGTGAATAGCCGACCACAGAATTTACCGTGTGTCCATTATGGACACACACTCTGTTTCAGGGTATTAATGTTGTGGAACAAACGATTCACGATAGATTTACTAGGCGATTTTAAAGATTTTTCGACATGCCGTAGAAAAATTATACATTAATTTCACTTTACTTAATTTGTTATAATTGTTGGATATTATTGACAATTGTTTTACTTAATGACAACGCGAAGTCGCTCATTTTTGCTTCCTGATTTTCATGTTCGGTTATCCCGAATAGTCTGATACCTTTAGAGAATTCGCTTTGAAAAAAAATTAACAATCAACCTGAAATTTGTTACGCCGGTAGAGTAGCAATGTTTATTTCGTTGTAAAGAGTTACGAAAAAATTGAACCGTACTTGTCAGGTTTCGTAAAGCTCTGAATTTTTTGGGAAAAAATTCTGTACACTCTCTGGCTAACGGAATTTCGTGGCTAATGAGCTAAATATTTCTTAATTAAAAAAGTAACTCGAAGGGACGTTCAGTGTGAAATTCCTTTTGGCAGGTTTAAAAAAACGGAGGTGCTTTTTGTGCCTGGGCGAGTATTTTCCAAAATAGTGTCAATTAGTATAGAGGGGTTAGCCTTTGGGAGTCAGACGAAACTGCGAAACCAGAGCTCTCGATGAAATCTCGTTCGAAATTAAACGTGTAGGCAGGACAGAGGGTCGAAAGCGATAGCATGAAGAGGCCGACTGCGAGGGCGAATACAACTCTCGGTTCCGAAAGGGCTTACTCCTCTCTCCCTCTATTCCCTTCGTTCTCTCTGGTAGTAGTAATAGTATGGTAGTAGCAGCTAAAGCCGAGAGGAGAACGCCCGCGGGACGCTCGAGATTGCGACCGATATTACGGCGCTGGGGGTCAGGATCGTGACTTTAATCAATTAGCGGGGTTTCTCGGCTCCGGGAAATCGACGACGACTGCGACGAGGACGATGATTAGTAATCCCTTGGACCAGCCCGAGAGACGCGGCGATTCGAGGCTCGGACCTCGTGCTCGCCGGGCACTGGTCTCTCACTGATACCCCCAGAGTACAGCATTGATTCCCAATTCCGATAGTGTGCGGGGTATTGATAATTACACCAAACCTCCGATGCTCCATATACACAGATTTTTTTTTTCTTATTTATATAATGAAAAAGCATTTTTTACATATTCGTAACAAATAGATACGATTATTTAAGTTGCCAAAATTGTATTTTTTTATAGTTCTGCAATAATTGTAAATAATCCGGGTAAATTATTGCTCTGTAATGAATTCTAAGATTTAAAGGCCGTAATGAACGACAGCCATAACAATATGTGAAATCAATTTTTGCCTCGATTTTTACCAATGCAATAAAAATGACAAAAAATGTAATTGCATGGAGAAATATTTACAGTCTACTCAAATAATCACAATTGTCCTGGACGCTTTTTAAGACCAGTATGAATTACTAATATTTTTATGACTAAATATTGATAATCAATTAATTTACCAGGACAATGACAATTTTTTCCAAATTATTATTATTTAAAAAAAAATCGAAGAATAATATAATCGATATACAATCCTCAATTCCGTGAATGCAAAATGTTCTCCGCACGGCACAGTGTACCAAGAAAGTGTAATTTTCTCGAGAGTCTGTCGCATTAAAATACAGAGTGTGTCATTAGCATGAGCCGGGGAATCGTCGGGGGTCAAGAAATCGGAGCCAAATCCACGTGTGAGCATAGCTATCGAGTTGACCCTGCACGATACATATTCAAATCCTGCAAGGTCTTCGTCGGTGGAATATAACTACATTGGAATTAAAACTTTCGCGTATTTAAGTGTGGTACGTCGATAAGGGGTTCACGCGTTTATTGGCTTTTGCACGTTTTCGTGCGGAGAGCCTCTCAAACTATCTATAATATTGCCACGGTGGTGCAATATTATTATGCTGCTGATGAGACACGCGCGTCGAATCTTACGACCTTTTCACGCTAAGAAGTGGTGCCCGACGCTCGTTTCACTTCAGCAAAGGGGTCCAACTCGGATAGTCGATGAGAGTCTCTTTAACACTCGATCCTCTGATGGTCTTCCTCTTTCTGGCACCGAGCGCGCGTTTCACTCGATCTACTCACCAATACCGACCGATATTGTGGCTACATCAGGTACCTTTTGCCTTTTATACACACATATCTATGCTGTAGTACATAGTTGGTTATGTGTCTGTGTGTATACATATATATATGTACGTACGGTATAAGCCACAATCAGAATGTGAAAGTTCAGCGGTAACGCGGCCATCTGCGAGACAGCTAGATAGGTATAACGCTGATGCTGATGCCGATGGTGGTGTTGGTGCTCCGGCACATGCTCGTGGCTCTCTCGCTCGATCGAGCACCTTCGTGTTCCTTGCGCGTCTGGCTTTACTATTCCTCTGTACCCCAGAATGTGCACCGCTGTATGCAAGACGTCCCCGTGTACTCAGACATCTGTGCAGGATCCGAGCAAATCGTCTTTTCACGTCGTTCACTTCAGCATCCAAATAAATCAGCGAATTTTATGAAAAAAAAAAAAAAAAATCCTACACATACATTTCATTCGATTTGTTTACGCAATTTATTATGTTTTAATTCATATACGAAATTTCGGTTAGTTTATTCAATACAATGTGTCTTTAGTACGCAACTTTCGATCATTTATTTCATCTCATTCGTCTACCGAATAAATTTGCAATTTTTTGATAATACATTTCATGCGATCAATGCGATTCAAAGGACATTTCAGCAGGTAATCTTATAAAAATGAGCAGCTGTCATTAGTTGTCCTGTAATTTGCAGATCTCTTATCAGTTTCAATGCTTTTATCATCTTAGATTGTCCTATCATCGTGCGATATTCATCAGAAAGGTAATGGGAACTGTTTTGCCAATGAAATTGACGAGTACTGGAGGCGCTACCCTTGAAACTGTCCTGGATCAACCTGTACATCCTGCGTGTGCACTCTGGACTCGTTGCTGGCTCGTGAGCTCGGTTTCTCGCGAGATCTCGGGCTGCTCGGCAAGGCAGGTGGGTTTAGCTACGGAGCTGTAACGGCTGTTGCTGCTATTTGCATCGTCGCTCTTGCCGCGCGGTAATTACACTGCCCTCTCTCGAATCCATTCCAATCGCGACTGTGCCTAGCTGCTGCTGCTGCTAGTTTCGCAGCGAGCACGAGGCTGTGCGGCAACAGAGAATACCTACTGCTGTGTACCTGTGTATGTACATATAACTACACACATAGATTCCTGTTGCGTGCTGCTGCGCTGGATGTACTCCGAAGCTGGACGTTCACCGCGAGCGTTGAGCCTCGAGACTACGTTACACGCTTCACCAAAGTGACTCACTGTAACCTCCCTCCTCCACCCGTCGTTACTTCTCACTCTACAATTTACGCCGTGTTTCCAACATCTCTACTTTGTTAACACTCGATATCCCCCCAGTCAGCGACAATTCATCCGTGACCGAAGTGACTGGTTTGCATAATATTTAATAACGTCGTTCCGATGCACAATATATAGAGCAAGTACGCTCGAAGAAAAATCCAGTATTAATGTCTGTAAATAGTAGGTTTACGGAATCGCAAATTTATTCTTGTAGCGCTATCGCAGTTACTGAATTGGGTTGTAAACCTTTTTACAGACCTTGTAAGTATTTCGATGTACAACATTTTCGGTTTGTTCACAATCAATCACAAATTGTACCATAAAAAAAGTACTTGGAGAGAAAAGTGTATTATCAATGGCTGGAAATAGGAGGTTTTCAAAAATCGCCACTTCATTTTTGTAGTTACTGTAACTAATTGCACATAATAATGTTGCAGTCACTGCAAGTATTTAGTTGCAACATTTGGTTGTGTAAAATTTGTGGTTTCTCTAACCACGAGTGATGAAAAACGTATTCTTCGGAACATATAATTTTCGCAGTCACACATAGCGGCACACAAAGTTCCAGGTTTCCCTGTACATATCACGCATTCGCGTAACAATACTTGAAAATATTTGACGAAACAACAAAAATCGTTGGACGGTTCAACCATTAATATTTGTCACTTAGGTTAGCCGCGGGATAACCATAATTTCTCTTAGCACAGCGGAGTCAGCGTGTGCGAAAATCTTACGACTATTACCTGAAGTTTCGATATGCATCTAGAGCCAATGGTACCTAACGTAAGTAAAATAAGAAGAAGAAGTGAGGAAGGATAGCTCGAGAACGAGAGCAGATATTAATAACGCGGGTTCTGAACGCTCGCGGTAGTATAGCAGCGTATGGTTGTTGCGTGCTTCTCGCTCCCTTGGCTTTTGCCTTCCTCAATCTTAATGTTGCTCGCATAGCGTAGCATGCGAGCGGCGAAGAAACGAGCGAGGCGAGGGCCTCTCGGCCGCGGAGCAGCGGCGGCGACGGCGTGCCTCGCCTCGCCTCGAGCAGACACCGTGGGAATCTTGGGCGGACCCCGCGTCGGGCCCCGTTCTGGACGCGTGTAACCTTGTAACCTCCTCCGACCTCTCTATCCCCTCTCCACACGCTATATACTCGTCCCTCTTCGTTCTTCGTTCTTCTTCTTCTCCTCCGATTCTTCTTCCTCTTCTTCTTCTTCTTCTTCTTCTTCCACAATGTTTTATTCTCATTTCGCAGTATCTCTCGTTCCTTTACCCAACAACATGCACACAACTTCTCGAGGAAGAGTAGCAGCGTAGGAGGAGCTGGAGGTTTTTAGGAGATTGCGCCGAATTCGGGGAGATACACTTGCCGGCAGAGTCGTTTACGACGATAGGATAGCACGATATCGAGGAAACCGTACGCGCCTAAACGTTAAACGTTATGAACTCTCGGAGATTCCCGGAACGATTTGTGAAAAAAGAAAAATAAAGGAAGGGGGGAATAAGGGCTCCGGAAATTTTTGCCCAACATAATCGCACGGTTCCGCGAGTGTGCAGACGTGTATTATGGTTCTACCAGCCAAACACGTGGGCCCCGAGAGGGGGCGAATGCTAGATGCGTCGAGCGTGCCGGTAACCCCCTTTCCGGGCTAAATTATCATAATGACTCGCGGAACAGAAGCATAGCCTGGAGCGAGCAACATCATCTCTCGCTGGGCCTGGCACAGTACATTCTCCGAGGTTTCTCTCTTTCTCTCTTCTTCTTCTTCTTCTTCTTCTTCTTCTTGGGCACACTCTCTCCCCTCGATCCGGACTCGGCATCTTCCGCAAGAGTTTCGCGAGGTACCTGATGCTGCAGACTCCGGAGGAGCAACCTCCTGGCGCACCGAGAACTGCACAGTGAAAATATAATTATGTAAAATTTTTACAAACAATTGTCTGAATTTAACAGATTTTTTTGTATTTTTTTCTGATTTTCTAGTAAATTTAAAACAGAAAGATTCTGCAGATTTGAGGAATTTGGTATTATCCTACACCTTTTTTTTTGTTGTTAATATAAGCAACATACAAATTTCGTAGAATGTACACATTTTTATCTGTCAAATTAGAAGTGGTGGAAAAAGTTTGTGAAATTTACATAATTTTTTGTGCTGCATTGAAAGTGACATAAAATTTCTGCAAAAACGTTGAAAAATATTTCTCAAAAAGCCGACTAAAGGATTTATGGCAAAAAATTTATATCACGACTCGCACATAAATATCTAAAATTTATAGCATCACAAATCCAACCGCGTTGATTAATATACCAAGTATAATGAATTACTCCACTCGCGATCACAAATTCTTCGGAGCGCTCGATATGATCTGTAAGGTCGACGATTAATTCGAATCAATCGTACTATTGAAACCAATTAAGATTAATATCAGCCGGACAAATAACTCAGCAATTACTCCGTCGCATTAAGAACAAAAGGAGAAATTATGAATTAGCAACTCTACGATGACTTTTGTAATTATTTTCGACAAAAAGCATAATTCTTTGAAGCTCAGTTTATATTATACTGCATTTCAAACACTTTTTTTACTCCACTTCTACAATTTACTATATTAAAAACAAAATGAGTCATTATCAGTGGAGATTCTACGATTGTCCGATAATTATTCTATATAAAAACCGCAATTCCCCGAAGCCGAGGCAATATTTTATCGATACATTTCAAACACTTTTTTACTGCACTTCTACAATTCCAAGTACATTTTTCCACAAATTTTTTTCACGATAAATTCTCTGATTACTCCACGACATTAAGATCAAAATAATCAATCAATTATTGACAATTCTGCCATCATCTGATAATTATTCTATACAAAAACCATAATTCCCTGAAACTGAACCAATATGTTCCTACATTTCGAATACATTTTTACTGCACTCCTCCAATTGCACGTGTATTTATCGACGAATCCTCAGCAGAACAGGCAGAACAGATAGAATAGATAGAATAGATGTGCGACACAGTGGAGCTATAATAGTAGAGAGCTCCACAGAGCCCGGGTGGTAATTACGTGACGTATTAATACCAGTTATTCCCCTACACTCTCGGTTGTCGGAGCAGTATTCTCTCTTTTCAACTCACATATTCCCCGAGCGTCTGTTGTGTGCCGGCCACGGAGTGTACGATCTGGCGGATGCCGATCCGCAGGTGTATTCAGGTTCTCTCTAACGCCTTCGCTCTTCTCTTCTCTTCTCCACGACGATGCCCGGTCTGTTAGTTCGGACGATCTCTCCGCACTTGGATTGTCAGGAATTCTGGCTATTTCTCTACAATGTATCGTCTCTATCTACGCACATATATATCCATATATACATGTACACGCGTATTCATTGCTATTAGATAACAATCTACGTGTGTTTAGTACATTTGACACTTCTATACGCGCTTGACTAGAAATTCTCGGATTGTACGCAAGCATTTCGCCACGATATTACAATCCCGTGATATAATACACGTGTGCCGCGGTATTGTAGTACGTATTGTACGTATCTGCTGTCTATCACATTCACTGAGTCTGTCGAACGCTCGTCAACGAGACACAGCGGAGGATATGGAGGCATCATCCCATAGAGAAGCGGTGACCACGCGTCATGGCGAAGTGGATGAGAGATATGGTGACGAGAGGGACGCGATCCGGGTTCTATAGTTGTTACACTACCAAAGGCATTATATATCGTCCTCACGAGAGAGAGAGAGACTCCAGAGATGAGATCCGGCATTGCCGAGCTCTGGCCCGCGGGACCGTATTCTCGAACGGAGGGATTTGCTCTCATCGTGCGGTGAAGCGAATGCGCGGATCACGCGCACCTCCGGTAACGGGACGCGAACGTACAGCACACGAAATCTTGATGGCATCACGGCTCCTCTGCGTTCTCTCTCTCTCTCTCCCTGCCTTTCTGTCTTTCTCTCTCCCTTCGTTACTGGTTTACTCCGTCTTCGTATGGGTGTAACATGTATCCGGACCTCTCACGTTTCACGTCCGCCCCCGCTGTGCAGTTTCGCACCTTCGAATCAACGAAACTTATGGCTCTTGAAGCTCCGAACGATATTGCTTCGCTATAAAAATCAACGACATCGAATGCGCTCCGATGCTCGGATGGTTTACGAATTTTTATTCAAAGTCCTGTTTCACAGAATCGTGAAAGAATAATTTACTACAAGGAAAAATGTTTCGATGATGGAAAGTGTGAGATTTAAAAATTTTGTCGAAATTAAGGGCTGAGATTTAATGGAACTTACAACTCTTTAAGTTTTGGACCATTATTATAAGAACATTAAGTATTACTTAATTATGTTCGGGTGGTTAAATGGTTTACGAGTTTTTAGTTACAGTGAAATCTATATTTATATAAAATTGTATTTAAAAAAAAATTTATTGTGGGAAACAAAAGGTACGCTGAGCACAAAAAATCCAGCAATTTATAATCTGATTAAACTGCAGATAGACTTTTATTTAAAAAATAGTGATTTCAACATTTTTATATAATAACTAGTAAGTCTATCAGATTTACCGATCCAAGTGTGAAAATGTGGAACATCGATAGCCTTAAGAACGCGAAGATTCGTTGTTCGCGCAGGTGCTCACGATTTAAGTCGTAGTTCGTGAGTCAGTCAGACGAAGAAAGACAGAAAGGAGGTTTAGTAGTGAGAGTTGCGGAGAAGTAGCTATCGAACTCTGCATTCGCAACAGAGAACCTTGCGCTCATGGAGTCGCCGTTTGCTCAAGAGAGCATCTTCGTAGTCTCGCATCCGTGCCCGATTCTAACCCATTGACCCGATGCGCTCATGTAGGTCGACCAATGCCTCTTTTGCTCCTGCATCTGCATCTGCTGGCCGGAGAAATCGTAGGTGGACGCTGACTCGATTACTGGAGCTCACACGTCATAGATTCTGCTACCATGTTTCCCGACAGCTGCGAAAGACCTTAAAAAGAAGAAGAAAAACCAGATAGATTATATATTTTCGCGCAAAGCAATTTGCACCTCATTATGCTTGCATGATCTTACAATTTGCGGTTCCTTGCACCTGAACACATCAATGTACTTTTAAAATTTACAATTTTAATGAATTTTATTGTAAAATGCACTGAAAAAACAACATTTCTTCTGTGAGTACAATTAAAAATAATTTGCCAACCGCAGCGGAGAGTTAAAACGCTTAAACAATTTTTTAGGGTTTCCAATCAATCCTCATACAGTGAAAACTCAGTAAAAATAAAGCAACTTATATCGACAAGTTTTTCAGCAGTTTCCCTGTGCACTCGTGCAAATGCGATACAGCAGTGCATTAGAATAAGTGGTTGCTCCAAGAGAAATAAATAATAAAGGCTCATAGATGTACTCGAGTATACCCAATAAAATAATTTACTGCTGCTTCTCACGAAAAGTCTATCTGCCCATCAATTCCAAGGAGTACATTAAGCGACGACTATTCTGTTTGCATTTAAATTAGACAACATTTCACAAAAATTCCATTCATTTTCGTTACACCGTTGTCCTAAAATTGATGTCCTCACTTATAAAAAAAATATAGACACCTCTTAAAAAATATATTTCATTTTTAACCAACATTTTTTCTTCTAAAGCCTCAGGATTCGAGTTTATTTACTATTAAAAAAAAAAAAAAAAAAAAACACTGTGCACAAAGAGCAGAGTCTACGATACTAGAAACGCTAGCTTCGTCACGGCCTCGTACGTCACGAAGTATTAATGAATTCCGTCTTAATAAAGGAGCTTGGGGGCTGTCGAGGGGGAGAAGGCGATCGAGCGCCCGGCGTCATTAGCATTTCAAATGATCTAAGCGCCTCGTGTGACTCTAAAGAAGCTCGACGTAGCGCTGCGCCGATTGCCTAGCGATTTTACTGCTCGAAATAACATCAAGATCGAAAAATCACTTTCGTCCACTGTTCGATTATATTCTTCGGTGTAAATATTCCCAGGCATTGACTTCTTCAGGACGAAGCTGAGGAGCATCGATGGGAGAAGAGTGGCGCTCGTCGCGAGACGCACGAAGAGGCGCCCCCCGCAGCTTTGATCGCGATTGGTCCGATTGTCGTCGTTCCCCTTGTCGACCCCCGTTCATTGTGTCCGACGTTCCGAGGGCGCGTATTATTGTAGCATTGTCCCAGTGCGTATATAGACTCGCGCTGTGAGAGATAAGCGATAAGAAGAGCCGTGGCGTACCAGTCCATAGAGAGGGAAGCCAGTCAGTTTCTCTCCTAGCTTATTCTCCGTGCCTCTCGTACGGTTCTTTACTGCGCTGGTTGGTAGATGCTTCAAAATGGATATACAGGAGGAGTAAGAGGACCACGAAGATCATCCATCTTCCTCCGGGATCTCAAACGACAGTTCTCTCGTTTGCTCTCGGTTGTGTGGTAACGTAACGTGTGTTGGTAGTCCCTTAACGCTTGTTCCTCGAGATCTACGAATCTCCAACAAAGTTCCGTCTCGGACTCCACGGGACCCTTCAAGATCCGTCCGGGCTCTTACCGTCAAGTTCTCCTGGCAAACCTCTTGTCTTTCACCGCTACTATTCCGTGCTCACTACTTCAGCTATCAAGCAACTCTTCTGCCGCTTGGATACTCGACACGATGCATATTCGATTGTCTGAATACTCGACGAACTGGGTTTCGTATGTGCGTGACTTACAAGGTCTTCGCTGGTTATGATTACGTTACTCGTGGAATTTACAAAAGCGATTGACTTTGTTTTGACTGACGCCGAGTAATCACGAATTCAAACATTCTTTTTTACGCTGTGCAATCGGAATTAATAAGTCGGCTATTGTTTTTTCAATCATAATTCATATACCAGTCCTTTTTGTTGAAACTTCTTCTTATAAGTGGAATGCTAATTCGAAGATCGAAAAATTAAAAATCATTAGGAATAAAGTATTCATTTTTATGCCGTCAAAGAAGTACGTATTAGAACTGAAAAATTCATAAACAATGTTTTCATTCAGATCACTGTTCAAAATTTAATAATGATCAGTATTTATAAACATACGAATCTATCGTTTTATTACTATATATTTTAGTGTTTCATTTAATTTATTGCGTCTCTAATACTTGGTGGATTCTCGAGACTGTGCCGGACCGTTGCTGGGCTTCTCCACTCGTCTCCGCGTCGCGTTGACCGAGCGCGAGCGCCCGTTCGCCAGGATATAACACAACCGCCAGCAGCGTTCGCGAGCGCACGCTGTAACGGTACCAAATCTGCATACTCCCGTACATCGTGCCCGGGCTCCACGTAACTTCGATGCGCGGTGCATCTTGACTCGGGAGGTATAGTCTCCAGCATATATGCTGGCCACTGTGACGCGAATATAGGTATATAGCTGGCCGTGTCGAGCTGCTAGGACCACAGGAGCGCATTCGACATATACTGCCCCGGGAGAGAGAGAGCTATCGCTAACTGCATCATGCTAATTTCCCTCGCTCTCTCGAGCTGTATCCTTAGCTCGCTCGTACTCTCCCTCTCTTCCTGCTCCTCCTACGGTTCCTCTGTACTTTCTGTTGGATCTTCTTCGTCGTTATCCTCACAGATTCCAGCCTAAAACCTTCACTCTGGTCGCATCACTTTTACGACGATTATCAAAAACCCCTGCAACACAATATTTAAATTTGTATCAATTTGCAAAAGTAACTGCGATAGAAGAAATGTTTCAAAACACTCATCTACAAAAAATACGTTTGATAAAAACATTTATCGAAAATATGTTGTAGGATTGTAGAATTTTTTTGCCTCTCTTCTGTATTTTGATAAATCTTCATGAATTTGAGGCTTCTCTGTCTTATTTACTGTGATTTTTGTGATTATTAGTTATTATCGGTGACTGATTTATCTCGTGATTTGTCAGCCCGAAATTCTTACATAGCATTATTATTGCCATACGCAAAATGAATTTCAAATATAATACGAGTGTCTGGTATGCGGCGAGGGGAGTCGGCGTGCGCGCGCGCACGAGCGGCCGGTGTGAAGGGTGATAATAATGTCGAGAGGGTTCTCCCCTCTCGCGCGATTCCGCGTATCGTTCAACCGCTATATAGATAATACATATACGAACGCTTCGTTAAAGTTGCGAGAGAACTCTGCGAAGCGAGTGGAAGCCGTCCATCCTTTCCCGCGCGCGTCTGTCCGTCCGTCTGTCCGTTCATTCGTTCGTTAGGTACGGGCCGGAGGTTGGAATCCAGGCGTTTCTCAGCGGGGCGCCCGCGCGCTTCGTTTCTCGTCGAGAGAAAAGAGAACTCTCGGACCTCTTGTAGTCTACGTATGGGTTATACGTATAAGAGTTGGACCCCGGGCCGACCTCGTGTTTGCCTCGGCCACGTTGCTCCTTGGAGTCGTCCGGCAAACGTAGTATTACAGCGCAATATGTACCATTCTTTTGGTACTCCTTCAGCAGCATCGTTTTGCCCCTCTCTGACCTCAGCTCCCTTTCATTTACCTGTAAAAAGTTATAGAAAAATTTTAATTAGCAAAACTGTATTTCATTTAATTCTACTCTCGTTTTTGCTATTTTCGTGGTACCGGAAGAAAAACTGTGTTGAATCAATGAGATCCGTGGGTGGGAAATGACATTTCGTACATTTGTATTTACCTTACCTTTTGGTACTCCTTCAGCAGCATCGTTTTGCCCCTCTCTGACCTCAGCTCCCTTTCATTTACCTGTAAAAAGGTATAGAAAAATTTTAATTAGCAAAACTGTATTTCATTTAATTTTACTCTAGTTTTTGCTATTTTCGTTGTACCGGAAGAAAAACTGTGTTGAATCAATGAGATCCGTGGGTGGGAAATGACATTTCGTACATTTGTATTTACCGAACGTATTTGGTATATTTGTATGTACCGAATGTACATTTAGTTTTATTAATGGTCTGTTTGATCGACTGATCAAACAACGGGTGCAATCAACCCAATATCCAATTCATGACCAGCGAACCGACATTTTGTTCATAACTGCGTGTTTCAATTTAAAACCTAACGGGTTAGTTGGCTCAACGAATAAGTCGGTTCGTCCATCAAACTTTAATGAAAGCAGGATGTTTGTTGGTTGATGGCTCTACAAAAAAATGTTTAAACTATTGAAAATACACTCTGAAAAACCTGTTAATTCATTATTTTCACCAGAAAATTATTATTATTCGAATGCGACAATCGAATTGACACGAATTTCAAACGAATGCGATAAAGAATAAAATACAAAACTGTTTGAAATCCTTTCTCTGAAGTCACGTGATCCATCCACAAATCTTTCTTTATAATAAAATTCATTTGCATTTAGATAACTGTAGAATAAGAATACGTTCTCGAACGAATGCGTTAAAGTATAAAATTGTCGAACGTTTAATTTGTGTTTCAGCGGTTCAGAGAGGCCGAGTGCCACCGTCGCAGCCCTCGCTACCAGGACTTCCGGGCCAGTTTACGCTGACGAACGGCGACGCGGTCGCGTGCGCGAGTCTCAACGGACACTCGTATCTCTCGTCGTACATAAGCCTGTTGCTCAGGGCGGAGCCGTATCCGACCTCGCGTTACGGACAGTGTATGCAACCGAACAACATAATGGGTATCGACAATATTTGCGAGCTCGCGGCGAGGTTGCTCTTCTCGGCGGTCGAGTGGGCGCGAAATATACCCTTTTTCCCGGACCTCCAAGTAACCGATCAGGTTGCGCTGCTCAGGCTAGTCTGGAGCGAATTGTTTGTTCTAAACGCGAGTCAGTGCTCGATGCCGCTTCACGTTGCGCCGTTGCTCGCTGCAGCAGGACTTCACGCATCGCCGATGGCCGCCGATCGCGTCGTCGCCTTCATGGATCACATTAGGATCTTTCAGGAACAGGTCGAAAAACTCAAAGCGCTTCACGTCGATTCTGCCGAATACAGTTGTCTCAAGGCCATCGTACTCTTCACAACAGGTAAGCTTTTCATGCTAAAACAATTTCATTAATTTATTTTTAAGCTACAACAAAAAATGTCCTAACAAACGGTGTATTAAAATCATGACAATATTTATAAAAAACCACACGATTATAAAAAACACGTGACATATGTCTGGCGTTTTAACATTGCTGGTCATTTGCATATATTTTCCATATATTCGTCAGATATTTCCGCAAACATATACGAAAAATATATATTCAATACCCAAATTTCTGCGGTACATATATCTGCCATATGCGTATATATATTCATATATAAATAGACTTTGCAACTATGACTGTTCGGTTCACCAGTTTCAATAATCCATGAACCTTTTACCCCAACTGGCATTAAACGAAGTGTAGAAATTTTACCAATTAAACTAAATTAAACTAAATCACGTAAACACCAGAACATTTCCAACAAATGAAAAAAAAAAACCCCCGAATAGACTGAGAATATAGTTTCGATCCGACAGTTCTCTTCCGAAACCATAGAAAAAAAAAAAAAAGTGCATCACATAAATTCAAAAGCTGCCTCAGCATTTAGAGCGACGATTATTCTTTCCCGTCCAACCGTGCGTATAATTCTGATACCATTCTCTCAAATATAACGATATTATGATTGTTATAATACCGCGTTAGTCCTAGGATTTCGTCACCCGATTCCCGAGCGCTATCGTTCTCGCGCCACTAGAGACAAAACCTCCCGATGCTCCAGAGCTGGTCCTCGTATATCTCTTTCTCTCTGCCTATGTGGTGTAGTATCCCCGGCACTCGACTTTCGTATATACGTATATACATATACACGTAACACTGCTATATCTATCTCTCGCGAATGGTACATCCGATGACAAGCGCGTCCTGTCCGAGCGCGGGGAGCTCAGAGGCTATCTTCGGTGGCCCATCTGCCCTCCCCTTGCACCCCGTAGCTAGCAACCCCCGCAGGATACACAGAGAGCGGAGTAGAGGAGCATCAGAAGCACACGACGACGTACACCGGCGATTCTCTCCGCGGTCGAAGAGGAGACACCCTCACGGTTTCGCCACAGGACAAAGCGTGCTCCGCAGCAGCAGCAGCGGCAGCTCGAGTTCGCCCGGCGAGAACATCGAGCACGTTCTCTTTCTATCGTTGGCGTCGCGTTGCTTGTGCCCGGACCTCGCCATGCGGAGAGAGAGGCTATTTATTTTCGTGCTATATGGCCGTGCTTGCCGGGCACTTTCTATCTCTCTCTCTCTTTGTTTGGGTCCGTCTCTTTTTTTATTTGCGACTCTCTATGTGTGTACGTGTATTTCTCTCTCGTTTCTCGCTCGGTTAGCGAGCATTCGCGATCGCTTAGCTCGGCTGCTTGGCTTATGCTAATGCCCCCGATTCTCGAGGATCTTTAGTCGCTTCTTTTTCTTTCTTTATATATCTCCGCCTGTGGCTTCTGCCTTACAGTATGCCTAGTCCTCCGCGCTCTTCTTTTCCTTCTTCTTCTTCTTCTTCTTCTTCTTTCGTTACAGTGTCTGCGCGACTTCTCGAGCGGTCCTCGATTCTCCCCTGCATTCTTCTTTTCCATTCTTTATTCCTCTTCCTCAATTTATTTCATTTTCTTCGGGCAGTATCGTCGCTCGGCGTTTTTAGCTCACTTCTGTATCGATATCGTGTCTTTTAGGCTTTGTAATAGCGAGCTGATTATGCTCGAATGAGGGCACGAGCTTAGGTTGTAGATAAACCCTACAGTGTCGGTGTATATGTGTATAAATATTTTATATGCAGTTATATGTATGCGTATAAAACTAATATATATTTGTATATAGATATACACAACACGTTTATCGTTCCTGCGACTTATTCGCTAGTCTCTGACGGCGCTCAGCTTTCTCCTGGGCTCACGAACGTGTATGCATGCACACCGTAGTCTCCAGAGATTCACGAGCAGTGCGAGCGCACCAGCCTCTCGAGAGATCCACCGCTTTGCTGTTGCATACTCGGTGAATCGCGGATATGAGACACTTAGCGAGCTCGGAGTGCGCATTGAAAGATTTAAAGCCTTCGTGCCGAGGAATAATGACCGAAACGACATAATGTACAGTCAACTCTCTCTAAAAGCCTTAATTAATGAACATCCTTGTTTATTGAATATTCGTGAGCATTAAAATCGAGCAGTTTTCATGTTTGCCACTTGTACCATAAAAAATATTATTTTTTCGCTGAAATTTTTCTACATCAGCTCTACGATTGTAAATCTGATGCCTCACTTCATGCAGGTCGTCAATAAATCAACAGGACGTTACATATCTACTGTATGCATGTAACAATGTAAATTTCATAAATTTTTCATTCAACGCGAGACTTCCGAGAATTTTTATCCAGAAAAAAAAAACACGCAATATTTCTGTGATAAATGTAAATGCAAAAATTTACAACATATATCACTTCCGATTAACCAGCATCCAAAAAAAAATCTATCGCAAAAAATAACCCGAATTTTGTGACGCACAAAAAAGTTTACACATTCGTCGTCTCCGCAACCGACATACGTGAAGAAAAATTGTGTTTCATGTACGGTAAGCAGAACTAATGTGATAGAAACCGCCTCATTATGTCCCATAAACTACCGTACACTAATAAGTCCCGCCTGTTTTGCATTTCGTATTTCTGGTTGCGCTGATTGTAATTTGAGCTGCGGTTTTTCCGCGCGAGGAAGCGAGAGGTGAAGAGCGAGCGAAACGATACACGAGCGTCACCCCGTATATAGGTAAATGCGCGAAAGGCAACAGCCGTAGGTACCGAGAGTACAGAAGCACAGATATATTTATGCGAGAGAGGAGTATTACGCGGGCGGGCGAGCGCCCGAGTGTCGGCGCGAGGGTTATACCTACCTACCAACCAGCCAACCAACCTAGTGCCTACCTATACAAGCCTTCTATAGGATACGTGTACAATATCTTGATGGGAAACACTCCCACGATTATATGGCATGCGATGCAATTCCCGGCTGCCGCTGTTGCTGCCTCTACGCGGTGCTAGCTGTGTGTTGCTTGCCCAACCGCCGGCATCGGGTACCCAACTAACCCGACGTGCCTTTCCTCGAGCTGCGACGCAGGTACACCAGCTCCCGGTAAACCTACACTCCGATCTGTATTCCTATCCGCTTCGTGTGCACGTATGTGCACACGTATGTGAGAATATATTCTAGCACGTTTAAGCAGATGGATGTACAAATGTGGAGACGAACAGCAGCACGAGACTGCGGTGCAAGATCGAATTAACGATCTAATTAAGAAGATACTTGACCACGATGCACTCGATGTTCCTCGAACTTCGAGGAACGACACGAATGCAAAGCCACACATCACTGCACAGTGCTACAATGTTTGTGAAATAATAGTTTCGTGATTGAACGTGCACTTGGTGAAATGGGTATTTTTATATGGAGACCTTAATTCCCTCGACAATTATTTATTTATTCGCTGTTTAAATAAATAAGAGAAACGTTAAACCCGCGGTATGTCGAGTTGAAAACGACCAGACGTTTGAAATATATTGTTCTATCACTCTGACAATCGTCATCGAGGAGTTGAGTGTAAACGTTCAACTATAAATCTAGAAGCTGTTACAACGATTCTTAACACAGTGAGAAATGTCAGTAGTCATGTCACACTATTTAGCCTCAACTGCAGTGCCGTTATTTACGTAACACGAAAATTCCACGTCCCCCCTGACACATTGATTGTCGACAAAGCGATTTGAAAAAAAAAAAAAGCGTCACTTTATAACCTACAAATTTGTACGGCGAGCCAAATGTCGTGACCCCTGAAATTTCTCTTTACTTACATTCTTGTCTCTCGCTGCAGAAACTCTCGTGGGCAATAGAAACGTCGATGAAAGGAAGATTATCTTCTCGTATTGAAGTAACCAACGCATAGAAATTCTCGGGAGTTTGAGAAAAATTGTGCACAGTCATAGAAACGCAACCGTAGAACTTATATAGTTTGTATGATGCTGAAGAGCTGCAGCGCTGCAGGGCCGTTATACTCAGTCGTTTCCTGAAGAGCCGCGTCGTTCTGTCCAGTGGATTCCGAGAGCAACAAACGTCTCGCAGTGACTCTGTATATTATCGCGGGCCTTTGCTATAAGACTCACCGACTCGCCGCCAGAGGTCGCGTAAACGCTACACGCGCTATACTCGCTTCTCCGCGATCCTGTTGCCGCACTCGTGAACGAACGACTCTCTGCCGCATCGAGATATTCGATGGCAACGACTGTCAGCCGTTCGAGCGCCTCGCCTCTCACCATCAACGAGACCTGTCGATACTAATTAGCCGCTAATTTCATAATCGAAACGCTCGAAAGCTCCTCGTCACTTTTTATCAACGGTCTGAACCGTTGAACCCGTTAACCGCGCGGAAACCAATCGGAAAATCGGTAACGCGTATTTAGCTGCTGTGGATGCTCGTAGAGGTCGCTGCGAGCAGCGAACCCTCGACTACAATGTAGTACAGGTGACAATGTGGCAACCAAATTTTTAGCCGATATATTGACAGAAATAATCGGAATTTTTTATAGGATTTCGGTAAAGCAAAGTGCGTTGTAACAGTGCAAAAATGTGTTCTGAGTTCACGTAAATAAAACTGGAAAAAATCACCACGCCTTTTAGTCATGCGAAGGTCAATTTCTTTCAATCCTACAACACTAACTTTACTAGCCATTTATCGGTCATTATAGACAGACTAAACCTCCAGTAGTTGTGTTCCAGACAAAAAAGTCTGCGATTCAAAAATTATTAATACAGTCCCCAAATTTAACGAAGTACGCTGACACAAATGAAAAAAAAATATTATTCATATCAGTAAAAATTTCCACCAAAAAATCATTCAGACAAGCAAAAAGGTATTGGCGACAAATCCCATGCATTGTATCACGAGAAATTTATTGTACCCATAGCAAAAAAACCATGTAAAAAAATTCGTAAATGGTACCCGATGATTAGGCAGCATGCGGAATTTTTCAGACCTTGTAGAAATGATTTCCAATTCGAATTGCGTTTTTGGGCGATTATATGTTCGCAACGTATTTTGGGTGACGTGAATACTCATTGAGATGAATAATTATATAATGGAGTGAAAAAATAAAAAAATCAACGGGGCGGAAAAAAAATGACAAGGTAGCAGAAGCTTCTCTACATAAAATGCCGACGCCAATGCCAGGATCAGGCTTCGCGGTCGCCGCTGACTAAACGAGGGTGCTGCACATTGCTTCTGCTGCTGCTGCTGCTGTTGCTTCTGGTAGTGCGGCTTTCGCATGTGTCACAGAGAGGGTGGCGAGGCCGCGATCTCTTCGCCACCGCGCGACTGTATTTTCTCTCTGCTGTTCCGTTCAACCCTGCACTCGGTTATCTGCCGCGAACCCGACGACTCGTAGCGTGCGACCCCTACGAGCGAGACCTCTGCTCCACCACCACCTCACAATACAGTATTTTCGCTCTCCACTCACTATCTCCGCATTGTTCTTCCATATCCGAGCCCTTTTCACGCTCTCGCGCGCGACTTTTAGTCTCTAATAGCTCCAAGCCTTTTTTCCGCCGTTATCCCTAGTTTTATCTCCATATTCCTATTTTTGTTCATTTTAAAGCCAACGTTTACGAAGAAAGAAAAAAATATATATATCTGCGGTGTGAAAATTAATGGCCGTGGAGCACAGAAAAATGTACAATACACAATATTATCAATACTGAAAAATAAAAGTAGAATAACAAGATTTATATCCGCGTCGTGAATCAGTTCATTTTCATTCCCAATATAGAAGTGACATTTCACATTCACTGGTTTATCATTTTTATTTATTTCATTCACGCTGTAAGAATAATTAAAAATTTCATATAGAGTCTGGGTATGTTACAGTCCTGAATAGCTGTCTTTTTGCAGTAATTATAATAACGTTCAACCCGTTAAATCCGTCGGGCAATTTTCTCCTATCATCAAACTCTTTTGCACTAATAAAATTTCGGAAATTCCGTCACCCTTGAAGCTTTGTGGTTATATTCCTTATCAGAGTATCGCAGGGCGCAAGGGCAAGGGTTGTTCAGTTATATTGCGAGTAAGCCGTTACGGTTGCGACCGAGCCTCGGCCGTTACCGTCGCGTAGTGTAGTATTAACCCCAAAGTTTAATATAAACAGGGTCCGCCTTTGGTGGGGCGGGAAGCGAGGCGTTTAGCGGCCGAGCGAGAAAGATCGCCGAGAGGAAAAGCGAGATAGTTGACAGTGCGATGAGGAGGGGTTTGTGTTTCGTGACTCTCGATCTCTCGCTGGACAATGCAAAGCCTTATCGAATGCTCGCTCTCGTGTTTCTAGCTTTAGAACCGGCGGACAACTCGCTGTAGATTCGAGAACTGTCTCTCTCTCTCTCATCTGCTATAGCATCGCTTTTACCATAGTGTTGAGTGCACAGTGCTACGGCGGCCAGTCATCCGGTTGCCGCTCGGCCGGCTTCTCATCCTCGCGGCGACACATCATCCAACAGACCTCGAAAATCCCAGTGTCTCTCGTCTAACAACCCACTCCGCTGTTTCTCCGCTTGTAACTCCCACAATATGAGCGTTACATCTGTATACCTATCTAGAATTTTGTTGAACTCGCGATAACGCTCGTCCACGATGTTTCCCTTCGGTATTCACACACACGAGCTACTTATAACAGCGCGGACTTCCCGTACAGACGATTGTGAACGTCTCATTCGCTCGGCCTATCAATTTGCGAGAGAATTTCGTATTAGACGAGGCGGCATTAGCGCGAAACTAAGAGACAGTTGAATCTCGTCGTGTAAAGCGACGCTGTGAATTTGCATTTTTGTTTTCTGCGGAAGACAGTGCAGTTGCGGTTTTCGAAAAGTCGTAAATTTTATTGATCTGCATATCTGTTTAGAATTTCGCTTAACTCGGAATAACGCTCGTTCTTGAAGGTCACCTCCGGTATTTACATGTCGCTTATTCCAGTCGACGACGGTCGTGAATGTTTCATTCGACGGGCTTATCAATCTGCGAGGGAATTTCGTATTAGACAAAGCGGAATTAGCGCGAAAATAAAAGTCAGTTGAATCTTTGTCGGATGTAAAGTGACAGAGCGAATTTACTCGTTTTCTACACGACTGCGAATTTACTCGTTGAGAAAAGTCATAAATTTTGCGGGACGCATTTGTTTCCGATTTAGGAGGATTCACGGGCTAGTATTGGTGGCTTCTTGCTCTTAGCAAATGTTTTCCGTCGAACAGTCGGCGCTATATTTTTTTTTTCTTTTTTTTTTTTTTAGTTTCTCCTTCCAATTCTTTCGCGTCTGCAATAGTGAATAAGTACATCGCGCGTTCCTGAAGACACTGTGAGCGCGCACGTTCGCCCATTAGCGCCAGGCCAACGCCAAATATCTCGACCTTTTTACGCCTGGAAATAGATTTTGTTTTTGTAGAGCTCGCGCCCAAGGGCATCGAGTCATGGAAAATAATATTTTTATTTAGCCCTTAATCTTTATATGCAATATATACTTTGTGACAAACTTTGATATTTGGATCACATCATCATTTCCATGTTTTTTATTTCACAAATTAGCGTATGAATGTATTAATTAATGTAAATTAATTTCATCAATAGTTCAAAAATAATCAGTTGTCTCTAGCATTGCCATATTCATTTTTCATTATTTTTATTGTACTACTTAATACGAAAAAAAATTAGGAAATTACCATTAACTGAATGAAAATTACGAAAAAATGAATTGTCGTTGTGAAGCATGGATGCTTCACGATAGAAGCGTAGTCGTCCCTTTTTCCCGCCAATATCTTTCATTCGCAGATTGCGCCGTCAGTCGTGGGCCCCTCTTCAGCTTCCTTCTTTGTAATATAATATGCGATGTGGGGAGTAGAAAACGGCGCTGAGAAGAGGAGCGTGACCGTTTCAGTGACGTGTACCACACGCGGGTTGTTCTCGCCCGATGCTACACATCGAGTAACTTGGCAAAAGCGAACGATAGAAGGAATCGCGCGTGTATAACGTGACTCAGCATCCCTCGATGTCCACGGGAGGACAAAACCGCGGTAATAAGGGATTCTAATGGCGGACTTTTCCCATTCGCCGAAACCCGGTAAATTCCACGTGGTAGACTCGGCGTGTACGCTGTTTTCTCTCCGGAGAACTGAATAAAAATACGAAGAACATCGATACACACAGCGAGGCTAGCGCGCTTTCGATGTCCTTAATTAATGCGATTTACACGCTACGCTGTAGAGTCCGACGAGTGAACGCGTGACGCTCGAAAACGCTCGAATGCCCATTCTACCGATATACCGTTACTTCCTAATAGGGCTCTCATTAGTAAACGTAAATGGGTGGATGTGTACAAAATAAGAACGGAAAAAGCGACGGTAAATATATAGCGAGAGGCAATCGAGTGAGCAGCTCCGAGGATGCTTCGTCATTTACTTTTGTTAACGCACTTACAAAAACAAAATTAATTTCCTCAAATTAGTCTTATGGTCACTATCGAATAAATGATAGCAAACCGATTTTTTTAATTATTAAAATTATACTCACACTGTTTATCTAATTTATCAGTAAGTACTTGAATATTTTTCATAATGAAAAATACGATTTTGGTGGAAAAATTTGTATTAAAAACCAACGGAAACGCTTTCAACAAATTTTTTTTTGAAAATGGGTGAAAATTGTATTGATTTGTTAGTGTTTTTTTGAAGAATGCGGGAAAATTTTTTGTATTTGTTTTAGTAGTGATTTTTAAGGCTATACAAAATTGCTTTTACATTGTGTACAGCATAAAAAATTGTATACTCATACAATCGAGTCTAATTTGAAGATATCGAAGAAATTGTGCTGACTAAATAATCTCCAAACTCATTTGGGTGAACCAAAAAATACCGATGTATATTTTATCGGTTTTGCCCTACGCCACTGCGAGACGAGGATACGATCGTACCAATGTGAGACTTTTAGCGCCGGGCGTAGTGTCAGGCCACTGATAAGCCGAAGGCATTAATTTCACGGCTCCCCCACAACGTCAAGAGAAAGACCAAAGAACGGCGAGGTTACGGCGCCTAATACAATTATGTTATAACCCCTTGCCAATTCTCCGTCCCTCCCTCTAGGCAGATCGAGTGCGGCGGGCAGAATTCTCTCCGCCTCCTCTAGTATAGTCATCAGGGACCGCACACCCTTCCAATCTTCCGCATCTTCGTCTCTAACTGAGTCTCGTCATAATGCAAGTGTTCAGATTGATTTTTTTTTTTTTTCGCCACAATTTCGACATCGAATGAAATATTTGTGAAAAAATGTCCTTAACTCTTAATAAGCTCCTTACTTATTTTTTTTTATCAACTTTAGACATTTAGAAACACAATAGTACGAAAAATGCATTTAAAAAAAAGTGATTATGCACATATGTGTTATTTTGGTAAATTAAAAAGCACGTTGCATTTTTTATCCGCAATTGTCATTATTTCCAGCGTTTAATAAAGCACACAAAAACAAAAGGCTCGAGTTATCCGATATTTATGTACGGTACATGACACATTTTTTTAAGTGTCTTTTTCGTCTCTCATTGCAGTCGACATAAAAATAACGACCAAAAAAAAAATCGTCATTTTATTAATCAGTTTTCCCTGTAGGACTATAAAAAATTCGATATCTGATAACTACCCGATAAAAACATAAAATTCGTTGTGAGGGTAAATATTTTTCAGAAATGTTTACTGAACAAAAAGAAAATTGGGATTGCATAAAAAGTGAATTGGATGAAAAACGTCCCGGTACTTCCAGCGGTATGTATAATTGAAAACGCCACGTGAAGCTCGCTCCCGGAGAGAGCACGTTGGCCGGGGATCCGTGACGCGTATAATATTTGATAAGTTGTGTCAACCGCTCGTTAGTTAATTGTCGCTGTTACTCGTGAAATATAACTGTACACGAGGAGTATAGAAGAGAATACGCTTTGGTCCCCGACCGAACGTATGCAGCCAGCACCGCTACCGAATATACTATAACAAACCGGCTGTTCGTGACTAACAACCCATCCGTATACATATATACCCCCCCTCCCCCTTCCCCCGCCTCCGGATTTGCCGTCCGACTCTCATTTCTGCACAGTGGAGATGAACGCAACGGCGTTCAACCATTCTGCCCGCTCGGAAAATCACGCTGGCCGATGTCCACGACGAATGCCCTTCATTTCCATACTTCACCCGAGGCCGGAGTTTGAGGGGGTGGGGGAGGCGTTGCCAACGGACGGACGGACGGACGGAAGGACGCGGTGCGGTCGGATCGAGGGCTACCCGACAGCTAACCAGATTATTTAACCCTCGCGCTCCAACGCGTTTTCGCGTTTCCGGCTCTGCTTTATCCACCCCCGCGCGGCCGGCAGTGGGGCGAGGGGGAGGAGGAGGCAGCCCTTTTGGATGTTGGCTGCCAGGCTGGTCATCCTCTTCGTGGCCTTTGAAACCGAGCTTCAAAACGAGATTTCCTCCAACCGGAAAAGGTTCTTCTTTTTCCTTTATCCCTTCCGTGACTTCCTTGTCGAAGGGCTGACTTTCGTGTCAAAATGCGAATGCGAATAGGAGACGAAAAATACCAATACAAAAAAGTACGGATAACGTCGAAAAGTTCCGAAAATTCGGATTTTATTTCGCATTGTTGATTATTTACACTCGACGGCAGTTTCATCGGCAAAGAAAGCGCGACTATGCGCTGGCCCTCAACGAAATTTATTCCGGGGTCTATCGATTTTAAAGTCGATATAACATTAAGCCAAAAACATTGAAACTATTTTTTTTAAACGCTGCGATTCAAGTTGCCTTAATCCAAAAATTCATAATAATCACTTACTTCACTAAAACAGTGTTACAATAATACCAAAAAAATCTCAAGTCGGTCTGAAAATAAGATATTTTCCCGCAAAAAATTCTTTCCCGCAAAAAAAAATTTTCCTGTTCTTTTTAAAGCAGCCAAGTTATGAAAATGAAAAAAAAAGGCAACCTTTTACGTCCTTGCGCACAAATTTCCGCAACACTAATTGTCGAGGACGTGTGTTAGACGCAAAAAAATCCAAGGTGCCCTTTAACCATCAGCACTTCCCTGCGCCGTGTGTTAAAGAGCTTGAAAAAGCGATAACACCTCGAGCTGTTTCACATTCTGCCGTCGTACGTATAAGCGTTTCTCTCTCTCCCGCTCCCATTCTCATATTTCTTTCTCGCGCTTACGCACCGACAGTGCGTCGATGGTTAAGCGAGCGGCACGCGTTGCCTCGTCAACTCTTCTTCATTCCGTGTCGACGCGTTCCACTCTCTCTCAAGAGCCGAGAGTGTGCTTGCTGTGTCAGTCTCCATACGGACTGCTGCGCGCGCGATCTCGTTGATTGGTCGTATGTGGTGTCGCAGCATCGTTATATTATAGTACAGTCGCCGGTTACAATCATTTCAATGTATGCCCTGGCCTCGACGAGGTGTGTGTATAAATACTATATTTATACATATATTTACGTACATATGTATATATAGTACGCATGACGACAGCAGTCACGCCGAACGACACGCGTCAAAGGATTACTCGAGTTAATCTGGACGCGGGTCTGCCGCCTTTCCCGCTCTCCAGCAGCAGTGCCCTCTGCTGCACGGCGTGCGGCGTTTCCTCTCCGATGAATCGTCGAGTCTCTCGTTCAGTTAAGTATAAGGTACTCCACGAGTATACAAACTATGCGTTTGACACATTTGTCGATCCTCGAGTGAGTATTTGTAGATAAGCTGATTGGATTCCTCTTCGTCTTTATTCGTATCCACACTTTGGGTAATCGTGCAAGTGTATAAAACGACGGCTATTTATTTTTAATTCATACGGCTATGTTATTACGGAACTATATTTCTCATAACTATTTCGTAATTGTGGCAACAACTTCATGGCTTTATCAATTATTTCATAGTTATTTCAACTATTCAATAGTTACCGTTAGAATAGTGATAGCAGATTTTTATTTGAGTGCATCTCCGGTGCGCGCCCTTCACAATCAAACATTCCCTTGTGTTGCGTGGAACTTCTTCTCGGCTGTACGCCGTTCGGCATTTCCTCTCCGATGAATCGTCGAGTCTCTCGTTCAGTTAAGTATATTGACCGGATTCCTCTTCGTCTTTATTCGTATCCACACTTTGGGTAATCGTGCAAGTGCATAAAACGACGGCTATTTATTTTTAATTCATACGGCTATGTTATTACGGAACTATATTTCTCATAACTATTTCGTAATTGTGGCAACAACTTCATAACTGTTTCATGGCTGTATCAATTATTTCATAGTTATTTCAACTATTCGATAGTTACCGTTAGAATAGTGATAGCAGATTTTTATTTGAGTGCATCTCCGGTGCGCGCCCTTCACAATCAAACATTCCCTCGTGTTGCGTGGAACTTCTTCTCGGCTGTACGCCGTTCGAGTCAAGGAGATGAGAGGCCACTCGAATACCAGAGAGCACCGGAGAGAGAACCGCACCGGTGGATAATTATTAATCGTTATTTTCGCCAATCACGCTCGTTTATCTTGAGGCACGCAACGCCAATTATCTATCGGCCGGCACAGCGCGCGCGTCCTCGATGCCGGCGACGAGACTCGACGTTCCACCGGCAACGGAACTCCAGGGAAGCGAAGGAAGAAGGCTTCACGGGGTCGCTGAGTAAATAGCACAGTCGTTGGCCATTCGAGGCGTACCATAACTTTTTAAATTAAAACGACTACCACACTATAAGCCATTGATATAATTATCAAAAAGTATGTACGTCAAAAACTTTTTTTTTTAATTATAGCAATATGTACAGCATAAATCCCTTCGTAAAAAAGTCATAAATCTTACATATCCTTAATTTTGTTCGTACTTTTTTTTTTGCATACATTTCGTAAAATTTGTTTTTGTCACTAAAATTAACCCTAATTTTAATAATCATTTTTTGGATTTTTTCTTTGATTATATTTGGTCACATTTTCGTATTTCAACGATAGTATTTAAATATGTAGGGTAGATGGAAATAAATTTGAGTAATTCGGATTATTTATTAATGCGGATGGCAAGGATTGGAAGAGTTTCCTTATTAGGAATATAATAAATAGGATGAATAGAGGATCGCGAATACTCTCCAGGAGAGAGTCGGAGTCGAGTCGCTATAGAAATGGCGATAGGCAGTCTGGCTGCCAGTCTCATCCATGGGGATATGGCGAGGACTCCGGGCCGCGATGCGTTGAGGATCGTTAGTAATCCGCCGCCGCGCAGAGGCCCCGAGAACTGCTATGTACCGCGACGGCTCCTATTTCATCGCTTGCCCGATCCTCGCGATCCTTCCCGGCGGTGAAACGGTGTTTCCGCGTTTCTCGGTTTCGCCACGGGGGTACATACCCACTGCACGGTATAAGAGAACCGAGCTCTAATCGATCGGAGAACGAACCTCGCATATATGCATCTGTAGGATCCTCCTTTGGCATCGCGTGCTCGATTAAGCGATTTAACTACCATTTTTTTCGCCTTTTTTAGGTTATTATTATGAGAACCTATTCGCCTTACATTGTGCACGAAAAAAGAAGTGTAAATCAAAATGTTCAAGATTATTTTTTGTATACAGTGCATAAACAGACTAATTAAATATTATAGAAAATAAATAAAAATTATCGGCTTGTTGATGAGCAATTCACTTTGTAAATTTCACGCAGGTTACTTACTGCAAAAAAAAGTGTTCTAATCGATTCATGGATGTGATATAATAAAATACATCCGTCCGATAATTGGAGAATTGTTGATTAGAAAAAATATTGTAAATTCTAATTTACAGCCTTGTCGATATTCATGCAACGTAAAACCAATTTCATGCACCCGAGGAAATATTTTTTGGTAAAAAGATATACTATTCTGAGGAAAAAATTGTACAAAGATTCACCGGAATTATTTGCCGAAAATTTGATGAAACGAAAAAAAAATATTTTTCCGAGCAAACATCGACGGGGATCGGATCGGTAAAATGGTAATACGAAAGACCGAAAAGCGGGAAATCCGTGACCCAACAATGAAAGTGGCACGGGGAATAAGAATCGAGGAAGAAAAGCCAAAAAGGAAGCTGCAGAGTCGTCGCGATCGCGTCAAACTTTACGAGAGAAGAATCGTGCGAAGAGCGAACAATGCGTGTCAGAATTGCGACGGCCGGTAGACGACGCCGTCGGGCATATTCGTCCAGTCACTTGAATAAATATCAATCATAAAACCTCGGGCTCCAACGTCACCTAGTCCACGGGAGGAAATATTATTTTCATATTCGCGACGAAAGAGAGACCCTGAAGCGTTCGATTCTTCTCCGATCCGTTCCAGATCCTTCTCATCGCTCTGCACTTTGCTGCAGCTGGACTTTTGCCTAAAACGCGTGGGCCCAGAAATACACATAACGCACAATGAGCCACAGACGTAATCCAATAACGCCGGCGTGTCCGCCCCGTGAAAGATCGGCGTGCAGCTCTGCTTTTCACAGTCGAGTAGAATTTGATGACGACTAGAGGATATTTTGGGGATAAAGAAAAACGAAACGACGAAGAATAAGAAGAAGCTCGAGTCGATACGTCGCGCTTCGTTTTCTTCCTCTTATTATGTCTACCCGGCTGATATTATACCTGCGAGACGAAAAGCGGAACTTTCGGAGAGATCGGTAAAGGCCTCTTCACTGTACATGTACATATGTGCATATATTTATGTATGTATGTCGTTGTGATGAGACTCTGACGATGGAAATCCGCAATCATTGTGAATCAGCTGCACAAATCGAGTACATAGCTACACTGGTCGTCGTCGTTGACTATACAATGAGGATGACTCGCCAGTTTTCGATTTTCGTCATTATATCGAGCCGAGAGTTCGCAAAGCAGTCGGTAAAAATATAACGAACCATAATAGGTTACGAAAAAAAACTAAATACACATTTTTAAGTACACACGCTTTAATACAACAATTTTTTTAAGAAAACATACCTGAAGAAGTGACTTGTATTGGTAACTGTAAAGTCGTACCTATTTCTTTTTTATATTCCTTCAATAATTTGAGCGACAAAAAATTGTGGCATGCACACGAAATACTGAATTACAATATTTGGACTTCAAACAAACAAAGAAATCGTTCACGAATGTCGATTTTATTAAACAATTTTTTATTCATTTAATAATAAATGTAGGATCGAGCTATCACTTTATTCCAGTACGTCCGCGTTTTCTCCGAATGCATAATTGTCAGTTGAATAGTTGAAAAAATAGAAGCGACGATAAAAAATAATCGGATGCACTAAACCTGAATAGTTGTCACTCAATGACCGCTAAGACAAGCACGATTTCTCGAAGCAGAGTGATTGTGTAAAGTCGTACGTGGAAAACGTACGTACCACTACTTCCTGTCGTATGTAGTTATTTACCTCTATGCATACTCCTACTATGTGGAGCTGTGTGTATAGCCCTCACACACACACACATACACATACACACAAACATACATACATATACCACTCACGTTTACCGCGACTACGTAGAGCACAGTAGCGAGTAGACTGCAGCATCATAAGCACTAGCAGCAGACCATAGGCATTCCACTAGCTGCAAGAGAGCGCCAAATCGGATAACCGGCCACGACAATGGTCCGGGAGGTTAAGCGTGTTTGCCCTTCTCTCGAAGGCCCATTCACGCCACAATGGGCCAACGAACGCTTTTCAGTTTTCTTCCCCTCCATCTTCGGGCTCTTCGACCCCTCCGTCCTCCTCTAACGCGTGGTTCTCTCGCTCGGCGTCGAAAGAACGTGGAGTGTAGCACTCGGTACAGGCTACGAGTCTCAAACACCTTCTCCGATCGACGAGGAAAAATCCTGTGGCCCTCGTAGCCTCTAAACGCGCGGACTTTGCGTTCACAGCTTGCAATAGAGGCCCGATGAAGTGAAATGGTAAATGGAGGGAGGGCGGAGAGAAGCGAGAAAGTTGACCAACGTCTTCCGCGACGTCGTTATTCAACGAAGACCACCGGGCGATGTGAAGGAAAAGAAAAAACGTACTCCGCCCCTTCCGTACACAAGACGAGCGCGTGCCTCGTGTCTTGGCTCCGCTGCAGACTTTCCTCATTCACGAGCAGCTAGCCCGAAAATGTTAGAGGCACGAGGACGTCACCACAATGAGCTCAATCAGCCGATATGCGTGTATACAAAAATCGACAACAAACTGCCTGCCCTCTAAGTATTTCCATGGTTTTTCGTGATTTATATACCGATGGATCTCAGCCTAAAGATGGAAACTTTACTGCCGGGACGTCGACACAATACGATCGTGTTCCACAGCCGGGCGGGGATTTTATTCCGATTCTTATCGGTTCGGGAGATTCGAGGTTTTGCATCTGGCACAGCTGAGGCTATCGCTGACATCGAATTATTTTTTTGATTGATAATCTACCATTTGGCACATCCAATTTGAGGAATAATATTGTGGATCAATGTGGAGAATTATATTTTTGATTATGCTTTACTTTGGGAATTTAGGAAAAAAAAAATGTGTGGAAATATTGAAAGAACTATATAACTGAACTATTTTATTGTTACTTTACATCATTGTATAATTTTCGTACCTGTAAACAAAAATGTAATTAACAAGGCTTTGTCACAACCTTCAATCATTTTTTGCTAATATTGGAAAAAATTAATTTTCTATTGTGACATCTAGAATCGGGTAAATCAAGCATCACAAATTATCCCAACACCTCTTGGGAGAAAAATGTCGCTTTTCCGCACTATCTAAGTGTAGACACAGCAATTATTCTGAACATAATTACAACGAATAATTACTTCTTTTAAAAAATGCTCATCGACATCACCCTTTTATTGAAGAATAATATAGAGAAAGATCTCAAGTGCAATCTTGCGCAAAGGTAAAATACTCGAGGAGAAGAGGCAGAGCTCGTGTGTCTCACCAGGAAGCAGCTGTGAAGTCCTCCAAGTCTCCGCAGTGCTTAGTGCCCACGCCCACCCCCCGCGGCCCACACAATGATGTTTGCTGACCAAACAGCAGGCACATATAGACACGGCGATTCTCCCAACGTGCCGGTCATTATGTTTTCAGAAGGTAGAAGTAGCGATGCGCCCAAAACACGCGGGGCCCATTCTCGTCTCGAGGATCACGGACAGCCGTGTCCTGCACGGGTGTCGTCGTCCCATCACGTTCGCATTCTCCGGTAGCGCATCACTCGAAACTCCAACGCTGACCGTAGGGCTTTCCTCCCGCAGTAGTTATTCACTATATGTTACGAACCGAGGTACAAATCACAGGCCATTTACTCCATTCAGTCCCAAAAAGTCGTTTAACGTCGCGCGGGTGCCCTCGAGCGATAAATCTCTACCTCGTCGTCGCACGACGCCGTCGAGGACCACGCGCCGCATGAGCCTCGCACACCTATACTCGTATCTACGAATAAACTCCCTCCTTCTTCACTGTCGCGTGATGAACAAGAAGCCTCGATGCTTCTTTTATGCAGAGATGTGCGTGCACGCAACTCGATGTCGAACACAACGTTTTTGCCTCTCAACAGAAATGTAACTGTGTCTGACAATATTGGGTACAAGTATACAGGGCATTGTAGGTCAAACCTATCTATTTATTTTATTCTTGGCTTTTATTTACTCGTGGAGAATTGGTATCATTGAAGAGGAGAGTGAAAATATTTATATCGATGCACATCCCACTTTCTTTTGCTGTGACCCTTAAATTATCGACTGGCAATTTAGTGAATTAAATATATTAGAGACAATTGATTTTTTTTTCTTCTTAAAATGGATTTTGTTAAAAATAAAAATGAGAATGACTGGGAGAAATTATTTTAGCTAAGCATGTAAAGTATAAGTAGGGCAATAGTCTTGAGTTAATCCCGAGTGGAATACCCCGTAGGTATGAATTATCCAGCGAGCATTCGTGAAACGTGAGGCACGTGACACGCAACGGGATAGGACAATAGAACAACAGAACTGAATCCAAGCGACTTCTTTAACAGCGAAATAGTTGCACGCCGTATATGCAATATAATATAGTATATAACGTAGGTAGACTGCCCGGCTGCCAGCTGGATTTATAAGTGCCTATCTACCAACCTACGTAGACTAATCCATCCAGATAATAAAGTGCACCAACTGGCTTTCTTCGATGCAAGTATAACGCATGCATATACATATATATATATACTTGCACTGCATTCAGCATTCTCTCTCAGGCAAAAGAGACCCAGCGCCGCAAGTCTCTAAACTAAACCCTATCTCGATTAATCTCTCTCGCAGGATCGAGGCACACGTCATCTGAAAAATTTACACCGCATAGTTTCTGTACTCCATTGACTACACATAATGTATAGAGTCTCGGGAACATGTACCGTGGACTTGATCAAGAACGAAAGAGACACAAGACACGGATTCTCCTCCACTGTGCTGTAAATAAGTGTATATATATATACATAATTCAAATATACCTATACAGGGTAATTCAAAATGATTAATAAACCTTCTATAGGGTAGCTGGTCGTACAGCGAATAAACCCACTTGACAGTTTTTCGAAATTCGCAATAGTTATTTAATTAAAAGCATTACAAATTTGAGTAAATTGCCCAATCAGCGCGGCCGGTTTTCCCGCGCCGGGCGCAGAGCCCCCACTCCTAGCGCCGAGCGCGGGAAAATACGCTACGCCGATTGGTCCGTGAATCAAAATTAGAAACTCTCATAACTAAGTAACTACTGCGAATTTTAAAAAACGCTTTGGTGAATTTACTCAGGGGACGATGAACTGTCGTTCGGTAAACAATTTATGAATAATTCTGAATCAACCTGTATCCAGTCTATATACAATTCAAGCTGTGCTTCGGAACGGTTGGGGTACCTTTTACCTTTAACACGTACAGTGTAACCGGCGAGAGCACAGCTATCTCCCGATGCTTCGGCGCGAGGTCGTTATGCGGGTGTTTATGGTTCGCGCGCTCTCCGAGCACCGCACACGTTTAGGGTCTCACTGTCTCGTTCTCGCTCATTCAGACGAGGACCCTTTTCACCGGTTGCACGTATAAACGAACGTACACCAAGGAGAGGGATGCACATCGTGAGTGCAGAGCCTCTCGCGCCTTCTATACGGTTGACTCGAAGAGCCCCCCCCCCCACCCAATCCTCTTTCTCGACAACACTTTCAGATTGTGTGATAAGTGCGCGATCCTGCGAGTCGACGAGTCGCTTCGCCGCACCGAACGCTCGTGCGCGAGACCGACCCCCCACCGTTCAATGAGAGACATTTCTCATCATTTTCCATTCAGGCCGTCTGAGTTATAAGCCCGCTATACGCCTCTCACGCACAATCGTTCGATTTATTACGACCGCGAACCTAATGAATTTAATTTCATATTTCACGGGCCTTAAGTAGACACCCGGCCAGTCCTGAGAGAAAATTTGCAATCGTGTGAGCGCCTCCCGACCGCTGCGCAGTTGACTGAGAATCTGTGACGTCTCTCGCGCCCTTTATTAACGCGCTGATTTAGACGATACGCACATACGTGAAACTCCGGTCTTATTATCCGGTGACTCACCGTCGAGGTATTTCCCCGCGGAGGCATTGTCGTGGTTTATGTAAATATCCATTTACCGCAAAGATTCATCTTAAGAAAACGACTGCTGACAAAGTAATGCACGTAGCTCATTTTTTTTCGGTCATTCCGGCGGTTAAGGTTTTGATTCATTTTTTTGTTACGCACTTTGGTAGCCGAGGAGTCGTTCGGGGTGAAAGAAATTGTGTTGGTTAAAGGCCAGACACTTTTCTGAATGAAAATAGTATTCATTACACATTAGCACACAATAGTTTTCATTCACAATAGAATTGTTGTCAAAATATCGACAGAATTTTTGGATCCGTATTCGAAGATGTCTTTGAAAATTTTAGACTATCAAATATCGAAATACAATTATTAATCGTCGATACAACTATTTTCATATTTGTAGCTAATTTTTTCCAACCAATTAATTTGCATTTGTAAAAATTGGTGTTAGTTATTATTGGTCCCGGGCTATCAAGATTTCTCTGATCACAGAAGATGACAGATTAATAATTTTGTCGATGTATTATTATTCGAAATAATTAAATTTCCACTAATAATTTGAATATTCGTATATGCGAATTTGTCGAATATTTTTGGGTTGACAAAGATTCGAAAAATTGCGGTATATTAGGTTTGACAGAACCCCGAGTAGCTCAAGCACAGCCAGGCTTCACCCTACCCTCACTTTTCCGTTCACCCTCACGCATCCCGAGGTCGGTTCTTATTCCTTCTCGCGCGAAGGCCCGTGAATCACGCTTCGTCGTATTTCATCGCCGCGGGGATATGCCAAAAGCACAGTCGCCTCTTCAAGCAAACGAAATTATCCGAAAAATATGATGTATTTTTTTAAAACTCAGAATCTCGCGAAGATCATATGCGTACAGTTCTCTCGCAGATAACTTTGAGCCTTCTTTTCCTTTCCTTTCTGTCATGATTTTTACGACAAAGTACGCAGTTCGCACTCTTTGAAAATTACATTAAGTACCTGCGAGTTGTGCGTCTGGTCGTTCAAACGGCAATCATAAACACGTGCATATATTTGTATATATATATATGTACTGTAATATAAGAAAAATAAAAAGCACGTATATATGCCTGAGCTTCTTATTACATATATATATATATATATAATATTATGTGCATTATCCACTGTACAGAGCGAACTCGTGGATTTATTAAATTTATCTCCGTCTCGCCCCCCGACTTAAAACACTCGTGATTTATTAATTTTTTTCTCCTTATGCTTAACGACGCGAGCGCGGAATATGGTCCGTCGCACCCGCGCGGTAGTCACGAAGATTTTTTGCCCTACAACGCATATAAATTATTGTAGCGCTTCGGAGCTTCTCTCTGCGGTTGAATTTCGTTTGTAGAAAACTAGTTTGTAGTTTCGCGACAATCTCCACCAAGAGTTTCGGACATTTATTCGAACGTTTCTATAAACTCTGTAGTTTAATCCTCCAAAAAAGCTGCATTTTTTAGACTCCGCGCCTATTTTCGCGAGTATTATAATAAAGATTTATAACAGATGTTTTGCTAATTAATTGATTTGACAAGTGAGAATTTATTTCCATAAAAAAAAATATTTCGTAAAAGAATAATTCACATTTTTTTAACGGATTATTTTTTATTTTTTGTGAATTAGCAGTTTTAATAAATATTTCGTAACTTACGAAAAAATTCACAAGACCGTAAACCGCGAGGATAATGTTATCTTACTGTCATTGAGGGGCCGTAATTTCTAGCTTATGATAATTATAGCATTGAATATGGCTAAACTATTCGAAATACTTGTTTCCTGCTAATGCCCATAGAATATAGAAAATAGAGCGACAATGAAAAAAATCAATATCTATGTACGTGTAAATAGATACAAGTTCGTATAGTGCATCGAGTGGCAGATAGCCCAACGCGATACGGCTGTACACGACCTTGACGTTAATCGCATGCATTACCGCTAATAATAGTAAAAACCCCGCGAGATATATCGGGTGCGTGGCTCGTAAAGATCCGCTTGTAATTACGTCCGCTGGTGCACGCGGTACTCGCTCTCTTCGTCGCTCCACGGGAACAGACACAGACACAACATTTGCAGCACACACATACGCGATTATATGCAACTCTAATTACCATATGATTTTCATTCATTCCTAAAATGGGGATACCGTAAACTTCCGAAATATTTGCTAACAATTGTATACATTCTTTTTTTGCTATGTGATTTATTTCTTAATTATACAATATGAAGCTTCGTAAGCACCAAAGCACATAATAAACTGAATTTTGTGCAAAATATTCGATAAACCATTCAGGATTTTCCGCAAATAAATATTATTCATTTATGGAATAAATAGTTGTTGGAAAAAAAATTCGCAATAATTTCGAAAAAAAATCACTTTTTTATTCTGGCCGTGGAAATGCGTGATGTATCAGAAAACGGAAATGTAGGAAGAATTTGTAAAGGAATTCTACGGATCGACGATTTTTTTTTTTGCAAATTTTATGATGGAAAATATTGGTACTGGTATATTTCCGATGCTTCTCGATATATTTCCTGTGTATGTGAATAGCGTAAATGTCGCATAGTATTTATTCAAATCTGCGCAAAAAAAGTGGCGATTGCATGAATTTCCTGTGCGTCGTAGAGAAACTTGTCAGGGCTAAAGGAAGTCCTACATAGCAGTAATAGAGGCAAACGAGATCGTCGCAACCATGAATCAGGAAATAATAAAGAGCAGTGGATTGAAGAGGCACAAAAAGCAGAATAAACCAGAGAAAACAACAAGAAAAAAAAAAAAAAACGAAGAGTGAAAAGAGGAGTCGTCGAGCTCCTTTCGCTTTTCCGCGATGCCGAAGGCGATCGTCGATGCATTCAGTGCGTTTCGCATAGTAGATTTAATATAATGCTAATAACCGACAAGGCCGAGGCAGGAATACGACGCCGAGAGTGCGGTCGCGGTGGAAAAACGAAAATACGCTGTAATCGCGATATATTCGAGATACAAGATTCCTCGGCTACGAGATGCCGACGCTCGCTCCGTCGAGATTCCTGAGCCGATCGTTTCAGTTCGATCTTTATCGTCGTTACTAGCTTCATAATCGCTCGCGCGCCGCATGCTTTCCCATCTGTGTCGGCGCTATCCCATGATATCGTCTACACGATAATCGCACGACTCGCATATATACATCTGAGAGTAAAAATAAAAAACAAAAAAATGAATTCGCTCGTGCGGACTTGCTACATCCGAGACGTAATTATTAAATAAGCGTGATACGTGATGCAGTTCAATCGTCAACTGAGACGAAACATGCTGTCCCCCTTTTTACAAATAGTTCATTTACTCTTTTGCAATGAATATAAGAAATAATTCATTCATTTTTACAATTGCAGTGATTATTATTTTTTCACCATATCGAAATTCAATAAATCAAAACTATTGTCCAGTTAATTATTAAAATGCATTAAACCTACTTGACAATCTTCCCTTGATCGTCGCTGAAAACAACGAAGATTTCTCCGAGTATACGTTAATCCTTTCTGCTGCCGCTGCTGAGATTGTCTCTTGTAGAATCCGAATAAAAGCTATCAAGACCCTAGGATCGGAATGACGTATAGATGGAGGTAAATTCGTAGTACCGAAAGGAGAAGACGTCCTCCTCGTCGCGATAATCACCATATCGAAATTCAATAAATCAAAACTATTGTCCAGTTAATTATTAAAATGCATTAAACCCACTTGACAATCTTCCCTTGATCGTCGCTGAAAACAACGAAGATTTCTCCGAGTATACGTTAATCCTTTCTGCTGCTGCTGCTGCTGAGATTGTCTCTTGTAGAATCCGAATAAAAGCTATCAAGACCCTAGGATCGGAATGACGTATAGATGGAGGTAAATTCGTAGTACCGAAAGGAGAAGACGTCCTCCTCGTCGCGATAAATCTGCCGACGCGTTGTGTGTACAGGGAGAGATCCATATCCCTACTCTGTACTCGAAAGAGGGAGACGGACTTGCTCCCAATGCGCTTACCGATGTGCGGTATCTGGTATACCGCGGAATCGCGCCAACCTCTATCCTGTCTCTCGATGTCGGTTACCGCCCCGTCCTTGATTTATTAGGGAACACGGGGTTGATATAGAGAGGAATGCAGCTCCCACTATATACGACAGCGAGAGCACCCTCGATGCTCTTCGCACAAGTACCGAGTATAGGTATCGAGGAGAACATGCGGCGGAGACATACCTACCAGAATGGGGAAGCCCCGTTCAGGAATGCCTCCAGCAGCAGTCAAAGAAACTCGAGTTAGAGGAAAAGAAGCTCGCACTTGTGCTCGCATTTCTGCTGAGACCGTACGTATTCACTATACACGAACAGGGGGTGCGAAAAAAAAAAGAAAAAAAAAACTGGGCGAGAAGAATTATCGCGCCGAGTGTCAGGTTGAGATGACGTTAGCGACGAGAATCAACGTCCGACAAAGTTGATCTGCATAAGCTTCATCGTGATACTCAATCTCACATAAAAACTGTTGTATGCTTCCACACAAATGTGATTGAGCTAGTGGGACTTTGGAGACTTATTTTTAGCTTGCTTTTAAGCTTCATGTAAATTGGAACTTTTATTTTTAACCTTCCTCTCAATTTTGACTTCTACTTATTCTACTTATATATAGAAGTTGGATTCTACTTATCTCGATTTTTAATCAGTACTGTGTAGTTCCAATATCGCCTTCACTTTTTTACAAAATCCAACACCGCATTTTTCACATTGAAAACCTGTCCGACTACACAGTAAACACTCGAAAGGCAGCAGAAGCGCCGCGTACTTACAAACATCGAGAAAAATATGCGACGAAGACCCACTCCCGCCCGGAAATTCTTCTGCCACTCAAAGAAATTGTAAAAAAAAAACTAGCATCTCTGTTCGTGTTTCCGATGAATCGTTGCATATTCACGATAGAGGGCTTAAAAAAAACAAAGGAAAAAAAACAAAAACGTGGCGAATTATCGCGTTGGGTGTCAGGTCGAGATGACGTCGGAGGTTCACCCTCGATAGAATCTAACCTCTTATGCATCGCTGTGCGCGTGGCGAATTCGCTTCGGATTGCAACGCACAGCAAATAATTCCTCTATAGAAATGACTGTAACGTCATATTGCCATAAGACTATCGCCAGCAACTGCTGTCGCTACGAGATCCACGTTCGCTCACCCTCCACTTTCATATAATGCACTGGATAGGCTATGACGAGATTCCGACCGGCAGCGCGGCGGACGTCGCAATAAAGACTAGGAGAGAAACCAGCGCGCCACACCGCGACACAAAACAGCTAATACAATTATTTTGGATGGCCACGAGGGGTCGCGGAGTCGAGTCAGCCGAGCACACGCTGCTCCCCCTCGTGTAGTATAGCCGATAAAGAACCAAGAGTACGAACCGCGAGCGTCTCATCGCGCACAGTATTATACGCCAGTGGATCTGCTGCTGGTGAGAGGGGTCGTCGTGTGGCTTTTGCGGGATACGGTGAGAGCGAGCGATTGAGAGAAAAGAGAGAAGGCGAGTGTAGTAGCTGAGCCGGAACAAAGTAGTACTACTAGGGACCGCATTCATTCGAGCAGTCGGCTCGTGTTTTTCTCCCTTCCCGTTGCACACCGAGTGTATCTCTCCCCGCGCATTCGTCAATCTTTGCGGTCTCGGATGTGTAGCTATGAACGCGCTTAAAAAATTCGCACGAGCTCACGTTTTTTTTTGCTCTTTTTACATGCATCTCGTTATCGCGCAGTCAATGTCTCGGCCTAGCGCCGACATAGATGGATAAACATGCGGCGATCGAGCGATTATTTACGGAACTATCCGCCCAGCAATCTCGGCGACGCAAAAAAAGTTTTCTTCGCGTTTTTTCTTCGTATTTCGTTCATTTTTTTTTCAATTGATAAGTCAACATGGATTTTCTATAGGCAGATAGCAGCTCGCGCTTTGAGGATTGTTTATCGAAACCCGTTCTTGACCGATTGCGATTTTAAACGCCTCTGAATTGAAGAAATGTTGATTATAGTTCTTTTGCAGTTTTCGAGTTATCGATGAAATTGCTTCTATTTATAGCAAGCTTCTTAATTTATGATTTCTACATTTTTTAATTGTTTATGCAAACTTCCATTATTTTTTCGCTGCTTCACACCAGAAGCTTTGAACAGTTGTTGGCATGTAATACAAGGTCAAATTTCCAAAATGAAATACCAGATTAAAACCTAAGATGACGATGACAACACTTAATGACTCTCGTATTTAATTTTTTCGACGTTAATCGATTAGGAAATCATTCCTTCGCGTATCTTCGTTGAATTCACGTGGTTGTCGCTCGTTTCTCTCTCGCACACATTCAGCGGAGGCCCTCGCGTTTCTGGTATGGATATCCTTAAGGTACGAACGACACGAGTAGATAAAATAAAGGCGAGGAAGGCTTTTGTCATTCCTGAAGGTCGGCATCAGCGGAATCAGAACGTCATGCGCCTCCGTGTACAATAATCTCGAGTCGAGATTTCGTTTCTCCTCGGAACGGACGTTGAGGATCTTCACGAACGTCCGTCGCAACATCTCCGATGTACTCACGAGCGGTGAATAAGGTGCACGGAGACGAGCGCGCTGCTTGTGGAGCGAATAAGCGTGGACGAAGGGAACTCTTCGAGTCCGCGCGGGCCTCACTCTGCAACGGTACGGGCCTCGCTCTGTGAAGGTAAAAACAGGTTTTCTAGCCATTACTCGCGCGCCACACGGCGCGTCACGTCTCATATAAATACTATGGTACGTAATATCGCGTTTATGGCCGAAGCTGCTGGTACAGACAAATTGTGAATTCTTCTTTGAGAAGGATCGAGAAAATATATGTATATATATATATATATATATATATATATATAGTGTGTGTATATATACATACACGTCAAGGGGCGGTAGTGACCTCAGCAGTGGCAGTCGGCACCAAGTCGTTCTCGGACATTTTCAATTCATTATGCGATGCCAATGTAATTTTCACAATTCCACTGATCAATAAAATGCTTATTTAATTACTTAATAAATGTGGCCTACATGATACTGACGGTAACCGAAGTTGCCACGCAATCATTTATTCCAGATTTAACGATGTATACTTTCATTTATCGAAACGTAAATAAATTTATAACAATAATGCACTAAATGTGATATTTATAGGTAAAAATTGTGCGGTATTTCATGGCAATCAGTGTGAAACGAATTGAAGGATGTAAAGAAAATCGTTTTCAAACTGCTTATCTCCGAATCTGGATTATTTTCATCAAGCCTTTCGCTGACGTTGAAACGAGCGGGATTAATCGTCGTGAAGATTTCCACGCCGAAAAATCGCATTAGTTTCGTATAAGAGCGTTCCCCTGGAAACAATCTCCTGTGTTGTATCCCCCAACAGGAGGTCCAGAAAGTGAGAGATGGCAGCGTCGTACCCCGTTCTCGGGATAAAAACGATCGTCTCGCATCCGCGTCGCGACGTGAACACGTAGCCTCTTTGATGGCAACCGGAAGCGAGCGGAGAGTGGCGCCGTACGTAACGCAGTCGCGATATATTTCTCCCGCACCTTCAATACCACTGCGTCTCTGTAGAATATTCCGTCCGCCTTGAGGATGTAAGAAAATAAAGGAAAAAAAAAAAAAAAAAAAATGCCGAAAGTCCTGCGACGCCTGCGGTAAAGTACTCCTGACGCAAAAAGCACGCGTCTGAATCTTCATCCAGCGGAAAAACGAGCCGGAGAGGCCTGAGAGTAATATAGACAGGAAGTATAAAAGGGGAGGGGGGAGGCGAAGGAGAGGAGGTAGAGATTTTTCAATTTCTGCACGAGCAGAAGCAGCAGAAGCTCCTCTCTGACATTTGGGTAGTCTCCGGAAGCCGAGCGGCGGTGGGGTGCTGACATTTTCACCCCGGGGTTGACGCGGCCAACCCTTTGGCGTTAGCGCGTTCAATCACTCCATTGTCTCGGGGCGAGCGAAGCCGCCAGAGCATCGTGCGGTGGCCGCGCGCTTCGGGATGTACGACGACGACGACGACGACGAGGACGTGCTCTCGCGCGGGCTCTCGTTTTATGCTCGCGTCAACGCTTCGTTATGGGGGCGTCCCTCGGCGTTTCCCTCTCTCTCTCTCTCCCTCCCGCTGCACGTTCTCCTGGCCGCCGCGGCCGCGCGCTCGACTTGGCCGGCTCTATAGCTCGCGCCGATCCTCCGACTATGTGCCCCACGTGCTCGCCACATTGTCTATTCCAAGAATATATTACGCGCGCCCACGCGCCCGGCACGCCAAGCACGCGCCCCTTCTATGTATCCACTTCTATGTACACCCACAATCGAGCCGCACCGCTCGGCTGTAATGTAGCACGTTGTTACAGCGTAGATCTGGCCTGTACTGGTTATTCTATTATTTTACAATATATAATACATCGTGTTTTCGTGTGACAGATTTATAGCCGCGAAAGAAATTGGTCCGCCGGATAGCTCTTAATTGCTTGTTCATGCCACTATATTTCACTCCTAGCGGCCCTAAATATGACGAAAAATCAGAAAAGTCGTCACGACATCTGGGGCAAAGTTGTAACTGCCGGTCGGATAACCTGTAATTTTCTGTAACAATGAACCCTTGCATTTTTCAAACTAATATTCATATTTTTAAACTACCTTTATTTGAGGAACACGTTTCATCTTGATGTAAATTAATTTTAGCTGAATTTGTAGTAACATTATTTTCATAGTAAAAACCGGCAGGACTTGTTGAACGATATCGGAGCCTTCAAGTAGCTACAATTTTAATTTTTCGCTTAATTTCCACAGAGAATAAATTTTCATTATTTGATTTTCATTTGAACGCCTTTTCATAAGCTTATCGAGCTGTAGTTTATTGATATTAAAATAATGTCATCGCACTTTTTTCAAAAAGTAACGTGATCCAAGTAATTTTATTTCACACCAACTAACTGAAAACAAAAAAGTTCTTGTAAACTTTGTTTAAATTTACCTATTCCCCCCTCTCACTTATCACTATATTTCATCTCCGCGTTAACGCCTGGCACTTTACACCTACAGCATTACACGCATTATAATACAGAAACGTTGCACCCCGCTATAAAAGCGTTACGAGGTATTTCCTAGTTGGCAAACGCTTGCGCGTTGTTTTGGGGCGGTGAAACGCAGCGTGTATACAGTGGAGAAGATATTCACAACAGAGCGGCGATAGAAAGAGCGAGAGGGAGGAGGGGTTAAGCGGAAACGAGGTGAAACCCTGGCGATCCAGGAATGCGCGGTCGCTCGGCCGGAGATCGCTAGATCTATTGATAAATTCAGTGGACGGGGTGAACAACAACAATGAGACAACAATGTCGATTATTCCGGGCACTCGGGCCCGGTTCAACTATCGGTCCCAGGCTCGTAATTAATAGAGGCAGCCCGAGGTTATCACCGTTTACTGCCAAACAGTATCAAGTATGTTATATATATGTATATATATATCTATACACACTATTCTTCAGCGCCGTGAACGTGACCAGAAACACGCAAATTGTACAATGCAAACTGCTCAGTTTCAGCTTCTCTCCCGTGCCACGTATTCTGTGTACCTCGTGCGCTTTCGCTGCCCTCGTAATTCATACAAAACTCGACCGGAGTCGCCTGCGTTACAGTCACCAGTGCGAGGCTCGCCTCCTTTTCCTCTCGTCTCACTCTCGTGTCGCGCGGTCCGGGCAATCGGACCGCGACTGCGATACCTATCCTGATCTTGAATCTCTGAGACGGATCTCGCGGATGAGATAAAAATTAAAGGGGAAGATTAATGCGATAGAGCGAAAGAGATTTGCGAGGAATGCATACGCATGCCGTATGGAGATTCGTTTAATTACAAGTACTGCGGTACGCCTAGTAACGTGTCTTAATCATCAGACCGTCGCACTTTGCTCGTGTCAATGGAGAATTTGTGTAGTGACAGAATTTTTTCATAATTTTTATCGTAATAAAAATAATTATTTCTGTGCGTATGGGAAAATTATATTTTGATTTTACCTATTCACACACGTGGAGAAATTTATTTACGTTACAAACAATATTTTGTTACAAATTCGCGTGGTTATTTAGTCGTTTTTGATATTTAAATAAATATTTAACACATTTCTTAACATTTTTTTTTTTTCGATTGAAAAATGTGATCCGTATTACCTACCGGAAGTGCGGCTTCCTCGACTCTTTCGACTCTCACGCGTCGAGAGAGCGGATTATGACACGCGTGGAAGCGAGTAAAGTTCAGGACCTTTAGTCGCCTCGCGGCTAAACCCTTTCGTGCGATGGGTTCTTTCGTCCCGGGGCGGTGACGGTGTCGCCGCTCGCACTCCGGGCTTTTTGCTTCTGGTATATAATCCTCTAACCGAGCCGTTATGCTGTCCCAGCAGCGCTGTTGACATTTAGCCCCGACGGGCATACGAGAAGTGGGGTGGACGCCGAAGAGGCGGACAGGGATGCAGGGTTATGTGTATAACGATGATCGCAGGGTGCGTACAGCACAAAAATCGTGTTTCGTAATACATTAGCACTGGCGCATACCGGAAACCGGTCTCGATCGTCGTCCTTTGCCAACGTGTGGCTTCGGGTCTCTCGGGTATATAACAGACACCTTTTACAAAATAGAAAGAACCTACCATACACGAAGCAAAAGAAAGCAAAAGACAAATGCATTAAAATGTGTGTGAAAAAAAGTGCCGATTTTTAAAGCGTTTTCTTAAACGTAAAAACTCAGAGTTACTATAATCAATTTTTTTTCTCTTTCTTCGAAATTCACTCGTCACATCTCACACAGCAGTTCAAAGAAAAATCGTGTTTATAATATTCCCGCAGCATGTACCTCGAAAACGAGACCCGATATGCGTCCTTTGCCGATGTGTAGTGCTTCGGGTCTCGTGGTGTACCTATAGTCCACACCTTTTGTGAAATAAAAGGACGTACGGTGTACGCAATACGCGCGAGACGCCAAAGGCACGAAGCGAAGGGAAAGAACACAACAGAGAAGAGGAAGAAAGAGAAAGAGAGTGCAAAAAGTGTGTGCAGAGGAACGAGGCGGACGGTGGAAAAAAAAGTTGACCTTACCTGCCGCGTGAACGGGAAGAGGCCAAGAAAAAGAGATAAACATGTATATACGTGCGTGTATATAGATATAGCTTACGTGTGTGCATATAAATTTAGCAGAAAGCTTTGGAAGAATGGGTGTCCACGGGACACACGTAACCCTACGCGATGCTAATGGGATTGGCATTGTACTCCATTAACATGACAATGTGCCCCTAAACGGGATGCTTGTACGTATATTGTAGGCTACTACACAGCGTGTTATACGTACTACTGTGTACAATATAACATAGAGGCGCCCGGGCGAGTGTTGTGAGGCGCGCGCGACACCTTAGTAGACCGCGAGCGTTAATGTGCGTGTCGCTCAGTGCAAGAGATGCGTACCGACGATACGGCCGGACGAGGAAGCTCCAAATATTCGCCTTGTTATGATAATTGTCGGGCCGCCTGACGTGCCAGCCACTATTATGGCCAGCGGCGGAGGCGCTTCCCCACAATATTGTGATACCCGATATGCCCACTCTCTTTTGGTTCTCTGGTTCGTTACCAGAGCCGGGCAAAATATTCGCTGTTAAAAATCTTCAAGATGCGCACGAATCACTTTTACAGAATCAGAATAAATCCACACGAATTCAACGTGAAATTCATTTTTTCGTTACAAAATTCGTATCAATTAATGCGCAGTACATTGGAAAAAAAAATGTTGGAAAATTTATGGTAATTTGATATACTGGATTTTCAGCGAACCGTTCAGGTTTTTTCAATACTGAATGAAATTGATATTTTGTAAATGAATATTTTAATGCACGGAATTTTGAGAATGACTTTTATTACTTTTTTCAAAGAATAATTTTGATGAATTTTCCAAATAATTTTTTAATTATGCAAAGTCCTGTGTAATCCTTATGTGTATAGTCTGAAGTCTCGTTTCGCGAGTGAGCGGAGCAATATAATTTTCCCTATCTGTTTCTCTGGCTGCTCGTCGTCGTTAAGAGATTTATCAGGAAGGCGTCGCCTCTCCCGTTACGACATTTCAATCGCGCTACAACGAAACGTAAAGCCGGCGATCTCCCGTCATCAAGAACACACCGTTCGGTGTCCCTCGAGACCGCTTTTATTACAATTTCTCGGTTGCGGGGAAGGACCACTCGCCCGGAGAAGCCTCGTCGTTGGACGTTAGTATCAAAGTTCGAGGCGCCGGAGCTCGCATCAAAAGCATAATTACCTCCGCAACAACACTTTTATTAGCCTCATCGCCTCGTGCCGTTCGGTGCCGCGCGGCACTCGATCTGCACTCTCGAGGCAGTCATCGGCCTCTTCCCCCTCCCCTCGGCTTTCGAACCGCGTTACCGTATCATTGTACCCTGGTTTATCGTCTTATCCTCCTCGTCGACGTCTCTCTTCACCAGCGCTCGCTTTACGGACCAGTCTCCTGATATAAATTTCTCATACGAGCATCCGTAATTAGCTTCGGAATGTACTAACGCAAACGATCTTCAGAGAAGTGCGTCAAGACGACGTGTTTTTTTTTCTTCGATCTCACTTCCGTCATAGGGGAAACGAATTATCAACTCTATTCGCGTCATGGCTGTGATACACAATTAATAAAATCGACATCGATCCTAAGAATTTCAAAACGTTGTTAACACATTTTTTTATCAACCTCTTAGCATCTCTTACGCTTATAATGAGCAATAATAGCGTTTGTAATGCCCCAGAGAACAATTTTCATTTTCATAAACATAAAATTTCAAATTTCCAGCATTCCAAATACTGTAATTCAATTTTTTTTCTTTCAAGCAGTTTTTTAATTCGATGTACGTTTTTCCTAAGTTATTTTTCATATGCTCAGATTACGATCAGTGATTTTTGTAAATACAAAACGGAAACAGCGTTTTTAAAATAAGAGATATGAAAAAATATTTCGTTGAATTAAGTAACCCGACGAAATGTTTGTTGACCTTTTGGGGCGAGATTGCTAACTTCACTTCGGGTTTCTGCGATTTTTTGTTATTTCTTCGAAATCGTCGAAGTGCCAGAATAGCGCGGCAATCACTCTCGGCATATTTCACAGAGTAGTTCACGCAGAGAAAGAGTGTCTCTTCGTGGCCAGGCGATATGCCCTGCACCCTGAGAAGCTGTCGCGAATCGCGGAGGCAATATTTCAACGCGTCACGCCGCAAGACGTGCGCCGCTTCTGTTCGCGTAACTCCCTCTCGTTCGGTGTCTCTCACACCCACAAACTCCCTCCCCCCTTCCCCCCACTGGGCGAATCCGTCGTCCTCCTCTCCAGGAGAGTTTTTACGGAGTCTCTCGATCTTTAATCACAGCTCGACCTTCCATTGTCAGTGACGTCACCTCCGCACGACTCCGAAGGGTGCCACGCTCTCAGTGCTGAGAGAGCGTCGCGCGGGGGTGGCTCTCTGAGCTTTGTGTCTCGCGCCCCGACTCGCTGATCCCTCTCCGCGTCATTTGTCTCCAACCCCGAGCACCTCGGGGTGCCCGTCGACTTATTTGTACGGCCTTCCCCACCTCGCATTCTTTCGCCTATCCATGCAGCCTCGAGTTCCTCCAGACTAATGCCAATACGCGAATGTACCGCAACGACAATCACAATCTCGATATCTGAAGATTTATGTCGAATCGACATTTTTTTTTCTTTCAATCTGTACGACAATATTTGGCCCGAAATATTATTGCGTTGGCTACGCCACTTGTGCAGTAAAAACTAAACCGGAATTTGTGTACTTTCAACGTGAGCTTTTGGTCACAAATATTGGCGATATTTTTGTTGGTTTTTTATTGTAAAATTTTCTTCCATATCGAGCTTTAACAAAAAGAAGGTAATTTGTCAAACAGGAAATTGATGGAAAAAATGATACTATCTCTTGAGACTATAAAAAACGTATGTCTATTTTTTACTGTATAATAGTAATTTCTTGGCTACGCTTAGGCTATTGTATTATTTTCCAAAATATTTAAAATACTTAAGAAAATTTTTTAAAAAATGTTGAAACCTGTTGTACAAGTGCAGGAATTTCACAAACATAAACTACTATATCAAATTGAAATTGAGTTTAACATTTGAATATTTCAAACGTTACTTCTAAACTTTTATGTCAAATTTAATTAGCATATTTATATGAAAAAAAAATTCCACGACCATAAACTGAATAAAGTTTCGAGCTAATTTAAAGGAGTACACTTCAAATGATGAAAAAAATGATTTTGCCAAAATAATCACGATACTTCTCGAGGGGGCGGTATTTACCGTAGAGCTGTACGCACAACCGTAAGTGTATGATGTTCGTCTGCGCACGCGACGAATCCACCAATGTCACGCCGCCTCTCGGCGTGGCAGCTCCACTCAGGTGGACTCTTCGCACGTATACGCATCATCCGCGCGTTCTACTCGCTTTGAAACCCTATATCTGCTTCCCGGCCTTTACGGCGCACTCCCTATAGTGTCGGCCGACACGACGGTCCCTGTTCATCGCGTCGTCGCTCGCGTCGGTCACCTCCGCGCGCTTCCGTGACACGTACGCATGTACGTTTCCACGTGTTGGTCCACACTGATTCGGCGGAAGGGTGAACGGCAAGGGTTGTTCTGTGGAGTATCGGATTATAGCGAAATACTGGCGAGCCTCACGATAGTTACGCATATATATATATATATATATATATATGAATATTATTACATGTAACAATATTCGTGTGTGTAATATACATGCAATGGATGCCTAATTCCGTCAACTTAGTTCCGGCTTACGACCATTCAGCGAACATATGATATATATGTAAAAAATCGCGCGGAGATATACGATATGTGTTTATATATAGGTAGTAAATAAGTATATATTATATATTTATATATGTATAGATTGTGTCTATATATATATATATATATATATATATATATATATATATATATACACTGGTACAAACTAATACATGGGTTGTTAAGTATACATATATAAATATATAGTTAGTACCCCCGCGCGACTTTGCCGTTTTTAACGATCGAGGTCCCGACCTCGTTCTCTTATTCTTCTATTTTTTCTCCTACCCCGGTCACACCGCGCCAGAAGCTCTGCTATTTTTTTTTTTTTTTTCGCTCTGAGGCTTGCACTTCGCTTGCACACACGCTTAAAATGTAGAGCGCCGAGGAATTGTAATGAGTGAATCTCTCAAACTTGCAACCATAGCCGCTATTATGATGCAGACTAACGTAACGTCATCGGCTACGTACATTGAGTTCTAGAGAAACGATAGAAAACCAGTTTTGACCACCTTAGTTCAGTTTCGAGCAACGTTAGTCACCAAGCTCGGGATCTTGGAATCTTAATAAATGACAATGAGGGTTCACTCTTTAGGAATACATTTTTTAACTTTGACTTAACACTTCAATTAATGACAACTTATTCTTATTTACAAAAATAGTTGGATATTCCGTAAATTGTTTCTTTTATCAATATTGACAAACAGATTCATATTTTTTATGCATAAAGGAAAGGTTAACATATGCCATTCCAAAGAAATTAGTGATTGTCAATAAATTTATTGCCATAACTAATTAAATTAATCGAGACAATAAATGACAATTTCTATAAGGTAGCGTTTGATGATTTTACGAGTAAAATTCGAGTTATTAAATGTCTCTATATGAAAAATAAATTTCTCAGCCGAATGCAAAAATGAAAAATTACAAGTCTATTGTCGCCGATTTGTGCTAGACGCGACAATAATATGCGCGCGGCGGACACATAGGAGCGAGCTAGTATAGCGAGTGGTATTAAGATTGGTCAATTTACGGTGGTGGCCAGTCACCGAGGCGCCGCACCATTTAACATTTAACGCGCATGCAGATAGCCGATGTAGATCTCCCGCAAGAACGCAAGAAGTGAAGGAGGGCGAAGAGAAGAAGAATAAGAGACGCCACTCAACGCCCCGTCGTTATTCGAATTGATGCGCTGAATTGAAGCCGCCCCGGTTGCTGACGACATCGCCGCGAGCAGTCAATCCGCCGGTTTGTTTATTAGCCCCGAGCACGCTCTCAGGCGCCTCTCTCGTCTCCCATATCATCGAGTGTTGCCGCTTTATTCTAACGGCACGCAGTGGTAGCCTTCATTTCCAGAGGGACATCTTTCGCCATATGTAAAACTCTCCATATAGTTTCCAAACCATTTTTTCTCCATATATTGTCCCATTATTTTTCTTAGCATACGAAAATCATTGCATACAGAATTTCAAACGTTTTCAATAATTTCGGCATCGACGTTGTTCGCAGCTAATTCTTTTTTTTGTCACACGTTCAAATGAATTCTGTTTTACTAATTGTTTTATAGAACAAGTAAAAACAAACACAGTGAATTCCAAAATAATGGGAGGCCAACAATTACAATTGCGCGCGAGGGAAAGCTTTTTTTCTAACATCCTTTATTATATAACTTTGTAGGCATCATATAATTTCTTCTCTCTAGATCGTCATTGCCTACGGATTGCAATTTTTTTCCCTAACTTTTGCATCGACATTGCTCGCAATGTCTTTTTTCATCTCAATCACACGTGACAACATTTTTTAATAACATTTTTTTGCTAATTGAAAAGCTAATTGATGGAAGATAAAAATGTTTCATAGAGCACGAAAACAAATAGAGTGAGTTCAAAAGTAATGGGAGGCCGACAACTCTGATTGCATGCGGAGGGAAGCTTTATTTCCAACCACTATGAGAAAGCTCCTGTACATCACTAAGCTATAAGTATTCCGGCATTATACACGGCTATAATGCTTGAATACACGAGCCGCGTATAGTGCCGCAGCAGTGCATAGATAATGGCGAGCCATTAGGAGCACGTGGGAGCTACAAAGCACATAACCGTGTGCATGTGGAGCTGCCGGTGAACCAATACCAACCCCTGACATAGAAGCTCGCTTCCGATGCACATTCATAGCTATATATTCACACCCACCTACACAGACATATATATATATATACGCAGATCCATGGTCTCGTTTCACCCCTGCGTGCACATGCACCTGCGGGGCGTACGCGCCAGTCATCATGCCACATAAAGTACCACATTACGCTCTTTTTACTCCCTCCCCTTGCGTACCCCAGCGAATGACGCGAGAGAGCGAAAAATCGCGAATGGAACAATGCACTCGGCGTGCAACTATGTTTCTTACGCCTGCTGAACTGCCGAGCCTGAAAACCGAGCAGGAAAATAATGGAGAAGGAAAACCGTAGTGAAGCTTTCGCCGAAAAACCGGGCGTGATTAGTCCCGCGGCCTCGTGACACTCTCGGCGCAGCGAGACTACGACAATGTCAGAATATCTTAAACTCGGCACGCATTATTCCATGCGTTTGTTCAACAGGACTTTTTTTAACGCAGGACAATATATTGAAATAATTTATTTCATACAACAATAATCAGGGATTAATAATTGCAGTGTATCTGAATTTTTGGATTACCATTAAAATTGATATTAAAAAAAATAGACCTCAATGTATTTAACTTAAGCAATAATACGATTATTTATTCATGTAAGCTCGCTAAATTTTTGTTTACTATGTCACAATAATAATTCCACTGATTTGATGAAATTATTAACGTGTGAATGAAATGTTTTTTGTTGCAGATGCCTGTGGCCTGTCGGACGTAGCTCACATCGAGTCCCTGCAGGAAAAATCGCAGTGCGCTTTGGAGGAGTACTGCAGAACCCAGTATCCAAATCAGCCGACGAGATTCGGCAAGCTCTTGCTCCGATTACCCTCATTAAGAACAGTCTCATCGCAAGTTATCGAGCAGCTGTTCTTCGTTCGTCTCGTCGGCAAAACGCCAATAGAAACCCTCATCAGAGACATGTTACTCAGCGGGAGCAGCTTTAACTGGCCTTACATGTCCACGATGTGACACTCTGTCTGGCGGCAGCTAGCTTCCGCATAATGATAATAATTAACTGGTTTTTATCGCCTAATAGTGCTCTCTCTCTCTGTATCGCTATCTCCTCTCACGAGTTTCGCTTGACTTTATGTCGAGAGAGAAAATGAAAAAAAAGATAAAATGAATAAACAAATAAATAAATAAAATCGAGGAACACGAAGGGGAAAGGAAAAATCATCGCACGGCGAGTCGACTCATTGCCACGTCGAATGGCAATGAAAATTATAAGTCGACCTTGAAGAGAATTCTTCAGGATATTCAGAGGCAGTACAAGCACCCTACAAAGAGGCACCAGCAGGAGCAACACGTTTATTGCCCCCTGGGAGAAGCAACGAGGTGCGAACAAATCATAAATTAGCATTTGTAATGGATGAAGCGCGAGTGGCTTTCGAAGAAAGAAGAAGAAGAAGAAGAAAGAAAAGTGGGAGAGAGATCAGATGACTGTGGCCAGCACTGAAGTACACCCGTCGAATCATCAGCTCTTCGGCATCATTATCATCATCTTCGCCTCTCTCTTCATCTATCTCTATGGCTGAATTCAGGATCTCGCTCTTCTGGAAACACGCTAGATCTCACTCAAGCCTCTTTCTTTATTTCTTTCTTTATTCCTTTACTCACCTCGACTCCACGGGAGGCCGGAGCCCGCATCTCATCTCTCGATCGATTCTGATCGTTATCGACGACTCGTCTTTCTCGTTAGAGGCCCCGTTGCTCGGTCAACACGATCGTACGTTACCTCGATGCCTCAACGATGCCTCGTCGATTTGGTCTCGAGGTTTTTTGCCCCGCTTTCGGAACGGGAACGCTGAGAAAACATGTGAAAATGCGAAACGTGGACTGGACGTGCCATCGACATCTGCTCGTATGCCAATTATCTGTACTTGCCGCTGCGCCTCAGCTGATAGTCAATTTATTTGTGTTTCTTTGATTTTTTGTTTGTTCGTTATTTACACGGTTACTTAATTAAACTCGAATTTTTTTTTTCTATTTTTTTTGAGAGAGGAGAATAAGCGCGAGATGGCGAGGCCGAGGATCAGCTCGATTTGTTATTATTTACGGAGAAACAATGTGATATTGTAATACTTTGACGAAAGGTACGAAGAAGAAAGAACGAAATGTTGCGAATCCGGTGTTGACGAATTATAAATACAATGTTAAGAAAAATGAAACGATGAAGTAGAGGAAAACGATAAGGAAAGCTAAACCCAAGCGGTGCTTCTTTTTCTACGTTATAAATATTGTACGATATGACTTTGCGTGTGTGCATGGAGAGAGTGTGAGTGCATGAAAGAGAGAGAGGATTAAGGGGACGCGGATTGCCACAAGTCAAGGAACTTCTTTCTCCACCGAATAATTGACAACTTAGCGAATTTTTAATGTCGAAATACCGAATAGTACATAAATGTGGCAATGTCGAGCTAGTTACTTACGATAATAGTGGAGCACTTAGGGGGTTTATGGGATATTCATTGAGAAATGTGGACGAAACGAAAGAAAAACAAAACATTTAAAATGTGTACATTTAAGCGGTCTGATTATTCCTTCGAGGCGAATGCGAGGAGAAACGCGACCGCTATTATTATGTACAGGTGTATGTGTGTGTGTGTGTGCATGTGATGCATGAAGCGATCATGCACCTCGGCGCCTCCTCGTGTCTCGAAGACTCCGCAAATTCTTACGATAACGAAAGAAGAATAAACAATTTTGAAGAGTCTACGAAAGCGAGAGAATTAATAATAAAACAAAAAAAAATGAAAGCCGTACTCACGAGGCGCAACTTGCTCACGAAAAAACTCAACAATGTATTATAATTATATTTAAAAAAAGAAGAAAATGTGAAAGGGAGAGAGAGAACGACGGTGCGTTGTAATGTGGAGCAAAAAACGTTTGATCCTTCCTCTTCTCGAGATTCCCTTTTACCGATCCCCTCGTCCTCTACTCCTCAATCAACCAATCACCACCAACTCGGTGTATACCGCGTAGGGCATATTAAGAAAAATAAAAACAACATAAGTTAAGCTATACAATAGGTTATACATAGTTGTGTAAAAAGAAACATGAACATTTTTGTATAAATCGTGTACATAATTAATATATAAATACATACATATATATTATATTATATTATATTATATAAATGAAAATATATGAATAGATGAATGGATCGTGTACTTCTCTGACTAACTCAATATTTTAAATACCACCCTCAGTAGATTAAGGTCGCAAAGGAAGTCCGTGAAATATCTCACGATTCGATGAATTACTTTATAGAGGAAACTATTTCCGATGTGGAAAATAGATCCACAAATTTGGACATCAATTAAGAAATAAAAACAGAAAAATTGAAGAAAACAAAGGGACATGACTTTTGAATAGCTTTTCCGATTCAGCAAAAATTCAATGAGAACCATTCTTGGTCACCGACAAAATAAGTAAATAAGTCAATTCATAAAATAACATTAAAGTCAGAACAATTATTTTTAAACGATTCTTTTGTAAAGCAAATTATAAGAGCAAATTGTGATTAGTTTTTGGCCGTGATACTTGTACGTGGTCGTTGACGATCGCAGAGATTTCTGAAGAAGTGCACTCTTAACTACTGCACATTTCACGCACGCACGGAGCGCAACAAATCACTCCAGAAGCGCGTCGGCTGTCGCAGGGAAATTCACTGGCTGCAATCGTTTATATTGAAATACCGCTCGTGAAGGAATTCGCTACTCGAGTTAACTTCTCCGCCTGGAGACTTTTGTCCAGCTTGCTCCGTTACGAATCCACGGCAAAACTTTCTCCGCAACCCTGCGCAATATTTTTCCTTTGAGTCGCGGTACTATACACTGTTGTGTTCTCGGCAATTGGAGCGAGCGATGGAGAAACGTGGTGATCGACGACGAACTCGAACGAAGATACCGAGGACTGAATCGCTGGTGAAAGCTTCACGAGACTACGAGGCTCCGCATCGTCTTGGAAGAATCGTGACCGATCTTCGACAGCTACGTCTGATCGTGTAGCGCAGATAAGTATATTATATATGTGAATTTGCCATATCTGGCCAACCCCTTTTGATGTTAATGTCAAAATAATTGATCGCGCCATATAATAAAGATTTTTTAAAAATCTTCCAGCTGCAAAATTTTTTTTTTCCATTAGTGGTAATGCATATCTAGACGTTTCATAAAAATAAAAAATTCATTATTGATTATATTTACTTATATATTTAGGGAGGCTGTTATTCAGATTGGAAAGATATCATTATTGATATTCACTTATTTATATATTATTTGTTAATAATAATACACTTCTTATTTTGCAATAATTTGGAGTACTTCACAGCAATTATATTTCTATAACAATAAACAGTCATTTGTACACGTAATAATAAATAAAAGATATAAAAACCAGGGTATTGTCGTTACATGAAAAATAATTTGATAAAAACATAATAACCAACTCTTGGTCGTTCATTTATCCTGCACTTAAGAAGTCAATTCGAATACCAATCTTCCGGATATGGTCAGAACGTCAGAAAGCGAACATATAGGGATAAATCAATTTTCTGACAGTGTAGCTGTCGTGAAGAAACTCATGGTCGAACGGTGCCCAATAAAGCGTCGGAGATAGCGTGAAATCTGCACACCCTAAAAGTGATCCCTTCATTCCCCTACTCTTTATTCAATTACGTATCCCAGCACCTATATTCATACATATACATATATACATATATATATATATGCATACAGAGACAGAACCGCTGAGATCCGCGAATCTCGTTTCGACCATGGAAATTTCGGATAATTCAGTTCCGACAGTACGAGAGTTGCACCCTCGTCATACTAGCATGGCATATATATATAATATGCATAGTAGGTATATAGTATGTACTATGTATACTATGTGCTTTCCTTCACCCTCCTCAAGTTTTCACTGTCGCAAACTTCCCTGAGAGTTCCTCGCTGCTCGGACTTGTACAGGCGAAGGAATAGATCGCACACAACATGTGCACCGAAGCCCGAGGTTTCGTCGAAATGCACAAATCGCAGATAAATCACGTCGTACGTGAGCGCCCATACATGTACCAGTAGCGCGGTGAGTCGCGTTCTCCACCAAGCCGACCCGCTAAAGTTTTGTTGTATGAACTCGTGTTTGGAGGTAGGTACGAGAAGTAGGTACAAAATGGACATGGGAGCAAAATGGGCAACGAGATTGATGGAATCTCATACGAGAAATCCGAAACAACATTTTTTACAACTGCAAAAGAAAAAAAAAAGAGAGATGTGCCATTCGAGCGGTGAAATCTCCGGAATGACAAAGTGTGAAGCTCATTCTTTCAGCATTCTTTCAATATTGCAATTATGAAATATCTCAATAAATTTCGTTATTTGTGATGTGAGTGAGTGAATAGCGAATTGTTCGCATTTTTTCAACGTGAGAATCCAAAATGCTCAAAGCTGACGTTTTATTATTTTTCGAAGATCGTTTAAGACTCGATTCCAAAAATGAAACAAGTGCAGAAAATTTTTTCTAAAATATAATAACTAATCACCGCGTTATGAAAATAAAACAAAGAACCTGTTGCTAAAAAACCATCTTCTAATATATTGTTGTAGGAAAATTGTCAACTTTTATTTTTATTTTATTCTTCCAGACATTTATTAAATAAATGTCCTCTGCCTTTCATCTGGGCACAAAGTTCGCAAAGAAGCACAGTCGTTTTTGCAAAATTCAAATCCCACTGTAGCCCCGTCCATTTTACCCCCGAGCCCGTATTGCCTCCCTCCTGGTAACACGTTATTCCACACTGTACGCCAACCCATTACGCTTCTCGACAGTTATCTATCTTTCGGACTATCCGAAACGTAAGAGACCCGTAAAACAAACTCTGCGTGGAGTATCATCGCCGTTATGTGCTCGCTTAGAATTTCAATAAATTCAACAGCACCGCTTGGCAATGGCGAGGCGGGGAGGGAGCGAGAGGCTAAGATATAGCAAGGCGAAGAAAAAGCTGCTGCGGTGTACTGTGTTTTTCACGAGCGGCGAACATATACGAGCCGCAAGAGCTCGAGCTCTCTTGGCTCGCCTCCAAAGCACGCTTTCGCGTTTCGTACCCGCCTCTTTCCCTCTTTTCCTCGGTCCTCCTGCTGCTGCTGCGCTTTGCGAGGCACGCGGTTTGCGAAACAAAACGACGAGCACTCCACTCGGTCGCCACTCTTGTATATCTATTTTCTGGCATGGCAGCTAAAGCAGACCGCCCGTCCATAGCATAGATTTAAGGTGACCGGGGCTCGGTAATCTTTCGCTTTAAGGCTAATCCATCGGAGCCACTCGCGGCTTGATGAGGAATCGACGTCTTCGCGCGTTTCATCAGAAGAGCTTTAATCGCTGGTCTTCCACCGACGGCGAACAGACCGATTCATTGACGGAAAAGTAAATGAGGAACGGGGACGTCCCGAGATAACCAATAGCCTATTTCGAACTCTCGAAGCTGCGCCGATTATCATTATCACACGCGATAATCTTCAGAGTGCTTCTGAGATAAAAATCCGAGCTATTTTCGTATTTGGAGTATAAAATTAAATGATATCTCTAACGTTCCTTTCTGGAATCTTTTGAGAGAAATGCAATGGGCTTAGTTGCATTAAAGATGCAATCTATTTTAGTTCTACGAGGACCTGTTTAAATTTTTAGCTCAACTGTGTGAAATTAATGGTATTAACTTAATTCTTCAAATATTATTCACTCATTTTTATAATAATAAGTAACGATTACAGCAAATCGGCTATCAATTCTAATAAAACTCTGGAAAAAATTGTTCGTAAAAATAATCAAAACATTTACCAATATATTATCAATCACAATCATTTTTAAAAGTACTCGGAGATAAGAGATAATTATTAATTTTTAACTTTAAAAAACCGTGAACAAAAATCAGCCGTGTACAAGAAACCGAGACAAATGGAAGTTCAACATATGACATTCAAGCTCTGCAAAAAGGAGTCCAAAGCTTCTTTCATAATACATGCATATATATCTGAATAAAAGACCGGGCGGGCATCGTTTGTCGTAGGTGTACGAGAGGGGGTGTGGGTACGTGCCCCAGAGTGCAGTGAGACGACACAGAACGGTTAGTGAGGGTAGAATAGGAGGTTGCGGAGATATTTGGAGCACCTCCAACTCGTGCGGCATAGCCTCGTATATTCAGTGCTTTGGAGGACTCGCGGGAGGGAAGGGGGAGGCTTTATCGTTTCCCTCGCGGAGAAAGAGATGGAGATAGGCGCACTCTCAACCCGCCGCGATAACCCCAACGTCTGACCTTATTATATCTCACTCGTGCGGCCTGAGCCCGAGCGAGGAATAGCCACAGCCCATAGCCGTGGCACATATAGCATAGCTCTCCATCTTTCTCTCTCTCTCTTTCTCTTACTCGCTCCGCTCTCTTACCGCCCCCTCCTCTCCCCGCCGGCCGATAATTCTAACGCCGGCAAAAGCCATTTCGTATTTCGACCACAGCTCGCGCCGCATATCGAAAGACGAGTGGTATCTCCGTTTGCCCGAATGAGAAGATAAGAAGAAGATTCTTGGAATCCTCGAGACTTCGTCTTTGCTCGACTGGCATGTCTATCTGCGATCGCGATGTAAGCCTCCCTTTATATGTCTCTCGATAAGCGCAGCAGCGCGTCATCGAACAGCCTCAATGAATTTCCGCGTGCATCAATGGAGAAGTCGAAGGACAGAGACTCACTCGACTGATGAAAGAACCGCATCTTAAGCGCGCTTCGTTATGTGGCTGCTTATGCGTTGAGGATGAATGCCCCAGTCATTGACCACACGAAAGCTTATAATTCATTCCGAGAAATAATATATCATTTGCAACTTCATTTTCAGACGGAGATATTTTACTAGTTTGGAATATATTTTTCGTGATTATTATTGCAGAAATTATTTGGCATTCATGGTTTCAATGATATTAATCGCATTTTTTAGTGATTTTAAGAAATTAATGAACGTGAAATTCATTTGAAAGACACAATGAACACATTTAGTGGACAGATTTTATTAAAACCCGGAAATCGAAATACATTATCTTGAATTGCACAAATTAATATCTCACAAATAGAATCTGTGGAGTTATTATTCGATCCATAAACAGAACACACATTTTTATCTCACTTTACGAATTTATTTTGTAAACGGAATTTTACGGCAATATTCTAATTGAAATTTGAAAATGGTTACTTGTAAAATCGATCAACTCTGTTCCGGTCCACCAAGAGTGGTTCATGTGTATTTATAAATATTTTTTATGTTCGGGCTCCCAAATTACCAAAAGAGGGTAAGGCCTCGAAAAAAAGGCCGGTTTCTTTGCTGATTAATCGAGCACAGTGGATATGAGTGCGGGGGGGGGGGGGGGGGGGGGAGTAAGGGATCAAAAGGAACGACACAAACAGAGCGAACGCGACGGCGGACCCTCGCCTTCCGCTCCGCTGATGGAGTAATGTGCGTTTGTTATGTTTCAATTGCTGTTTTTTCCACCCACGCATAAATTAACGAGAGCGGCATCGTCGACGACAGTGTGGCATTATATCTATATCTGTATTAGCAGCGGGTCGCGTACAGTGGGACCTATCCGGAGTTTAGTACTATTATGTAGGTACAAGTAGTTGCGGACGGTCGTGATCGGACGTCTTAGTAACGTTGAGCGCTTAGCTAATTTCCTATTGTCCCTTCCGCACACCGTAGAGACGACGATCTGTGAAACATCGGAGCTTAAGCGGCAATACCGTGAGGCTCACGAGTAAACGGAGGTTCAGTGGAGGGAAAAGGAGGAGGTACAGTATATCGGTGCGTAAGTGAGAGGCGGAGCTGAGCTCGCGGGTCAGAGGGCACAGCCAATCACAGCCTGGTGATAACCACTCTTGCCTCGATATACAAGGAGCGAGCGGACGAACGAACGCTTCGCCTTACGTATATGCGTACAACTGCACCGCACCCGAGCTTTTCTCGTACCTAGGGACATTATGATGGACTTGTGCATTTTCTGTGGTGTGGGTATGTATGGGCTGTTCCAGTACAATTCGAGCAGCTTCTTTTTAAACCCTGAGGAATAAAAATCACATTTAAACATTTTTTTAAATGGGTTACATTTTTTCAGAAATTTTATGTCAAAATGCGAATTTTTATGTGAATATATTATATTTAATTTCTCTATTACAAAAATCGTAATTTTAGGTGTTGTAAAAAAAACGATTTATTTTATAGGAAAAAAGATTTCTATTGAATTTTTCAAAAATGTTCACTAATTTGTAGATATTATTTTCATTGTTGTCATGGGATTTTTTTAGTATCGTTAGTGATACTAATTTTTATTTTTTTTCACACTTATTTTAACAATCCGCTGAAATATCGATTTCAATTCTTATGTGAAAAAGCTGTTTTATTACAAAGATGTACTATACTTTTTAAAATCAATCTACTCCAGAGAATCACGAAAAAACACAAGATCTTCGATTTTTTGTTACTACGAAAAATATATTAAACTGTTGAACTGCTTATCTGACGTTGAATAGATAGGAACACTTGGCTTTTATGGATGCCCTTGAAAAAAAAAAACACACAAAAAATTTTTCGTCGCACGACACATGGAAAGAGGAAAAAAATGAGTTCCATGGGCTGATTGACCTGGTCTAGACATGACCCATATATTCTCTAGAGGGATGGACGTAAAGTATTCGTGTTGCGAAAATGGTCAGCTTTACAACGCCACTTTCGTCCACTCTTTTGTCTCGAGAGAAAAGCCGGCAAAGGGATGAAAAAGAGTCGAGTACAATGTATTCGGACGTTTTGGGGGAGTGACGATTTATCACCGGAATCAATCCAATCGCATTTTCCAAGAGAGTCCTCGAGGAAAAAAAAACCCCACCGCACACGTTACAGTGGCACGAGATTCGCCGGTAGCAATCGACTCTCGTCTCGCATAATCGTACGATTTGTACGTGTCTCGCCTGCTGTACCTACTTCGCAATGAGAAAACCGCGCACTTTCCAAGCATCGTGATGCATATAAATGTTTCATTTTTTATTCCAAAGCTGGTTAAAACACTACATTTTTATTTCAAGTACAAATTACATGTCAGACATTTGTTACTAATGAAGGGAAATAAATAAAGCTGAATAAATGCTTGGAAACTAACGATTTATAAATGTCGATTGTTGAGGAAATGTTTCAACTTGTAGCAAGCAAAACCTATATTATTTTCTTAGTTTCGATTATCTTTTATCCTTGAAATTTTATCTATTAGCGCCTACACGTATGCTAATATAAAATAAATAAAAACTGCTGTTGAAGTAATAATTAATACGCTGAGTATTTTATGATACACTTTTTCACCATCTAAATTCAAATAACCATCGCGTTAAGTGCAGTTTATAATTATCCAGCAGATATAAAAACATTTCGTTCGTCAAATTATAATTTTATTGGCATGAATACTTAACTCACTCATGCATATAAATCGAATGATAAAAAATATATATTCACGTAAAAAAATCGTAAATTTCACTGCGGCGTTTTTGATGATATTATTTTTGGCCTCCTGAATGCAAATTCATGTTGCATTAAACTCAATAGATAGTTATTTACAGGGACTAGAAAGACCTTTTTATAGAAACAAAATATATTCGTGCAATTACAACTTTATGAGGAATTCCATTTTTTAAAAACACAAATTTATGTTACGACACAAATGATTCCTCATGTTTTCAGAAAGCCCTCAGACATATTCGTGGCGCCATCGATGAAGAATCAGCAAAAGCCAGCATCTCAGAGCCGAACTGCAGCAGCAGCAGCGCGCGGATCGAAACTGCTGGCGTTGCATAATACATCAGCGTGAAGAAACGCGACACGGCGAGACGATATCGTCCCGGGCAACTTTACCGGCCTCGATCGTTACTAATTGTCATCAATTGGTCGTGCAATGAAAATCTTCCGAGCATCATCTATATTGCAATGAAAAGCATTCCTCTGTGATCGATTGTGCTCTTCATCTTGAGAGAAGTCGATAGATAATCGCTCATGGATCGCCTGTAATCCCTCGTCGGACTAATTTCAAAGAGAATATTTGCGAGAGCACTTTGAATGCGTGATGCAATCATCATCCGGCTTGAGCTCTTCGGTTCGATCACGAGGAGCACGTTTGATACATGTTTATGCTGGGTTATCGGCGATAGTCGAACAATCAGTAAACATCAACACGAGCCGCGCATGCAGATCGTATCACGCCACACCATCATCATCATCATCATCATCAACGTTATTAGCACCAGACATTGACACAACAATTCCAGCACAATAGATAATGATGCGCTCAATTACAGAAATGAATAAATTGGAGCCGATCGATTAAAATAAAAAACAATTTATTAACGACATAATTACAATAGTATATTCTGCATGTGGAAAGCAATGTTTGTTTTTTTTTTTCTTTTTCTTCTCTTTATACATCGTTTTCATTTAATCATTCGATAATAATTCTTTAATTTAATCACAAGCCTACTATAAAATATCTCGATCCACTCGTCATCTTGTCTCGTTTATGCGATTCATCAACTCTCCTACTCATTTAACGACCGCGACGATTGATCTGTGTTTCGTGTTTCCCTTCTTATTCACTCGTGGTTCTTAATGAAATCGTTTATTAACTTCGTTCCAGTTCTTTTCATTAACGTGCAAAATAGTTGAAATTGAGATGCTGATCGTTCTCGTGGTCTGTTTATATCGTCGGACGTGCGTTGCCTGCTCCTTCGCCTTTGCAAAGCTGCTGCCGATTGCCTACCAAAATATGTATATCCTTACACACTACCGCAATCAACTTGGGACATTTCTACTTAAAAACTATATGTATCGATCTTAATCGTCATCTCTCTCTAGAGTTTAAATTCAACTAAAAAAATCACTGTACAAATAATTGAACGGATCGAGAGGAGACGAAACAATAATGTGTGTTCAATAGAGAGTCAGACACAGCTGTCTGTCTCCCTCTCTTTATATATATTTATGATAAAAAGAGTGAGAGACGAAGGAATAAAATCGGATTCTCGTTGCGCAAATTATCCTAACGAGACTTTAGCCATGCAACGCGATTCCATTTTATTCAATCGTCGAATAAATACTTGAACGATTATTCTAATAGCGAATGCCTCGTACCACACGCGTTTCGTTACTATCACATATCCAAGATCATTACGCCTCTCGCTCCCTTCGACGCGTCGTGCGACTTAACCATTTATTTAATCGTAACTATTTCCATCGACGTTCCTGATACGGCGGATATACACTTATGACGAGGAAAGTAAGACAGCGTCTTAAAAGTAAATGACATACAGATTTTTAAGGACAGAAAGAGAAAGGAGAGAAATAGAAATAGAGAGAGAGAGATCAAGAAGTGGAGAAACAGAGAGACGCGCATAGTAAATGAAATTGACGAAAAATTGGCCAGAGTCCGAACACGAGTCGGTAATTTTGAGAATAGAAGGAAACGCTTATTTTTTTTTCCGAAAGTGCACTATTTGCTTTTAAGACGACACTTATTTGTAGTACGTGGATTTATTTACGTTATTTTTTCTTTGAAATTCAACGTTGACGAGCAACAACAATGAACGTGGTATTTATTGTTAAGTTATTATTATGATTTTTAACTTTTATCGTAATTAGCACGAGCACTAGATTTAAACACGAACGAATGTTCAAGGCCGTATACGTTCGACACGCCCGTGCGAGAGGGTCAACGGAAGGAGGACAGAGGAAATTCACGCACCACGATTATGATTACGACGACAGGCGAGATTTGGCAACGAAAGCGAGACGAAATAATGTATACATGTACAAACACAAGACGAAGTATCTCTCGATCCGGACATTACGTATTTATCGAGTTTGTTTATTTGTTTGTGGGAACGTTTGCCGCCATCGATTCGTAATTCGTACGAAGAACTGATCTAAATCTAAAAAACGAAGCTACGTCGCTAAGTAGCTAGTGATAAACTTTTTTTTTTTGTATTTTTTGTATTTAAATTTTTTTCGTTTTCTTAATTTTTGTGTAACCCGAGTTTCCGGGGTAGGCGGGGTTTAGGCATACCGCAATAATTGTAGGTACACGTAAATAGATATATTTTAAGAGGTGTTGATTAATGTCACCTCACGTTCAGCTAGTCGTTCGCTGCTCCAGGGCACCAAAAATTGCTGCGTCAAAGGCATCTCGTGGCTATTGTTGTATTATCATTATTATTATTATTTTTTGTTCATTTAGACTTTTCTCTTTGAATAGATAAATAAATTTGCGATCGCACGATTTTTGTTTGTTTCTGCATTCTTTTTTTTCTTTTCATTTCTTTATCTTTGTAACTCGATAAAATTGGACGTCGTTCGGAGAACATCGCGTGTTACACGAACGATTATTATACAGCGACGGGTGACTAAATTTTATAATAATATAATATCGACACTTCGTCACTCATCACGGTTCACGTTATGCGTTAAAACCTTCGATCTATCGTCTCTCTAGTCTCTAAGTGAATGAAGAAAATAGTTGTTTCCATTATTAGTCCCGTGTCTCAAGACAGTTTGTTTTTTTCTTCTTCTTCTTTTCTTTTTGTTTAAATATCTTTAGAGTTTGCCTTATTTTTGTATACGTAACGTACTAGAGTAATAACCGTACACCTAATCCCTCCACTTTATCGAAACTATATTAAAACTTTTTTTTTTTACTCGGTACGGTATCGGTGCTCTATATGTTATGATATTTCGTATTAAGACTTTTTACGCTGGCAAAATCGTACGAAACTATTTTCTCGTCGAATATATAATATTATGTTCGTTATGGGATTTTGGGTTTATGCATATTGTTACTTCGGCATTTTTTAAAAATTTACTCCTCAGGACTAAAGAAAAAACTCTCGGCACGAAGCGCGGAATATAAAATAATTCGAGCAACACTCGGGGTGTCTGCGGAATTGTTGCAAAAATCACACGCGGAGAGTAATGTTTTCGTATTCTTCCTCACTTAAATCGTAACTATAATTAACGTTTTTATGTCTATAATTCATCGAGTGGTGCCCTGGTCGTGGAATTCTCACGTTGGAGCGAATCGCTAATTATTCGCCATAGTCCCGCAGAAAAGATTGGAAATCGGTTAAAATTAGTGAACAGAGACGAGCGAGCGTTGTGAGCGAGACGATTCGCCGGGAATCGTCGTCGAAGTCGAGGGCAGGGGAAAGTGAATGCAGGGAAAAGGAATCTCGGGGCTTTATCACACGAAATTTCAAAGTACATACATAGCATTTAGCTCTTCCATTAACTCTTGTATTTCAAGCGTAATGCGTATATGCCAGAGTGCCGTATGTTATTCGTGTTAGGAACCTTGATCGGACAACAAACGAACGAGCCTGTCACACGAGCAAACAAAAAAACGAGCGTATTCTCGCAAAATCGCTGCGTTTCTTTCGCTTTTTTTTTTAATCTTTAATTCTTTCTTTATTATTCTCGCGTTCGTAATCCTCGTGGATCGAACGGTAACAAAGTACATTGTACGACCGATCACGAATAACAAGTTCTCCATGTAAATGATTAATTTTCATTGAGAATTATATCACAGCGCGCCTTGTCGATAATCGAACGAAAACGTATAAGAAAACGAAAATATAACAGGGGTGAATTAAAATATACGTGGTTGACAGAATATGGAAAAGTAGTAAGAGATGGATGGGCGTAGAGAGATAGAGAGTGAGAGAGAGAGAGAGATAGAAAGTGAGAATAGAATTTGTTTTTAGAGAGGAAAGGTAGAGAGAGCTTGTAGCGCGAACCATGGTGCGCGTACTTGGATCGTGTCGCGAGACCGGGTCGTCGTCGTGGTTGCCTTAGCCAGAGATGGGCAATTATTCGAATATATAATAATTTCGTCAAATAAATAACTGCAAAATTCGTTGTAAATTAACAGCAGTTTTAATACAAATAATCTTTTGACCCTCCGAAACCCGTTTCGTGTCGGCGTAATAAATAAACGATGCCTCTTGATACACAAGGAAAAACCAATCTGCAGTAAACACATTTCTATAAAAATTTCTTTTCATCGTTTTTAATAGCATACTGCTATTTGAATTACATTATGCATTAAAGATGAGCAAAAAAAACAATTCATAACGATATCGTCGCTAGGTTACAACACCAGCCTTTAAAGGACTAATAAATACAGCAAAAAAACATGATTGATGCGCTGTAGAAATTGTCGTAAAATTTAATTCATCGGCAAAATCATTCGAATCCATCGAATTGTTCGAAAATACGTTTGCCCATCTCTGTGCCGTATTACATATACTTCATCGGCGCATCTTTTCATTCGCGTATAGCGCCGTTTGTTGTTTACTTTTTCTTTTCTCGCGTAATCCATCTTCGACAACGAGATTGAGACACACATTACACGTTTAGTCGGAGTTTTGCGTAATCCCGGAACCTAATCGCGCGCTTTGATCGCGGTGTAGGCCATCGAAGGCGCGTCGTCGAGTTGCGTGATAAAATCGCGCGAACGACGGCACTTTAATGCGGATGATGGTGTACTTGGGCCGGAGTACCAATAGGATCGCTTTGCTGATTGCCGATTGCCGGACAAGCGTTCGAGAGTTGCTATTTTTTGGTAGGCGTGCCCCGTTGCGTCAGACCCTCGAACCGCTTGAACGTATAGTTTATGAATACCCAGTCCTTGTATATCACCTCGCCGTCCTGTGGCAGCGGCGCCGACGCTGTAAGAAAACAAACAATAAAACTTATAAATCCCGTACGATGAACCTTCGAGCGCCCACAGCTTTTTTCCCCCCCGACCACGCAACTTCATTATTACAGGGAAAAGAGACAATGGCATAGCTGGAATCACTTACGTATCTCGAGCTTGACATCCGGGAATTCGTCGAAGTTGGACGTGTCGTCGATTGAGCGAACCTCGACGGGAATAGCTGCGGGTCTTTCCCTTATGTGTTCCCAATCAACGCCGCGGAAGAACGGAGCGAGTTTCAACTCTTCGATCCCCCTCTGCGAGCCTGCAACAACGAACGTAACATTGGGAGTACCGTTCGATCGAATGGCTGGCTATTATTCAAGTTATTCAAATAGGTATTTATTCGAGGATCGTATATCTCGTTATTCATTATTCATTGGCGACATTGTCAGTATTTTATTATCTGATCTTGCAAGACCCTGCGCTATAAAGTTAGCGGTAGTTTCGAGGTATTGCATGCAATTTTTTTCTTTATCAGCCTTTACATTATGCATCTGAATTCGTTAAAGTTTTCCAAAAAAAAAACTGATATCTCGGGGTATAAGTCCCGTCGATTTTTTAAATAAACCTTTGTGTTAAAACTATTGCCATAATTATAATTTTATAATAATGCCCTACAAAGATCCATAAAAACAAATAAATTGAGGATCAAGTTAATTAATGACCCAATTTAACGATCAACTCTAATCCATTGAGTACACCTTCTCATTACTTCAAGAAAATGATGGGCAAATCTTATGACCTATATTTTTTGTGCTCATTTCAAATTCTCAAAATCTTTTTGTAGATGCTGCAGATATTTCTCGCAGAATATCAATTACCGAGTCAATTATATGTTTAGTAAAATGAAATGATAAATTATTTAATGATCACATCGTTAATGATTAATAATCGGGCGAATTAAAAAACTTACCCAATCTTCGTTCAGCCTCGCAACAAAACCTGACGATCGTGTCCTTGGCTTCCTCGCTGATCGGTACTTCCGGTGGGAAAACCAGGGTCTCTCGCCAGTTCATAACCTTCCGGTAGGTTTCCTGTGGATTTTCACTGCAGAACGGTGGGTAACCTACACGTGCCAGACACAAATAGGAAGCAATGTAGCATTAACGGGTATTCGACGATCCCATATGTAGATCGAGTTGTTTATAAACACGTACCTATGAGCATCTCATACATAATGACGCCGAGAGACCAACAATCACATGCTGGTCCGTAGCCAGTCTGAAGGAAGACTTCGGGAGCTATGTAGTCGGGAGTGCCAACTGTACTGTAGGCCAGTGCCCTCCTATTTCTTTTCCAGCTCTCCGCTCGCCTCTTGCTATCCATCGCTCCGCCGCTGCCGCTTCCGCACGATGTCACTGAAAAGTTATATGACACATCTGATGGATTAATATTAACCTGCTCTAGGCAAACTTTCAAACAAATATACAACGCGTTTTCAAGAAAATTGGCCTCGGAAAATAATTCCCACGGCGCCGATAAACACGGCCGCGATTGCTGAACGAAATCGTTCGTGAAATCGAGGAATCTCGGCTTGGAACTTGAAAATATGAAGTTTAAGGTTCCTTGGGGGAATCAGTAACGAATTTTCAACTCTCCATTAATATTTATGAATATTTCGGTGGCAATTTTCCAAGAGCCAATTTTCTTGGTCTGTTGAATAATGATTAATAATTCAGATTTAATACTTACTGAAATCTGAGGGTTTTGCTTGACTCAAGTCTCTGTAAAAATCGGTTCTGTGCGATTTCTTGAGGCCTGTACACAGTCCGAAATCCGAGAGCTTTATGTGGCCCCGTGCGTCAAGCAACAGGTTGTCTGGTTTAATATCCCTGCAAATTTTAAACGTTCGTTAAACTAATACGTTGCGAAAAACGTTCTTTATTTATTCTAAGGGAAAAATATATGTGGCTACACTTTGCGTGCTGATTAAGTTATGGGAAAACATCTTATAAAATAATCTTGAAAAAAAATAAGTCACTAAAAATACTTTTCTAATAAAACTATTGGAATTAATTTTGCGCCAGTTAAATGTGGTTAAATCGTCGATGTTCTCTTAGCTCAACAGAACGTAGTTCATTTAGCAAAAATAGTGATCGTGTCAGTTTTATACTGTATTTTCAATACATTTTTGTATTCAATTTATTCTCTTAATCATATAACGACCAACTCACCTATGAATAAAACCTAGTTTGTGTATCGAGTCGATCGCGAGTGCCGTTTCCGAAATATAAAATTGCGTACACTCCTCGGACAGTGTGTCCTTTTTCATAAGAAGGGTCATCATGTCGCCTGCGAACAAAGATACAAATCCACATTATTGCACAATTCTCCAGACACAGATTTTCCCATGGAAATCAGACAACAGCGTTAATCACGGGTGGTACATTACCTCCAGGCAGAAATTCCATAATGAGATATAAATTGATAGGGTCCTGAAAGCTGTAGTACATCTTAACGACCCACTGATGATCAGCCTCGACGAGGACGTCTCTCTCGGCTCTCACGTGAGCGACTTGTTCCTTCTCAAGCATATCGGCTTTCCGAAGAATCTTCATGGCGTAGACGTGACCGGTGTCCTTCTTTTGCACCAGTCTCACCTGCACGAATGTGAAAAATCCTCAGTATAAAATAGTCGAAATTCCGTGTCACGTGTATGTAGTTTCGTCTACTTAGTGATAAGATCTTTAAGTGGATAAGGAAGACAACTTGGAAGCAATGGTCGTGATCGTGTTGAACGTGACAGAGAAAGTACAGTAATAAAAAGCGCAATCTCTACTTGAAGATTCAAGAAAACCAAAATTTACAGTCGACAATAACAAAAATCCACTCGCTATAAAATGTCACCGAATATTGTTTTTAAAAAATCATAGAGTATGTTCTTCCATGCAGTTAGGATTTAATTGAATTAAAAGCGGGAAATTCATGCTAAACGATATCCGGAATTCAGTGTCACGCGTACGTAGTCTCGCCTACTTAGCGATACGATCGTTAAGCGGATAAGGAAGAGAACTTGGAGGCAATTGTCGTGGTCGTACGAAGCGTGATAGAGAAAATGAAGGAAGGAATAAAAAAACGAGGAAGCGAGGAAAGAAGCGGAACACGAGTTTGACCTTCTTACCTCACCAAAAGCACCGCGTCCTATGACTTTAAGGGGCTCAAAGTCTTCGACGCCGAGCCTCGAGCGTTTCAAGCGTAGAAATTCCGTTTCTTTCTGGGCATGCTGCTGACGTTTTTCCTGTTTCTGTTGCTCCGAAAGACCCTCGTCCTTCAACGATTCTTCCAACTTTGCTAGCCTCTGCTTGCGCTCTATGTGCTGAGCTATCAGGTTGCTATAATAGTTTTCCAAGGTAACCTGGCAACGTTTAAGACAAGAGCATCGTTTATACTGTGCACAATCTTTCCCTCTTTAGTCCTACGTACATTAGTCGCATAACTCGCGAGCTCTACGTACCTTGGCCTTGGTCGCCTTATCCAACGTGTGACCGCTGAATCGAATCGTGCTCTCGGTCGCGGCCATCTCCAGCACCCCTGAAACACAATGAACACAGCCGGAATTTAGTTTGACGGCTCGTTGAATACGTTCCTGAAACCTCCCTATTCAGTCAAGCCTATGATGTATGTGTTTAACAATTTACTACGCTCTTCCTCTATACTCGGATAAATCATGACTATCTTGGTAACTATTAAGGAGGTTGTATCGCCGCTTGGAAGTCAAACATGAGGGGCGGTTCACCAAAGCGTTAAAGCGAAAACATACAAGATACTCAGACATCGGAAAAATAACTTAGGTAATTATCCTACGAGATGCGCATACCAAAGTATGACAATTAGATTATTTGAATAAAAAACCTATTGTTCTAAATTTGATACTGCCTTTCATTTCTAGTTTAATTTAATTCCCAGATGGTCCAATTTTTTATAAATGCATCGGAATGCTTTTTAATGCACGAGCAGAAATATATAAGATATGAATCGAGTAATTGAACTACAAAGTAACAAAAAATTATGTCATTTTCTAGTGTATGTATAATGTCTCGAGCCTTTCTGTAAGATGCCGTGATAAAATCGACAGTTCAACAGTAAATTTCTGAGACAAAAAGTCGATAAGAGGATTGCGTTTACAGTATAGGAAAATTTTAATGGTTACAACGATACATTCTCCTTAAGTGACAACTAATAAATGTGGGTTCGAGCGGCAAATTCTTACGGTACGTTAACTAACTAATAATAAATGTATTTACAAAAATAGTCTCAAGGACTGACAACTTCTTTGAAATATTCAGAAATAATTTCCGTTTGCGTTATAACTACGGTGATAGCATAGATGAATTTAATAAGATATTTCTGTTTCTTTTGTTGTCAAAACGCTTTTGATACCCCGACAAATACAAATACACATGCCAATTAACGAGTCAGCGATAATTGAGCCAATGGCTGTTGAATTAACACTTCGTAAGTTTATTTTTCCCATACACATTAGCTATAACAGCGTGTTATTTGCAGCCAACTCGTCAGTCGATGATATAAGATATCAGTTAAATCCGGTGAATTAATTTTACGAGCGTCACTCAACTCTCATCAACCATATTGGCCTCGAATACTCTGAGAGTCAAGCGCCAAGAAAACTTGTCTGCAGCACAAACTCTGCGTTGCCATTTAGCTCAACACCCAGCGATAATTGAACTACATCAATGGTCCATAAATTTACACATCTCAACTTCAAAGCATAACTTTCATACAGGTTTATAAATGAGCTCGAATGGAACGAACGTCACGTGCATATCGCCACATAAATTTATTATCGTTTCAATGACTTCCCTTTTTTATTATTAACTTCGATTCCCTACGCATCGATCGTCGAGAAAACCCATTTAATATACTGAATCCTCTCTAGCATCTGGCGCATTGATGTCGCGTTCTTCCCTCCCAAAAAAAAAAGAACAATTTCGCCCATCCGAGAACTAATAATTGACGCTAGGTCCACAGGCGTTTGTACAACGAAGCAGCCTATGCAGACACTCTAAAAGAATCAGCCTCGAAAGAGTCAGCACCTGTTGCGCTCTGCGTCAGCAACTACATTTATACCTCAAGCGTATATTCTATTCACGTTGCAACGTGGAAGTAGAAATAGCGGGTAACGTTTTCCGTACGAACTCTGGCATATTACATCGCTAGCCGAGTGTGCACTTAATACGGAATGGAGCATTGGCTACGAGAGAGGCTTTGTAATAATACTGTAAAACGGATTGAACGAGGTACTCCAGTTGTCAGTGCCGTTACTCCTCAGTTATGCACACTGTCCCTCTGCATATATCCATAACAAATTTTTCATTTTAAATTAAGTCACCATAATGTTTTTGACGATAATTAAACCGTCAAACCCTGATGGTGACTTAAAAATCCTTTTCCATGTAACATTAAAAAAATATTCATCAATAATTCATCATTTCCTCCGGATAAAATGTCTCTGTAACCAAAAAGTAGCGCCAAGATTTTTTGGAACACTTATTTCCGTGTATAAAAGTGTCAATGTTACTTTCATACCTCAGCAAGCATTACTGTAATTCTCATGTATTTTTTGGTGATAACGTGACGTGCATTTTAACTTGAACCCACGAAAAAACTGAAACCCATTTTCGTACCAAGCGAAATATTTCGTTAAAGCTTTCGATAAAAATTTTATTTATTGGTTGTCGTATATTTTTATTTTGTTTTCGATCCTCGAGCGAAAGAGTAGCTAGCTTAATACGGGATTGAGCATTAGGTAGGAGAGGCTTTATAATAATACTGGAAATCGGATCGAAGCTGGTAGTTCAGTTGTCAGTGCCGTTACTCCTCATGTATATGCGGACTGGCCGTCTGCATATATCTACTATTATACATCCATCTGAACCTGCTTCTCGGCTCGCAATACTCGAGCACTCTACATCAAAGTACCAGAGTTGCATGCGCTCGCACGTAGCGCACGTAAGTGGCCTACGGGAGGATAATAACAACAGGAGAGCACCAGCAATGCTCGAGACTCGCAGCGACTGACGTTACGAGCTAGTGAGCATCATCGTAGAGAGAAAATCGGCCCACTCGGTTGTCGCGTGGCGCGTACACAAAACAGCTTTTATATACGAGGCCGAGAGGGTCCCGTAAGGCTTCCCTCCTCGCAACGTCATTATACTTACACACGTTTATATAGCGAAGCGCGACGCCACCACTGAGGCCTGACCAGTGGACCTTGCAACGAGTTAACGAAATTTACGCTTGTTGCGTAAGGTGCTCGTGTGTGCACGTGTGGATATGTGAGCGTGTGAGGAGGAACGAGACGGGAACTGTGACCAGAGCTAGATCGAGTTCAAGAGAGTGGGCAGCGACGGCAGATCGAGTGGGTGGACTTGCAACGTGCAGAGATAAATACTGTAGTAGGCATAGCCAGAGACTGCATTATGTCGGACACTGAGAAGAGCACCTATCGCCAGAAGAAGCATCATCATCGAGACTGCATTACAGAATAGATGTGATATAACGATTACACGCTTCGAGAGACACTATCTATTTTTGGTCTAGCTTAGCCGAGTTTTCATCGACCTTTTAGAAGGAGAAACCGCTAAAAATGACAACTGTTTATCGAAGAATGGGCCGATTAATGAATTATGTAATTATGGGTTATTATTGGATTTCTGATAATATTTTATTATTCATGACACACACACTTACATTCGACTAGTGATGATGGATCGACATCCAAAAAACAAAAAAAGCTCTCTAGAATTTCTGTGGATTGATATGTTCTCTATATGTTTTTTTGTTAATGTGTGTTAATTTATTCCGATTCCAAGGGTAATGTACTCGAAACGTGGTTTAATCTTTATGGAGCTATATTTTCACTTCGTGCAACTTCCGTTTCCACTGGGAAATTAAATTGTGGCGAAGAGAGATATTTTTGTTAAACTGACTGGCGTGTTTAATTTAGTTTGAAATGAAAATGCGCCTGTGTAATAGGTCTCCTTTCCATAAAAAAGTTTAGTTATCACCTTCCTGAGCGAAACATATGTTTTTTTTTGTTTCTCTGTAAGACTGAAAAAATTCATTGAGAATTCTGCATGCATTATTGTATATATTTTTTCTTAAATGACTATTCATAACTTTTTTTCTTACTTCGATATCTCTCTAATCAAGAAGTTGTGAATCTTGGAAAAAATGTTGATCTAATCACCGACGACCTCGATCGTGTTCTAATTAAAACTATAAAAAAGTCGATATTTTTTTTACAGCTAAAAAAAACCGAAGAAACAAATTGCCGAAGCGAATGCCGTATTTTTTTCAGTAGCTCATTGATTATTCTTTTTCCGTCAGACTTTGTATACGACATTTAATCTGAAATTCAAAAAAGTCAATAAACAAGTGAAAAAATTCGGCATCGCGACCTTTACATTGCTTTAAGCCTTTAAAAATCAATATATGCGTCTAAAAATTGATCAATACATCTTGTATATCGATTGTGGTTGTCGGCATCATTTTTGAAGCGAATGATAGTGGTAAGTGAAACCTTGAGTCGTCAATCATTTCGCGCACTCGCGCGTATATATATATATATAAATGCTGATTTGTATAGGGCATATTGGCTGCAGACTGCAAAGTCGTAAATGGGACGTGATTGCATCGAGCGACTGCAAGTTTGCGAGCACTGCTAAGACGAAAATACATCCGATCATGCGCCTCGGCAAGGGAGTAAACTCTTCGTCGTCGTCATCATCATCATCATCGTTGTCGTAGTTGTTGTCTCTGTTGGAGCGAAGAGCGGCGAATGGATTCGAAACACAAACGTTCCGATATCGCTACTCTCTTTGCTCGACGATGTTAATGGACAATGACGATGGTATACCGTCCCGCAGGTATAGTACGGTACGTAAGATCATCGCCTCCTGGCCGTAGGAGCGTGGCAAAGGCGCTCGGGGCGCACACGTTCCGCACAGGATGGGAAATCGTGTGAAAGTGAAAATTCCCGCGTGTTTCTGCAACGAGAGCGAGAGTTCGTCACGTATTACAGAGTGTAACAACATAGGAATCATCCGGTGAAGTGACGGGGCTCATCGCTATGATAATAATGACTGCGAAAGGCGTTCGGATGTTGAAAAAAAAGGAAACTCACTTCCCCGCAATAAAAACTTCATTGAACCTAGTATCGCTATGACTGCAAAAAAAAAAAAGAAACTATTTTCGTAAGATACAATTTGCGGTTTTGTATTAAAAAAAATTAATGAGATTTAAAAAATTCGCTGCTATTATCGTAATTCGTTTAATTACCTTTATGCAAATATTTATAGGAAAATATAAATATAATTTGAAATTCAGCTGCACTCTTCATAGCAGCTAAATTGAATATTGATGCACGTAAATGTTGATTGATTCGATGAAAATGATATTCTTGAAATCACGATTTTGTCGTTGTTTACGAGGGTCTCCTTGAGTACATATTTTTGTTCGGTCTCTAGATAAGGCGCCGACAGAGACATCACCTGGATCTACCGAATTATCAGGCACGAGTGACCAACAAAATGTTTAGTTGATAAAAGAAAAAAATTTGAATGGAAATTCGTAGCGGAGGTCGTGCTAGCTAATCAATTGGAGAGGACCACCCTGTAGATACAGTATTCTGATATAGTACCGACCAGTACAGTATAGTATAATATAATAAGTCTGACCAAAAAGAGATAATTTATTTGATAAAACAATTTCTTCAATAGAACCAATACGCTGTACGTTGAGCCTATTTTTTGAGGGTAGAATTAATTTTTCGCAGTGGCAGTCGTTTCACACGTTTGAAAAAAACTATAAATACAATTCTAGCTCTTTTGTCACGACCGGAATATATTTTTTTCTCCTCTTTCCTACAATTTCGTAACGCCCTTATGCCCCAGCATTTTATCTGTAAATGCAGGTGTCTGTTCCGCCGTTTTATTCAATCCCCATATGCCGGAGGCGTGTGTAGCGTTCTCGTTGCGCCGACGGCTCCCGCCGTTCGAAAGTTTCTCGTTTTCCGACATAGCGCAGCAGCAACGAGAGCCGAGGACATCATAGACGATAAATAGAGTTGCCTCTCAAGCACCTACTCAACGCCGCTCGCATGTGTCGTTTATACTGTAAAGAGTATACAATAATACGAAAGCTTTATATACGAGTGCGAGCGCTATACGTTTGAGCCACTGCAGTGCAGCAGCAGGGTCGACGACTAAAACGGGATCTTTTCCTGCGCGCACTGTCTCGTCGTCGAAACGAGCGACAATCTCTACTATTCCTCTCGTTCAGCGGCCGGTGCTACCGTCAAAGAGTCAGTAGCTAAAGTACCGCTCGGCTTCGTCACTTCTCATAATAATAACCCGTTTAACCGTTTATATCTCGGCCTCTGCAATCGTACTGCGTTACATATTGTGTTACAGAGACGAGATGAGCATGCAACAAGATATGCAAGGAAGAACAATGTCATCGGCAAAGGATTTCACCGAGAAATCAAGAGAAAAAGTAATTTATTGCGCATATGAGAGGAGGATGACGATATATTTGCTGAGCCTGAAAGCAGAATGCGCAGCACAAGCCGGCTATTACTAACCGCGACTAACTATACAGACAAACGGACTCTCCGAGGTGAGGGACTCGGTGAGTCACTCACGCTCTCGGCGATCTCTGCCTTCTCGTGATCGTTTCCATCCACTACTTTACAACAATGCTATTACTAACCAAGCCATACCTATATATCATTGTCGTTTTCCGACAATTTACTACTGCCGTTACTGTCGCATATCTACGCGAGCGAACGAATAAAAAAAAAAGAAAACAAATAAAACAATAGACGGAAAACGCACGTTCGTGGTCTTTGAGCTCGATCGATCTTCTTCGCCAGATACTAGATGCACTAGTTCTGGCCATCTCCCAGTCCACTCCTCGCCAGCCTCCAACGCAATTTCAATCTAAACGAATTTTGGAAAAACAAAACATATCGGGTCAATAGTCACGAAAATGTATTTTTTTTTTGGGTTGTTGAATTCGGGCCGAAAGAAAGATGACGGAAAAAATGCGCACATATCTTGAATAAAAAAAAATAGATGTCAGGGAAGCTGATTCTGTGTTGCTACGTAATGATCATTCGTTTATTTATTTATAAGTCTTCGATTATGGGATTCTATTCGAAAAGGAACCTAAAATTATTCATACAGTAGTTAAATTGTTGGTTAAGTTAATAACGAAACTCAGTGTTAAACTATTGAAATAACAAATGGCAGAGCAGCTAAATTTTTTGCTTTGTGAAATAATACCAATTTATAGATGAAATCCATATTCTCCTGTTAATAGACGATAACTTGTGTTGATGATCGATGATCGGTTGAAATGCCTTTATCGAAAAAACTAATTTGTTAGTTTACCTCACTCTCTGTTTTTTAGACGCATGGGAATGCCAATTTAATTAACGAGGGTACATTTCTTCGTTCGTGTAAACACATTAAACCAACAAACGTCAGTGCAGCCTAAGTTTTTGCCTTAATAGTATTAATTCACAGATAAACCTATTATTACTTAACTGTTAATCGTCGGTAAATTATATTTCCACGCCTCTTTCAGTCAGACACGGCTATAAAAATCGGTTGCTAACATTTAATCATCGGCTGGTGCGAATATTTGTCGAACAAACCAGTCGTAAGCTTGACGTTTTCTTGAACGCCTGTGAATGCCGATTTAATCGTCGCAATTAAATATCCTTCTGAGTGCAAACATCAAACAATTAAATACCAAACGTCCGTCACTGTGTTCGCCCCGCTAAATAATATCCATTTATGCAGCCACATAATCTCCTCATAATTGGCAACAAACTAGACTTTTAATAAAGTGGGACAATAAAGTTTGTGCACAAGTCAGTATTTTTTCACGGACCGCAAAATTTCACCTCTGCCACAGCAGCACAACGATTCTTATACGTTTATAAAGAATCATTCATTAACGTGCTTATATTTAATTGAAGAGAACCTATTTAATTGGTATTTCGGTAATTCACTTTGGAATTATACTCAGCTCGTGAAGCAGTGACTCTTTTTCCAGAGAATCAATAATTGTAATATTCTCTGTTAGATATTCAGGGCAGCTGAGTTTCCGAAACGTTCGGTCAGTTTCACCTGCAAACCGCAAACGTGCGACGATAAAGTTTGTGCGCAAGTCAGTGTTTTTTCACGGAACGCAAATTTCGAACTCTGTTACAGCAACACGTGGATCGCCACACATTTATAAAGAATCGTTCATTAACATGTTCATTTTTAATTGAAGAAACCCCATTTTATTGGTATTTCTGTCATTTTTTTTCGAAATTATACTCAGCTCGTGAACTGGCGACTTTTTTTTCAACAGAATCAATAATTGTAACATTCTCTGTTAGACATCCAATTTATACGGCTATTTCATTAAAGCTTTTCTGCCGATCGACATTGTTAAGATTGTATATTCACGGCAGCTATGTTTTCGGTCAGTCTCACCTAGAAACGGCAAACGTGGGACAATAACGTGCGTGCGCGAGTCGGTGTTATCCTCGCGAGGCGCACGTTTCGACCTCTGCTACAGCAGCACAACGACCACCACCCACCACCACAACGACGAGCACGAGCACGACCACCACCACGACGTCCACCTCTTTCACCGTTCCCGTCAGATTCGTCGTCTCCGTCGTTACCCTCGACTGCCACTGGCCACCACGCCATTCGGTTAACCCGAGTCTTCGGGCCGAGAGTCGCCGCGGTCCCGTGCCCTAAGAAACTAAGCGTAGAACGCGCGGAGTGGTGGATTCGAAGCCTCCGCTGGCGTTGCCTGGTGGTGGCTGAGGCTCCGAGGCTCAGCCATGCGCGCCACCGATAGAAACGAGTTTCGAGAAGCGGGAACGACGAACGAGCGCCGCTCGTCGGAAGTCGCGGAGGAACGGGTCGTGCCCCTAACAGCAACAGCTCTCGATTCTCGGCTGCTCTCTCGGTTGACGACTCTCTCTCTCTTTTTCTAGAGCGACGAGTGAACGAAACAGCGCCGACCGAGCAACATCGAGACAATGAACCGAGTCCTCGCGCCCCACGGTCCCATTATCAGAGCAATGTAGTCGTATTGTGATCGGAGATCGCGTCCGTGACTCTCTTCGGGGGAGAGGCTCGCGTTCAACTGTTGAGTTCACTCGAAACTCGCTCTCTCGGAACTCCGGCAGACGGTTACACTCTGTGTATTACCTGATACTGCGCTCGGCGAAGGATAGTCGATATCTTCGAAGAGTGGAATGCTATACGCGTCACAGTAGATATATGTGTAGATATATGCGTGTGTGTGTGTTTAGTAGCGACCGGTATGTGTGTATCATAAAGGTTGCAAAATCATTGGGCCAAAGAAAGAGAAAGAAGGAAGTCGAGAGTCGGATCTCACGTGTTGCGTATCGTATTTTGACTCGTCACGTAACTCGCGTTACTGCACGTAATGCTAAACACAATTTCTTCGTCCTAGAAAATCATCGCTATCGCATCTCTCTGTTGGTAGATTTATATTCACTCTACATACATACAGGAACGATGCAGCGCCGGATTTTGAGGCTCGTTATCTTTGTACTGTAATCTGAAGTGGATAGAAGCATAGACGAGAGAATACTAATTATTGTAATTTTTAAAAAAAAATGTATTTGAGATTTGAAAAAATAGTAATAACGGTTTATCGTTAAATCGAGATTATTGAGGCAGTTTTTTATTTTTCGTTTTGACAAACATCGAGATTTTCATAGGGAAAATTATAATTATTAATTGTTGTACCATGCGACTATTTTAACAATGGCTTTCACTTTTTAATGCTACCGTAACTTCTTCGCAGAATCTAATGTTGTAACAGTGGAAAAAATGAAAGCGAATATAAATACAGTCGCAATTAATAATTGTAACTTTATAGCTTTTACGGCTCCCACGATTCGTTACAGGTAGAGTACGCTTTCCTGTCAGTGGAGATATCAGAGTCGTAATGACCCCATAACTTTCAATCTCACTACATTTATTTACTCATTTCATTGATAATTTGATATTTATTAACACTGTATGACGAATAAACAAAAAAAAGTTTTCTTGCTACGATATTTTGAATAATGGCAACATCAAAGTATCGGAGAAAGTACCATTACTCGTTCCAATTACTCATTCTACAAAGTAATGGACCATTACTCATTTCTATCTACTCACTATCTAGTTATTCTTTTTTGTTATCAATCTGACAGGACACCGCAAATGAATCACTTATGTCGAATAAATAAACAAATAAAGTGAGGTCCAGAGTAACGAGACGTTTATAACTACGAGTAACGACGTCACGATTTTGTTCGAGACCTTCTTACTTCTTGGTGAGCAGTGCAATTAGATGTTCTTATTTCCAGTCTTGGGAACTGTGAATACCGGTCTAGACGTTTTAGAATCGCGAAGTGAAGCCCGTTAGCAGTCAAAAGACAATAAACCTCGTTTCTAAGTGGATGAGTACGTATCCTAGTCTCGAGGAATGCCATACACGTTTACGGAAGGGAACACAATGGCATCAGTTTGAAAATCACACGTTGCGTTGGCTATTGGTATTTGGGCCCAACTCACGTAACCCGAATTCCGCACAGCCAATGTTCTCCTCGCAGAATATGTATCGTATCCTTTCTGTGGGGTCTACGATTTCAGGGTAACTGTAGTGCTCTTCACGAAATGGTCGAAAGACAATGAACCTTGTTCCGAAAGTCTCTCGAGAATTTTATCGCTGCTACAAAATCTGTTCGTTCGGCTACGAGACAGAGAGAAGAGGAACGTCAGCGCTCTCTTCGTCTTCCGCCTTGTGGAATCATCGAGGCCGCACTGTCATTGTTGTACATCGAAGCTCCTTCTGACCATTCTCCGTCTGGTCTACTCACAGAAAACAGAGGCTGAAGTGTATTCTTGCGAGAGACAATGAACCTGGTTCATGCATCATTATATCACTGGGCCAAGCAGTACAAAGTCGTTGGACGGCTTGGAGAGGGTCTCTGAAGGACAGGGTATCGAAGGGCTCGTTTGCCAGATGAAACTGAATTTCAAACAGTAAAAATTGATTCTAAGTACTCTGTAAACTCTGACTCCTGAATTAATTTTGTACATAACTTTTTTACAAAATCTATCTTGTAAATTTAAAGAGTGCTTCGAAAAATGTTAAACATTTAAATTTATCAGTTTAATATGAAAAAATATCATTTTCTAAAAATAATTGAAACATTTTTTTAAATCAACTACTCACATTTGCTTGCTAAGCGAAACGAACGAAAATGTAATTAAAGAGCTATCCATATGAATATTATTTTCATTGAAGAGAACGTACTTATGGCAATTTGAATTCTCTTTTAAATTATGCTCATTTTTATGCCAGTCACTCATATTTGCATTTTCCCAAAATCAATAACTGTACCGTTTACTCGAATAAACGGCAGTCAGAGGTCTGGAATTCGCCTGGAAGAGAGATATAGATTCATTGGTATCGATGAGTACACACTGCGCATTTTAAGTACCACAAAATATCCAATACCGGTACCAAATACCCAGAGACTTTCAGCACCTTCTTGAGATCAGCTCAAGAACTGTGTGCCTCTTTCTTTCTCACGTGAATCAATCCGGATATTTCTTTCTCTCTTGTTTCCATCCGCATGACCCTTTCGAGTAGTCGAGAGCGCGTTCCGCGCTTGCAATTCGCGCGTTCTAACTCGCAGTTTTGCTGAGCGCTACGCGCGCGACTCTCGTGGCTTTCACCGCGCAGGCCGGTGTGCGCCACGTACACAACATATCCAATCCAATTTTAGCCGAGAGTCAGTGCAGTGTCAGCCGGAGTAGCGAAAATAACTTTGAAACTTGCCACGCGTTTCGATTCCAATTGAAAGGAGAACTAATATAAATAGCTTTGTTATCGCAGCGGGATGGAGATTAAAGAAAAATCATCATTGTCGTCATCGGCCGAATTGCATCTGCAGCCGACGCCCGTTCAATTGTCAATATTTAAATCGAACGCTCGTTCATACGAATTTATATACTAGATCTGTTTCTCATCTTCTCCTTTCATTCTCTGCCTGTCTCTCTCTCTCGCATGTGACGATGTCAACGACGCAACGAACGGTGATTCACTTGGAAAATTACTGAGAGAGAGAGAGAGACACATGTCCCCGGCGTTTGTCTCTCCCGCTTAAGGGGGGAGAGTCAGGTCTAAATCAAAGATATTCGTTGCTGCATATCTCAGTCAATTCGCTAATAATGCGAAATGAAAAAATGTTCACTGGACATACCTTAAGCAAAGAATTTTTTAGTAGGTCGCAAAATAATTTGGTTCTTCTGAGTAATCTACAATATTTTTTTAAATTTCATATTTACACTCCATGCGATTATAAGAATTCCAGTAGGTTTAATATTTTCAAGTAATGCCTAGGTAAGCAAAATATGAATTTATACGACATGAGTATATACCAATACCGATTGAAAATAGCTCTAAACTAGAGGAAATGCCATGATCAACATTTTTTTTTATCTTAAATAAATTATAACCAATTTTTGGAAAGTAAAAAAATGCACTCATACAAAACTGACTACCTGAGTATCTTCTCTTAATTATGGGGGATGAAATTTCAATCTCATTTTATTAGCTATTTTTTATTTCTTCACTGAGTGGGAGGCAGAGAAGAAGCGAAAAATCGATAATGGTTTGAGGAATAATGACACAGTAGGTAATTGCGTACCACACGAAAGGGGAGATGGTACAGACCGGAAGTGTGCCTGTATATTATGTGTTCCGTCTCACCTACTGATGATCGCGCTCCTCTCTCCGCCAATCGTCCGGCGCACGTGTATTTAACTCGGAAGGTTAGCAGCGCTAAATAGACGTACGGCCAGCTGCTGATTCAGTGCCAATTCGCGAGTAGCGACAGACGTTCAGGAAAAAAAAACTTTCGTACCCCGGAGATTCGAAGGGATCGCTACGATTGGAGAGGATATAGCGCGCGGCCGAAATCGTGAAAGCGTGAATACGACTCAAAGTTACAAGCGGCAAGAGAAAGAGTAATAATGAGTGTTACCGATTCGCTATCTGTGATTTTTTTAAGTGTCTGCTCGAATTTTTAACACTATAATTAGCCATTTTCATTTTAGGCTAATTATCGCAAGATAAATATATATGTTATTAATTAGGCGATTTTTTTAATTTAATCAGTATGGCCGTACATTTTTTATTTCATTACCCTAATATTATCTATTCGTTTAATTGATCGCAATAACTATCGACAATTGACATTTTAATATTTCAATGCAATGAATAAAGAATGTACAAGAAAATTTAAATATTTTCAATATGTCGAACATTAGAGAATGAATGAAAAAAGCGTAGAATCTGCGACAATTACTAAAATTTCTCCAAGTGCACGTTATATTCCTTGAGACTTACAGCTTCCCGATAGGTGGAATTCTAAACGGTGCGCGAGGGGATCGGTCGACAGGTAGGAGTTCGCCTAATACCGTCGATAAGTCCTCGTGAGCGTGGTCCTCTTATTTTACGTAGTTTGTGCACTGTCGGACTGCTAGCGATCACTGGTGCCGGCATCGAGAGAGAGAGGGAGAGAGAGAGCGTATTTGGCTTCTATCGGAGTGTGAGTCACGCAGCCGTAGATATTAAGCTGCTGGTTCTATAGGAGATTTAGAGTGTTATATGCCTCTTGGTAATCGGCCGCTACTTATACTTGCATAAAGTAGCGAGCGCGAACGTGGAACACATGTGGACATATCGATTCTTCGCTCGACGTTGTGCCCCGCGCGGCTTCTCGGCCGCTTCTGCTGTTCCACTGCACTGCTGCAGACTGCAGACTGTTACACAGGCGCGCGGACAGCGCAGCTTGTGTGTATATCACGCGCGATCGTTCGTACGGTTTGTCGTGACGAGAGCGAAGTACACAGAACGAAGAAAGAGCCGCCGCTGCATAGCGCGAGCCTCACCAAGCGAATGACTAGACTCGAAGTGTAGAAACGGCGAAGAGGTGCACACGGAGAAGGAACGGAGTGTAAGAGAGAGAGGGAAAAAGAACGAAAGAGAGGCGGCTAACGTCGTCGCCACCCTTTCCGCGCGCACTATGACCTACATTCCCTTTGCCTATATCCGCGTTTCGTAGGCGTCACACGTTCTCACTCGACGGCGCGCTCGTTTAAATCTTCTAACCACGAGGCACAAGTCAGGCCACTGGCGCACAACGTCGGGGGGAAAGGCGCGCACAAGCCCCTTCGCTCGCATATGTAGTATTAAGCATATACACGTGCGATACATTAGTATTAGCAACGATCAAGGTCTCGGAATACGCGAGGAAGGCACACCGCCGCAGGTAACGCCACGGAACGTCTCGCACTTTGACCTAGACTCGTCCCCAAAGACTGTTGTGTTTATTATCGCATCCTCTTTTGATGAGTTTAAACTACGCCTTTCTGCACTTGAGTTTGTAAAGCTTGAAGGTTTTACAGCGGACCCTCATAAAGGAGTCTATGTTTTATACATAAGAATTGTGTTTCGCTTTGTTAGTGCTGGAAATAATAATAATCGTCACCTTGGCGAATCTGCTTGTATTCAATTTCTGGAATTGCAACAGGATGCATTGGGGGCTTTTTTACTTTTAATTTTGCAATACTTGTACGAATAAGTGATAGAAAAACGAATGCAGGGACATTGAAAATTGAAAAAAACGTGTAAAAACATTAAAGTAAAAGTCTAGAAAATGTTAAGATGGGAAGAAAATTAAAATACTTGCATTACAACACTAGTGCGTGCAGCACCGCTAGGTGGCGGCGGGGTTGAACTTTTCTCGCTAATGAAATGAGGCGCCAAGTGATACAAGACTCAAGCTATTTGCATACTTGTTTTAACTGTCAGAGCCAACTGAACCATCAGAAATCTACGCGTTCGTCATGTGACATAACAGCAGGTTGTCTTTATGTTCTGTTTGGCAATATTCTTGCATACTTGTTAAAAATGTATAAAATCTATGTGCACACGTTTCATGAATTTGCAAACGGAAAGTTCTAAAAATCATTTATATACGTAGAAATGATACCCTAGGAGAAACTACACCTTTTTTTTCATATCCAACGTTATAAACATTTATCCTCTCTCTGATTCATATCTGCAAAATAATATTCTCGTTGCATTTTTTGCCATTCGTTGATATTTAATCCTGTTGATATTACCGCGCCTATTGAATCCCGCGAAACCCTTGGGAAATCCTTGTATATTGCCAGTATCTCCCCTTGGTAACCGTTCGATCAAAACGATTTTGACAGTGATTGATCTGGACCAAGAGATAACGTGGAGCTAAGATGAGCTGGCAAAAATTTGACTTGCATCTTCGTCACAAGGGCCTTTTATAAATGGAGCCACTATAGAGCTGACTCCTCAGTGTCGATTTCGTCGTCGTCCCGAACTGGATTAGTCCAGCTACAGCAGCCGTAGTCGGGAGCGTCGTCAGCAGTGGAAAAGAGAATCGCCGACGACTAACGTCGGGAACGACAACGCAGCAACGATGATGTCTCGGGGATTGCGCAAGTTTGTATATAGTCCGAGGGGATATAGCCAGCGGCGGAGGGAGGGTCGTTAGATTTCATCGAGGTCACGCTCGACTGAAAGTTTGGTACTTCGGTCGGCTGACACCGTCGCAGTCGCTTTGTCGAGCAAAACGCCTGCCTCGTCGCTGAACGCCGAGCCTTTGTCTTTTCACTGCTTTTTTCTCTCTCCCTCTTTCTTTCTCTCTCGCTAAGGCTCGCTTTTAACGTACTAAGAGGTCCGCGTGCACGTCTGTCTTTTTACTAGCCGAGTAAGCAAAAGCCTGGACGACGATCTTGCGCAATCTCAGTGGCTGCGCCCGAGTTCACGTCTGTTCCACTGTTCTATCGTCTTGTTGTGGAGATTTGCGGTGTCGCGGTCAAGTTACGGGAGTAGGAAGTATTTTCTTATTTGTGGAATACAGAAAAAAAAAATCGCTATATCGCGATAAACTATGGCATCAATAATGATGAAGACATTACGCGAATGCTAGTAGGAAATTCTTTCTGCGGTAGAATCAATCGTTTTTCGTTCTGCTGATTAAATAGATATGGTCAGTGCGATTCAGAGAGTCTCTGTTCTATGGTAAATAGCCTGTGACACGTTCGACACGGGGAAAAAATCGTAACAGGGAAATTGCCTCCTGAATAGATAAACAAAAATGACATAAAATAAATGCGGTTAATCGACAAAATCAGAAAATCCGTGAGGCCTTATTTTCCTAGAAAATATAAGTTCGCGAATTTAATTATTTCCGGTAACTCTTCGATAAAATTGCATTTCTTTTTTATCTGCGGTTATAAGTACATTTTTTTCCGAAACTTCCATATAACAGTGATAATTGTACAAATTTTAGCAGACTCAACAATACCCATATAAAAGTAGAATCATCTGTCGCACCGAGATATTAACAAACAAATGATCGGTTCTATGATGCTCGAATTGAAATATCAATTTTCACAGTTTTATTCATAGTTCATTCGCCGGAATAACAATGTCGAGGGTTCCCGTTCGAGCGATACTTCCACGACCAATAAAATCCTCGAATATCATGAATGCAAATGACAAAAGAACCGCTCTAATAGTTCAAAGGGTCTGTATACCGTTTGGCCTATATACCATACCAGGAAGAGAAGCGAGGCGCTATTAGATTCCGTGGTCGTTGAGTTCGCGCGCGGGAGGGTTATTGCTCGCTGGTATACCCGAGTCGAGCATAATCGTTCTCGGTGTTGTCCCGCGGGGTCCTCGTCCCTACTTTTTCCGGTCCACGAAGCGGAAATCGTCTTGTACCGGCGACACGCCACGGCGAATCTCACGTCGTCATCACAGTAGAGCACACGGTCCGCACAACAACGAGAACAATAACATCACGACTGCGACAACCCGAGGAAAAACACGATAGTCATCATCGCCTTCGATATATATTTTGCATGTATCGTCATTATCGATATAGAGACACTTCCGGTGCTCCCAATCTGCTACTGTGCATACGACGACACACTATTATTAATTATCAATGAACATAGATATAGTTTTACCGACTTGCTGCTTGTGAATCGATGAATGTTAAGTACGGACGCGTAGACGGTGCGCGTATCAACTAAGCAGACACGAGCAGCGGCGCATCAGCTGACGCGATGAGATCGGCCGTTACTATCAGTAGCTATCGCGACCGCTCGCGTATCTTCACCTCTGCAAACTGCAGCCCGCATCGCAGCTCTATAAAGTATTGCCTTCGCGTCGGCATTTCTCGCGCCCGCGCGTCGACGGCTTCACTCGTCACCGCATCAGCAGTGGACACATAACAGCTACGATTTCTTTTTTTTTTTTTTTTTTTCATCTTCTTCTTTCTCGTGTATCCGTAAATATACGGGAATTTTTCAATCCAATTTTTAATCACACGTAACGGCTCAATAAAGACTTTTTATGGGCTCGTAAAAAAAAGAGGGGCACTCGATTCAAATGAAACGAGGTTAGAGGACTATAAATCTTTATGTCCTTGTCTGCGACCGCATGTTTTCCAGCTTCGCTCGTAGCGTCACCTCATTCATTCTTTTCGTTCTTATCTTCTCTAACCGGCATTCCGACTCAAGTATATGCAGCTGTGACTCTGGTAGATTTTTCAAAGATTTTTTTTTGTTTTGGAAATTCTAGAGATTAAAATAATATTGAGAAACAGATCGAATTTCGCAGTTGGGGAAGTCTTGGCAATCATGAGTCAAAAATTGTAATTGGACTTGTGGTTACATTGATATACATTTTTAGACGTTTTCTGGTTTATAAAAAAAATAATTTGTGGAACTGGATTCGATCGAAAGTCAAATCTATGAATTCTGAAATCGGAAAGTAAAAAAAAAAGATTTTTTTTGTCTAATCGCTCTAAAAAGACTTGAAACTGGTCGATCAGTATCAAAATATCTGACTTGAGACTGATAACGAAGCCAAAAAGGTGATATTCATTGCTCAATCTAATTATTCGAACAAGATCAACGAATTTTATTGGAATTCACACAGCAAATTCCTCTAAGAAGATGTCACACGATTGAGTTCTTCGAAGACCTTAATATCTATAGTTTCGACCTCAGAAGCTAACAAAACTCCGAAAGCTGTTTTCATGAGGAAGAAAAATAAGATGAACCGTAACGATATCGACTACGTCGAATTCACTTGCAACGGCTTGTGTGGGTAACTTTCTTGTCATCCGTTCATTTCGCGCACTACGTCCGCTTTAGTTTCGCGTGGGGTATGCCGGAAAGTTGGAATAACAAGTGCCGGATCGATTATTGGTGGGGCATCGCCGAGTCTCTTTCCCACGCGCGTTCCGCACTTCGTTTTCTGTGTGTTTTTTTTTCTCCATCTCACTCGCGCTTTCATCATCCATCTCTCCGGCGTTCTTTCCTTTCGTTACACCGCTTATCCGCGTGTCGGTGGTTGCCTAGGTCGCCACGGCAACGGCCTAGATTCGGCACGGGGCCGAGCGATCCTTCCGAAGGAAAAGAGACGAATGAGTCATAGGAATAGAGATATATATATATAAGCCAAGCGAAGGAATATAGGCAGCGGATCGCTCGGAGGATTCGAGATGAATGGCAGGCCATGAGAATTTTAGCCGCGTAGTGCGCGTGACTCGAGAAAAAGAGGATATTGTTCCGTTCGGGATCTTTCCTTCCGACGCGTTGTTGTCTCGTCCGCCGTCGCTTGCGACGCGCGTCCTTCTTTCCTTTGTTCCGTGACTTTCCGAGCTGAGAAGCGTGCAGAGTGGAGAAGGGGGGGATTTGCTTAACGGAAACGCGAAACCGAAACGTCTGGCAAGGAACGTCATAGCACATCCTCTAACAGTAAAAGCAAGGACTCCCTAAAAGTATGTCTTAAGGAGATGCTGGAGTAGAATTTTATAGGCCATTTCGTAGAATAGACTATTCATCGTATATATCCTACAAATATATTTTCAGTTCTGCAGAGATGTAATAAAAAAACTTCCTGAACCCCGGAAACGCATATATCTTAATTCAAACTGTGACATGTGTGACATTCCGAGCGGCCATATTGGTTTTTGAGAGGCTCAGTAATATCATTTTTTTAAATACTTGTTGTATGTTCTGAACAATAATTCGACCGGACGTTGAAGCATGAAGGTTTTTATTACATACCTGCAGAATTTCAAGTATATTTTTTTAGTATATTTACGATAAATAGTGTGTACTACGAATCTCCTAATCGATTTTGAGCATATCCTTAAGCATTTCCCGAAATAATTTATATTACTTTCTTCGTGCACTTTGAAAAAATTCGTAAAATGAAAATAATGCTTTTTTCAAGAATTTGTAGTATTTTGTTGGTAATTTTGCTAGAGAAATAACGTTACTTCAATTGAGGTCGCGAATATTAAAATGTATTGATTTGGGTACTGTGACTTTCAAAAATAATTGTAATATTATAACATTTACTTTAGCGGGGAAATTATTTTATCACAGATGCAGTTCTGAAGAACTTCATATTCGTCGTTAAAAAACGCGTTTGTTGTGCTTGGCGTAACTGGCCGATCTATTTTATTGCTGAAGTCAATTATTTCCATAATATTCACTATCAGGCTTATGAAACCGTATTTTATGGCCGTTTTTCCGAGTACTTCGGGCGAGACAATTGGCAATTTATCTAAGTGAAGCGCACACCACTCAACAATTTTGTCTATGCATTGATTTTTTAACTAATTCAGTAACAAAATATCGCGTAGTAAAAAATGAGTTTTCTTTAATGACCTAATCAATACATTTTACTGCCCGTCCATAAATCCGATCACTTTCCTAGAATACCGCAGGTCTCATCAAGATATCTTAATAAGACCTTGAATTTTCCTGTCGTTTAGTTTTTAGAGCACTGATATCTTATCGATACTGTCGAATATAATGATATTCTATAGAAATCGATTTGTGAAAAGATTTTTGCCCCCGAAACCCCGATAGCTTATCGATATAGGTAAATATGATAATATCTATAGACACCTGAACTTGAAAAGTTTTTCGCGATACATTTCCTTGAATTTTCTTATAGACTTAGTTCTGAAGCCCTTGTACTTTAAGAACTTGCTTTTATAAAATTTTGCAACACAGATTTCTTTCAATTTTCCGACAGTTTTACTTCCAGAGCATCGGTATATTGATATTGTATTTGAAAAACTTGCTCTTGAAAAATGCGCACGACGGATTTCCTTGAATTTTTCTACAGGTTCGCTTCTACAGCATCGATACCTTATCGATATAGTCAAATATGATAATGTCTATAGACACCTGAACTTGAAAAGTTTTCCGCGATACATTTCCTTGAATTTTCCTATAGTCTTAGTTCTGAAGCACTTGTACTTTACGAACTTGCTTTTATAAAATTTTGCAACACAGATTTCTTTCAATTTTCCGACAGTTTTACTTCCAGAGCATCGGTATATTGATATTGAATTTTTAAAAATGCTCTTGAAAAATGCGCACGACGGATTTGCTTGAATTTTTCTTCAGGTTCACTTCTAAAGCATCGATACCTTATCGATACAGTCAAATATGATAATGTCTATAGACACCTGAACTTGAAAAGTTTTCCGCGATACATTTCCTTGAATTTTCTTATAGTCTTAGTTCTGAAGCACTTGTACTTTACGAACTTGCTTTTATAAAATTTTGCAACACAGATTTCTTTCAATTTTCCGACAGTTTTACTTCCAGAGCATCGGTATATTGATATTGAATTTTTAAAAATGCTCTTGAAAAATGCGCACGACGGATTTCCTTGAATTTTTCTACAGGTTCGCTTCTAAAGCATCGATACCTTATCGATATAGTCAAATATGATAATGTCTATAGACACCTGAACCTGAAAAGTTTTCCGCGATACATTTCCTTGAATTTTCCTATAGTCTTAGTTCTGAAGCACTTGTACTTTACGAACTTGCTTTTATAAAATTTTGCAACACAGATTTCTTTCAATATCCCGACAGTTTTACTTCCAGAACATCGGTATATTGATATTGTATTTAAAAAACTTGCTCTTGAAAAATGCGCACGACGGATTTCCTTGAATTTTTCTCCGGGTTCACTTCTAAAGCATCGATACCTTATCGATATAGTCAAATACGATAATATTCTATAAAAACCTGCTCTTGAAAAGATTTTTACGGCGGATTTCCTGTGTGTGTCGAGGAGGACCGAGAATTCTTGAGTCACGTGACGTCGATATTGCCTAGGTCGCAACGGAAGAATGTTATACTATAATATTGGAGAATAGCTGGACACGCACAAGTCGGAGGATGATGCGTCAGTCGATGACTACCATGCGTTTACAGTACAGCATAAATATAAAGACGAATGTGTGCGTGAATCTATATATAGATAGTGGTATCTGACGATTAGCAAGTACGCGAATGTATATAGAGACGTCTACCTGGTCTTTGTGCTCAAGGTCAAAACACCGGGGAGTCTTATCAGAGCCTTGCCATTCGGATTAGATTGTTGCAAGCGATGATCAGGTGTACCCCCATGACAACCTTGCAGTGAATGTGCAATTAACGTATATGCATATCGATATTTTAATAACACACTAGGAAAAATTATAGTGGTAATTTTATGCACATACATATGTTTTTATATGGATACCATAGCATAAAATAAAAATGTAACCTTGTAATTTATAAAAGGGACGGAATTCCCTAAAAATCATGAACAAATTTTCGTTTTCCTTTTTTTCCGCGTATTTAAATTATGTTCTTATTTTGTTATTCTATGCTCTTAGAGAATTTATTGTTCGTATTATTATTGTTGAAATTGAATGATGTTTAACCACTTGCGTTACGAATAAACTTCACGATTGTGATGCTGTGTGCTACGATATAACGAGCGATAAAGGCCTATCGACGTGGCGTACACATTGCTCGCGGTTTTGAGACAAAAGCATCTCGACGTGCGTGGCACGTCTTTTTAGCGCAAGTGGTTAAAATGCCACATCTGAAAACTGTTAGCTTGATAAAGAATATCACCTGACAAGCACTACAAGTGAAACGCTTGGCTATTTTTTTTCCTGTCTTGCACTTGTCGTCATGTTTGGAATGCACTGATAAAATAAATTGGTTTCGGAAATTTCAATGCCGTTTGTCGGAAGTTTCTCACCGGCCTGAGTATATAAATTTTTTTTTCAGGATCTTTCGCAGAAGATATAACGACTTTTGCCGTGTATTTTCCGTTTCGATAGCCCCTTTAAAAATAAATTGGCTCGCTACTTGCGAGAAAAGCAAGGAAACTTTCAACTGCTTGCCGTTCACTTTACATTGTCGAAGAGAAAAGGTTGGAGAAGTGGCTCATGTGAGCTGACCATAAGCTTGCGAAAAACTTGACCATGAGACTAGAGGATCGACCATAAACCTATGAACTCATTCTCGATTTATCGCAAAGTTATGGACGACCCCTGCGCCACTCGTAGTTGGCTTTTCTTCCTCGACGACAAAAAGTCAAAGACGAGTAGCGCCTGCACCCGCCATAAATTTACCGAAGGATCGACGGTTATTGTCAGATTTTTCTATACAGTAAAAGCTGAAGAAAAATTTATATACTTTTGAACGAAATTTTCCGCCCCAGATTCCCACAAACTTTATGCTTATTTGATATTCATTTGTCAGTTTCAAGTTTTATTATTATTTATATTATTTATTATTATGCTCAGGGAAAAATTCCCTGAGAGCACTGCGTTTTACAGAAAAATAACTGTGTCACGTTTTTTTTTCCTGCTTAGCCTCAAAACGTCATCGCGACTCTCAAAGTTATGCGCCATTGAGAACTTCAACTGCCGATATCGCGTTATGCGTCTATATGCTTGCCGCATGTTATCCTCGTAACTATTTATGAACTGCAACGTAAAGTGAGACAAGATTTCCTCGGATTCATCGTTTAGCCTTAAGGGCCAAGGCTCGTCTCTGACGCGATGTTATGAAATGGTATTGCGGGCGAGTTTTCCGCGATATTAACTCTAATTGGTCGTGGAAGTCAGGGAAGCGGCGGTATTAACTGTAACAGTAGCGCGGAGCATGCACGAGAACGAGTCGTCAAGTCCCATCGACCCAGATCTTCAGCACTGCTAACAGCAAAGTGCGCCGAGATTATCGGCTCAATGGAAATAAACTGAATGCACACACTTGCGGCACGTAATTACCCTCGTGGAGTCATCAAGGAAGTCGAGATCCCGCTGACGATCGTTCTTGTGATTTTTACTGGTCATCTTATTATTATTACCATTTTTATTATTATTTTAACTACCGTATTACAGAAGCGCCATAGAAAACCGGTATTACAGTGACATGTGCACACAATTGCAAAATAAACATCAGAGGTATTCAAGATTCATGATCACTCTGAGACTAGGATTTTCATACACTCATGGAAATTAGTCGCGCCCACTCGCCAGCACGTGAGTAAGCTAAAAATAACGAATGGTGTCATTTCGGCGGCTTGTCATTTAGGGGGGCCATTTTAATTTAAAAAAAAGTAAGACCTGAGATTGAAAATGAATAAAGGCCTCGTTTTTGGAAGCCTTTTTTGATTTTTTATTGTCGATCATAACGTTTTTTTGGTAATTTTTACTCTTTTTCAATTAAAATGTCTCGCTACCCATAGAATACCCCATTTATGGTACTGAAAGTATTGTATAGTATAGGATTTAAAATATTAAATAAAAAAGATTTGTTACGGTAACGGGTTAGGAATCACTATTGTTATTGTTATTATTATTCTTGCCGTATTACAGAAGTACCAGAGAATACAGGACATGGACGGACAATTGCAAAATAAACATCAGAGATATTCAAGGCTCATGATCGCTCCAAGACAAGTATTTTCATACACTTATGGAAATTAGTCGCGCCCATTTGCGAGCACACGAATAAGCTCTAATAATAACGAATGGCGTGGTTACTCGCGATGATGATACCCAGAGAATGTCCACGACACTCCTGGTTCCTGCGCTCACGATATTCGCGCATTAAGGGTGTGACAACAAACCTGGTCACATAGAATAGAAAATAAGAAAGGTAAAGGTTGCACTTGATAAAATCGTATAGCGCGCATGAAGAAGTTACTCTTAATTGCGAATTCAAATAATAAAGTCGTTCGTGTGAATTATTTCAAGCCGAAAGTTTGGGTGGCAAAAATTCGATTTCATAAAATCGTGCAACCCGATAATTTGCGTCTATTCACGGAAATCGTGGGACGACGTCCTCGGGTCGTTCACCTCTCGTAAAAAACTGCAATAAACCTCGGAAAGAGATAAGAGTGGCACGAGCGGAAGATGAGATGCTCGATAATGCAATATAGATATAAAGAGGTATAAAAAAAAAATTAAAGAGAGCACATAATGTTACACTGTCTCAGCAGACACACTAGGTATACCAAAGCAACGAGGCGCACAAAACCATAGCGCGCAGGTCGTCCAACTCAGTCCGCTTGGCTATATCTCGGGACGTAACATCGTTTCGCGTTTGAGAAAAGCGCGACACTCGTTCTCTTCTGTGTGCTGTCACGGCAAATCGCAGAACTCGTACGGGCACGAGTCACGCACGGTCTCGTGACGGAGCCAGAACAACGAGACTCGTCAGAGAGAAGACTTAGTATTATGTGCCTTGAAGACGAGGTAGAGAATCTCCTCCATTCTTACAATCCTGCCTATCTTTCAGTGTTTTGCCGCGGAGCGATATGTGTGTGTGTGTGTTTTAGGAGCGTAGTCGTGACTAGCGTGGACTCGGAAACGGAACGTGGGACGTATGGCGCACAAGAAATATCGAAGAGGTCGCTGATTCGCGCCCGGTCATATTGTGTCGGTAGTTATATCTTTAATATGGGCTATTCCAGGTTTTGGATGTACCAAATTTAGGAGGCTATTTCTATTAAAGGACTAGGAGCCAAAGTAATAATAAATAAAGGCTTTTTGAAGCCGTTTTAGATTTTCTATTTTGGGCTATGGATTTTTTTTTGTGTTTTACTTTCGTAATTAAAATGGACTGAAAAAATGTTCAGCCTTAAAAATTCATGTCCTATATGAAGTACTGAAAGCACTGTATATTATAGGACTCGAAATTGAAAAAGCTTCCGAAAATTATGTTTTGGGATTTTTTTAAATTGCGCTCAAATTTATTTCCTACGTTTTTTATTGAAATCGACTGGCTGATGTTACACGGCCGAAATTCTCGGTCGGTACTCGTGGAATACCCCGTACAACGTACCCCTCTTTGAGTACTATGGAGTGTAATAGGCACTGGCACAGTTTATAGTAGGCATTAGCAGTTTCTATGGGGGGAAAGCGACTTTGTATATAACGTCGCGAACGTTGCATATCGATCGACCGCGAAACAACAGTTACTTTAACTCCGACTTTGTACTCTCTGAATCGCACGTGGGCGCGAGTATAAATCGCAAGCTCAAATGCTACCACACATACGAAAAGACCGGGGCTTATCGAGACATTCTTAACTTGAAGAAAAAAAAAAAATGTAGTGAGGTTGGAATAGAAAAAAAGAAATGTTTTTTTCACTGTAACTATCCATTTTGATTTCAAGTACTTATTGAATAAATTAATAAATCCCAGTTTAGGAAATGTTGACCACAGCAAAGAAATGATGAACGACGTATTAGAGAAACTTCACGCGAAAAATATTCTAAACATGTTTCTGTAACCGGTAAATCCACGGAATTGAATAAAAAAAATTCATAACGGTTGTTACAAAAATGAAAAAGAAGGACAAGGTTTTATACGCGAATAAAAAACTGTTTGCCGCCGAATAAAACGTAGGTATATGAATTATATATCCCCGAGGATACTTTATTTTAATGGGGTTGTAATTATAGGTTGTAATTGTCTTATGGCCTCTTGCACGAAAAGCCCGTCGGTCAATTTAACATTTTCGAAAAAGGAGATGAGTTCAGGAATCAGAATATTCCTCGAATAATACTTAAAAAAAAAAAAACAACAACCAGAAATAATTGATACAGTAACAAAATCTGTAAATAAATCAAATTCAATAAAAATCCTATATGAACCGAATAAAACTTTCACATTTATATCCATTGTGTTTTAATATTCCAAAAATGCACAATTTCCAAAAATGTATATGTTTACTATATCTCCCTTATTTCCTATACAACTCATAATTTTTTTTTGCTAATTAATTACATCTATTCAGCGATATTTTTTTTTTCATAGGGCAAGTGAAAAAAAAAGCCAGTTTAAATTGATCCAACTAGCCCCGACCTTCCTAACGAAGAGAATTCAATAGCAGCGGGTCGACGCTCGAGTTCGCCCGCGCACAACTTTTATTTGGCATTACCGCTATGCCATAGCGAGCTCTCGATGATGTTTTAATTCGCGGCACGCACACGACGAGCTCGTCGTGCGACGTTAACGAAGGAGACCCGATTTTACGGGCTCTTTTGAGTCACGTCGATGAGACAAGTGCTTGCCTACCTTCCTAATGCCTTCTATCGACTATACGCCCGCGCATACCCACACGCCACTTCAATATTTCAGACTGTCGAGAGCTCCTTGAAAAAAACATCGAAAAATTCCAGTTGTCCGATGACGCGACTAAGTCGACGATGACGAGATAAGTTTTTCTTTTTTTTTTTTTTTTGTTTGTTATGACGAACCTGAGAGGTAGGACTTGGCGCACGTAATGTAACCACACATCTGGCCGATCTTCGTCCACAGGTTCTTGAGAACTTCCGAGCTGTACATCTGGCTACCACCAGTTGAGCTCGGAGCTTCCGGATTTTTCATGCGTGCGGCCAGCTTGAATGCACATATATCCAACTGTACTTAAATCATCCACTCAGTGCGTAGAACTTTTACTTTTACACTATTTTTTGTCATTAGTCTGTATTTAAATACCGCAACTTTAGTGTTTTTTTTTTTTTATTATTTATTAACATGAAATATTTATACGTTCCAAATGTCTGTCGATATCGCAATTATTTTTTATGGTGGAGTTTATTTTTTTCACAATGAAAATCTGGTTTTTCATGTTTTTTTAAAATAAGTTATTTACACTATTTCTGTGGTTAAACTTTTTTGTATACATTTTTTTTTGGCAAACATTGAATTGTATCTGGGAAAATTCTGCAACAGCTTTTCACCTTTTGCATCCGCTCTAAAATGTGTAGATATTTTTCACTGTTTTGGCACTCAACTATTTCGTATCAAAAGAAAATTGATTTACTTTTATTTAGTTTATATTTATTTATTAGTGAAACACACGAATGTCCTTCGATATCAATGGCTTTCTCCAGTATACGTTACAGCATACTGAATTTTTCTCGGCAATAAAATGTCGCGCCGAGATGTAAATAATCCGACTGCCACTTGCTCTGTGAGCTTTCAGATTTCCTACGTCGACTTATGAGTTCATGTATATCATCGGATTACGAATTCCACGTCTGCATTCACCCAACTTTTCGAAAGATTTTTTCAAAAATCGCATAGAACGCACGATAATGTCGATGAAATTAAATGATTAAAATTGAATTGGATAACAATTCCTAGGCACCAGAAAAACGTTCGTTTTTACGTGTATTTTTTTTTTAAGAGCCACTGTACGTCTAATTACGATCGCGTGAGCAGTCGACTCGACACGCTGTTGCGATTGTAGGGCAATAAAAATATAGTAAAAAAAAGAAAGTCGGTTGCGGCCGGGAGTTTGACGTCTGCTGGTGGTATCCTCTCTATCGAATCTTTCTCTAGTACATTCACCGAGTGTGCGAAGCTCTAGCGTCTGGTTCGCAGCGGACCAGAAGCATACACTGTGATTTATATACACGTGCCCGTGTATTCCAGTGCTGGGTATAGTATAACGCGATCTCGCGGGTAGTCAGTCCACGGAACGGTGAATCTACTAGCGCAAAGTGGTGGATTCCCGGTTCTCGTCGGACTGTACGCTACACGGAGTGTGTCCTCGATGCGCGAGACTCTTCGAGTCGGGCTCTTTCCTTCTTTTATTCTCTACTTGCGTCTTCGTGATTCTTTGTACTCCGCACCGTCTCGTAAACTTTTATGCTCGATATATCCGGCCATGTAACCGCGAATATCAGCGCGAAACATTATCTCCAATTGGGTTTTACCAGATTTTTTAGAAATTACCAAAAATTTCTTTATCACTATCGACGTTTTTTCAAATTAATTTTCATTTGATAAAAAAAAGGATATATTGGGTTGAAAATCGGCAACCAGATATTGCTTGTGTTTTTGAATTTCTATTTTGCACTGAATACCGCGTAATCAATTTTTAATTGACAATGAAAAAACGTGTATTGTGTTAAAAATCGACATTCACGTATTTCTCGTGTTCTTGAATTTCTATTCTGCACTGAATACCACGTAACAAGTGCAGATCCAGTTCTACTGGTTCTGTGATATTTCCTTTTTTTAATGATCTTATTTTCGTATCGATAACAGTTCAGGTTATGACGATATGGTATCGTGCGTTTCAAGGGATGTTTTGAAGTTACGAAAATATTTGTTACACCTTTCCGACTTTTTGTTTCACTTTGTATAAAAATATATAAATTTGTATATACGTTTTTAAGTCGAAAATGGAGTGGAATCAGAGAACGCTGCTGACAGGTTGAAAATCGGCTTTCACGTATTATTCGTGTTCTTCATTTCGTATTTTTGTTTTTACCGCACATGATTTTGCACTGAATACCACGTAACAAGGCGCAGATCCAGTTCTACTGGTTCTGTGATATTTCCTTTTTTCAATGATTCATTTTTTTTTGGTTTCGTAGCGATAACAGTCCGTGTGACAACGATTTGTTACCTTTCAGCAGATTTTCAAAAAGGACGAACCGGTTTATCAAAACCGTTTATGTTATCACTTCACAAAACGAAATATACACACAAGTAGTATAAATTCAACACAAATACACGTGTATCGTGAAAATCCATATATAAATGAATCGGAAACACAGTAAAGTCAGAGAATGCTGTCAGCGGGTTAAAAATCGGCTTTCACATATGACTCGTGTTCTTGAATTCCTATGTTTTTGTGCCCACAATTTTGCGCTGAATTCCACGTAACATGATGTAGATCAAGTTTTACTGGTTTAGAAGTTAGATATTCACTTTTCTAGCAATTTTTTTTTTTCGTTGCGATAGCAGTTCAGGTGATAACGATTTCGCGGTCCCCGGACGCGGGAACGAAGCGTTATTATCGTGCTGGAAGCGCTCGCGTACTATAAAGTTGGGTCCGCGTGTGTCCGAGCGTGACTGACTAACTCGCGACTGACAGGGACAACCGGCCAGCCGACAGCCACTTCGACGACGACGAGGATACTACACGCTTACTGCGTGACGCAATTCGCCGCAATCCACGCGACTCACACAAGCCTCTATGCATTATGATATATCGTATGTATATATGGGGGCCCCCGCGAGTCAAACGGCTCTGCCTGTGGACCTCGGTAGGACGGGAAAGGACGGAATGATCGCAGCTTCGATGGGGGGAACCTATACAACTTGAGGTCGTAAGAGCGACGAGAGCAATCCGAGTCATTGGGTAATACGGGTCATCTTTATTGCGATTACATAAATTTGAAAATAGCTAAAAGTTGCGCAATTATTGAGCGTCACCTTCGATTTTTCTCGCGGATATAAGAATAAAGATTATTCAATTAATTGAAAACAATGATTTATAGTGAAATTTAAACTGGCATTGTTTATTGATGATTGCAAAATTGTTGCGCTTGTTGAAAACATTTCAAAGTAAATTGAAGTTGTATTTAATGCTTTATCGATTGTTGAAGAGGTTGGAAATAAAAAATATGTAGAAGCGGAATAATCAGTGTGGAATCAATTAGCCGAAAAATATTCAACTCAAAAATTATAGATGTTTACAGGCTCGCTGTGAATTAACTCGATGGCCTCGACATTTTTTTTTTTTTTTTCTTTGTTTATGTAGATTGTATCAAACACATACTTCAACGAATATACACGGAACTTGGCTAACCTGATCTTGTAGTTAACCAAAATGTCAATTCGGAGGTTGACGAGAAAATAAAATCACTGCCAATGACGGAAAATACAATTAACAAAAAAAAAATAGCAATTATATTATGAATTAAATTCAAATTAGGTCCGGATATTTTTTTTAAAATCAATTAATAATTACTATTAGCAATTAAGAAGCTGAGATGCAACGTTGTAAATTACACAATACCAAAATAACAGTCTTTCACATTAATACTGTTTTATCTTATTAATAGTTATATCCATTCTTTGGCATTAACAATTTAAAGACTTTCAAAGCTTAGTACAAAATATTACCAATCTATTGTAATAGTTTCTAATGGCTTAGTGATGAATAAATCGTAAGTTTTAATGCCGGTGAGCACATCGCTTATATCATTCACCGGAAAAGCTATTAGTCTCTAATTTACCTCAAACTATTGTCTCCAATCCAGGCTAAAATCCCTCGAGGCGATTTTACTCATTACAAGAGATTTATTTTCATCGATAACATGGCAAAGAAGTTAGAAAATTCATTGCAATGACATCATTTGCAACACTGTATTTCATAAATATTTATCGTTTAAATTACCTACTAATATTTCATTCGCAACATATGCTTCTATTTGTTAAACGTTGAAAAGTTTCTCTAAAAAAAAAAACAAAACAAAAAAAACGAGGATTTCATAAACCTTCACGAAACATAATCGTAGAAAAATGTCACCGGATGCTTAATGTATTGCACCATAAATACAAGACTTCCATTGTGTCGCCGAATTTCAGTCATCAATTTTTTCTACCTCCATTCAAAACATTAAATATCTTTTTATAAACAGCTCAGTTTATTACAAATCCAATTTCACCATCCTTTCTTCAATTTCAGTGAAATAATTTCTGCTGAAAGGAGGAATATGCCCAAAACAAATGATCGCTTTGCGTGACTGACGATTGTCGAGAAATGTCATTGCCCCAAAATCGCCAATTCTTGTGTCACAATTTTTCCCTAGCTGACCCGAATTGCCCTGCGACATCACAATATCCATCATTGCCTCGGCGCAGGATAAGGAAGGACAGACATTCTCTCAGTTTCCATGGGAACGTTCGACAAGCAGTGGCAGTCACCGTAGTCATCGTCCTCGTCGCTGAAATCTCCTGGCGTTGCCGTAGCGGATGACGACGTTTCGCCTCGATTTTCCGTGTTGCTATTGGCGTCGTTGATCTTGCCGGGTCATAAAAAAAAAAAGCTCAGAGCGTAGCGTAAGCCACAATAATGCCCACGCCCGAACGCACCAGCAATAACGAGCCGCACCGTCACAACTCCAAGTGGACTCGTTTCTTTCTCTTTTTTTTTTTTCTCTCGTCTCGATACTTTGTGCCCACACGCACGTACGTGCGCCTAGTCGCTAGACGCAACGCAGCTCGAATATCGCCGTCGTAGCCGCACACTTCGAGCGTGCATTTGACCTCGCCATAAGAAACGTGCGGTAGCTCGAAACGAAACGTAGTTATTGGGACTACTATCACATAATTGACCGATATATGCACATATCGAGGCGCCACTGGTACTTTAGAGGCAGACATTTTTGTTTCCACTCCATGGTACTGTAAACCATATAATAACAATAACAAGAAAATTAATAGTAACACAGTGGAGAGTATGTCGAGGTTAGATTAATAATAATCGTAATGATCCTTCTAATGAAATTTTATTCCCGCACAGTTGGCACGCGGAGGAGTGTTTCTGTATCATTATTTCTGTGGGAATTCGTCGAATAGATATAACATACCGCGGTAATACCTGCGAGTGTCCCCCATTCAGAAGCGTGGGAGAAACAGATACGGTATTATGGTTATGTACTATATTTCCATATGTTCGTATGGCTAGAAAAGAGAGAAAAGTACATTGCGCACCTGTGTAGGTGTATGTCAGACACAGAGACACAGAAGCATCGCAGGGAAATATTAATTCGTGTATATAAAGAGAATAATCGGCACAGGGCGGTGGTTTAGTTTGCAGTTGTACATTTGCAGCAGTTTTGCCTTTGTGTGTGAATGTATGTACGATGTGGCGTCATATCGGCGTAAAGTTGCACGCTCGACTCGTGTCGACTAACTGTAAAGCGTGCGAGCGAGCGAGCGAACGAACGAACGAACGGCTTGGCCGGAACAGCGCGACGAGGGATATTAAAGTGGGTATGGTGTATATAGGTATGTATCTATATAGTATATGGGTGGGTATGTGTGCGAGGGAACGTTCGTCCTCGCTCTCAGGTAGTACTACTGGTATGTATACGCGTGTGTTATACACAGGTAGCCAACTAGTGTACATCATACACACCAGAGGCTTTTACATTTGGTGTGACATAGAAAAGAAACGACTTGGCTCACGGCGGACCGACGGCCTGATTAAAATTTGGCCTAGTATCGATCCAATCGGCTTGGGACCCAGAATGCTAATTTATCGCCTCTGTTACTTCATAAAAATTGTTTAATTTCGTAATTATACGGTTCGCTGGTAATGAAAATAGATAAATTCGTCATTTTGGAATGACAATTCGGAGAGAAATGAGAATAGGATTGGTCGGGATTATTCGTTGGCACGACCTAGGAAATGAAAGGTCGACGGATGTCTGAATTCCACCGAACGAACGTTTATTGCTATTACGAATAACAAATTTGTAGAAAAGGCGTCTTCACGATAAAAAATTACTGAAATTTTCGTCACTGAAGTGGTATATTGACAGTGGGTAAAATATGCAGTCGGTAAAAATCATTTGGTATAATTTTCCATTTAATTTCTTTTTTTTTTTTGGGAATCACAGTGGATTTTCCTGCTTTGTCGAACTTTTTGTCAATTGCATCCCGAATCTGATTTTATTAATAGAAAACAAGAAGGAAGAAGGCATTAAAGCATTAAATTCGTTCATGAAACTTGACAAATTGCCATATAGAGTACCGTACTAATTACCCGCTAGTCACATAATATTAGTTAGTGACCAATAATTCGATAGCACTATTTAAAATGAGATACCAATTATTAGAAAAATATATCTTGATTTAAAAAATATTTTAATTGAACACTCGCAAATGAATTAATTAAAGAAACGAAAAATCACGAATTATAATTGATCCATTGAGCAATTAACTCTCTCCTTTCGCTAGCACGGGTATTAATTTATCTTCCTAATTGCAACTTAAATTATGAGCACTGAGTTACATTATCAGATTCGCAATGAGAATTGAAAATTTTCGAAAGTAGAGCGTCGTGAATTAAGTCATATGCGATAGTGCAAGTGTGGGTAGGTAGGGGCACTGCCCGCAGGAAGTTACTGTGTCGTATCATCGCTATGATATTCAATCCACATTCGTGGAACGGACAACGAACACTGTCGTGACTATCCCAAGCGGAAATACCTCGAGGCGCACGCGAATCAACTGAAAGTTGGTCAGTCCTGCGTGAAACCTACGCGAGTTGCTAAAAGGAAGCTCAATTCCTTACAAAGATCCTGGTGCGAGAGAGAGAGAGAGAGAGACATTAGATGGATCCAAAGTGGGAGAAATCGGAATCGCGCACGCGCGATCTAATGTTTATTTATCGAGTTTACGGTTCATCCTCTTTCCGGCCCAGTTATCGCGCGGGCACTCACTTCGCTAACTTCGCAACCAGAGACGAGCCTCCGGGTCCGAGCGACTGCACAAGAATCCATCTTCTGTCCTTGTATCGTATCTCGTTGCAACGAGAAAAAATATTCAATTACTTTCCTCGAAATGGAATGAGCCTTTTTATCACTAATTCTCATGCAATATTTACTTGCTTTCAATGAAAGAATTCGATTCCAAAGAGAACATTTCATTGACCTCAGAGAAGTGGGTGAATTAAATTTTTTTCATTAATTACAAATTTTGTTGATCCGGAAGAAATGTTTGATTAAGTAAATGACTTATAATTATTTCTGTATTTTTTACGCTCAGTACGGAATGGAAATTTTATTTTCTATGAAAAATGATTTATTGGCTTGAAGATATTTCTTGGTACTTCTAAGTCACTATATTTCATTGAATTTTGGATAATTCAAAGAAACGATAATAATAACGTGAATGTTTCATTTCATTGACTACAAAGATATGCTTTTTCTTGGAATTAATGGAACTTTTTGTGTCGATGTGCGATACGGATAGAAGGCAGAGAACACCGGTAGTCGGCTGTATTTCCCTCACCTGCCGGACTAGATGAGATTCCTGATTCTTATCTCGGTATGCGAGTCAGTACGCTTATTCATATTATCTGCGCATATAGATTATACGTATCGCAACACAAGCAATGAACTTGGAACGCAATTCGATATTTGTTTTTATCTTTTAGAGTCATAAATTTTCGCGAATTTGTGAATATTTATATTTCGTAATTAATAATTCATCGATTAACCCACAAGTGCGGAAAGATCGCAGCGAGCATTGTTTTCACACTGTGGCAATGCTGAGAACCAAAGCCAAAGTCGTTTGCATGTACATGAAATTTAATAACTGGAAATATATGTAGTCAGGGTCAGTGTAAAGTCTGGATTTTGAGTATTCATCGCAGAGCTGGAATTTCGTTTCGTGCCGCTTGCTAAAAATATGCTCAAAGTTGTAAGGCCACGAAATATCTTTTAAATCAATATTAATTTTGTAATTAATTAGATATTGTTATATTGAACCAATTGGAGTTCGTGTTTTAAACAGTTGTTCAAATTTCTTATTAATTGCGAAGAAAATGAAATTTTCAATAAAATTTCATGATAAAAATTACCAAATATAATGAACACCCCGTAAAATAAATCGTGAGAGTTTACAAAGCCAGAACTGCCTTCTCAAACATTGACATGAAAATAATAAACAAAACGGCACAAATGTTCCAAACTGTACAACAAATTTCCATTTCGCATAGTAGCGACGACTTAAAACTCTCATCAATTACATAATTGCATAACTCGAAAACGGCACTGATGCCTTCATTTCTGATAACAAATCAGCGTAACTGTAATTCAAGTTTCGCTTACATAATTCAAAATGCCACATTCGAGAACTTCTGTCTGCCGATTTTTTCATAACTTCCGCTAAACTTTCGCTCCGTAGGCACACGCATTACAAATATATTTTTGTTAGACAATAAAACAAAAAAATTTCACCCAGACTAAAAATATCGAGTAAAGGGCGTTTTAAACTTTAATTAACCCACCCCACTTAACTGACATCACGATGACTAAAATGAAAATACATCACTCGAATTTCCCCGATTCTTGTTAATTTAAATAATTCCAAAAAATCGGTATTTCATTCGTATTTCAATATACAATAAAATAAACAAAAAAAAAAGGCCCACCTGACTTCTCCGTGGGTGGTTGACCGATGCGGCTGAACCACCTCAGAAATCTCCGTGCGGTAGTGGCGCTGGGTGGTCGACATCCGTCGAGTATGACGATACCACTTCCGTTGTTGTTATTGTTATTATTTTTATTATTATGAATAATATTATTATGACGATGGTCCAGATTGTTGTGCTGGTTGTTGTGATGATTGTGATTATTGAGATGATGATTTATATTATTCCCGGTATTTGGCGTTACGTTAGTAGGACGATTGTGGAGGAGTAGCCGATTGTCGCCAGCGACATTAGCGGCCCCAGTGGAAGGTACGTAGCCGCAGGCCGACCGTTCGCTCGGCGTTTCGGCAGCGGAGTTTCTGCTGTACGGTGACATCCACGTGTTGCAAGTGGTCGACGAGTTGAGATTTATCTTCGCTGGTTCCGGAAGCCAGCTATAGTTAGCAGCCTGCACAGGCATGGTTTGTTGTTGTCTCGTCGTCTCCTGCTCGTCCGACGAGTCGAAGACGAATCCGCAAAAGAGAAAAGTCATTCGTGCGAGTTTCCTTTTGAAAGAACAACAACAACACCCGAAAGCTTACAGCGATATCATGAAAATCGTGACAACTGTCAGTCCTTCGAACTCGTCGCTCGGGTTTGCAACACTTCACGCAATTACGCGAGAGATTTTTTCGTCGCGGAAAGTACACGTCACTGGAATTCCCTCGTACAAAATTATAACGTTCACTTCGTCCTCGATACCGTGGAGATCCAAAAATCCTTAGTGCCAACGATGTCGCGGCTTCCGTCGTGTCACTTTGCGCGGCGAGCGGCACACTTGACCAACGCACGAAACTCCGGTGGTTATTAGGTGAGTGACGGGAGTGTTACACTCGCGGTCAGCGACACAGCGCGAGTGCCTCGACGATGATCGACTGAGGCTCCTATCGTCGTTCCGCAAACCCAACCGCTTTTCCCTCAGCTCCGCGAGATAATCGCTATAGCACGGAATCTTTCGATAGATGGACGGACAGATAACGAACGACACTCACCACACGCGCATAGAAACATACACACACACACACAGGCACTGAATCCACAGGCGCGTTCTTCCCGTCACGTTGTTTATATCACAATCTCTCTTGAATTTTCCAATGACCGTCAGGCTCTCGTCGCTTTTATCCACATTGTTCTCGACTACACACACACACACACGCACACACGAAATTAATACAAAGTGTGTGTCGGTACACGACGAAACCGCCGTTCCTCCGTGTATATAAAGTACTGTTTTCTTATCTGCAACGACGAAGCAACAGTTTGCGTCTCGAGACGCTATCGCGCGAGTTCTCCTCTTCTCGCGTCGCGTCGTTTCGACGTCACGCGTTTAATGCGGGATCCCGTGCTTACGTAAGCTCACCAAGTATATATAATACGTACATCTATTGTGCGAGAAGAGGTGTGTGTGTTTGTGTATAAACACATATATTTATATATATTCCGCGTGAAGTGCTCTCCAGGCTCGCAGCATTTTCTTCGATATATTATTTCGAGACTGCCGACGTTTTCGTCCCGCGGAACGTTAGGCAGTTCGAGCGGCTACCGTTGCCGTTAGAGTCACAAACCTGGTAGGCCGAAATCTCTCTCTGGGCTCTCCCGCGTTTTCTCCGCGGTAGCGTATAAGTTCGGGCTGGCTACGAGCCCACTTTGCGCGCACTTCTCTCACTCGTCTGGCTGTTGGGCCGCTTCGCGCGACCTACTCGACACGCTCGACCCGTGCCGCGTTGCGCACAGTCTACGCTCTTCAGGGCTTCGCGAGGGAGTCGTGCGAACGCGATTCCCACACGCAATCACCGCACACCGCGGCGGTACGTCGAATGCGGTGCAATAAGCACGCCGAGTCAGCGACAGCGCAAGACTTCGCTCGGTTTTGTCAGCGCGCCCGCGCGCCAGTGCGTACCTCGACCGCAGCAGGCGCGTTCGACTAAACAAAGGTATTAGTAAGTATGTTGAGAGCTCGGCGTTGCGGGGCTCGCGTGACCTCGAGCCAGACCCCGATCGAATTTCCGCCTCTCTACATACGTGCACACAGAGACTCACACATGCACGTGCGGCGGAAAGTCAGCTGCCCGCAAGTAAGTCCTGTCCTGCGGTGACAAAGAGGTGGCAACCTTGTAGCTCTTAGCCCTGTCGTTCGCACTGATGATCACGTCTCTTCATCAACTAGACGAGAGGCTCAAGTTGTGGTACGTGTATTTATATAATGCGGGGCAGGGATCTATATATGGTTCGCATGATTTTAATTGATAGTGATTGCATTGAATGAAAAAGAAAAAAAACAGCGATATTGAAAGTTGCGCAGGTGAACAATGTCAATGAAATATCTTCTATTGGCCTGTTCCTCCGGTTTTCAAAGACCGAGATTCTTTCACCAGCCGTTAATATTTTCACGAGTTTCTCGGGTGTGATTTTCCGGTTTTTCACATGTGTACTCATGCAGATAGCAAAAAGTCAATTGCCCACGAGTTAATTCTGGTCTGCGGTGACAACGAAGTGGTGACCTTGCAGCTTAGCGACGTTATGCGCACTGATGATCACGTCTCTTCGTCAACTGGACGAGAGGTTGAGGGCGTGGTGTATTTATGTAACGTTGCGTAGAGATCCATATATGTCAGCTTCGCTGATTTTAATTCATAGCGATTGCATTGAAAACAAATGAAAATGAGCGATTGTGGAGGTTGAGCAGGTGCACAATGTCAATGAAATATTTTCTGTTGACCTGTTTCTCCGGTTTTCAAAGGCCGATTTACGATTCCTTTATAAACGGTGAATATTTTGGCGAGAAATTGTACGAGTTTGCCGGGTGTGAATTTCCGGTTCTTTGCGTATGTGCTCATGCAGATACTCGTGCAGAAAATCAGCTGTCCGCAAGTGAATTCTGTTCCGCGGTGAGAACGACGATGGCAACCTTGTTGCTTAGCCCTGTCGCTCGCACTGATGATCACTCTTCATCAACTAGACGAGAGGTTGAGGTTGTGGTGTATTTATATAATGCAACGATCTACATATGCCAGCTTTGCTTATTTAGCTTGATAGCTATTGTAATGAGAACAAAAAAAAACCAGTGATAGTGAGAAACAGTTGCGCAGGTGCACGATTTGAGTCAACGTTGACGCAAATTCTCCTATTGACTTGTTTCACTGTTGAGAACAACGCTGTACTTTGTTCCCTCGATTTCCGAAGGCCAGAAGGACATTTGATCCTGTTTGTTAGCGATGAATATTTTACCGAGGAATTTTACGAGTTTGTACGGTGTGAATTTCCGCCTATTTACATACGCACATAGACATAAAGCGAATAGTCAACTGCTCGCAAGTAAATCCTTAGTTCCGTCGTTTGCACTGATGATCTTCATCACTTCTCTTCATCAACTAGACAAGAGCTTCAGATTCCGCTGTGTTTATATAATGCAGCGTGAAGATCTATATATCAGTTCCGTTGATTTAGCTTGATAGCGATTGTAATGAAAACAAAGCGAAAAAAAAAAACTGTGATAGTCGGCGTAGCTGCGCAGGTGCGCGTCTCGATTCAACGATCACGCGATTTTCCTATTCGCTTGTTCGACTGTTGAAAACAACGCGAAAGACGTTTGTATCTGAGCTATCCGAAGGTCAGCCGCATCGTCGATCCTATTTATCACCAATGAATATTTTGCATCGGTGCGAATTCAACGACTCATTTGTTCGTCGGGACTTTTTATAGCCACAAGGCGAATTTAATCGTCGGGCGAACAAGCGAAAGTGGGTGACGCTGTTGTCCCAATCTACTTGTCTACTTAATCCGCGTGGACGCGGTGAGGTGTCATCATTGGCATATAAAACTGTATTGGGGGCCGGACTTTCTTCTGCAGTATTTCACGCTCGAAGGTCGAACGGACGTTGGCGCAATTTATTTATTTTTCTTCGCTGTCGCGTGAATTTTCGAGGAAACCGGTTGCCGGTCTTTCTAACAACCACAGGAACAACAACAACAACAACCTCTTGACAAAGTGCTTTATTGTTTATTTAATCCAGAGGCAAATAGCGTTGCCATCGCGCGAACGTCGAGAGTCACAGCCAGGAAAACTCGCACACAATCTTATCGTCCGTCGTGCCGCGTGTGTGTAAGAGAGCCACGCAAAAACCCGTTCGTTCCTTGTCTCGTGCCCTGCTGCTGCTGCTGCTGCTTGCAGCCCGTGCGAGACTCTCTCGTGAAAAGACTCTTCACCTCGAGTAGGAAGGTACAGGGAAGCGAGAAGCTAGTATCGAGGTGCGCGAGCGAAGGAGGGAGACGCAGATAGGAGGAGTAGTCGGTCGGTCGTGTTGCTTGTTCACTGCACCTCCGTGTGGCCTACACACACACCGGGGGGGCCACCAGCCACTGCACCACTCGTTCTTCAGCTCCGTTGGCCCCTGCGTCTTCGTCTCCGACGAAACTTATGATTCTCACGTCCACACCTCCTGTCCCTTTAGCATTCGTATCTCTTATCCAGGTGAATCACCTCTACGAGCCAAAGATATCTCCGGGGTTTCGAAAAATCCAGCCTCGGATTTTCTTTAACCCATTGTCGATAATAATATCGCTGTACTTTAACTGGAAATTCTTATCGGCATTGTTATTGCCTATTTTCCGAATTTATTATCGTCATATTTACACTGGTGCGGGTGTTTTATGCGATTTTTTTTTTTTTTATGCAGTTCCCGTTGGATTGCCTCGCACGATTTATAAGCGACTCGATTGCTCGCTCGCTCAATGTGCACTGTGGCAACGAGCGACTATTGTCACTCTCCACTCGGAGAGTCGTTATGTGCGTGGGGAAACAACAGTATAAAGACGTGTCGATTGCGCTATGTGCGTACAGCCGGCGACGAGACGGACCACGACTGTTGCTGCTCTCTCCTCTCTGCTTCTGCTGCTGCTGCTGCTGCTGCTCCTGCACCAACTTCGAGCACGAGCGTCGACGCGAGACTACGGGCCAAACAGACACTGTGAGCCAAGCTAGCGGCAGGCTTGCTGCTCCGTGCCTCCTCACTCTCGCCCGAGCAACAGCCGCAACCAGCAACAGCAGCACGTTTCTCAGTTCTCCTACGCTACGCTTACATGCTGGTCGGGGGATATTCCCTCTCTCTATGTATGTGTCTGTCTGTGGGTGTGTGTATTCTGCTACACTCTGTATCCGTGTGCCTGTCTCACAAGCTTCGCTACCTCGGACAATCTATCGCTCTATTTTTCTCTCTCTCTCTCGCGCTCCTTTCCTAACTTTCGTCGGGCACATCAGTCTCCGAACGGTCTGCATTGCGGATAACGTCCGTTCATTGTGCTCTGCTTGTGATTATAGACGGTGACCGGCCTACCTCACGTTCGTCTCCGTAAAGCGGCGGGGCTTACAAAAACGCAGTTTATAATTATTGCGGCAATTACATTGTTACGAGCGATAAGTGACGAATTCGGGAATGGGACGATAGATTGACATGCGCTTTTCGTTGGCTTTGATTTCATTGATTAATATTGTGGATATACACACAAATTGGTGTTATTAATTTTTTATCGATTTACTTGCGGTTTTGACAATTGAATTTTACGTATTACACATTTTTCTAATAGAATGAGAGATCTCAAGAAATATTTGAAATATCTAATATTCTATTTTATAGAATGTCGATAGAAATATATATTTCTCACGTAGTTTCAAAGCTGCGACATTCATTTATCTAAAGCTGCATTCAGGACATACAATTTTTCCGCAAATGTATGTTCAATGTACCCACAAATTATCATTTCGTATTTATTCGTTTTCTAGTGAACATTGCATTGTTCATAAACTATTTCTACATTGATTTATATAATTCCCCTTTTGTCACTGATGTCAAAATATAAAATTTTCAGTGCTGTCTCTATTGCAGTACGACTCATCAACTCTTCCTTACCATTTTAACTACTCAGATAGCAAAGTGTCAATGACTTACGAGTAGAATTTCGCAAAGCGTGATACTTGAATAGTCAGCATATTTATACAGGGAGGCGCTCGTGGAGTAATAGGTCGTTTACACGATTAATATTCGCTATGTGTGTCGACTCTCCAGCAATGCCAAAACTCCCCACACACACACACACGCAGCAATTGTTGCCGATCATCATCCTCAGCATGTTTCGTCTTATGTACTGTAATATAGGTATGCACGGGTATATGCAATCGCAGCACAAGCGCACCACGCATGAATTCACGAATTGCTGATGATGTTCTATTCGTGAGCGCACAGCCCAGAGGCTCAGCAGCACTTCGAGCGTGCCGATTGATTCACCGCACAAATGCGGCACCACTGGGTATATTACAAGGTACGTACGTTCGTAGGTACTGTAATATGTACTATAGCGTATTATACCCTAACATGTGCCTACAATTTATATATATATATTCTTATCACAAGCAAAGTGCTAGTACGTATATTAATGATGGATTCCGTAATAAGACGTATTATACCCCAGCAAAAATCAACTTTTTTGCCTTTGATTCTTCCTAGAGAAAGCTTTGTTTTTATCAGAATTTTGAAAATAGTTTGAACCGTTGAAAAAAGTGGTTTAGAAAAAATGTGTGTGGTCTAAAGAGTCTGCAATTTATAGTATTCAAACTTATTTATAAATTGACCTTATCGGTTCGAATTTAATGACATACAAAGTACTGATCAATGTTACTAAAATCGCTGGACACATTTCGTTTTTATGAATTTTCAAACATTTTGAAATTCGCTCGTCAATTCGAACGTATTGCACACATAGTTTTATGTATTTATTTTATCACAGCTAGAATATCTAGTGGGCGTTACTTAGGGTTTATATGTACGTCTGCCTAAAGCACACATGTGTACAATATTTAGATATGTACATGCGTGTTACGTCACGTATAAACACCAATTCCTGGTTGTTTTATTTTTAAGATTTTGAAATGACTCGATCAACGTTCTGACTCTACAGTTTTGTTAACTATCGGAGATCTAAAAAAATAAACGCGATCTTCGGCAAAATCGGTGAAGCCGTTCGAGATTTCTAAAATTAACATTCTTAAATGCAATTTTAGAAAATCTGTTTCAGCGGTTACAAATTTTTTATGCAAACGAAAGAATAGTCAGTGATATCATGTACATTACATTTTCGTAGCACGTGCATAAATACTGTATTTCGTACCATCGCATGTTATACCCTAACAAATGCCTACAATTTTAATATATATTTTTTTATCGTGGCCAAAGTGCTCAGTGGGCGTCGCTTTGGTTTTACATGCGCGCCTACCTAAGGCACACGTGTGTACAATCTCTGCAGATATGTAGTAGACGTGTTACGACACGTATATACACTAATTCCTATTCGTGTCGTGGCGCACTCATGCACGAGCGTTCGACCTTTCGCCTCAGCACGCTCACTCGCTCCAATTCGCCGCGCGCGCGGTCAAAGTTTATTCTCGATCTCGAGCTCGACCCTCGAGCGCGATGTAGATACACCTACTACGAGTATCTACAAAACTATTGGCCGGTACTATATGGCACACACGGATGTTGCGGTCTCTCGCATCCGCACATGCGGAATTTCTGGCTTCGAGACGAATTTCAGTTCCTTTTTCCTCAGAATTACCAGGATGCAATATATGGCGCAAACACATTGGCCGAATTAATCAAAATTTTATTCAGTGTGCTTTGCAAATTCAGCATTCAGTATATTTAGTGGATAGATTTTTTTTTCGAAATTACTTGTGATAGAAAATCATATTTTATATTATTATAATATAAAATATAATTTATATATAAGTATAACATATAAATTATATTTTACATTATGGTTTTTCATTGAAAAATCCAGGGATTTACAAAGTGACGAAATTGCCAAGAAATAAAAAATTGTCTGCATGAACTTTTGCGAAACGTGAACTAGTCCAAATTTCGTACATGAACGGAATAATATTCAGCGACATACAACTTATTGAAGATTCATAGCAGGATTCGGATTATATAAAAATTTGAATTTATCGTTATTACGTCCTGGCCCCTAAAATTTCGCGCAACGACATTTTCTTAAATTTATTCGAAACAAGAATGCAAATGCTTCTTTGTCACTAAAATTTTTCTTTAACTTCCTGTACGAACCTCTTCTACAAGGCAAAAGTGAGGAAAATACTTCATTGCAGAAGTCTATCCATGAAAAGTGAAAAATAATGAGGAAGCAATATGAAAGTTTTATTTTACATCCGTTTGAAAATTCAGGTCGTGATTACTGTATCATAGTGATACACCATTTTGTGCTGAAGTTCGAGATACGCGAGCAGTAGTATACTTCGTCTAACGGGGCCGCGCGTTCGCGTTTCTGTTATAACGGAAGGTGGACCCGGCATTATATAGCGATGAGAGTCCTGTTGTGGACTCGGCTATAAAGTCCGCATGTGAGAATCGTAGACGAGCGCGTACGCAGAATACTGTTTTCCAAAGATTACATTTATTTATTTTTATTTTTATTACACGATGAGAGACATTATTCACAGCGCGTTTACTGGCTATAAATTATGGAAATCCGCGATGCACAACGCAGAACTGAGGCCATTATTTAATTACTGTATTCAGATTCGCCGGAGCAAGAACGAGAAGCTTAAGATACGGAACGGCCTCGAATATTCGCTCCGTCGAAACGTTATAAATATCGAGCCTGATTCGATTAACTATATACCATATAGGGAATCGACGCGGCTTATATTCCACCAGAGCTGCTATGTAGAAATATTGTACTTATTGCCAGTGATAGAAATTATTAGAATAAAACTGTAATGGATAAACTTCATGCTTCGAACAATAATAACGGGTTAATTAATAACTAATATATATGTATACATTTAACGATGAAAATTAATTTGGAATCACTGATCAAAATTTTAGGACTTCTGTTTGGTCATAAATTTTAGCAGACATGCCAAAAGAAGTTTATTTTTCACTCATTAGTATTGGAATATCAATTTCGATCTAAATTTTAGTTAACGATAGTTGAAAATTGACAAACAAAATCGCCTCCCTTTTGACAACTTTTAGTTAACAATAGTTGAAAATTGAAAAACAAAATCGTCTCCCTTTTAACAACTTTTAGATGACGTTTAAAAAAATTCTTCATCAATTACTTTCACTTTATTTATGAGAAAAATGATAAGCTTCAGACCAACAACCGATCAGTTTGACAAACCGTCTCAAAGTTCGATAAAATGAGACCATTGATAATAAAGAAATACAGATACTAACCAAGTTTTTCCTCTACTTCAACCCATTATTTTGACTATCCCTGTTTGTGATCACTCAATGAATGATTAAAAGAAAAGCGACGAAAGTTGTTCGAGCCTTGGCATCGGAATTATTGAAAACATTAATTTCCCGTAAGAATCTTCGTCACAGAAGATATACGAAACGTTTGACACAGCGCGTCGTCGTCGCACGCTAATCCAGCACTTATATGCTGGTAACGATTGAATTTCGGTCGAACGCGCTGGAAAGTACGACGATTTTTATTTCGCAAGAGCAGCAGCGGTCTTAAAACACCCGCGCTCGCGCGGTTAACGGCTCGACGACCCGCGCATCGGAAAAAATAGAAAGCGTTACGACGGTTCGGCGCGGATCGAGAGCTCGCGGGAGCTCCTCCTCATTTTCCACTCTCTCGCCCTTCTCGCCCGATTCCCATCCATCCGCTGGTGGCAATTATCATCATCATATACGGAGACACCGAATCGTGTCCTCGCCCTTTTATCCACTGTAACTAACATCGCACGGCCGCGCCTTCCACTTCCGAATAATCTCGCGATTACACTGTAAAAAATAATGTACTATAAGTTTTCATTACACCGCGAAATTTTCATTAAGAAAATTAATAATACTTTGTCGGAAGTTCGTATAATGTTATTCGCATAATTCGTTGTAATAAATTCAACAAGTTTATTTAATTTTCAACACACAAGTATGTTGTAAAATTAATAAACGGTATATTAAACACGTAAAAATAATAATTCATGTTTAATATAAAAATACCGTAATATTACAACATTACATAAATATATATACAGTGATTGAATTTAATCTTCTGCATAACCGGTGTATTAAATTTAATGTACCGGTTTATGCATAAAAACGTCCGATAAATGTGTATTAATTTTGAGGGGAGTATCTTTTACAGTAATTGGTATATTAAATTTGATGTGCAAGTGAAATGTAAAATTACAATATTTTCCACTAAATTCTATGGAAATAAGATGATTTTATATAGTAATTGGTAATCATATTCCAATCGTGCATTAAATTTAATATTCCAGGGCGACGTTACTTATTTTTCATTTTTCTCTCCACATTAAGTTGTGTTTTTTTAAATCGAAAATAGTCGATAAAGTAACCGATAAAATTGCTGGTTACTTTCATAACTCACATAATATACCGATAAATTCATGGAAGGTATTCAAAGACTGGCTACACGTACTTTACCGAAAAATAGCCGGTAATGTGACTGCCTACATTACCGGTTATTTAAGCGAACCTCATAATTGACCCACGAATTCACAAAACTAATCGTGACTCTCTCCACATCGTGACCCGTGCCAACAGCAGCGCAACACGCAACAGAGCGGCCCAAACACAATGCAAAACTTATCACGAAATTTCTACAACGAATTTCCGTATACGGAAGACGGAGTTGTTGGCCTTCGCGTGTTTTTCCACGCTCATTTAATTTAATAACACCGACGGCAACAATAACGATAATCAGATGTGCGGCCCACTTCCGTGTACGAGAATTGGTCGTGCGAGATTCGACCGCGGCAGAAGGAGAAAGAAGAGGGGAGGGGAGCGGGGGTGGAGTGTAACGCTTGAGAAAATAGCGCGCGGAAAAAGCACGAGCGTATCTCGAATGAGATTCAATCTCAAAACGCTGACGAGGAAGACGATGAGATCGTAGTATATGGACACGTTGTCGAGCAACGCAATCGCACCGCGCTCTTCACTTTGTCATTTAGCGCAAGCCGGATTTATAGAATAACGATGCGAGTGGGTGTACGGAACGCTGCACGCGGCATGCGCAGCTCGTAACATAATCGTTTACCCGCCCTTGATAAAACTTCCCCTGAATACGGGGCGATTAGTAAGATTTTTTTGTTTACTATTTAAGCGTGTATAGTTGACTCATCCCCCAGGAGACCTGTGCCACTCTCTTAATTATCAAAGGAAGACGAAGAGATCACAGTATGCAGTGCGACAACGTAGCAACTCAGCCACACCGTGCTCTTCACTTTGTCATTTAGCGCAAGGCGGATTTATAGAAGACCGGTGCGAGTGGGTATACGCAACGCTGCACACGGCATGCGCAGCTCGTAATGCAATCGTTTACCCGCCCTTGATAAAGCTTCCCCTGAATACGGGGCGATTAGTAAGATTTTTTTATTTACTATTTAAGAGTGTATAGTTGACTCATCCCCCAGGAGACCTGTGCCACTCTCTTAATTATCAAAGGAAGACGAAGAGATCACAGTATGCAGTGCGACAACGTAGCAACTCAGCCACACCGTGCTCTTCACTTTGTCATTTAGCGCAAGGCGGATTTATAGAAGACCGGTGCGAGTGGGTATACGCAACGCTGCACACGGCATGCGCAGCACGTAACGTAATCGTTTACCCGCCCGTGCTGCAGCTTCGCCCGAGTCCGCAGCGATTAGCAAGGTTATTAGGGCGTCCCGCACAATGCTGGCATTCAGCGCTCTGTACGGTGCGTATTATGTACTAGGAAAGCATACGTATACATATACATATATATGGCTATGCGAGCGATATGCACACTCGACGAGCGACGAGCAGCCACGATAGTTTACCCATCGTCTCGTCGTCGTGTCGTAGTCTCTTGGTCGCCTCCACTTATCCCTATACTATTTACGCGGACGCACAGCAGCGGACGAAAGCGAACAGTGCACCCGAGTGTCTTCGTCGATCGTATGGGCCCGACTAGCAACACGGATGGCGTCGAGAACACACTAGACGGCGCGGCTCACCGTCGCCTCGCACCTAATAAAATTAGGTACTATCTGATGTTATGCTCTTTCCTGGAGAGAACGATTTATCAATTAATGGCTTAACTGGAATGAGGGGAAATTTTTTTCACAATTCTTTTCTTACGAGGGAAGAAGTAAAAGGGGTAAAGCCAGTAAAAAATGGCAGTGTAAATAGAAATTTCTCAAACGACGACGTAATTTTTGTACGTAAATTCGGGTTTTCGTAAACAGGTTTATAGATTTTCATCGTTTATTTTATACGAATTGGCACTTTGGTATATTTATCTCTGTACCATTTATTTCAAAACGTTTACTACCTCTTTTGAATGTTTTCGCCACTAGAATAGCCACATACCATAACTTCACTTCAAAGACAAAACCTTATTTTTAGTCGAATATTTCAAAAGCGTCAATTTCTTCAGTGTGACGATTATAATATCGCAGGGTTGTAAAGAAATAACGTTACAATGTCTCCGTGTTGTTTGTCAGAGTTACGTCGTCGTAAAATTGTAGTAAACAACTGACAGTTACAAAATTCGTTGGTTGTTTGATGTGACAAATCACTAGAAAGTTCATCATCAAAGATCACAACATGCCAAACTAAAAGGTACAAGAAAATTCTCCGTAGCGTTGAATGTTTATTTATTTTTTTCCTGCGCCATGAAAATAAAAGACTTCGCGGAATAGCTGCAAGAAAAGAAAAACAAAAAACGTCCTTTACGACCCGTACAGAAAACCATGTTTACGATCGGTTTGCATGTTTCCGTCATTGACCCTTTCACTTGAGCGCGGCAAAGGCGAAAATAAATATCGTAGCAAAGTGGTTAACCCTAGTAACACCGCTATTGGTAAACCTTAGGAAAGCATGAAAGGGGCATCGTCGAAGAGTGAGTGAGATTGTATCAGTTCGGACGAGGGCGTTCAATCTCTGCTGCAGTGGTGGAAGAAGCAGGTCGCCCGGATCGTTTGCCAGTGGTAGATAGCGAACAGTGTAGGTCACGCCGTACACGTAGATCTACCTATATACAATGCATACGTATATATGCATGCACATACCACACATATACATATTACAAAGCACAGAGACTACGAAAGATGCTACGATGCTACCATTGCGGAACCTTCGAACCTCTTGGGAAACATCGATTGTCATCGAGATGCACACTTGACCCAGACAAAACCCACGTGCATCGTGCGCTTAGTGGCCGTGCTTGCGGACTCGCGTAAAAACGCACTATATATATATATATATATAGCGCGGCCCGTAGAGCGCAGATAAAAAGGCTACGGCAAGATGCACGTACGTGGACGGGAGTCGGGCTCGTCGAGGGCACATACGCGGGCACTTTGCCAGAGCCCGAGCTGTATATAAGGTGTATAAGGACGAGAAGAGTGGGAAAGGCGCGCGCAGTGCAGGATTTGCGAGAGAGGCACGTCCGCGGGAGTCAAGCGTCGGCGCGGAGCATCACACACGGCTTCTACCTACTCTTCTTTCTGCCCGATACTTATAAACGAAGCTATAGCTCCGCTCCGCGCCTCTAGGAGTTTCGCAGCACAGCCAGAAGTTGGCAGACTTTCAAGAATTGACCGGGCCTCTCTCGCGAGTAGACCGAGAGAAATACCGCTGCGGTAATCTCCATCTATCTTCTGTACCTTGTAAACGTTTGGACGTTTCTACCAATGCCCGTTTATTTTTACGTTACCTCGCCTCTGTGTGTACACGAGTCCTCGCTGTGTGGGACTCTAACGTACGTTCACTTTGTAAGCTCGGGTATTTGTTCGCAGTTGAAAAATATTTTCGCTCGCTTTACATCACCGGATTGTGCAGTTGTCATAACTTGCGAGGTCCTACGTTTTTATGTATACGCTAAAGACTGAACGTGTGTGTGTTTTTTTTTTTTTTCGAGAGACTTTACAGATCTAAATGTTGGTCTGAAAGTTGTTTATGAAATAACAGAAGATCAAAGTCGTCGATTAAAGATTTTTTTAGTACCAGATATTATTCTTAGAACATTCTTTCAGTGCAAATGTTACGGTTGAATTTATTACGCCCACGCAAACATTGAAATTATAAGTGCGTTGGCAGATTATTTTCGCATAATATTAGTCGCTACTATCGAGTGACAACTATTGAGGGAAATGTTACTGTTTTTATTGTTTGCGACCAAAATATTTTATCGCAACGTAGAAAAAATATTTGAAGTCTATTTGACTTCTGTTATAGTTTAGTAATAAATATATTTTTTCAGCATTCCCTGGAATAGCAGGTATTGCATCCCATTTGAGAGTGCGAGAAGAATCACAAAGTTAAATTTTTATCATTTTAACTATCTTTTACATTTCTGGTAATGAAACCTCAACTTCATGCAGGGGTTTTTTGAGGTGTCAAAATTAGCCCGTATGTCGTGTGAAATATTCAGCAACTCACCTTCTTGATTAGGGTTATTTGGATTGGCGTTAGGATGCGTAGTGAGAGAGGACGGTGTCTCGTCCTCCGCGACGCCCATTGTCGTTGTTCCTGTTTGCCGGTGATGCGTTTCCACCTCCGTAGCCTCTTCGCACCTGCGCGGTTACGAAAACATACATTGCATTATATATCATCTACGTGTGCACATTCGAAACAAGGTTTGGAGGTGTTAATGGAAAATCCTGTCGACTGTACAAAGCCTAGAAACCTTGAAATCCTCCGTATAACTAAGCCATTCGTATTTTAATTAATTTAAATTCAAGAGAATTTTTTTTTCAGTATATCCAAACTTTTTTCAGTTAATTATGAACTCTGAACCAGAATTCATTTTAAAAAAAACTCAAATAAACAGAGACTCCTCAAATTGAAATTGGCACCTGAAAATTTAATTTTCTCCCGGTAAACATATTAATTAATTAATAAAAATTGGTTGCCAGGTTCTCTGTTACGAAGGAAATACTTTTCGCTGGAGACAAAGGAAAATAATCTTTACACACGACCGGACGATTTATAATTCGCCTGCAAAACGTTTAGTTCTGGAAAATGTGGCCGCCGAGATCACCAACCGTAGACGGCTAACGCAGAATACCTGATGTAACGGGGGATAGAGGGGTAGTCCCGAGTCTGTCGGATCTACGGGAATGCCATCGACATACGCGACATTTGCATCTCTCGTCAGTCGCGCGTTGCCGTGAGGACGTTGATCCGCACGCGCGTCGTCGTACTGCGTGCAATATACTTATATATCTGCTACCTATCAAGCGTTTGAACGTGTATATATATATACTCGTCGGCTGCGAGTTGTCGCCATGCGTCAGGGGAGCTGATCGCTTAGCTGATCCACGGTGAGTCACAGCAGCTCGTTTTTTTCGCGACCCAGAGGGCTCTGAGCAACGTGAAAGGGAAACAGGTGATACTGTGAGAGGAAATTCAGAGTTTAGTGGCAATCAATAATTCCCAAAGCTCTGGCCTTTTATTTTTTATTTTTTCTAAAAAAAAAGGGGAAAAACACGTGATATATAATGTATACTGCGTCTCGAGGGAAGTGGAATATTCTATGCATTCCATTCAATACCCATAATTACAACGATTACAATTATATTCGAAATTGAAATTTTTGGATTTCCGGCGCAGGATTTATGATGGATCGCTTGTTTTTTTTTTTTTTTCAGTAGAAAATTTAAAGCTTGGTGGGAATGTTTAGTTTTCAAAGCTTTTACCCTTTAGTTTTTGATAATAAAAATATATAATGAATATTTTAAACTACACCTTGAAGGATGAGTCAAAAGAAAAATGTTACATGAACTAAACGACAAAGATTTTCTCGTACAATCATAAAGATTCTGCTTATATTCGCACGAAATCAAATTAGGGAAATTTCGTCGCAGGATTCACAGTAGATCGCGTGTTTTTCTACCGAGTGGCCTCCGCGCGACGAAAAAGGGAAACAGGTGTTACATATTTCTATACCCGGGCCTGTGTCTCAAAACAGCTGCAAGACTAAGGTAGAACCATTTAACACGCACTAACCGACGAATATTCTCACGTAGGGTCACGAAAATGCGAATTTTGTTCGCGAGCAATAAATATATTTTAGTATTGTCAAAATACACGATGATCCGGTGAGAAAATGATTTTTTTTTCGTCTATTTAAACAAATTTTCATCATATTTTTCATTCCAGACAGTGATTTAATTTTTTTTAATCATGTGAATTCGTGTCGAATTAAGCAATTAATAAAATTATGTCTTGTTCTGCTTATCTTTTCTTTTATCACCAGAAAGTGTAGACAAAGCTCTGATGTATCATTAGCTGATACATGGTCAACGATTATTATTATTATTATTTCACTTTTTGGCAGACGCACCGTTTGTTGCGCACTATGTAAACAACGTCAGCTTCGCTGCATTTTCGTATTTGCCTGTTCTTTTTATTTTTCAATTACATTGCGTGACATTCCGTTTTTAGAATACTTAAAAGACGCGTGGTTAAAACAATTTGCTATTTCTTTTTCAATTATTTACTTTGTAAAGTGAAGTTTTCTCGTTAAAGTAAAAAGAAGGACGTAGTAAAACAAATTGTCAAAACCAAAATAATTCTTTGTGTCTTCGGGTATTTTTACCAGAATTTTCCAGATAATTTTTGTAATTCAGAACAATGTTAATTCGAGTCGAATTGCCGACCCTTTGGTAAAATTGTGTCTGGTGCAGTTAGTGCTATCATCAGTGTATAAAAAAATCTCATGTTTGCGAGAAAAATATTGACAAAGCTCTGCTGTATCATAAGCTGGTACACAGACAAGGATTCTGACCGAATCACTTATTGGCAATCGCAATATTTGATGCGCGCTATGTAAACAACGTCTGCGCCGCTCGTCTGTTTCGTTTGTTTTTTTGTTGTTGTAAATCTGATCTCGTGACGTTATGTTTTAGGATTGCCAACAGACGCGTGATTATTCCCCTTTGTCTCAACTCGCTTTAATTATTCCTGACTCAATTTTTCGTACAATTGTCAGAGAAGCTGTCTCGTTGTCACCTGACGTATCTGCTATTCTATTAATCATCACCGAGCCGTGTATTTCTAGCTCGCTCGATAGACCGCACTTATCCGCCTAATATACACCGCGACTCGCCAAGCGACGACGTTCTTTCGGCGAGATTCGTGCTGGACCGTCTGTGGTCAGCCAATCGTCGTCTCTTTCTCTCTTTGCTCACGTATGCCAACGTCCTATAACGGGTTTTTTTTTAAACACAAAAAACACACATATATACATATACACGAGAAGCCCTTGGGTCAGTATACTTACATCTTAAAACATGGAGAAGGCGCGAAACTGCATCCGAATGCCGTTCTTCTCGAGGACGAGGAGCGCGAGAGATTCTCCTCTCACTAAAAGAAAAACAGGAGAAAAATGTAAAATCTCCGACGATATCCCGCGAGTCCCGAGCGGAGCACACTCTCAATCCGAGTTCGCGCACTCACTCGCGAAAGAATTCGGCTCACACGGAGAGTAAGATTATCGCACAAGAGGTCCGAGACAGTGAAATACACGACGACTGCGCGAGAGGATATCGCGGTTGACCCGTTTACAGAATCTCGAGGCTCGAAGAAAAATCCGTTCCGCGAAATGCCACGGAACGAGAGCCAGAAAAACGTGAAAAAACAACAACCTTTCTATCGAGCAGCACACACGTCCGGTGCTTTCGATCAGGGTGAGGGATTCGTGGCTCAGGAGCTTCGCCCCCTCGTCCTCGAGCCGTTCTTCTCCCAGCGCACTGCGATTACACCCTCAAAAACGCACGACACTTCGGATATCGCAGCATTCGCACATCCACGATCTTCCAGGCTTGTCGGGCTTAGTCCTTGTTATCCCGAACTATCGATAACCCAACGTTTTTGCTTATGTTAATTGGTCGAACTTGAAGATATTGACAAATACGGAGGCGTCGCGACACCATCGGACAACATTCCCGATCGCGCTCGCAGCGCCACCACTACTAACCTCGAGCTTCTACGGAAGCTCACGAGGCAGCCCCGACCCATCGGCCAATAGGAGAGCGCGGTTACTCCGCACGCCAGCCGACAGCCAATCGGACTACACATGCGCTCGCGATCTCTGTCGCTTGTCGGAGCTCAGTTTTTGCACACATGAGCAGTGGGCCAGAGCTGGCACGGGCTTTCGCAGCAAGTCCGGTACGATAGCCTCGCTCCGGTCTTCGCTTCGATAGCCCTTTGTCATTCGGTCTTCCTCGTTATCGTCGTTTTGTCCGTCCCTTATCGCGGGTTCTTCTTGCTCGCGGCCCTACAGATGGATAACGCACAGGTGAACCGTTATTTTCGGGAAATAATAAACACACTCGCGACGTCCGGATTCGAGGGTACGTGAAGCACGCCTCGCGAGGCCTCTTTGTTTTGACAGATACACGCGCTCTCTCTCACTTTCTCTCTCTCTCTCTCTCTTTCTCGCAGACCGAGAGAGTTTAGCGTCTTTCCCTAGATTCTGTTGTTATTGTTGTTAATTAGTTTTTCGCATTGACAGATTATGCTTCGAGATACTTTTCGGACATTCCGTACTGTTCGGTCCTCTCGCCCACGACCGACGATGGGGTGCCGGTCCGGAAATTGTTCATCGGCAATCTCGCTGAACGAGTGAGGAAATTTGTATTATTGGAATTGGAGCGCTTCCAAATTTTCGGGCCTCGAAGGGACTCCGAAATATACAATCTAACGAGCTCACGTGCTTCTTACAGACCACCAACAAAGACTTGGAGAAAATTTTTTCTACATACGGCAAAGTAGAGAGCTGCTACCTCAAGAGAAATAATGGAAAAAGCAACTTTGCTTTTGTCACCTTTGCCGATTCTGCCGAAGCACTCAAGTATGTTGGGAATTTTATTTATTGTCGCGATGAGAGCATTTTTTAAGGTTCGAATGATTGCAGTCATTCTAGTTATTGTTGGATGATAACTATCTACGGTTGGACTATGCAACTTTGTAGTTACGCAGAATTTTTCTAATATCAATTCAAAAACAGTTTGCTTGCGGGACGTAAAGCTGATTTATCATTTTATTGATCCACTTACGATTATGTATAAGATTGAAATAATTTACAAAAAATCGGTACATTTTTTACTTATGTTTCGACTTAATATGAAATTGTTAAATTAACATGTACAATTCTAACGACAAATTTTTTTGTTTTTTATCTACATGCGGCTCTTGAATTGTCCTCATTTTTTAGTATACCCACATTATTTAATTAGTATTTCCGCTTTAATAAATATAACTGTTTATCTAATGTAACTACCAAAATACATGCTTTGAATAATAATTGACGGTTTTTAACTAATGGTTGCGGAATTAATTCCGGTGCATATTGCAAGTTAAGAAAAATTGATAAAATAACTTGCGTCTTTGCAGAGCTCGTGAAGCAGCGTACAGAATGGCGATACAATTACACTGCCGTGTCTTGAGAGTTTCCCCTGCAGACTCTTGGCACCAACCTGACAGCATTGAGAATCAAAGAAAATATTGTGCCACTAAAGACAGTAGTGGAGAAAATACAGAGGAGAAGCCTCAAGAGGAAGGTTCCAATGATGATGCCCCAATTCATATGCTGAACGATGATTGCCTCATGGAAGTATTCTTATGTTTGCCAATTGCAGACAGAATAAGAATGGAGAGAGGTATTTTCAATTATTCACGACCAGATAAAACTTTTTTGCTTGTTATGAAACTATCGTTAGTTTGCTGCAATTCATTTTAAGGCGACAATTGATAATAATTAATAACTATTACTTCACACAGTGTGCAAACGATGGCAAGCGGTGAGCCAAGAATCCTGGAGAGCCGTGAAGCGATTGGATCTTGCGACAGTGAGTTGGGGTCTCAGTTCCAAAATTCGGCAACAATCCGTGGACACAGCGGCGCTCCGTAAAGTATTATTGCGATGCGGTGGTTTTCTCAATCACATAGACTTCTCGCATCCTCATCTCTTAGGCTCCAGCGCTCTCACGATAGTCGGTAAATTTTGTCCGAATCTGCGAGTGGTCGATATATCGAACATAAATCTTTCGCAATCGGGCATCAGATCGCTGATGGAAAATTGCCAGAACATCACTAGATTCTCGATGAAGTCGTTAACGGGACCCTGCGAGAAAGATTTGTCGCAATTGTTCGCTGTTAATAAAAAGCTCAAATACCTAAAGATCAGCGAGGGATATCACATAAGCGGCAAGTGCCTGGGGCACTTGCCATGCGAGACGATTGAGGAGATCGATCTGCGTAACGGCGTCGTAATTTTATCCTGTCACATCGATGCGGTAAGAATTCACGCTCCGTTTCACCTCGATTCATTTATTTTTCTCGTTTTTTTCTCTCTTATTTTTGTTGAATTAACATAAACATTACGTCCGAAACAGGCTATCCAAAAGTGCCAAATGCTGCGCACGCTTTCGCTGAGTTCTTGCGTGTGTCTTGGCGACAGTACATTGCATGCGATCGCCACTAGGCAGACAATTACTACGCTCAGGCTCCTCGACGACTTTCCCACAGTATCTGCGGTTGCGATGCAACAAATCGCCCTGCTCGTTAATCTCGAAAGTTTGACCGTCAGGAAAAACTACTTGGTTACCGATACTTTCTTACAACTCGTCGCTGCCAACTGCAAGCGTCTCTCTCATTTGGATATTTACAGTTAGTAATGTTGCGATATTATTTTTACATACAAAGTTGAAAATAATCGTAAAATGGACAAGTTTTTTGCCTTCATTTATAAAAAAATTTTAACTGTGCAATGATTCACTAATCAACGGTGTAATTTTATAGTTATTATTTATCGCATATTACAGAATGCACATCAGTAACGAATGAAGGTATGGCGAGCGTCGCGACTTTACCGAATCTCCAACATTTAGTGATAAGTTACGTGGTGAGTATCACGGACGAGGCTCTCGCTGGAATGCACAATTTGAGGACTTTGGAGTGTCGTCGCTGCGTGGATCTCGACGACCCAGGAATTTCAACGCTAATTGAAATGGCACCGAACCTCGAGCTTCTGGATTTGTCCGGATGTTTCATCACGAACAGCACACTCGAAGTTGCACTGAGAGCGACGAAGCGCCGCAGCAATAACACAATTCTGAAGATAATTGTCGGCGATACTTTAACGAATTTAGCAGAAATCACTGATGTATCGCCGCTGCTTCAGATCGTAAACGTATGTTTGGATCATGAAGCGTACGTGAGAAATGTTCGATACGAAGAGGTTTTTGGCAACTCTTAGTGGAGTTACTATCAATCGGAGACGGACGAAACCTGCCCAATTACTTTTTCTTTTCTCTCTATTATCTCTAGTATAGTTTGATCGTCTTTTGTGTTCGTGAATTATTTCGAACCCGCACTGTGATATAGTCTTTCTTACCGTCTATAATATTGTAAGCTACGGTATAGCGAAACTGTTTTTTTGTTTCTATTTTTTTTTTTGAGAATCGAATCAAAGAAACAATTTTTCCGGTTTCGTAATTTTTATATGCCCGTATATTTGTACTAGAATTTTCGTGAATGATCTGTGTAAGTTAGAATATTTATATATTCAGAGAGTTCCAAGTGCCCGTGCATTGTATGTATCTAGAGGCTGAAGTATTAAAAACGAAAAAAAGAAAGGAAAAAAAAATCAACAGAACGCAACGGCGTGGTCCGTTTTTTTATAAGCGTTGTGTGTACTAATGTGTGTAGTGATATTTAAATAAAAGAAAAAAGAATTCTACAATTGAAAAGAGTTTATTCGCTTGTAGTTTCTAACAGGGTTGTAAACCTTCACACATTTATCGCGTAATTAACTTAATAGTTATCATTTTGCACCACTTATCTGCAACTTGATAAAAAGTTCTGCAAATCTTTTAATGATTGAATATACAATAAAATGTATACTGTTTTACGGAAAGTTTCTTTGAAAATGTCCATAATGCATTGAGAAAGTATGGGAGAAATTTTTTCCAACAAATTTTCTGCAATATAGTATAAAACATTTTTGTTTGTCAATTATTCAAAAGTTCAAAATGAAAATGATGATTATAAAGAAGCACATTTGTCTTTATTTAAAAGGTAATGGAGACTTCGAACTCTGGTTTGTAATCAAGAAGAGCATTGCGTATTTAATCTGTAATTTGCTATAATATTTTATTGATATACCATATAGACGATATTTCGATACAGCTGCTATAATTATAACATGCTCTTTTAGCACAACAATTGAAAGTGCATAATTTCATTTAGTAAATACCAAAAAACTTACGAGGCTCATTGAAATCCCAGCGGTCATTGATATTATAACAAAACGAATGCAGTTGCTCTATTTTTCGCGGTTTCAATCGATATTCGAATAATCCGTCGGCATCGTCGTAACCAGCCCTCCGACGCACGGTGCCTGCGGGTATCAAACCAATATCAGCCTCGAGCTTACGACAAAAAATACAAAAAATCAGTTCTTGGGCGTTTCACGCTTGGGCACATCGATGCGTTTCACCTCATCTTCTGTGTCTCTTAAACATCACATTGCACTTGTAGTACATTCCGATAATTTTAAAGCCAAGTCGGAAGAGGCTAATCCTAACTACAGTCGCAAGGTTGATACGATGGAAAGACTTATCTCTTTACTTTTTTTCTTCTTTTAATTAGGCGCGCTATCAACCGGTAGCATTAAAATAATATATATAACTCTGTTTCGAGTGACGATATTCATTATAAAATTTCCCATGTCCAAAAGGTGGGCACAGCTTATTGTTATGAAAGGTCCATATGGGTTCCTGGATATAATCAATTTTTAAATTCCGTTTTATATTAATTCAAATACATCCGAATTTCTGTAATCACAGCTTAAAACCTCGGGGTAAAGACGCGAAAAATGAAACAGAAAATGCGAAGAATGCGTAAACGATACTTTATTGATCTAAAGAAAAATATAAAACTTTAAGAATAATATCGTAGTAACAACGAATGCAACATTCGGGACGGACCCGCCTTTTGGGCATGAGAAGAATCTATATTTTTATCTACCTACCGATGACGGTCGATAAATCTCTATATACTTGAGAGTCGTAGTATCGAATGTCCGCGTATATAATTATCGACTACGCCGATTATAAATATCTTGCGATGCGAATGGCTCCCATCTCACCGCCTCTCACGTCCTTTTGATTAAACTTCATTGATAATTACGCTTCGATAGAACGGATCGAAACTTTGGCAATAATTTTTTGTTTGAATTTTCTTTCGTTCCAAAAAATAGCAGGATCCGCTTAAAATTCGATTACCCGAAAAGTTTAATCGAAAGACGGACGATAAAACCGGGTATTCACGTCCTCTTAATTATATCTCGTACTTCAATATACTTACGAATGCTATCAAAAACAAACTTCTTCTGTACGTTTTTTTTTTTCTTTCCATATACTTTTGTTTGCTTCGAACAAGGAACTAGTGTGAAACATGAGATACATGTACAATGGGCTAATACAAGAATGAATATTTATTCGGCGGAGTGCTAAGTGCTGGCCGCCTCGATGCATCGTGAATTAGTGCGCGAAGTGCTTGGAATAGTTTACATATAGTATATTTACATCGCGCACTCATTTAGGGTAACTCTGTTAATCAAAGGCGAATGATATCAGAGTTGTGATCCCATTACTTTCAAATTCACTTAATTTCTTAATTTATTCGAATAAATAATTAGACGTTAATAATTTATCAGAATATCCCAGCATATTGGTGAGGAAATGCTCAACAATCTTCGCTAAAAAAAAAAAGATAACATATTTTTCATAAAACTTTATTTTTAAATGCCACAAAATTCATCGTAATAAAGAAACTGATGTACCATTACTTTCCACGTCGCTTATTACAAATTATTTTTCATTTTATGGCATTTTGTTAAACAAATTTATCTAGACAAATAGATATTTTTCTTACCAATAGGTAGAGGAATCTAAAAAAGAAGATCAACATCGAATTATTTGTCGAATAAGCAGAATAAAATAATGAACCGGACACAACTCTGACTATAGTATATCTATTGGCGTCTGAAATAAGTTCAAGTGCAACAGGGGATAGTACTTTAAAATGGCTAAATGGTTTAAAAAACTGTAGCTCTGTCAGGTACAAATCCCACATGAGTAACATGTCTAGTCAATGAATTTCAAATGATGCCTATTGAAATCTTATGCCCATGTTATTTTCTGCTTTCCGTATCCTAATCTTATCACAGGAAACATACAACATGCGCGCGATTTTTGTTCTGCTGTTCGTGTTCATTGTTTTTCTTCATTATTTTCAACGAGTACTAAACCTATACTATAACTTTTTCGTCTTACATACTTTTAAAAGGAAACTAAAGTAACCGAATAGAAATGGTAATGTTTGAAAAATAAATTGGGTCGCCAGTGGCGTATGGCGCGCGTTTGCCGCTGGTGCGAATTGCTCGCGAGAAATTTCGTCGTCCACACGGTTTGTTGATCTCCATTGAACACACTTTAGTTAGTCGTAATATATACCGTGTATAACGATTTCGTTTGAATCGTTACGATTTCCATGTTGCTTTGATTATGAACAAAGTAAAGGACTTTGCCCGGCCGTTATTTCGTTCGTCTCCAAAAACTCCGTTGGCGGTTTTACACTTAATTTCACGATCGGGTTTTGATAATGAACTCAAAGCGATAAACTCGCCACTGCCGAAAAATCGATTGGAAATCAAGGAAAAATAAAAAGTAACCAAATGTGACTTAGGAGTTCTGAACGCGTATGTACGTGGTCAAGTATGTAAGAGTAACATTTATTCAGGACTGTACGTTCTCCAGACGGGTCGGGGTAGTCGGTTGCAGATCCATCGTTCGGCATACCCATCCGGCGATGTCTACGTTCTCCATCTCGGCTTTCTTAATCCATTCGTGATTCTGCGATGAAACGCAATGGAGTTATATATGTGTGAATTGCATTACCATACAAAAGCAAATTAAGTAGTTAACGAAACCATTTCTATTTAAAAACGCCTTTTATCAAATGATTAATTTCCTTCAACCTTCAACTGACAATCTTTCAAAACATATCTTTTCAATTAAATTAACAAATAAAATAACTCCACTAGTAGTAAATACTCCATATTAATATCGGGAAAAATCCCATTTGCTCGCAATTGAAAAATAAACTTTATTGGTACTTTATTTTTCAACTATTTTCATACGAAAACTGACACAACATTATAGGGAAATAGATTTGAGAAATCGTAACAATTGTGTACCATTCCGCATGGGATTTTCTAAACGATTTTCTTAATTCATAAAAAAAAATTAATACGTTGCTGTGCGTAATAGGTGGCTTTTCCTAAAATAAATGGTAAAAAGTGAAGCTTACCATTAGAGTTTTTAAATCAGCTCGCTCAGCCGGATTTTTCTTCAGACATCGATCAACGAAATCCATGAAAGCGTCTGTAAAAATTCCCGAAGGCAATCTGGGCGGCGGCTCGTTTACGATGTAATCGAGCAGCTCAAATATGGCCATCGGTCTTGGACTGCTAGCGTCTAATAACATAAATTTATATGTATTTAGAAATTTAACCCAGACGAACAGCATTAATGTTATTAAAAAGCCAATGGTTATACTAACTGTGAGCAGGTGATTGCGATGTTGGAGTAGAAACGTTATTTGTAGCATTTTCAACCGGAGCTTGTGCAGCTTGAGGACCAAAGATCGAGACCAATGTTCGAGTATCCGGTGGTGGTATTGGATACATACCAATAGCCATTTCTACGAGAGAAAGTCCCAACGACCAGATATCACTCTGAACCGAATAATGAGTGCCCTGCAGTCTTTCCGGCTATAAATAATGTTTGATTCATTGAACATACACCTAATTCGTTCAGGAATTCAAACTAGCATTATAACTATTCACTACCTGCATATTTACTTTGTTGGTTTATTTGTTCACGATAATAAAAAAATTGACGTGCATAAAAAATTTGTGACAACTCTAGTTCTGATCAGGGGTGAGCAAAATCTAATTTCTCTGTGCATCGCAATTAAATTTTGTTTAAATTGGGGAATCAGGTTGTGTGTATTCCTGACTCCGGTTGAATTATACTCAATTTTCTACTTACCGACATGTAACTTCTGGTTCCAACGAAAGAATTAGCCATTGAATCGATTAGCTGACCGGAAACTCCGAAATCGCATATTTTTATTTCACCCGCGCTGTTTACCAGAATATTGCTGGGTTTTACATCACGATGCATGATCGAGTGTTTGTCCCGCAGGTAACTTAATCCTTTTAGTACCTGTGAATACAGAAAGAGAAGAAAAGGTTGATTATCAAATTCACTCCTTCGACTGTTTTTTCTTTCAACCAATAAATTTGCCAAACGCGTTAAAAATAATTCCTTAAATAAAATAATACTTAACGGATAAAAATATAGCGATTAAGATGCAACCTTCGAGGAGTGCGCAGTTTTCTGGCAGAAAACAGTCGTCGGTGCACATGCACAAGAAGAAGTTGACTGATGATGAGATAGAAGATTTGCATCACGAACTCACGACCGACGATCACTTGATACCAATAAACAAACTCTGCGAAAAGTTGCGCACAAATACAACGACGGGAATGACCGAAGCACAAGCAGAAAAGGTTTTCATTCATAATGGCCCAAACGCCTTGACCCCACCAAAAGTTACACCCGAATACATAAAACTATTGAAGTGCATGTACGGAGGTTTCGCTATGTTGCTCTGGATATGTGCCGTCTTATGTTTTGCGCTTTACGGGTTTACTTTGCTGATGGACGATCACGACGAAGAGGGTATCGAGTGGTTTGGAGTGATAATCGTCATAATCTGCATAATCTCGGGCCTCTTTGCCTATATTCAAGAAAGCAAAAACACCAAAGTCATGGAATCCTTCACTAAAATGGTTCCAACATTTGCGATAGTAGTTCGCGACGGTCAGCGAAAAACGCTGCCGACGGAGGAGCTCGTAATCGGTGACTTAGTGGAGTTAAAATTGGGCGACAAAATACCAGCGGATATTCGAATAACAAAAAACTCGGGATTGAGAGTAGAAAATTCGAGTATAACCGGCGAAAGTGAGCCGGTACCTCGGACTGATTACCCCACCGATCCAAATCCTCTCGAATCTCAGAATGTCGCATTTTTCTCGTCTTTCGCTGTTGCCGGCGATGGCAGAGGTATCGTTATTGCAACAGGTGATAAAACGATGATAGGACGTCTTGCAGGGCTTACAACAAATTTGGAGAAAACAGAAACTCCAATAGCCAAGGAAATTCGACATTTCGTCCACATTATCACTTTTGTCGCTATAATATGTGGTATATTGTTCTTCGGCCTTTCCCTGATCGTCGAGCCGAATATAGTGAAGGCCTTCACCTATCTTTTAGGAATAGTAATAGCCAACGTGCCGGAAGTTTTACTCGTCACAGTAACGACGAGTTTGACTCTCACGGCTAAGAAAATGGCGAATAAAAACTGCCTCGTCAAAAATCTTGAGGCTGTGGAGACGCTGGGCTCAACTTCGACGATTTGCTCGGATAAAACGGGAACTCTGACTCAGAACAAAATGACTGTATCAAATCTGTGGTTCGGCAACACGAGACATCACTTTCCTGCGGATGAATGGTGCCTCGGAGTCGAGCGAGATCTTCTTCTGGAAAAGCCAGCCTTCAACATATTCATGAAAGCTGCGACTCTCTGCCTTCGCGCAGAATTCAAGGCCGAATCAGCGGCGCTTCTTCGAGTGGAGGAACGAGAGATCCTCGGCGATGCTTCGGAAACAGGAATCCTCAAGTTTTGCGAGCACATCCATCCAACGAGACGATATCGAGCGAATCATCCAAAAGTTGCCGAAATTCCTTTCAACTCGACGACCAAATATCAGATGTCCATACACGCAGATCCTGCGGGCTACATGATGTACATGAAAGGAGCTCCAGAAGTTATTTTAGACTTTTGTTCATCAAAATTAGATATGGATGGCAATACCAAAGAAATGTCTCCGGCGGATGTGTCTTTGTCGCGAAGAGCTTGCACAGAGCTCGGATATTTAGGCGAAAGGGTACTGGCTTACTGCGATTTGCTATTGCCAGCAGCTACTTACGGTCCCGATTATGTTTTTAATACAGACAATCCGGCTAAATACAATTTTCCAGCGAAAGGCTACAGATTTTTGGGTTTTATCAGTCTCATCGACCCGCCAAGACCATCGGTGCCTGAAGCGGTGCACAAATGCCGTACAGCGGGCATTAAAGTGATAATGGTAACAGGAGATCATCCTGTGACTGCGATGGCGATAGCAAAGAAAGTTGGGATAATAAGCGAAGGTCACGAGACGAAGTACGAGCGCGCTATCACACTGAACAAGTCTTTCAGTCAAATAACTGACGGCGATACAGATGCGATTATCGTCACTGGATCAGAATTGCGCAATATGGATGCTTCGGAATTGGATGACATTATACGGGCATACGAAGAAATCGTTTTTGCACGGACTTCGCCTCAGCAGAAACTATTGATAGTGGAGAGTTGTCAACGTTTAGGAGAGATCGTTGCTGTGACTGGGGATGGAGTTAACGATTCGCCTGCTTTGAGAAAAGCGGATATCGGCGTGGCTATGGGAATTACCGGGTCCGATGTAGCCAAAAATGCTGCGGACATGATTCTGATGGACGACAATTTTGCTTCGATCGTCACGGGCATCGAAGAGGGACGATTGATATTCGACAATCTCAAGAAATCGATAGCGTACACATTGACTTCGAGTGTTCCGGAAATGCTTCCCCTTCTCTCGTGCATAATTCTGTCCATACCTTTGCCTTTTGTTATAGAACTTGTCCTTTGCGTGGATATTGGCACAGATTTGCTGCCCGCAATCGCTTTGGCTTATGAAAAAGCCGAAAGCGACATAATGCATCGCGCTCCCCGGAATCCAATGTACGACAAACTCGTCAACAAACGCCTGATATCTATGACCTATGGACAAATCGGCATGACTCAATCGCTCGCTGGATTTTATACGTACTTCATGGTGCTGGGATTTCATGGCTTTTTGCCAAAAGATCTTTTTGGATTGCGCCAAGTTTGGGAGAACAAGGCTATCAGCGATTTGGAAGATTCTTACGGGCAAATGTGGACCTATCAGAACCGAATGGATCTGTTGAACGAAGCGCGAACCGGATATTTCATCTCGATCGTGATAACCCAAATGATCGACCTCGTTATGTGTAAAACTCGTCGTAATTCTATATTTCAACAAGGAATGGACAATTGGTTTGTAAACGTTTCGTTTGTCTTTGAAGCTGTTCTTACTGGAATGCTTCTCTATGTGCCGGGCACTGAGAAAGTTTTAAAAACTATGCCTCTTGACGCATTTTGGTACTGGCCTTGCTTGCCTCTCGGTTTGTTTCTCTGGGTTTACGATGAATTGAGGAGGCTATGTCTGAGAACCTTTCCCGGAGGTATCATCGAACGGGAAACGTATTACTAACTATTTTCTTGACCTGAAAATGAAGAAACTCGACTTACGGCAGAGGTGATGGTTCCCAGTATCGGTTCTGGTATTCTACCGGCTTTCTTGAGTATAAGGTCGAGCGATCCACCGTCCATGTACTCCATGCATATGCTGATCTCTCCATCGCTGTGAATGCAGTAATTATTTGATCGATTGATTATTTTAAGTTGATTAAGTAGATATGACGAAATGTATTATAAACTATAAAACATTACACAACAGAAAAAATCACGTAATTATGCTAAATTGGTGATTACTAATAGAAGAATAGATATCTGGTTGATGGTATGGAAACTATCATTGTTAATAAAGACCTACTTTAACTGAGATTTTTTAATCAACTCAATATTTCATTAATCTGTTTGAATTCTAATGTGAAAGATTGAAGCAACCATATCTTTCTCAGTGAACTTATATTATTGAAAAATTAATTTATATGAATTGTTCAATGTCAAATAGAAATGTAACGAACTCACCTGTGGAATGCACCATAAAAACCAACAATGTGTGCAAAATTACATTCGTGAAGTACTTTTAGTTCCCTTATAATTTGCTTTTTGATGGCTGGCTTAACTTCCAGATGAATTAACTGAAAGCAAAGTTAGTATTATGACTCATAGCATTCCCAGTAGTTGACCAAGAGTAGCACAAAGCTACTATAAAGCATGTTTCAATCCAAATAAAAAATGGTAAGTCAGTACATTGCAATGTATGCAAATTTAAAAAAAAATCGCAATAGAATAATTGGAAAATTGCATAAAGTTTATACAATTTTTAAGAGTTAATACCTTTCTCGCCATGATGAGTCCATACTTTTTGTGCCTGACTTTCATGACAACTCCACCATTTCCTGCACCAAGTTCGCCTAGTTTTTCGAAATCTTCATCACTGAGTTCTCCAACTTTCTCCTTTTGTCCAAGAAAACTTTCCAGTCTTTTGCGCTGCTCCTCATCCATCTCCAGCTCTTCCAGTCTCTCCTGAATAGCGTCTATGCTCATTTTACCCATGACCCTACTTCAAGAAATTCAGGTTTCAGATTTATTTTGTTGTATGTATATTTCTGTAGAACATTCTCAAGTAATGCAATTCCGTGAATTTATGTTTTACATTTTCACATCGTTGAATAGCTTAAGCTAATATTTTGTGAGAAATAATTGTCCTGACATACAATGCTGAGAGAAATTTTCTTAATAATTCTTTTACAGGACTCTGCTTCATTTTAACAATTTTTCAGTATAGCATTTATGTTATTTTTCATTTTGCAAAGTCTCCAGAATTGCTGTTTCAATTTGACCTTTTTACTCTATTTCACACTTTTTTGAAAACTGTGGTTATGCTTTTTAGACATTTAACACCATTGCACAATTTCCGGTAGATCAGTTACACTTTTTGCAGACATATTTTGTTAGGCAAATTTAGCCTGCAGATATTTAAACATAAAAAAATGTATACTTAGTGTTTTTTCAATAATGAGAAAAGTAAAGAATTAACCTAATGGAACAAAAGAAAGAGAAATAAGAAACACAATAAAAATGAACAAATCCTTAGGCGTTTGATATTTCCGGATAGAGAAATTTCGTCTGTTTCAATTATAACTTATTTTGAGGACTGCACTAATAAAAATTATGAAGTTAGCAATTAAAATATATGACAAAGAGCTTATCGACTTACTCTGGTATCACAGGTGGTTCGGTGTAAGTGGGAATTGGTGGAACTGGCGGAGACGGAGAAACCGCTGGCACTGGCTCTATCGACCCCGGTGGCAGTGTCAGATTTAATTTGTTTTTTGACATTGTTAATTTATGATTTATCGAATGTATAGATTCGCAGCTGATTGATCAAGCACTTTTTTCTAAATCTGACACCGACAGTAACAAAATTTTGGGATAAAGCTTGAAACAATTATAATAAATCTTTCAACGACGATTACAAGCTTTTCCCATGAGTAGTCTTTAGTGGCATAACGTATTCGCGATTGCCGGAACGCCCAAAATATCTGCGATGATTCGGTTAGGATGAGCTGTCAGATCAGGTGTCAAGTGCAAAATCACTCGTAGGGGGTTGTACTACTTGCGGTTCGCTGAGATAGTCTCTATTTTATGACGAAAGATCCAAAGTACTAAAAAGATCGATGCACTATGCACGAATAAACACTATTTGGATTCTATTTGCATTAAAATTCTCACTGACAGTACGATTCGAAAGAGCCCGAGGTTACTTTGAAACTTGGACAACGAAATATTTCGGAATTTCCCACTAGGACCTTATCGAGCACTTGTTCACCGACAATCGACGCATTCCGGATGCCCGATCGTCTTTTTTTCCTCGGAATTTGCGATGATTGTTGGTGAAAAATTGTTCAATGCAAGAAAGGTCTCTTTATTCCTCGAAAAGAGCCACTTGTATGATATATACGGAGAGGAAATACAAGCACACCTAGTGACGAAGCGAGAGACTAAAGATGGGCGATATGTTCAGTCAATGCAGATGAAGAGATGTCCTTAGCAGTCCTTAGCGTTTTTGCAATAAAATCGTCGCCTTTTATCCGTTCCTTAAAATCCAAGGATAATTCATTTATGAACGAAGCTATGATTGCAAAAGAAATTCTCTCAGGACTTTTCTTTTACAGATGGCTTACAATTTTTTTTTTTTTCGATCAATGTAACAGTGAGTGGAATAATTATTTATTTTCATAGATTCAAAGTTATGATTTCAAGCATTTTATGTCATAGATTCTCCCCTGATAATTTCATAATTGTAATGATTGTTAAACTTTGATTAACGACGTTTATTCGATAGAACCCATCGGCCGGTAATATCAATTCCCTTGGTACCCAACAATCTTTCGGCAAACATACTGTATATGCATATCATCATTATTCGCTACTAATGGCGGGAATTTTAAATTCCCCGAACTCCACATCTGATTTATCGGTCCGCGATTGAATTGATCGTGCAACGTGCAATTAAAATGAAGCTACAAAAACGTACAAGTTTGTATCATAATTCAACTAACTTCATTAATAAAATACTATGCTGAATTCGGACAGATTTTTTACCAGATCTTAGTGATTATTTATTTTCGGAAATAAGATATTGCCAACTTAATTGTGTTCGAGATAAAATTATTTTTATTTCCATCCGTGAGAAATACCTTGAGGCGGATTTTCCTATGGTAACAATTTAATCATATTAACTCTTGAATATTAAATGTGTGTCGATATTTCATGGATAGACCGATTCATGTTCGATGTTTGTAGTATCGATGCATTGGAAATCAATACAATGCAGCTAATATTGATATTTTGGCATACATCTTGAATAAGACGATTTGAATCGCGGCGTCGTCGCGGAACTTAAGGTGAGGCGAGTGTAGAAACTTTTCGGAGCGCCCTCTAACAGGAAGTGGAGTTGGGTTTGCGCATGGATCTTTGACGTCTTTTCCTATAATATCGCTTTGTGAAGAGGTATGGTTCTTGCAGCACCGTTTTACAAATCTATTCGCATCTCCGTAACAATTGTTATTTCTTCGACATCAGTGTGACAGCGTTAAAGATGACATTTCAATATGCAATAATCTCTCAGAATATGTTGTCCGCGGTCGGGAAAAATAAGAAATATAGTGTTGGAAAGATGCATGGCGGTCGGGAGCCTTTTACCCGTAGCCGCCACACTCGCGCTCCACGCTCGCGAGCCACGCAGTTTTCAATATATAAAGAGTGGTGCAATTTTCTGTGATTCCAGAGCGCGATGGGACGTTACTCTCACGAACCGGCCAACGCGACCAAGTCGTGCAAGGCACGCGGATCGAACCTTCGCGTTCACTTCAAGGTAAACAAAACTTAGTTAAATAATACAAGCTAACCTAAGATTGTTAAGTACCCACTCTCGACTCTCACTCTCTCCGGTTACTTAGATTCACACAAAACCTCTCCAAGTCACATCGTCTATATTTAAAAAGTATATTTTATAGGGCTCCTTTTTAAATATTTGTGCACATCGCATTTTGGAAATAAATAGTCAACATGCTCATTTTTTCACTTGTGCAATATGCATAAAAAGTTCGGGCAATAGACATGAAAATGGTGAATTTCTAGTTTTTTTGTACATAATTTGATACGTTTCTAGCGCGTTTAAGGTTGGTCCAAATTTGAAGCAAAAGCTCCCGTACGAGGGACGTATCATGCGGCCTGACTTTTTTTTTCTGTTTTCTTGCACAGTGATCAATATTCATGCATTTTTCAGCTGCGGACGTTATTCCGAGATACATTTGAGTAATATTTTTTAATTATTGTGATCACTATTTAAAGCATCGAATAATTATCCAGTTTTTATGAAATTGTTGCAACTTCTTCATGTAAGGATGGTTTGTGTTCTTGAAATATGCTACATTGTTAAATAATGTGAAATCTGCTGTTAATAGCCTTTTTCATTAATTTTCACTAAAAAAAAATATGGAGACTTCTTTGCTTGATGCTCATATCCTGTAAAAGTACATTTTTTAGAGTACAGAATCCTACAATGTTTTAAAAGAATTTGCTACTTTTTGCTAAGAATACCTTTTTTATTAAAATGTATTTCAACTTTGAATAGCATCAGGTTTTGATATTGAAAAGACATAGCATTTTTCACAGGGGATGTATCATAATATCTGCACGCAATATGGAAGTCTCATCTTCTGTGTCGCCAGTATTTGAGGGATAGAACGAAAAATTGCAGATAACTTCTATATGAAAACAGTTGAGCTTCTGGAGAAAAAGCAAAGCATTCAGGCATAGTAAACTGTAGACCCTAAAACTCTACCTTGATTTCTACATTTGAACAATTACCAAATGGTAGTTATCTAAAATTTTTTGATCCAAAGAAAACAGAATTTTTCTTACGGTTGATAAAATTGAATCACTTGTAAGTGATCTTTCCCTATTTGATGTTTATACTTTGGTAAGCTTGTATGCAAATTCCTTTCTAAACAGAAAAACTGATATAATTACCCTCATGAAAAATGATTGCACAAATTTGCAAACACCTTTTTAGAAAAAAAAAACACATTGGTTATAATTAAATAAGTCTTACATTATTGTAATTTGTATTTTCTAGAACACCCATGAAACGGCACGCGCCATCAAGAGCATGGCTCTCCGCAGGGCACAAAAGTACCTGAAGAGCGTCATCGAGCACAAAGAGTGCGTTCCCTTCCGCAGATTCAACGGTGGAGTGGGCAGGTGCGCGCAGGCTAAGCAATTCGGCACGACTCAGGGTCGCTGGCCCAAGAAATCCGCGGAATTCTTGCTACAGCTCCTCAGAAATGCCGAAAGCAACGCCGATTACAAGGGCCTCGATGTCGATCGTCTTGTAATCGATCACATTCAAGTTAACCACGCTCCCTGCCTCCGCAGAAGGACGTACAGAGCCCATGGTCGCATTAATCGTAAGTTTTCCACTATTCTCCAAAAATACATTATTTTGAAAGAAAATTTGTAAGTTAATGTTGGATACTTACACTTACAGCCTACATGAGTTCACCTTGCCACATCGAGGTAGTATTGACCGAGAAGGAGGAGGTTGTCGCTAAGGCTGCGGAGGAAGAACCCTCGAGAAAGAAGCTCAGTAAGAAGAAGCTCGCTCGTCAGAGGGAGAAGATGATGAGAGAGTAGATAAGTTTGAACACGCCGCGATTTATATGAGACCGTATGTACCTTCAAAAAATAAAGGATACATTCTTCTCTCAATCCTGTTTTATATGATAAAACATGATATATTCTCCGTTTCTCGATACAGAATTTTTTTCGTATTTACTGATGGATAAACTATAATAATGTTTATTGATCATAAGGTAAATACGAATATTTCTGCCAAAAAATAGGTTTTGTTTGAATGTGTTATTTGATTGATATACAACTAGCTTCCTGACTAAAGGACGTTGAAATAACGGTATTAATTGGTTTTTCACTTGATTAACTACATTTTATTTCCTTTTTTCCGATTTGTTAACGACAAGATTTTAGTCACAAGGTGTGATCGTAGGATCTAAACATTTCGGAAAATCATTTACACCGAAACTGGTTGGCATTTGACTTTCCGAGTCTGACTCGGTTAATTGACTCTTGTAAGGTCGTCGGAGGTAGTTTTTAGGAGGCAAATTAGATGCGCAAGACTGTCACTGTCTGATCTTCATAAGTGCAAACGAGAGCGCTGAGTCCTCCCAAAATTATATTTTTCGTCATGGTTAATTTTTCGCATAAAAGATTAGAAGTACTAAATGTAGACTTCTTTTTTTGCCAAAAAAAATCAATTGTGGCTAAGAAGAACGCTTTACAGTTTCTGTTACCCACTGAGTAGTACATAATGTTTAACGTCGTATGCTACGAGTTTCTGTTGCTCTCTTTCGTTCCAACGATATCACCAATGATGTTATCTTTCTCGCACTCACGAGAACTCAGTGAGTATCCACGATATCATATTACCGTTTTCCACAGTTTCTCTTGCTCACTGAGTACGATTAGCTTTAGTTTAGTGACGTGTTGTACCGACTGAGCCGTCGTGCGATAGAGAAACCTTCATTAACGACCACGCGAGAGAGCATAATGAAAATGTGTAGCACATGATATTGACAGAGTGGAACTTCCATAATTTATTCTTCAATTAAATTTACTTATCGTTGAAGTGTTAATTGCTTAGTAGTCTCTTCTATCATCTACCAAAGTTTTTAAAGATAAAAATAAATCTAAGGTAAGCAAAAAATAAAGGAACGAAACGAATACGGTAGACACTTCTATTTGTCACTCATTTATAACATCGGTATCAATATCTTACGTTAATTAAAAGTTTGAAACGATAACAGTAAATACTATTACAAATCCGTACGTATAAATCGGACGGTAAGGTTAATAATTTATCGTAAGATCGGTTTTTTCGGGAAACAAAGTATTGCAGATTACATTTATACATTACATTTGTGCGTTTTTTCAATTAATTTTTTATACACTTTTTTGTTGATGTATTTTCGGATTTTGCATTTTCTTTTTGTGGAATCGAAGTACTATTGAGTTCACAATTAAAGGAGCATGTAAAAGAATAAAGTATGGCTGTGAGAGGTTTAGGATTAATACGAGAAAAAATACAAAATAACGGAGGTATAGTTAGCAGATATCACTAGGAAACTTGAGCACTTAGGCATACACTGTTATCAACTTTTGCGATGCACCAATTTTTTGGGACGCAATCGTGATCTCAGTCATATTTTTCTACTCGCATCCATTATCCTGCGACTGGTTGAAGCAACCAGTCATTTTTTTTTTCTTTTTGTTTACAGCACATTGCACTATTGTCGGACGGATATACAGTCCACTTTCCATATTAGCACAATTTTTCGTTATCCATCCTTTAACGCGTTTCAAATCTCGTGTTTGTGTGCTATCAGGGAGAGTGAACTTAATACCTCAACAAATTAACTCTCAGCTTCAATAACTTTTGTCGATGTGTGTTATTGGTCAAAAGGAATAATCATCTATATCTATACATTATTTACTTAAACAATATATCTCTCTTTCTATTGTATGTGTGATCGTGAGCTTTACGCACTCCGTCGCGTTTTGGTTGGAAATGCTTATTATTTCATATAAAAAAAATGCATTATGACTATACATGGATTATCAGGTAGAGCTGTTGTTTTGCTGGTGTCAAGAAAGTGGTTCGCGCGTTGTGTTTGGTAAGAATAAGCACAGCAAACCACCTCCTGCGAACAAAAAATAAAATTTGGGGGATTAGTCATAATAACGAGTAGTAGACAAATATAGGAGAAGAATAAGCGAACCGGTAGAGTTTCGTTAAAAGAGAGCGTTATAAATTTGGTTTAAAAAATTAAAAAATGCTTGACATCAAAACGGTACCACATTTTTTTACTACCTGATTTTTTGTAAGTAAAATCTTACCTATGAGAAGTGCGGCGACGATGAAAGTTGGTGCCGGACAATACAAGTCCAGCAGCTGAGCTATGACGAGATTACCGATAATACCACCGAGACGAGCGGCGACCATCGATATTGCGATACCAGTGGCACGGAGATTTGTCGGGAAAACTTCGGTTATTAGACAGTCGAGAGCTGCGTTACCGCAGCTGATGACACCGCTGAAGGTTGCAGATACGATTAGATTTTGGGTCTTGTTGAACACGAAGTACAAGCCTGTGGCGCAGGCACCCGAAGACAGGGTACTGAACACTGAAAAATCAACAGATAATACTCGTTGAGTTAATCAAATTTTCACTTCATATAATATAATAATATAATACGATCAAATCAATAAATTGTGAATTCATTCAGTATCACACAGAATTGATGGTAAAACAATCGAAAAGATGGAATTGTTTATTCTTAAATTTTGATGATGCTTAACTTTTCAATTGATACCATATTAAAAAGAAGGTATACGAAAAATTTAAGGTATGTCAGAAGTAAGAACGGATGGTTAGAATAATGTGCATTATATAGCTATATTAAACGATAATATAATGTTGAAAATACGGTAAAATCAATCGAGACGTGATGCAGACGAAAATGCTTTTGGAGTGGTTGAAAGGTGTAAAAAATATTTACCAAGGAAGAACTTCCGCCCAAGGCGATCCATTCCGAGAACGGCAACGATGTTGGCCGGAATAGCAGCGGCTACGGTGATAAGAGAATCCATGAAGACATTAGGTCCAATTTCGCTATTACACACGCTCGAAATACTGTGAGATCCGTTGTTGACGACGTAGTCGGTAACCTGACATATAGAGGCCTCTTTGCCCGGGAAATCTCTGTTGTACTCGTCAAAACGATTGAACAACTCCGGAAACCACATCATAAGACCGTAATAACCGATGTGGAACGTGAAGTTAATGATTATAGATATTATAGTGAAACGAAGAATCGGCGAGACGAATAGCTGTTTACTATTGTCCATTATGTCACCGAGCATCATCTTGTACTTGTTCTTTTCCGGAGCTCCGGCTTTGACGGGTTCCGGTTCACGGTACAAGTCATCAAGGATTAATTCCTTTACCTGGAATCGGTAAAAAATAATTATTTTTCAGCTATTTTCATCTGAATTTGCGGTAAAAAAATACTCGTCAACAGAAATAACAAAACATTTTGTTATGTTTACCGTGTAGGTGTCACGTGGTTTGCCAGTATTAATGGCATAAATTCCCCGGAAGATATTGAGGGCTTCGTCATATCTACCACGAGACAATAGATACTTGGGGGATTCAGGGAGCAGCATTAGCAGCCCCGCGACGATGAAGGAGGGAACAGCGCAGATCAGCAGGAAAATTCGCCAAGAGTTGTACGTGAATGCTGCACTCGTAATACCGATGTGATGAGGGATGATCAACCATGCCAATCCTGAAATAATTTCATCGAACAATTAATCAATTGATAAAATTGAACTTGAGAAAAACAAGATTGTCCATTGAATTTAGATTCTCACCAGCAACGAAGAGGTTTCCAAGTGTCCAGAATGCCGCCATGAATGACAGCATAGAGCCACGCTTAGACTTCGGCTGGAATTCCGCAAAGTACGACCAGATTACCGGTCCGCTACCACCAAGGCTGAAAAGTGATTGCTTTTGTGAATTCTCCGGCAATTCGGTATCAGGAGTGTGCTCTATGCCATTGAAAAGCTTTTAAAACTTTAAAAATGCCAATAACTAATTATTATGCTCAAATGAAAAAGCTCATGCCTTTGCAATTTTTAATAGGCTCAAGCAATTCTTTTTTTTAACGATGAATGATAGTATTTCTAATCTAGTACAAAACAATTCTCGAGTATTAAAGAGTTTAGTTTCATAATAATACTTCTTTTCAACAAAAAATGACTATTTAATTACAAAACAATTAGAACAATTCTTTTGGCGCTGTCTTTTTTTATTTTGTTGAACGTAAAATAAATTTAAAACAAATTTTATTTAGCTACTAATGAATTGGTCGAAAATGTAAGAACTTTTTAAGAGTAAAAAATATGTTTTATTCGTCAACATAGATATTTGAAATAGGTTTTTGCATTGTAAACGATGCCATCAGTGATCTAGATATAAGATTTAAAAAAAATACTTACGCAGCTCCGTTGAGAAAACGGAAGAACATGAAGAGTTCATAGGACTGGCTAAAACTGGAGGCAACGATGCAGACGGCGTTCATGAAGGAGATGGCAATGAGTACCTTGCGTCGACCCAGGGCATCGGCCACTGAGCCCCACGCATAGGCACCTGCCATCATCCCTATGAAGATGATCGAGTTGAGCCATCCCTTCGACTGGGTATCGAGTTTCAGGTCACATTGTGCACTCGGCAGGATGAAGGACATAGAAATTACGTCCATTTCCTCGCTCGTGCTGACGAACCCGCACACCGCGAGCAGGAAGTAATGAAACTTGCCATACTCTGAAAAAAAAAGTAAAACCAGACTATATTCCCCATAAAAAAATGAAAATCCTAGTGTTTGAATGCGATTTACGCTCTGTCAAAACCACTGCTCTTATTAGTAGCATTTTAGCTTGGAAGTAAATGTTTCTGGACCCATGTTTTTAAAGAGGTAACATGGTTGCAATTTCCAACTATTATCTACCATTCTGTGGCATAAATTTTAATCAATTTCGATAATTTGTATTTCAAAAGAATATTTCTTAATCAGCAAATTTATCACCAGGCATTATATTTATCTTAAATTATTTTGAAAAAAGTGGTTACCTTGATTTTCCCATTAATTTCAATTCACGAAAGCGTTAATCGATAGATTTCTCGCCAAGTAATTGAAGATCATTATCGACTATATATTTGCTACTGAATATTCTTCAATTCCAAAGAACAACTTTACGGCAACACCTTACCAATGAAAATAGCAGTAACGTGTAAATTTGGCCGCGCGATTTCTAAGCGTTAAAAATATACTCTTTACAAATTCGAAACTGCTGAGTACCATCGGTATCAAGGAAGAGTAGATGTGATAAGTGAGAGGTACACACATCAGAAAAATGCGAATGTATGTGTATTGATACGTCAAAACATTTCGCTACTCTTCGGATTATTATTTTGTAGTTTCGTGCCACGTGGTACCAATCACTCATGCACGATGTTTGTCTGGCATATTTTTACTTGCCCGGATCTTGGGAATTCCCAACTTTCAACAAACATTTGAAGATGTAGAAGAGGAGGAGAAGGAGTCAACTTACCGGTAAGTTCGATGGCCTTCTCAAAGTCAGCTTTAACGTAGGATCCTTTCTCGGGGTCTAGGGTTTTGCCCTTTGACCCAATACCTGTATAATTGTTTCAATTTTTATATCCAGTAATGCTAATTTAATAACGATTTTGAAAAATAATTCTACTTACCGGCAAGTTCTAGGTCCTTTGAACCGCAGCCGTTTAGGCGATCGTCTTTTACATCACACTCTGAAAAAAAAAACGTTATTTTTTACTCCAAATCTTTAACTTTTGAGTATTCTAAATGTTCTGTAAAAAGTATTGCTTTCATTTAACCAAATGTTCCAGTGAATTTAAGTGATTTTTTTCTTAGTACGGTGGAATGATTTTGCAGGTTTCGATAAACGAGAAGAACACGAACGGAACACAGGGGAGGAACAAAAATCAGTAATCTCTCTGAATATGTTAATTCTCAGAGATTTCAAAGGAAATTTGGACCATCAGAAAAACCGACTTAACAACTCGACGTAAGTTACATTCAAAGGTGATACAATTCAATGAAAAAGGAATTTCAATATTTCCATGACTAGATTATTAACGATTAAGTTAATTCCATTTTAGAATTAACTGTCAAAGAACAATTAAAATATTCATAATTATGTTAATTAATGAGAGTTCTTTTTCAAAAAGTATTTCAAATACAATGAATGAATACCCATCGCCGGCTTGTATTAAGTTATCTAAAAATTCCTCTTTTTTTCAGGGTACTTACTATGATTGTGCTTTGAGTCGGGTTCACCTTCTACCATTCTACGATGTCGGCGCGGTTTTGAGAATCTGGCTATCGAAAGAAGTCAGAGGACGCTTGTGCGGGGACGTACGGTCTTAACGTTCAGGTACTTTGAGATTGTGCGAGGGTTTTGGCGAAATTTTCCTGCTGATTCTGCGCTGCTCTGCTGCTTATCGTCGACGGGGCTAGGTTTTGCGCTCACACGCGAGCTAGAACAGAATAATCAAGGAAAACAAATTAACAGCAGATCGCTCAATCTCTAATTAGCGCTTGAAGTATCTCATAAAACTGCGAATGAGATGTTGTCGCGTGTGAATGATGACGAATTGCTCGGCGATTCTCATGACTGTTGATCGGTAACAAATGCATTTATCATTGGACCTGCGTGGACCAAAGTTTCTATACGCATTCCCGCCGAAATGCTGTTTTGACGTTTACACAATTTAAACAACGATCGCGCAATGAATCGCTGTCATGTGGGGGGAGGGGATTATTTCAATACGCACTGGGTTAAGTAGGGTCAATTCGTTATAAACTGTGATAACGGGCGTGGGCTGTGCCTCGTACCGCGAACTGAAAGGCAACGTTTTGCATCTTCTTCAGCTCGAGGATTGACAATAGAGCAGCGAGGTCTCTCTGTAAGAGTCATTCTCATAGCTATATAGTGTATAAACTATTAGTTATGCTGCACGCAAGTTCTCAATTCGTAACGACCAATATTACAATTATAATTTCCACGAGGAAATAACGCGAGCCAAAGCGGCCGATCGAAAGCCTGAGAAGAGGCACATATAAAAGAAGCTACGAGCTCGATATCTGACAAGATCTTTCGCGCGAGCGAAGAAGCCGATCAAATTACCTTCGCTCCGTAAGATGATCTCGCCTCGTGGGTTGCCTCACGTTCCCACAATTCTATTATGTGCCGCTCTCCGACACAACTGGATAGGTTTACGCCATAAGACTTTTTGCACCGCATTTACTTAATACGCAAGGCAATTATGTATGGCAATCGCTCGAGCGAAGCCAGAGAATTCACGGTTAAAAACATCAATTTCATGCGTGGCATGTGCGGTCTCGGTAGCCCAACGCGTGAATAATACTCTCGAGCATCCCATGCGTTTGAAATTTTCCGCTGTTTTACCGTAGTTTTTTTTTTTATGTGATAAATTACGATAACAATTCAAAGTATTTCGCAAGCGATAAAATCTTTAGCAGCATTTTTCTAGCCAAAGAGCCATTTAAAAGCGTAATGATCTTCTTCTATGAATCATTTATGCCTCTTTACATGTGTCATTTGAAAAATAATTTTGTGTTAAGTAGTCGCAAGCATCGCTTGAGTAGACATGAATTTTAGACGACAAATACTGAGGAAAAGAGTGAATTGTGACAGCATTCTACAAACAACCCCCGGGACGGTCTTTGCTTGCACTGTCACCCCATTGAAATATGCCTATTTAAACTGTACACCTCTTAGGTTTTGACAATAAATTAACGTTAGCTGTTATCTCCATCGCAAATGTGCCTGGAAAAAAAAATGATGTTTTCGACCGTGACAGGACTCGAACCTGCAATCTTCGGATCCGAAGTCCGACGCCTTATCCGTTAGGCCACACGGTCGCTTGGGGGTTGAATGCGAATGCAGGAATATCAGCCTTAAGCCAGGGGCGTAATTATTGATTTACCCGCCTTTGGCCTATTAAACTCCAGGTGACATAAGTAACAACATCCACATACTCACACACGTTACGCCGATGGAAGATTCTTAATGTTTAAGGTTTTGAGGGTTGTATCAATAAAATTCATGTAATAAAATCAAAAACGGATGCTGGGAGCCTGAATTAAATCAAATCAAATTTAAGACAATGATCCAATAACGTCAATTTTAACATTCGAGTGTTTTAAGCAGAAAAAAGGATATTTTCGTTGATCGTGTACTGAATTTTTCAAAAATTTTAAATTACACTCTTAAGGCAATATTGCTCCTTTTTCTATTGAACAATCGCTTGCAGAAAGTTGTCGGATGATCGTTGCACTTGTGCCAACAAAGTGGGATTAAGGTACCGGTAAATATCATAGTGACTCTATGATATTTCACATATACACGCTAATAAGAATGATCGTAAGCCGGACGTATCCAGATATGTGTTCGGCTCCATTGCCACATAATAACAGACCCTGAAAAGCTCAACGACATAATAGTAGGAAGGCGTGTCACGTGTTTTAAGGTTGTTCCAGAAAACGGTGATACACATTATCCAGCCTCGAGAGTATATAACGTACATCCTGTACTAAATACTTGATAACTGTTAACCATCACGCGCGCCACTTTGTCCCGCGCTACGTTAGCGACGGTGCAAGCGCGGGGGTGGGGTCCATTAATATCACAGAAACTAAGCCTCTCCACGAACAATCCAATAAAGAAATTGTCAGCTCGGGCCAATCAATCAATTGCGTAAACCACGTGCGAGTCATACATCAACGCTCTACGTTTTGCTAATTTTGTATTGCCAAAGGTCAATGACCGCCTTAAGAATGTTAATATATGAAGATTGTAATTACGCGAGTGGAGTGGAATGAAAATTTCTGCTATCAAAAAGGAGACCTCGGTGCATAGATAGCCGAAGCAATAGGGGTTAACTTGAAGTTGGTTCCTTGCGTCGCCCCTTTAATTTGATTAAAATTTGTAAGTACTCTAAGTAATCGTTTTAAAAATCCAAAAAAAGATTACCATTTTAAGCTTCCGTCATAACTAAATTGACATTTGACAAGCAAAAATGACAAGTTTTCATATTTACCGCAAAGACAAACTTAGCGTGATTTAAAAAATCATTTTTATAAATTTGGCGAATCTACATGTCCGATTTTTTACAATTTGACAGAGCGACAAAAGGGTTGTAAGGTTGAAAAATTTTTTGTTTGCTCAATAAGTGCAATGTACTATTTTGCACTATGCAGACCACAATTTCAATTCAATTGCAAATAAGATAAATCAGTAACCCATAAAAAAAAAACTAACGCTCTTTCGGTGATTACAATGGAAATACGTATAGTTAGTGTAGCTTACGGTCGTCCTTCGCGAACGCGTTAATTACACGTGCCACACGCGACGGGTCTGCAGTAGAAACGATAGACCGAACAAGCAACAGGTGTAATTATCACGGTTATATTATTCGCCCCAATCGAGTGAGACACGCGTTTTGATTTTACTTCACTAATTATTCTTATTACCCTCTGCAGTAAAACATAAACGAATTAATCAAATTTGCCAATTCAACGAAGGATTTTTGTTGTTGTTTCAGATGATACCAAAAGTGGAGAACGGATTGTTGATTATTCTTCAAAGCATCAATGAGTCTAAAACAGTATTTGAATGCAGCGCATCGCTGAACGGGATTTCGCAATTCGCGTGCAGCCAACACTTCCGGTATAGCCAGTAATAAATATGGTAAAATCGAAAAAATTCCGGTGGCTTGTTACTGACTCATTCGTAATGCACAACTGACTACTGTACACTCGTCGCATGATGTAGGTCCATCATCGCGTTTCCATGACAATCACTGCCTACGAAATTCATTTGAACTCGTTAATACCACGAGCAAATTGTTTTAATCTCATTCGTGGATGCGCCTCTCTTGTTCCACTTTGCGTGATTAATATGCTGTCGAGAGATCTAAGAAAATAAATATTTTCTGGTAAATTATTACGCTCCCGTTAACAATAACAGGGAACTAAGTATTTTTGTGTTATTTTATCTATAATTGTTATAAGCTGAAGTCAACATTGTATGATTTTAGACCAATTATCCTTGTGTAATTTTGATTACTACTATGATAAGTTGAGGTCCACATTGTATTGCTTTCCACGAACATATCCGTGGAAACTAGTTGTAAGTTCAATTTGAAAATGAATTGAAAAAAAATTATCACGCAAACATTTTTTTATTGTATCGAATAATGACGATTTCAATCACGATAGCTATTCCAAGAAGTTTATTCTCCTTTATTCTCTCTGTTATCGAATTCATGCAGCTCGGCATAGGTTCATTCCTAAGAAGTGCACATGGGTGAATATATATCTTCAGGATGAACAAGTGAATGATTCGGGCGAGTATAGATCGTCCGAAATTCCAAGTGTTAGCTTCACGAACGGGAAGAGTGAATTTTGATTCCCTGGAAAGTCGAATTTTTATTTTCCACTGTATCGTTCATTACGCTCCGCACGTACTCATTAAAATGTAGCTAATGTACTCGCTATTACGTTGATTATATCAGCGGGAAGGCACTGATAAGAATTGTCCCTTCGCTAGCGAATCAGAGCGATAAAAAAAAATACGGGACAGTCGCAAACACGCATAATTTGTGCTCGATCTAAAGTTCACATGGTTGCCAACAAAACGCTAATGGAATAAATTGTATAATGACAAATAATATTTTTCGTGCTGTCGAGTGTCATTACTACTTTAGTATCTTACGTTGTACAAATGTTTCTACGACACCCGATTAAATTGTAGATCTGTTAGACACATGTTTGGAAGGATTGTTTTATTTAAGATTGTCGCGGTGTAATTACCTTCGAGTACCTTAATTTACAGAAAGAATTTCAAGCATCGATGTCTAACTGCGGAAGCAAAATGTTTTCGACGTTGACCGGAAACCGGAAGGTCATTGCTGCCGGAAATGGCGGATTTTACGTACTTCGTGACGATATACGTAAGCGCGAGCAAATGCGTTCTTGATATATCTACAATTGCGCGAAAAATTGGGTCTGAGCCCTTGAGCGAGCCGAGGTTGTAATGCTCACGTCTCGTTACGGGCAACAGCTGCGCTGGACGATCTTGACACTATGAGCGCTTCGCGCGATACGAACCATTATTGCCCCATTAAGGCGACGAGTCAGCCAAAAAAGTTTTTTTTTTTTTTATCATAAGGACAACTCTCACTGAAGGAAAATTTTGAAATAATTTCCTCCTTTCAGATTGAGCCTGAAGGCTTTTTTTTATAAATGCGCCAACCAATTGGGTCAACCGGTTGCTTCAAAATCAAATCCATGAGTTTTACACTCCGGGCATGATCCAGAGAACACTGCTGCACGAATTGGCCTTCGCTGAATCTCAATCTCTTCGCAGTTACACTGCATATCATTTAGGATGAGCATGTTTTTGTTCACAGGACCTTAAAGGCGATTATTAAGAATGTGAAAAATTTCATAATAATTCCGCGGCATCTGAGACATGGATTTTCTATGATGACGTTTAAAAAAAATTGATTCGGTTAAGTGGTGTACAGTTTAATTGCAAAGGGAATGAGACCTAGCAAAGGCCAATCCTTGGAATGTTTTCTGGATCACACGCAGAGTCTAAAAGTCCTGAATCTGGTTTCGAATGGAACCATTATTATTATTATTATTGTTGTTGTTATTTTTAAGTGAAAGAGAACTTTTGTTTTAAAAAATCTTTTTCGACTGACTCGTTCCCCTTAAAACCTTCGTACTGAACAAACGTACAAAGTGCAAGTGAAAGAATAAGATTGTGCTGTGCCGCAACGGCGGGAGTAAACGAAAGACCGTAATGTATATACTATAGATAAGACAATACACTGTTATCGCGCTAATGTGCATAAACGACTGTTCATTAGTCCCGGAAAAATACTTCAAGTACGCATCACCAAAACACTTAATTGGAATCTAGTATTTAAATGCAGATAAAAATTGTGCCGTGCAACTAAATAAAACAGACGAATAAGAATGTTACACCCAAAAAAACGTGAATAGTTCCAATTCGCAGATAATATTGTCTACACTTTCAGGTTTAACGAAAAAAAAAAATTAATTGATTATATATTATTTCAAAAATCACAGAAAGCCTTTAAAAAGTCAATGAACTAGAAGTCTGATAATGAATGTGTTAATGACATATGCGCCAAGTATGTTAGCGTATAAATAAATACAAAATAAGAATTATCAATAATCAGTGGGGCCCAAGGACTGGCTTTGAATGTCAATTATTCATAATAATGATTAAACTACCTATTATAGAACAAAAAACAAAAAATTCTATCAATACAAACGATAAAATAAAATGAGCAATAATTTATAATATTCATACATAAAAAACGAATTTAACCGAAAAAACTGAAGGAATAAAAATTAATAATTCGGTAAAATATATTACCAATACTTTTGAAGTGATAAAAAAAATGCGTGAAACTGGAAATTACGGGTAGTTTTTAGTGTGAAAAATGATTTACCTATGTATTTTTTTTTTTTTAAATAATAACTTCAGTATTACGCGCGAAAATCAAAATAATGATAGCACATACGCATCAATATAGTTGCACGTGAGTTGCAGTGTGCAGCGGGAGAAACAAGGAACGAAGGTCGAAGGACGTTCAAAGACCGAGACAGCATAGATTAAACCTTGACCCGTTTACAACATATTAGATTATCTCAAAGGTCATTAATTAGTAGGTGCACGCGGAATTAGCACTTGCATGTGTCTTCGAGTCTCCTGAAAAAATATAATCGTGGCGATGGTATCGTAAAAGCGTCTTTAAACGAGACGACAATCAATCACTGGTGTTCTTAGGTAATTGCCCAATTATAATTATTACGGATACGGGATTAATAGTTCGTAGCTATATATACTCTACGTATTACTATGGATGGAATACTATTCGTTTTCCGCTTACAATAACGACCATTGTGTTATCTATTCACTGGACGCAATGACAATCATTTGATTTAAATAAATTAGGTTTGTAATTACCCTATTATTTTCGTTTTTACATTATGCGTTTCCTCATTGCTTGAAAATTTGTTCACCGATTTTGTAAGTCAGTGGCAATATTGCTTTGGAAATAAAATTACAATGTCAAAAAAATGAAAAAATCCATTTTTTAATCCATAACTTCATATCTCGTGTCATTTTTAATTAATGTTTTCTTAAAAATGATTATAAGGTAATTCTTATACATTGACTTGGACATCAGAAGGTAATTCAAAAAAGAATTAACGTCACAATATTTATGCCATAAACAAATCAGTAAACGTGGTTCGGAAATAATGGACTGGTTACAATTTTGGAATGAATAACAAAATGAAATAATTGCAACCAATGGAAATCGAGTACTGCTAGAAATCTTTGAATTTGGATAATCAGCTCACTAAAATAATTGCATCCAATCAGATTTTTTTTTCGAGAAAATAAATATTACATATTTACAGGAATCTAAATAAATCGATTCCATATTGTGGAGCTCTGTAAGAAAATAGTGACAATAACTGAACTTGAATGTGTAGTGAAATCAAATAATTGCATTGTATCAGTTTGTTTGTTTTTAGAAAATACAAATTGGGAAGTTTCAGAAACTGGATAAATCAAGTAAATATTGCACAGCTTTTAAGGGCAATAATGACAACCACTCATCTTGAATAAAGTAGTAAAATAGCACCGATTAAATTTTTTGTCAGAATATAACAAATGAGCACTTACGTATATTTGAGTAAATGAAATAAAATGTTGTAACGTTCTTTTAGGTTTGATTGGGGACCCGCGTTGCGTGGCCCAAAGTTTCCGAATAATTCACAAGTTTTCACAGTCACCCGTCACCGCGTACGACGTTTGAGCTCGCTCAACGAGTCCGTCTGTCATAGAAATCTCGAACATGTGAATTACCGTTGTCTCTTTCTCGCGTCGCGATTTGCGAGTCCAATTAGCGACTTCGGCCCGGAGGATACAAACAAGTTATGCACTATTTTATTTCCTCGGCTATCGCATTCGCGGCGCGTTAGTTTAAGTAAAACTATCCACGGGGCTCGGCAAAAAGTTCGAAACGCCCAGAAACTGCAGAAAAACTTGTCGAGTGTCAAAGTCGAGCTTTCCGCAGATCTTCGAAAGCGCGAGTCTTTCGAGAGTCTCAATTTTCCAGCCGAAACTTTTCATTCACGAACTTGAAACCACAACAATAATAACCAAAATATATGAATGTCATATAAATAAATAAATAAATAATGAACCGTGAATTTTAGCTAACGATCATAATAATTCTTCAACTGTTATAAAGATCACAAATTATCGAAGCTTCCGCAACTTTTTACCACTGTCACTTTTTGTTGTTGTTTTTGTTGCAAATAATACAAATTTACGTTATGGTTTTTCTTAATGTGCGTCGTGTCAACTCACACGCGTGTTTTTTTTTTTTTATTACATGGAAGAATCGTAGTAAGGTGAGTTGATTTATTATCCAGTGGCGAGAGAAGAGGTACAACTTTATTATTCCGTGTACAGCATTAACAGTTTGACCCGTGAGAGACGGTGCGTTGAGATGAAGTGAGTGTCGGGGATTGTTGAAGCAACTAAAAGCTACCTGCCACCTCCCACTAACTAGTGTGTGCACTGTGTGTCCGTACGTACGTGTCCACCACTCGTTTGTCCGAGCGCTGTCAGCCGCGATATTACCACGATACACTAAGTAAGTATATGTATATGTATATATCTACTCGAGAGTTACTACGGCACGTTGTACGGTCATTGTAAAACATCTCGTCTCACACAGTGAATAATTTCTTAACTCGGGCTGTCAAATTTCGAATTAAGGAGGCATCGACGTTACATTCGATTGTTGTATGAATTCAACAAACGCCGTTGTGTGGATTCGCTAGGAATTTTATATTTTGTGGATTTTTGCGTGAAGTTTTAAAACAATGTATGACAAACAATTTGATGGTTTGCTTAGTTTTTTTTTCTTCCTGCAAAATTGGAAAATTAACAGGTTAACTTTTGTACATGGTAAATTGTAGACAAAAATGGTCGGATAAATGTATAAAAAAAAAATGAAAAATAGACATCATTCTGTTGGATGGAAACTCACACAATTTTTATACAAAAAAGTAATAACACATTTTGAATATCAAGGTGATAGAGTATTTGTGTTTGATGAAGATACATTATTTGTAACACAACGTTAGTATAATTTTTGTTTGAAACTGCGGACTGACAGAAAAAATCATGAATTGATTAAAAATGCTCGTGGATATTTCTGAACAAATAGTTATTGTTGAAATTGGACACTTTATTTTAGTTTTTACTGGGTGAATATGAAGTATTGGCGCGTAAGACTGGAAATTGAAGATCAACAGCTACAGAAAATAGTCAAAGTTTGGCAGTGATGTGGCCCTCTGTAGAGTTAGGTTTTAACAGTGGACAATAAAATAAAAAATAGTCGTGGGCGCACCGTTTCATTGTGCATATGCCGATACCCGTGGGAGCTTCGATCGACTCAGTCTCGCCCTGTAACCATCAATGCCTAACGACAAAGTATATACTATATACTACTGTATAGTGTACGTATAGGTCGTACGAGATAAATGCTATCAATGGGAGAGTTTCGTTACGGACACCGTAGCCGAGGCAGCTAATCGAAACTTCCGGTCAAGCAGAGAAGCTTGGAGATGGTAGTGAGATTACGGGCTATGGCCCGTCCACGACGATCACGACGACGACGACGACGACGACGACGACAACTTGGTAATTCGAAACCGCGGCCTAATCGCCGACTTGAATTGTTGACAAATTACAATGTCGTCGTCACGAATATCGTCGTACGTGACGAGTAGTTTATACGCCTTTCGCGGTAAATGTTTATTCGACTAAATGTTAGGAATTATTTAATTATATATAAGTGTGAAAGGCTTCGCTGCTTCCATTGTATTGGGCTATTCAATGGATCGCTCGTTCATCATCATGTTTGAGATTAGAGAGCACTCAAACAGAGACTTATTTGTGAGTACATTCGGGGAAATAATTTTGGGATGTTTGGTTTGCAAATTAACTTGAAAGTTTGAAGGCTATTTTCATTGTTGCTTGAACGTCAATTGGAAAAGACGTAACTGAGTATAGGGATCTGAAAGAAAAATATCCACATCGGTTTATTTTATGAACGGTAAATATTTAATCGGAATTTGTTTTTATGAATTGAACATTTTAAAAAATGACTTAACATTTTCCGGTTTTGTTTTTAATTCTCAGTTGTTACTGAATCTTAATTTTAAAGAACTACGTTTTCGATAGCCTGCAAATGAGATATTTCTTGAAACGAGAAAAAAAGTGTATTACGATAGTTATCATCACACATTTGTTACGTTTTGTTTAAAAAATTGAAAGAAATTCAAAAATGTTGACAAACGCTTGACGAAGTTGGAAACTCCATTTGCGTCAGGTGTAAAGTTAAAAACAGATTTCACGAAAACTTGAAAATGCAAGGCTTTTGGAAATAACTCACGATCGCAGTTCATAAAAAGTGCATATGATAAAGCACAATTGTCCCAGTGTATCACCGTACCATCACGTGTTTTGGCATGCAGTTAATTCTCGGTCACAAAAAAACTCCGGAGGTTTGTAATAAGTGAATTTGTAAAGGGGATTTCGTTTTCTCATGGAATTTTTTGTCCACATCATTACATAACATAAAATAAACAGAATTCCGTTGCGCTACATGTTTTTTTATTCACCGTGTTACTCGCAGCTCGCTCATCAAGTCACAAACACGTTTTCTTTTGAATGCTTCACAGGAATACAGTTTTCGCGTTACACCAGGCACATATCAGGCCCTAGCAAGCCCACGGCCTTGACCAGGCCCTGGCAGGCCCTGATATGGCCCTTACAGGGCCTGAATTCTGCGCCAAATTTGCCACTGATGTAAGGTTTCACAATTTCTAGTCGGGTTTATCTAGCGTGCACTCACAATTGCGTCAGATGCGATAGGTTTTTCAGACAGCAACGTAGGCAGGCACAATTAAGTAAGAATTATACAAAAGAAAAACCAACTGAGTGGCTTGTAACAAAAACGCTTCCGGCTACGCCTTTTACTCTAGTGGGGAAAATTGCATTCGAGAAAAAAAATCTCCACTTGGCAATTTACAACGATGCCGAAGTCACATACTCACTGCACGTCCACTGCTTTCCGTTTAAAAGTATCAATACCAGCATCAAACGTGTCGACAATAGACCAAAGTCTACACTTTCAAAACGCTGTATTTTTAAGAGACCATTCCTAATTCTTTTTCAACCAAACAGTATTTACCAGATATAATCGCAGGTTGACCTCAGATTAATAAAAATACGTCATAGTACCGAAGTTCACGACCCTGGAAGGTCACGGCGTCGACGTTCTTTCAAGTAAACAGACACAAAGGCGTGTCCTATTCTATCTGCCACAACAAACAAAGCAAATGGTCACAGGAAAATAAGCCCTGCGGGAAGCTCATGTGCGTTCGCAAATTATTCGCACATAACGAACGTAATAAATTGTTTCGAGGAAAGATCGTAAGCGAAAAATGAGTCGAGACGTCGTGGGCTGTAAATGTGGTTTGTAAACTTGTCTCTCGATTCTTGACCCATTAAAAAGACTCGTGAGAAATTGAAAGCCACGCGCTCGAGAAAAGTGCAAGTGATCGTGTACGGACTCACGATTTTGTTGTTTCGTACGTGGCGACAGCAACAACAGCAGACGACAACCCTCGATTGAGGATAAAAATAAATGAGTTACGACCTTGACGAAACTGGCGCGAGGATGTGCACGTTAAGATCATTGCGCGGATATAATTACTGAAACAAAAAAAGATCATGTGCGGGGATACCGTGTGGACGAGGGATTAGCGCGACGGCGAAGACGAAAAGAGGCGAAAAAGCGATAGAAAGACAAATTGGAGAGTGGCGGTGACGCGTTTCGACACGACAAACGAGTGTGACTCACGAAAAACCGTGACATTCACAGGAAATCTTGTTGACCGATTGGCGACCGAAGGACGGATTTGCACCGAACCTACGTTCTGGCCAATAGGAGGATATTACTGTCCGGTAGAAGGATCGTCCTTCGCCGACGATAAGTTTCACGGTCGAGAGGGAATTATCCTTGCAGTTCCGGAGCTTTCAAAGACATTATACGAATTGCAGAGACAGCATTCGCTTATTGTTGTTGTGATGGGAATGCAACAGCCTCGAAGGCTGTGTCTGAAAGTGTATGGTCAGCTGGGCGCCAGCAGAGCAGCGCTCTGTAACGAGATATGTCGTTACACGTGATTAATCAAAACGATTACGACTCCGTCCGCGTTGAATTGTTCTGTATTTAGATTGTTTCACCGTTTAACATATTTTTGCGATCACAAATCGCGGGGATAACAGTGAATTTGTGATTTATCAAATCGTTAATTGGATGTGTAGACTTAATTATTGATTAATAATTTTAGGGATTGTTCATTTCGTAGAGACACAGCAAACGATTTTTCATTGTGCACTTCTTCTTGAATGTTTTACTTTTATAGCAGAAAATAAAACATATTCAACTATTGGTTTTTTAAAAATTGGAATTAATTTATTTGACACGAATTGTGGATTGCGCGAAAATAATGTGAGGAATCGATTTATTTGGGATGAACTTAGTTTATTTTTAATAACTTGATCTTCAAACAAATTATTCTCTCGGAGGCGCTTATACATTCTATTTTTCTCGTAACAAGCAATAACGAGTAACATTTTTATTGCAACTGCGACATTCAATATATTTACTTTGCATTTACCATATGAGAATATTTATGATACGTTAGAAAAAAATTATTGTTCGTGGAGAACAATGTTTTCGAACCCTACTTTTCATAGAACTATTAAAAATATTGATCTTCGTCTCAGCCGTAAAAATAACTTGTGCTTTACTTTAACGATTTTTCAATGGAAAGGCACTAAATTCAACATAATCTTCAATTGTGTATTTATTCGTTAAAATCAGAGCTACGAATTTGAGAAATCACAAAACTTTTTTCTTAAATTAAAAAAATGTAAATGGACTCCCTGTAACTGTCTGGAAACAGCATATGAATCATTAGGTCACGTGGCTTAGAGAGGAAGTCCGCAGTCTTGTCTGAGGATGCGACGCGTATGGCAAAGCGCGCGGTAATATTACCACGCGTTAAGGCACAACTGCTCGGCGGGTAGGAGCAGCACGTGATCGATAATCAAACGAATTGTTGTCGGAGCTCATTCAACCCCGTCCACGTATGGGATCAAGATATTTAACAGCGGTTCAAACCGGATCCATTGCGAGGTTAAGAATAAACCGCGCGCCTCTTTCTCACTTTGTTAACTCGTGCAGTTAAATTATTAATATTTACTTGGGGCAAAACCGTAGCCACTGTTTTCTTTTTCTCGGCAGCACGACGTTATAAGTCGTTGCAGCATCGGTGAGTAAATAGAGAGATAGAGAAGGAGAGAGAGAGAGAGATCTGGTAAAGTCTTTGTAGCCGATGACTCAAAGAATATACCGAATTGCAATGATGCGTGGAACAACGATGACAACTAGCTGTTTTATATATGGGTATATACATAGAATATATATATTCATATTCGCAGCATAAAATCAGCTCTTAGTCGCTCAATTAATTACGCATTCAACGCACGCATCTGTTCAACGGTTGTCAGTTAAGCTGTGTATGATTATAAAAACATCCACAGCTGGTTTTTTTTTTAAACGTCATATTTACTTTGTGATAGCGTTAAATTAAAGCGAGCATTGATATTTAATCGCTCCGAGAATAAAGTTACGAGAGTTATAACTCAGACACGTGTATATACGGTTAAAATATTTGGAAAATTAATATACAGTGCATATAAATTTGTTATTAATTTCAAGTACTCGTGTTGATATCATAATAAGACCACGACTTTTATATATAGTGGTTCCAGAATAATATAAATTCCCCCATTATCTGGGAAAGGACGGACTACAAATATTGGTTTTTATAAAGATATTCTTGATATTTATAACTACCATGAAAATCTCTTTAAACAATAATGCGATCGCAAATTCATGCGGTAAAAAATCTCTACCATGCTACGAATTTACTTCATAATTCTATGTCCTTGTGGTGGTAAACATCAGAAAATTGTCTCATGGTACGCTGGTAATCGGGTTGTGTGATTAGATCGTACGTTTGCTCTTGGGTGAGGAAAAAATGGTGACGTCATAAAATTCCATTGCGTCTTATCTCTTGCATCCTTCGTCAAGGATAACGTCTACTTTGCTCTGAAGTGCGCGTCAACGCTTCAGTTACCGATTGGGGTCTGGATAATAATTATTGTTCATGTATATTTATGACGGGTAAATGCTCGTTAAATCTTTAACGTTATTCCGAATAAAAAATGTTTCTATTCTTAAAGAGACGTTTTTTTTAACCAATTACTTACAACCAGCAAAAAGGGTGATGATAGAAAATGCATTACGATAGTGTAATCAAATTCTTATCAAATTTACATAAATTTTGTGCATTTTCAATTTACCCACACAACTCATAAAAATGTGGATTCTTATACACGTTTTGTCAACATTTTTTACTTTCTTCCAACTTTAAGTCTCTTAAGTATGACGATCAAATTGATTGAACAAACATTGAAGTGAAATCACTGAATCCAATGTCTCAATTTTGTCATTACAAAGTTGTGCCAAAAAATGGATAGCATTAATGGGAATTCGAATTCCCAGGGGTCCCAGGGACCCCTACGTTCTGAAATTTTCCCAATTACGTAATCCGTGCTGATTCCCGAGGTTCTCGCACTGAACGCTCGAGCAGTTTTCATTTGGAAATCCATTTTCGAGCGGTTTTCATTTACAAATCCATTTTCGAGCGGTTTTCATTTACAAATCCATTTTCGAGCGGTTTTCATTTACAAATCCACTTTCGAGCGGTTTTCATTTACAAATCCATTTTCGAGCGGTTTTCATTTATCAATCCATTTTTCGAGCGCACTGTTTGGTCGTATCTCCACGCGCAATTTAGCGCGGTGACCGTTCACAGCCACTCGTCCGAGTCTCTCCGCGAGGGTCCCACTGTTAGCTCTGCGTTTATCGTGCATTAAGTTACTCCCGAGCGCGTCGATGGATAGCGATTTTAATGACCCCGCGTTTTTCTAAGACCATCTTTACCGGACACCCCACACAGTGAACAGTAAATAGCACTTGTTCGCTTCACCAGTGCCTCGAAAATAAACCGCACCAACGTTTTCCCGCGAGCACCGCGCACACTTTCTCCCATCGCCCTCTCTGAGCGTTCTTGGCGCGCCCGAGTCTCGTGACCAGAGGAGTTAGGTAGTCACCCTGCTGCACCACAGGACGTCGGTTCGCGCATCGACGCCGCGACTTTTCTTCACCCTCGTTCTCTGCTATTTTCCTCGTAAACGACAAATATATACATATAAACAGTTCCCAAAGTCAGAAAAACGTAAACAAGGTGAAGTGCAAGGTAATGTTCCCTAAATGTCACAGTACCTGCTATTTTAGTACTACCATTTCTCGGCGTTATATCGAATATTGTCATTAATTAGTGTAATTAACTTACGGTGTGCTGTTTGCCAAGTCTTGGTGGAAAGTTGCCCGAACGGGAACAACCAAAGTGGCAGTTACAAAGCTGAAAGCTTATATACGAGGAGATTCAAGCGGTGGAGGAGATGCGCCCCCCACTCTGTCGCGTATCTCTTTTCTCTGCATGCGCTATACGCGCACGTTGTGTGCGTTGGTACGCAGAGGTGTGCACGCGACGCACACGCGGCCGTCGAAGCGTCGCACGTTCTCGTGTACGAGAGCCTAAAACGCTTCGATATCCGCGGATACCGAGAGAAGAACACCCGGCGGAACGATAAACAAGAGGGCAGCGGTGTCATCGGCTGCGCAGCGTTGCAACGGAGCTTCCGAAGCGTCAGCCACCGGGCAACAAATCAATTCGCCGGATCCTCGCTTCGCCGGCATCGCACGAAGCGGAATTGTCAAGTCTGAGCCTTGTACTGAATTCTTCTCGCACTTGTTTTTTTTCTGGTCGTTCTGAGGTTGTCTCAAGGTCGTCAGGATACACACGAGCTTCTCCAAGAGATTGTCGTTTTGTCAAAATGTGACGGAAATAAGAAGAATCACGTTGGCTCGACGAGGGATTTTCTGGCGGTCTCTTCAGGTTACGGGATCTCCGCTCGCGGGAGATTGCACGGAAAGACGCAAGACGCAACGTTGCGCAATTTGTGTAATACGACCTTCGTGCGTCACGGGCACCGAAAAACATATATTCCACCGGTTCGCCGAGACTAATGAGATCTCGAAATGCCGGAGCATCCGATAGATTAATGAGACAAATCAAAACATTTTCCTAGAACAAGCCGGAGGACAAACAAAAATTTTCTCGAATTTTGAATGAAAATTTTTAGTATCCCATGGAGAAAGTGCCATCTAAGGCTTGCGAATTTTTTGCGGGAAAACTGAAAAATGTATTTGTTAGTTTAACCAAATCACTGTAGTCTGGGTTCTTAATTCGGATGTACTTGCGTTTAGTGTTAAGCGAAAATTATGTTTTTCGCTGTTTATTTAAATACATTAGATTCTCACAATTCTTGAAGCTATTCGAAATCTTTATGAAAATTTGCCCGCCAATTGTAAGCCCGTTTGTTTTGGTCAAATTTGAGTTGATTTTCTGAATGGAGAAATTATTTATAAATGTACTGAATAAACAGTATATACGGCGGTTAATCAAATGAATAAATATTCGATTGTCTAACAGAGTATTTGTCGTCTAATATCGCCAGGATATATTCAATAAATATTAATCGAAAGGGTATCTTATGACAAGCTTAGAAAATAGACCAGGTGATTCTGAGTTGCGATTGCACAACTGTATCGACGTGTACCATTCGAGCACATGTGTCTTAAGGCAAATATTCCTTTTGTTTACTGATCAATGGATGCTTCTAACTGAGATCTCACTGTCGAGAATAGTCAGCGAGTAGCTTTGATAGTCTTTCTCAAATGATGACATCGAAAAAAAAAAAAAAAAACGTTCTTTCAAACGAATGCCGCTAATCAGACTGTTTGTCGCGTTCTCTCGTTTCCGCGACAAATTCATCAATGAGCGCAAACTTTTGGTTGAATACCGCCTTAAAAATCGATGTTTTCACTGAGGTTAATTTCTACTCATGGATAGTAGTTTTAAATACGCCGCCCAAATATAGTAGAAGCCAGATTTTGCGACAGACCATCACTTGCTAAATATGAAAGATTATTTGCTATATTTTTTAGCACTCGTCTATTTCCAGAAGCCATTAATGAGCGCGGATACTGATCCGCTTATGGGTTGACGTTGTATAAAACCATCACATGGGAGAGGACTAAAAATTATTTAGGCTCAGTCGCTAATTATCGTTATTGGAATAATCGGTGCTAAAAGAATTGTGAATCATTTTTTAGTATTATTAATCGTAGTTCTTTTCATTAGTACTTAAGGTTGCATCTACAGTGTTAATATTAGCGACTATGTTACTTGTCTATGGTACAAAAATCTGAAAGAAATTAAGCATATAGAAGGTGCTGGAAGGACACTAATCATTTAGCGTATGGGTTAACGTTGGGGAAAACCATCGCATAGGACAGGACTAAAAATTAAATCATTTTTTAATCTTATTAATCACAGTTCTTTTTATTAGTACTTAATTACATAACAATTACATAACTACATTAGTACTTAAGGTTGCATCTATAATGTTAATATTAGCGACTATGTTACTTGTCGATGGTACAAAAATCTTAAAGAAATGAAGTATAAGGAAAGTGCTGAAAAGATTCACTTTGCACCATAATAATTCCAAAATGTAACAAATTCATGGAAAACAAATTGTTCAACAAATCACCCATCAACCCAATTTTTTTTTTTTTTAAATCAACATGACTTCTTTATGTTTTTTTTTAAAATATGTATATATTTTCTTAGAATTGTGTGTAATATTGTTTTATTTTTAGTTTTTAGATTAAAGGTCTGAAGAAAGTTATGGAGTCCCAGGATAAAATATACTACCGTATCCTGAAATTATAAACCGACTGAAGATGGAAAGGTCCAGGGAGTGTATTCGTTTTTCCTTCAATCTCCTGTATGTTTATTGTTAGTGAGATTCGGATTGCAGGTAAATTTTCGTGTAAACCAAATTTGTGATCATCATTTCATATGGAATAATTTTGCAGTTTTTCGTTCCAGACTGCCTAGCGCCTGTGAGACAATTTCAAAATAGATAGACGCTCTATTCGCCCATAGAAGCCGCGACAATTTGCTCGTATCGCGGCTGTCGTGAACGAGGAAGGGAGAAAAAAAGAGCTTCGAGACCTCGGCGGGTGCGCTCAGCATCGTTGAGAGGCGATGGCCTAAATTAATAGACGCGTTTGCCGTCCTAATTGCCGCTCCAATTAGTTATGAAAGGAGAACGACGGTCACTTGGACTGCGCATCTGTAGCTGAGTCCCAGAGCAGAGAAAAATAATAAATTGCATTTCTACGTTGTTTTTTCTACTTCGATGGTACAAATTAAAAATTCAATGAGGAAAATTTCCTGCATCAAGTAAATCCATTCTTCATTTTTAAATTGACTCACGTCCAGCTTATTGAATTAACTCGTTTTAATAAAATTTATTTAAAATAAAATTCATTTGAGTTTACCATACATTTCAGTAAAAAAAAAAACTTATTTGAATCCAATAAAAGTCTGCGAAACGATATCTCAAGTTCCACTAGTCGAAGGTAATATTGAATAAACGAACCTTATCATAAATAGATTTTTTCGTATCAATACACTCGTATTAAGAATTTTATTCAATTCAATTAGATGCTGATTCAATTTCTTCTGGGGTGGCGGAACAAGATCACCATTAACGCTGAGGATTTGTTAAAGACAAGCCAGAAGTAGTCAACAACAATTGAGACGTGCGTGTCTCATTGGAGCGAAGGGGTTAAAAGTTTTCCGTCGAGAGAATGATCCTTGGCCTGGCGTTTAATTGTCCCGCGTCTATGTGAAGCTCCGTGTGTAACAATGTAAGCATTCCCATTACTCCCATTCACTAATACATTTGCAAACAACTTTACTCGTGGTGGTCGTGGCTTGATTAACTGAATAACACGATAAACGAGGAACGAGGAAACTATATGCACACTGATGGCTGACTTTAATGAAGTTTTTCGTCCCCCAGTTGGAGACAAATAAGTGGTTTCATCGTTGACACGTCGAGATAAGGAAGATGGATAGGTGAAGAATAAAAATCTCTGAAGCTCCGAGGAGACTCCTACATTTCGAACGTGGAAGGGGCGAGATATGCTTGGAATGTCACAGTGTCTAAGCGTACTTCTTTAAACGAGTAACGAGTGTAGTATGATACAGCAGCTCGACACGCATATAAACTATAACCATGGTTTTATGACGCACGAGAATCATCGAGTACGTGTAACCCATATTCCTGTAAGCAAGGTCGTGCAGTCGTGTACGACGGAGACGAGAAATGCTGATGCGATGTTAGTTATCCTTCCCCGTTCCCCTCTTATCATCAGGGCGACGTTCGGTGCCGCTGTTATCAAGGTGCTCCAGAACCATGTCCTCCGGATTACGGTAGCTTTCCTTGGTGCACATTTGTTTCACAAATAACGATCAATCTAACGGGGTAATGTAAATGCCCGAGCACGCTCCTATTACCCATCGTCAAAGTCAATTTCCAAATGTGGAAATCAAACAGCACGAATGTAAGCGCAATTAAAAAATGTAGGTTTTTATGGTGTACACCAGAAATGCAACGCGAAGTGTTGATAGATTGATCGAAAGTGAGTTTTTCAATGTTTTCTAAGACACTTCACGATCGGAGCCTATACTCGAAGTGGAGGTTGATATATTCCCTTCGATTAGACACATCTTGGTGTGGAATCATTCCACCGACGAAATAATGATTCCTGTGTTTTTTATTGGATTAAATTGGGTACAGATAAAAATATGTAATAATTGTGTAATAATTGGTACATAAGGAGAAGGCAATGTGATTATTTCAATTGCCAAGTTCTTAATGCCGTTCATATAGAAAAATAAACTTTTATCGCATAGTATTTAATAGACTGTGAATTAAATTGTAAATTACATTAAATGAAACAAAAATGTATTCTATCTCAAAATATAGAATGAATCACCGAATGTAAATCTTGTGTATGGTTAATTTCCTTTATGGAACGATAATGACAATACCGACTCACAATAGTGGCGTAATAATGAGTCAAAACGGTTTATCATGTCTTATGTGTCAGGGTATACAAAGAGTTATAGATAACTCGGTACGCAGATTGATTCCCACTAAACGTGTCATCGTCGCGAGGAGAAACGTAAGATACCAATAGTATTTATAAGCGTCTCCCCAATGCAAAAATCGTCTATCGAAGATTGCGAAACAGTTTATATTAGGATTTTGTTTGACTAGTCAAATTCATAACTCGTAATTACGCGTAGTAAAATGTATTATGAAACGATAGATGCAATCGTGGGGCTAACGGCTTTACACTGACTCCGTATTACACACACCAGGAGCCAGTTACGCGTGAGTCAGGGACTTTGACGTCACATATGCGAACGAGAGGCAATCGACCGGCAAACGGAGCAAGTGTAGCCGCGCATTTAGTGTGCACATAATTAAGGTGAACATTTGACACAGGACATTTTATTACCGAGCATTGATAAGCCACGAGTTCAAAGGCAATAACGACTGAATGTTCAAATTACATTTAAAATTATCAGTTAACCCCGGAAAAAGGCTTAGTTGGCGTAACCAAGGCACTTGGTTATTTGTGCGCCTATTGGTTGGTCACCCGAGCTCAAGTGTCAAGTGGTGAAGATTTTATGGAATTTTGGATTTTTCACAAAATTGACGTTATGGGATTAATTTCTTCAAAATATCATTTAAGGCATCGAGTCGAAATTTTTTGGAAAGACCGAATGTTTAATTTACGTTAATCATAGTTTGTCTTGAGTGAAATGTTATTAACAGTATGTAACAAGGGACCATGTATGAAGAAAATGTTGCTGCACAGTTGGAATATATCTATCTATCTGCATAATTTTGTAGCGAACAATATGAAAAATTTGATTTTATATAATTTTGAATACTTTAAAGAAACAAACAAAATCAATATGTAGACAAAATAACATTCAGCTATATATAATTTTGAGACAAAAGGTTGGAAATGTTGATTCTGTGCAATTGAAAAACTTTAACGCAACTTTATCGCATTAACTTTTGCAAAACTTGGGATATCTAGCCGAAATTTCGTATGTAAACAAAGTCAGCCATGTTTATTTATTTATTTTAAATGAAGATGCGAGGTAGAACGTTCGAAATTGCCTCCTCATTATCAGCCACTTTGTACTCTATGAGGAAACCAAAATTGATTAACATACTGCCTTAACGATAGCTTTGCAAAAAGCGACGAACAATGAGGAAGTAGCTATGCAACGTTCCACTTATTTGCAACCTTTTTAGACGTATATTGGCAGGCTGTGCTGTCAACTATTAAGTGGCAGGTATTTATTTTTATTATATGCGACTGTTTCTTATAGTTGCGATGACGAAAAAATAGTCGCGCCGATTTAAAATGAACCGCTGTCACTTTATACTTATCGATACCAGATTTTAATCTCAATGCAGGAAATCCATCGCGTGCACGCGAAACACGTGCGAGTCTCTGGCAAACGCGATGCCTCGAGAAGACCGTGAATAGAAAGAAGAGATGACGATACGATATTTAATCGACGGTGATTATTTAAATTGGTAGGCGAGATTGCGTTTGTTCTCGATCAAAGGACGGGAGAGTGACAAAATAAACCGACGAGATATAGTGAAGCGAGTATTGGAGTCGGGTGCGTTATAATTTACAGCTTAAATCATTGTGTCACCGACGCTTCTAAGACTTTTATGCTCATTGGCGTAACACAGGAGTCATTGAATATTATGAAGTCGCGATTAGGACCAACGCGATTACCGTTTTCTACTATTTTTTATAATTACGATTTTTGAATATGAAGTTATTGTATCGAAAATTTTGTATATTAGTAAAAGTGGTTTAAATATAGTCACCTATAATACTAATATTGTTTCCAAATTTTCAAAATAAAAATATATGGAATAATTAAAATCCTGATTTGTAGGAAAACAAATACAATATTAATCTAGTCGTTCTATTGTGTTTTTATTTCCTTCATATTGTTCTTCATTGTGGATTGAAAAAAAAAAAATTAGCGACTTTTCATTTTATTTAGAAATAATTCTTTTTTTTGAATTTTGTTTTGTGCTTTTTTCCTATAAAATTTATTTATTTTCCAACCCTTTCACACCTAGCCCTAAATAGGTGGGAGGTCAGAAATTGTGTTATACGAATGATAATTGGTAAACAACAACTTGGCAAATTTTCTGAAACGACTGTGAAGAAAATTATCCATGATTGGTATCACTCCTTTCCAATTAACGTTGCGATTGCGACATTAAAAGGCAGGCGCGCCAGTTTCATAAATCTGCCTGCTTGGGGCAAACAAGATGAATCTTTATCTATTGTAAATCACAGATAAATATTTCATACGAAGTGTCTTCGGTGTCGTCTCCATTTCTACGCATCTCTCTGTTTCACAACTCGCTAAATATTGTAAGCATACGATCGCAAATATGTCATTTCATTAAGAACATACGACGGAACAGAATCGAGTGTCAAGTATTTTGCTCACTGATTTGGAAGGTTGATGGAGAATGATGACAAAAAAAAATACTCTCAAGAAATCTTTCCACTTTTGGACCACCGAATAAAATTGCTTAACAATCGTCACACCTGCCACGTGATAATATTAATTAAGCTCGTTTTCATATTTCCTACACTCAGAGAAATTTAGCATCGGTAACTACAAAGTGACAGCTATTTATTTCGAGTTCATGCAACTATTTTTTTATAATTACATTAAGTTGAAAACAGTAATTATAAAATCGTTATAAATTTATTTTCATACTTATTCCTATTATAAAGAAATTGTCGCACGCACTTGAAGTAAACTATTTTTTAGATTAATTTTTTTGTATTACGATAAGTATAAACTTGTGGTAATTAAGGAAAATAATTTACAACAAAACTAGATTTTTATGAATGTACCAAGCAAATTACATATTAAGATTCTTTTTGGTTCGCTCAATGAAATATTTTTATTTGTCGTCCCACTTCGCGTGGTCCTTCAATGCAACAAGTCGATGAGAACAAATCAATGACAGTTGATAGAAGAAAAGTTAATTGGCCAATATGGTGTGAATTTTTAGTTGCAAGACCAACAATAACCGGTTATAAACGTTTGCGCAACGTCATTGGTAAGGCTGTTGCTGTATATGCCTGTGTTTACATATTTTAGCAAATATCGTTGGTACCAGCTGGAGACTAACACTGAGAAAAGTGATTGGCTGGTATAGTTGAATTCGTTCGGCACGAACGGTCGATAAAAATTTGTGTCGACAAAATAAAAAACATTTTCGCTTATCTTAAACTTGTAATGGGCGTTCATTCGCTAAAAATGCATTTATCGCAAGACTTTTTCGAAAAAAAGTATATATATATATTTTTCTTGTTATCACATTTTTAACACCTCTTGTATTTAAAGAACTGTTATCACGAATTACGAACACGTTTATTTATAATGACCACGACAGCAAACTTTATTTCTATGATAGTTTTCTAAGAAGTAAAAAATAAAAATGCAAAATCAAAGTTTGTCCAAAAAATATTTTTGAGGGCACCAAATCCAGTTCGCCAAATTATCAATCATCAAAAAACAAAAAAATAGTGACCCAGTAAAATAATTTCATGAGTGCGATTGCTTCAAGTACGTACTTACAAATTTTCCGCATAATGAATTCTCAGCAAAACGCATTTTTTCTAACATCATAATTTCCCCCATTTTTCCAATCAACACACTTATTAAAATAAAATAAAAAATGGTCTAAGAAACCTGTCCCTCAATTTTGACAGTGCGATACTTCTCATTCGTCAATTTAATCGAATAATAGAGTGAACACGAATTCACGACACACGCGGCGCGTTCACAAGTCGCATATACGGAGCGTATTTTCAATGGTTTCGTTCGCGCGGACACGCGGGGTTATTCAATTCCTTTCTGTAATTCGTAATTGGCCTCTCGTCACTTCATATACGTATGGACACTACGTCAAGTATTTAACGCTCTCTTCCTGGTGCGAGAGTGGCGCGTGTGCATAATATCGACTTCCTGTTTCCATACGTCCGTATATAAATATATATATACATATATACAGCCATCGCCTGTTGTTTTAAACAATAAATCCATTAATATGAAACAAATCGAGTGTATGAACGCGAATCTGATACGAGCATTCCTCGCATTACAGCATAGATCAGAGACTTTGTGAATGTCGGCCGATTTACGATACACGATGGCTATCTATTTATTGAATGGTAATCGATACTCGCATTCCTTGGACTCACACAGCATCCACACAGATGCGAATACGTCGTAGTCGATATGTGGATCATTCATCGTTAATAAATCACAATTATTCAGTCAGTATAAATCAGTGAAAAACATTGAGTAAAATCATTTTTTTGCACCTGTTGATCTCCGAGACGTGTTGCATTATGTATCACGTTCGAAATAATAAATTCGCGTTTTAATTTCTCGCGTCAAGCAGACTCGAAGGTTTTTTTCTTTTTTCAAGTAACAATCGATGATCCACTTCTCTTATTCACCGCACGTTGAGCTGAATTATAAGGATATTTAACGAGGAATATTTGAGAATATGATTTGGTGTGATGAATCGACGAGATTCAGAGTTATTGAATTTTCGATCGGTGAAATAAACTCACCTAATCATAATATCTAGCCTTGAAGGGATAGTACTGCAGCAAGATTTCACTCATAGAGTACACGCGACGTTTTTTTTTTTTTTTTTTTTTTTTTTTTTTTTTTTTTTTTTTTTTTCGTGTTTATTTTTCACGACTACTTATTTTGACACTTTTTTTTTGGTATCGGGATTTTTTGGTTTTATGCGGTTGTGCGTGACCTGCGTGACCGTACGTCGTGGCCGATGGAACGTTAACTAAATCACTCGGGAAGAGGTCACTTCGCGGCGAGTACGTCTGTCAATCTGTCGGTGGAGCAGATACCGCGACCACCTCGCCAACAGGGACGTCGCCGACAGGGCCGCGAACTCGGGCCTCCTTTTATTGTTTCGGTTTCTCGAACTGGATTCTGAGTTAAGTTTACGGGTCACCTAAAAGTTCGTAAGAAAAAATAAAGGATTGAGCCTTCTTTTAAAAAATCTCACTTTCAAGCCTCATCAAGTACATACTGGATATACTTCTTTCGTTTTCTTGACCCCGGTGAGTTAAGTTAAGGGTCATTAAAAAAATCGTGAAAAAAAAAACGGTTTGAGGAGTTCTTTTAAAAAAATTTCACTTTTATAAAGCTGATCACGTACATATTCGATATAAGCCTTTGTTTTTTTTTACCCCAGCGAGTTAAGTTAAGGTACTACTGACGTAGGTTTTTGACCAACTTTGGTCGGAATAGAATCGTGTATTTCTAAAAGTGCTGCTTGATATTTCGAGATGCCATATTAGTTTTCCGAGATTCAGGAATATAAAATTATTTCTATTACCTGTAAGTTTTTGATCTTAATCCAATCAGGCGCAATTTTTTATGCGCAAACTCTTCGTACGATTTACGGTCATAATGAGGCTCTTACGCGTATGTTCCGTAATGGCAATACTGCGTCTGTGTTTGTTGATTTTTTTCACCGACCCTTTTCTGTCTTTCTGCGGTCAGTTAATGAGTACATTACACTCAGTGACTCCCACTGACTGACTCTTATTATTTATGATAAAACTTTAATGTTATTGTATCTGCCAAAATATTCGCCATGTTATTATTTTATATTTTATATCATACTATATTATACTATATTATTATTGTTTTCAAGGGCTTGTCCCGTCCACTGTAAAATAAATAAATAAATAAATAAATATCTGAGATGGCCGAAAGAAAAACCGACTGAATTGCCAGGGAATGCTTCATATGTGGAAGATATTGATTACGATGCAGCGGCTTCGAGTACAATTTTTCCAGCGAATGACAATTGCAGTTACAGCATTTAATTGTTCTCCTATGGGACGTACTTACAGGCAAAAAATTCGCTGGGGAATAACATGTTAAATGTCAGAAGGTGAAGCATATATTTTTTACATATTTACTTTTTACGTCCAATGAATAGCGGCCACGTAGTATCGGTCTTGTAATTGTAATAATTTTCGCATCCCAAAGGAACACAATTATGGGTAATAAGCCTGTTGTGAAATGGTAAACGAAAGGTCGGAAGTGCATGTTTGCCTCACATTTATCATAAAAACCGCGATGTCCAAACTTCATTCTCCGACCAACCTTCGGTGAAAGGTTCGGTGAAACACTTCAAAATTGAAACGACTAAGAATTATAAAGCGTTATGGCCTACACAAAAGTTCTTCCGCCTTCAAAATAAACCAAGAAATTATTTATCCAATAAGCGGAATGGTTTTCTTCACCGTAAAAAGTGATACATTTTTCATCTACAAAATCTGTATGAAAGCTGTGGGTGTCTGGCCACTGGAAAGAAATAGAGGGTCGACTATTATTTTCTGGACTACTATGTGTTTGCAGGTAATTCGACAATACACAAAAAAATACTTGGTTGGGCCCATATATGATTTTCAATTTTTTTAAAAATCTAACAGAAACAAAATAAAAATTACAACAAAGACGATTTAATTATTCTTTTATAATCATAATTATCAAAAAAGATTTTGTTTAATAATTTTTTTTTATCAACAGATTGCGAGCTTGATACTACGTTTCATAGACCCTTTAGGACAGTGTCGTGCATACGAACTCGGAAGCAACAATTTTGCAACTACTTCATTTCTGATTTCTGGAGTTGTGCTGAAGTTATGTTTGAGAATATCCGGAAGTCGGATAATTCCCTTAATTAGATCAACTATTGAGGATTGGTCATCAATCACAGATGCGGAAGAACGCGAAGTTATGATACGTCACGATAAATTTGGCGTTTTCGTCACAGCCTTTGAGGCAAGCTTGCTAATTGCTGTCTTGGCCAAAGCATTAAAGGAACGTTCGTTATTGATCAACAGAGAAAAATCACCAATATCTCATCGAGGCCTATGTGCCTTCAATGAAGATTCGCCGTGGATAACAATTATCATAACAGTGGAAATGATATTGATGTTTAACCTCGCTTTGACATTTTGGAGCACCAGTTGTCTGGGTTGGAGTTTGGCTATGCACTTATCCAGTCAGTACAAAATCCTGCAAATGCGACTTCAGAATTTACTGCTAATTGACAGCGAAAATGAGAGTCGCAAAGCCTTCCGTCAGCACGTTCAACGACACAACGAGCTTCTCGTTCTAACGAAAGATCAAGAGAATGCGTTCAATCTAATGATCACAACTAATATCCTGATCGATCAGCTTTACCTCTGCATAAGCGGTAAATCTAGAATATGTTTTTTTTTTCGTTAACGCGTGAAAACGTCACTCTATTCCGAACTTAAGGGGATGCTGGAATAGATTTTTATAGGCGATTTTGTAGAATATATTTTAAATTCTGCAGGGATATAATAAAAACGTTCACGCTTCGGCGTTCGGTCTGATTTGACACATCTGAGCCCCAGAAACGTTTGTATCTTACTTCACCTGATCTTTTGACATCTCGAGTGGTCATATTGGTTTTTGAGAGGTTCAAGAACATATACATTTTTTAAACATTTGTTGTATGTTTTGAATAGTAATTTGATGGGACGCCTCTAGCATCCCCTTAAGTGTTATAATTTCATTGATCCTTTTTTCATTTATTTTTTGGTACTCCATTTTTTTCAGCCGCCTTACTGACACCCACAATTCGAGCCCTCGATTTTATTGGAGGAGCTGCGCATCTTTTATCGATAATGTGTACTTTGGTAGGGATTTATATGATTTATTTCGCTTGTGATTATCTGACAAGTTGTTGTGACGAAGTCGGCGACGCATTCATTCAGTGTAATTGGTACGATCTGTGCAAGGAATTCAGAATTAATTACACTATCGTAATTATGAAATGTCGGATGCCTGTGAAATTCACGGTCCTGAAAATCTACAAATTAAATCTTTCCAATTTCAAGTATGTGCTTGAAGCTCTCTACTCGTACATCTCTCTTATAATAGCGATCACGAAGGACGAAAAATAATTTCGTAATCATAATGAAGATTGCAATCCATTAATATTCTTTATTAATAATAGTCAATAATTGACTTTACCTCGAGACGAAACTGTCATTCGATACTTTGTATAACGTGAACATTTGGGTGAAACAATAAAACAAGTATCTCTTAATAAATTGTTAAGAATGCGGCATTATGACGTAATGGGATATAAAAAGTCACAATGTGGGACATCGATTTTTCGCTTGTTCGTTTTTCCTTCCATTTATCCTTAGTACTCTGACAAAAAAAATTCTCTCCAAATGTAAACTAATAAGTTTATTCGATGAACATTTTTTCCAGTGACCAAGATGGTCTGCCTTAACTTAATATTGTTCCCCTACCAAAAAGTTATAAGAGTTAGTAGGACCTGGTGTTTCGACAGACGCAAAAAATCGGTTTCTGCCGCAGGTAATTCGACTAAACTAGCATTATTTATTTACTGGAGTTTATTATTTTTAATATTGTTCCAATGTTAGATAGAAAATTAGGTAGCAAATTGCAATGTTCACTTTTACGCAATATTCTTGAAGATTACAAAAAAGTAATTAACTCAGCATTGAGCAGGCATAAAAAATAAATAGTTTTATTTTATGCTTGTTGCATAACGTTCCGACGAACGTGATTTTGCTTTTTATAGTCTAGGAGAGTCATACTTTTTTACTTTAGTATATTTTTAAACATTTCTGACACACGACTTCGAGTACAGCTCATACAATATCGATCATCGAGGATGATAACGTGAAGGAATTTGTCGCTTTCTTCAAAATTGAACAATACTTTGCTTTATTTGTAAAGTCGTGTTTTTCGTTGAAAAAATAACAGTAGTCCCCACCGACATTTTATTATAAAAATTTGCGGAGCGTAATGTATTTTCAAAAAATATATAAACTTTGTTCTACGTTTGTATACGATTCTTAAGCCCAGTAGGGCAAAAACGGCTAATAAATATATATATATAGATATATATAAACTTGGTTCTACCCAAGGGTGAGTCGGGGGATGAATGATTCATTCAAGAGATATTAAAACATGCAGCACGTGCTTTTTCCACGATATATATTATAGCTTTCCATTAGCATATGTATGTTAAATCGAACCTTCAAGTTGACCAATGCGTAATGGTACTCACATAAGTATGCAAAAAAGCCAGGAAAAACTTTTCAATATGTATAGAAATTTACAGAGCGTATATATTTGTAAAAAAATTGTATAGGTGACCGCGAATATCCGCCAATAAACATCGAAATTATAATAAATACATATATTAGAAATAATATATAGATATATATAAATATATATAATAAATATATATATATATAGATATATATAAATATATATAATAAATATATATATATATAGATATATATAAACTTCGTTCTACCCAAGGGTGAGTCGGGGGATGAATGATCCATTCAAGAGATATTCAAACATGCAGCACGTGCTTTTTCCACGATATATATTATAGCTTTCCATTAGCATATGTATGTTAAATCGAACCTTCAAGTTGACCAATGCGTAATGGTACTCACATAAGTATGCAAAAAAGCCAGGAAAAACTTTTCAATATGTATAGAAATTTGCAGAGCGTATATATTTGTAAAAAAATTGTATAGGTGACCGAGAATATCCGCCAATAAACATCGAAATTATAATAAATACATATATTAGAAATAATATATAGATATATATAAATATATATAATAAATATATATATATATATAGATATATATAAACTTCGTTCTACCCAAGGGTGAGTCGGGGGATGAATGATCCATTCAAGAGATATTAAAACATGCAGCACGTGCTTTTTCCACGATATATATTATATAGCTTTCCATTAGCGTATGTATGTTAAATCGAACCTTCAAGTTGACCAATGCGTAATGGTACTCACATAAGTATGCAAAAAAGCCAGGAAAAACTTTTCAATATGCATAGAAATTTGCAGAGCGTAAATATTTTTAAAAAAATTGTATAGGTGACCGCGAATATCCGCCAATAAATATCGAAATGTTATTGTTTGTGAGTCGGGGGATGACTGATTCATTCAACAGGTAATCAAGCATCCAGCACGTGCTTTTTCCATGATATTTTATGCAAGCTTCCCGTTCGCACATGTGTGTTAAATGCAACCTTCAAGCTGGTCAGTGCGTAGTGGTACTCGTATAAATATGCGAGATGGCAGGCTCTCTCCACGCGCAACTGGATACAGGCGGTATCGCACACGTTGCGTACTCCTGCGTACATGCGGCTCTCCCTGCTGAGTGTATCGTGTACTCGCGGGCATCACTCAGCATCAGAGCGAGTACCGAGAGTATCAGCTTCAACGAGTGTCGGTACCCTTATATTCTCTCGAGTCAAATCAGCATCGATTTGCATAACGAAGACAATGGCACTCGGGCTCTTCGCCGTTCGCGCTAAACCCCCACCAGATGCTCGCATAATATACCAGCGTAATACGAAAAATAATATAGAACACGTGAGCCTCGTTCATGTTTTTCTCGCTTCTTTCAATCGATCACGTTTCCCGTAATTAATGTTTTTATCTTTGAAGGGTGAGGCATGTTGAGAAAAAAAAAAAAAAAACTTAACTGCGCAAATCCACTGTCTCGTATTAACCAGGAAATCAGCGTGCACATATGGATCAATTTATTATCGAATATTAAAACTGGGACATAGTTTCCAGACGCGCAATTTACTGGTCGACAAAAAAAAACGAGAATAGTATATTAGCGAATGGGACTGGTATGTCCACACGTTTCGATCAGAATGAGTTGAAAATTAATTGACTTATTATTGTAAGTTCAAAATTTAATTACACTTCCAAAATGTTTCCCTGGTCCAATAATTACGCACGAAATTAAACTATGCTATTGTGCAATGAGATGCTATGTTATTTTTAACAATAACGTGTTATTCGCAATTTTTTTGTTTACTCCAAAAACCATAATGATACATCAATAAATAACCGAAGAATTTTGAAGATTGATCGCTCGATCAATTTTTAAAATGTTATTATCGATATTTACGAAAAATAAATCAATCATTCAAACTTAAGAGTATTCTGAATACATTTTTATTCGAATATCGCTCGTGTTGATTGACTAAAGTAGCCGTTGCTAATGGATTGAAACGTGATTGCTCTCGAGCTGTTGCTTGGAGTGGGGCGGAGGGAGAGAGAGAGAAAAAAATGTCGAAGGGCCCGCAGACCGTGCCACCCTGCACCCTCCGGTCAGTTAAATTACTATAAAAGACTTTATCCACTTTAGTCACCGGCGGTCAGGCAATCATTCTATTGCCGTGCCCATAGTATCATGAATGACGGTAAGAAAAGCCACCCGGACCCGGTGTCACCGAGTTCCCCTGAAACATATTGAACACCGCACCTCGATACTCTTATCTATTTTTTTTTCCTTTCCTTTCTATTAATTAATTAAAATATATATATTTTTTTTTTCACGTAATAATTCGATAGATAATATTCGGAAACAGCAAAAAAAAAGATTCAGTAGAAAAATCTAGATAGAATTAAATTGTTTTTGAAAAAATAAAATCCTATTTTATTTTTTTCTTATTCATCTTCATTTAGAAAAATTTGTAGTAGTGTTCGGAGGCAATAAATTGTTTATTTAATCCACATGAGTTTTATTTTGATAAAATGGATTGAATTAAACTAAATTGTTATTCTTTAAAATAATATGTTATTCGAATTGTTATCGCTCATATCTTTGATTCGAATAAACTCATGGGAACGATTTCTTTACATTCGCTTTATAGAGTTTGGCGAATCTGTTCACGGCCTCACACGATAATTTATTTTTATATTCCTGTAATTTTCTGCAGCAGCTCTTAAAATACTCTTATCGCCAAGTGTATTCAATATTGTGACTGAACGACGCCATCATTTACATGATTTAAAAAAAATCTAATTTAGGTTGCTTCAGAAATTCAAGGTTCTGTATTACTAAGCATCACGATCGCCTCCGTGTACTTAACGATGCAGTAATTAAATAATTGAAGCAGTTCTAAGCGGGAATGAACGATTATTTAGTAACACGTGCACGTGTATTGCATCATAACGCGTGAATTTTTACCATACATTAGTACCTCGCGGAAATTCTCCATTTATAATAATCTAGAAAAAAAATCTTGAAGAATCATTATGTTCGTCATGAAAGAATATTTAAATCGACGTGTATTATCATCATAATTTGAAAAATGAAATTGATTAGCAATTGAGAATATATTATCAAAGATTTACGCAATTGCAGAATCTTTGTCTTCATTATTTACAAAAAATGTTTAACAACAAATTTTTTTTCAGTAAGTTACTTTCTCTATTTATTTATTCTATATTCTAGTAAATCTCTGACCATTTTTTGCATCATTGTTTGATTTCACATTTTTAGAAAAAAAAATCAAATGGTTGAACTGAAACCGGCTAAAATATGCGGTTAGATAAATTTAGACTATCGAAATTTTTACTGACTCCAAACAAATCCGAAATAATCCATTAGAAAATCGATGTAAAAATAGCGACAGATGTGCATATATTTGTTTTCATAATTCGACCACTTATCGTAAGAATTGCGTAAAAATGAAGCATTTGTCCAATGAAAACGTTGAATTGAAAGTGTAATGTGCAAATTTAGTGTCAACTGTGTCAGCCTCGAGGAAAATACGACGCAATGTGTACCGAGTAATATTTGACGTTCGTACATTTCCAGCTTGGAATCGTATCACGTGTCGCGAGCAAACCTCCAGCCAAATTTTTCAGGCGCTCCGTTGTTCGCACACGAGAGCGCGCGGTCCTCCTCCTTATCGTAGCACGGCTCTCTAGCTTCAAGAATCAACGCCTAACAGCGGGATAATGACCCAATTAGATGTCATTTACACGTGAGTCATGTAGTCAATTTATCCATGTCCGGCGAGGCGTTCTAATAACCGCGTATAGTACACACTGCATACGCGTCTTTGGCTACTATTCGTGTTGGATGCAGAGTGGAAAGGCGCCTCGAGGTGACTATGCAAATCGTGCAGCTGCACCTGTAAATCCTGCAGCCGGTGCCGCTATGCGCTCTGCGATTATATATCCTCTGCTGAAATAAAAATGCCAACACGTCACTTAAATCTGGTTTATAAATATGTTTTACCTATTAAATATATTCATTTTCAAAAATATATATTATATCAATTGCACTTTATTTAATCAATTATTTGCAATTATTTAATCAGTCTTATTTATAAATTATATGAAATATAATTTATATATTAAAATTAAGTTATTAAAAATTATAAAAATATATAATAAAAAATTAAAATATATTTATAAATGATATTTCATATGATTATTTTTCAAAATACCTACGATTTTCAAAATTTAAGCATCACCACCTGTTGTATTCGTTAGGGTGTTCACGAAACAACGTATGAAGATATAAAATTTTTCAAGTCGCCGTTAATTCGTACCGGTGGCGCGCGACGGTCTTTCGTGTTCTGCAAATTGCGTCTTCCGGTTAAAAGAAAAACACACAGTGAGAAGTTCGCGTTCCCACCTCGCAGATAGTTTAACAGCGTAAAGGTAAGCGCCTACGTTGCTCAATACGGAATTACGTAGACCTGTGCGCCGTCGCTAAAATTACCGATCGCGCGGTCGGTTACACCACACGGAATGCCACCGACGGGCTGCTGAATGAACGGCGGCAGCAGCACGCGCCACGTTTATTGTAGAAAAAGAAAGTAAATGGTCTAGCGCCTTTCCTTTCTCTGTCAAGGGAATGCGCTCCGCTCGCGCGTGGACGTTGTCTCGCCGAGCGGCGCACAACGCTCGGTAACGATCCTTTATATATATACACCGTACGTTCAGCTTTAAAAAGAGCCCGGAAACTCACGGTTATGCAATTCCCGGAATAGGGATGCTGACGATTACCGCCGCTTCTTTCTTTTTCTTTACTTTTCATCTTGTTAGCTGTTAGTGGAACGTCTGGCTGTGGTTCTTCTTCGTCTTCGTCGCGAAAAGATCGGCACGGCGATTGAGTGTTTAGCGCAGACGTACAGTCCGTTCTCACGTGGTTTGCAAAACTATTTTTAACCACACATATTTTTTACTTTTCTTCCTCAATGATTATTGTTAGGAATGATTAACCACTATAAATTATTCGTAATTATTGCAAAAACGTAAATAGTGCATTTATACACGAGGGAGGAAGGACTTTGCTTATCGACAAAGGACTAAAAAAATTGTTTATCGTGCGATAACAAACGTAATCAATACGATTACTTTTCGGACAATATCGAGTCCTGCTATAAACAACATGTCTTTAGTAACTATAAACGGAAACGGTAAAAACGGATTAAATTCTTCCAATCGGTCGCCATGAATTTTCTGGATTTTCTTTGTTTCACCACATTTCTATTAGTTTTATTTTCGGGCACTTTTCCCGGGCTTTAATTTTCCAGCCTGTAATGCGTGTATAAATTCATTTCTCGTTCTTAGGCATTTTTGAAAATTCATCGATAAATTAATATTAGCATGCATCGAAACAAAAATTCTAACGACACGCGCGACTGCGTTGGGCCGCAACGAGCGGAGAAGCGGAACAGCGCGAAAAGTTGTTCTCGATAGTAAAGTGGAACAGAGCGTTGAGCGTAGATCGCGAAAGTATAGGACACGGCTGTACACGGAGACTGTTTCAGCATAAGAATTATATATAGATATATGTATAGCTATAGATAGATACATCGTTATATATGTATATACTCAATATATATATAGTTACACGGTTTTCTTGGCCGCCTAGTACACATCCGGTCGGTAACTCCGTGAGCGCTCACACACAGACTTTCCTACTTCATTCATCGAAGCATTCTGCGGCCTTTGAAGGTTGCTTGCGCGTTGAAAAAGGAACGGTACGCAGAGAGACCAGCAACAGCGGCACCGGAGTGCGAGGGAGAGCGATTCCCTCAGTAAAGCGCTCGCTCTGCGCCACTAGCGGCTCTCCATTCGACGTCGACCAGTCGCGGTGTAAATTCCTTCTCAGAAATACGCCGTACCCAATCTTCGACAATCTTTGCCTCGAGCACCGCACACGCTATGCGTTCGCTGTAAGCTCGCGAAAGATTGCACCGACTATAATGCCGACTGTGCGCTTTAAGCTATTGCGAACCCCTTTTTATCACGTTAATTACTAGTTGCGCCCGCTTTTGTTGCTGATCCCGATGAAATAATGTAATATATCTTAAGCGGTGAGACAGTGATTTTTTTTAATGCACAGATGCCACAAAAAATTGACTTGTGATCTGATGTATTGGAAGCAGGTATTGGAAGCTTTTATGCGTAAACTGCTGTAGTAAATTTTCATTTCCGATGCGACGTTTTCCACTTTTGAATCATTGTTAAATAAATTCGCTGTTGAATGCTGTAAAAAACAATTTTCAGATAGCTGACAATAACAGTTTCCTGTTTTTTACATCAATTACGATTTTTTATTTTTTTATTATGCATTGCACATTTTTTACAGGTAAGGTAGGTAATAATCTTCTCGAATAAGTATCTGGGATGTGCGATTGATTCTTACTTTCGGTATGCCACTTTTATTGTTACTGAATAAATTTAAAATTCACTTATTTTAAGATGAAAGAAAAGCTACACTCGTGCTGATTCTTTTATAAAAATGTGACACCAACAAAAATATGGCAAGTAATCCAGAATAGCTTATGACAAAAAACAAGAATTATACCGGCAATGTAACGAGTGCGATATTCATCAGTGAATTTCGCGGATTTTACTCTGCTTCCTCTTAAGGGAATGCCGCTCGACCGCGAATTAAATTGTAACTTATGTATATATTCTTCTAATACAAAAGGGGATTTCATGGGGTTTCGTATCCCATGGAGATGTCAGTGACCGCGCGCGACTGCAACTTTTATGCACGATGATCGTGTATAGCCTCGTTGCATTGGCACTGCAGCTACACACGTACTTTCACTTTGCCGCATTGACGGCATTCGTGATTCATACGTGGAACGTGATACAGAGCGTTAACCCGGAGATTCCAGAGAACTTGTATAATAGCGATTCAATAACGTCCCATGGATTGCAATTAAAATAGAAACGAGCACTCTTTTCTAGCTCAAGTTTGAAGACTGTCATTGAGAATATACCTCTGGAAGTGCCTAAAAAAAAAAAAAAAACACAGCTGTTGTCCGTGGTTAAAACAAAAAAATAAGATAAAAATATTGAAGTATGAACTATTTTTCTATCGTGCGGAATTTCAATATTCCACAGCAAATATTTCGAAAAATAAATGAAAAGTTGGCGCATTTTTGTCCACTATTGCAAATACGACTTGATGCACATTTCACACTCATCTGTTTCGGCAGTATTCTCGAATTTGTGGCCAACGCGCAAATTTCGTACTATTTTCAAGATAATTCGAAGGGTATAAAAATTAATTTTCTTCATTTTGCAAGTATCCACAAACATAATTGATATTTTCTTTCGCATACTCTGTTAATTTAACATTAACATAATTATTTTTGTAATAAAAGCCTAATGTGGTCGGAATGTATGAACCCGATAAAAAAAAACACTTCCTCCATGCCAAATTAATAGCACGATAATAGGTATAATTATGACACGATAATCGCTGAATTACGTAGCGTAATAATCTTAGGTACAAGACGTTCTATCCTGTGCCGATATAATATACCTATAGAAGTTTCTCAATCCCAGTCATGAATGCAGTTCTGCGCTAGCATCCGCCTCGGTGATCGTTGAGCGTTCCTTGAATGAAACTCTCGGTGAGCCTCGGAAACTCGTCCTGCGAGGTACTAGCGGCCGGTCAGCTCGCTCTCAAAAAAATCCAACGTTTCTCTCTCGCGTGGTAGACGAAGAAGTTCACCTCTGAGGGCAACCGAGCTGCATATACATTCACATAGTCAGTAAAGAGGAAAAGGGAAGGGGTGTAGAGCACTGTGTACACGCGGCGCTTCGTGACTCTCACCTCTACGAGCACTTGCATGCTTGCGTGCCAGGATATTCTCAGTAGAGGCCCTGTTGGCCTCCGGTAAGAGGTAAGTAGTGGGGATGAAGCATGAATGATCCATAGATCCCGCGAGATTTTCCAAATACCTATTTTCGACGAATCCAAAAAATGTTCAAGCGTTACATCAAATTTTGATAAGCCTTAAACGTATTCAGAAGAATTAACAAATTATTGTGATTTAAAAAAATGTAGTCCGTCGGGTAATTTGTTGCACACTATTTTTATTCGTTAATTGAATGAATGATTAACTGAGCATTTGGAATTAACTTAACATTTTGGAATTATTATTATTAAACATCAATATTTTCAGCATTTTCTGTATGATTGACTTTTTTGCATATTCTTATTCCATCAAGATTCTCTCGGTTCCCTCTCTGAATCTCACGCGGGGTCAATCTCTGCTACGAAAGGACTATCTTCATTCGTTTTTTTTTTTGGATCTTGCAGAGGGTTCACCTCTGAGGGCAAGTGAGGTGCGTATCTACATGAACATCATCAGTAAAGACTAAAGCGAGGGGATGTATAGAAATGTGTACGGGAGGTTCTTCGTGGCTCTCACCTCTACAAGCGCACTCGGGTAGTGCTTGCGTGCCAGGATATTCTCGGTAAAGGGTCTGTCGGTGTACGGTAAGATCGTGAGTAGTAGGGATGAAACCTGAATGATCCATAGAGCCCGCGAGATCAGCGGCGCTGCCGGGTCTGTCAGGGTCGGCGGAGAGAGGGGAACCAAGTCGGCGAAGAGAGACAGAAAGTTTTTCTGTAGCGTCGAGCAATGCTCACGAAGTGCACCGCAGCAGCAGCAGCAGCGAACAAGCAACCGACCAACCGACCAACCAACGAGCCAACGAAGCGGCGTTCGGTGTGGGAAACGTGCAAGAAGTGGGGGTCTTCGGTCTCGGAAATGGCCGCGGGAAAGTAGAGAGCGGCGAGCGCGGCTATCGGGAGAGCGACTTGGGTATACATTTTTTTTCTTCCGTCTACATTCGCTCTGCCTTTCTTACTCTCGCGTGTGCGCGCACGGTAATAACCCGGAGAGCACCTCGTGAGCGGGTGGCGTTTGGACCGCGCGCCGCTGTCGGGATGCTGTGCGAGCAGCAATACGTGTAACTACCGGGAGTATCTCTCTCTCTCTCTCTGTATTTCTCGTCCCGAGAGGAAGTTTTAGTCGTCAGCCAGCGCAGACACACTTTGCGGCTGTTCCTTCGTCCGTTGCCGCCACTGCTGCTGTTGCCGCTGCCAACGAACAACCCGAGGATCTCTAATCTCTGTGACAGTGCTGTGTATACTGTGTGAATTGGCGCGCCGCCGAAACGTGCTCCGTGGTGCGGAGGAGGATGGCCGGTGACGGTGCCACGAACAATGAAATCGGAGAGGGGAAGAGTGCCGCCAACAGCGGCGGAGCCGATCAGGGTGCGTCAGCGCGGGGGGAACGACATTCCAGAGTGGGCGGGATTCTGGAATGCGATCCCCCCGGTAACAGGAATTCGCCGAGCTGCGAACAGCAACCCACCGAGATCAACGACGCTCTGTGCCGCTATGGTGCGGCATCCAACAGCGGCGGTATGTCTTTCGTCGAAGTCTGCCAGGTAATCTATCGAGTATTATGTTTATCGTACTATTATTCTCGGATCCGCAAGACTCTGTGTGCTCCGCGGCTATAACTTTGCCGTACCGCTGCTCACTCGGACGTCACTCACGGACACCGACTTAGCTGCGTTCCCACGGTCCACTTTTCACGATGCTTCACGATTTTATCCGCCTTTTTTGGAATAGAATGGAAAACAGAGGCAAACAGTAGATATGTGCAGATGTGGATACACATTTTTTAGGGATTTGGCAACTTTGCAGATTTTTTTTTTTTTTTTTTTTCGTTTTCGTGGCTTTGGCGCCATTAGAAATTGACGTCTTGGGCAGATGTTTGGATAGAATGACAAGGCAATGTGCAAAGTCTCACTTTGCCATATATTGATTAAAGACTGTGACAAGGATGTTGCTTTTTTTTTTCTTTTGTGTGTGTGTGTGTGACTGTGTGTGAAGAAAAGTCTTGATTGTCTTTCTTTTGGATGAGTGTGCAGTAATTTGGATTTTTTTGGCCTTAGATTCGACTACAAAATCTGTTTCCACAACTCGCACCACCTCCTCGATACAGCATCTGCGATGATTCCGTCGAGCTGACTGCCGAATGCCTTGCCAATGACGTCATAAGATATTTGCTGAAAGAGGACATGTACCTCATATCGAGGGATCCCATATCTCGCAGCATGCGACACAACGTCTACCAGATGCTCAACAAGCACAGCATTCTATTCACAAGCATGGTCAATCGATTGAATGTCGTTCCGGACACCGCTTACGAAGCTTTCATGGGAGTAGCCGATGAACTTTTCCTCCACGGCGGCGTCACATGGGCCAGAATAGTCTGTCTCTACGCATTCATGGGACGGCTGGCCTTGTGGGCGAGAGACGGCAGGATGCATGCTCTAAAGAAAAAACTGCCTTTGTACGTTTCACGCTACATCGGTGAAGAGATTGCACACTTTATAAAAGGCTACGGCGGTTGGGTAAGTTATCTGAGATTTTGAGGCACACGAGATTTTCCAAATATCTATCTACAATTGAAAAATAAGGATTAAATTAGTTTTGGAAATGAAAAAGTTGTATGAAAACACTGTATCATTGATAGTTCGGTAAATAGTGTGCATACCATACTTAAAACATCCCAGATAAATAGATGAAAAGCAATTAGGTTTTTAAAAGTAATGGTAAATAATCCTTTTGAGGATTTCATGGAAATTGGCTCTCAGATTGTTAACACAGAAATTTCGCTTTGAAATTTGGCATCGATTCGAAAACTGGTCGAAGATAGATTGGACAGCTAGAAAAGAGAACACACGTATCAAGAATTAATTGTATGACTATATATAATTGTATAGATTTGATGATATGAACCACTTACCAATGAACATGAATCGCTTGTTTTTCCCTTCAACAAGCTCGTTATTTCAAAAATAAAAGTAGCCGTACAATTTCTTTTATAATTTTACGTTTATGTTATCAAGAAATGGAAGAAAATATTTGATACAAAAATAATGCTAGGCTATTCTATTTTTCCTCATCAATAAAAGGGTAAATAATATATTGCTTTGATTTTCAGGAGCAACTATGCATAGAATATCCAGTAGCAGAAGAAGTCAGTGGTGCTGTATGGCGAAGTCTCTTGATGACTGGCGCCACTTTGGGTCTGGTCGCAACAATTCTCACAGTGACTTCTTGAAGAGCATAGAATATGTAAGGTTTTACATAAAATACATTATAAATGGAGAATTTATCGCGTACTTATATCCTGTGATCATACTCTTAACACGAATTTAAAAAGAAAAATATTCAAATGATTAAATCAGATCTCAGAGTATCAATAAACTAGGTAATTTTTTTACTTAAAAAAATGAAGACAAAAATAATTGATAAGGTAAATACGGCCCTAAAATCTACGCATCTATGAGCTCTCTGAGAATACCGGTTTATCCCGAACTCCGAGAAAAAAAACAACAATGCAAGTTCCCTATTACTGTAATTTTTTTCTTACGCAAACAACTCTTCTCTTTTATCACACCAGACTAGTTCAATTAGTAGAGAAAAATACAAATTACAATTTAATTTAATTATAACGTAGGTGGCTTTGATAAAAAGTGCAAAAAAAAAGAATGATGATAATTCACAAACGATGATACTCAAAATCAAGATTTTTAGATTTTCAACGTCAAATAAGAATCTCAAAATTATATTGAATTTAGGTAGAAGCAAACTATTTGTATTTATTTATAATTTATTCTAGGTAGAAAATATATTAAATAATCAATTCTACGAACCACATTTGACTACACGAATAGTCAATGCAACGTTTTCCTCCTGCATTTAATTGAATTAATTATCGGTCACAATTATACACTCTAATCATTATACGCCATTGTAAAAGTCTCGTAAACTTTGGTAGCTTTTAGTACCTTTATAAAATGTTTTGTACGAATATGTGGCGATAATAAAATAAAACGATATCGTGTATTGGGATGTTTCATTAGCCTTCCAGTGTTCGATGGGAATACTCAATGGTAGGTAATGTTCCACTTTTTTTTTTTTTTACTAAATGTTTATTATCCATAATAGAAATTCAGACAATAGGATCTATCAAATCTAGGTAATTTAATACATTTTACAAGCAATATTTTTTCCATAGGAAATAGTGAAAACAATGTGGTATTCCTTTTCTGTATTTTCTTTTTCCATATTGGGTGCGTGACTGCTAGTTTATCGGATTATCTTTATTATACGAAAAATTTATCTCACAAGCATTTCGAGAAATCCTCAAGTGCGGAGATTTTTTTTATTGCCCGCGCAGATTCCTAGATACTCGAATTAACAAATAGTCAATTATCTAGATGGGGAAAATAGCTAGCGTTTCAATTAAATCGCTATTAAAGTCATCAAGCTACTTAATTTAAAAAAAAAAGTTATCGTAAACAATAGTTAACGTATCTAACGTTGGATTGCGATTTTTCTGCAAGTACTCGGCCAAGCCTATTTAATCGTATCTTAATTTACGAACAAACGTCGATTGAAATCCGAAGTGCACTTCCGCATCAATTAGGAATGGGCAATATTTTTCGGTTGATCGAAAACGGATATTTTAATAGATTATTAAAAGATTATCTTCATAAACCTATTAAACGATGACAAATTCATTTTTTTCGATAATCAGCCAAAAACAAAACGAATGTTGTTGAACTTTCTGCAACAATTATTTACATTTCCTATAAAAACGATAATTATTATTGAATAATGATCGATTAAACACCGATTTTTTCTTCTAATTATCGATTACATAAACATCGATCTTTTTTTAATGAACGTCGCCCATCCCGAATATAAATACTCTGAAGTTACGAGGAGTATGTTGAATTGGCGCACTCGCGAATGTCACGCTTAATGAATCGAAGCCCACGCCAGAGAATTGCACACGATTTTCAAAACTTAGCATCGGAAATCGCATATAAATACAAATACATTGACCAAATTGCTATGTCGATGAATCACTTGACGAGCAAAGATCAATATGTATGTTCGTGATAAAACACTTTGAGACACAACTGTTTAGTCTAGAGGAATAATCTCTGAATTATCAATATTCAAATTGGGACTAAACGATAATAATCGAGTAATGGAAACTTATTCGTTCAATTAATGATAATTCAATATTCAATAATTAATTACTAGTCGAGGACAACGATCAGAACGACGGGCGAATCAATTGCTTTGTCAATTATTATGAGCGCGACTATACACATAACGAATAATGCTCGCCAGACTGTTGGAAATATCCTGGCTCGTGTTAATCGCACGGAAAAAGAAAAATTTCATATAAGAGCCAAGCGAGATGAAACACTTAGGTACTTATTCAACGGCAGGTATTCGCCCAACTTTGTCCTAAACACTAATCGACGATCGATCAAGATAATCTATACGTATAATGAATCACATTCACGTTTCAAATCTTAAAGTACACATCGAGACACAAAAAAGAACAAATATCGTGTACCATCGATCACGTCCCTTATGCTGTACACTTTTGCCAGTTTAATATCTCGAGTGTATAATATAAAAACTCAAGCTATAGCCTAATTTACTGTGAGTATATATAACAATTCCCTTATTCCTAATCAAATTTCGAGACTGTACAGAAAATCATTGGAATTTAATAATCCGTTCAATTTTATCTTCCGTTTTTACTTTAGCAACGTGCGTGATAATAAGAATCAACAGTTTCTTTTAAATTAGATCAATCTTGAAAAGATCCTACTTATTAATTTTATTTATCTATTTATCGACATCACTACTATATATAATATTTATATGTATACATATATAGTATTAAATAAATGTATGTATGGATGTACGCGTATATAACTATATAACTGTACAAACGGAACTCATTCGCAAGCCCCGCTACACGCTCACAGTGTTTTATACTGATCATCGCATCCCCGTTGGCGCCGATCAACTCCACACTAATTTGCATTTGTCAGTCACGTCTTCACAAGCAAAATTCATTGTTTGCGATACCCAACAGCCATAGAATCTAATAGATTCTGATCCGAACGTTGAGCAATAAATCTTAGTGTGCGCGATGTCCCAGTCATTGATCGTGTGTACAATTATTTTACAGGCCATCGACGTAGACAATCTCGCCACGTTTTGCTATTTCTTCGTTTATTCAAGAAATAAATCTTGGGAGGAGAAGCGCCGAAGAGAAACTCCGCTGACTTTAGGCAAAAAAACGTGTCATTTTTGTTGTCGTTTAAAAAAAGATAATGTTGAAATTCCCATGCATTTAGTCGTTAGTCCGGTTTTTTTTATCATTTAAAAAATGGCTCGGTGTGTATATAAGAAATTTTAGAAAAAAAAATTCTTGAAAAATAGGAAATGTAAAAAAATTATATTGAAAATAATGAAACTTTCTTACTTTCTTGTATACGAATTTTTTTTCCATACTACTAAAATACCGCTGGAAACATTTAAATGCACAGGATTGTTGATACAATTTTTTTGTCACTGACCAATTAATACAAAACGCGTTTTCGCCTGAAATCGATGGTGTTCTTTGGCCTCCGGCGTCATCGACGTAAGTAATCTACGAAACAATCGAATTTTCAAAGAATAACCGAGACATCAAAGTTTTTCGCGTTCTCGAGTGATAGTTCGAAAGTGGAAGGCTAACTACGTTCCTACGCTATTAGAATGACATGAGAAATGAAATTCAACAATCGAAAAGTCCATCGTCCAATATTCAACACTGTTTTATTTTTCCTGATAAATCTCCGGATACCTTAGATAATTTCATAATTTCTTTTTGTATTTTTTTTTGTTTTTTGTTTTGTTTCTCTCGTTGGGTCGAGAGAAATAGGATTTTGACATGGAAGCGGACATCCTCGTCGCTATTATACTAATTATTTTCTTAAATTTTTTCTTTTCATTATTCACTACGCTCATTCGCCCCGTTGCCGATACGTGTCACGAAAGACTGGTAATCAACCCCATTTTTTTAAAATACAGGCACCGGAATGGTGCGCCGCTAGTGATACGATATATACCCCATTTATCGCGAGATGTCTTTCGAAAAACACGTCCAGTCGTTGGATCCGGAACCAAAAAAAGAAAAACATTTATATCTCTGTACGATCGCGTATTTGGTCCTCACGACTAACACGACTATTTATAATTTAGTGATCTTTTATATTGTGGCAGTTGTAGCCTGGACGTATCGTTGACCGAAAAAGTTTACGGATGTTGCGGTACTACTTGATTATTCGTCTTTTCTTTGTTTCCTCTGTTTTGTTCTTCAATTTTACGATGAGCGCGCTATCTCGTCAATGTTCGTCTGGCGAGTAAAGGATCTCACAAGGACTCGTGAATCGTAGACGGAGCTATTACATTAAAAAAAGATGAGAGCGCGAGAGGGGATTAAGCACTTAATCCATATCGCTCTTAGATTGCGAGCACCTCTAGAACGGAAATGGAAACCTTTCGCTTTTAAATACCCACTTTTCGTTTATTTATTCTATAACTAATTGGTAAATATATACATTGAATACTCTTTCTCCAGCGAATTTGACGATTTAACGAATAATAAATAAGCGCTCGCTATTTTACAGATTCACGCAAAAATTTGTTTGGCCTTTTTCTTCTGATTAACTCTGTCGCCACACGGGGTCAGAATGACCCCACGTTTACGTGTCGCAGCCAAAACGACGATTAAGTCCAAAAAGGTGTTTGACTTACTATATGCAATGAAAAGAGAAAGTGAAATATTGTGCACTTGTTTGAAACATCTTTAATTAAATGAATAACTAGTAAATCATAGGACAAATAGACAAAACGTGCATAAATAGAAGTAGCGAAAGGTTTCAATCTTTGCTCTCCAATATTCGGGTATTTGACGCGTTGTGTTTCAGAGATAGGCAACTACAATTACACTGATATACAACAAATAATATTCATAATAAACGATTCACAGATATAAAAAAAAATCTTTGACATAATTACGTCTCACATTAATAAATGTCATGTATTGTATTTTAATAATGAATTAGTAAAAGCTTATTACTTCAATACCCATCTCCGACGCGCCCTCATACACGAAAGACGAACTGTGATACTCAAAGTAGTTGTTCGTCGATCAAAGACAGAAATAATGAGATCCATAGTTATTACGTGGGGAGAACGAGCAGCGGCCCATTAATTGGACGTGGAAAATGCACTTTCACGATTTTCACGATTATTTTTTTTTTGAAAAACAATCCGACCGTCATAGGCCCGATCGAGAAATGTCACTGATCGCGGATCGTTTGAACAAACTGTAATGCTCGTCGTGGCTCGCTGCGATTTCATCGTGCCGAGCGCTGCGTACATTACACACAAGCATAGATCAATAGTATTCAGCTTACTGATTTCATAGTGGGAATTGAATTTTCATTTAATACAAGGTCGACAAAAAAAACGGGTTTTATGCATATTGCCACAAACCGCATAGTCTTTCTTTTAAAAACGTTATTGTGGGGAAATGGGTATCACTCGGCGACCTTATTTATTCGTTTCTGTCTCTTCTGTCAGCTTTCTCGGGTTATCACAGCTGGGGCGGCGGCGAAAGTGGGGAGGAGGGTTACCATTGCACCCAAGTGGCAACAAAAGGAATCCGCATCTTATTCCATGTAGTCCCACCATTCCTTCTCGTACCCCTCATGAACGTGTTCCAGCAAGACCTTCCTTCGGCTGTCGCAATATCTGCAATTTTTCAAAATTATCGTTGATTAGATTGATATTCATCGATTTCGTGATTCATGGTCCCGTGATAACGCTGCAGAATTTTTGTAACGTCACACGAGAGGAAAAGTACGGACTTTTAAGAAAGCGCGCAAATCATAACATTACAAATTTCGGATATGTATAGTCTGGTGATCAAGATTTTTTTTAACCAGTCATCTACAAAAGCTTTGTTTGTGAAGGAGACCATTTCTTAATTTTGGCTTTCTCACAGAAAAAACTTTGTCGATGGCTGGCAAAAAAAATGGGCAAGGACTGTGCAAGTGAAGAGAAAAAACGGGCTTTCTTGAAATACTGTAAAGAAGTTGTCCTATGAATATTTATAAAAAATAAGATGTTTCATGGCTTGGAGTATCTTATTCGGCATTTTTTTCTATCGACTTTCTCACGATTTGAAATAATTACCGCGAGTACTCGAGAGTCTCAGACGTTTTTCAACGCCGACTAAAGTGCTTGCGGACTCACCTATACTTGTCTTGAACCTTCTGCTTAATATCAGCGAGATTCTCGCTAGTGATCTTTCTCTCGAGATATTCCGAGAGACGTTCGGTGGTGCTCTCAAGATCCTTCTGATTTTCCTCAAAAATCACAGACTGGTTGTTCTTTCGTAGATAATAAGCAAACACGTAGGTATACGTGAGAGTCTGCCGACAAAGACACAGGATGTCAACAGCTTTCTTCAAGAACTGTACCTGTTATCGTGATGACAAACAAGAAAATTGATTATTCAACGAGAAATAAATTTATCAGGTGTTTCGATGGTCATCGAGTAAAGTCCAAGTTTATTTTAAGCTTAAAACGCACCTCGATCCAAGACATATTGTGTTGTTGCATCTCTTCCATCTTTTCCTTAACGCTAGCGTACAATTTACTCTCGAATTTCAAGGATTGCAAGTGATTCATGTATCTGTTGCAGTAGAACAAATATCTCTGAAGGGCCGAACGAGATTTCTGTTGAGCGTCCCGCGCGACTTTAGCCTCCTCCTCGTCGTAGCGATTGCAATTGTACCAGCTTGTGCCGTGTGGCTCCCACGGTCCTAGACACACCCAGCAAAATTCAGTCTTGCAATTTTGATTCTTGCAGACCATGTGATTGCATCCGCCGTCTTTCTCGATGGTGACGTTGCACTTGGGACACTCTTTGGTGTTCGCCGCAATCCAGTTAGACGTCTCGCTGTCGTCGTCGCATTTTCTAATCCATTTGCGCAGCAAGTGACACTTTACCGGATCGTGCCAATTTTCGCCACAGTGAAAGCAGAACGTATGACCGCACTTGCAAGTCACGGGCTTTGGCTCTACGTATTGAACCTTTATGGCGCTGTTGCAGTCGGGCGACGGGCACCACCTCAACAACCTGTTACACTGTTTAAAAAACAAATACATGTTTTCTATTACCATTGAGCTTTCAACGGTTTTCGGGTAGAATGAAAAAAATTGTCGCAAAATTGTTCCTGAGGAAATCCTAATTCAAATGACTAATATCGAAGTAAATCATGTTAGAAAAAATTCGGCTGGTTAAAAATATTTTTGTTGTTGAAGAAGCAAAGTTTTCCCTGAAGATGCAAATGATTATGTGGATCCGTTTTCATGTCGATAGTTAATTACTCCACAAACAATCAGACAATTAATTCGAAACTTTTTAGGGAAATATGATTTCCATAGGCAAATATTTTTTCAAAGAAGAACAGTTTAATTATGATCTGCTCTCTGAAATAAATTTTCGTTTTCTCAATTTTCTCGACGTTAATCACCCTTAATTACTACTCGTAGTGTTACGCAAAATTTTTACCTCGACAAAACTGTTTGTGATGAGATGCTGATACTTCAATTTAACCTTCGAATCCTTTACTAAACGCATCACGCTAGCGTCGTCGACTAATATGTCACATGCGTGTGCTGCGCAAGCGATTGTCTGTCCGACGCCTTCCTCCATTATTTTTGTTGTTAGATACTCTCCCCAACATCCGGTGCAGAAACGGTGTCCGCACTCCAAACCAGTCATCATCTAAGTGCATTCATAAATTAAAGAATAAATTTTAGTTAAAATTTATGACAGGATAATAAAATTGAAATTATTACTCGTCTCCTAATTAATGAACGTACCGAGAACGGTAAAATCGTGAAACAAACGCCGCATTCCTCAGTTCCGTTAGTTGAAGTTCGTCGAGCCTGAAAAATCATTACATCATTTGATCGTTAATATATACAACAAGTGAATCATTAAAAAGTTTGGTTTTTTACTTGGAACGCAAATACTACTTTCCAATCGAATACACTCATGTCCGGTAACAGAAAAAAAAATACGATTTCGTTTATCGTTATTGATAGAGCATCTTTTATTAAAGCGGATTTTCAATTCCCAATTGGAAATTCCTCTCAAAAAAAAAAATTAATAAATGCCGCATCAAAAGTTGCATAGATTAGCATACGTTTTTGCAACCTCATCACTGAATATTCTAAGTTTAAGCACGCATGCCATAAAGTTTATTACCGATTATGTCTCGGAATTGAGTTGTAAAGATTTTCCAAATCTCTCTTCATGAATCTCAAACTATATATAATGTAATTACCAGGGAAATCTGAGATGACCGAGATCTGCTAATAACCGGGCCTTTTCTAAATGGGTTTATGACGCGAGCCTCCGCGAATAATTTCTCCTGATCTCCGTCGTAGAAGCGTTCCATGAGCTTTTCCTTGTCCCACTTGAAGTGGTTCAGGAGAATACGGGTTGTCGTTGCAGGTATCTGTAAAAAGTGTGACTCAGAGATCAATAATCAGAGTACAATGCAAACTTTGATGAAAATATTGAACTTTAAATCTCCATATTTGTAATAAATATCGGCCTACGTACTTCGACTACAGTGTTGACCTCCTTAATGCAATCCACCATGTGCTGAACAATCTCCTCTGTGGAGAGCACCTCAAAGGGATATTCATCGCTATCTCCACCGGCTCTTTCCCGTGGATTTCCAGCTTCTATCTCCATAGCGAAGTCAACATCGTCGCCGCTAGATTCGTTGCCGGAATCCACTTCGTCGTACAGAGTTTCTTCCTCGGAGTCCATTTTCCTGCCGTGGCCTTGAGAACTGTCGAAATACCAGCGAACCCTGGTCAGTCAGAGCCGCCTCGTGTCTCTTTCTCTATGTGTTCCTGTTTCTGAAATCAATCACGATGATTTTAGAATATCTTCACAGTAATTTATTTAATACGAAACTGGATGACATTTCACATTTATGCATGTTGCATTGTCATTAGTAAACAAAACAGAAAATAAATAATACTATATCTGTGGACTCTCATTTTATTCTTCCTTGCTATCTTTCTATTCCCAAAATCAATGACAATTTCCTTGAAACATTTTCCCAGTAATAATAATCCAAAAAAGCAGTGCACAAAAACCGTATTGATAAACAAAACGCACAAGCTGTCACTTTTATTTTCAGACTTTCAGTTATTCATTAATCCCGAAAACAACAGAGAATCATTGCTTACGCGCCTTGTGTGGTCATCTTTAAATTTAAACAAAAACCTCTATAACTACATAATCACATTCTATCATTCCTCGCTGTGCTCCTATCCCGAAATCTATGACAATCTATTTTACAACATTTTCCCAGTGCTCCAAAAAAGCAAAACAGAAAAAATACAACGATAAACAAAAGCCGCGAGTTGTCAGCGGAATTTCGGGCTTTCAATAATTCATTAATGCCGAGACAACTGAGAATCATCGCTTATGCACCTTGCGTGGTCGTTGTTAAACGAAAGAGAAACCGAGACACGCTATAACTAGAATCACGTTTAATGTCTGTGCGTCCGTGACCGACCCAGATCTCGCTAAGCCAGCCAGCAAACGCATTCGCCTCGACGTTATTGGTCTAAAAAGCTACGCGTCGTCCGCGAGTTATACTCAGATCGATGAAATTCACATTGACAGCCTCGCGACACTCGATACTGCAATATTGACGCACCGCGGACCCGTCTTACACCTTCCCTCGTCAAAGAAACACCAAAAAAACACAAGCTGATTCGGAACGTGACGTCACAAACAGAGGTCCCAAAGTCTGCGCGAGTATACTTGACGAAGGAACAGAAGTGGCAAAAAAAAGTATGTCGCGGAAGCTGGAATACCTTCGGGCCTCGGGTCCGTGGCCAACCAACGAAGTCACGAAACTTCGGGGGAAAGTCTTTCGGAGCCCGTGAAACTGTGATATTAATACGTAAAAAAAACTAAGTAATGCGTTTCTCTCGAGCAACGAGCAATAGCAGTACAGTAATCAGCTGCTATAATACTTCCAAGCCCGTCTCTCCCCCAGCTCTTCGACAAAGCGTCTACCGTCACGGCGAAAGTGGTGAATGTCGCTGCGTAAGACTCCCGACCAATCGCACGCTTCACTCGTTGGCTCTCCGCCAATCGCAGTCGCGAACCGGACAAATGACATTTCTCATTGTTCGCTCTGTGTGGCAACAGTCGAGGGGATGAGGAAACGCGAGGGGGGACACCTGAATATTCTCCGAGGAACTTAACCTCGCCTCGGAGGAGCGCTTGTTATTATTCAATCAATTCGATCGCCGTGCGATCGATGAAACGACAAAAACTCATTTTTGCAAGTTCTCGTGTACTCGTCGTATCCGCAAATGAGGAACACGAAAAAAAGATTTTTCATGAAGAATTAAAGCCACTCGAAGCTACAAAGATACAATTCGATTCCAGGGGAAGAAAAAAAAGTCTTTCCGAAAACTGTTAAACGAATGTTTTCATTACGAAATTCGAAAACGAACATTTTCGCAAACACCTTGCGAAAGGTCGATAATCGCGGTGATAGTTTTTTGCGGCAATGAAATTGGAGCAACTCGATTTCGTGAAGTTCCGTTAGAATAATGGACCACAATTAAAACTTTGATCAGGACATTTGACCTGGTCACCGAGGAATGCTCGTTATTATTTTATTTATTGAACACGCCGCGTGATCGATGAACCGAGAAACGCTCAATGATTACTGGTAAATGTCTCCAGGATTTTCATTACACCCAAAACTCGGAATACACTGCGAAATCCGGAAATGAGTACGACATATATGTATACAAAAGAGAGAGAGAGAGATTGTTTATGAAAGCTTAAAGGTACTCGAGACAAAGATAAGTAGTTCATCGCGATAACGAAAACGGAGCACCTCGTTTTCGTCAAGTTCCGTTAGATTGTTTCGCGGAAACGCGAGCTGCGTGGATGGAGAAGATGAAGTAATGCACGAAAACGTGAAGAAACGCACGAGGGGAACGTACTCAAGGAGACGAGGTTAAGTACTAAGTATTAACCTCGTCTCCTTGAGTCCACGGAGTCATTTTTACTATTGCATCGATTTATTTAAGACGCCGCGCGATCAATGAACCGTAAAACAGTCACTGATTGATCCACAATTTTTCTAGTCGATTTTTGTGTACCCTTTATATCCGGGAACGCTGAGAAGATGCTAAAAGATGACAATGATATGTGTACAAATGGTAGATTGTTGATGAAAAATTGAAGGCACTCGAGACAAAGATAAGGAAGCAGTTTATCGGACAGGTACTAAAAAACGCACCTCGTTTTGGCGCACGTTTCGTGAACAATCGAAGTGCTTTGGTAGAGAACTTGAAGAAAGGCACGATAGGGGAACACAAGGATATCCAAACACAAATATTTATCGCGGAGTGCACAACGAGGAACGTCCGCGCAGAACTGACTGAAATCAGCTGTTGAGCACAAAGGCACGATTCCCCGTCGGAGACACAGGTCCGTCTAAATCACCGGAGTGAGTACAAAAGTATAATATTCTCGTGCATCATCCGTGACGCGGCTCTGAGAACTTTTACGGGGTAATTTGATCGTCGCGTCAATGTCAAAGTTGTGGCTCGAGGTTCTGCGTTTGGTTATGTTTAGAATCGCTGAGACGAGCGCGATGAAAGAAAATATATAAATTCGCGAGTCACGTTGAGTCGGTGAAGTGAGGGTTACCGTTTGGACGATAAGCGACCGTTTTTTCATAAGGTAAAACTCGTTACTTACGTGAAAAACTCGTGCACGCGGGGAAAGTTTCGCGATTAAAATCGTCTGGTCGATGCACGACACGCTCAATGCACAACACGTCTGCGATGACGTCCCTGACGTGAAGTGAACGCAGCAACGAGAAGGAAAGAGGGAGGGGAGTGATATATTTTGTATATGAAACGCTGGAACACAATACGAGACGATGAGAATACTGCGTTTTGTTTTGTTAACTACTACAAATACTAGACATTTTTATTTAGTCTCGTGAATGTAGAGATGCGGTAGAAACGGTGAAAAAATCTTTTGGCCTGTGTGCGAAGAAAGTGCATCCTGAAAAAAAAAATTAGAGCCTCTCAAGTTGAAAAATTGTATCGGTTTCTTGGACTGCTGTGCACGCAATTCGAGAAGCGGTATAAAAACGTCAACTTAACGGATGCGGTTTCGACCCCTTGACGAAAGTATTAAAAAAATTAATTAATCATTGTATAATTATAGAGAATGACATTTGAAAGTTTTGAAGCTATCATTAATTGGCCACGCGAAATCGTTCCGTGGAACATTTCAACATCGTGTTACATGCAGATAAATGTTTTTACCGACGCGACGAAAATTTATCGCAAACAGAGCCTCTCGAGTAGAAAATTTGTAACAATTTTCTTGAACTGCTATGCACACGATTTGGGAAGCTTTAACTTCAATATTGATGCGAAAACTAGTAAACATGTTTTTTGCGATATAAATCAATGAAAAATGTCCAATTCTTTTGTCGAAACGTCTTAAGTGTGAAATCTCTTGACGAGCGTACGAAGAAAATGCATCGTGAATATAGTAAAGCCTCTCGAGTCCAAAACTCACATCACAATTTTGAGAAACTGTACAAAAGCTGCGCGAACCTTTACAGATGGAGACTCAATGACTAGATACGAGAATAAATTCCCTTGCCTCTTATCGAGTCAACTGAGGACAATAACAATTTAAAAGCTCTCATATCAATTGTACAATCCATGCGGGCATAAAAATAAATATGCATCTTCGTACTACTCCTTTTTCGCTTTAATCTCTCTTTGCACTAAAACCACTTTTTGTTACTACAGAAAAAATTTCACATTCTAATAGAATATATGTTTCAATATCAGACCATTACACTTAAGTTTTTTATAGTGTAATTAAAACAGTACCGATTCGTATCACTGGTACAATTTTCGCAATAATTGTAAGAACCTATTTTCCTAATTGAAATTAAAGTTTCAATAATAACCAGCAACAAACTGGACTTTCGGGGAAAGGGTTAATTCTAAATTTTGAAGGGAATAAACTTATGATTAAGCACACACCGTGGGCCATGAGAATTTGGGAGAGCTTTCAGAGCTCGATCTTTCTTCTTGACGCGTTCATCGCAAGGTCTTTCCTCTTGAAAGGAACGAAAATTCAATCGGGGTCCTCGCGTGATCGCACTCGACGGGAATCGAAAGCTGACTGGAGTTACGGGTGCGAATGAATCGTGGGTCGGTTTCTCTTGGGCTCCCTCCCTCTCTCTCTCTCTCTCTCACGCTGATAATTTTACGACAGTAGTGTCCGCAAAGTGGGGCGAAAATGTTGGATTTGAAACGTCACTGTTGCGAGATAATTCGTTGTGACAAGTTCACATGCTGCTCGCCACCAACTTCGCGATCAATCGTTTGAAGCAGGCGTCACACTGCTGCTGTTGTTATTGAATTATTGAACGAGCGCACGTGCTGCCGATCCTCTCTACCTTTTGGCCCTGCTGATAATCAACATGAAGTGCACTTTTGCGTACACTGCTGAAATAGCGACCTTTTACAAAATAATAGCTTCACGAACCGAGGATAAAATTACAAAAATAACTAGTCATTTTCTCACTATTTTCAGAAATATCGATTATACCCGCAACTGTTCATTAACTTTGTAGTTTTTTTTTCTGGATGATTCTCGCTTGACTATAGTTTTAATGACTCAAATTAGCATATGCGAATAAAGAATATTGGGTTGGTGAATAAAAAATTATGTTAGTAAATATAAACAAAGTGAATGCTGGTGTAAAAAATAAGAAACAGAGTGTTTTTATTATTTGCATAGTTATTCACTAAAGCTGCGACTGTTCAATGGCTTTGTAGAGTTTTTTTTTAAATGTTTCAATTAAATACAAAATGGTCGACTAAAATGGAAGTAATGAAATTTTCGCGCCCCAAATGTTTTCTTTATTAAGGCAAAGTACTTCGGAAAGTGGAATTTAATCGGAATTGAGTTTAACATCAGAGTTGAGCGCCAAACCATTTTAGACACTTAAAAATAATCGGAGTAGTGTGACTTTGTATATTGATATTATATGAATGCGTGCATAATATTTATGAGGACTCTTCATATTTTAGAACAGGTCGTCGATGCTGAAGAACACATCAGCGGTGCAGGGATTTCATCAACCTACACACCAAGAACATCACATTTCCGCTATGAACAAAGCAGAAAAATCGTGTACGCAGTAAAGAATTCGATTTTTTTTCAATTCATCGTAAATTCAAACAGCACCATACAAAATGGCAAATAATATTCCTACCGTTAACGATTACTCGTTTCTTGAGAAAATCGGCGCCGGAAGTTATTCGACTGTGTACAAAGCGTTTAAAAAGGTAAATCATAGCGCGTTTATTTTTCTTTATCGGGCGAAGGTGTATTTAGTCAATACTTTTTTTTTCCATAGAATGGCTCCCGCGAAGTCGTCGCTATTAAATGCGTTGATAGCTCAACGTTATCGAAATCGGCTGTTGACAATCTTGTCTCTGAGATTAATCTCTTAAAGGTCCTGAAGCATGAACACGTGGTAGAGATGAAGGACTTTTTCTGGGCCGAAGGGTTCGTCGATTTACAACAATATTAAATAATTTATAAAAGTAGCAATATGCAGAATTATTGTTTTTTTTATTACTATAAATATGCACAATCCATCATTTTTTTAAATTCATTCCAGCAATTATTGTTAATTACAGCAAAACCTTGATTAGCTGGAGTGGTAAATTGGTTTTAAAATTTGCATGAGTAATCCGATTTATGCGGATGAGGGAGCGAAGATTTTACTGGTGATAATGAATAATTGTAGATAATTGCCAATTTCGTTTCCTCATAAAGGGATTCCTTCTTTTTGTGTGATAAATTATCTAAAAACATTGCACAGCGAGTCGAACGAGGAAATCTAATGAAAATGGAAATATCTGCCGGAAGCATTGGAAATTGCGAAAAGTACTGTTCCGATTTATAACATTTACGTTTTGATTTTTTCGATTTAAAACGATGTCACCAACGAGAAACTACTTTTAAATGTTGAATTGTTTTGATGCTATTGATGCTCTGAACTGCAGGTCGTAAATATCGCCGTTGTGGATTTTTTTTTTATTAAAGAAACTAGTCTTTCTGTTCTAAATTACTAGTATTTGAAGAACGAGAGGCACGCTACGAATTCGCTGCCCGCATAATGCGACCCGGCTAATTGAGGTTCTACTGTTCGAATCAATAATTTGAGATAGTAATCGCACCAAATTCTCGTGTAAAAAATCGATAGAAATGGGCGTATAGATTTTTTATTGAGTTGTGCGAATATCTGTTAAATTTGGGAAAGTTTGCATTAAGATATTTACTCTTCAAATTCACAAAATCAACATGTATCTCATGTAAAAAGCATGCCAAAAATTACACACTTCGATATTTGCCGTCGAAATGACACATAAAAATAAAAATGTAAAAGTACTGTAAGCTAAAGATGGTTTATACGGAAAATCTGACAAAAATTGGGCCATGTTTGATTGGCTCGTTCTGGCCAGAAGAAAAGTAACATTTTTTCTATATCTAACATATATTACGTCGAAAATAGGAGAGATGGGGGGGGGGCGAACAACGATTTGGTCCGCAAAACGTACAGTCTTAACAAAAGTTTACTATTATTGGCAAATTTTTAAAAATTTTACAGTCATCTTTTGAACGAAATAATAATAATACTCCCAGCTAGCTATTATTTCATAAGTCGTAATATCTAGGAACAAGATAACGATCATCCAAAATGTAGCCATTCTATTTATATCCTGAGACTCTTGCTCCGAAAACTGACGAAGAAATAATTCGTGGCCCGATTGCAGAGGAGGTGGGAGAACTTCCCAGAGAACTATACAGGGTTAAATATTTTATAGATTTTTTTACTTCTACCAGATTGAGTTATAAATATTCTAGACATGTGCACGGTACTAAACTTTTGAATAACGTATTCACGGCGCTACTACGTTAAATAAAATTGCGAACGGCAAGTATTAAGTTATTTATCAACTTCCGACTGAAAAGTAAAAATGTTGATTACATCCTTTACAACAACTGAAATTAAATTAGTGATGTTCAGAATGTCACTTAATCAGTTTCATTCTAATATTAAATATTTCAAAAATCTTTCCACTATTTCCACAACACATCACATAGATTTTTTACATTTACATGGTGCGAAACTTCATAGGGTTCTCAAAAAATCCTTGATTATTAATTTCTTACTTCCTAATGATTCTTTTTTTCAAATATTCTTACACACTGCTTGAAATTAAATAAATAATGTCCAAAATTTGTCTTAATTCTACTCACTTAGGCATATATATATTGTAATGGAATACTGCGACGGTGGAGATCTTTCGAGTTTCATCAAGAAGAGGCACAAACTTCCGGAAAACGTATGCCGGAAGTTTCTGCAGCAATTGGCCCTCGCACTGAGGTATTTGCGAAGTCACAACGTTTGTCACATGGATCTAAAGCCTCAGAATCTTTTACTCGTTAAAAGGCCCATTCTAAAGCTCAAGGTTGGAGGTGCGTTTGTGTGGAACTAAAGTGATAAATATTCCACGAGCCAATAAAGATAATAAGTGGAAATTGCGGAAGTGTCCTCGCTGAAAAAGTACCTCACGTTGATGAATTCTTTTCAGATTTCGGTTTTGCCCAATACTTATCCTGTTCCGAACAGAAATTCGCAATACGTGGCTCACCGTTGTACATGGCACCGGAGATATTGCTGCGCCACGAGTACGACGCTCGTGTCGATCTCTGGAGTGTAGGTGTAATAATGTACGAGTGTTTGTTCGGCAAGGCGCCCTATTCTAGCAGCAGCTTTCAAGAGCTTGCGGAAAAGATTAAAGACTGCAGACCTATTGAGGTATCCCATCAATTTTCCCAACAGAAATAAAATTAAGCACTCAAAATTATTATCGAAACATTTAATCTAAGCGCAATTTCTTCCTTGGACGGAAACAGTAGATAAAAATGTATAAAAAACAAAATTTTATAAAAATAATAAACGCGTGAAATGATTGATAAAGTCGCAAATCTTGAAATATTATATTTTAATTTTTTGTGTTTCTAAATATTATTGTTTTAAACATTTGTTTTTTTTTATTATAGTCAAACGAAATGATTCGATGGTAATATGATAAAAATTGTAAAATTGCATTGTTTGAAAATTTTGCTAACTTTTGTTCCTGTGCAGCTACCAAAAGGATCTCACGTATCACCGGAGTGCAAAGATTTGTTACTGTCATTACTGAAACATGAGCCTTCGAAACGTATTACATTCGAGCAATTTTTCGCTCACGATTTCTTGGATCTCGAGCACGCTCCGACCAAAGACAATTACGATAAGGCCGTGAGCTTGGTGCAGAGAGCAGTGAAGATGGACACCGAGAAAAACATCCAGGAAGCATTCCATCTGTACTGCGAGGCTCTCAGATATTTCATACCTTTGCTTACGAGTACGTGGATCAATAAAGTTTTTCGAAAGTTCGCCGTACCTATATTTACGGTTTTTATTTCCTGCTAACTTATATACACTGAAATCCGCGTCTCAGCGGTCCGTTTCTCCCAAACTGACCATGTTTGTTTATTTCCTCCACAAATAATTCAATATAAACCACTTTCTACGAATACTGTACCATATTAATATTAAAATGTATGAGTCTCTTATTGCGTAAGCCTGGGACACGAAAAAAAGGAAACAAGTTTGCAATATTACTCTCTGATGAGAGTTTCGGAATTAATAGCTTTGGATGTTATACATGATATTATAGTCTGGCTAAATTAAATTTTTTGTTTGTCGAAAATATTGACGAACAGCGTTATTATTATTTTCAAAAAGTGCCGCTGATGAATAATCTATTCGAATAGATGATGATATTATGAGAAAAGTATTTCTATCCAATAATTTGTAAAAAAAAATACACAATTAGAACATTTTGTTTATCTTTTCTATGAGCAATGTGTGCAAACTACTTTTATTTCAAATACCATAGTTACAAAAGTGTAAAAACGTCGTTTTGAAAACAAAACAAAAGTATATCCTTGGACATGGATTTCGTCACGAGTTCCATAAAATGGTGATGGAAAAATACTAGCCCATTATGGTCTTAATCGGATATTCTAACTACTATTTCTATCGAATTATTTATAGAATTAATACGCAGAATGAAAGTAATCGAGAGTTATCAAAATTGTGACTAAAACATCCTTATCTATTGTCCTAGACGAGCCCGACCAGCAGCGAAAAAAATTACTACGGCTGCGAGTAAACGACTATATAAATAGAGCAGAGAAGCTCAAACAGTTGTATGTCTTGGACGATAGTGATCCGAGAGCGGATACGAAACCGCATAAAACGCAGGATAAGGGTAATCACCTACCGGAGCTGCAAGCTGCAGCACAAATAGCGGGAATACCTTCTTTCCCCTACCATGAATTACGTTTGTATATTTAACCATGAAAATGATTACTAATATTATGTGAAAACCGGGAGGTATCAGAAATATTGATTCCATCAATAGGTACGCTGAGTAAAAGTACAGGAGACATGGCAGCGGGTCTGGAAATGGGCGAAGCCGGTGAGCAGTATCTGGCCGAGGGAAATTACGCCCTCGCTCTGGAGAAGTTCAAGTCTAGCTTGGGAATATTGGTTAGAGTACTGCGCAAAGAGCCTCCGGGCCGTCGTCGAGATTTGCTGCATCAGCAGGTGATTCTGACTCCTTTGAAAGCTTTTCTTCCAAATTCGGGCCTCTAAAACATACGCACTCCCTTTTTCAGGTACAAATGTGGATGAAAGAGGCGGAGAGTACGAAGGGTTTACTAGCTTCGAAAGGGATCGACGATTCCTCGAACCGACCGGTCACCGAATCTCAGGACCAATGTGCCATACAATAGGCTTAAGGTTTAGCGAGAAAACAATGTTTACTTATACTCTCCTTTGCCTGGGCCTTTCAGTCCTACTTTTTTAATATTGACTATTGATAATTCCCGTTAATCCTGCGACTATTTTATTGAAGTGTAATTCCCAGTATGTTGATATGTATTGCCTCACCAGAATGATTAATTAGCAACGTATAGCTTGACCGTTTTAGAATCACGAAAAAAATCGAGTGCCTATTTCAGTGTTTCGTACCATTTGTAATTATGATCATCTATATTTGCACTAATTGCCCTATTATTTGAGCGTGGCTATTGGAAAATGAGGAAAAAATTCTACAACTCTTTCACAGCGGCACGAAGTGTAAATCCTCCTATGTAAATGTCTATTGCCTCAACAAAATGGCCCCCATTAGCAACGCACTGCTTGACAGCATTGAACATCACGAAACAAATCGAGTGCCTATAAACGCATTTTGTACATTTTACGATTACTCAAAACAAGCATCACGTTATATAATAAATATTTATGACACGCCCTTAACCGTAATTAATTTATTCTTGCATCTTGACATTAACCCTCATCCCTGAGATCGCTGCCAGTCGCTCATTTAATATTCGGCCGCCAGATGGCCACGCGCTGTTTACCAAACCTTTGGCCGAACAACCCACCGGAAAAGCTGAGTTAATAAAACAAAATGGCCGAAATGGCAGCCCCGTAATCTCGACTAAGTACTAAAAAGACGATAATCGTTTTATTATGTAGCTTTTAGCATTAATGCATTCATAACTTAATTAAAACAGACACTCCCTACGATCGCCATGTACTAGGAGTGAAAGCCGCGAGAGGTCGCTGCAGTGGCGCCCAACTTCCAGTCTTGGACTTCCTGTTGATTTCGTCCCGTTTCTTTGTGTGGCTCTCCATGCGCGGTCTCGCTCTCGCGTTTTAACGGGCGTTCGTTGCTCGTACGCGTCATGGAAAATTCCTATTCCCGAGGAGAAGTCCCCCGCCGACCCCCGACCTTCCCGCGCTCTCCCCCCGCCATGATAACATTCTATGTATACATAAGCCCCCACCACCTTAACGAAATTCTCTCTCTCCCCCCACCGAGCGCGCTCAATGGCGCAACCGGATGTGTGGCAACGTCGCAACCGTTAAGTATATAAGGGCAAAAGCCGCGGTGGTGGGGATAACGCCGTATATACCATAGCAGAGAGGCCTTTTCCACGTAAAGAACGTGGCAACGTTTCACATTCAAATCTAGCAGAACCTGGACTACCGTGTGGCTCTCTTTCTAGTCTCTCGACTAACGTACAGCTGTATAGTTCTCTAAGCTTTGTTTTTCGTTGTACGTGAAGAAAAAACAACTAAAATAAAGTAAAATAATAGATACATGTATGTATACACACGTTACATATGTATATACATATATATATATCGGGATCTAAAGTGTCGCGCGGCAACGAGATCATTTCGTACTAACTGCGTGAGGATCGCGCGCGCCAGCACTCGCGCACCTCGGTTATTCTCTTCCGCTCGATCCCTTTCCTATCCGCCCCTTCCCCCGGCACCATATCATTACCGCCCCCACTCATTTCCCTCGCGTGTCTCGCTCTCGCGCTCTCCTCACCTCGCTCGTTTGTGCCGGTAGGAGTTTGTCTTGCCGGTGTATGCGTGCTTTCGTCTCGAGAGCACGCCGCTCAGTGTGTGTTGCGCGAGCGTGCGCGAGCTTAAGAGAACATAGTAAGGGCGCGCGCACGAATGCACGCACGCAATACTAATTACGAGAACACACGGTAGTCGGGTGTTAGTACAAACTAAAACTGTGAGAGGGTGTGCGTGATAGCGGTGCCTGCATCCACGAGGAGAAAGTCCGGTGTTTTTGTGTGTTTATCATTCGAACAACCCTCGTGTGTCGCGACGTCGTCTTGGAGACGTGTGTCTTTCCTTGTTTTTTTGTTTTGTTTTGTTTTTGTTTTTTTTTTCTTTCGTTTATTCTTTTTTCGAAAATCTCACCGCTACCTTATTGTGCCGTAGTGCAATAACGTAACATAGAACGAGCATATTCGAAATACAACAAGCCCCTCTCGTGGGGGCCACAGTGCGAAAGATAAATGTCGTGTGCCAGGTGCATACGCAACGGTGCTTTGCCGTGCAGTGCGTGCGCCGTGTGTTTGTGTGATCCAGGAAATTATGTGCATGGACGTCCAGTCTAGCGAAATGGGGGACAGGCGTTGCCTCGACGAAGACGTGCAGATTGTTAGGGTGAACTTCGATGTTAAAGGTGAGAGACGTTGTTGTAATGTGGTTTTTTATGTTTACCGCTGCCTTTTCCTGTATTCCGAAAGGTATTACGGCTGTTTTGAGGTTATGCCGGTGCGTTTAACAGATGAATATCGCGACAAATTAACCGCGCCACTACGAATCAACCGTGATCCGAGCCGGCAGCCAGTTTCCCGCTCTTTCCACGTGTCTACTGCTAACTTCGCGCATCCGACGAATACGATCCTTCCTACTCCCGAACTTATCGTGTCTTTCCCCCTCCCCCTCCGCCCACTGCCCGCTTCTCACTCCCAAATAATTATCAGCGGGCACGAGACGATGCAACAACCCCAGAGATGCGATTTAGCACTTGTATGCATTCATCTCGTAGGAGTGTGTATCACGACTCCCCCCCACCCCCCAGCCGGCCCCCTCCTCCTTTTCGATTGCCGGCGTGGCGAAGCGACCGCGTGCGTACCGGCATAATAATTCGAACCAATCATTGCTATGTATCGAGCTCGTGAATTCTTCATGATTATCGTGCGATCATATTCTCATGGATTTTAATGGAATTTTTAAAAAATTGAGACAAAATGTGGATTGCATATAGGGAAAATGTCGTTGACGCAGCAGTTTCATTGCAGCAGCGGAACGGTAGTAAATTTATGCTTTTCAAGGTATTACGAGCGCGATTGCGAATTACGAGCGTAGTAAGTACCGTGTCGCAGTGAGCAGAGTTTTAGTCGCATAATGTATTCAAATGCGATTGAACTTCGGTCATTTGCCAACTATTTTCACGCTAGTCGGACGTACCATTATTATGTTTATTGTGATGTTGAATAGGACCTCGATTGTAGCAATCCGCACTTGCCACGTCGATTCCTACGGCATTCGAAATACGAAACGAAAATCGCTTTGATCGAGGATATAAATTGTTGTAGAATATCCATACATTTCGTTCAATTTCTGGGTTATTTAATGTGTACATCGGGTTAAATAAAAAACGTGCTAAAATCGCCTTATCATTATGATTGCCATATATCGATGACACTGTGAGGGGTGATTCAGATCTTCTTATGGTGAACCATTTATAGGTCCTAGAAATATGGGCAAATGGCTTCCATGACAGAATGAGGGAGAAACACTGGGAATTATGTGTCATATATCACATTAAAACTACTATGCTTGGCAGTAATTTAATCAGTTTACTGATTACTTTTGTACGTTTCCAGCTTTTTCAAAACCTTTTTACAATTTCACATTTAAGCAACAGTTTCGAGGATTCACGTGGCAGAATTAATTATTATAAATATATAAGTACTTTCACAGCAGTGATTCGAATAGAAAATTCACTGACGTATGCAAATGTCCGACGTCATGTTTTTTTTTTTTCGCGCAGTTTTAAAAGAATAAACCATAGTAATCGTCCCAAAATACTAAATATATTTGATTCAATCAGCACGTAACAAGACTGCCTTAAGGTGAGGCATGAGATCTTCTTGCCAGAATTCATTGGTCACGTGATAGACGTTTTTTTCCCACCTTTGAGGGGAAGCCCATCTCACCAAATTCAATGATATGAGAGCGAGAGAGACAGCACCATAAGGATCGTATGCGTGCGAAGCAGAGAGAGGATGTTGAGCTTCCCTTCATGTTATGAATTTTGTATGGGTACGAGAGAGTTGGAATTAATGACGCTCAGGGCGAAATGAAAGAAATACATTGAAAATCTGCTTCACATTGGCTTGAGGTAACTATGTTGGTACGTCGAAGTCATGGACACTAGCGACTGCATTATTTTAGATTAATTTTACGTGTGCATTCTAAGCGCTTAAAAAACAGTGAACAATGGCAATGGCATACCCATGAACGTTACATAATTATAAACGTTACATAATTATTTTTCGTGCATAATTCATGAAATATCAATTGTAATACTGATTTGACAATATTTTCGTCTAGACTGCTAATGGCTCTTAGATAAAATCGTACATCGTGGCAACGTCGCAAGCGATCAGCTGATCGATCGGCTTTGTAACGATACTTTTGACGATCTGTTGTTATGCGATAACTAAGATATTTTGAATGAGAGTTTATTTTATTAATGATACACCATAACCTGCGCACAGTGATCGAAGGAAGCTAACGAATATGTTACCACATTTAATGCGTCCAACTGATTTGCAACGTTGCCAAGTCTCGATAACGACTCGAATGGTTACGAAAAATTGACTTCGCGCGGGCCGATGTCATGTAATTGACATTATAATACTTTCCCAAATGATCGACCACGCAACCTTTTCATGCTTTTAACAGATGCTCCAAGACCCAACGAGCAGATAGAGCTTTTCATACATTTTCGAAGTGACATTTAAATAGGTTTATTTTTGGTCCGTACATGAGCATGTGTTCATTTCTATTTAACTCCATGTATGAAACTCCACTTTTAACATCAATTTACTCGTTCGAATAGTTCTCCATGGGATATCTTGACATTTTTCATATGTCTTCTCCACGGAACTACCTTAAGGCTTTATTATGAAATGAAAAAAGACAATGAGATTCCTTAATACTAGATGAGATAAGGTTATGTATGGCGGAGAATCATATACGTTTCAATTTTCATTACATATGACTCATATCATATGTATTCACACGTGATTATGCATGATCGTATATGATAATTTTTACCTGGGTTATTCAGGTGTGCGCTTCATTAGTTGCATCTCTCTTATTCCTATACATATTTTACCACGCCTTAAAGTGCAATTGAAAATCGCCCGAGTGCACATTTCTCATGGAAATAAAATCAACAGATTTGTAGAGATTTAGTATTAATATTAACGAACTTAAGTTAAGTTTCATTCAAATTATTCCAGTACTTTAAACAAATGTATTTAGATGATCATTCCGTCGTTTCACATCGAATTAATAAATATAGACAGTACAAAAATTTGCTGCTGCAGCAAAATTATTTGCTGTCGCGATATTGGGTAACCCATATTAGTTAATGTATCCAAATTTGCGCTGAACCAGCACATTTTTTTCCTCCACGTGCAAAGTGACATTTTTAAAAAAACTTTATTTTTCGGTTTTACCTTTAGGTTATGAGGAATACCCACATATCTCGAACCCAGTTATTAACAAAATCAGGGTACCAATTTTCGGACGGAAACCGTACTTACGGGTTTGGACAAACGTACCTTAGGTTAATATTCTTACAATCCTAATAATCCGGGAACCTCCGGCATCTTCACACATCTTCATTATATCTAAACAATTTTTGCTACTGAATTTCGTATGTCATATATGATTAAATTCATGCTATAAAACAACAACAAAATTTGGTATGGCAACGATATGTACGTTCGTCCATAACCTCAAAGCGAGCCCAACATTTTTTTTTCAACGCCCTCTTAATGAAATTGATGTTAAAGAGCACTGCCTTAAGTTACTAGATTCTAATAACCCGACAATTGTATTTTGTTTGTACGTCACCTTTAAAAATATATATCGTAAATTATTTCATTTGTTTCGAACACATTGGTCTAAAAATGAGGTCTAGTTTTTTTTTTGAGGTTAGGCACTGCGATCGCGATTCCAGAGGCGCATGAAAAAAAAGGGAATAGTACCATCGAACACATATAAAGTTAGGTTAAATATTTTACTGAAACTATCTCAAGTATAACCCGACAATCCGACAATAGACTTGAATAAAATCAACCTTCTACCACAAGACCATATCGAAAGTTCATGACATTTCAACGGGCATTGTACTGTGTCGCTCTGTCTTTGTTTTTCTTTTGTAACTCTATAACCGTGTTTGTTATGTTTAGATCGGTGCAATAACGTATCCCAAAGTTTTCTGATAAACCCAATATAGAAAACATTTTAAAAAATGTACATACATTTCGTATTTTGTACTAGATTTTGTTTTTATTGCCTCAGTAAGCTCACAGGCTTTTAGTATCCCATCCATTCTATTCCCCGTGGGTTCTCAAAGACCCCACCAGAGTTTTACCCGCAGAGCACATTTACATCTCTGCTAGATATAACTCAACCAGAACACAAGCCCTCGCTCAAAATTCACGGTAATACATTTCTCCCGAGTTACAAATTTCTAGGATTTAACAATAGTTTACTACTTTGCCTGGAAATATGTTTATATGTTTAGATGGTTATAACTTTTCCATGTTACAACTTTACCAAAATAATGGCTTCTGAAAACGAGGAAAATGAGGCCCTGGAAAATTGCATCTATAAATTTCCCGGATATCGTTTTGTTTTATTTTTGATTATTACTTCGGGGCTAATATTCACATCTAATAAGAATGAATGGTTTTACTATAGAACAATAAACATTTCTTAAGTGTACCATCAAAAATTCTCTCTGTGCACACATAAATGCGTGAATGACGAATAAGTTGAAGGGGTCATTATTCTTTCCCCTAACGATAAGGGCGACAATTATCGGAAAGTGCGTGACGTGTACACAGGTGTCATCGTGAAGACGCATTCATGCAACGTTGTTGCAGGTCGAATATTGCATTTTGTCCCTCGAGGAGTTTTTCGTCTTGAATTCACAATTTTATCAAATAAAGCCCTAATTAAATCATACAGTGAAATATTGAAGAAATAAATACAGTAAAATAGTTAATAATACTGTAGAAAAAAATTGTGTTGGTCGGTACGATGATAATTACATCCATATTAATTAACCCACCGTCGTCGTACTTTCTGGCTGTAACACGTGTGTTGGGGTCATTTCGACCCCGTGTGACCACGGAGGGTCAACTAATAGTGAAAAGTACTTTACAAAGTTACTATAAAAATGTCATAGTTAATATACCTCCAGATGAAGTTCCATGCACAAAAAACTTAATAATTTCGTAAGATTCTTGAGACGGTCCCTTAAGGGTTGCATAAAATTCTTTCTGTGTACACGTGAGTTAATAAATACCGTACAAGTTAAAGCATAAAGGAACATTTCGTTCCCCTAACAATAAAGAAACTGATTTTCGGAAAGTCGAACCTGTATAATCTTTATGTCAGATGATTCATGCAACATTGTCGGGAATTGAATATTCCGACAAATTACAACTTTATGGGAGCATAAGGTGAAATAATAAGTAACACCCTCAAGTAATCATGTCAGTCCACGTAGCTATTTTTGTTCTGATGTTAATGCGTGACTACAAAACTAATCAAAGGGGCTTATGATTGATAGGACTGCCATGATTATTCTAGTGTACTACAAAGTTTACTTTACTACAGCGCAAATTACTTAACCACTGTGCACCTGAGACATAAGGGCAATATTTCCCGCCAACGATAAAGAACCTAATGGTTCAGCACGTGTTATTAGCCTGTACCTGTGTAGACATAAGTTCATGCAACAATGTTGCAGATGGAGGCGTTGCGTGTTAGCGACAAACCGTAAACGTCTTTGTCGGGAATTGAAAATTCTGGCCAATTACAGCCTGGCTACGTGAGTTGCAAAGAGACTAATATGTCCTTATGTTGTTAATAATGAAAACCCGAAACGGGGGTGCGCATACGACGGTTCTCATGGCGTACAATGTGAGACTACGGCGCGTGAGCGACTGCAGCAAGAGACTTTTCAGCCTCGTGTGAAGCGGACTCGTTGCCGCCGCTATTCGGTATATATATAAATATATGTACACGTATATATGTATACACGTACTATACATATATGCACATATATACCCGGACGGCACATATGCCGCGGTCGTACAGCGTCCGTACATATGTACACACACACATATATGCACATAAGAGAGGGAGAGAGCGGGGACGCTCGATTCGTGCGATGCCGGGGAAAATATGTGCGGCCCCAACCCGAGTACATAATGTAAAGCGAGCCTATGTACTATTCATGTGTACATAGGAATAGCACTAGAGTGATGTAACAAAGCGGCGATTCACAAAGATTGCCGAGGACGCCCGAGCGGTAGCGGTATTTTCTTCGGCAAGTTCGGAGATGCGTGCACCGTGCTCGAGTTGTATGGCTCGTCAACTGTGCCGTAGCAGCCGGCGCGCGGGATCCGCCATTTGCAATTTCATGGAAAGCGCTTCTTGGAGAAGAGAATTCTTCGACGGAGCCGGGACTTTCCGGCGTTGTATATGCGGCCGGGAGAGAAAGGGGCACAACTAACCGTCTTAGAGGAGAGGATCAGACAAAGGAAGGGAGAAGAAAATAAAAATGTTAATTCGAGCGCCGAGCGAACGAAGAGGGGAAGGAGCTTCCGAGCTTCTTTTTTTTTTTTGTTTTCTTCCTCTTTCTCTCGACTTTAACTTTTCACTATTCATTGTTAGCAAAGACACAATAAGAGCTTGACCTTCAATCCCCTTCACCTTCCCTCCCGACCTTATTTACCTTTCATGTCCTCGTGGGGAGAAAGCGAGCCGGTCATCATTATGATTATTTTGAGTTCTCAATAGCGAGCTATGCAGACTCTCCCGCGCAATACGTGACTATCGTCGTTGACTGTATGTCGCTATGTATATATGTACGCACGGCTGTGCGTGTTTGTGCGCGCGCTTCTTGCGCAATTTTTTTTCTTCGTTTTTTGGTTTCTCGTTGTATCCGATTTTTTGTATAACTTATCGCGATGTGACGGTGCCGCTAAAACGACAAAGTGCACATCGGATCGTTAGCGTTGGTGAGGGCGCGGGCTAACCAGACAACGCCGCGTTGGAAGAGCCCACATCCGGTTGGCCGCCATATTGTTCTTTCAGTAATCCCCTTCCCTCTCTCTATGTCTCTTACTGGACACCCCCTCGCTCCCTCCTCTTCCTCCTCCTCCTCCTCAAAGTAACTACGCTTCGAAGCGGCATAGCAACAGCGGTAATAGAGGGCTTCTATAAATAGATCGCGTTGGCCTTCCGACGTTGCCAAAACAACTGGCCCAAGCTGCGCAGGGGAGCGCCAAGCCCCAAGGACGTCCCGAACTCGCCGCGAACCGGCAACACCGCGCTCCGAGCGGAAACTGCCATCCACCGACTATTGCGCAAATACACGACGTGGATTTGTTTTTTTATCTACTTATCGGATCGCTGTGCAACAACATCCTGGATTTCGAAATAGGGAAAATGTATAAACAAAAACACAATTAACCTTGCAAGCTCTAGTGTCTGCGGAAGACACCGCTGATGATGGCGCTGCTGAATTCTGGGGAATATCCTCCGGAGAATATATAAAAATTCGACGATTCCTCCGTTTTTTTTTTTATCATCATCATTAATTCGTTATCGATCTACAGTTATTTTTCTTTTCCGTGTGTTCATCTTAACACACTCTCCTCGTGTACATGTGTACGCGGTGTGTGCGAGCAACGTTGCGAAAGTGAGGTGAGTGGGCGTGCCCCGGAGCGAGCGCACCCGATGTGGCAACACCGCGGCCGTAAATCATGATTAAAATAATAAGTATAATACATATGTAGTACATAAGCTCTCTTCTGGTACATAGGTGGCTGCGCTAAAGCACGAAAGCGAGCCGTTCTGTGGCCGGGTTCTGCGCAGCTTCGGTGCCCCCACCGTTTGGATTTCAGCCCCCCACCAGCCTGAAAATCCAGCGGGTTCCAGGCGCTCGTGGGAGGGGGAGGATCACCTGAAACCGCGCTATATACCTTCCATGCGTTTGCCAATCTTGGCACTTTGCCTGAAAGAGCATATCGACCGAGCAACGTTGTCACATCAGGCGGGATCTTGCGCCCCGGTTTTCGCCGCTACTCTTTGAGCTGTATGTACTCTTGCACCGGGTCCATGTTACACGAGGCTTCCACGACCGCCTCTCGATCCTCCTATTGATCACTGCTTCTCTACATTAACTTGTATCATCGTAAGGCGGTACAGAACCGTGCGCTACGGATCAAGCACATCGTTTTGTGTACATCGAGTTCTTATCAATTAAATTCCTCCTAATCTCTGTACTTCACGATTCTCCAAAAATAGATATACTTTATTTCAGTAATCGAGTTATTTTTTGTCATTCTCATTTTTTTTTCACACATCCGAAATGTACATAAAAAATTTCATTTGAACCTTGTGTTTCTCTGTTCTTTACATGTCACCTTAAGTTATATGAGCACACGCACACGTTTATATATATATATATATATATTGTGTTACATTTAACGGAAGTCGATTTGCGCCGCGTTTGAAGAAGTGTACGCGGTTATCAATTTCTGACCCCCAATGGAATTTCAATGTGCGCGAATACATTATTTACTGTGGAGGGTCAGATATCAGTACGCGGTCAAAGAATGGAACACTTATGTAGAATAAAAACGATGGCGCGGTCAGTGGAACTTGGCTTTTTAGTTGTGTCGGTGCATGATAGTCGAGTGCAACAGGAATAAAAAGGTTTTTGGTCCTAAGCTCTTATGGAACGTATAAATGAGGGTTTGTAAATTGATCGATCACTCTTTCGTCTGGGAAGCTGCATGGGTTCTCAAATTCTGGTGTATATATGTATATGAAATTAGCTCTAGGTGTGTAGTTTGGGCGGTCGCATACCGACTGAGTACCTATGGCGCAGCTTTTCGCTGGAACGTCGCCGCGGTTTCGCGTACGAATTATACGAGAATATAGGAAAATCAATTAGCTCCGGAAATTGGGCAAACGCCTAACGAGTTTCACGCGAGCCGCGCACGTCCGTCCAAGTTTTCGGGTGATCGTTGAAACCGGTGGTGCGCATTTGAGGTTAGGTTCTCATCCTAAATGATACGCTAAGCACAATGAGGTTATGTTTCACCGTCATTTGTTTCGTGGCATTTTGAACGGCCCAAAAGTCATTTGCAATCGTCACTAACGGCAACGCAACGAAGATAAGCTTATATACTCGCGTGGACGTTTATCTGCGATATGTAATGTAGTCGTAACACAAAATGGTACGTAAAAAAGTGCGGATCGGACAGAGGCAAAAAAAGAGATCCGCGCGCGGGCTGCAGAGGGTGAGGGAAGCTGCTGCCCAAAGATTACGGAAACTCACTGGAGTCAAACCCGTACCACGCTATAGACTTATCGCCAGTGCTGCCGATAAACCCCAGGTGTTGGAAAATATTGTGGTTATACCAGATCTAGTGTTTATGAATCTACCCGAGGAATTTCGAGATGAAGACGGCTCCACAGGTAACGGATATGCGATAGAAAGATTTACGTTCATCCTTTTTTTAACGCACTTAATTTTTATTGCGAATCAAAAATATTATGTTTGCAAAATACTTCATTTCATTTTCTATAGAACGTGCAGCATATCTTCTTCTGCCTCGTCATAATCGGTTTTTAATTTTTGTTTTCTGTAATAAAAATACAAGTCCCATATTTCGTCGAGTATATATTTCCATGGATACATGTAGTATATAACAGTATACAGAGTCACATTCACTACAGCACCAATTTTTCGTCAGAATTCACTGTGAAAAAAGTATAATCTGTACTGCAATTAACCATACACTATAGATTCTGTTTCAACTTCGTATTAAAAATGAAATTGCATTTCAAGTAATAAAAACACGAACCCCCAATATTTCCAAGTATATATTTGCGTAGATAAATCCGGTACATAGAACACAATGTACGTGGCTTAATCATATCCCCTGGCCTCAATTTTATTCGGAAAGCACTTAAAAAAAGAATGTGGAAAACTCATGCGGTCTACAATTAGCCTTAGTGGAATATTCTCTTTGAAGTTCGTACAGCGGTGAATCCCATACTTGCACCCCTAGACGCCCGTTCAAGAGTGCGATAGACACTTGTGTCACTAGTCGTTAAACCCCGACTTCCGCGAACTTTTCGGAACCCTTTATTCGGCTATCCCCGTTAAACCAGCGGTGTGGGTAGTGTAGTAAGTATAATTACATGTACACGGCGAACCTGTAACACTCCCGTCACACTTTTTGCTTCGACTTTGCCGTCTGCCCTACCTACAAGCACCGTGTCTGCGTTTACGTGGCGAGGCAAACTTTATCGGGTCACTGTACCCCCTGTGCACATGAATCTGCACAGTGAGCGTGTGCAGCAGCAGCAGCAGTAGTAGTAGTCCAGTACTATAAGGTACTACATGCAAGCTCCCCCCACGAGGACTAGTAAACTCGAGCGAAGCTCTCTCGCGCGGCGGACACGTTGGCGAAACGTCGAATAGAGAGCACACACAGAGCTCGTCTGTGACGAATGTCTTTCGGGCGTTTGTCGGGGCCCTGCGTCGAGCCGGGCATTTTCCTCGCGCAGCAGCAACAGCAGCATCAGCAGCGTCGGCAACTCCGGCAGCAGCACCAGCAAGCACAGTACAGCGTTGCTGTAGCGTTTGAGATCGACTCGCGAGCCGAGTGTAAAATGTGATGACGGTCGCCGCAATGGTGCGTGTGGCGCGCGCGTCTCTCTTCTCCCTGGCGACTGCTGTGCTGCTGTTGTATGCCGCCGCCGCCGACGACGACGACGGTCCTAACACTCCTCGCAGCGTGACGCGGAGGACGACGAGGGTCCTCGTCGATCGTCCTCGTGTCCTCGAGAAATCGTTATAACTTCTCGATAAATATATATATATATATATATATATATATATACACATATATATAAATATATATAAATCTTGTATCATCTGAGAGATAACTTACCGAGTGTAAAACCGTGTTGTCGCCTATGCGCGTGTGTCGTGTACGTGTGTGCGTGCGTGAGTGTGTGTGTGTCCGTGCGAGGGTGTGTATGACGTAGGTCCTGTGATGTGAACGCGTTCTCGCACGGAGCTCGTCTTCTCCGCCTAAACGAAAATGTGATCGTCCTGTGGAGTGGCGAAAAGCTGAGGCGAGTAAGCGGTCGCACCGCGTCGCGGGGCCTCGTCTCTTCCTCTCGTTCTTCTTCTCCCCGGAGCTCTCCGTGTTACCGGAGCCAAAGAGAAATACACGTCTACGCGTTGGTGGTGTACAGCTTAACCCAAGAGTTTGATAGCGCACCGGGAACTTTGCCCGGCTTCACGGGCCACACGCCAGAGTTCCGACAGTATTTACCGCGAGGCGGATCGCTGCTGTGCGATGTCAATGCAGGAGCAATCGCCACAGCAGCTACAGCAGGAGTTCACGGGTTTGTAAAAAAAAAAAAAAAAACAGCATAAATCGAAAATAAATCATTGAAGGGAGCAGCGATATGCATTATTTAACGATCATGTGATTATAACGAGAGTCAGTGGTGAGCGTGTGTTAACCAGAATCGCAGGACACGTGTATGCCCTGCCGAGGGTCACTCCCATCCATTCTCCACCTCCTACGTCGTCGTCAAAGAAAATGTGCGTGTCTATGCATGAGAAACGATGTTTGTGCAGAGATCATCGGATCAGAAGGCCCCGGACACGTGTCTTCCACACTTTTATCAACGTGGCTGTACTAGTTTGTTTACAGGAATCACAACTCATGGTTCCTCGAATTTCTTTTCCGGTTTTATTGCAAATACAAAAAAAAAAATAAAAAGGAAAAAAAAACATCGCTCGTCATACACGATTCTAGGCGCCATCTCTCGCTTCCAATATTATACGTTCTGTGTCGATAGATTATTGATTGGGACTACCTTGCACTTCCATGCGTTTCTACATTGACAGCGAGCGGAAATAGAAGTATAATGGATTTTTGAAAATGAACAATCCCATCGATGCGCATCTCGTAAACGTGACTGTCGCGAAGCTAAGATTTTCAGTGACGAATCGTGTTGTTTGCACGGCGCATTCTCATTAACATCCATCGTCCGGCGATGGTCGGACGCTACTAAAGTGCCTCTGGTCTCCGTGTGTTACGCTAACGCACTTACGTACACATCTAGGCCAAACGGCGCAGCATTGATAATTCGCATGTCTATCCATATATACATATCGCATGGTGTGTAACGTGCTGCCGCCAACTGGCGTGGTTTCTCGGCGAGATCGTTGGTCGGCGTTGTGTGTATTACCCACGGTTACCTCCTTCCATCTCTCTCTCTCTCTCTCTCTCTCTCTCTCTGACAAACGTTCCATCTCTGTTCATCTCGCGTGCGCGCACATGTATTTTCACCTGTCAGAAAATAGATTTTCTCCGACCTGTCGAGAACAACCCGAAAAGATATCTTCATCGTGCGGAACCCGAAGAAGTTTAAGTTAATGCCAGAGGCGCTGGGTCACAAGGCTTGTGTTGGTCCTTCGTCGCGGATGCGATCGAGTTGTCCGAACAGCTGCATCCCTTGCGTTACTCGAGGGTTACGCGGCGGTCCTCATCGTGAACCGCGATATCCGTATACACCGAAATAATCGTTGATGTCTTTTAGGGAATTTTATTTCAAGGCGATATCGCAGTTTATCCTTGGAACGAAGAAGTCTCTCGTAGGCTTACCGTCCGTGACAGGGTCCTTGGCCTCTCTCCGCTCTCGTCTCTTCCTATTCTTTCTCGCTCTCGCTCGCTCGCTCGCTCGCTCGCGAGTCTGACGTCACACGTTCGAGCCACAAACCGTACAAGATGCAACAGTACACGGGCATTGTGGAATTATTTTTCATTCATCCGTCATTGGTGTCGAGTGTGTGCGCGAAAATTTTCTTTACCCACGCTTCAATGTGCGCGAGACTATGTACACAAGTGTGAAAACGAGTGTTTGCTGAGTGTGTCGAGTAATAATAACAACAATGAGAATAATGTATATGCGATGGATGGATTTTTGCACGCCGCCAATTGCGGAGAGGTTATATCGTCAGGCGTAGTCGAAAAATAAGGCCCGAAGCGAGGCAGACGACGTGCTATCGTGGAGGTCGAGGGCCCAACGTGAGCCACATGCGGCACTGGCCGAGCGAGCGAGCGAGCGTATCTACTAGGCCGTTACAACCCGCCCCAAAAGTCTCGGTCTCCGTCTGTCCGATGTACGGCTAGACTGCGGAATGCCTGGTGCCCCGTGCAGCTGCAGGAAAAACTCGATGTCACTGCACGTCGGCCCCTGCTGCTGCCGCTGCTGCTGCTGCTGCTGCTGCTGCCGCCGTCGTAGTAGTTGTATTCGTCGTCTTTGGATGGCCTAAAAAACGTCTCGGGAAAAACAACACAAATTCGTGGAGATTATTTTTTTTGCCAGTGGCCCCTGTCACATTAAAACGGCTTGATTATAATGGCGTTGCCCTCGATAGGTAGGAGCGTGCTCTTGGCAAAAGCCTCGCCGGGGATCGGAGATACGCCCGTCAGCGGAGCAGCATGTACGTAGCAGCGAAACAGCACATTGTCATTACACACACACACACACACAAGGGACACTCGGGAATCAACGAAGCTTCGTAGTGTCACGCTCGTAATTGTCGAAAGCGTGTGAGACGCTTGTGCCAGGATTTAGTGGCTTTTCCATCGCCGTAGATCAATCGCCCGTAACATTTGCGTAAACACGCGGCTCCCGCTATCCGCGTGATCCAAATTTCGGATATCGCGTGTTATCTCTGCCACTTGAATTCGAGCATCGCGCCCAAAACAATACCGCGATGTAGGGTGGAAATTCTACCGCCGAAAATGTAGCGCTGGCAACGTGTTTTTTAAAATTCGAAGCATTTGTTTTAGAGTCGAAATATGGATTCAATGCACTTTCTGGTGTGCACATTGTTGCGTGTTCGTTGAAAATTAACACACGACGTGTCGCTTTTTAAAGAGCGAAATCGTGTGTGAAATTTTATTGACAAGCAAACTGTTGAACAAATGGGCGGTGACCATGTGCGGAAATTTTTCTACATAAAGTACATTAATTGCACATCATACTTCTAGATTACAATTTATTTAATCTCCGGAAGTTGCTAAAAAATGGTTCTATATAGTACATACTTATTTTCCAAATACCTTTAACGGCGTTGGATAAATTGAATACGATCTCTCTTTGCTTGCTGTTTGCAAATGATTTTCCTTTTTACGAAACACTCCCGTCTAGTTCATTTTGCAGTATCGAAATAATACGATTTAGCGGAAATAACATCTTGTTACCGTTTTTTAACGGCTATGTTACACGCTCTGGATATTCAGTGACGGTTTTTTTTTTCCCCGCTGTATCGTCTTCGATCGGTCGCGATGTTCAACGTCGCATGTCAATCCCATTGGTTGAATGAGGAAATGAGTGAACGTGTGGAGAAATGTTAAATTGAATTACGCATTAATTTAAAGCTCATCAAATCCTGCACTTATAGCTGATTAACCTTTCAAGCTTTTCCTGTTTTTTTGGTCTACCAATTCTTTCTGCCGTATCCATTTTTAATGTTTTTTATTAATTTATTGGCACCAAAAAGAAGTTTGGATTAAATCGAAACAAATTAGAATATTGTCCTTAGCATTAACTTTTGATAGTAATTTGCTCTTGGAATAAGCATCTTTATGTATTAATGTGAATTCGTACACATTCATCTTCCAAACCAAGAGATTTGTTGATTTTCGAGCTGAAATGAAAATATTGATATTGTGATTAAAAAAGTATAGACTTTTAATATTAACACACAGAGATATAATATTTTGAAATGAAATAATCAATAGTATTGCAATTTATATTCAAGCCCTTCCTGCGTTATATTATTCATGTATCGTCTACTCTTATAGATATATATAGCCTATGAAAATGCTAACGTTTTTGTATTTTTTTTTTTCAGGGGCATTCGACAAGGTAGCCGTAAAACAAGAGCGTCCAGATGAAGCGGAAATCCGGGAGTTGGCTGCCAAAATGGTGGAAGCGAACAAGGCGAAAATCGCGGCGACACCAAGTGCATCGCAGAGGCCAAGCGGTATACTACCAGTTCAACCGAACCTACCAGGAATATTGGGTTACCTGAATAAGCGACCGAACGACAACGTAACTCCAAAGCCGCCTACGACCGAGGGAAAAGTTCCGTTGGACGACGAAAGTCAACGGGGCCGTTTCGGGTGGATCACCTTCGACAAATGTCACATACCTTACATCTACAGAGCTGGTGAAAAGTATTGTTCCGTACGAATACTCGAATCCAAACTTCTGAACAAGTACCTGAGCTATCTGCACTCGGATATCTACAGTTGCACGTGCATTAAGAGTTACTACATAACCGAGGCAGAGAGCAAGCTCTTCAACGAGATCAATTTGAGGCACTGCGAAAGTCAATTCGGCAGAGAACAGTTTACCGTTAAGGATCTCGTCGTGAGAGTAGCCGATGCCAAGGAGTTTTACACGTTTCTCGACGTGTGTTACACGAAATTAACGGCAGGTCCGAACGTATCGTCTGCGTCGTCGGGTAGCAAAGTCGAAAAGTGCGGATTCATACGTATTAACAAGGAATCCGTAGTTCCTTACACGATCAAGGATAATCTTAAGTATGTGCCACTGTTTTACTTCGAGGGTGAAACGGATAATTTGAAGCTCAAAGCCGAGAAACTCGAGGGATGGGACTTGTCGTACTTGAAATTCTGTTGCAAGGTACAGGGTATACGTAATGAATTGTTCGCGAGTGAAACGTGTTCGGTTATAAGCCTCAGTGACATTAAGAGTTACTTTCCACCGGGAACGGGATTCGAGGACTATTGGCCGAGCAAAGTCATGGACTCGCAGCTTTTTGTCAACAGCAAAGGTGGCAGCGGTAGCGGCGGTTGGACAAAAGCACCGCCGACACCACCCGCCACCAAAACAGTCGCACAGGTGCAAAATGACTCTAGCAAAAATTCGTTAAACTCACGAGTAAGGTCGTTCCATATAGTACCACGAAGCAGCAGTGAAAGCTGGACGCTTCAGCAAGCCACTCAACAGACGCAAACTATCACCACGAATCCGGCACATCGATCGCCCAAAACTGTATCATCTGTGCGATCGAATAGCAACTCACAGGCTATGCTAAACCCTGTGCCTACCGCGGATAATGGTTGGTCCGGTCTCGTCGGTGGACAACCTACCTTCCAATCGTCACCTCTCGTTTCGCAGCCAAATCCGATCATAAGAATGCAGAATCCATCACTTGCTCTGCACAATGTTAGTATCCTCTCTGCCTATTGCCGAAATTGTGAAATTTACTGTTATTAGTTCCAGTGTACACGTACATGAGTAATTTCAATCCTGTGTTTTCTTCGAATAAGGCTTTTTGCTTTTGCTAATGAAAGCTTTGTTTACAGTTTTTAAAAAGAATTTTCGTGCACGTATACTGAAAATAGAGGAAACTTATTATCAAGCGAAGAATAATGAGAAAACAACGCGTAAGATTCTACTCTCCATTATTGTTTATTTTTTTCAACGGGATTTCTCCATTTTCTCAAAAAGATTACTTTGATATTCCGTTGAAAATTGATATTTTTTGCAGCATTCAAAAGTTTTATAATCGTGGCATGTTATTATTTCGAAAACATCATAAAGCCGCGTGTATTGCCAACCACTCTACTAATTAAATAATCGGGAATTTATAATTCTGGCATATACGTTATCGCGACATAAGATAATAGAACCATCGTACAAAAAATAACTTTTTTTGGCTCTAGAGCAAAAAGAGTAACAGAAGGAGCAAATGTATATGCTATATTTTCCTGAAAAATATCATAAATATTTTATATTTATATTCGGGGATCGTTGTATCCCGCGAGCTATCAGCGCAGCCGTGGTGAACTTCCGTGATAGATAGAAATTGCTAATTGCAATTAAGAGGCTCGGGCACCGGAAAATGAGAATTAGTAAACATTTTCAGTTAATAAAATAATTGCTATTGAAAAATCCAATATCTTTTAATCTGAAGTTTTGAACTGAGAGTTATTGAACCAGAATATTGCGAGTAAAAATATATGTTATTTTTACTGAGGGCAGTTTTCCGATGAAAATGCTAAATGGAATTTTATTCAATTTGAGATGAGGTGCTTTCCGATCCGACAATAGAAATTTTAATTCACATTCTGTATAACTAGTTGAATTTGATGATAATGAATTGAATTTATTGATAAAAAATGTTCAAAAGAAGTAAAATATGTCCAACTCAAGCTACGTTTTTAATACTTATAAAGTAATCGGGAGTACTTTGCTTCAAATAAAATACGACCTTTCAAGGTAAAATTCGATCATTGCGATAAACAAAAAACTCTCGCAAATAAAGAATATTGTATTTTTTTTCACAGAATCCTGAGGCATTGTATTGTATGACCAAACAAAATTTCTCGTTTACACAGTTACATATAGATTTCATAAGCTTTCAATGCACAATCGATACAGAAAATCTTTTTATGATTTCTTCAAAAATGAGTTTGAAACTGTGCAGCCAATAAACTCTAATTTTCAATACTTACGACACTCGTAAGGAGAACTAAAAGATCGATAAAAACAATTCCATTTCTTTCTATTTATCGTGAGATCGAAATCATATCGGAGAATTACCTTCACACGATTTTCTGCTAAGATAACGCTTAATAACCATTAAGCGGTATCAAGAAAACATTGTGAAGGTGATTCTTTAATGGGACAAGGGTTTGCATGAGGGCTTTGTTGGACAAAGCTATCGTAGCCTCATTAATAACGAAGTATTAATGGTTGTAAATAACTAAATTCTTTTCCTGGAATTTTGATTGACAATCTCAATACTTCTACCGTAATAGCTACTTTTTGGAAAAGAAACAGATTACGAAAAGTAATGTCCGTTAATCGATTACCGTTCAACGCCATTTTACAATTCGACAAATCAACATATGTTCGACAATTAATTGTATTAAAAACAAAAACGGTAAATACTGAATTATATTTCCAAATGCTGTTGAAGACTGCATTGATAACACATGATAATTTAATATTTTCTAATGCTAATAACCGTAACGATCTCGATATAGACCTTTTATAATTACTTTAAATTATCATAATAATAAAAATCTTCCTTTGCCGCATTCCAGTCGGAAAAATGATAACATTATCTCTGAAATTGCTCCGAATCTTTGCAATATGCACTCACATCTCTGCAAACCCTGAAAATAATACGCGGATACGCAGACATATGAGGGGGTTGCAAAAACATGTGCCGAAAACACCTTTCCACCTACATGGATTATCTTTTCCAATTTATTAAGCTTATACCGTCGGTTCTGGATCGTTTGATGTGGGATTTATCTCATGTACCTCTGTACGTCATAAACCTTGCGACCTTTTGCCAAAGAGACTTAACGATATTTTTCTGCTTTATAGCAAATAGCGTCGGCGAACAAATCCTACCAGCAACAACAGCAGGCGCAACAACAGCAACAACAACAACAATCACGAAGTAGACCAGGAAGTAGTGGTACGCCGACTCAATATGCGTCTGTTTATCCTACGACGACGATCCAAGCCGTACCTCAAGCCCAACCACCTCCACTTGTGCGAGCAACGGTTCACACGAGCCAGCCAAGCCTTGGGTGAGTCATCGCACTGTGTACTTTTTCTAAGCAAAACTACAGAACTTTCGAGATCCCTGACAAAAAAAAAAAAAACGATAATGCCCGGCGGATTTCACATTCAGAGACGAATACTTTACATGCTACCTATAGAATTTTTATATCGTGGTTACATTGTCCTGAAAAATAGGGAATCATATTTATCCTGGGTAAATTATGTACAAAAAATCTTTTGTCGTTTTTCCTTTGGTGAGCCTGTCTTATTTAATTGTTATATACACACCCAAAAGCTCTTTGATTTCTTAAGTCAAATCGTTGCCTGCAGCGACTTATGGTGCATTGCGTTTAGCGCTTCTATGACTGGGAAATCCGCCTTACATATTCAAAAGGAAAAGGGAATAGTATCGAAGAGGTTGAAGCTCGCAAGCGAAGATAAGTCTTGTTTGAATAAAAATTTATTCAAAATATTTAGCGGTCCGCAAAATTGAGCTTTTAAAATTAGTCCCTTCAAGTCCTATCGTCCCTTGTTATGAATAATTCATATTCATTCAAAATGAAAAGTGTTGAAAGTACAATTTTACTCAAATATACTCTATCTCTGCTAGCGAGCCATATCTAGCTGGCAATAACAATAACATTGTTTCCAAGCTTGAGAAGAATCTAAAAGATAACCACCAAGTAAGATAAATGCGGGCGAATCGTGCCATTCTTACTTGCCAATGTACATAATGCCCATGGGAATCTTCGACATTGGTCTTAATTCACGTATATTTATTTATAATCACAACAAGATTATTTTTTATCGTTCTTACCCGATTTTCCCGCCATTATTCTTCTGAATATTAATAAACTGGAAACAGTCTATTAACAAATTGCTGAAGTCTGCTCAAGCTTAATAACAATATTATAGCTCATTGCGAGCTTCAGCCTCGCAATTTGCCTGTGGAACGAGTGTCTTATCTCTGTGCATACAACGTATGATTTCTGTTGTATAGTTATCCAACCTATGGGAAGGATGACTGGTGAGTTATATTATCCTAATGCAATATCGGCTTTTACACGTCACTCTACGATTCAGTTAAGCATGGGAGCATCGTTCATTACGAAAACGCATACATTTTTGGTGGGAAGACTCAGGACCTATACGCCTCGATTTCCCTGTGATAGATTCGCAGGAGTTTGTGTTTAAATTGTGTAGGTTCGGAGTCTCCTACGATCGGCGCTTCAACACCACCAATTTCATCTCTCTTCTTGCTTTTTGACTCACTCGACAGTATCATCGCTGCTGATCACGCCTCGATACACTTGTCATTGCTCAATGGTGCATCACATCAACAACAACAACCACAACCACAATTTTTTTTTAAAACAATAGAAATCTGAGCTTACTCTTCTAACAGAAGAATAACCCATTGGCTACGAAGTCAATTGGATCTCTCTTTCCTTTGCAGGGTGGCGTCAACGTATACGACTCCTAGCATGGCAGCGCCAAACGCCGTCAGCGGGAGCACCTATCCACAGATGTATAATTTGAGCACAGAACATGTACAGGCTCTTTTGCATCCACCAACCTCAGCGTCGAACCTCATGTCTCACTCACAGAGGCATACACCCCCTGTGCCCAATTCGTCGCATCCAAAGTTTCCACCGGCGCTGATACCGGTCAATGGAAGTTCGAGTAGCTCGAGGTAATAAAGTCAAAAAAATTTACTTTCAATTAAATGTACAAAAATAGTGTAAAAGTACAAGTTTTGGTCATCTTATTGTCTTATGTGGTCTTCCCCTTGATCTATTTGTGCCTATTGCATGTAAACGATGGTCATGGCCGCAAATAGTCCCAGCGGGTCTTGAATTTATTAAGCACTTCGGTATTTGAAACATTAAAATGAATTGACGGTTTTATGTACACGCTCTTCCAGTATTCTTTAATAGTGCATTTCAGGCGGTAAATCTAGTAAGGTTTTAATTATCAGGAAATTGAACATATCAAGATAAATGACAGGGGATAGTATTATCGGTTTTTTAACGCGTTGCAGGGCGATAATGTATGTAGATTTGTTTGATGAACAACCATAGATTTATTTTTTATTTCGTTGTCACATTACAGTTGTTTTCGATAAAATTCTGAAAATTTACAACAGAAACTCGGTTATCCGAATGTTAAAAGCCCCAATCGTGCATTGATCTGAATGGAGAAGTTATATGTGACGTTTTATCTGCTAGTAAAAAAGTGAACATTTTTCTGAGCTAAAACGTAAAACAGAAGAAAGTTGGTAGATATTGAATCAAAAATGGCGATCGCATTTTTGCAGTAGATATTAACGTTAGTTGTTTGGAAATCCGGATACATAGTGAACGTATTAAACACTTCTACAAAAATATATTGTCCTATATCAAAGAAGCATTTTGATACTGATACAAAAATTTCTTAAAACAAGTTTGATCTAGCATATTAGTTATGTTGTTTATTAGCCTTCATATCTAGTAGACGTTTTGTTGGGGACTTTTTTTCATTCAAATTTTACTATTCAGTTCAAAGGGAAATTGTCTACAATTCATTCGATTGAATTCTCGGCGGCGCACTATTTTAACTACTATAAGAATATTCTGTGTGAGAATGACCAAAAGTTTGCGACTATGGTGAATACTAAGTTTGTTGGCTGAGTGAAACGAGGACTGCAATCACAAGAGCTGTCAATCGCCAACTTGTGCTCGTTTTACTCATGATACTTATTGTAACACGTGCATGAATACGTCTTTTACGTAGCAGTTTCGCAGGACAAAAGTAAACAAAACTTTTCCGAAGGGGCGGAAGTGTTGTAAATGTGAACCGCCTCCGCGCGACCCTATCTTTTCAAAACTCCCATGAAATTAGCCATTTTCGTCCCCCAAGTCGTCCGTCATGTGGGGCGGCATTTTTCATGCACACGGTACAAAAAAATTACTTTAGGAATATGTGTAATAAGCGTTGTGTACTGCGCAACGTGTATTAGAAGGACGGTTCAACTGCCAACATTTATAAAATGATGAACTGAATATAACTTCTGAATATAAAATTGATGATAGTTATCAACCAAAAAAATGGTAAAAACGGAGAATTTTATTAGGAATGGTAGCTAAGTTTAAATTCCACGAGAAAAAACACATTCACACGTAGAAATAAAAAAACCGTATTTTCTAAAAGTTAGATTTTTTCACTATATTGATTCAGAAAAGTATGTAACATTGAAGAAAGTAATAATTTTCCACCAGGATAGTTTCTTGGCTGTTAAAGGGGTATTTTCCTCCGCCGTGTTATATAAACTTTACTTCTGGAACTCATCGTAGAATATGGTGAACTTTTTGCCGGGTATAATTTATGATTTGGTCCGCGAAACTGAGAGAAAAGTTAGAGGATATATTTACTGTTTTTAGTCGCCACCATGATTCATAAATTTTGCGAAACGCGAGGAACAAGAATGTAATAAAAGTTGGTAATTGCAGGGATTCGAGGGGTCGAAAGCAATTGATACCTATTGCGGAAACCCTGACAACGAATTGTCAGGTGCCGCCATACGGAATCAAGAAGGCTCTGGTGGAAGGCAAAATGGTACCTTGCATCAACTTCAAACCGTACAACTTCAATGAAATGTTGTTGATGACACTACCCGATTTTGTATCTCAGTATTTTCCCGTCTGCGACTTAACCGGTTGCAGGGCCGTCCTCACGGACGTACTTGGTGTTGAATTGTACCAAGGAAATAGGTAAGATGTTTCAATCGTTTATTTTAAAGCTAAATTCAAGTTACATGAATAATATACGTTCTATTTTTTAAGAACTACGTTGAAACATGTGTTTGGACAAAATTCTAGAAGCAAGTTTCTTATTATTGCATTGCTTTGCCTTTTCACATACTTCATACATTATGAAAACGTAAAAATACTCAATACCCAAATACTTAAAAAATCTACGAAACCTTCAACAATTAGGACGGCAACTAAGCCGTTAACTTTAGAATCACTATTCAATTCAATAATCTTTATTAGGTGGCGCTCACCTTTAATTACTCGAGATCTGTAGCTATTCCCTCGTGAATGATTTATTAACACGGGCCTTGTTTGTTTATCGTCTTGCAGGTCGCAAATGAAAATGTTGATGGACGCGGGCAAGTGTTCATCGTTGAACGAAGAGTTGCCCTTAATTCAAGTCAGTAGTATAATGAAGTACATGCCTCAGATGAAATACATGTTCAATCGAAACATGGGAATGCCAACACCGGCTCATCTGTCCGAGGAGCATCCGGCAAAGAAGCGTCAACGTACCAGCTAGGATTGGCTCCAGCCTTACTGGCCCACCTACGATTATTATCACTCGGCATTTTAAAAGTCCTGAGTGAAGAAAAGTCAAGAGTGTCGCGCGTGTAAAAGAAAAGCATAATTAAAGTGACGCGTCTTATCAATTGCTCACGTTAAGAAAAGAAGAAACGAAAGGAAAAAGAGCAAAAGGAAACAACAGAAACCTAAACAACGCCGCGGTAATCTTCGATTTATCGAAAGGTGAACACAGTGAACACAAGACACATGTTCGGACATTTAGTGCGCATGTAAGGCTAACAGCTCCGTGACAACGAGCATCGCAGTATGGATTATTGTAATACTGCTATTTCTCGAGAATTATGATTGGTCTAAGAGAACGAAAGTAATGACTTAAAAGAAAACAAAAACAAACAAACGAAAAGAAAAAAAAGAAACAAAATGTTACTTGATTCTGTTAATTAGGGAGATTCGTGTGCGGGACTTTCGACGGGGCAGACGAAAAAAAAAAAACGGACTTGCAGAAGCAGACTCACGATGTATCGTTCCCAAAAGTGGCTGAACTATATGTCCTGATCATCATCGTTATCATCCTCATCATCGACATAATTAAACTTTTTTTTTTTCAATTTCTCGAAACTAAAAATCATTTTGGCAAATCGCAATTTTTTTTTGCGGTCAAACCCGGTTATGCGATAATACCAATGCCTCCGACACAAGTAACCGCTCATCGGCCTTTTGTTCGTATAATTTGTGCTAATCGCAGAAAGCGAATCAATGCGTAACGCCCGGAAACATGTCTCTATTGGACGGCGCGTCACGCGGCTGCATACACAAAAATGTTAAGTGTCAAATGATATCCAGTGAGGGGCCGAAGAGTTCACAAATCGATTATTTAGATTGAAGTTAGATGTATAGATGTTTCAGGGACTCGTGCGATATCGACAATTGCATATCTTGATGCCGGATGAATTGTTTTCTTTTTTTTTTTTCTCACACTCATTGGAAGTAAATACATCCTAAAGTTCCTAGTTATTACGAGTGGCGTCAGTATATGACGAAAATACGACAGGACGGGAGTATCTGGGACAGTGAACACTCGGCGGACAATTAACGGAAATCAGCCTTCATTTTATTTTTATTTATTCTTTTTTCTTCTTTCATTATTTCATTTTTGCCATTTGTGGGATGAATGTGGGAGACGTTCGGGCGTTCATACGCGCTTTATTTATCATTCCAACGGGAGCGATTCAGCGTGGATCTGTCATTTTTACTGTACAAACTAAAAAAAAGAAAAGAAAAATCTTTATAAAAGTGTTACTGTCTAATACTTCGCTTCTTTATTCGTGACAATCTAACTGTTCGTTACCTTATTTACCCGCTGAAATTGTCAAACACATTGAGAATAAGTTACGAAAAATTCTCGTATTAAAGATTCATTTTATTCTTAAGTTGAGGCGAAGGAAGTTTGCCAAAGCAAGTTCATTTAATTTCTACGTGATTGGCACCAATCAGCGCAATTTCGTTTGTAAATGATCGTACACGCCTACAGATTATATCATAGCGTCGAGACCGACGAATGATTTTTAAGGAGCAACCCACCGAACAATATAAATATTTCGCGGGCAGCTCGAGGTGTGGTCTTCCTAATTGACCCCAAAGTGTGTTTTTTCAGTACAAACGAGCAAACTTTGACGTAGTCTTTTTCCTGGCGGGACTGTAAGGTATCTTACAGATACGCAAAATAAAAGGAGGATTTCCGCGCTAGCGTAAATACGCAGCGATAAAACTAGACAAATGAGAGTGAAGGGACCGCTCGAGTGTGTATACTGACTGAAGATATGTCATACCCGTCAATGACATTGTAAAAAAAAGATATAATGATTCTAAGTGTGTAAATGCAGAAGATGTGTATATAAAGAGAATATAAGATTAGAAATCTAAGACTTGTAACAGGAAAAAAAAAAAAAACATAAGGTGTCTGCAATAAGCTGCACTAATCAAATTTAAATTTGTAAAACTTGTGTTAATTGCACACGGAAACAAAGAAAAACACAACTTTTTTCCTCCTGCTCACTCTGAAATTTATTTTTCATACACGTACTTCGCATTTTGCATCGCCATCAACTGGGGATGCCATTTGTAAATGTCTCGCGACAATTGAGGCGCTAAATTCGCCCAAGTCCTATTGTACTTGCACAGTATAATTTATTAAAGCACGGATCTGTCAATCTGCAGCCAAACCACTCTTTTTCGCCGCCAACCCAAACCCCAACACGTTTACGTTGTCACTTGCTTCAATTTGCACTCTACCGTGAAGTTTTTACAATTACACATAGCAAAAACAAGTTTAAAAGAAGAGGAAAAAATAACCCGCTTAGATAGCCTGTTACGACGAAAAATGGTATATTTTATTATTTATATAAACTGTATTTAGTGATCCTACAACTTGGAAAAAAAAATCTATTGCCATTGAAAAGACTATGACGGACTGGGGTCTGTGGCTTTGTTAGATATTTGTCATAAACATTATCGCGTCTTTTTTACTACAACCACAATTGCATCATGAGTGGAACCAAGTTAGTAGCAAGGGCACTATGGAAATAATGCAAGAAATTTGTGAAGAGGGTGCTAATGTTGATTTACGTGATATTCTCTTATGCCTGTATAGAAAATTCACCCTGCGAGAATTGTCTATAACTTGAGAGAGATATTTGAAAAACGAAAAACAAAAAACGCCTGCGACGATGGAACTTTGTCGCTTAGTCTTAATTTTGATATTTTGTAGAATTCACGAGTGAAGTTCCCAGTGTACAGTCGAAGAACGCTAAAAATTCTATGAATATATTCGATATTTTTGTAACGTGGATTATGTGAGTTGCAGAACATCAATGTTTTGCAATTAAATTAAGAATCGTTATGATTTTAATACATTATTCATTGAAGCTCCGAAGCAGTGCATTGCACCCTGGTTAATAGTATTAAAGACATATAAATTTCTCGAATTATTTCTATGGAAGACTCGATGACGACATTAATAACTGTTAGTCCCCCATTCGAACGTCAGATTATTCGATTCTGTTATATAAGTGATAAATGTAATTAAAAAAAAAAAAACAAAAGAGGATGAGACGATTATTAAACGTATTTACACTCTCGCAAGGTGTTGAGTACGAGCTGAATCTCAAGAGGGAAATTCTGCGAGGCACCAGTCCAAAACCTATGTTAATTTCGGTTTCCTATACCGAGTTACGGTCGGTGTATCTGTCGCTCGGAAACAAGAATAACAGATTGTCCTTATTTTTCGTTTGTTCCTCTTCTTTTCGAGCGACGAACCCACCGACTTCACTCTGATGTAGTAAATCAAAAATGACACTAGAGACGAATTTTAAGTACACTAGAGACTAGAGACATTCATTTGTTAAAACACTTGTTATGATAATACGTGTATTATAATTTATCATACTGTCATCTGTAAATATAGCCTGTAAGGATTAATTAGGACTAATAGATATTTCAAATAAATTCATGATATAACTAAATTACTCCTTGTGTATTTATTCTATCCTGCGACGACCTTCCAATTGTTATATAATCCAAACGGTAAGTCATGTAAATACAAAACTGGGTTCCGGGACAGTGTCTTTTTCCTGGCTGTCATGACACATTATACTTGCATTGAGCACATTATTAGTGTCATGCTGCGTGCATTAAGTGAATCATGTGTATCATAAAACGCACATTGGGTGACCGTAGCCATCACGATGACCGTCATTTTTCCCAAAAACAACTGTCAAATTGGCCAAAAAAATAACACCGAATAAAAGTTATTATTTCGATAAAAGTACCTTGATAAATGGAACCAATGAGTTGCCGCCGTAAAGACATTCACGTGAAACATCTTTTAGACATGTTTGGTTGGTTCGAAGTCTACAAAAATGAAATCGTGATTGCTAGGGTTACTCGAGCCTTTTCTAGGTCGCTGAGCGCACCACCAAAATCAAAGTTCTGTACAATTCTAACGGCTTAGTCATTATCAAATTTTTTGTTCAGAGTTCCGCCACGTTTTGTCATTGCGTCAAAAGCTAAAGGGATTTAAAAATTTTTTCCAGTAGCAGTATTCCTGACACGATAATTCATAGCAGGCGCGTGTTTGTTACTTTTACAAGGTAGAATGGATAATTCTATAGTTTTTCTAAAACGTCCAAAGTGCTAAGCTTACGTCAACCTCCAGTAATTTTCATCAAGTCAATTAGCATCTTAGCCATAGTAGACGTGATGTCTAGGTATTGATTTTATTCAGTTTTTTCGTCCCTATGTAGGTTTATTTTGTCTCACCGTAAATTTGCCACTTTTTCTGTCCAGAATTAATGTTTTTTTTCATAAGTTGTTAAATTAAAATTGCTACAAGGTTCGAAACTGTTTATTGAGCTTCATCCACTTTTATATCCAGAATGCTGGATATCAGTTCATTCCTGCAGGAAAATTAAATCGAATTTGTCGACATTGCTTCAAATTAGAATAACATAAATTTGTCGAAAATTCAAAATTCTATAAAATTCGAACCGCTTTATACATTTAGCTGAAATTCACTATCGACCTTTTTCTACATTTCTTCATCTTTTACGAATTATTCAACCCTTCAGCTAAAAAATTGTGGTGGGTAGAGCGCGCTCATACTTTTTTTTTCCAAAAATGATTGCCTTGTAAAACTACCGAGTTAGTATAATGCTTTCCAAAATTTTAGGAAAGAAACAAGCGTTGCTGCTCTGTCGCAGTAGAGTCAGAAACTCTGTGAATAACTCCACAGTAACTCGGCTTTGAATGCAGCAAAAACAGCGCCAAAATAGGGGTTGACATTTTTTCAAAAAGCTGTAAACGGTGACGTACAAAAAAAGTAAGGAAAAACAAGGAATATTGGATGGAACGGTTGGCCGCGAAGTGAATATTTTCTTCGCGGAAATCACCAATGACGTTGAAGCTTGATACCCCCTTTAGATTCTTGGACTGAAGAGTGGCGCCGCCACGGACGATGTGTCACGAATTGCAGCGATATAAACCGAAGTGGTCAGTCGTAGGGTCGCCATTTTCTCGGGGAGTCATCGGTACATCGTGTTTTCTTGGCCGCAGTGTGTTTTTCGGTCAGAGAACCGCCGAAAATTCGGATTTTAATAACGCGTGGTTGAACCTCAAATGGCTTGCTTGAACACCCTCAAGCAGGAGATCAAAACTCTCGAGTCCGTCTTCCCAAAGAGCCATGAGAGGTTTCAGATAATGTCCGCGAGTGTCGACGAGCTGAGTTGCAGGTTCGTCGGTAAAAATGGGAAGAAGTACGAAATTCACGCCAATATCACAGTAAGTCAGAAACAATCTTATTATCATGGTGTGTTGTTTATGCAGTCGTGAGGGTCTCGAAAAAATCACACGAAATGGCTTATCGGTACACTCTGAGTTTAACGTCCCGAGCGTACGAGACAAAGAGACAATAACATTTGTGTTGTTATTTGGAATTTGACAAGGTTCGTGTAGTTCCGGGACTCGCGTCTAGCATTGCCAACTTTTATTCATTTCAATAATTATTCACTCGAGAGGTTGGGGAGAACGCGGGGACTCGCGGACGTCGAGCCTTTTGGCCTCTCGAAAAATTATGAGCTTTTGACGTGAATCGATGTTTAGGGGGTAGAGGTCAATGCGTGCCATAGAGGGTAAGGCCCTCACAATACCCTCCTCTATCCACCTACGAGCCGATTCAAAAGACTCCGGACAAAGGTTCAGCTTCTTCTTGTTTTTTTTTCTCCGTTTTCGTTTTTCTCGTATTTTTGTTTTACTTCTTTTTTTTCATTAGCCAGTCGTTCGAACTTTACTTCGCGTTCCCGATATCCCGTAAAATGTCCAAATACAGGATTTCGCGTTACTGTAATTACCTGACTGCTGTCCATTGTGCAAGTTTTAAATGGCATATGTTATTGAAATTGGCATTGTTCGTACAGTGTATACAATTCTATTGTCCAAGTTACTTTATCAACACGGACTTTTGCGCTCAATAATTTTTGTGTTTAGTGCAGCTTTCACTTTCTGTGAATTTGTGAATTGTGAAACTTTTGCTATTAAATGTGCACCTTGTTTGTTTTTCCAGGATGTGAAAATTGTAACAAAGGGCCATTTTTATTTGATCGATTGATTCATTTTTCTTTTTCCTTCATTGTGTTGCTCTAAATGCTCGAGGTTGGCAATGCGGATTATATCGAACATACAACTTGATACTTTTCCAAACAGTCAGGCATCGGTCCAATTTATTTGACAAATAAATGATTCGTGTATTTCTGATACACTCATCATAGTTTAAAAGCTTGAGAATCGTAAAGAGACAAGTGTCATCGATAAAAATATAATGAACAATCGGTCGAGCTATATTTTGTGTTTCTAATTAGCTTAAAATGGCCAAATATACAATTTAGTATTAATGTAAATACTTAAATGTGGTCTATTGTGCAAGTGGCAAATAGCATACGTTAATGAAATTGGTATTATTTGTACAGAATACACAATTCTATTGTTCTCACAGTATATATAATTCTATTGTCCAAGTTACTTTATCGACACAGAATTTCGCATTCGATAATTCTTATGTTTAATGTGGCTTTCACTTTCTGTGATTTTGCAAATTGTGAAACTTTGATATCTAATGTGCACTTTGCTTATTTTGTCAGAATGAGAGATTATAAACAAAGGGCTATTTTCTTGTCAGGAGTTGATAACTTACATTTTTGCTTTATTAAGCTCCATACAAATTGATTAACGTATTACTTTATGCTTTTCCAAACAGTTAGACATTGTTTTAATTTAATTGATAAACAAATCTCTTGTGTACCTTTAGCTTACTCATCAGCATTAAAAGAATCATGTTATCAGCAATAAAAGTATAATAGAAAATTCTGTAAGCTTTACTTTGTATTCATGATATCCTGGAAAGTGTGCAAATATTGTGCAGTGTGACGACAATTACTCAGTTGCTATCCATTGTCCAAGTTTCAAATGAGATTTGTTATTAGGAGTTACATTATTCATGTTGAATAGACAATTGGATTGTTCCAGTTACCTTATTATTATTGACTTATGTACTTAACAATTCTAATACTGAATGCACCGCTCACTTCCTATTGAATTGTTGTTTGCAAACTTTTCGTTCCCTAATGTGTACTTTGTTGTGGATTTGAGCACATTTTTTTGCTGCAACTTGAAAAATTTAAACAAAAGGCAACTTGTTATAGGTGATTGATAACTTTTTTCTTTGCATTGTTACATTGCACTTGATCCATTCAGTTGGCGATGCAAATTATATCAACTAGACTACTCGATACTTTTCCAAACAGCCAGCATTGTTCCAATATAATTGACAAACAAATCATTCGCATACCTCGCATGACTCACTCATCAAAGTCGAGAAGCTTGCTAGCCGCAGACAAGCAAGACTCTTATCGCCAATAACAGTATAAATAATTTTATTGTACGCGAATCATTGTTCCTGAAAAAATGTTTTGATTTGGTTGAGACTTAATTTTTTTTAAATATTGTCTGAATTTCAGGAAACTTATCCTTCCACACCGCCAGTCTGGTTTGCCGAATCGGAAGAAACCAGTGTCACAAATGCTGTACAAATTCTGAGTAATACAACGGGTCGGGACAATCACGTCATTAATCAGGTGGGAATTCTATTGAAAGAATTATGTCGGCTTCACTCGTTACCCGAGCCACCAGATGTCGAACGACTGAGAACAGCATTGGATCCTCTGCGTTTGGGAGATGCAGCAGCGACAGTGGCACAGAGAATGGAGGCGGAGGACACAGAAGACTTTGATGACGACGAGGAGAGCGAGACTGAGGATGACCTTCATTTGGATATGGACGAGGGTGAAGCCAATGCCAAGAGTAAGGTAAGGGAGAAAACAAATCTTTGCGTTCAATTCCGAGCAGTTGATTCTCATCAAGAGGGAAATTTTATTTATTTTATTGAAGTGCCTTCATTTTTCCAGTCTGTCTACATATGTAATTTTTTCCTTAATATACAGATTGAAATTTGAATGCAAATAATTTGTTTAGAAAGGGGCGCTGATAAGAAGATAAGACTTTCTGGTTATCATAGAACTGGTTATATAAATTTATTAACTTATAACTCAGTTCTTATAAAAGCCAAGAATCTATCCTTAGAGTTGATTTATTGGAATTGTGGAATCATTGAACTTTCAGAATTTAGTCAACACAAGCTTTTTGTAAGCTTGAAGCTTCTGTAATAAAATATTATTGATAATAACACGTTTTATACACAGATGCGTTTATGCTTGATGAAATAAAAATAGAATTTTTCATCTTTAATGAAAGCATTGATCAGTGTTTCATGAGAATTGCTTTAAAAGTCTGTAATTGCACGGGATGATAAACTAATATTTAATTTTTATGAGACAATTTGTCTTTGAGATCATAAAATTGTCAACACATAAGTTGAACCGTTTTAAAAAATACATTTTTCCATATAACCAAAGGCTGATGAAATGGATTTGGAGCACCTAGCGACGTTAGAAAGGCTGAGACAAAATCAGAGACAAGACTATCTGCGAGGATCCGTCTCGGGAAGCGTGCAAGCTACGGACAGGCTCATGAAAGAGTTACGCGACATATACAGAAGCGATAGCTTTAAGAAAGGTGCGTTTCGAGATTACCAAGTTATCTTACACAATAGAGGTGCAAACGTGAGCAAAAGAATGAAGATTAATCAGCGATGTTGTATCAACAGGAATGTATAGCATAGAGCTAGTGAACGATAGTTTGTACGAGTGGAACATACGGTTGATGTGCGTCGATCCGGATTCGCCTCTTCACAAAGACCTTGTTCTTCTCAAAGAAAAAGAAGGCAAAGACAGTATTCTTCTCAACATGATGTTCAAGGTGACTAATATAAACGAGTATTATTTATGATTTTCATTTAGCCAAACGCCTTATTATTATTATTATTATTTAATCCCTTCGTTGGCATTGATGCAATAGACGCTGAGCAACTCCTGCCACTGAATCCAATTCACTCCAAATTCAGACAGAGCATAGTTCATTAAATTTTTAATCGTAACACCGGATGGTTATTAAATATGTTTACCTGTTTGATCATATCAAATTGTTATCGTTGTTTTTTTGTCGACTCTTTTTGTTGAGCTCTTTTACTTTACTGCTTGCCATTTTCCTAATTTTCAAGATTTTAGTGTCTGGTCATCCGACAGAAAGCGTTATGCTCTGTCTGAATTTGAAATAAATCGGACGAAAATATTATTCGATAGTACGTTGTTTAAATAATAATAACTTTACCGTTGTCCCAATTTTTTAAAGTCGGATTTGGGTACACAATGTATTACGTGTAAAAACTCGACTTCGTCGTCGTAATAAAATAAACATACTCTCGTCAGAATTTTTTTTAAAAATCGTTCCCAAAATGCAGGCCCTTTAATTTATCATTGCTTGTTCTTCAGGAGACGTATCCCTACGAACCACCATTCGTTCGAGTGGTTCATCCCATAATATCCGGCGGTTATGTTCTGGTCGGTGGAGCAATATGCATGGAGTTGCTTACGAAGCAGGGATGGAGCTCGGCTTACACCGTCGAGGCGGTGATAATGCAGATATCGGCGACGCTGGTCAAGGGAAAGGCGCGCATACAGTTTCAGGGCACGGCTGGCGGCGGAAAAGTTTGCGGTGGCCAAGGCCAATACAGCCTCGCGCGTGCACAACAGTCATTCAAATCTCTAGTTCAAATACACGAGAAGAATGGTATGTATTTTTATTTTTTCTTGTAACATTTACATTTGAAGACACTGAATTATCCCTTCGAATGTTAAGGCTCATGCTTTGTGTACTCTGTACATATAAATTCTTTAGTAACACTGGCATTATTGGCGCGTGAGGCTAATTTGCAATCGGTTACATGTCGTTTCCGTTTTTGTGGTTCACCATTATTTCCTGTTGTATATTCACAAAGTAACACTAACATTTGTACAATGTGTACAATTCGATGCTTTCTGCTTAAGACGTTACAGTTGTATTTGATTCCTTTTTCTAGAGACGATATCGAGATATAATCGTAAGAACATAGTGTAGAACACTATTCATGTTTTTAACCCTTTTTAGTAAACATGATCGTTGTGTTAATAGAAAAATTGAAAAAATAACAGACTTGTTAAAATAAGACGTTGAGGGCACGTGCAATTCTGGCTACTTTGTTTAATCTGCATTTTTACATCAGTTATATACGGAGTCATTGCTAGTTTTTTTTTGTTCAGCTATGAAACATGCACAAATTTCATTTGGAAAATTTCTCGGTTTTACCGTTTTATTTTTTATTCGTTTATTTAGAAGGAAAGTAGATTGCTGCTGATTTACTGTTATTGCCGACCCTTTCTTTGACCCTCCTGTATTGCTGCCTGTCTATCTATATTCAACCGCTTTCGCTAAATGGCCCGGGGGTTTTAAATGAATTCGGCAAGTAAAACTTTAGTGCGTCAATTCTGTACTTGAATAGCTTCCGACCTTCAATGTGTTATGCACAAAGAAAACTGAGACAAAGAGAGAAATAAAAACAACGTGGTTCATTGTGCCCATTTTTGATAGTTCCGTCAAGCACGTTGATAGTTGCCTAAATAAAATATAAACGCAATAAAATTTTACTGCATTTTGTGGCTGGCCTTCTGCTAAGTTCTCGCCGGAATGTTTCTCAGCGCCGGCAATTGCAGTGGTCAGAATGGCGTAGCGTCGTGTCGATCATTGTAAAACGGCCTTTACATGGGGCGTAACGGTCCCACGCGAGATCTAACAATAAAACACGTCCGTGTACGGGCCATTGGAACAAAAAAATTTCTCAGTCACAGAGAAAGTTAAGCATCTAGAGACACTACGTATTCTGGTATCATATTGCATATAACTATGCTTGCGCAGAATTTTTTGCATCACTATCGAAACAGTTACAACACAAACAAAACGAATGCCCATTAAAATCCGAATTTCTGTCTACCTCTGAACATATTCGACGTGATATAAAACTAATATCTCTAAAAAAGTAAAATTATTAATAATAATGAATTTTGTCAATATTTAGCTGTATTGCATTTTGTAAGATTGGTAGCTCCTAGTAAATACCGTGATAATAAATATTACATTTTTTAGTAATGAGATGCACTAGCAATTCTTGATATTAAATAAAAAAACAAAGGCTTCGGTTTCACGCGCTTAGAACCGAGCAATTACGATCTCAGATTCGAGAGGTGCGTTGCTAAAATTTCATCAACGTAAAACGAGAATCATCGATGATGAATAATGCAAAAGAACTAATGACGACGTATTATAAACTCATAACGTTTTTCTCTTTTAATGTGATGCTACGCTACTGTTATTTCTTTCGATGACATCTCTCAATCGACTAATTTAATTATAATTTTAATTAATATAGTTATAATTGATGTTCATTTGATATACATAATTGGCATAAAAAATTATTTCGCGGCGTCATACACATTGTATTAGAACTTTCATATTTTATTTTACTTGCAGGATGGTTCACACCCCCGAAGGAGGATGGCTAATGAACACCGTGTGCAGAAGACCGAAAAACAAAAAAAAAATGACCCGTGCTTACAGCTGAGACTTTAATACGGTGTGTGCCCAACAAATAATTGTTACGATAATGATTTGATACACGAAACACAACATTAACTAGATAACTTAAGGATAGTGAATTTAATCTTACGCATAATTCCTTCGATCGCTAAAAAGGCTGCCGCGCAAAAAAAAAGAAAATGAAAGAAAAAAAAAACAAAACGAAAAGAAAAAAAAACAGTGAAGTGTTTGATCTGTAAATGCGTAGAGTTGACAAGCGATTTAACGACGTAGATCGCGAATATCGAAGAGAACGGCAGAGGGAAAGAGATCGCGCGATCATCTCGGGAGTTGGGAATAGGCTTTTTCTTTTCGTTCGGAAGTTACCTAAGTATTGCCTGTATTCCAATTGACGTACCAAAGTCCCGCGTGCGTCGAAAACTTATCTCACGTGTATATACGTACGAAAAACGTGTCTGTTACAGCAGTAGGTTGTACTTTACTTTCGTTTTTTTCTTTTCCTCGTTATCTATTTTATTATTATTATTATTATTATTATTGTCTTCGTTCCTCCATTAAATCGCGATCACGTTAATCGTGCTTCCCCTCATCTTATTGGGACATCAACGCGCAACGATCAGCGATTCGGTTCGTTAAGTCTAGTTAATTTCGTTGGAAAAATTAGTTCGCTGAAGTTTTTATTTCTCATTATTTTAAGCATTCGGTTGTTTGGTTAACTTCCCGGCAAATCTGACACGCCGATTTCGACAAATTTATCGAAAAGTCGTGGCCAATCATGCAGACAGAAATAATTAACATTTCCTTGACCGATTTCCGTGGAATTGTCATTAGTTACTCTCTGTTTCATTGGCGTGAAATTTCGAAGAAATATCGGAAAGTTGTCGTTTAAAGCTTACTGGGACCTTTGTAGATTTAAGTCTTTAAGATTTTTTTTCTCGACCGACGCGGACGAACCTGCCAAAACGTTGGGAGGGTTTTGATTTCTACGAACTTCAAACAAGAGATCGAATAAAATCATGTAGACCGGAATCAATGAGCGAGAGATGCATGGATGAATGAGTGTGTGAGCCGGGAGCTTGCGGGTGAGATTGTAAGCTCTTTTTCCCGTAATTTATTAGATAAACGGCAGATTAGATGAGTGACGCCCGACGACAATTGAATTCGCGCAAACAATTCGCGTTTGCCTTCGTTCGCTTGCACGAACGAAGCCGACGCATCGAAACTCGAGATCCCGCGTAAGAGATAAAATAGCGCGAACGACAGGGGCCGAGTTGGCCGACTAACGTGTGAGGCGAGAGAAATTTGTTTGTCGAATTAAAGCACCCAATTTTCAGATGACTTTTCGCAAGAAAAATTGCAATACTTAAAGTCTACATACTGTTTGAACGTACGACCGAACTGTTCGTAAATTATTGCAATTTTCTTGACGATGATTCGAAAATAGATTTTTACCGTATCAAATCAACTTGTACATTTTTTAAATCTACAACACGGGGAAAGAGAGCGATAGGGACGAGTGTCGCGAGTGATCGGAATCGTAGATTTTTTATAGTAGTAAGCAATATTTTTTTACATCTGCCGACGGGGGAATGCTATTTCCACTGGGAATAGAGTTATTCGTTGTCGACGGAAGGTATAAAGTAGTGATTGGGTGCGGTGGGAAAGAAATTTCGTCTATAGTTGTCGTTACTGTATACGAGATAGTGCAATTAGATATCGATAATTTGTGTTTCGATAGTGTGCGTAAGATATGATGAATTGTAAAACGGACATCGTCCCGAACCCGTTCTCTTTTTAAAATTATGAGGAAAAAAAAAGGAAATTTGAAAGAAAAAGAATAACAAAGCCTTGCCAAAGCTCATCGTTGTTCGCATCATTACTCGAGTTATCTGTAACTTCAATGTATCGCGTGCATTCCTCTTAATTTAATACGGATGGAAGCATTAAACTGTTATAGATGTACATATAAATATATATCTTCGTACTCCGTCTTTATTCGTTTCGGTATTTATGTACCGAGGACAAGCCCAATCGATATACTACCGCGTTTGCTCAAACCAGCGCATACATCACGAGGTGGATCTGAAAATTACGCACTTTCATTCGTACACCCGACGTCATTCCCGCTTTTGCAATCCCGTGTTCGTCAATCTTCCTTAAGACGATGTGTCACAACTTTGACAGCTGAAATCGTTATTAAAAACTAATTTAATCCACTCGGAGCTGGAAGAAATTCTAGACAGTAGCCAATCAAGTTTCACTGTTGTTCAGAATGACAAAGTGATACCCAATTTGATTTTTGTCTACGATATCAACGACTCTGAGTAGATTAAATTGTAGATTTCGATAGGGACTGTGTCGAACGTACAGTGAAGAGGTCTTAATATTAATTGAATCCTTGCTGTATATTTTTTACAAGCAAATAAGGGAAGTGTGCCATGACCCAATGCGGTGTTAAACTTAAAACAAACCAACAGGACGTCCTTAAATACCATATACTTGACCATTAAGTGTTCATCATGCTATGTTTTAAAATAGGATTTGGCCTATATATTTCTGATGCTGGATGCAAGCGATGATTCAATATTTTCGCGGCTTTTAAAGCGGTAGTTTTTCGTACTTGAAGGGTCAGATAAACTGATTTATATTGGAGTTTGATATCGCCTTAAGGAAGGTGAAGAGGACTTCAAATTGGTCCCGACTGTATATTTTTGTTTTTCAAGTATCTATAATTAGTTCAGTGTGCCATGGCCCGATACGATGTTAAGTTTATAATGAACGAACGACTTATTGAAAATATCGTAAACTCTGACGTTAAATATTTCGAATGCTACGGTTAAAAATAAATTTCGGCCCATATTTTTCCGATGTTGGATTCAAGAGATTTCCACGATCAACCTTTTTACACCGCTTTTAAAGGGTGAGACTCGCGTAATAGAATAGAATTAAGCTTCGCAAAAAGATAAATTGACGAATAAATATTCGCCACGATGAATGAGAAGAATAATTACTGATTGATGGAATTTTTCAACATATTTTCGGATATCCTTGTGTCGTTTTTTTAAAAGAGAAATTTACAACTTTTAACGAGTCTAAATGCAGCGTGTAAAATGGGATTGATCACCAATATTTGTGGTCGTCGTGATCGTTTATTAAATATACCTGTTTGGCTAAGAAGAATTATTTCCGCCACTTGAAAAATAATACCTAGGCAAATTATTTGTATAGTCTCATTCCAAGTCTTTTTGGGATAAAAATCAATGGAAATCGATATCTTTGAGAATCAATGCAATTCAAATATTCACAAATTCAGGTATCATTTGACTCATCAGAAACTCTTCCTCGACGAAAATAAAAAATGCTTTTACTTTTGTTTTTTAATTGCACGGGATCAATAAATTAATGAGTTGTCTCTTTGCGCATTTGCAGGTACTCTCGTGAGCGAACTCTTCTCGTTTCCGAATCGATGGATAAAAAAAAGATATACGCAAAATCGCTTGTGTAACGGCATGACGCGAATCCTCGCATAGGTAATACGTTGTACAACTTATACAAACGGAAAACTCCTGCTATTTCATAGGATATTTAATTTTGCCCGTCATCGTTTTTTTCCCCGGCGACGGCAACTCTTTCGTCTTCAACTCGGGAACAACGAGACTCGCGTAAATCTTAAGCACACTGATGTTGTTATTGTAAATGTTTTTGTTCCATTATTGGAAATCGGCGATGTGTCGATAACGCCCGAGGACTGTTGCGAAACGGAACGAAAAGGATTGGAACGCGTGGAATAGCAACAAATTGACGCACACGACTTTACGATTTTTATGATTGTACAAATAGAATAGACACACGTGACGCTTCGTTGTTGCGTCGGTTGGAAGTTCCGTGGATCGATAGATTTTTTAAAAGCTTAGCATAAATGATCCAACGTCCATCCCCGTTTCGCATTGATCATCATCCTCGACTGTAATTGTAGCGTTTCCCTCCTCATCTCTTTGTAAACCCTTAGATGTAAGCCATATAGGGCGTAATAACGGTACGATACTCCTTGGACTTTCGGTGTTCCAAATTACCGAATTGAAACCATAAAATACCCATCGGTTGTCGAAACCGTCGGTGATTCGCGACGAGAAATCACTGCAAGACTCTGTAGAGGAGTTTTGCAGAGGCTTAGCATTTTTTTAAAAAACTTGTCGCGCCTCTTCCTCCGATTCTAATTTGGCTCCGGTTTATTGAATGATCGAAGCAACCACCGACCATCAACCGCCCTCAATTATCACATAATCCTGCGATCAATAAAATCAGTGAATGAATCGCTGACAATCCGTAGATGTAGGGTAATATCAATTCCTTAATGATTATTCGTAATGTATACTACAATTGTTGATTTGACGTTAATGCGTATGAGTATCCATAGACGCAGCATGTTTCTTTCTTCATCTTTGTTTTCTGTTCTTCTCCGTCGTCACTGTCATTCGTTTTTCAGCACACCACGTTTTTTCCGCATCAAGTTATGTTAATTATTATTTAGAAAAACGCTAGAACAAGCAAGAATAAAGATTTTAATAAAAAATACAAAAAACAATGATAGGCCGATTGATCTTTTTTTTTACGATCTTGACGGTCGGCGAGAGTAAGGTGCAAGAAATCCGCTTATATCCTACCGTGAACTTCCTTGCGCCAGTAAATTTTACGCCGCATCGTTTGATAGCGCTTTCAGAGTGTATCCGAAGTGAAAATGGTGAATTTAATATCTTTATCCAATTGTAATGCATCATGGCCTATTCTGACACTTTGGAGAAGCGCCACGAATTCACTAATTACTAATTTAGATTTTCCGTAAGAATTGTTTTCACCACCTAAGCAAAAGCGTCTGGACAAGAATTAGAAACAGCCGCCCCGAATTAAATGCATAAATTAATTTCTGACTATTGCTAGAAAAGAAACAAAAACAAAATCAGCTTTCCTAAAAAATCTACGTGATTCGGATATTTTATTAAACTATTCATTCTTATTCTTCTATCAAATTTGTAGTATGTAAAAAAAGTATTGCATTAAAAAATTGGATGCCCCGATTGAAAAATAAAACTGCGAAGCAACTACCCACTATCAAGCCTCCCAATTATCACTTAATTAAACATAATATCAATTTTTAATGGTCATTCGTAACGTGCACTATAATTTTTACTCTATCATTAATGAGAATAATTATCCATAGGTACAACATGTTTCTTTCCTTGTCTTTGGTTTCTGGTCTTTCTCGTCGTTTGTCATTCGATTTTCAGTACGCGACGTTTTTCGAGATCGAGTTATGTTAATTATTGTTAAGTACAACATTGTAAAGACCAAGAATAAGGATTTCTTATTAAAAATGAAAAAAGATGTACCAATCGATGTTTTGTTTACGATCTTGGCTGCGGAAGAGGCAGGTGCAGGAGAAATCCGTTTCTATCTTGCTGTGAAGCTTCTCGCGCCACTAAGTTTCACGAAGGATCGTTTCATAGCGCTTCCGGAGTGCATACGCGGCGGGAATGGTGCATCTAATATTACGTCCGTATATATGCAGCTGTGTATCGTACATCGTTGGCACACATGGTATGCATTCTGATTCCCTCGGTGGAAAGCCCAGGTCGCACATACATACGTATGTATACATACTGCAAAGTGCAATACTGATCCATCTATCTACCTTATGAGTCGAGACATCACTGTCGAATAACCGCAATATTGCCCAGCTTGAAAGTTCAACGCCACGTTAACAGTGAAAATAGTATTCCTGAAAATATTATAATTCCATGGTGTTTGCAATTATGTTTAATGTTCTCATAGAAAATTCATCATTCAATATCTTCTCTGTCGATTAGCGGCCTTTGAGCTCACGTTATTTACAAAATGAATTAATTTAAGCCACTCAATAATTAGACCTGAGTATTGCAAATTGATATTGAATCGAGCTTTATCTACAAAAAAATAAAATAATAACGTGAACTAGATTAACCGCTTCACCATTAATTGTAGCCACCCAAATTGCGTAAGGCGGTATCCACTTTTTCAAAATAATTTGATGCGCATAACATTTTTTTTTTCGAACAAAACTTCCGTTGACTTCCTATAAATTGCAGTTTGCAGATTGCAACATTTCATTAGGGAGTCAATATTACAATGACTTACCATTGCGAGTGAGAAATCATGTTATTATTGATTTCCCTAACCGCACGTTACCAGATATTGAAAAAGTTATAGAGACAGACACAACTGGTGTATCTTTTCTAAATAGTTGAATCTATAAATTTGAACGCAGTTGACAACTGAAGTAATTTAAGTTCAACGTTGAATAAGCTTTTACGATGAATCTTGGAAACGAAACTGGCCGCGAGTGTACAGGACATCAGGATATATACCTACACACGTGCGACCTTATAGAGGCAATAGGGATTCCAAAAGCTCCAAGAATATTGCGCCATTTGTCGAGGGTCCATAAACTTTCTTTTATTTATTTCCTACGAGTCTCCTTTGCCCTAGACCTGCAAACAATTTACGACATGCGGTGACCAGTGCCCAGTTATATGTTCGGGTATTGAACAACTTTTTGCACTTCCGGCCCAATAGTAAATCAGTACGATGATGGAATTTGAATTTGTTTTCGATAGTTGAAATTGCGAGATTCTTGCGCCTAGTAAAACTGGCGCGATTTTGGACAAGCGAGTTTAAACAGTCCAGTAGTTACGTCTGTGCGTGATCCGGCAGTGGTACGTTCGAGTTTGGTCGGCCAAGTGGTGCGATTCAATCTCGGCCGGCCAGTAGTAATGATCAGCGACGAGCTGTTTCCGGCCATCAGGCGATGACCCGGCGCTCGGTTCTAGAGCTACTAAAGAAGATACACATGGCCTGTCGTTATGGCAAACGGTGGCCAAGCTACGCACGCAATCCTCACATTTCCTTTCTCAAACTATTAAGCAAATAGCAACAAATTCAATTACCGTCTCCCGATGATATTGCTTTGGATAAAATAGAGTTAAAAAATCTACACTAATGAAAAGTAATGATTACAGTGCTTATTATGGTCAGAATTGATCACTCTTTCGATTCTATACATTAAGGGATCACGATAGTTTGGAAACTATCACTTTAGTGCACTTTTTTCATTATTTCCCTATGCATACATTTCGAACTGTAGATACAATGGTTAATTATTCATTTTTATTGATTCTTCCACCTGCATTTATTCGTTAATCATATTTTATCTCCCTCAATTCCCTTATCCGAACGTTTTTATCCGCAAGATTTGGGAAATAATCGAAATTCACGGAATCCACGAGGTCCGTAGGTTTATTTATTTTCAATTGTAATTGTATTCATGTAAAATGTAATTCATTGGAATTTTTCGGAGTAAGAGACGTCTGCATAAATTTGGATGACTATTTTGAGACTACACTCCTTTAAAAATTCTATATAGTTGGCATTTTTTTATTTAATAAACGAAATACATGGAAGTTTCTCACGTTTTCGAAAACCCGGCTCACGTAATATTTCGAACAAAATGAAAAATTCGGAGCTTCATACTACAGAACCCATGGTTCCCATATTTCTACTTACCGTATCGATATATTGGGAATAATTTTTTTCGGTCGATGCAAAATACAAAAATGAAGACTTTTGTCACTTTTCCCGGTGGGTCTCTAGCCCGTAACAATTTAAGAATAATTCGGCTACGTAAGTCGTGTCCCTTTTATCTCTGAACTTTATGTGCTTCGCGGTAATTCGATATTAGCGTATTCTCCTGTATGAGCTTTTAATTGGTGCCAGATGACCCAGTACATTAGTCGATCTTCAAAGCACAGCATCAGTTTGTGTCGTCAGTACTCCGGTCATCCCTCGTGGCGAGGCTTTGATATCGCATACAATAGTCGATGGGAATCTGATGGACACATCCACGGCATATCGTAGTCACCACGGTACACGAGCTTTTGATCAAAATCAAAGTCCTAGCTGCCCGGGAGCTAGTCTGGCCAGGACGCTACGCGCATATATCTCTATACACAGGTATACATCAGTTTGTGCAGGTACAGAACTTCGCAAATTATCGGACGTGATATAGAGGTCAGCGGGAAGCCCACTAGCTTTCAGCCAGGAAACTCGACTTCTCGCTGTGAAACAAGATCCCAAGTGTTAGACTGCTCGCTGATGTTTCGCCGAAGCATTCGCAGTCTATCGCCGAAGCGGTCGTGGTAACGTGCTCAAATATCCCAGCAGAGCTAACATCCGAAAAGGCTACTTAACCATTCAATTAAAACGGAAACTCGTAAAAGTTGTTATGATGCTGAATGCCGAATTCAATCAGGGAATCAAAATCTAATATCCATCAGCACGTATATAAATTGCAACCCAATTTACATTAATTATTACATCAAAAGAGGGTTATCAAAGATAGATTTTCCGTCGTTTGTACAGCTTATCCAGCATCTTAAAAACCTATTTCACTACTCAACGATATAATGCATTAATGAAAACCTAATTGTACAATACTTTCACGTCCACCTTCGTAAAAACATTCCATACTTCAACATATCCGAAAATCGCCTCGGATGTAATGATTGCCAAAGTCTTCCTACTGATGATCACATTCCGACAAATCCATTTTTCATCAAATCCTTCGTTTTCATCGATCACGTTTGCAAAAATCTCGGTTTGTCTCCATTCACATCCTCCTATTCCTCTTCGCCCGCAACTCCACGTTTGTTAACTCGCTGATTCTAAGGCGCTCATTTTTTTAATTCACCTATCATCAGCGTCATAAATTTGCCCCGTGGTGAAAAATGATATTTAGTAGTGCTGCATTATTAAATTGTCGCTTTTAGATGGAGGAGAATGATTTAATAACATACCGACGGCAAATCTTTTCTCTGGTGGCCTAGTTACTTATTCCTAAGTCCAGGATACATAATTGTTGACCTGACAACAAAATTGATTGGTCCAACGAAAAAGAATAACTGTCGGTATATAAGCTGGTCCAGTAAAACATTTTTTTCCGTCTATTTGTCCACGTTTTAAAAACCTGAAATCAAAGGCATATTTCGTTATAAATATTTGAAATTAATTCTGTCAATTTTAGGGCGTAATTGAGAAATGATATTTTCCGTATAAGGCAATAGAATAAGCGGAGTACCAGAGATTTTGAGAATATCGGGCGACTGCAAGTGTAACAGCTGCTGGAAATACCTTGGATTCCAGATGTCTCCGATAAACGGTGCATCGTCGGGCGCATACGTTCTCTTCGATGCACACACGTGCGTCGGGTGCTTAACAGGTACGGATAGGTGCAGGGGAGGGGAGGAGGGGTTATTTGGCTCACAAACGTTCACGTCATGTACACGCCGGTGGCTAGCGAACCATCAACAGGTGCTGTCAGTCGGTTGTTTCGCTTAATCGGTACCCATTCTACACAGGACTTCTAAGCTCCGCCCAGCAATTCGCAATCTCGGAGGATTTATCGTCCTCCACGCGTATAGTTATATAGCGTGTGTACTAACGCTTTGTGCCCACGCGACTAACCACATACCGTTCTGACGTTCAGGTGACACAGTTCACAATTTATACGGTGGATATAACCAGGGGATTATTTTTAAAAAATAACTTCCCCTACGTGCAAGGATATTAACCCGATTTATGTGAACATGGAAGAATTGCCATTTAAATTGTGAAATTACCATTGTTACATTACACTCTTTTAATATATACTTTCACCCAACGAAATCCAACAAAAACTTTAAGAAACAGAAAGAAATTGAATCGGAAATAAATAATAATCCAGATTATTTTAACTTGTATGTAAAGATAAGATTATAGTCCTGCACGAGATACATCAGACAATTATACGTCGATTTACAGTCACACTGGATCCGCGTGGGTGTCGTCGGATGGCATTGAGCTATCAGATTCCATGCGCAACCAATTTTGTTTCAGTAGCTTAAATACTTGAACTTGTTAGTGCCAAGTTTCGTCGATCTCAAGGAGCGTCTATATATACAAGGGCTGTGTACACATTAAGTCCAGCTCGACAGCTTCGGACGCCGCATCTTCTATCAGTATCAGCATAGCAGTTGAGGAGAGATAGCGATAGCGGTGCACAAGAGGAGAGAGTAGTCCCGTAGTTTCTTGCACAGTAATGAAGCGTCCTTAATGGAACGGTTCCGTCGGTAGCCACGAAGTTGGTCGGTGGTTTCTGGACGTTTCTGGTGAGTCCGTGTGACCGTAGACCAAGAAGACGAAGCCAGGGACGTTGAATCGAGAAGGAAACCCTAGAAGGAGTTGCACAGCACAACGTTCGAAGGAGTTTCTTGAAATACAAATACTGGGTCGACTGATGCACCGAAGTCTCAGCTAGGTAAGCTCTCGGTGGCCGCTTCGTTGGTCCTGGATAGCCGGATGAGTGAGAGATGCATGGAACGATCTGTGGGTTAAGAGAATTCCAATATCTGATAGAGCTGGCCAGAGCTGAGAGGGTTTGAAACCCTTGGAATTCGTGATGGACGTTAAATCGTTGTTTTATCATTAATCGCTTGGGAATCGTTTCAACGAGGTTGAACCTGAACCATGTAACGAAAGATTGCATAAACGTCATTAAAATAAACGTACCACTGCTTGGGAAATTCTTTAACAACAATTATTCATCTTACTATAAAATATTAACCGATGTTTTTTAGCAAAAATGGGCTTTTTGACTTCCAAGTGTTACGAAAAATTGGAAGATCGAAGAAGAAAAAAAATATCTTCCCAGGGTTACCTCGAGAAACATCTCTTTTAACAAATGCATTTTGATTTTTTCGTGTCAGATGATTCTGTTGTGAGTTATGATGTACACCGCAAATCAACTCTTTTTCGAGGCGCTTTCAGAGATTCACTGTTATATTGTTATTAGATTCACCGGTTATAATCATTTGTTTTAGCGTTACACTTTCTGAATGAAGATCGATTGTATGCTTAAAAGTTTATTTACTATTGTCACTATAAATCACATGAGCGTGCAGTGCAGGTGGTGCACTAAGAATTGTGTGCTGAGCCACGCTTCACTTAGAACTTCTTTGCCTTTCCCAGCTCCAGCATTCACTCCACTCAACTCTGTCTCTTCAGGGTCGTAAGAAGTTCTCTGGTGAGAGTATCCTGCAAGGTTTCGTAGTCTTTGTACCGGGAAGCTTCTGTGAATACCCTTGCGGAGCTTCGTCGCAATCACAGTTCGGTATGGCACTCGACCTAAACGACGATACAGTGGATCAAGGATTCGAGACAAGGTTTTGCTTTTTCTGCTGGGGCTTGAGGAGCCACCAAACCATTTCAAGATTGAATCCAGCAAAACTGGCAGCATCGAACGTCGAAAGCACCAGACCGCACGGAGACATAATCATTTATTTCGTAGACTCTTAATTGCGAGACTAAATGCATATACATATGCACTTGCACATACATATATGCAGAGGACGAAGAGAGAAATGCAAGAGCGTGAATCGTGGCCAAACATAATTTGTTCACTAATTAGTTCGAGGGCTTCGAGCTACTTGGGTAGCTACCAAAGATCTCTTGTTGCCATTTAACAGCCAACGCAGACTCTGAGAGTTTGCTGTGGTAGTAGTTTTCGGCGAGGCGTGCTACCACCGCTGCTGCTTTGCTGGGCTCGCCTAAACCACTGGCACGATATCCCAGTCGAGAGTTATATGGATCTTTGCTTGTTTTGGCGCTCCAGGAATTGGCCGAGTGGTGTGTTGCAACTGGACCTCTTCTGCCCACCGTAAATTGGTCACACAGTCGCACAATTCATCGTGTCTTAGTTCCTGAAATATAAGAGAGATCTGTTGTTATTGGCCAATTTGACGAAGAATTCTTGACCATGCTGAAATTAAGATTCCAAAGTCATTAGTAGGAAGGTCCATTTATAGAATGTATTCATGTAGTTATAACAAATTTACTTCGCAGTCTTAATTTCGAAAATTTAGCAATGATCCGTTCAAATCTTTGCAAAAAGGAGCTGAGGAGATTTGGACCGTGTCTCGCGGAATGAAAATCAGAAGATTGGATACGTAACTTTAAGCGAACGGATTTTGCATTGAGCCACCCTCACTAAAGTCTCTGATCTCTGGAGATCAAGAGTCGCGGTAACAACTTGACGTCAAGTTTTAAGAAAAATTAATGTTGCCGCGACATACCTATTCAATGATTGATTGTATGAGTATTCAAATGGTGAAGCTCCTGTGAAGGATAAATGAGTAAAATCTGACTTTTTTCTTTCGTTTTTCATACGTTTCGTATAGAAATGAGTTCATAATGGGTGCAACTTTTCCGGAAGTTCAACGTGTCACGAATATATTAATATTCGTTATAATCTCGTAACTTATTTTTGTACATTAAAACTGGTTGCATTCTGCGCTGTTTTTCATTTACAGGTGATTGATATTTAACTGCAATGGAATAAAATTCTATTTGATCTTAACATCTCAACATTTTCAGTAGATGGAGCGCAAAAAGTAGTTTCAACAATAAGGAAATGCTGTAAAATCGAAAACTATCAACTGATTTAAGTCAAACCCAAACCAAACCTCCTTTGAGAATGTTGAAGAGCATTAATGTTGCATAAAAAAAAAATATATTGAATTTACCGGTTACTTAGCTTTATTGTGTAATCACATGAAATCGTACAGTCTAATTAAGGAGCATTTTAAAAACGCATTCATCTAATCTGTACATACTGTAATTCTTGAAATGAAGCTCTTCCAAAGATCTTTTCCCGTCGTTTTAAAACATTTTTCGTGCTCTGCCATAATAATGTGAGAAAGAAATTTAGAAAATGAATACAAAGCTGTCTCTATGAAGAGAAGAGGGTTCGGATAACTCTCTAATGTTAATAAAAAGATGCTGATCCGTAAGTAGATGATATTCCCGCATGAAAGTAAAAAGAAAGTTACTATGAGTTTAAACGGACCATCAAGAACCCTTTTTTCAGAGCTGCATCGTTTCAACCATCATATCTCAAGCCATCTTCTCCCCATGTATTTATTCCCGCTGAAGGCGAAGTAGATGGGCTCTTTTTTTTTATTTGGTCGTTGAAGGAAGGGCGATCAGTGAGAGCGCCGCTTGAATGAGACAAAAATGAGGGTCTGCGTCGAGTTACCAAGAGCGCCAAAAAAAGTGGAATAGTGTAACGAGGCACACGTAGTTCGCCCTGAAATATCTTCGTTGAATTTCTTCGTAACAATAGTCGATCTTTCGATCGACTTTCATATATACATCCTTGGATAAACCTCAGTACTATATTGCATCTACTGTGAGAAATGAAGACGAGAAAATGGGGGCGGAAGGATGACAAAAAAAGAAAACACACAAACACATACACACACACAAACACACAAAACACATACACGAAAAGCACGTGCGAAGAGGATATAACCGAAAAGCGAAAACTTGGAGATTGCCGAAGCTCTTCACCTAAAACCTGTATAGATATTTTAGCGAGAGCTGCCTCACGAAGGGCTCGCATCCTCCGCGTACATGCCATATACAAGAAAGGTGAGCAGGGATGCTGAAAGCTCTACGATAATGACGAGAAACTGCTCGTATCCCGGATCCAGAGGAAAAGGATGATCGACGCGAGCACTTTTTTTCCTCTCACCGTCTCTCCAGCCCCGCACTTTCGTATCCTTTGGTAGACTAACCGCAGAGGAAGAGGATGAGCAGGAACCGAGGGTGACGTTGGTCAACCGAGCTTTTATGGGATTCCTCAGCTTTCCACGGGTCACGGGTGTCACGACGCTTCGACCGTTCGTTCGGGCGCACTTCTGGCTAGCAAATACCGATGGATGGCGTTGGAGTTCGGTGTGATAAAGTCCCGGATAAAGGGAGAATGATAAAGAGGGAGAGAAGTGGAGGACAACAAGGACGAGAAGTTAACTGGCTCGAGCGAGGAAGAAATAAGCAATCCACGTGACAATGGTGATGTGCCCGGCTGCCCTGGCTACGGAATGTACTAGTAGTACATAGTAGTGCCGCCCCGAGCCGCGCCGATCGCTCGCTCGCCCTCTAGTGTAGACGAACAACTATTAGAGCAGGAGGAGACCAGAGATATATACACAGCGACGCTCGCGCGTTCACGATGCACTAACCCCGCTGCTCTCTATACCCTTCCAACACCACACCTCACACTCTCTCGTTCACTACTCGCAGCGACCTCCCCCCCTCATTCCCAACGAATTACTGGCCTATATTCGACGCGGCAATAAAGCGACCGCCGCAATTTTCTCCCATGCTTCGCAGTTCGATCCAACGGCGGCAGCAGCAGGAGCGTCAGAGCGCCGGGAGCACAAGCCCGTTTCATTGGGAACGGCGATTCATCGAGATACCCAACGAGCACGCTCTCTGTACGCGATGTGAGAGGAATTTTGCAGGGAACGAGTGGAGAGGGAGTCGGAAAAATATGAGATCGTGCAATGAAAATATATTTGCTGAAAATGGAAGGAAAAATAAACAAGAATTACTGTATTTATTACGTTCTTTTCATTCTGCAACGTATACATGTGTGCAGCTTGTAGTTCCGATGCAACTATGATGAAGGGAATAGGTAATAAGGATGCATGTGGACACCCATCGGCAGGTGTTGTGTTGCATTGATTTACATGCTTTCAAAATTGGCTGGATAAACGGGGTATTGCGTTTTCGCCATCGATAAGCGAAATAACGAGAGTACAGTAGAGCGTCGATTATGACAATCAAATTGGACCCGGACGCGGTCTGGTTAATCCGCTGTTTTTCGAAAGCGGAAGGAATGCTTATCAGGTTAATGCGAGAGAATAAGTATATTTGAAACAGTAATATCGATGTACTTAAGGAGATATTAATTGAGGCGCGCGGGGTCAATTGACACAACCGGAGCCTGGTTTTTCTAATTCCATCATAGATTTTTCAAACTACACCATAGGCGCTTCAAGTCTGGATTTTTATGAGCTCATCATGAGCTTTTAGAAATTTCCGAACGATCCCAGAAAACCAAAGACGATCGCGTGAAATGTTGTGTATAGAAGTTATTGGAGTGCGTGAGCGAGTGGTGTCCAAGACCTTGTTCTAATATGTTATATAGTAATGACGTCATGATAGGTGTAATTCGTAGCAGAAAAAAAAATTGTAACTGTGTTTGAAAAAATCTGATATGACACTAATAATCAGATCAACAATAACTGAGACCTTGATGTATTTATTGCGTCCTTTTAATCGTATAATCACGTATGTGAGGAATTTTTCACCGGTTAAGATAATTTCGGAAACTACTCCTCGAAATATTTTTCGTCACCTCTACAAACTTTTCCATACGACCTGTACATCCAAATGTAAGTTATAGAAAATTGTAAAAAGCGTCCCTAGTGGGTGCAAAAGAAAATTAAATGGAAAAAGTGACTTGTGGAGAACTTGGATGATGTGAATATGGACGAAAGCTTAGATGTGGATGTGTGTCGATATATTCTGTTACAGAGCTTTACATATTTTCAAGATTTGCGGAATAAATAGAAATATGACGTATTCGCATCCGACAGCCGAAAGTATGGTAGCTATATTAAAACGGGCAATCTCATTGAAAGCACTTTTACGTGATGGCAAACAGCGCCAGAATGGATCGAACGGCAAGCGTATGACAGCTCGTGAATTTTTCTGGAGTACATACGCGACGGTACGTATTCCTCGAGGCTGCGGGAAATGCATAGAAATGCAAGCAATCGATTTGCGCGACTCGCGACACGCCAGGTCAAGTAAGCGTCGCATAATTTCCGAGCGATTATGATAGTTCCAATAATGATTGGAAAATACAATGGGATTGTGCGTAAAGCAACCAAGAATTAAATTCTTCAGATACTTTTTAAAAAAATCCTTTGAGGAGAATATTCATACAATTTTTTGATAGAATTTTTTTAGAGAAAACGAATTTCTCAGAACTTTCAGTCCATTTTACCGAACCGCAAAAAAAAAAAAACGAGTGGACCACCGCACGATGATCGTGAAAAAGAATGTTTAAAATATTCCAGTGCCTACCCCTTATATTGTGAGTTACCCTAAATTTATTTACGTCAGTGAGACTAATCTCTAGAAGGAGAAGATACAGGCGAACATTTTTTAGTGGTTTATATTTGCCACGTTCACCGAAAATTCAACACAGTTTAACTTGGGTATATCATGAACTTCCATGGATTTTTTCAGTTCGATGAATTCAAGCTCCACCTATAATAATAAAAATAATAGTAATAAAAAAATAGCTTTATCAGGAAGGCTTAAGGGTACCCGCTATTTTCGTGGCGTAAACGAGGCCAAAGTCACCAAAAGCTCCGGGCATCCTTTCACGATTACGGAAGCGTGTCGGTCGTATAGTCCCCGTTGGGGTGGTGAATACAGAGGGTAAATTCTCATACGGAAGTTCCTCGGTGACCGTCCGGCGCGCGTTTTAATGAGAAAGTATAAGGACGTGGTTTGGTCCGAAATTCCTGCCTGTCGAGAGTATATGAGCCCCCGAATATTTACCTCGGACACGGGGAGACGCCCTTTGTCGGTTCTTTCATGCGGGACATAACTTTTTTTTAGCTCTTTGCGTGAAATATTACGAGATATCGCAGGACCAGCCGGGATGTAATTTTCGACGACAGGCAAAAATGTGTCGCCGGGTAAGTTAAAGTCTTGACAAGACAGAATGCAAGAAATGCGCCATTATGTGTTTCTCTGATATTAAAATAACTCGGTGGGCAACCTTTGCCTGTGCTAGTAAAAAAAAAGAAAAAAAGAACGAAAAAAAAAAAAAAAAAAAAAAAAAAAAAATTGCGCAAGGAAGGTACCACCGAAGGTTGGCCCGGAGTGGAAAGAGATGAAGACGAAGAAAAGTATGAGAGAGCGAACGGATTTCCGCAAAAAAAATTCCCGTTCCAGGGTATATCCGATTTTTAATAAAGGCACCTGGGAGAGCGAAAGAACGTTCGTGGAAAATATTAAACGAAGCGAGTGTGAGATAAAGAGGGTTCGTGGTGCTAGACGGAGATAGAATGAAATGAAAGAAAAAGAGATGAAAAAGCAAGTGCAAGGGCGCGGGATTCTGCGCCACCCCCCACGAAGCTCGGCTCGGACGGAAACCCGAGTTAAAAATCGCGGAGGACAAGGTGCTGCGCTAAAAAGTGATAGAGTATTTAATATAAAGTTAACGTGGAGCCCGAGACACAGGTGAGGCGGCTTGATCGATGCCGTCGATCAATCAGCCTCTACCACCGTGAAAACCCGAATTGACCTGACTCGTCGCGTTTGCCGTCGCGTCACGAGGCGAGTCTTATCGACTACCGTACCAATATCGTCTCTTTCAGAAAGGACGTATCACTCTATGGAAATTGCTCACTCGAGTCCCCGTATATCGAACTTGTCGTATATATATATCTGTTCAATAAAAAGGCAAATTATTGATATTCAACGAAAAATTGTTCCTTGAAGAATTTACGTTTTATATAGACAAATCGTTTTTAGGCAAATTATTATTAGACGAATTTTCAGCAAATCAATGATGCGAAGTATGAGACGTATATATAATTTGATAAAATTTAATTAACTTTTTATTTTACTTGATTATACACTCAACTAAATTTGATTCGACCAGCTACCGTAGTGTTTGCCAAAATATATGATATATTTTACTGACCGCTTTCTTGTTTACGGGAGAAATAATATTTTAAGTGAGTAAATTGCAGACTCCGGCAGCTGCGAGAAATACATGCTGTTTTATTTTAACGTTACCTATAGTAGAAGCTATATATACTTCTATACTCGTATCCATGCGGACGCATGCTAAATCAGTCGGTCTTTGGAACGTCCGGAGCACGTGAGTAGCGTACATTCTCCTATTTCGCCCAGTTGTATACCTGAGAAGTTGTGCCGTATACGAAACGCGAACGAAGCTTTTTACGTTCTTGTTCTTCTTTACAGTAAATCGTGAAGGTAGCTCTACACCTTTCGTCGGTATTTTCTTCACAAGTCTACGAATTCGTGTCGAAGTTGTGGCGCCTTGGTGGAGCTGAATTTCTCTTTAAATCTCAATAAAGTAGAAAGCCATTTGTAGACGATGAGAAGGTCAACAAGACTCACGGAAAAAATTGTCAGCCAAAGATGCCACAATTGTTCCACAGCTGCAAACGTGACGGCTTCTTGAATCATCTGAAACAAAAAAATGACAAAATGAATATCAAATTTCTCCACACGGTAAAAACGCTTGGGACATTTATAAACAAAAAAATTCTCCATCCAAAATGAACTAATTATTCCAAAACAGAAACTAGACTTTCCATACACAGTTGCATACGAAAGCACAGAAATATACGACGCCGAGCATTGATATATCTGGCTGAGAAGCCACAGACACAGAAATTGCAGCAGAATAAGCAACAGCTAGTGCAGTGAGTTCGCATACGAAAATTGAGCAAGAAGTGAAACAAGCGACGAGAAAACTCGCAAGCGCAAACTCGTTCGGTAACGTTTTAATTAAATAACAAGTTCGTTAGTGTGCGTGCACAGAGAAACTCACGTGTTTCCTCACCGTTTATGCAAATCGAAAGGACCTGAGCATATTTATATATATATACATGTATGTATAAGCTTGTATATAATTTATGTATATCTACGCATATACTGTACATTCAACAATCAGCATTATTTCTGTGATCCGTGTGAGTTTGTTATATGGTGTGACGAAGTGGTCGACAATGTACTTGCAGCGCTTTAGGTGGTGCTGAGTGTATGAAAGGACAACTACGGTGGCTATGGGCAACTCCATACACATATACACTTGGTATATTTGCGTGCTTGGAGCTTCGCGTGCGTGGAGAACTTTCATACAGTGGTGACGGTACTGCGCTTAAAACGGTATGCAAATTAATGGGTGGCGCTGCTGGGGCTAGTGATGGTGGTGCATCGGTTGCTTCAAGTCTCTGGCAACTAACATTTTACGTTGAAGTGACGACTGGACTGTATATCTCTTCCGTCCATATTTGTGCGGTCGTTCCGATTGTGTCTCTTTGTTCTTTTACAGCTCGTCAACGCTGCGAGCTTTATTTCTACAATTCCACCCCCACATTTACACTGTTTTACCTCACTCGGGATATTTCCACACCAGTCATGTCTAACACACATGGCAACGCATCGCGTTAGTTCTTCTTATCGCATTTTTAACAATTTCGTTACTTTCAAGCTTATTCCATTTGTTCAGCTGTGCCCTAAGTAATTGGACGTAAATTTTTTGTTGAGTGAGTTACATTTCTGAAGGGAGATGTATGGAAATGCTTTGGAGTGTGTGAATTGAGATGAAAGGAAATGGCTAATGGGAACGTGATACGATATCACGAATTTATTCCCGATACCAGTGATTCGATAAATCGGAGTTACTACACTGATTATAATGCGTGATTTAATTCCAATGGCCGACGGTTTAGATCTATTTCACTAATATTGAGGATGTTACTTTTTCTCGAAATTTTTCGCATCGTTTGGAAAACGTGAAGCTAGTTTCATGGCTGTAGATAAAACTAGGCCAATGAATGAATATATATTACACACCTTCGATATACTTTTGATACCCATTTATTTTTCCGCAGAGAAAGCAGAGGATGTATTTGCGGAGGTAAATGCCTCGACTCGAAATCGTTCGATATAACCCCTCCGGCTTCCAATCGGCGGTCCTTTATCGAGTTTGGCCATTTGAAACGCGGGGTCCGAGTGTGTGATGGCACGCAAAATCGCGAATATCGAGTGTCGAAGGGATGTACACACACACGCGAGACTATAGAATTTCAACCGAGTTATATAGATAAATTTATCGCTTCGAACACGCGGGTACTTCTCGTTCAATAGGCAAATTTTCAAACATATCAAACAACTATGAGCAGCCTAATAATCTGCTTCGAACCAGCGAGCCAATAAGGCGTCTTCGAATGAAAAATGCAGCAGAACATCGTTTTTGCAGGAGGCAATTTTACACAAGTGCAATTGGTTGCACAAAAGTGCCGTTGTTTCTACACAACTGTACTTGGTTCTACACAAGTATAGCTGGTTCTTCACACGTTAATTTTGTTTCCGAACTGTGTTGTTGGTTCTACACGAGCATAGCTGGTTTTTCACACGTTTATTTAGTTTTCGAACTGTGTAGTTGGTTCTACACAAGTATAGCTAGTTCTTTACACGTTTATTTAGTTTTCGAACTGTGTCGTTGGTTCTACACAAGTATAGCTGGTTCTTCACACGTTTATTTAGTTTCCGAATTGTGTTGTTGGTACTACACGAGCATAGCTGGTTTTTCACACATTTATTTAGTTTTCGAACTGTGTCGTTGGTTCTACACAAGTATAGCTGGTTCTTTACACGTTTATTTAGTTTTCGAACTGTGTCGTTGGTTCAACACAAGTATAGCTGGTTCTTTACACGTTTATTTAGTTTTCGAACTGTGTCGTTAATTCTACACGAGTATAGCTGATTCTTCACACGTTTATTTAGTTTTCGAACTGTGTCGTTAATTCTACACGAGTATAGCTGATTCTTCACACGTTTATTTAGTTTTCGAACTGTGTCGTTGGTTCCACACAAGTATGGTTGGTTCTACACAAGTATAGCTGGTGCAGTTGGGTATACACAGAGAAACTCGTAAATATACGAACTCGATGCTATGTAGTTCCTTGTGGTGCCAAATAAATGGCATGCGGAATTTTGCCGTGCCTTATCGAAATCGATGCTGTAGAATTGTTGATCTGTAGAATTACTTGTGTAGAAATCAATCGGTGTTGAATTGCATCTTGTATAAATGATAGCCTGCTCGAAAATTGAGATTATTAGAGTAAACCATAGGAATCTATGGTGAACGTGTTGTTGTGCCAAATGATTATTAATGATAACAATCTATTAACGATGACTCTTAATGATAATCACTGTTATGTGATCAATTTCTGTTGTGGGTTTGAGTGTATTTTCAGTGGCTTAATATGTGAACTTTCCCGTATTCCCAAATGAGTTATAATTCGACAAGTGTTGAGCATAACCCTCGAGCGGTCATAATAGAATCCTCGGTTAAACATACACGAGAAAATCGCTCTTCTATTTGCTGCGATTATTACGTACGATTGGACGGGTGATGAATTTATCATTTGCAATTAACTTCACGCCGTTAGCAGATATACGTACGTTATCAACTGGAACATTTAGAAAGCTTCGTAGAGGCGTGAGTACTTAAAAATATTTTATTTATCTATACAATTCCTTTCTGTTGAAGAACTCAGCAATTCTACTGTTCTAATTAAGTAACTAATTCGAACTATTTAACTATTCTTCACAATCATTGTCCACTTTTAAAAAATTTGCTTTCATGACGTCAAATGTTCGTCAAAAATTGACTTTCTCACACAGAAAGCTCGGCGAAATAAATTTGACAAAACTAAATGTTAACAGATGTCTAACCGTTTACACACGGAAAAATAAAAATAAAAATTCTACATAATCTGAAACCCTTACCGATGTCACTAAATTATTTGTCTAGCTTGACTGAACGACATTCGGTTTACAGAATTTGGACTCTAGTTCATATTTTGCAAAAATCAATGCAATGAAAATTTCTTTAAATATCAAAATTAAGGAAAACACACGTATTTTCATCTTTCTCATAATAAGGCTCGCATAATACTTCGTTAATTAAACACCCAAATGTGCTTCACGGGAAGTGAAAAAAAAAAGTGACGGTTAATGGTGCAGTATAGTTGGAATTCTCTGTTGTACATTGTACCGTCCATCTGGGTGCGTGAAGTTTAGTATTATTGCTAGAATAGTTGCCATTTTGCCAGCAATACATCCTTCCACTGTCTCCACGTATATAACAGCTATAACATGGTGTGTCTCGTTTAATAGTTGCAACGTTAAAACGCGGAGGCTCCTGGCTCGATATCGAGGAGTCAAGTGAACACAGTCGGTGTCAAGTAGTACGAACCTGCCTGCAGGTCATCTGAGTTTAAAAAGTTCGATAGAAATTTATAGCGCAGATAGCAACGAATGTGAACATACGTACACGTTTTGAGCTTTATCGTTCCATTGCATTTTATGGAACTTTTTAATCGGGGCTTGCAGGGGTGGATTACCGGCCATGCTTGTTATCACCCATCAAACACGTGTGGGTTGAGTATCGAGTTTGTGGCAGAATTACGATCTCCTTTGTGCCCTGGTTATATCTGCATATACGTGTATATAGTAGAAAATTCGTATAGCAATGCGTAACGAATCCGGACCCAGATGTCAGTGTTTATGGCGTTAGCGTGCGCGCCTAATGCCACAAACGATCCCATCACCGTATTTTTTATAACACCGCAATTTCGTCAATCACCCGCATGAACAGCACGTACAAATATTTGTACCAATTCTTGTTATAAAAGTATAAATGAAAAAATTCCATGTCACGTTATGAAACGTTGAAATAATTATTGAAAATCGATATATTTTCACATTTTTTTTTAAACAATGTATTCAGACCGCAGCATGATGCACAAACATTTTCATTTCCAAGATCTCAGCTTCAAATGGAATCTATTTTATTAGCAAGCTCAGAATTGCAAATCAATTTTTATATTAATTGATGTTAATTAAAATTTATTTTACTATCGAATTCTCGAATGAAAATAAAGTCTCGCCTTCGGAAAACGTTATGTTCACCCAATGGCTTCAATAAAAGCGTGCATTACAATTGCCCATAATTTCTTTTATGCGCAGAGAAATAATGTGAAATGAAATACTCGCCACGACCTCTACACTCGCGGCGGTTATGTATCGGTGCTTCATGTCATCATACCAATGCCATACAAATTTATTTTTGCATAATGCAACGGTTTATTATCTGTGGCCCGGTTAACAGTAAAGCTTCACTGAGAAAAAACATATGGTGAAGTTAATACAAATATAGTGAGACTGAAGGTAATTCTACCATAAATTATGGTTTTCTGTGCGGCTATCTATATTTTATGGTTTTTCAAGAATACGATGAAATAGCTACCTGAATCATAAATTAAAGCTATCAGGAACAATGTTTGTATGGTAATGGGACCTATCAATTTATCCACAAGATATAAAGTACGAAAAACGATTAGCACACAATCACATGGATTACGCATTATGTAGATGAGACAATCACCACATTGTTGTCTTAACTATTTCAGTGGTTTCGGGCGGATTATATATTCCAATAATTATAAGCTTAAAGAAAATGTGAAACTCGACGTTTCGAAATGTACATTCTGACTGTATAAGAATAAGAAACGAAGAATGTGCATTTAAAAAAAAATACGATTGCTTTAACCTATTTGACGATCAACTCACGGGGTGAGATTTGAACCGCCTACACTGAGAGAAAAGCATATCCTAGCTACACCCAGCCATTCCGCATGCTCAAAAAAGTATAGAAAGGCTTGAGACATTTTATGGTTAAAGCGACCACAATATAGTTAAATACACGATAATGTCATAATTAGTTGTAACATGGCATCTCGAATCTACATAGAAGACAATAAATTATATAGACAGCTTCTATAATCATTGTTGAGTGTTTGACAAAAAAAAATTGTCGATGCAATGTATCGGTAGCATTAAGTCCGAGAATAAAATTTCATCCATCTATATGTGTTGCATTAGTTGCGAAGTAGTGCCGTTTAAACATGTACACATTAATTGCGAACTTACAGGCAGTTGTACCAATTATAAGGTTTGACAATGTATAACTCGAAGTATAGTGGCCTCGAAGGACGCACCGTTTGTTTTTTGAGATACGGTTAGTTAAAGTATAAAATTCGCCCACGTGTCTGCTGCGCATAACCTCGTCTGCCTCCCGCGTATCATTGCATTTATCACCGCCGTTATGTCGTGATGAAACTTCCTTAAAGATTGCCCGGAGGGTATAAAAAAAGCATTTATGTTACTGGATCGTGTCGTACTTGACAACCGACAATATTGTATGCTACACGGAAGGAAGCGTAATTTTTGAGCTCTACCTTCGCTCGAGCACGAAACTTTACTCTCACATAAAACGACGCGCTCCCCGTTCTCGTAGCATAGTCTACTAATACCTTATATTACCAGAATTATGATAAAAGGTTAAGAATTTGAGAACATCCCACCACTTATAAAATTCTCTTTACTTTACTCGATGCGACAATGAATCCTACACGACGCTTCCTGTTCATATAAACTTTATTTTCGCGCCTTGTAAAGTAAAGCTCCTCGGAACAAAAGTTTTCTTAACGCCTGTGATGGCAACGCTCGCAAAAAACACATTTCTCGCACTCGGATCTCAATATTGTGGGATCACAAAAGTAATCATAACAAAATGTTGATAAATCGTAACAATTACATCTCCGTCGTATAACCTACAATATTCTGTAAATTACGATTCCCCGCATTCGAAGCTATTATTCCTTACCATAAAAACATTAATTTACGATAATATTCGCCATAATTGAGGATTGCAAATTACCAATCAACTCCGCGTTGTATCGTCGTCATTTTTCTTTTGCATTGCTTCTCGGTACTGATACCGCGTTCGTTGAGCATACCATTTCAACTGCAGTCCCGTGCTAACTGATTAACCTCAATACCAATACCAACGAGCCAATAACTTACGAGTACGTGGACTGTAGTTCGGAGTTTGGTGCTCTGTCAGGCCCCAGGCAAATAGTAGCTGGATCTCTCGATGCCGATGAGTCTGATCCAATGACGGACATCGACGCCGGGCATCGATGAGACGGCGCGTCATTTCCGTGTGTCGCTCGAGCCCCGAGCCGTGGCTGCGTGAAGCCTCGTTCCTGCTGCGACCGTTGGAGAGCCCGCGCTTGCCAGAGACAACGGCACGGGAACGGGTAAGATACAGGAGGGGCGGTTGATGCGGACGGGGGGGGGGGGGGGTAGCTCGTGGGGGAAGGGGTATGGACCGAGAAGCGAGATAGCAACTCGTACCAACGCGAATACTCGGCCAGTAGAGCGCTTTCATCCGTGTGTATGCGCGGTGTACATACCTCCTGAGAGGACGGAGGATGGGGCGCAGTTGCGTCGGCGTGTTGCGCGGTAGCTTTTGCCGCGGCGCCTGGCAGTCCTTTGGCGAAGCCCTAACAAGCAACCGGCGACCGGGAGGAAGAGCGAGCGGTACTCCGCGCGCTACGTACTACCGCGAGAGCTTCGAAACGTTTTTCGGAAAGTCTTTGGCGGTACCGCGCGAGTCTCGTGTCGTAAACTCGTTTAACGCGCAGCGATTGGCTCGTGACATTCGTTGTTTCGCCGACAGTGAATAAAACGTATCCGTACAACACAACAACAACAACAACAGTAATAATCACAGTAATTATTGAAACATCGAAACGATCAACGAAAACTATGATGTGCGAAGATCGGTTATCGTTATAATATTATGCATTCGTAAGTCACGAAGTTACGGTTGTTCAATTATTCCAGTGAGATTAAGTGAAGTTAAACCGCTGCGTGATACTCGCCGCGTTAACCCAGTGAAACTTGACAAACTTAAAGCTCACTGAACTTGTGTAGATCCTCCTGTAATACTTAGCTGGGGAGGGGGGAAAGTGTGTTACTAAGTTTTCGCCCACGTGAAGCAGCGATCTTGACGCGTGGGCGGCGTTCTCTGTGCCTATTCGGTGGAGGCTCGATCTCGTTTATCTCTCTCTCTCTCTCTCGCTCGCAGTCTCTCGCGTCCTGGCAATGCAGTAGGCCTCTCGTGTTGCGCGCTTCTCATCGGTCCCGCTCATTTCACCGGTAATTTTCATGGCGCTCTCACGCTCGATAAATACGTAACTGCGGATAACCTGTTAGGTGAGCGGAGCCCGTTTTTGAAGAAGATCCGTGCTCTACTCTATTTATATGAAACGGGATTAACGTCCGGGGGATACAACACGGTTTATCGTGAAATTTATATGGCGGCGCGACGAGCCAACCTCTCGCCCCATTTTCCTCTCCCCCTCCGCGTAATACTACTGCTGTGTCGTTACCAGGGTGTCAACATAACGCGAGCTTAACGCGAATGAAAAAAGTAAGTCCCCAGACACTTCGCTGCCTCGCGTTCTCGCGTTGCCAGCGGCTGGAGGTAAACAAAACAAACAAAAAATAAAAAACGAATTTTATCCCGGTGAAAGATGTCGAGCGCTGGTTAATCCGCGGGCTGAAAGAGACCGTCATTCTGCAGGATTACCGGAAGCAAAGAGTTATAATCGCGAAGCTTGTTTGTTATTAAATAAAGTAAGCGAAGGAGGTAACCGTAAATAAATTTCATAGGCAAACCTCGGGAGTTCATGAAAATAATTGCGAGCTTTTCGTTAAAGCTTCATTGCAATTGAATAAATGTAAAGAAGTCAAAGAAAATTGCGATTTCTCTTCGAGGCTCGTAAAGTCTCGGCGGTACAGCGGAAGTTGTTTGTACACGAAGTGCAATATCTCGGAAGTTGGTTGTACAAACTGCAATATCTCGGAAGTTGTTTGTACAAACTGCATATTCTAGTACGGTTTGTTTCTCGTTAAATGAACTGAGGAAATTCAATGAAAACTCGACTCTCGATAAGCCGGAGGAATCTCGAAAATTGATAAGGAAAATTCCAATTTTTGAGCGAAGCTTGTCTGCAGTTGAGTAAATGAAAACACGCCGGAGAAATTTTCGATTTTTCGTAGCTCGCACTCTCGATGTGAACCCGGAAATCAATGGAAGGAAGTAGAAGTCGTTTACCCTAAAACTTTTCCGCAATTTAATAACCGAAGTGAGGTACGAAGAAATTCGTGATTTATCACACGCCGCGAATGCGCCAGTATTTCGTGTGTAGGCGAGAGAGAATTTTAAGCACGAAGTGACCGCGGTGGTGCAGTTTAATGCGGGGCAAAGCGTCGGACCCTCTTAAACAAATTTTGGGGTTTCTTTACCGCTCAGCAACACATTACGAAAGCAAACCAGTGTAATCGACTGAGGGCCAACCTTGAGAGCTTCGTAAACGAATTTAGTGTTTCACCCTTTTTTACGCCGGTAGTTCGTGGCCGAAAGCTCGGGGTTATATAGATATAGAATTTTCCAGAGTGCTTTTAAGGCGCGTCCCGTTCGCCTCTCGCTCTAATCCCTCTTCGCATCAAACCCCTCTTTACCTTTTTTATTATTTCCCGCACTTCCTTCGTCCCCGAGTGACGAGTGAGCCACACGGCGCGCGTTATCATGCCCGTGTGCCACTGAAACGCGGCGAGGGAAAAGAGAGAGAGAGAGAGAGAGAGAGGCGAGAAGAGCGGTGAAGGACCTTAGAGGTTGATGTGACACCGCGCTCAGGGTTATCGCGGATTATAAAGTTTAACGCCGATCCGTGAACTGGGGCACGCTCGTTATACCTCAAAATTTTCTGCTATCTCGCGTCCAACCGAGCTTTTGCTTCTAGGCAGCCTGGAGTATACTATACGTAACTAGAAGAGTGCTTGTAAGCTTAAGAAAGATAAAAGAGACAGCTATGAAAGGGGAAACGGAAAAAAAAAAACAAAAAAATTATTATACTAATAGGTTGTAACATAGATTAATATAATTCTAGGTGATGAAAGTATTTTATCACGTGTTAATTTAGACTTAAAAATTTTTCAGTATCGCAGTATATCGGTGACTTACTATTGTACCGGCCTTCTCTCTCTCTCTCTCTCTCGCTCTAATAAGAGGGTCTTTGCCATACGAGCTTAATGCATGCGGTTCGTCTCTCTCATCGCTAAACACTAATTCTCGCGACATCAGCGACGGCGAGGCGAGAGAGCGATACGTATACCTCGTTGCTAAAGCTATAGGGGCTATCCTAATCTAGCTTAAACCCTGGCGACCATACATTGCCGCGCTGTATGCTGCTGCGTGAAGCCTGACGGTGCTACGCGGCACACAACAATGGACTTGTACACCGGTGCTGCTACTCATCTTCTGGCTTATCAGACTCAGTCTTGTGTCGGACTTTTCGAGAGTGCTTTTTTTTAAAACGTGGGTGAAGTTATTATCGGTGTGAAGAGAAGAACTCAAAGTGGCTGTAAAGCGGTGTTTTGTTTGAAGATTTAATATCGTACCGTATACAAGGAACGAAAGTCGAGAGGCTAAATTGACAAGAGACTTTGACGGCGTTCGACTCAACGGTAAGTGCTACGTTTACTACATTATTAAGGAATCGGATTTTTTCATTTCTTCTCTTTTTTTTTCAATTAATTCAATTGGAGATTTATCGATTTCCGTGGTTTCTTCAGCCCTGTACAATCCCTTGGGCCCAAAAGTCCTTCCCCAAGCTCAATAAATTCCGATAAATTGCAGCGTACAAGTAAATTTTATTATCACGTGTTCTCCATTCCGGACGTAAACATTTGCATAATCATAACTTGCCCTTCTCGGCACAAGCCTTTCTCCGCGAATGGAAATGGTTCAGCTATTAACACGAAATTCGAGATTGGTAAGCTTTGTAAAGAAAAAACAAAAATATTTTCGAATGCTCATATTTTTTGGGATACGTAAAATTTTGGAAAATTCTTGTATACGAAATTTTTTAATTCTGAAGTGTACTCTGATGTTAGGTCATTGAAAAAAAGATCAAGCAATTGCAAATGATGTTTTTCGTTTCAAAAATTTTTCAAAAATCGTACACGTACAAATGAATATTTCAAACGAGTGAGGAAAATGGTTGTTATTTCTGTGATGAATTATTTTGTTTCCCATCTTTGCGATCAAATTCATTGATAGCCACTTTGGTATTTCTTCTCACTTTTTAAAACGTCCGTCGATATAACCTTTAATTGCGTACATGAGAAAATCTCTTTAAAATTGAAATTTCTTTACGCGAATATTCTATCTCATCCATTGCACGGTATTATTGGGACGACATTTTGTCTCCTTCGTTCTTCAGTTCCTGCAGATGTTACCCTAGTGTATCCAATTTCTTCTCCTTGATTGTTTTCCACGATTCGTTTGGTAAAAGGGACTTCGGTATCATTCCAATTTCCGAGGATCTTCCGGTTTCGTGTTTCAGTATCCGCGATAGTTTTCCATTTTCGAATATTTATTCCTATCCCTGTTTCCTCACTTGCATTTACAGGAGCCCTCACTGATCCCAAAAGGTATTGGTTATTATAGAATGACAATTTCATAACCACCTTTTTCGATATTCCAGTACTCTTCGCATCTTCGTTTAATTCCAGTCGCTCGATTTCACCTCAGCCCTTTTTTTTTATCTGTTACGAGGTCTTTTAGTGTCTTCGTGTCTTCCGAAGGTCATTCCAATGTCTATTACTCGCCCATAACCTCCGTTGCCATCATGGACTTTAGTACTAGCTTTTATTTTTCAAATTGCCATAACTGAAAGAATAAACGGATTGGAATTTACTGTAACTCTAAAAATAGTAACAAAAAAAAATATAGTTACCCCCACCCAACGATCTTGAACGTATTTTCGACCTTGGGGACCAAAAAAAATGTTAAACTCGATTTTGAGCAAAAACATACATTCGACGATGATGATTAACAGTCTACGGACAGTATTTATCGTTACAGCATGCAAAATAAAAAAACAAGATGTCGAATTTCCATTTGTTCAAACCAGAAACAGTAAATTTCTGTTGCGCCTTTTTCTTAAATATCTAAAAGCATTTTTTAATTAAATTACTACGCTGTTTCTTTTAACGGTCGTTTAACGGATAATTTTCTTTACAACGCATTGGGGATAAAAAAAAATCTCTAACGACGATCTACGCATTTATAATCTGAAAGGACACAGGTGGCGATTATGTACAAGATCTCGATTATACCGTAATTTATATACTCGATTAAACATGGCGAAATGATAAAAGGCCCACCTATTAATTAGGTTTATTCGCATTTATAGCCTCAGGTTCTTTTGTTACCGGCTCTATGATGATATCACAGTCTCTAGTACCTTAATTAATGCCCTCTGCGCGATTACAGCCAGCGTAAGCGCTCATACCTCGGATAACGCTGATTTATATTACTCGATAATAGAGCACAGAAACCCAACATTTCGCGTGTTCGGCGGACGCGTAATCAGGCCTGTAATACTTCGGTCCTCCACGTGCGTGCGAATCCGGCAGAAGCGACTGCACCGCTGGATTAATCTCGTCTGCATGAACTCGATACTCTCTTGGCGAGTGCATTGCCGCTCAGCGCATTGTGCTTCCCTGTGTATCCCTGTTCGCGCCGTTCCTATTTTCTTCGCCGGTTTGAATATCGCGCTCTCACGGGTTCGTCGTCGCGTCGTAGCGCACGCGTTTTGGCGCCCGCGGTCTGTAGGCCCGCGCGCACGTCGGGCCCGCGCAGGCGATCACGTGGGCCTTTTGTTCTCTCGACGCGCGCGAAGAGATGCAGATTTACGACACAGTCGATCGACAGCGATTCACGAGTGAACACCTCGCGTATTATACTTCTCGTTACGTTCGGTCCTCGAAGCGACTTTTAATCTGTTACGTTATAGCTTCTTCCCTTCGCGGTATAATCATTATTTTAGCGATCAAGGAAGATTAATTCGTGTATTAGTCGATTTACGTGTGTGTGTGTGTGTGTGCCTCGAGGCGACAATAGGGAATTGTTGGGGAACGGTGTCCACGGTGATACGTGACCCGTTCCAGGGCGAGCGCAGCAAGCGGCAACACCCTGGTTGCCCGGGCATCACGCGTCTGGATCCCCAAGACGTTGGGGCGCGCGTGGTGCAGGTTGAGACCACTCTCTGCGCTTCCCGTGACCGGCTTGACCACGCTTCGTGGCTCAACGCCGCGTTTTAGACGGCTGGTTTGTGACGCCAGTCCGTAAGTAGTAAGTACAACGAGATCTCTCGCGATAGGTTGCGGAATGATCATTCGTCGCATTATTAATCGTTCGTGTCACGCCTACCTTACTGTCCGCGTTTAGATTCTATTTAGATAATAAGTGCCTACTTGTCCGACAACTACTGTCGATTGACTTCATTCTTTATTATTTTGTTGTAACGTAAATTTAGTTAAATAAAGAATCCGCTTGTTACGGCTTTTCCCTCTGATCCGTGAGGGTTTTTACGCCGTAACAAGTGTTTGTCATTTTCGCGAAATTTGTATTGTATTTGTTACACCTTTCACTCACTCATCCCCACCCATTCCTAAAAACTCACGACCTTAAATATAAATAGATATATATAAATATATCTTTGACTGATCTATAAACAATCCCTAAAGTTGGTATTCGGGTTACTATTCGATATGCGCAATGTGTAAATCGACTTAACGCTGATGCTATCGAATCATTGTATGCACATAGTTCCCCTGTTCATTACCATTTTCCAACTGATCTGCGCAACCTATTAACTGTGGCTTGTTGACCACTTTGATGCGAATCCGATATCCTCGATGATTCGAAATTGTTATTTAATCACCGGCATGCTCATTGTTTGAAATTTCGGTTTGGAATTTTGTATATCAGGATTAGCCTACCGCGTCACTGCAAAAAAAAAATATATATTAGCTAATAGTTTGAAAAAACTAATTTTACAAAAATGAAAAAAATCTTCTCCATTGGAAAAAGTTATTTAATTAATATTTTCCAGTGGGAGTTTAAAAAAAGAGGTTTGTAAAATTATTTTTTCTTCGTCGTTTTTTAAAAAATTTCATTGGGAAAGACTTTTATCTCGGCGCGGTAATAATTTATCGTAACGAAATATATCTGTTGACCATTTTATTCATTTTCGGATTCGATGGGCCACGTTTGGTCAAACTTGGTGATAATAATAATATTATATATGAGGTATCATGTAGGAAGTTGTCACCGTTAATTGACAGGGTGAACTAATATTCATGTGTCTATAAAAATATTCGCATGAGATAACAATTCATATTTGCAACTCAATAGATTCCACGCCTACAATTAATTGAAAGCTGCCAATTTTCTCAGTGCAGATTTCGACTGATGCACGCTACTTTAACATGATATATAATTAAGAGTGGATTAACTTGATTTTCTGGTGATCAAGTTCAGCCATTCGTTTTCCACTTGCGAAAAGCTTGACCGGGATCAGAGGCGGACTGGCCGAATCACACCGAGATTATACGCTCCGCTATACGCATTTGGCATCCCGCCAGTTTTTCAGTCGAGTGTACGATTCACCCTCGCATCTTCGGGAACAGCGAGCGCGAAATGCTCTCTGCTAAATTCTCGCTCTGCTCGCTAAAGACTAATGCGATTATCGAACTGGTTCTCTGGGATACTAATGCCCCTTTACTCGTCACTCGTTTAAGCAGAACTCGTCGATAGTTAATCAAATTACCACCAGAAGTCAGCTACCTCATTCTGTCGGCTCGTTCCTTGCTTCGCGTTCGCCGTTCCATCAAAAATCCCTCCTTTTCTTTTCCTCTAAAAAATGGAATAGTACTTTATGACACTAGTGCGATAAAATTTTTTTCTACGAGTGTCATTGTGTGGTAAAGGAAGCAGAATATGATCGTTGCAATCACAGAAGTGAAAAAAAAGCACTTATCACATGAGTATCGTACGAAAATTTATTTCACAAGGTGGGAAATTGGGAATTTACGCGAAGCGTGCGTAAAATCGCGTTTCTCGCACCAAGTTAAATAATGGTATATTATATGCGAAACGTAATACGTTTTTTTTTTCCCGATTTCGCTAATAAATTTCTGCATTCGCGTGCTTACAATTCAGACGCAAGGAAATTTTCTTTTTAACACGTTTCATCACACCTGTCGGGCAGGAATCAAGTGTTTTCCTCCCTGGCGACTGATGAAACTGTGTTGAATATGTGTCAGAGGTAAAAAATGTGCGATCTTGTACAAAATGAGGATATTTTAGTGGGGGAAAAAAAGTACATTCCAACAATTTGATGAAACAGTGAACTTGAACACTAGGCAGAAAAACCTTCTTTTGATGACAACATTTTATTCGTTAGAAAAATGGACAAAAAAATGAAGATTCTATAAAATCCGAAACGCTGCACCGATTTTGTCCACACTCAATGCAAATTACCACCGGAGATTCGGCTACTTCATTTTGTCGGCTCAGTCACGTTTCTCGTTCCCTCATTCCATACAATACACCCCCAACCCTGTTTTTTTATTTTTCGTTCCGCACAGAAAATAAAAAATATTTGTTCCGTTTTTTTTCCCCCAAAACGCAACGGCTTGATTGAAAAAATCTTTTTGTAAACAAGCAATTTTGGAGTTTCGGTTCTTTACAAAAGCGAGTAATCTCATGGTCACAATTACCGTGCCGGTACGAAATGTCCGTTCAACGACTTTAATGTTCGCCATTTTTAATTGGAAAATATTTCCGACCCCCGCAACCGCGCTTTGGTATTTTCTCAGTGGAACGTGAAGTGATGAAAAACTTGCTGTCCTGTATATACGCTGAACGGGTGGAACTCGGCGTGATAAAATGCAACAGTATATAGCAATACAGCTGTGAAAAAAAAAAAAAAAAAAAAAAAAATCGTTAATTTCAGAGCTATTTTTCCGGGTCTTTCGGCCTCGTCGAATAGATACTTGTAAATATATATCAAATTGCTGCTACGCGGAGAACTGGTGAAAAAAAAAATCCGCTTCGTATTTCGATCGCAACGCTCGCCCATATCCGGTGTTAAAAATCAACCCTACGCCGTGGAGCTTTATCACTCTGCATGTACATCCGGTGTAAATAGCTGATTGATGAGCGGGTATCAATTTGCGAATAAACGTCAATACTTTCAACACGTTTTATTCGATAACAGATGAACGAAATGCAATGAAGTTCTTTTCGGATCCCATTTCGATCATAACCCTGCATTGATTGTTACCGCTTTGGTGATTTGCGTCCACTCGTCTCCAACATAAATGGGCTGTAATGTTGGAGGCCCGAATTTAAAAACGAAAAGGTTTCCTATTAAAACAAACCGGTCAATACCACCTGTACAGGATTCACATCTGACTATAACAATGAATTTTTAGTGTCAATCCATTTATGCAACGAAAATATTAGGGGGCCATTAATCCGAAGGGTAGTTTTTCCCGAAGGGATCATTCGATTTGACCACAATGAGCCTTAAAATTACCGTGAAATATGTACATTTTAATTCGGTCCCCTTAACATTAACATTTTTTTTATCTCTCGTGGATGGCCTGAGTGACGATGAAGATAAAATGTCCACAGCTAAAAAAATGTCACCTCATGTTTAATAATGCAATATTTGTAATTATCGGAAAAACACTCGATATGTATTGGACATTTTTATGCATATAGAAATATATATGTGTATTATAGATCCAATGTAGCGGAGTACGCATGAATAATCTTGATAACATTTTATTTATTATTACCAAAAATGTTCACAGTGCGATAACCACACTCGGTAATATTAACTTCTAATAGTTTGATAAAAACCGAAACAAACAACTCCAGAACAAAAACAGTGGACCATTTTATTTGGTTCCTCTCTTGAAAGTCTAAAAAGATACAAAGTACTGCGCACCGACATCAAAAGAAGCCGCAGCTTTGGCGGAAATAATTGTTTTATTTCTCTGATCTAATGCGGCGCTGAAAGGATTTCTTCCTATTATTCAACAAATGCGACATGCTCGTAAAAGAGCCGCTCTGTGAATGGCTGTGCGTGGTAAAAAAGTTACGTATCGACAAAAAAAGTCGTTATACATTCATGAGATGAGAGCCAGCGAATATTTTCCTCCTTCGAAGCGTTTGATGTATTCGACGTCCGGAATATTGCAGTGACGATTATTATTGCAAAATGTGGCGAGGGGCTTCGGAGGATGCACGGAAAATTTTTTCGTTCGCAAGATAAATTCACTAGGTTTTGAAGTTTATAAGTAAATCGGTGAACCAAATTCTTTGGTTTACTGGATTAGTAAATGAAATTTATTGGTTCACTGGTTTAGTGAACCGAACTAATTGGTTTACTCCTTCACTCCGAAATTCACGAGTTACAAAATATTTTGCAACGCCATCAGAAGAAGCCGCAGCTTTGCTGGCAATTATATTTTTATGTTACTTTGATCTAACGCAATGATATAAAGACCTTTTTACTTTTATTCAAAAATCCGACATGCTCGTGAAATTGCAGATTTTGGTAATAAAATAACGTATCGAAAAAAAAAAAAAAAATGTCTTTATGCATTCACGAGATTTAGACCCAACGAATTTTTTATTTCTCAGATGGCTTTGATGTCTCTGACGTCTGCAATATTGCGGTGACGATTATTATTGCAGAATGTGGCGAAAAGCTTTGGATGACACGCGAAAAAAGGGTTTTACACCGAAACGTTTTGGACGTGTGAGGCTCTCGTGTGAACTCATCCTTTCTCTTTTCCTCTCCATCGCCCAGCCTCTCTCGTAAAAGTACCCTGGCAGCTTATACGACCCACGTTTTCCGTTTACTCAGCAATTTTTCCACCAGAGCCAAGTCATAGATAAGCTGTAAGCTCGAAGGCGGTGGTGTGCGCGTTCCGCAATCTCGGCTCTAGTATATAATAGAAAATTTTCTATATATTAAACCTCACTCACGATCCTGGTGTCTGTTTTGACTTTGATCGCTGCGTCTAAATGAAAAAAGGGAAGAGTCACAATAATTTCACAATAATTGGGAAAGTTGTGAAGGTAGCACAGCCTAAATACGCCCACTCTTCGCATATGGGGTAGGGCATTTCACGGGGCAAGGGGTCAGAGTTTCGCCGTACAAAATTTAGGGGTCGATTTTTATAAAAAACATGGGACCCACGATTTTATTCATGTTTCATTTTGGATCCTATGTCAATAATTCACTCTGACCGCACTATAAGAGAACATGAAATTTTTAAATTCCCATTGTCTTTTATAACTCCATATACGCTTCTCGTTACATCATTTTTTTTTAAAACGCACATTTTTGAAAATTACGCTACGAAATAAAGTACATTTTTGCAACATTATTATGGCTAAATACAGCGATAAATATTTTAAAAAAAAGAACCCTACATACACTTATGTGTTCTGAGCTTTTTCCCAGTTTATTTTGGTCATGGCTTCACTCAGAAATCCAATAATTGAAAAATGCCATGTTACAATCTTGGAAATTGAAATTGGGGCACTAAAATACTTTTCTGTCCAAATAATTATCAAATACTCTTGATGAACAAGATGTAATGATTGAAAATATTGATTGTAATTTAAAGAATTCGAATTGAACATTATAGTCAACGATTATCAGTGATTTGGATGGAAAAGAATTTTCAATTAATTTCCATTCGATTATTGCCCGTCGCTCTTGGTCATATGCATTCCATCATCGTTGATGCTGAACTGGAACAAACTCCGAGCGGGTGACAACGCTCTAACGGATGAATGGTCGAGGCGCGAAGCTGTCCCTAATGAGCTTTATCGATCGATTCTCATCGATCTACGGAACAGAAAGAACCGAACAGGAGAATAAAAATAAAAGGGTCCGGAGCACTGCGAGTGCATCAGCGTCGGGGAAACTGCGAGAGATAGGACAAAGTGGAATTTTCCGAGAGAGGATATGCGCAACTTTCCTGGAAATAAAAGCCACCGGTGTCCCATGAACGTCGAGGTGTTGTGCGCCAATGCCTGGTATTTCATCCAATGCTGGATTTCCGCATAGACGCATCTAGACAAAGATAAATTTCACTGAGTATCAGTGACGATTACGCGTCGCATCTGCTTGGATCGTACCATTGAGGATGAGCCTAAAGGATTTTTCTGTAACTTGAGCAGACCCCGAGAAAATATTTATTACATTTTCATAGCATATTTTTGTATCGTACAAATTTTCGAATTTTCACGAGAGTCTGTTAGAATTTTGGGTACATATTTTTAGGTAATGCTTTTAGGTAATTGACTTTTTTGAAAATTTATAGTTTAAATCCAATTATTCAAACAATTTCTCAAACATTGCGCATTTTTGTCTGACGTTTTCATTTAGTGAAAAAATGATTCAGATAAAAATGAGCAAGTTAAGATAACAAGCGTGTTAAATGTAAAGATTGGAAAAAAAATGGGTTCATCGAAGAGAATAATCGTGATGTTGTAAGTAGATGAATACATGATTGGGCAGACTTTTAATTCCACCAATGTTTGGTTTTTTTTTTTTTTTAAATAGCCGACTACTTTTGTTCTTTTTCCACAATTCGTTGGATTCGAGCGACATTTTTAAATTTTCAGTGTACTTATTTATTCATATGGCGGCTCATCGATCTTCAAAGGCTTCGGCGGTGAATTCGGGTGTTGCTCAATCGATTTAAAAAATGATTCGGCATTGACCATTCCTCGTCTCACTATACCCGTTTTTTTTTTGCATATGTGATATTGAAAATTTGAATATTCAATAAATCGCCGGAATATGTAACTACGATATGCAACGAAATTCCTCCTTTCGGCTCCAACACGATGCCCCGACTGATTGAAAGGAATAACGCTCAACCGCCGGACAGATACATAACGAAACACAAAAATTTCCGCACGAATGTATCAATCAATTCGTTTTTGGTTGATGCGTTTTAACTCACACACAAGCTGGCCATTCCTGTTCACTACTCTCTCCCACAACTGTGGCGAATGTTCATGTTCGTGAAGCATATAGGCACATTCATCGGACTGGGATGGTGAAAAAAAAAAAAAAAAAAATTACGTGTACCGATTTGTCAATTCAAACAAACCTTCCACGCGTGCCGGTATATCGTGCCCGAATAGTGGTCGGTGATTTCGACCAATCGATATTATCGAGAAACGTGCAATCGACCGTCTAGTCCGTCGTACAAAATTTTATTTCATTCCGGACGATGCAACGAGTGATCCGTGAGGTGACACTTTTATTTCGGGTTCACGCCGCTACTGTATCGTACATGTAGGGATGCAAGCTGCGAGAACAGATTGGCTCGGTGTAGGAATAATGAGGGACGTGCTATAGTCTCGTCTACAGCTCCTTTTTGGTTTTACTGTCATCCGTTTCTTCGCATCTACGTAGAAACGAAACTACTCCACGAATTGGTGATTGGAGACTCATTAGCTTATTTTGATACTAATTTTATTGTATTTAAAATTTTTTAATTTACTTTCTTTAAACTTAGTAACAATTATTTTTATTTATTTTACAATCTCTTTGTCTGGATTTATCTAGTGACTTTTACGACACTATTCTACCAATTTTATGATTGGAGACTAAATATAGATTATTTTTTATACCAATTTTATTTCATTTTTTATTTTTTAAATTATTATTTTCAAATGACTAAGAAGCAATTTTTTAAATTCATTTGACAAGCTGTTTTTCTTCTCCTATATAGTGATTTTTACGAAACTACTCCACGAATTTTGTGACTAGAGACTAGATAGTGATAATTTGTAATCGCGATTTCGTTTTTTTTTTTTCCCATTATTCTATTCCATTTTATTTTATAAAGGCGTTTAAAATGTGAAGAATTTTTTTTAGACTTAAGACTTCAAAGCGAAATTCAAAGACTGCACTTTTTTATTTCAGACAATGCTTAATTGAAGGTAAAAAAGAACAAGCATACAGCCGTAAAATGGAATCCATGGTCTACGACCGTTAATAGAAGGGACAAGTGAGCTGGCCGTTTGAACTCTCTTGCGTAACGAGCGTACGCAAACAAGCAGCTTAGGAGAAAATTAATTGTCATTTTAATTAGACTAACGAATCGTTAAAATTTCTGCCTCCAGGTAGACAATTTTAATGACCATGAATGGTCCATTCGTCGGTAATGCTCCTGAGGTTGAGGCTGGTTGAATTTTTCATTCTTCTTTGGAGCAAACGTTTCACGGAAAATAGTGGCCGCATAAGCGTTCAAATAATGATACGGTAGGTGCGATTTTTGTGAAAAAAATGAGGCAAGACGATTGTGGCCATGGAAATGGCCATTCACTCAAAAATCTGTATAATTGTCTGTTTTATAATAGAAGAATTTTTGTTTGAGTGAAATTTCATTTTGGTAATTATGAAAATTGGGAAAAGTGATTATTTGATAACAAATATTATAGTTTCGTGACCGATGTCAATGTTCATCAATTATTCTTAACTGGAGAACATTTATAATCAATCATTTATAAATAACCAGGTGCTAATATTTGTTCTAACTTTATCATGTCTTGCTGTTGGACTTGTTTGATCAAAACGACGTCACCTTAAATTGTAATTAAAAATCACCGAAACAAATTGAAAAAAATCTGCTTTTAAGATTTGCACCATGGAAATTAAAGGACCCACTTTTGCATTTAGTGAACAAAGGAGGCCAAATTACACTCCGTTTTATTATAAACAGAATAATTTTTATAATACATACGTATTGTTAACATAAATTTTTCATCGTACGTGACTATTGTGTTGAGGGTTGTCAATTTTCAATGATGAAATATTTCAAATTCAAAGCCCGATTCAAATGTTATGAATGCGAATATTTACAAATGAGAGAATCATTTTTATTCATACTCATTACACCATTGTAATTTCTGGTTTGTTGAATAAAATCCAAGCCGACGGGAAATGCGATTGGCTCGATATAGCATTGCGAGTGAATTGTTAAGAATTCTGTGTAAACAATAGCCCATACAGGTATGTTGGGCAATATTTTAGCACCGTGAGAAATATTTTTCGACGACAGCCAATCCTAACGCCTCACGGGGCTTCCTTTGAATATTGAATCCGTGATTTACTTTCGGAATGAAAGCGTCAATTGTTACCATCCGCTTGTAACTCGCCGAGTATTTATCCCGTACACATTCTACATCTATTTATTCCGACCCTTTCTCCCTGCAACTTTGAATTCTCTCAGTTATATGATTCGCTTTGGCAAAGGAGGCCAAATTACACTCCGTTTTATTATAAACAGAATAATTTTTATAATAAATACGTATTGTTAATATAAATTTTTCATCGTATGTGACTATTGTGTTGGGGGTTGTCAATTTTCAATGATAAAATATTTCAAATTCAAAGCCCGATTCAAATGCTATGAATGCGAATCTTTACAAATGAGAGAATCATTTTTATTCATACTCATTACACCATTGTAATTTCTGGTTTGTTGAACAAAATCCAAGCCGGGAAATGCGATTGGGTCGATATAGCATTGCGAGTGAATTGTTAAGAATTCTGTGTAAACAATAGCCCATACAGGTATGTTGGGCAATATTTTAGCACCGTGAGAAATATTTTTCGACGACAGCCAATCCTAACGCCTCACGGGGTTTCCTTTGAATATTGAATCCGTGATTTATTTTCGGAATGAAAGCGTCAATTGTTACCATCCGCTTGTAACTCGCCGAGTATTTATCCCGTACACATTCTACATCTATTTATTCCGACCCTTTCTCCCTGCAACTTTGAATTCTCTCTCAGTTATATGATTCGCTTTGGAAAAGCTCTGTATTCCAGGCCATTGTCGATGGTCTTCAACAACGGGAAGTTTCTGAATGATTGTTTGGAAACGCTTATGGCCTTTTCAATGCCACACAGTAATTGTATAACCCTCGTGGGTATTTGATCATCCGCTTTCTCCTCACTTTGCTTTCTGTGCCTCCGCACTGACGAGTGCGAAATGCTTTAGCTTTATAACCAACATTTTCTCATCTCGCGCGGGTTAAGTACGAAGGATAACAAAGTACACCCAAAGGATTTTAACGGCATTGACTAAAGTTGCGTATGGTGAAAGGGCGAGAGAGAAAGAAACGCGAAAGGAAGGAAGGAAGGAAGGAAGCCTGAGCGAAAAGGGTGGAAGGAAAGAGCGCTGAAGAAGATCAATTGCGAGTTTCATCTAGTATCTCCTCTTTGTTTTCTTCACCTACCTTTCTACGAGTTTTTTCCCGCTGGCTATTCATCTTCTCATCCTCGCTTATACGGATCGGCTTTTATTTGCGCTTATTTTCTGCCTCTATTTCAAATATTCTCTATTATTGCTTTTCACTGGATTATGAAGTACCGAGAGAGCAATTACGAATCACCGGAATGTCTGGAATTCTTTGTATGTCGAGGCAAAAATATTTCCACTTTTCTGTACGCTTCCATCAACGAGTTTATCAGTTTATTGGGAAATGAGTAGTTTTTCACCCTTGCAATGATTGATTGAAAAAAAAGTTCTGCTTATATTTGAGAATACGTGGATTTTGTAAATGTGCCAATTTTGGTAATACTGAAGGGAGTGATAAAAGTAAAAAATGTAAAGAAATAAATAGGTAATACAGCTTTTAGTTCTCACTGAAGTCTCAAAGAGTATTGAGAGAAAGGCGAGACGTGGTGAGCAAGCGAATTGCTTCTATGGTCTTGTTTGCATGTAACTTAATCTTTCAGGATGACTATCACAATTTTCTAATTGGCTCTAAAGCCATTTTGCGCATGCTCTTTTTGAGTTACAAATTATCATTCGTAATGAAGACGTCAGTTGCACGGTACTTTTTCGAAAAAAGCAAAGAAACCACTTCCGGTCTTTAGCTGAAAAGTATTTCTGTATAGAAGCAACGTAAAAAAGGAAAAGAAGAAAATAGGTAATATAGTTTTTTACTTCTCTGTGAGCTGTCAAAGAGTATTGAGAGAAAGGCGAGACGTGGTGAGCAAGCGAATTGCTTCTATGCTCTTGTTTGCATGTAACTTAATCTTTCAGGATGACTATCACAATTCTGTAATTGGCTCTAAAGCCATTTTGTGCATGCTCTTTTTGAGTTACAAATTATCATTCGTAATGAAGACGTCGGTTGCACGGTACTTTTTCGAAAAAAAGCAAAGAAACCACTTCCGTCCGTGAAGACGTCGGTTGCACGGTACTTTTTCGAAAAAAGCAAAGAAACCGCTTCCGGTCTTTAGCTGAAAAGTATTTCTGTATAGAAGCAACGTAAAAAAGGAAAAGAAGAAAATAGGTAATATAGTTTTTTACTTCTCTGTGAGCTCTCAAAGAGCATTGAGAGAAAGGGGAGACGCGGCGAACAAGCGAATTGCTTCCATGCCACGCTCTTGCTCGATCCCCAAGGCACGGAGGGTCCGGGTGCTCGTTTAACTTGGCACTGTTTACCGCATTGCGAGATTATATCGTGGTTTATAGTGCACTGCAGCGAATGTTTAATGGAGTGATACAATGGGCGGTGGTACTACACTATCTACGTGGTGGATGAGGCAGAGCTATGCGAACATACACGTATTATGCTTTTCGTATACAGTCGTACAGGAGAGAACATCATACCACGACTCGCACGTGTAGACGCCACGCTCATACAGCATATAAATGGTTCAACGCTGCTGCTGTTTCTACCAGAAGCACGGACCGAGTAACAAAGTCTTGCTGTGAGATGCACGAGAGACTACCAGAGTTCTGATGTCGTAACGTAGTTGTAAGTCGGCGGGAATAATGTTCAGGATGGCGAGGCGACGACACGACGTTCGACTCCCTCGAAAAACAGTGAAAACTGCCGGCAGGTCGATGACCCGGTCCATTGTCCAGCAGATAGAGTATAAACCAACCGCATCTTTTCCCCTACGGTCAATTATGCATTTACGATTTTTTTGTTTTCAATTTTATTGATATTCAGGCCTTTAATTACGAATACATTTTTTTTTTTATGGTAGGGCAGTAGAAATTGTTTTAAACCATCGAACAATTGTTTGTGGTAATTCAAAAATGTGGCAGAAATTTTATATATTTTTGAGAATGTTGTCAGATTTTTAAATCTTCAACGTATTAGTTATAAATAATCATAAATATATAAATGGGGAAGGAAGTCTAATAAAAATTGTGGTTGCTTCTTAGAGACGGAAGAATAACATTAAAACAAAAGAGTTAACATACCCCATATACAACAAATTTACATTTTTAATAAAGAGAAACGAAAAATACTTGGTCGTTTTGATGACATAAACTGATTCCACATTCTATTTATTCCGCCTCGTCCACGACTTCTTTATTGGAAAAAATGTAACTATGTACCTTACTTCCGTAATGAGGTTGTACTGCTGGCTCAGTTTCAAGGAATGATATTAATGAAATAAAAAGTAATTAATAACTTACAGTAATTGCAGAAATTGCGATGACGTTTTATTGGAGGGTTTATGACGAAATTGACGAAAAGTCGTTGAGGCTATCGACGATTTCTTCATATTAGGTCCATCGGGGAAGTATCGGTTTCATTGGAAGTGGTGAAGGTAGCTTTTGAAATAGGATCCGCAGCTGAGTCGGTCTCTGTTATATTCGCGTGGTGGACCATCTCGGACATTTTTGTTGCTTCTTCCGGTCTTTTCCTTTTCCCATTACAACCACTAGAGAATTGGGCGTTTAATGGTGGAGTGAGTAATTTGCTAAACGAGGTATCGATTTATCGATTATTCGTTCTTATGTGCCGCGGTAAATGATTTGGGAGATCCACTCAAACTTGAGCTTCCAATTGACCACTGCAAGTCTCGTTAGTTAGTCCTCTCCTTCCTCCATCGGGATAAAAATCACTGGATATCGAATACAAAAAAAAAAATTTCTCAAATTTAATTTCCTGGATCGAAATGGTGGAAAAATGCATTTTGTAAAATTCCTCTCGAATAGAGTTACGGAAACGCGTGTTTTTTTATCACGAACAAATGGATGATGCTTTACTAATTGAATGGAATACTTCAAATTTTCTCATAATGAAAATAGACGTGAAAAAATTAATATCTGTTTTCCAATTTAACAAATATTCGTTGCATCCAGCGCGATTTCGACTCTGAGTCCTTCAGTTCATTTATGACAACGCTATTTTGTTGAATTCAATTCTGTTACAACGAAATCTCTTTTTCATTAAAATGGTTTTTACTCAGGTATTTTTATTACAATCAGCTGTTTTTTAATTTTATTTCATGGCTTTGTCACGATATATTGAAAAATACCATCACTAATGAACATATCAATGAATATTATACCAACACAAAAAAACGCTCCTGTAGCAGCAGAAAGTACTTTCTACTCTTACAAAATACAAATTATGTAAAATACGAAACTATTGCAATTTCAAAAAATCGATTCCCAGATTTTGATGTATTTCTTATGTTCTAGATTTGAAAAAAGGTGACTTATTTACGTTTGCCCGTGTGTTTGATTTCCGGTTGTCTTGCCGGATATTAAAAAAACAGATATTTAAATGGAAAAAACATTAATTTTTGCGGAACTCGTTTCCCTTAATCGGACCAAGTTTTTGCCGATAGAAGAGGTTGGGGCGGAACGCAGTCAAACATTCGATTCAGTGGCGCTGAAAGCAAGCAATGAACTGCCCTCGCAAAGTTCGTGAGCGGAAACGCTTCGGGTTGGCGGTCCTGACTTGTGGCTGCGAGTATACATCAGGATTGTACTACAGGAAAGTGAAATAGAAGCGTGGGCGTACAGTTTCGATTCTGCAAAGAGATAGCGTGGAATACGATATGCGCTTCGACTTAAGTAAAATTACATTCTCAATATTAAAAAGCAGTATCAGGTGTTTTTGCTGTTCCGTTCACAGGACCCGCTCAGTTGTACTTTCTATTAATTATTCATGGTGTTCCTTGTATTTCTCCTCGGTATTTACCATCATTTGTTACCTCCTCATGAATGAAGCATCCATCGATGCAACCACTTTTCTTTATTCCACATTTTTACACTTATCTCTTTTTATTTTGACTACAATTTTATACTACTATGGTATCTACATGGTAACAATGTTCATTACGAAAATGAATATGTTTTTGTCGGAAGTTTTAATTTTCGTAATATTCTTCACAGCGTATTGGACTTTTCGAAAAAGTTTCGGAATGGTGAAAACAAACGGAGCCGTGAAAACAGTTTGCCAAAAGTTGGAGTGGCTGAGCCGCTAAAAAACGCCTCGAATAATTGAGTGAAATGGCTGCATAAGTTTGGGACTTAAAAAGTCAGTCGATTTTTAATATTAAAAAAAATTGTACGACGTACCAAATGTTCCTTTGGAAAATAATTACCACGATTGTGGAGTGTTAAATACTGGAGGTGTAAACACGAATCGTAGGTTTTATAAGCCGCGTTTTAAGGTCTGGCGAATTGTTTTTGTCCAAAAGTGGAGCACGTGCGAATACACGTTTCACGATCGCTAAAATTCGTCGAAAGTTTCGAAATAGGGACGAGCACAAATTGGAGTAACTTAACGTGGAAATTACGTATGCGTGTTGCCGCGTAATTGGATGAAAATATGCAAAGTATGTACAGAACGAGAACGATACATGAATTATTACTACTTGACTAAAAAAATTAATGCTATAATAGCCCGAGATGAAAAATTGATAAAACACATTTACTTCTTTGCTCGGCTGTTCTTTGCACGTAACCAAAGCACGGAGCGCGCGCGATGCCGTGCAAAAAATTACGAGCGAAAACACGAAGCGATGGCGATCGTATATAGAACACTTTCATATGAGTCACGAGTTCCCTGATGCACAAAATTCTACGATGTAGATCGTATAACGTTTGCTCGCTTGATAGTTGTCATTTCAATCACACACACACATACACACACCTACCATAATTAATCCTACCTATGTGTCAAGGAGTTTTAATTATGGAGTTTCCTCGATAATACTATTTCGTAAATATATACATCTAATTATACAGCTAATTGATTATTCAATTTGTAGAGGCTGAAAATTAGAATTTAATTAACAGAAATTAAAGTTTTGAAAAATCATTTGAAAAAATTTCGGTAACCCTGAAAAATACAATTGACTGGTTTAACTAAATTATTCATAAGCGAATCCGCCACTAAACATTTTTTGGTTTACGAAGAAAATTCGTGCTGGTGTAAAAGGAGAATTTTGAAAAAAAAAAAAAACTAAATAATAGGCTAATTAACCAAATCCCATATACGTTTATGTCCCATGGGGATCTCACAGCTCGGTTCTGGTACATACGTAAACTCGTTTTTCCTGTCCTGAGTCATTCACCGAGCGGGTGATTAAGCATCAATCACAATTACCGCGCAACCTGCCTACCGCGCAGTAGTTCGCGAAGGGAAATCCGTGTTTTCTTTTTGTCCTTCCGTTCCGTTGAGTGAAGAACGCGATCCAAGCAATTTTGTCCATAGCGAGGTTGGTCCTCTCTCCACTTCACCTTCCGACATTTTCAGCACGTAGCGATTCTCGAAGCTCGCGCAATTTCGTGGCAACATTACTCTCAGCCATTTTCCCCGTTATTTCCCTCTCTCTCTCTCGCTGGCCAACCACTACACGATCATATTTCCAGCTCCCACAATCACCGTCGGGGATTCGCTCCGAGGACACAAGAGCTTTCACGGACTCGCAAAAGCCAGTCAGGTTTTCGACCACTCGTGATTTCTAATTTCCTACTACCGGCCGACTCTGAGTGTCACGATGGCAGAGAGAGAGAGAGAGAGAGAGAGAGAGCAGAGTTTGAGAGCCACCCACAGAGCTGCAAAATATATGGCGCTACCCCTTCCTCTGTCCTCCTCCTCCGAATGCTACGCTACGGTTGGCATTTTGCGACGCGCTCCAAGCTGAAATATCCCTTTGTATATCACGTGCCCACATACGGAGACGGGTGTAACACGAAAATAGTAGCCTCCGCTCGCCACACTACAGTCATTGTGGGCGTGCTGCGTTGCCATTGCTGTTTTACGTTGCCCGCCACATTCTCCACCTCCAGATTAAAACGTACGATAACCCGGCTACCGTTGATGCCTCTCTCGTTACCCGCGACTCAATGAACACCGAAATTAACGCTTTTTATCCGACGTCGAACCTCGACGATGGCCACCTTCGAGTTTGTCTTGCGGATCGCTTAGTTTAATTTATTTTTCCTTGTATTCCGTGTTGTACACAGGAGGCTATGGGTTAGTGAACTCGGTGCCAGGGTAAACGAGGTCAAAGCACGAAATTGTCAACCGATTCCCCTGACCCCCCTCCCCCTTTTATCCCGCGTCTCTCATCTCACTTCTGACGTCACACGTCACTAACCTCGATTTTCCAAACTTGATCCTCTTCGTCTCTCTCTCTCTGTCTCTTCGCGAGGATCCTCTTCCACTTTCCAGCTCGTTCATTCGCTACTGAGCGAGGCGAAAGATTAAATCGACGAGATACAGAGAATTTAATGCGGTTTTTCCCCTCCACCGTTTTCTCGGCTGTTAGTGCTTTCTGCTCGCTGGCAAAGACGATATCGCGATTCGAGATTAAACGTCGTTTTCGGAGGACTCGGAGCTTGCGCACTCTCGGCTCTCGGTTCCCTTTGCTCTTCCTCATCCTCGTCGTCGCCTTCCTGCTGTTCCATGACTCGCTAACTCTCAAAACTTCCTCTTCCTCCTCCTGCACTTCTTCTTCGCAGAAATTCTTCCAATCTCTTCTCCATTTTCTCGTCTTCGCCTCTTTTCCTATATATGCATATACAGGTATATGTATAGATATATATATAGGGGTATGTTCTTGCATTGCTTTCCGTCTCACTTCAGGAAAACTCTTTGGTCCCTCTCGCTCTCTGCGCGTCTCATCTACGTGAGTTCTTTGTTTTCTTCGACTATGGAAAGTTCCCGGGTCTGAAGTTCCCCAGTATTACCGGCAGAAGAGCTTTCGATTCGGCGTTCCGAGTTCTCGTCTCACGTCATCAGGCACTGCGACGCGAAAACGAGAATAGAAAGAGCTGCGAGGGAAAAAGATCACGTTTTTTTCTTTTCGCTTGCCGGGATGGCTAAAAATGAGCTCTATTTTACGTCGTTCCTTTCGTTTATTGGAATCGGGATTGATCGAGGGTCTCGATAAAGACGTCCGAGGACCGGAAGTGGTTCCGAGGGAGGAAGAAGTATTGCGCAAGGGCCTTAATGTCGACGATACAGTGATCGGCTATTTACGCTTGCGAAAATCACAGCTGTCGAAATATTTTCGTTGCACTGTGGATAATGATTTGGGAAATGTTGTTTATTTTCAATTTACAGTCCTGTGTATTTTTTAGTTCCATCCACGACTCCAATTCAACAGAATTAATTATGATAATTTTGGTTTGTTTCGTTGTTCAATAAAACTTGAATACATTGAAGAAAATGAAGTATTAAAAAAAAACATAATAAATTAGAGTAAGTATTTATGTATTCACACCTTTGCCTATAAAAAATGTTAACAGTACCATATTGTGTCACCACAAAGTTAAATATTGATATTTATTTTTTTTAAAATAAATTCATCCCCTGAAAGTGATTAATCGATTTCGTATATGTGAAAATAAATGTATTGTTGGCTCAGGAAACCAAACTATTGGTAGAATATGTACATTTAAAATATACATATGGAAAATGTAAATATTTTAACAGCTTTCTCGCAATTATTGTATATAAACGTATTTTGTCGATAAAATGATCTACATTTTTTTCGCTGCAAAATGCTGCCAATCTCTGTGGTGCCTGGAAATCTGCCTTTCACTTCAGTTTTTTTTTTTTTTTTTTCTGTACAACATTCGGCTCTCACACTTTTCCGAAAGGACGAATCGCAGCCACTTCACAATAACCTACAGGCCCGATTCGATTTATTGCACGTTGCGAACGTATGTTTTCCGGAATTAGTATAAAGTGGTATAACGGCGGCTGGATGCCGGATGGCGGTGGTCCGGTCGGTCAATTTCCGGTGGCAGGAAATAATTCATATACGCTGAAGCGAATACTGGGTTTGCGCGTTGCGGTTGCGCTCGAATAAAAAGAAATAGCTGCGCGAACCAGGGACAAAAATGGAAGAGAGGCGATGGAGCGCGGTCGGCACAAAAAAGACCACAGCTCCATTGTGTGGCTGATGGACACAAGACGATAAGATCTTTCCACAGTTTCCACCCTTCGCGCTCCAGTAACCCTTAAAAAAAAAAAAACAAAAAAATGGCCCGCACGATCTGGGCAATGATTTTGCAATTTTTTTCACTTTCAGCTTCAATGTAACCTTCTGTGGAACACAAATTTATGTCACCCACAATTTTTTTTCCTAAACCATGAGATAGGTGTAGATGAAAAATTTTATTCTAATAATTTATATCACCCACAATTTTTTTTCCTAAACCATGAGGTAGGTGTAGATGAAAAATTTTATTCTAATAATTTATATCACCCACAATTTTTTTTCCTAAACCATGACGTAGGTGTCGATGAAAAATTTTATTCTAATAAATCCAGTAATCCGTGTAAAAGTCACCGACATATTGTATTGACAAAAAGAATGTCTGGATGTTCAATATCATGCAACGTGAGTTTTTTAAATTGACGATTTTTTGTCCTATGCATGAATGAAAAATGCCTCAAGCCCGTCTCTATGGATGGGAATTTTTTATTTTCGTTACAAAATAAACCGCAACGTTCGTCGTTCAAGAATTAATATAGAGATACATTCGAAAACGTGATTTTACGTTGTGAAATTGTCACGTTCGAGTCAATACACGTAATAGCTTTTCGTGGTGCTCCACTCTGTTCATTTTTTTGTTACTTTTTCAGAACGAAGGGTTTATAGTACCGATTGATTGGTGAGCGCAAAATCCGATAGCCTTTCGTGAACAGTTTTAATTGCAGTTTTTCGTGAATAAGCCACCAGGAAATGTCACATTTTTACGGGCTTTATCATTTGTAGAAGGCATTTTTTTGATGTGACGGTTTTTCAACGGCATTGAAATAAATATCTGATTCGTTATCAGCTGCCCTATACGGCAATTCCGAAACGGATAGGCCGCAGGTGGTATCGCCAATCGCCACAGATTTTTTCATACAATCTCCTCTGTGAAAGTCTGGCTTTAAAAATCAGCGCCATGGTCAGCGCGGTGTCCATATGGGGCCGATGACTACATCAATAGCTGCTGTTCAACAGCTAGTGCCAATTTGCGTCAAAATTTGCCGCACAATTCACTTGAAAATAGGACAATAAAATTCAATGATACTTTTTTATATTTATGTGTGCCATTTTTTCTCTCACTGATGGATAATAGATTTTGTCTTTATCTATTCAACTCGGAGAAAAGTTTGAAAATAAATTTTTAATAACGTTTAATACGTTCATCCAAATTCGCATATTAAATTTTTTACAAGTGATTTATCCACTGATTTCCCAGTTTCGTACAGATCGACAGACTGCATTTTAAAAATTCAGCCTTTGTTATATCATTCTCGAGGCCATCTTCCTCGAAATTTCCTGTATTAATAGAATTAAAAACCAAGCTAACCACAGTCATGAATTAAAAGCCAAGCAAACCGCCGGTCGACATTTTTTTTAATACTCCGGTACAACACGAAGCTGCGATAATGCAATTTATGCGCCGGCTTCTCGAATATCCAGTGAGCATTTTCAACGTTCCCCGTGCAAACTTATACATTCGCATTTTTTTTTTTTTCAAGCAGGGTTTTACGCTCGACTTTCGCCGAAGTTTTTCGGGCGAATATTTCGATGTAACCAAATTATTCACGCACAATGCGTGTACAACAAATATATACATATATACGGTCTGTTAGACATGCACGGTGATGGAATAAAAATGAGAAGAAATTATGAAAATTGTTTCTGCTCACGACGCATTCTTCTTATCACTTCGGTCCTGGTCTTGTTTCCTTTTCTCCTTTCATTCTGAAACATCCTCAGCATCGCTTCTGTGGAGGCTCCGTACGTTCTCAGGCATGAAAACGGGTACGTGTAAACAGGAGCGTTGCTACTGCGACGCTTTGCCGGCGACAGCAACATTTTCCGTTCTCGGCATATATCTTCAGCCGTCGAGCGTACGTCACTTCCGTTAATTCAGTTTGATGCGTTCGCGCGCTTCTTCACTCTCATTCGCACGGCCAGCCTGCACGGGCATTACTACTTCCGTTAATGTAACGTGATTAAATCGAGTGTGAGCTCTTCCTCTTTTGACGTCCCTTGACGTTGATGGTCTGAGCGCGACGCCCGTAATAGACGATGCTCTCATCGGCAAAAGGAAATTTCCCGGAGAAGCCAATTTCGACACCGGGAACGTAATTCGTATTACATATATTTTATCTACTTTATCTTATCGATTATTTTATAACGATAGGTGTTGAATTTTTATTTGTTCAAGTTTCTATATAGGGGTTAAGTTCGAGAGCAAAAGAAAATTTTCCGGAGAAGCCAATTTTGGCACAGGGAACGTAATTTGTATTACATATATTTTATCTACTTTATCTTATCGATTATTTTATAACAATAGGTGTTGAATTTTTATTTGTTCAAGTTTCTTTATAGGGGCGAAGTTCGAGTGCGAAAGAAAATTTTCCGGAAAAGCCAATTTTGGCATAGGGAACGTAATTTGTATTACATATATTTTATCAACGTTATCGTATCGATTATGTTACAAAAATATTTTTTTGAACAAATGAACAAAAAATGAACAAATTTTGATTTGTTCAAGTTTCTTTATCGGGGTGAAGTTCGAGTGGAAACGAAAATTTCCCGGAGAATCCAATTTTGACACCGGGAACGTAATCCGTATTACATAGATTTTATTTACTTCATTTTATCGATTATTTTACAATAATAGACGTTGTTTGTTGATAGTGAATTTCACTCAAGTGCATGTGCACGAATATTTGGATTTGCTCAATTTTCTTTATAGGATTGAAGTTTGAGTGTGGAAAGAGGAAAATAAAAAAAAAGAAAAAGGAAATAGGACCCCCTCCTCCTAACAGTCAGAATACGCTTTTTATGTTGCAAACATAAAAACATAAAATGTTTGAAACATAAAAAGCGTACGGACAAAAAAATCGTTTTGGAGGTTAATTGCAGTCATAAAAAATTCTAGACAGCTGTTTTCACAGAAACCAGGCTAGAGCTTTTTTTTAAAAATAAGTAAAAAAAAAAAAAAAATTGCAATGGTGCCACGTTATGTAGTCATTTCCGTCCTGCTCATATCTAAAGTCGACTTTTAGTCGATTTGAATGGGTCATTGTGAAAAAAAATTTGAATTTATCGTTCAGATTTCTGACTTATTGGAAGAAAAAATGAATTAACTATCGTTTCGAATATAGAATAACGATGATATTGGGATTGTGCGCAATTAAGCACGAGATTCTCGACGGTGGAGCTCCGGATCACAACCCACCTATAATATTCATACATAATTTGCCATATCCAGGCCACTGTTGGTTGGTTTGGTCATTGAACAGCTAGCGTATAGCGGAAGAAGCGCCACTAGCAGTGCTCGCGCACCGGCGTTAAAGCTCTAATTACCCACTCGGCCTAATTGCCCACTTGGGAAGCGTCGTCGTCGCTCGTCGTTCGGCAAGCGCGTCCGAAGAACGAGCTGGGAAATTCCAAGAAGGGGTGTATGAGAGCACCAGGATGCTTTCGGTAATTGCCGCTAATGAACGCGGTCGATGTTAAGATTCACCGGAAATTGGTCGGCGATTCATTGAATTCTGATCGTTCCCGTATGTCCCCCATTTCCTCGGAGCTTCTCGCCTCGCGTGTTCCGCCTAAATTAATGGCTTTAATTTATAGTCAGCCTCGATTAAGCATCTCGTATAAAAATTAATCGTAAATTGAGTAGAAAACGTGTAATACAAATTTTTGTAATGAATCATTTTCTTCCGGTGAAATATACTCACCGCAACGCGAACTTATCTCAGTGACTAATCGTTTTCGAATTAATTTGATTATGTTGCTGGAGAGTTTCTCGTTGGTTGATGAGTCGACGCTAATTATGAATAATTAGATAAATTGTTCGACGATATCTCGTCTGGTGCGCGAACAGTTTTTTTTTTTTTTTTTTTTTTTTTCATAAGGTGCAAGTGGGTGACGATAGACGGAAAAGCCATCGAAGCCTTTCCCTGTTGCAAAACGGCGCATTACCTGATAAATCATTAATGCCGTTAATTAAAAACTTTAATCAGCTCCGGTGCACGCGCCTCACCGCACAGCAAGACTAAGTAATTTCAAAGTTGCTACTCCGGGGAGTCGCTAACTAACGATCTTTCTCTTACTCCACCCACTACGCCGCGAGACACCCTCTTATTAGATAGCTCACCTTTCGTTGCCGTCGCCAATCAAGCCACCTTTTTTTTCCGCTCCCCCCCCCTCAGTTCAACGTCTCGTCGAACGAGGCAAAAGAAAAGCGATGCTCCGATGCTCGCTACGGGAAGGAAAATAAATTGGAGTTCATCAAAGTAACGTTGTGGACAGCAAGTCACGGAGCAGTTCACTTTTGTTTCCGCTCTTCTCCTTTCCTTTTTCACCGTGAAGTCGTATAGCTTAACTTCTTACGTCACAATACTTTTTCCAATATTGTAATATTGATATTTTCATAGGAAATTTGTTACGAGTGTACAACTGGCGTTAACTTCGTACCTTTGGGACATACTCTTATGCAATATTTTTATATTTCATATACACTTCAGAAAGTCCAATCTTCACTCGAGTTTTCGTCTTCCTGAACAGATTATTCTGTCTCCGCTCGTAACTTGACGAACGACTAAAACCACTAAACTTGCTAACTCGAAACTTTGATGACGTCTTCCTGAGAATGATTTCGAGAGTAACAGCGATTCGCCGACTACGTAATTTCCGTTTCCACTCTTCTCATTTATTTCATCGTTAACTCCTGTTACGCAACTTGTTACATCACAATTTATTTCTTCAATATAAGAATATTTATATTCTTATAGGGAATTCACTGTTAAGGTACTACTCGGGGTTTATCCGTATTTTTCCGAAAGGTTATGTTATGCAATGGTTCAATTTGTTATCAGCATATCATAAAACTGCTTGTTTGTCTCTCAAAAAATTAAGATTAATTAGTCAATCAAATTGATACATAAAACCGGCTCGGAAAGACATGGAATTGCGCCAAAAAAAAAAATACAGATCCATAAATATGAAATTGTACTCAAGTGCTTCATGGCATTTTTCAATTTTTTTTTTCCAGTACATAAAAAATGATTGGGTCATTCGAAGCCAATTTGATAGTAACAAGATAGCTTCCAAGATTCGCTTATCGTTTAATTCGCCATTGTGTGCCTCTTCCGTTTTTTTTTTATTGTGATAGTCTTAGTCAACCAACTTCACGCGGGATTAATGGAGGGTTACTTTTGATGACCACGATTTCGTATACCCTCTCCCGTCTCTCGGCGGCTCTCCGTCGGACGTCATAAAATTGCGAAGGCGTAGAGAACTAGCAGAAGGGTTTGTCTTACAGTGGTCGTATAATACGAAGAGGGACGATCGATTTCTTCAGAGGGTTGAGAAGTTAGGGGTGGTACGGAAGCCTCATACGAATCTGTCAGGCCTCGTCATACAACGAGCCCCTTGGTTGATGATGGGGTTGATACCGGTGGCGTGTCGAACGAGTCGAAGGATTCCCGCATGGCCTCACTCTGGACATTACAAGACTCTCGTAAACTTTATAGTCGTACTTTCTCCCGCTCCGGACTCTTGACTACTTCGCTCCTGATGGTCGCTCTTACGTATATTTGCTCAGGAAAGCTTCAGCAGCGAGCTGTGATTTCTTTCTTCCTCCTTGAAATTACTTGAGGCGAGTGTGTGGCGTAGACTGGATTGGCGTGGTGTTGGTGATTATGGTGAGGGCCTGAGGGATTTCCGGTAGCGCGGCGTGGCTGGCCACCGAATGGACAATTTAGGTTTGTTTTATAGAAAAGGCGTTCCTCGTTGTGGTGTTAAAATGAGACGCGAAAAAGGAGGGGATGAATGAAGGAAGAGAAAAGACTCGAGGGGTTTTACCCTGATTCTATATAAATATTTGTATCCGGTTAAGTATCTAGTGGACTATAAAAATTCTCATCGTTTCTGTTTCATGAGAGAAGTGATTATTTTATCTAGAAGGGCGAAATACAATTAGCAGCCATTTTGTGAGGGTGGAAATTATCTACAGAGAAAAATCATGGATATGTACATGAATCTTTGTGATAAAATATTATGTGTCATATTTTTTTTTTTTTCTAATTCATGTTGAATAATATAACATAAGATTTCTATTATTCACTGAATATATTTCTTTAATATATATTTCTAAGCATTAAGGGGAGGACTCAGGTTCATTTTATACGTAAGACGGTCTTCGTCTTGGTGTTGAAGATGAGAAAAATTGGCAAAGGAATGAAGGAAGAGAAAAGAGACGAGGACTTGTACTCTGATTCTATATAAATGTTCGTGAAGAGTTAATTACCTGCCGGGCTATTATATCTCCCATCGTTTTCCGTTTATGTTCCATGAAAAGGTTAATTACTCTATCAAGGGGAAGAAGTGCGAAATACAATTATTAGCAATTTTAAGTAAGTGTGAGCACTTAATTAAAGCTTCTTTAGTGTGTATTTTATTACAGCGAATACTGAAGCGTAAAAAGATAATTGATAAAGTAACAAAAATGAATGAAAACATTGAAAATAAAGTACATCCATTTATGTAAGAAAATAACATTTTTTTATTGGAATTGCAACGATTTATTAACTATATAATATGCTGTTAAGCACGATTTATTTTTCTCTGTTTGTTCCTGATAGTTTAAACAATTGATATGGCGTGAATGACACGTCGCATATCGAAAATTTATCCGTTCAAAACTGGTATTGAGGAATTGTGCCAGTGTCGGGAACACGTTTCTCTACTTTTCGAGATATATTCAGTTTCCCTATGCACGCATTGTATCTACACAACTGGCCTCACGAGAATACGTGATTTTCGAGGCGCACATATAATCGCAAAACGTGCTACCCATTTATTTGCCTGCTTCGTCGGCAGATCCGCTGCTGCACTACTGCAGATGCTTCCTTCATTCCTTCGCATCCCTTTGTAATTTAAATAAATTTTATATGTAAAACCCTTAATCCAAAATAAAAAAAAATATATATTTGAGGGTAAAAAAGTAGTACAATAAATTAATAGTTGCGTTCATTTTCCTTCATTTTGTTAAACGATATGCTAACGTTGACGATACACATCTCTTACGCACATCGTGAGAGAAACGACAGTTTTGGGGTCGCCCGCGCATACGAGAATAACGCACTAGTGCGAGAAGTAAGTGGAAGAAGGAAAATCGGACCGATTCGCGCATGCGCAGCATTTTTATTGGGTCCTTGGCTGTAAAGCGCTGTTTACGACACGCTCTGCAGCCACGAGAAGTAACACTTTTCGCGCATGCCTTTCATAAAGAAACATTAAAATATCAAAAAGTTCAAAAGGCGATGCTTCGATTATTTTTCTCCAAATGTAATCAATAAGCTCTCAGTCGATATTAGAGCCGAAATTAAGGACATCATTATCTCGAAAATCAGAAGGCCGCAATAAACGGCCACAGCAATTTTTCTGATTAATTACTCACATTCTGAACGAAATTACTTAAACTCACCCCTTCAAGTAAACCCAAACTGTGACGAACTTTCACAAACTTCTCACGATTTTCTATGACATCGTATTAAAAGAAATTTTGAGATTTTAAAAAATATTAATTTATTTTATATTTCTATAAATTCTTGCGAATCGAACAATTTTGTGTGTCAGAAACTCGATGAAGCTTAAATATATTTATATTTCTGTATGCACACTGGTACAGATCAGATTTTTTTACCATACAGCTAAATTTATCATATTGTCATATAAACTTAAAAATAGCGTAGTGCATAAAAATGGTCCGAATGGCTACTGAACCCAAACACTTTCGAAACAAATGAAATAATTTTGATAATTGACTTGATTTAATGGCCGGCGTATAATGGCAAGACCATTAAGGCAAGATTGGTATCGTGACCCTTCGACTTTTAATCCCGCGTTCGCGTACTTTGCCAAAGTGTAAAATATATTGGAAACCCGATGGTGCGATGCAATTTCTTTTTTATCGTTTTCAAATCCTTTTCTTGCAGTGTACCTAAAGCAACCCCTACGGAAGGCCGTGTATACAAAGAATCAACAAGGGTCACAATGGGATCGAGAATTTCTGGAACATCCATTACTCGATGGAATTTCACGATAACTTTTGTATTCCCAGCGATATGAGCCGTGCACTCGACCTCAATCAGCAGACGATTGAGCACTCGTACGTTATTGCTTTTAGAAAATGTCATTAAGTTTGGTGCCGTCGTTGCGAGCTCGAGCCGCGCTTGTAAACATTTTTACCTTTTTCTGGAAATACCCCGTAAATTAAACGGAGTAGTGACGATTTAAAAAAATTCAATTTACACTATAAAAATGTTATAAAAAACGTGCACTTACTTTCAAAAATCACCCTTTACCCATTTTCGAAGGGGGTTTACTTTCTTATCCCATACAAATATCCATCCCGTAAATTCCAAAAAGTATTACCTTATTTCTGTCCGTCGTTCTGTCGTCAGTAACGAACGTGATGAGAAATTTACGTTTTCCGAATAACCAGAGGGAAAATTTCATTTCAACGATTTTTGAATAAAAATATTATGGATATTATCGAGGCCTGTAAATAGTTACCCAAGTTACATTTCGCGAGTAACATTTGCGCTCTGTTCAATATTAGACGGAAATTGCCCTCTGGAACTTTATTAATTCGTGTTTAAATATTTGTTTTTCATTAGCGGAGCTATTGATTAAAAACTTCAATTACAAGTTATTAATTATAAGGTTGTCGCGCAATATGCAATACACTACGGACGCGGAAATGGCCACAACGTGTATTTAAAAAAAAAAAAACGATAGCCCACGGAATTTCAACGTCAGTCCCGATTTTTCACTCCCAAAAACGTATGGTCAGTAAAATTATGTAACATCGCCGATAAATATTCGTGTTAATAGCAGGTTTGAAAAAATGAACGCGAAAAAAAAATCGTTTATCGTACTACAAAAAAAAAAGAGCACTTGCTGACAAAAATGCCCTGCTGCTTGACTAGTTCTTATTTGTCGGTAGTGGCAATTGATTGAAGTACAAGTGCGGCAACGAACAATCGAGATCCATGCGCACCGCATATGTGCCCGAAGTTTTGGTGCAATTTAATGGATATACATATATGCACAGATACTTGGGTTATATTCTGGCATAGTTTCTACGTCGCTTCCTCTATTTACTCATGCCAGCCGGCTCTTCTCGTGTCCGCATCTCGTGAAATGCAATATTAATAATTCCGCAAGCTCCTGAATAGAGAACACAGGGACTAGTAGGAGGTAGTGAGTGTAGAGAAACGAGGAGAGTCAGACGTAGCTGGAAAATGCGAGACTCGAATAGCGAAGGTGGAACGAGGATAGACGTGGAAAGCGCCTGCAGGAAAGAGGGTGTGTAGGGACAAAAAAATGTAGCATCGTTCTCTTTACATACTAAGTACAACTGGCGTCGTCGTTGTTCCCGACTCGTTTTTCCGACTCGTCGACGAAACCCTCTTCTTCTTATTCCATTTTTTTTCCCTCCCGGTTCCTGTTACCACCCCCCTATTTTTTTTCATCCCTTCAACTCGGTATATCCGTTGGTTAAAAATTTTCATGCTCCCTGAAAATACAAGGGAGCTCATGGCAGCAACGTCGCCTTGTTGGCATCCTGTTTCCCGGTCCCCGCGTCCGCGTCACATTCAAACCTTACGCATTACGGATGCGGGGATATTCAGAAACGAAATCCTTACCTTGTTCGTACTTTCACATTGCGACGTACGCTCCACGTCCGCCCCGTTTTGAATACACGTTTCACTTCCGGTTGGCGGTAACAGGTACGTAACGCGAGTGCTCGCGAACAATGGAAAAATGTTACAAGCCACTTTTGGTATTACGGAATATTACCGAAGGCACAAACGTACGAAAATACGTCGAAAAAATTTCGCGTTACCTTCGTTTGGCCGACAAAGGGGAATATAAAATGAACAATGGGTCCTTCGAGTCGGCTGCTCGCGCTCTCGAGAGCCCTGTATATTTTTCTACGTCGCTGTTGTCACGGAATATCGTTGAGACGGAAAGTCATCCACGGAATTAAAATAATTCAACGGCAATAAGAAGAGTGTAATGAACAATGTACGCAGATACGTGCGGTCGAGATGTTTTGCCGCGATTGTTTTCTTGAGGGTTTTCATGGTCAACACAGCGTGGTTAAAAGCCGACATTTTCTGATTTACCAGGCCGTAAATATCTCTAATCTGCGAGAGCGGAAAATCCGGATAACTCATACAGATGCGGACCTGTCCACGGTGTCTTCCATCCTTGGCCTGGCCGCGTACTATCGCACTCACCTCCCGTTGTATCCTTGATTTCTTCCGCTTTCACTCTCGTTGTTTCACCGCGGTTCAGGAGAGAATGGGAAAAAAATTGTGAAGCTTGCGGACTTGTAATATCTGGGAAAAATCCGGCGACGTTGAAAGATCCCCCGAAAAATTGTGGCCAAGGATATCCGGCCCGAGCTAGCATGATTAATATCTGTTCTGCAACTAAGAGAGTGGTCTTGGACGAAAACAACAATAACTGGGCTCTCTGGCTATCAACGCGAGATACAGATATATATATATATATATTTGATTTTCGTACGATTCCCTCGTATGATATATGAACCGGAACAAATTCCTTTCCGCATAATTAATTATGCTTTCTCCTTTGATTATTACTCTCTCATCGTATCAGAAACATCCTGGAGCAGGAATCGCTATTGAAAATAATCGACTTATTGGGTGAATGTATATTTTGACATACTAAAGCCTGAAAAATTAATCTACGAGACTTTCACCCGTACTTCTAATGAACAAAATGACAAAGAGCATGGATAAATTTAATTAACCATTTGTTTTTGCTGGATAAATCAGTATTCGATTAACTGAATCATGTATCTTTTAATAGTTTTTCGCACGTACCCTCAAATCGTACCCTGAATCTACGGCAAAAAGCTCGCCTCGTCGGAAAGTGCAACGTTGCCGCGATCCTTCGGATAGTCAACAATGTGCCCGCGCTTTTTAACACGGATATGGCGTGTTACACGAACATTCTTGCGCATGGTCAGGTTAGTTTTCCAAAACCAGCCATCTGTCATTACACTGGAAACCGTGCACATATTGTGTTGTAAAATTTATGCCTGTAGTCCGGAGATTCTAAAAGCGTTCATACTTTGCAGATTCAATTTTCCTGAACGATTTTTCTTGGACACAACTTGATGGATTGTTGTGTGTTTTTCGACCTTTGACCCGGGCTTTATGTCCCGTATAAATTTCTGTGAAATGTCGGTGAAGTGAAAAAAATTATTGCTGTAAAAGGGAAGGGCTTGTGCAGTCGACTACGACACTTTATGACACGATGCTGTGCGCTGCAGCGAGGAAGTACAAGCAGCGTAGGTATATGTGCATGTATACACACACACACACACACACACACACACACACATATATATATATATATATATATATATAGTGGCCTCCCGCGGTTACAGCCCCTGTGAGAGCTGAGAGCACATCTCTCGCGGGGTAAACTCGATCGCATGCTTTTCGGTTAAACTGCGAGAGCATGGTACACGCGCGGTAAAGTGGGCGGTGTACGAGAGCTTGAGTTGAGATAGAGGGACTGGGAGGAAGAGAAGTATAGCTGCTGGGCAAGAAAGACAGGGAAAAGTGAGAAAGTGGCGCCAACTCATCCTTTATGACTCTCCACTGCAAAGCCTGAACTCGTGTCGAAATCTACCGTACGCTGTCCCTGTCACGTGTCACTGCAATACAACCGAGAACAAGTCAAGTAACCCTGCGATCGAAAAAAAGTGTGATCGAGCTATTGGGGGCTTTTTGATTATGTAATGCGATTTATGTTTTGTCACGGGCCTGCAGGTACAAGTAAACATTTTTTTCTTCATATAAATAGGTATAAATATAAAAAATTCATATCGATCGCTGCATGGTGAGGATTATTGTTACTTAAGAAAACGCGTCGTGCTGCAGAGTTTCCAACATGTCACTGCAATACAACCGAGAACGAGTCAAGTAACCCTGCAATCGAAAAAAAAAGTGTGATCGAGCTATTGGGTGCTTTTGATTATGTAATTCCATTTATATTTTGTCACGGGCCTGCAGGTACAAGTAAACATTTTTTTTTCCAAATAGGTATAATAATAAAAAATTCATATCGATCGCTGCATGCTGAGGATTATTGTTACTTAAGAAAACGCGTCGTGCTGCAGAGTTGCAAACGTTTATTAATATATGAAAAGTTCATTGCCTTATGCGTTTTATAAATATTAATCTATAATGAAGCAATGATGATTGTGCTTCTGGATAGAATAGAAGAAAATTTATGAAAAATTCCATGAGCTTGTATGAAAAATTTTCTTTTCTCTTCAATCGTTATTAATATTCAATATCTGTTTATCAAAGCTGGAGATAATTGTTAGAAAATAATTATTATCAGATAAATAGAACAGTGAAAGATTAATTGAAAGGATGATGATAGTGTGATGCTCCGTTTTGCTGATTTTTATCTTGTGCTTGCAGCGAATACCTATGATAATGAGGACAGTAAAAAAACCGCAACAAGTAGAAAACAGAATTCGCTGTTCCAGCGAGAATTTAGTTGCCACAACGAGCCGTGTTGAGAATCTTTCTATGAAATTTAAAACAAATTGTTAATTACTAATTAACCATTAACCAATACGTAAGTGTACCAGGTTAACCCAATATCGATGGATGTTCGTCACTCTTACGGTGTTGAAGCGGTATCAATATCAACACTGATTTTTCACAGTGCGCGATATTTAATTACGGCATTCATTAAATGCAAAATACTTGCGGCTAAAGTCTCGCGCGTAGTTTGGTGACTCACCGACTGAGGGGTTGGATTTACGTACTGTGTACAGGACGGGGTGGAAATCTGAAAGTAAGAAAGGAAAAAAAAAAATCGGTGGCGCGTTACATTACGTTTTCGGGACTTTTTTTCGAACCAGTACGAAGGCGTTCAATCTCGCATTGCAAAAACTTGGCTTTTTTTTTCTCGAGTAGTTCATTGAGGGCAAGCTTTCCCTTGATATTGCGAGATTCGTGTGCAAAGTTCGAGAGCAAAAGTCGCGAGGCTCCTCGTAAGTTGTTCCTTTGCCACGTATATCGTCCCGGTTGCCCAACTTAGTCCATAAACCAGGTTGGTTTAGAGTGAGAAAGGGGAGTGCAGAGCGCGGGATGGAATGGGGTGGGAGAGTCGAGTCGCGGGCGATAACGCGAGGCGCCATTATCGTGTAATTACGAAACTTAAATTCCATGTAAAATCGCCTCTAATTAACGTTAACGACGTCCGTTCCTCGTTACCTGCGCGGGCACGACGTACATATTATATACTACATATATATGCAATGGTGGTGGAAGTGAGCTCATCTTTTTAAGGCCCGCGAGCGAGCATCCTCTTCGTCATTCTTGGTCCACTTGTTATACGAACGACGAACCGGTAACACTACCTTGCGCTCCCGCAAACTCCGATGTCCCCTCCTGCAAAGACGCCGCAAGTAGAGAGTTTCAACCCCCTCGGCCGCCGCTTCTCCCCGTACTTCCCACGCTCGTCACCGCCCACATCTTCGATAGAGTTCTAGCTTACTCAAACGATGGACAAACATGCACTTCTGCCTCTATTACAACTATGTGGTTCGTCTTCGGATTATTAGGGGAGTTGGCAACAACAACAACAAAAATTAGTAGTCGAGGCAACCACTTCCAGCTGATGTTGCGCCGCGTATTAGTCACTGAAGCTAAATTGGAATCGCGGTTTCAAATGTTACTTTATTACTTTATTAATGAGGTTAAAGTTCCTTGAACCAACTGAGTTGTTGGCGCCGTGCCGGTTGCTTATCAGGAACGATTGGTCATTTTACAAAAACGTGTCTTTCCTTCAGTTATACGAACAACGAATCTTTAACACAACTTGACTCGGTCTTCCTCACCCCCCGACGCTCTCGGTTCTCTGTCATCTCCTCAGGCAACGTACAGAGTTTCAACCCTCTTGCCACGTCTCTAACCGCCCACATCTTGGTTAGACTTCGACCTCACTCGAACGAAGAACAAACACGCATTTCTCCCTCCATTCCCACTATCTCCTTCACTTGCAGATTATTAGAGAAGTTCACGGAACACAGTAGTTGTGGCAACCAATTCCAGCATATGTTGAGCCACGTATCAGGGACTGAAGTCAAGTAAGAAATATGTGGACGAAATTTCGCCTTTGGGGACGGATTACATGTATACGGAATCGTACAAAGTTTTGAGGCACGCAATTTTTTAATACAAAAAAAGTGAATTTTTTAATTAAATTATTCCGTATCTTGTTGATTGAATTTTCTGTTGAGAAAATATTCTCGTGTTGCGTTTATTGCCAATGTGACTAATATTCCTGATATTAGTCATATATTTCAGTTATCACCGAAGAAATAATTGTAATGACGGCCCCGATATCGAACGCTTTTGCTGATGCGAATCGAGCGTTGATACCGAGGAGAAGAATTCAGCTGCGGAGGAAATAGACGGGGACAGGTCTGTTTGGCACGATGAGGATGCGAGGCCGAGGACGAGGAGATAATCAATCTAGGAAACTCGACATACAATGGACGCCATTCGACGTGATTGACTGTAGTGGGGGTGTCGAGTAACGCTTGGGTAGAAACCTACTGGAATCACGATAAATCAGCGAGGTCAATCGCGAACGGACCCCAAAACGACTACCGGAAAGGAAGATATCTTTCGAAGAGGATTCAGATGAGAACGAGAAAGAAGTGGGAATGTAAAGGGTAAAAGGGATGAGAAAAGAAAAGAGCTTAAATCATGTGGAAATATCTCAGAGTTCCTTCACGGTCGACAATTTGTGTGGGGATCTCAAAGACCATAAGTCTTTTGCAAGGACTACGCTTTGGATACCGTCGATTATTTTATTTTTATGCTTTAACGAAACTTGCAGTTTTTTTCTGTTTTTTAAATTCAATTAACCCAAATCTCATTTGTTAATTCTCATTAATTCATCTCATTGAGGCAAGTTTTTTGTATTTGCATTTGTAGAGTTCAAAGTGCACAGCTGAACCAAAGTGGTTTTGTATAGTTAAATTACCTCTGTAAGAAGACTCTACTTTGTGTGAGTACCGGAGTCAAATTCCCTCTGTAAGAAGACTCTGTTTTGTGTGAGCACAGACATTTCTATGTACGAGCTTTCGCAGAACTTACGAGGCAATTTTATACTTTAAAAGTGCTTTGAGTGGAGGCTGAAGTTAAAATGTGATAACTAATTTGTAGAGCGTGCAGAAAACATGATTTTTTGGAACGTGCTGCACAACGCTTCTTCTCAATGAATGGAGTATCAATGAATACAAGTATTTCACTCACTCGTTTCTTTGGAATCACTGCAATTTTATTTCTCAACGAACGCTTTGATGTAAAAGTGATGAGCTGGCTTATCAGCGTTATGCATGCCCCTTAAGAGTGGTCATGCATAGCGGCACAGTTACGTCCATGTATGTCAGCTTTCATCCTGTGGGACCGGAATTTCTCACTCTCCCATTCTGTGTCAGATTTCGGATCGAATGCAGGAGAAAACGAAGTTAGGAAAATTGATCGATTTACAGACTGGGAAGTCATACGTGTCTAGTCTCACGATTTTCACTTTTCAGCCGGGCGTTATGCATTTATGTCAATCTCATGTAAATCCAAGAATTTGCTCGTTGATATACGAATCCACCGGTGAATGAATTTGTGGAAAAAGTGAGAAGCAGTCTACAGATGCATATGGGGGTGGTTCGAACTTTTCACAACTGCATTAGACACGGAACGGGACTTGAGCATATAAGAGCCGTAGCTATAAACGTGTCTACGTAAAACTACTTAGAAACTCCTTCTTATCATGGCTTCCATGTCGAGCTGTGAGAATAAATTAAATTTTCTATTCTTTGTACGATCAATTTATCGGATTCGTAGGTCTTTTAGTATGAACGTCGAGTAAATCGATTATGAGCCAATAAACTTTTATTTTCTAAAGAAAAAATAATACTCATACCAAAAAACATAATTTTTCGGCAAATTACACGCGGGAAAATTGTTACACGAATTCCTCTTTTTAAATCCAATCGCAGAAAAATATTCGGATTTTTTTAATAACCATATTTTCCACTATTCCATATCTGAAATTACCAAAATGGCAATTGAAAGCAACGTTTTTGTTGTTTTACAACGTCCCGTTGTCTACTCTCAGTTTCAACTCAATATGGCTTGAAAAAATGTAGTTCTATTTTTTGTTTGTACTTTAATTTGTCGCTCTTTCAACACCTTTAACGTCTTTTCTGTGTGGAGAGTGCCAGTAGACATTTTCTTCGTATTTCGCAGCGACGTCTTGAAGCAACACGAAAAGGTTGTATTGCGAAAGGATATCCTTATGCGAGCGAAATATGTGAGGCAGCAAGCCCTAGGCGAATCAGTGAGATTAGTTCGCCGCAGCTTTCCACTGGATTTGACCGGCATATACAGTTGTATCAATATCGGTTCTGAATAATCCCAACAGATATTGCGACTACTACCTCGGGGGATTTAGCGGTGCGCCGTTGCTTTTGCGAAGAGAAGCAAAGACACACAATTCAGCGATGAATATACTCTTTAATAGCGGTATCAGATTTGTTTTTTTTAGATTCGTAGAAATGGCATTTTCTGCAGGATCGAACTCAATAGGATCAAATCTTCATATATACTGCTTTTCCATAGGTTTCTATGATATCTGCGATGACGAAATTTTATACAGTTAGTGAATATGATACTTCATCGAAGTCTGTATTAAAAATCGTCATTACTATACTTCTCGTATTGCAAGCGACCTCGTCAGGCATTTTGTGCAAAAATCTTGCTCATGGCTACACTTTTATATTTTCCCTATTTCAGATTGTTTTATGATGGTACGAAGGAAATATTTCTGTCATGTTTCACATGCGTGGATATTACGATGGTACGTTACATTTAGCCGCGAAATACATACCTTCCCCTAATTTTAATTCCGATCGAGCTTACTGCCAAATTGGCCCGTATACCAGATGAAACATAGCAGAGTTGAATGCTCGAAATGGAAGATGTGCAAGCGAGCTGTAATATGACGTGCGTCATCGAGTTTGCATAATCACAGTTCGGGACGTTATGCAAATATGCCAGTATTGCGTGTTACAGGAGCGAGAGAATCGGACGAGCGATTCGATAGCCCCCGGAATACCGTCCGTACAGTTCGCGGGGCTTTTGCATTGTAGATGGTATGTGCTTCACGACTGTCGAACGGAACAGAAACTGAGAGAAAGCCATTCTCGAGTTACCTACCGGCTCTGGATTTGCCAATGGAATACCTGCACGATATCTGCATTTATGGATTACGATTGTAGTGCTGAAAAGTTACGAGGTACGGTGACTACGAGTATTTCGCCAATTGGCAAACAAAGGATGGCGATAAATCCGCAGAAGAAAGATCCGGAGATACCCAAAGTAACAAAAAAAAAAAAAAAAAAAAAAAGAGAGAGAGAAAAAATGTATTGCAAACATTTTTCCGCGAGATAAGTCTTAAAGAAGCGAAGCTCACGTATTCGGCGTACATGACACAGATTTTCCTCGAAATCTCGGCCAAGGAAATTCTCCAGTGAACTGGGATTGCTTCAGTCGCGAGGACGCATCCAGAGATACTCGACTCTCGTTTCACTGGCGAAGCACCCCTGCGGGGAGTTTATGGTATGAACTCACCACTGTGGATTTCTCGGAGCTGGATTTAAAAGTCTCGGGATATCTGGATGTCTCCTCGCGTACGTATCCACTCCTTCGCGAATTCATTGTGTTTCACGATTATATGTATACATATGCATATACCCACATATATATGCATTGGATTTTTCCGGAGACGAGCGCGTGCACAAACGTACCCCCGCATAAAGAGTCCTTTGTAGGTTGATGTGGCTCTGCACATTTTTCGACTGAACCCTAATGCAAACCTGGTGTGTGCAGCACTCGAGGAAAGGGATAGAAAGAAAGGTACTGTGTTGCATATTTGCATCTTCTGGCATCGTTTCTCGTGATCCTACGTCTTCAACCCATAGTCGGTTTTCTGTGGCTTCTGTTAATAGCAAACAAACACAAAAATTACTGTCAAAGAGGAAGGCTATACAGATGAGATCGAGAAAGAGAGAAAATGCAGAGGTAAAATCCCTACTTCATAGTCTAGGATGTAAAAGGAAGTCCTAGGTCGTACTTTTATGCTCTGGGATGTTAAAGTACGAACGACTGAGCATTCACAGCGCCACTCAGCGCCACTCGGCAGAAGTATAGTCAGCTGGGTGAATTTCGTCATCGATAATAACAAATTTTAGCACATTTTTTGTAGGGTTGAAAAAGCCACCTTCCGAACTGATGACGATTACAGTTTTTGATGTTTTTTTATTTTGGGATTGCTGGTAAACCGGATATTGATGTATATACCGGCACTCGGTTGGACATCATTGGGGGAACTCATTTCCTGACGAGGAGAATATTCTTTTGGCAGAAAATTTCATCGGTCCAGGAGACGAGCGCACACTCAAACGTTTCCGGAAACAAGAGTATGCTCCAACATCGGGTATGTCGCGTAAAGACCGCTTTGTGGGTCAATGTGGCTCTGCACGTATTTCGACTGAGACGTAATACGAACCTGGTGAGTGCAGGACTCTGAGAGAGAAAGGAACGTACCGCGTTGAATATTTCCATCTTTCCGCCGTGTTTCCTCGTGTCTCTGCCGTTTTCCCTACCGCTGATACCGCGAAAGTGCGCTGCAGGGGTTCCTTCTGTTCGCGGTGCGGTACGGTGATGCAGTTGCCGTTTGGGTTAACGTACTTACTGGGTCATACGTGCTTGTGGTTCCTGCGATTTCGCGGGTGCACACGGTGCTCGTGGAGTCCTCGCACGTTTGAGCAAATTTTGAGAAATTGAAGCGAAGCATGCGGTCGGGTGACGAAGGTCAGCAATCGTGGCGCAAGTGAGGGTACAATAGCTAAGGGCTATTCATGCCGTTAGTTTAAAAGTGAAGTTCTATCTTTTTTGGAGCTATTGTCACGACCGAGCCAATAAAGAATATCCGTATTTGGTTTTCGGGCAGGTATTATTAATAACGAGAAAATAAATGCCGCCACTTGATACACTGATTAGATCTGGCTCGTCGCTAGTAAACCTGGTCAGGTGCAAATCAGGCCCTGGTCGGGTATCATCAACGCCATAATTGCGCATGATTTAATGCTGAAAATTAACTATAAAATAGTTACTACTACAACTTTCAAATAGCTACCCTCGACACAAATGGCCTTGATGTTACATCCTGATATATTTTCCGCTCGAGAAGCACCTCTACAATTTTTCCGAGTGTACTCTGAATGTTCTCTCCCACGTATAAGTCATATACGAAATCCATCTATTTCGCTAAAGTGGAGTCTTCGTTGTGTGCTTTATAATGAACATTGCAGAGACTGTTAATTGCTCGGTGATCCTACTGTACACGTGGGAAGTAGGTGAGAGCGAAATCGTAGAGGCAGCATAGCTGCTAGTAATTTGTTCTCTCAACTTCGCCGAAGCTGTTTTCTCGTTGTTTAACGATCGTCGTTTTCCGCTTCCCTTATTCCGCTATAGAGTTCCTCTATAGAACGCTTCGGCGGGTTTACGTGGGATACGAATCGACGCTCGGTCTTACTGCCGCTAACACGGAGACCGAGTTTCCAGGTGGAGTTTCACACACGTAGCATGTCCGATGGAAATATCGAGGACGCATACTGAAATCAGGGGGTAACTACGTCCGTATACGTGCCTCGGCTAACCCACAATGTTCAAGTGCGACTCCCTCGCTGAGTATTCTCGGCAATGCATCAATTTCTATCATCACTGTAACAAGAATATCTTCGGACTGTGATAAATTCGAGTAAATTCATGTGAAGTTCCTTTCACATATTGCAATAGCTATTTTTGTAAAGTCGTTCTCTTCGAGTGTCACCGATGGTGGCATAAATTTGAATAATACAATGCGAAGTGCATCTTGCTGTGATGTCAGAACTGATTATGAGTTTATTCCAAAAATCCATTCTACGATGTGTAGTATTTTTTAAAAGTGTGTAATAAATCTGGGCATCCCGACACTTTTTGGATATTTGTCAGAAATATCGTGGAGAAGATTTTGCAAAAATATATTTCATGCATTCAACACGGTAATTTTTCTTCTTCTTCATACTTAGCATTTGATCGTTTGACAGTTGAATTTTGGGTGGGAGCATTTTTATATTTAAGGATTTCTATAAAATTGAATATGCAGAGTATTCGTCGAAAGTGGTTTTGTTTCTTGTGATTTTGGTGCGACGGTCGATTGGAGATTCCTGTTTGTTGTTATGCCACAGGGTCGCAGGCCTTAAATGTGCACTACTTGAATTCCATCGCTAACTCGAATTCTTTTCAAGCTCCCGTGTTTCCAGTTGGTTTCTGGCTCTTTCTCGCATTTCTCTCTCTCTCTCTTCCTCGTTCCTCTTATTATTGTTCGCTGAAACGGCTGGTGGCCCCGGCTCATCGAACCGTAACGCACTCGACGCCGAACGTGACCCAAGCTTTTGAGTTCGTTTGGCTCCTTACACTCGCTCACCCCGCGTCTCTTCGTGCTCTTCTCTTCTTGCTCTCCCTCTCGATTTGGCTCTATCGAGATGCGATGCCTCTGCGATGCACCGACCTCTGCACTCGTTGCATTTTATTCTTTGCTGGGAGAGAATAGATGAGACGCGTCGAGAATCCTCAGTACTATGCTCTTTGCTGCTGCCCCTGCTTCTTCAGGGTAACATAGTATAACACGATATTTTACAGTACTGTCCTCGCTCGCGTTCTTCATACTATTTTTCTTGATCGTCGGGTTATGTCGATAAATTGGCGAATATAAGGTTCATCGGCCGATCTCAAAGCTCCTCACGTACCCCCGATAAAGTATATATCGTTTCGGTGCTGCTATGTAAGATGATCCTGCGGTCAGATTCTTCATCTTCAATATTTTGTCATCCATACTCCAATACTCATTTCGGACCCATAGCTGAACGATTGAGCGAAACAGACTTGCATCATTTAAAAAGTACGGACCCCATCTGTGGATAATCCTGAAAATATTTATGGAAAACTTGTTCAGACTTTTTGTCCAAATTCACTGTTTCCTCGAAGGACCGCTTTGCGGAAATTTTCTCAGAATTCACTTATATTTGAAACGCGTCTTGGCGATATTTTGTCAAAATTGATTTTTTTCCTAGAAGGGCTCTAAGATTTTTTGGTGGATATGTGATCAGAATTCGCTTTTTCCCGAAGAACCGTAACGCTTCTTTAAGACTCTTTGCCCAAATTAATTTTATTTTCGCTATCGATAGAAAATAGTTTTTTTTTTTTTATAAAGGTTGAATGTCTTAACATAACGCACCTGAAAGAAACATCTTCAATATCAAGGCTATAGGGTTTCACAGGGAATATGCAATAGCCTTGTTACTAATTTCACAGATGAAGAATTCAATGTCGTCTAAAATTCATCACAGATTTTTCAAGGCGATTGATGTTCATTACACATAGATATAAGCGCCTTCAAGATTAATTTAACGATTAAAAAAAATCGTAGCTTAAACAACACCGACATTATTCCTACTTTGAAGTATCCGAGGGATCGACCCCACATTTCTTTGCGAAGAAAAATCGCACTTTAATAAAGTTACCTATATTCCATCACCGATAAAACTTTATTTCGTCAACGGTGCATCGAGGATTTAGTTTCTTGTTTAAGCTGTTCCCTTTCTCTTTACCCGGAGCGTTGCCTGGCGGCTAATTAATGTGAAATCCTTTGAGGTCGCTTTATTCGATCGAATCCGCGCTATGAGCTCGAGGCTCAGTTTTCCGGGTGATGAAGATGAGAAGACGGGCGGAAACTTGAAAAAGTATAAGTACCGGGCCGCGGCAGTGTAGCGTCGGGAATGAGAGCGAACGAACACGCCCATCGGTCCTGCTGTAGCTGAAACTTGCGAAAGTGCATGGAGAACGATGAGCGCGTCGCGGTACGCGCGGTGTCTGTTCGATTCTCAAGCGATGCCCAGCGGCGCTTTCCGGAAACGGATGCCGCTGCCGTAGCGTCTCGTTATCGTGAGATTCTCTCTCAGACCTATTCTATCCCTTCCCACGGACGTGGTTAGTTGGACCCCCGATAACGATGCATCCGCAACGATCCCACGCGAGAATGCACTTTCTCGGGTACGAAGGCTGGGCGTTCTCTCACTCGTCGTTTTATCTCTACCGAAAACTCCGTCACCGTTGCCAACAGCATAAATAGAGAGCGCCTCTTCTATTATTTTGCTCTTTCCTCGTCACTGATGAGAGGCCCAAAATTCCATGAATTTCCAACCGTGTACGAGCTTTATTCAAATTCATAGTCATTTTAGCGATGAAACATTCAACATCGACCCGAACTAAATGACACTGCAAATGATTTCGTATGAGTGATGGGTAGAAATCGGGATTTTATGAAACAATCGTAATTGTGAGTAATTTAATATTCATTGCATTTCATTTCGTTCGCTGTTTTATCGAAGCAGCAATATTAATTTGTCAGGATAGAGAAAAATTGATAATACAGTGTTCCGAAGTGAGTGGAAAACATCAAAATTCGCAACAGTCCGGTAAAAATAAATGGAATATCTATTTGACGTGGAATGTCCCGAGGGATAGAAATACGGATAAATGTCGTGTAAATGGAAGCTGCGAAATATCAATCGCGGGAGGGAGATGCTACAGATACTTTAAACAATGGTACAGCTCGTTTCGGTTCTATCGATTTCAGGAAAAGCCGAGAGTCCACGATGTGGCATATAACGGGCCAATGGGGTTGGTCCGAGTGGCAATATCCTCATATTACGTATCACGGTGTTTCGCAAAAGCCGCTGGTAGTTTCAGCCCTACACGGTCACTGTGGAAGTTGCGATCTGGTGATGACTTCGAACATTGCTGCGAGGCATCCATTTCCTGTCGCATGTAGCGAGATGAAAGGTCTGAGTGACCGAGTGTACGAATTCCCTCGGAAGGTCGTATATTCTCTTATTCGTTCGCCATTGCAGTCCGGGACTGTATTTTTATGAGAGGGGTGAAAATTTTCGTTATTTTATCGTAGCTCCATATTTTGATGGGAGGACGAAGATTGCATGCGTCACAGGACTCGGCACTTGGAAGGTTCGCATGTTTGTCCTCGTGAATCATGTTTATTCCATGTAATAATATGCCTGTCACGTTCGGATTCGCAATAACGAAGCAAATGGGACGCAAGTAAACGATAGATTGATGGGATGCTCGCTATTTCGCTGTTCATTGCAGCCACAAACTTTTGCCGATCCAGTTGGACATACGATAGAAGGAGACAGTTCAAATTGTCCAGCTCGTTGGCTGTGAAATGACGAGCCTCTGTGTCTGCGGTTGGACTAGCTGCTCGATGTTGGTCAGCATGTGGTCTCCGGTCACTGCGTGCACCTCGTTGAAAGCCCCGGTTCCCTATGTGCAGGCTTGATTCGCCACGTAGCTATTCGCAGCGTTACGTTATGAGCTTAATGAAAACGTGTGTGCGTGCCTGGCTCGCAAGCTTTCATCTTTCTCTTTCCCCTCTCGCGTCCAATAACTCGGGCTTCTCTCATTCAGACAACCACGGTCCGTTACTTCCGGGGAAGTCGCTCCAGCCTCCGGCTCCTCTCGCGGCCTGACGACTCGTACTAAAAAGCTGAAATGAAAATGTATCGTTCGTACGCGCCGGACATTCCAACCCGTTTCTGTGCTCATGCTGTGTCTTCCTCTCCGACGTGTCGTGTCTTCGTTAATTAACAGAAAAAGTGCGATACACGACATCGGGCTACCCCGGCTGAGTGTATTCTCAAGGGGACACCCGTAGACACACTGGAAGGTGGAAAGACGAGGAGGCAAAGTTGAAGAATTATGACTAGACTTGCAACTTTCTTATCCACTACGGCACCTGTTCCCCCTTTTTTTTTTGGTAAGAATTAAAGAATTATCTAAGAAACATTTTTTTGAAAATATTTTTAAGAGTGTTCCAAAGTTATTGTATTTTTTTAGTATATATTTTTAGCAGTGTGCAGTGACATTATCAGGCACTAAACTTAAAAATTTCAATACTGAATCTAATTCGAGAATGGAAGTCAATTCGTTATTCGTAATCAATATAAAATTGTAGCATAAAAAAGACAGCATAATGAAATTTCCGTCACTTATAAATACGGCCTCATACGAACACCGAGCAAGCTTGATTTTTAACAGCATAAACATTGACTATTCAGTACTTTATTCATATTGACCAAGTTTGGATTCTCATGAGCTTTCCCATTTTCCAGAGTTGACTGTGTACACAGCACTCACTGCTCACTGTCTGTTTTCCCAGGATGCATGAATGCTCGATCGATTCGACTGGGCACGAGGTCCTGGCGGAATCACACCTCGGCATTAACACTCACCGTGGGGATTTACTTGTCCACGTATGTCCTGCACTCGCGATTGCACACACAGTTCGATCGCAAAGCTGCTGGGATTTCGCCGGCAAAGGAAGGCGCATGGTAATTGCCACGTAGCGGGCGGAATCGAGATGAGCCAATGAGTTCTGGAACCCTGTGGCTTTCTCTGTCACGATCTCGACATGCTACAAGCACCCCCACGGTGTTCATGTACTTTATGGTTGGACATATAGAACAAGCCCTCGTTGGATACACGAAGCTGTAGCGCCATCGAGAGAGGGAGAGAGAGAGAGAGAGAGAGAGAGAGCGCGGGCCTGTCTGTTGTAACGGTTCTTGTTCTGCCTGACATGTTACCGTTAACTAATGTTGGAACGCCCGATTGATCGGGAAAACGAACAAATTGTGTTTCAACGTAGAAAGCCAGGGGGATGAGTGACCCGAAGCTTACATAAAATCGAAGAGATACGACGGGTGTACAGGATGGTTGTTCCTGTTTCTATTGTTCTCCGTTATTCTTCGTGTAGCCGCTCCATGGTTTCCACGAGTTTTCCCGGTTGCGTACCACAATTTTGTCGTGTCAGTGCAGAGCCCCAATTTGGGATTAGTATGTTGGGTAAATCCGGTATTGTTGGTCAAGTTCTTGTTGCTCGAGGTTTCGTTTGTTGGGGTCTTGTTAGTTGAGATTTTCGTGATCGAGATCTCATTCGTTGGATCTTGTTAGCCTGGGTTTTCTTCGTCAGAGTGTTGCCAGTTGGATTTTTATCTTGGGGCCTTTGTTGGTCGAATTCTCGTTAGATGGAGTTTTGTTCGTTAAGGTTTTGTTTCGATCGGAATCTTATTCGTTGGTAGGCTTCTGCAACAGAGTTTTGTTCGTTCGATCTTGTTGCTTGGGCTTTTGGTGAACGGAGTGTTGTTAATCCGGGGCCTTGTTAGTCGGAGTATAACTGGGCGACGGAAGACAATAAAGCATATAGGTAAGGCAAGTGTATTGAAGGTCTGTTGGGTCGTAGACCAAGTTGCCGTTACATCAGCTTGCAAGTTGATCGAGTGTGCTCCTCTCGGTTGTAACGGGTCTAGTTCTGCCTGACATGTTGCCGTTAACTAATGTCGGAACGCCCGATTGATCCAGGGGGCGAACAAATCGTGTCGCAACGTAGAAATCAGGGGTTTGGCTGACCAGTCGCTTACGTGAATGCGACGAGGCACGACGGGTGTTCCTGATGGTTGACTGTTGTTTCTCTCTATTCCTGGCGCGGCCTTTCCATGCTTTTCGTGGGTTCTCCCGCTCCTGTATCACAGTTTCATTTCATTGTTCCGGTTGTAGAACGAAACAAGAGCCAAGCAATTATCGTCCATCGACTTTTGTACATACCATGCAGCAATACGACGAGATAACCGGGGGCAACCTTCGCGGCTGCGACGGTTTGGACAACAGCAACGTATATCTATACAAAGGCGAAACACTCGTCCATTTGCGAAATACTAATGAATGCTTATTTCCGCGAAGGAGGGAACGCAGCATCCGAATGGAACGAGTATAAACAGAGGACTCGAGTTAAATCCTGGCCGATTGTTCGCGGTGCATTCTGTGTTAGCCAGCACCGGTGAAAAGGCTTCATGGGCTTTGTTCGAAGGGGGCGATGCATGTATCATGGATACATGTGTATAAGGATACTGCTGGAAGACTAAACGATACAAAGCGGAACAATTATGCAGCTGCCTAGAAATGGTATATAACTAGAGACTACGAGTTTTGTGAATTGTAGGCAATTTGCAAGGTATTTAGTGTGTTCCAGATAATAGAACGCAGCTTATTAGCATTACCAAAAATATCGGATGGCTAAATGTGGCGCATAATGATCTATGAACAACGTATAGAAAAAAATGAAATTCAACGCAGCATCGTCACGAAATAAATACATTTATATTTTTCGTCAATTTGACAAAAAATATTTGAAATAAAGTTTAGAATTACGCAGACGGAGTTTTATCGTAGAATAATGTTAATGCACGTTCGGATTTTTTCAAACTCCCCCAAAAAGACACAATAGATAGAGTTCGAGCCATTTTTGCTTATGTTTCATTTTCCATGATGACATTTGGTTATGTTTTCTTCAGGAGGTAAGATGGAGTATCTAATCATTTTAGGTTATTACCGGTTAAGCTCTTGGTTTAAATTTTTGGACTAGATCTTAATCAGTTGCATATGTAATGATACACATTGTGGACATTTTTGGCGCTCCGTTTTATAGGAGTGTAACGGATTGCTTTTTGTGAAAATGAAAATTGTTATAGAGGTCAACAATTAATGTAATTATTAGCATGATTTAGTACGGATTTTAGCGTCGTTCCATCGATTTATTTGTTGCATGATTCGAAAAGTGTGTATCGCGGCATCTCTGCAGATATAGCATACGCTATTATTTATTTAAGGGAGAGTTAATTCTAATTTGATGTACTCCGCGAGTGCAAATGTGAATAACTTGATTGGTCGCTAACATTGAGACCAAATTTGAATGCGTAAAGTAGTGTACTAATGTATAATTGTTTATGTGTCATCGAGTCGCTCCGGTTTGTAAACTGTAGAGGTCCGATGAAGTTAATTAATTTGTCGAAATGTTGCATGTGATTTCGCGAGTATGCACAAACTACGTAGGATCAACGAGATGTGCTAATTAATCGGGCCCAGCCGTTCATCAATATTGCCTCCCTGTTCGACACTTGAAATTGGAAAACTCAGGACTCCTGATGTGCTTCGGGATATCATTATTTTCCGGTCAAGTATAGGTATATAGTATATACTAATCGTTAATCCATGAGGCTATTTTCATATAAAGCTCAATTAATTCTGAAAGTTTTCGAATTCGTTCACTTTAAGTTATTTATCAATTAAAACATCTATTTAGCAGTTGATATTCCAAAACATGAACATAGATACTGTTGGAATAGTCTGTATTGTTATTGGTATGAGCTTTTATTTGTTGTATTGATTTGATAATCGTAATATTCCATTACAGGCATAACTAATAATTTTATCTAAATGACTGCATTTATTTGTTGTGATAAGAAACTTGTTATGAATAGATATATAATATTTAATATTGATAGAAAATTCAAACGAGGCCTCGATTCTTCCAAGTGCTCCTATGAGATCGTCCTGAACCTTGAATTACCTGGGTCACTCTGAAAGACTCGTCTTTCGAATTGATTTTTTCAAGAATCCGTATGCGACCGATAAGGTCGTAAGACCTCATGAATCCCTACACGGATCCTTGAAAAAAATCTGACCCGGACGACGAATCTTACAGAGTGTCTCAAAAAATTCAGGACCTAAGGAAGGATCTCATAGGGATATTTAAAAAATCTGGATCTGAGGATGTACAGAAAATTGACTCAGAAAATTCAGTGTCTGGAAAAGCTCTTTCATAGTCATGATCACACCAAAAAATCAGAGCCTGGGGACCGTTTCTATATGGTAACTCAGAAAATTTAGGGTTCTAGCAAGGCTAATCATAAATCAAACCAACCACGAGTGCGATAACGTCCCGAGCTATCATAGCTCGATAGTGTCACTCCAAAAATACTCAGACAATCGACTAATAATTGACAATGAAAAGTCACCCAAAACACGACTGTTTCCCTAGGTCAGTAAGCAAAATTTGTGGACTCCTGCGATAACGATCGGCAAAGCTTACTGGTTGACTAGGTACGTTAGTTTCTGACAGAGTGTTGCGGGCAACTCGAGAGGAAAATCGGTTCTTTTTCTCGATGGTGACCGAGACAGCAGCAGGACATTGGAGGTCAGTAGCCGCTGGGGCTAAGTGGTTGGGCATACGCGACCACCGACGGGGCGCCCGCGTAAATAAAGGCGAAAGCTCGCGACGGCGTCGCGGTGGTGGTCGTGGTTGGAGCTACTGCTGGAAGGTTGGAAGGTTGCTCGGAGGTTCACGAAAATCGAACAAATAGAGGAGGAGTGGCCCGGGCGAGGACCGAGCTTCCGTGGCGAACAGACGACCGTCCGCTCCGCCGGGAGAACACGGCTGAAGCCGCATTGGCGTCTCTCCCGGAATTACGAACAGTGTACACTCCACTGTCACGCTTCGCGTACGTATTGAGTGACTTAACGGAATTACACTCGGAAAACGAAGCAGCGCCCTCCTCTTTTCTCCCCTTGTCCTCCTCCCTCATCTATTCGTCTCGTCGCATCCCTCCATTACACCAATTGCACCACCCATCGTTCGCTTCGCTTGGTTGCGAGAGTTGATGTCGGAATACACAATGCAGCCGAAGCATTTAAATGGGAATTTCGTTTTATCGAATTTCGTGGTCCGCGGGTGCAAGGAATTGTTCACCTTCAGACTCTGGGCATGAGGGCCACGTGATGATGCCTAAGGGTACGTAGGTTGTAATATTCCAAGGAAAATTACGTTGTTCTAGAGAATAATTGAGGATTATATTCGACAAATTTGCAATCGTCTTTGCAACCTGATTATATCGCTGATATCTCATGCTGACTGCAAATCCGAAGCAACCCAAGTGAGCATAACGAGCGCTTTACACAGCGCTCTGGACGTTCCAGAGACCCAACTGCAAACAGAGGGTCACTTTGCGTAATGAAAGGCAAATCCTAACCATCGGCGAAAATTATGGACTGAGGATATATTTGGACATTACTATGGATATTGAATTTCCAATGGGATTTCACTTTTGTCCAGTCGCACTATTTTGTAGAGCTGATTTGATCTATCTAATATTTAAGTGATAAATATTGCTAATTATCTTTTCGCAATAACCAGTTCGAATGGACCTGCGACAACTAAAAAGGTATATTCACACAATTTAATATAAAAAAAAATACCTACCATTCTTCGTGTACTTCCCTTCCTTTTTGACGTCTACGAAAGCCATTATTATTATTTTTTCAACCGATTGACTTGAAATCCGGCACACAACTGAACCAGCTCTTTTTTGGTTGTTGCATTTTTTAACAAAATTTATGCAGAAAATCAGGTTTTTGCGCTTTTCGAATACAATTTTAAAAAAGCGTGATCGCTCTAAGTTTCGTAAAAGTGACGATACTGTGGTACACAGTCGTTCATGAGTGCAGTTACATTTAATGTTATTGAGTATCGAATTTGGAGATTCAACTTGTTTTTCATCATATGGAAAGAAAATGCTGCTTTGAAAAGGAGTTGTAATTTTTTTATATAAAAATTTAGGGTCAGTTTAGCAAGAATCTGCCCAGCGGGCAGGAAGCTGTTAGTAAATGAAAAATGCCGGTGACGGTGGTTTTCCAAGGTAGCCTTTTGTACACTTCGCTTTGAGCGCGATAAATCCCAGATTTAAATAAGTGAGTACATTTTTTTCGCTCCTTCGGCTGATTCGGTGCGTTTTAACCGTTCTTGAAACTCTACCCATTGCTGCCGAGTACATATTTCTCCGCACTCGACACTTCGTGTCCAATTGATAAATGCAAATTGAATTTGTGTGGATCAAACAAAAATCTAACTCTCTTGCAAACTCATAGAACATTGAGAAAATCTACTGTGACATAATATAAAAATTATCTATATACATATATATGCATATTCAGGCGATCCAACTCTGCGTTGGAGTCGAAGGTAAATCCTCGAATACCTTTTGAAATATCGTTTGAAAAATATTTCTCTCGTATCCACCGCGCTCACCCGGGTCTCCTATTTTTACAAGGTTGGCACGCATCGTTGCCCGACGAGCGGGTCGTATTTTCTCCGAAAATATAAAACTGTTCCCAGCCAAGTCAGGCCTGCGCCTGTGCCTGATCTATAACGTACCTCATCTACTGTGCCACACTGCTTATCTACGGGTCTGTTCTTTCTATTGAGACGTGGATGCGTGTCTGTGAGTTTGCCAGAGCAATGTGACCGCGGGTTTCTCCGGTAATATACTATTTTACCCATTTCGCATCGTCCCGGGGCAACGAGAATTCGTAAAACGTCGATGAACAGCCAGTAAAGTTTGATAAAGTGCATTGTTAATTTCTCGTATTCCTGTTCGTTCCACGGAGTAACTCGATCTCGATTATTCTCGGTATTTGCTTCTCGTTTTCATGAAAACGCAACAATTATTGTCATTGTTAGCCCGGATGTATTTCACATTTCACACAATTAAGAGAAATGTCCCGGGTACCATGAATATTAAAAACGAATGAGCATAGTGAATAAACCACATTGTAAAGTAAGCCAAAACGGAGGTAAATGAGAATGGGATATTTTCTCTGGCCGCAAGCACCGACTGTTCTCGACACGTTTACGACATTACGCTGCTGCCATAGCCACTCCCGGCTAAAGCGTTCGTTTTTTATCCATTATTTATAGAAATTCACAGAAATGTTCGCCACCCTTCTCGACTACACCGATTTAAAAAAAAAAATACATTCAGCCCTGTGGCTGGTATCACACGTGTCCCACAACTCTGTGATCGTTTAACATGTCCAGTATCCTCATAGGGATTCACCTGCGGTGAAAAATACTTCGTTGGTTTGATAAACCCAGGGGAAAAGGATGCAGAAGAAAAATAACAACCAACAATAACTTTGTACGACTTTATATTGACATTAATGTTTGGCAATATAATCTCAGTTAACGCGACAATAAAAAAGCGAATTGGTCAACAAAATGTACAACATTTTTTAAAATAGAATAGTAATTTGATGCGACAGGAAATTTTGATTAGTCATTGTTATGACTGTATCATTAATTTATCCCCATTAAGTCTGATGGCAAAAAGATGATCGTTTTATAATTTTGAGATGTTCTTTGAATGTGGAACATGGATATTTTTCGGCTTGGGCGCTATGAACATGGTAAAAAATTGTAGTTACGGAAAAACTATTCAAATTAATGGAATATTTAAAAAATAAATCTGTACATGCAAGTACGTTTCTCTTTTACGACATCAAAATGTACCATGTATTCCTGATAGAATTCTGTTGTTTGAAAAATATCTCCAGTTTTTTTTTTCGCCGATTAAACGTATTTCATTTATTTACGGGGATAAAAATATACGGGTTGAAATCGGAGAGAATGTGTAGGTTTAGTAAATGTGACGAGGGATCAATACGAGATATTTCTGGTGAACCAATTTGAAATGCAAATAAATTGGCGCTGGCCGATGAAAAAAATTCTGATTATCGATTTGATTGTTCCGGTTGCAGTTCAAAGTTACTCGTTAATTCAACTATTCATTTTCCGAATTAATTCGACCCAAGCGCTTCGAGCGAACTTGGGCGACTTCGATCGCTTTTCCATTTCCATTATTTTCAATCTTTTCCATCACTCTATCGTTCATCTGTAAAGGTGGAAAAGTGCAACGGGGTGAGTTCTGTCGCTTGTCCTCGTTCGGAAAATCGATCCTCTCTGGCACCGAGGCTCCAATCACTTTTGAAACATAACATAGTACTGGGACGCATCGAGTTCGACTGAGAATCGGTCAAAGGCTGTTTTTCCGGGACCCCCTTCCACTCTGCCACTTTCCCGTCCATCTCTCACTCTTTCACTCCGTTCGATCCGTGCAAACTCGTTTAGAGAGTACACATAGAGCGCAAAATGACGGCTACGTAAATTGCGTGAGCTTTTGCATGGTGCGGAAGTGTATATAAAAAAAAAAAAGCAGCGACAAAGGACAATTTCAAGAGTCACGACTGAAAGCGATTGACAGTTTGAAATAATTCGAGCTTTCTTGTCAGTGTGTAATCGGCAGAGTCTCATTTTTCAAAAAAAAAATCGATCGATGGACAGATTAATAGCCTTCAATCAAGTTTCGAGTACTCCATAACGGAGATAGGATAATTTTATTTGGGTAATGAATAATAAATGAAAGTTCTCAACAAAGTGTCCATTTGGACGAAATTCTGCTCCTCACTACAAAAATTACACGTTATTATTTGATTTTTTTGCTTCTTACATTTTCATGGGTTTCCAGTAACGATGGATTTGAATTATTCCCATATATGCCACAGAATTACGTTAACATAGGATGAGACATGGTGTAGAGATTAATTGGTTTACAGTGAGGTATGATGTGGTCGATTATTTTTCGTAGAGCAATAATGAGATGATAAGCAGCTGCAATTCGAAACTGTACGTTGTACCATCATCTCATTACTAATTGTTTGGTTTACGTAATCCGGTCGATACGTGATGTCGAATTAGAGTAGTGATCATCGGGTTACTTTCCATTTTCCTGGAAATGGTTATGTATGTAACAAACCATTCGATTTCACTTATTGTGGGATATCACATTTATATCGTTAAAAAACATATATAGACTTTAAATAAAAAACAAAAAGAGATCATATTTTTCGTGATATGTGAAGCTTTTTTGCACACGGATTCGATTGGAAATAAAAGCAAAAAAATAATGAATGACGAATAATACAATGGAGACAAAAATGTCCAATTAGTGTCGACATCAACTGAATGTTCGTTAGATTGATATTGAAGATTTGTTGAAAGCCCCATTATTCGGATAACCTTATATAATATCAATATATGCTGCAGAGTGCATACACGATTCTCGGTAATTCCGCCGGATATTATAATTGATAGCACACATTGTTACAATTAAGATTAATTGGTTATGGGATAAATTGACAAATCAAAGTAATGTATCGGTTAGAAACCGTTACCCAGTAAACATGCAGTTACATTGAATATTTATTGAGTAACGGGTGGCAATTTATTGATACTATTAGTCGATAAATATTCAGTTAGATGGAATATTTATTGAGTAATGCATGCCTCGAATGAATATTCAGTCAGACTGACGAAGCTTTCGGTCTTGTTCACCTTGATTCCCTTCGGTCGACGCCCACATGTTTGAGGCGAGAACATTTTTTCTTTTGTTGATCAGAAATTTATTCAACGGTCTGTGTTTTCGCTGGACCGTTGAATCAATGACCCTCTTTTCTCAGTGTACATAGTTGAAAAACTCTAAAAGGGTGTCAATCAATTGGCAACGTTACTCAACAAATACTCAGTTAAATTGAATATGTAATATAGGCATCGAATAAACATTCAGTTAGACGATAATAACGTGAAGTGGCAACGGTTCCGGTCCAAAGGAAAATAAACGAAAATTTCTTTTCGGGAGAAATTTTCATTTATTTTCCATTTCCTACCATGAATATTATCTCATCGTTCAGCAACATTCATATTAAATTGAACCAGCGACATTTTCGCTTTGTTCACTTCAATTCGCTTCGCCCGACAAGTACACGCTGAGAAAAGCTGAGGCGAGAAAATTTTTTGTTTTCCCGGCGACGAATTTATTTAACAGTCTGCTTCCGGGAGGTTCAGTTAAACCAATGACTCTCTTTTCTCAGTGTACACAGTCCAAAAACTCCAAAGTTCCGGGTCGTGTCTGAACTTCGTTACGGTGTGGGAGGATGCGACGTTCCTTCATTAAGGAGCTGCACGAGCCAATCGAGCGTATGTCTCCACCCACTGGAAGGAAAATAAAAAATAAGAGTGAAACACAGCGAAAAAAAATAAAAGAAACGTACAGGAAAAAGCCGGCGGTCTATTGTCTCTACTTTTTTGTCGGCCTCCAATCTTTCGTCACGTTTTTTTGGTTTTATCCTCTTGGTTCCCTCTGGCACGTCGGACACTGTCGTTCCTCTATCCTAATTGCTAAATTGAATCAGTTGAAATTTCGTCGTAACGTAGTTTTGTTTGACTTTGGTACGACGACGACGAGGACTGATTTGTCACGGTGACGTGTGCGGCCTTCTGCTGCTTCTCTGCTGCCGTAGCAATTGCCGGCGGACCATAGCGCAGACTTTACTACTGCGAGCGCTCGGCTGAGTGATATCCTCGATTCGTGGCACGGAGAGAAAGGTCCGCTCGGGTCGACGAAAGTATACTATAGTTATGCGAGTATAGAAAGGCTCTGGGTGCGCTATCCTCCAACCTAGAAAATGTCTATGAGTATTCTGTGTCACAGTTGAATATAAGTTCGCACTGCGTACGTTCTCTGCGGATTCGCAGTGACATATTTCACTGACACCTGGCGAGTGATCGTAAAGGGGCTCTGGGCAGAGACAGAGCAAGATAGAGAAGGTAGGGAGGCTGGGTCGTAAAAAAAAGGGAGGTTCATGGCGTTGAATGTGAGCCTTGAAGTTGATGGTGTTGAATGCGAGCCTTGGGCAACGTATACTGTTTATTTTTAGATAGATAGTATAACAGTAACGCGGTGCGGACAGCGTAAGCGACTAAGCGTGATGTGGATATAGGACCGTAAGGAAATTCCGGTTCCTGCCAATATCCCTTCGAGTATTCGATTTTTTTATTTGTGTGTATATATATATATATTTTTTTTTTCGCGAAGTATTCCCCAGTCAGATCGATTCATCGCCCGGAGCGAACTTACGTTATTAAGATTCGCATCGACCTGCGGATTTTTTTTATTTTCTCCTTCTCCGATACTTATTTAAATACTCGCGTTCATAGTCGTAAATAGACTGGGATAGACTGCATAAATCTTCGGGAAACACCCTATTTCCTGCTGAAGTTACGGCGATCACATGCTCTCGGAGTGAGCACTTTGTTGATTGAAAAAAATGTTTCGCCAACGACTTTCGATGCATTATTTAATAGGCAAAGGCGAGCGAGGGAAAAAAATATGAATACTGACAATGTGGAATTCGATCCAAATATGCATATGCGTTGGTATTTCATTTATGCTTTCGATATTCAATTGACATAAGATTTAAAAAAAATTAATTTATTCGCATTTTTATCGAACATTTATTTTCCCCAAGGAAATTGAGAAATTAAATATCGTAATATCGTATTTTCGGGCATGAAATATGGTTAAACGATGGTCCTAATGAAAAATGAAATTTGTAAATTGTAAGTTTTACTGGTACATCATATTCATTACTTTTGTCTAATCGTTTAACATTCTCTAGGTTCTATTAAAAAATTGTGATCGTTTCTATCAGATGCCCTTTTGTTCCACAAAAATTCGGGTGCCAATGAAAACCCGAGCACTTCAATGACGGAAACTGTTGTCGGGTGGTGCTTTCGTGGTGTGAACCCGATTACAGTGGACAGATGCAGGCGGTTTGGCAACTTCCTTTGAAGTTAACTATACACGAATGTTTGGTATGCCCACCTAAGCTGAGCTAGTTGAGAGAGTAGTATGACAGGGAACGCAGTTGTTCAATTAATTATCCAAAACAGAATTCCGCACCTCGTCGCCCTGTGTCAAGCCGGATGGATTCTATAGCCACCGGGTATGTCGTTCTCTTCATTGCTGTTTCGGGGTTAGTGCGCGTCAATACTCCGTCTGTCTGTTGGTCCCGACGTGCAATTTACCTGTTAATTGCGTTGCATACCAATGTGTTCATAGCAGAATAACCAGGTTATAATATCAAGTCAGGTTCCTCAGTTATGCGTTGCTACACTACAGACTAATTAATTACTGCGCCAAAAGCGCCTCCTTCGATAACTTGCGCTGTCGTTTTCTGACTCACCGACTCTTCTAATCCCCTTTTTTGTTTCGTTGTTACAGATCTGCAAAGTTGCGAGCGAGCGGGACGAGAATTCCGAAGACAAGGATGAGTTGAGGATTGGCTATGACGCTGGGAACTATGCCGGCCTTGCTGGCCGCAGTGGTCATCAATCTTCTTCAGCCGGTCGTTGATGCCAGTATACAAAGTAAGGAGAAATTTAACAAAATAACCATATAATCGATAAACATAGGTTTTCCATGTCAATAATGTAACTCAAATAATCGTTGATTATGGTTGATTAATAACTATGTTGAGTCTATGTCCAAATATTGTCTATTTTTCTGAAAATTATGGGCTTTGTATAGGTTCGTATTAGTTCTCAAAAATTAGTAATTCAAAAGTGGGTTTCCAACTTCGTCTCCGAGGTAGTATTTTTCGAATATCGTGAAAATGTAAATATTGTCGAATATTTAAATTTCATCGCTTCCTGAAAATGATGTATTGACATAGAACATCATTTCGCTTCTTGCATGTCGTTTTGCTTTTGCTTTTTTTTTTTGAATAAAGCAAACATCCAAATTTTATTATTCTTATAGAAGAAAATATTGAATGTTTACACAAGAATTTGAAAGTCGAATTCGTCAGCTATAGTAAACAACAAAACGTGCTTCAAATATTTCTAACTAAGTAGTAGTATGTGTACTTATTAACAATACATGCCATATAATATAAACACGAAAAAATTTTGATATAAAATTAAATATAAGTAAATGCATACAGTTATTGCCAATTTAGGCAATCGACCGTAGTGCTTCAGGTTTAGTTTCTTTCTCAATTCCTGTTTTACATTGTTTAACTTATATAATTAAAAGAATAAATAATTAATGGTCCCTGTACTAACATAATTTTGTGTGAATGCTTTATTTCATTGTTAGCATGATTTTCTGCTTCCATGGTCATATTCTCTAATTGTTGGTGAATTGTGCTCGTAGGGTATTTATTATAATACGTCTACAAGTTGCTAACCTTTTTTCTAACTTTGTGTGAATTTATACAAACGTACATGCGTCCAGTTCTGTTTTTGTAAAACCCTTTCGTTGGGTTACAATATTTTTTGCATATCATTTGCATATTCTTCGCATGTACCAGGAACGCAAGAATATTACAAAAATTCCAGTACTGTCGTTGGCGAAGTTTGCGTTGACCAAAAAACCTGTGTAACATGTAAAATGAACCGAAACACCATTAACAAGCTTTCAGTAACTTTGCAAAGGAGTTAGAAGCATCCGAAAAAGTGGTGCGCACCAGCAACAACCTCAGGGTGTAAAATTGCTTTATACCGGTACCAAAATTCCACGCCTCTCCAGGGCTGAGTGAAATTTAAAAGCACATACATTGGACGGTAACCCAATTCGGAGGATCGGTGTTGATGGAAACCGGAAATGCGTCGGTATCTACGGCGTGTGATACCAGACGAGTTTTGTCTCTGTGGTGCTGTAGTGCACGATGCTTCTCGCCGACCTTGCTGCGTTCTCATCTTTCTCCCCTTGTATCCCCGAGCTCCTATTTCACTCACTTCGCCGGCGTTTAATCCATCTCCGTCTAAATTTAGCGTTCTCACGGTGCGATCCACCACCGAGCCGCTCCAATACCTTCCTCTCTTTTTTTTTTTTTTTTTTTTTCCGTTTTCTTTTTTCTCCACCCTCTTAGCCATTTTCCTTGCAGCCCAGTCACGGCGTTTGCCCGCCCACTGTCGTTTCCACTTTCCCGCGGGCACTTCAACACGTCCGAGTTACGGGGTTTCTACTGTCGCGAAATTGGTCCTCGACTCGAGAGAAAGAGAGAAAGAGGACCTCTCTAACCGGCTCGTAAGCACACTAACCCACAAGAAAAGAGTCGCGTTGATAAATTTTCTCAAGGATTATCCCGTCGGCAGCCGGACGACCGTCCCCGGAAGAACGATCAACTAGAGAAAATCATTTCAAGGGTATGAGTGTATATATATATATATATAAATGGACATGTATATATGTGTATAAGCGACGTCCGCACGTATTCGAGATTCAACCGCGATTTTCTTCACGACTCTCTTGGCTCCTCCGAGGCTGGTGCTGTTTCCGCTGCTGCTTGAGTTCACTCAGTTCTCTCGGTACTTCGAAGAGCGACGGCTACTCTCTTCTCGAATGGCTCGGCGAACTTCCGGGCCGTGGAAGACAGGCTTCTTCGGTGCTCCGTGGCCGCGCTCACGAATGACGAACGATGCCACGTCGCGCGTTGTCGAAATTGATCGAGAAAAATTACCTCTCTTGACTTGTGCCTTCTGACGGCGCTGGGTGCCGCTCTTCAGCATGCCCGACGTAGTCAACCCTCTTCGAAATTGCTGCCTAGCGTGACCCGACCTCCCGCGCCTTTCTGACGGACGATTCAATCCTCCGGAGAACCATTTTTTATGACCATACCGCTCACGCTATAACGGCCACTGTGAATCTAGCCACTTTCTTCCTATACGACTTCTCAGAACTTCTGTTACGAATAATGTTACGAGCATCTGTTCTGGGAATAATGAGGCGGCGTGCTATTTATCACCATCGGTGATGCTAATACCGATCGTTTTTTTACGCCACGTTACGTTAACCCTCCTTTATGGCACCGGGGACCATCAAATCGAAGTTTCCATGACGGGACCGCAAACAGTTCTTTGGACAAGAGAATCGGAGCGCGGATTGGCAATTTTATTGATAGGTGCAACTGACACGGGAAAAAGAATTCCTGTAGCGATTCAATATGCGATCCGGAATGCGCCCTGGAATTCCTCTGAATGGTGAACTTAGGAGACGAGCGCAGGTATTTTTATTTACGCATTTGTGCGAAAATATATTATTGGAATGGCACTGGAATTCTATTATTTCGGAATCCACATCCTGTATTGGATGATAAGGCTTTCAAAAGCTCATATTACTTATTATATATTACCACTCGTTTGCAATATCCAATTGCTGTTGCAAATACTGACAATAAAGAAAGGGACATTAACTAATTCAATTTTCAAGCCAAACATTTAACTCTACTTCATTTCGAGTTACGGATTCGTGGGTAAATCATCTCCATAATTATTATTTCATGATTATAAATTGCAGTGCAACGAAGCAAAATAAAAAACTACAATCTTAATGCCATTTTTTGTAATTCTAAATATTAAATCAACGGTCAAAAAAAAAACATCATCCTGTCTTTTAATGGCACTTTGGCACAATCAATTATGAGGCAGATCTGAGAAAAAAAATCGACAGCGAATCCTTCGTAACCGTAATTTTTTCAACGATATTCTCGGTCGAATTTTTATAAATTGATGGTCGTTGCCCACGATGGATTGCAAAGTAGGGAACTGAGTTTTCGTGAGGATTGTTATCGTAGCGGCGGCACGAGCGGCTGCAAGAGTCGAGAAAAGGCATAGAGTGTGAGAGAGCGCTGGAGGCCCTTGCCGTGGGCCATAAATGCGTTTCTACATCGCCGCTTTCTAAACCGCTATGTACTTTGACGAAGTGGGAACTGTTGGGGAAGCGAAGGGGTGCGAGAACGCTTGCTCAGTCTCACCCGGCCTGCCTCAACCTCCGACCATCAGCATCAGTTATTATGACTGCAGCTCTGCTCGGGTCGAAGCGAGCTTTTGAGATGTGTGGGTGGGCAAGTACACGAGTACGTTCCGTTCTTCCATCGTCCACGTTGCGGTGCGCGGGCGCCTCCCTGACATCATCTGCATATGCATGTGCATCACAAAACGAGCTCGGGTGGCTCGGGGATGAATTCCACCCGTTGTGCCGAAGTAACTCTCCGCGCGATGGTTTGTGGATGCTCCGTTATCTCCGAGCTAACAGAATCCACGAACTCTCGGTGGTCGGCTTCTCGCAACACACATCACCGCACATTAAAGCGAAACCTTGGCTGAAAATATGACTACGTAACCTTAATTAGACTGCTAACAATTTACATTACAACGTTTCTTGTCATTCTCAATGGATATTGGGTTTTGTGGGTCTCGAAAAAAAAACGAGATCTTGAAATACTTTTGTATTACAAGGGAAAGTGTCCTACAAGGTTAATTTACGTCGTACATTTTTCGAAGTAAATTTGCAAATTAAGGCTTTTCGTGTATTTGAACTTTGCTTTTTGTATTCTCGTTTCATGACGGAATTCAAATATTTGTGTGGATATTGAATTTGTTCAATTTAATAACACGCGGTTGGTGTGATTACAAGTTCGTTCAGTTGGAATATAAAGGCGTGTGTTAGTGTTTGACTCGAAAGATTGAACGAATGTATCCAATATCGTGGGGAATAAATGTGGTCTTTTTTGTGCACTGCGATTTATTGATTTTGCGCACTTTCATCTCGATTACCTACTGTTTGTTTGTTCGATTGGGTTTATAAAATGTATTTATTTCAATTTATTTCCACGGGCACTGAGATGGATAAAGGTATTTTAAAGTAAACTGAAGCCGGAATTTTTGTATAATTCCTTGATTTAAAAATTCATGTTTCGAGATGATGGAGTTCATAATTTGGAAAATATGAGATATCATGACATTCACAAATTACCAAAATTTAAACCTCATAAATATGCATAAATGTCTCAATAATCTAAACTTTAAAATAACTGGAACTAGAAAAAACGTAGTTAAGAAAATGTTCTTGGCTATCCCCTTTAAAAGCCATAATTACACGCATGGTCGTGAGGTCTTAATATTTTATTCAAATATTCAACTTCTCATGAGGAATAAAACTGCCAGTAGGGAACTCCAAATACAAGCATCTCTGTGGTATAAATCAAGTCTGAAATACTTGTCCTCGCAAATTGCTTCCTCATTATTTTTTGCTTTTGACAAAGCTACCTTCATGATGAAGTACGTTGATCGACTTAGGCTTCCTCAAGCAGTAGGAGTTTTATATAAGGCACAAAAATAATGAGGAAGCAATTTGCAGGTTCGTTTGAGCTTGAGACATTAAAAAAAAAAAAATACAAAGTGTCATAAAATTTGTCCCGCGAGACCGATCCATCTCAAATTTATACTGAAACTATGTTTTATGGTAGTCCATGATTGGACCAAGTACCCGGCATTATGTAATTAACACAGGCTGTAGGATGAACGAGAATTTTGATAAGAAAACCGAATCAAAAAAAGTCACGAAAACAAAGCTTCCTTCATAAAAAATAAGAGAAGGTGAATATTTTTTTACTACCACAAACAATCTTCTTTAACACAAATTTTAACTTGTATTTCCCTTGGTCGAAATGCCCCAAGCAGCCACTAATCCAATTCGCCATAAAAATGAATTTTCGCAAAATCAACTTACATGCCAACATGAACTTCTCATTTCTATATTGAATAAGCCGCATAACGATATCTAACAAACTTTAAAAGCCAATTTATTTCGCCTTCACAACATTATCATAAGATAATGAGAAAAAAATGTAGTGGACGAGAGGCGTCTGCGATGGGTGGTATTTTATTAGATATAATACATTCCCCGAGAGAGCATAGCCATGAATTTTCCGCATAGCGGCCAGCAGCGGACCGTTAAAACGCATAACCAGAGGTTCGCCGTGGGTTTATGCGCGCGTGCTGCAGCGTGTACTCCGCTCCGAGGACTCATAGTGCTCTGGGCTAGAAGGTGCAACCAGATTTGTGAATTAACGAGGCTGCGCGTGTGTGGCACATCGCGGATGCTTCCTGGCCGCCGGCTTCTATGGTGCGTAGTCCGCCACGTTAGCCCAGCTACTAGCATTAAAATGAAACGATCCGCGAAGTGCATCGTGCACACAATCAGAGTGCGGTAGATACTATAGTGGAAGTCCTCGTAGCACAGTTCTGAAAATCAACTCCAAAGTATTCGAACGAGAATTTCGGCCACTGCGGTTAAGCGCGTGAGCCGTAAGAGCAGTTTTTAGTCAACCGGTAATTTGGCGCGTGGTATGCTAACTAAACCACGCTAAAGCCCCCCTCCGATTCTCTCTTTGACGTTCCCCTAACTCATACAACGCTCGAACGAAAATACCTTCGCACTTTGACACCCACCGGGAAAGTTGCCCTTATTTGTGGAACAAACGAACCAGGGGTATGAATTATCGTCGAGTTCTGCGGCGTGACCCGCCAGCGACACGACCAACCCGATTGCCATGTGTTCGTGAGGTTGGGAGAGTTCTGCTGCTATCGGAGGCGAAATGGCTCGATATAGCTGAAGATCGTCGACCAACTATTGCTCGTTCGAGGAGGAGGACGTAATTCATCGTTCCCTCGCACCTCCCCGTGTTCTCCGCACCCTTAAACCGGAAGGAGAATTTTTCGTCACCTCGGAGAGTCATAACGCCTTCCTCTCACCCTCCGTTACACCAATGAAAAATCCCTTGTCAAGTGTTTGGCGGTAACGAATCACTTTTATACTCGACCCTATGGTCCGCTTTCCGGTCGCCAATTCTCACACGAATGGCCCTCGGGGCACTGTTAAAACTCTCGTTCTCTTTGGCTTTCAACAGTTTTGCTTTAAAAAATTGTTTTTTTTTTCTCCCCCGACCATTTTGCTTGCCCATAGAGGACGCTTTGTTTTCGTCCATTCTTTTATCGAGATTTTCCTGTTGGTCACTCAGAATGGTACAAAACATGGAGAAACGAAGTTTAAATAAAATGTCCGTGTGTGAGTGTGTGTGTGTATGCAGGACTTCGAAATGTCAATCATGTATACCTCAAAAATCGTTTAATCGATTGACAGCTTTTCTCTTGTTACAATTTTTAACAAAAGTTATGCAAAATTTTAGATCTGATAGATTTTTTCAATTTTTTTTTAAACTGGGTAAGCTGAACTAGTCCATTGTATGTATTTTCCCATTGGATTGACTTAAATAGTGATTGAATTAAATTTAACAAAGTAGTTGAATATCAGGAATTCAGTGTATGTTATTGAGAATGAAGTAGCTTTATTTTCGTTAAAGTTTATATTACATTTCTCTACTATCTGTGAGCCAGGAGTGCATAAAGATTATAGGGAGGCTATGGAGTGTAAGTTTCTAACTAAATATCGGTATATCCAGGATGTCGTGCAGCGGTGTTAAGAGCGTGGGGCGTCGGTCGGTGAGAAGCAACGAGTATACTGACTGGGCGTGTGCCTGAGTCTGATAAGGGCGTTCAGAAAAGCAGCGTCGAGCGAACGGGCAGAGTCTGTGATTCCGAGGCTCCTCGCGCTCGAGAAGTTTGCTTTTCCGTGTGTAGGGATGTCTTTCGAGGGTGCTGGAGAGTTGCTCTATGGTAACTGAGGGCCACGAGCAAGCGACGAGTGCAGAACTCTAGTCGGATTCACCGAGTGCGGTTCATAGTGCCTTCCAAAGCGTTAGCAAAGCTTCTCAGGGTTATCAGGTTATCGTTGTGTGTATACCTACAGTACGAAAGGTTGAATTCGGGCTATGGCGTGCGAATCGTTTCTAAACATGATCTTGTGCAGAGAGCAAGTGGCACAGATATTCCGTAAGCTCGTGAGCCAGGTGATAGTGATGTGAAATGTCCATTTGCATTTTTGCCTCGAATACCAAATGCCGAAAATACCTGGTGAACATTTTTTTCGGTAAAGAGCTTTTTTTTCCTGTGCTCAAAGAGTTTGTTTAAACAGCCAATACCTAAAATTTACAGGTGTCGGATATAGATTGATTAAACGTAAAAAGCAGCCAATGTACGTGTAATTTGATAAAAATGTCGATGAGCTATTTTCCGGATGACACTGACGGTTGAGATGAATCGTTGAGAATTGGCAAATATTATTTTACCCGTTTGTATATTCATTGTTATTTGTCGCAGTCAAGAGCGGGCTCAAATGTACCACTTTTTTTTTACCTGTGTGTAAACTGATTTTCCATCGGCAGATCCGAATATTCCCATGCAAAATCAATATGTAGAGCTGTCAAAGTTCGTTCAACGAATTAAATAACGGGATATATGTGGCGAGATGGAACAAGGGGCAATTTCGGAAGCTCTGCGTGTGTCACGCTCCAAATGAAGTATTGAGAGAAGGACAAGTTGGTGGAACTAAGAATTTGGTTACAACATGAAATTGCCCATTTTGTCTATTTTTAACCAAATCACACGCATGTGCGGTACGAATTTAATTACTCTCGTCAGATAGTAATGAACCGCTTTTCTCTCTAGGGAGTAATGAAACTTAATATGTTCATTATATACCCTAAATAAGGTAATTTTAGAGAACGGAAAATAAAATTGTCAAGCTCGCCCAACTTTTACTATAGGGTCTTGTAATTTCATGGTCTCAAACTCATTAGTTAGTGCTGCTAAAAACGGTTGAAGGACATTGAATGCTGAGGTTTAATTATTTTTGTAATTGCATGACCTGTACGCGAGTGTATAAGTTGTGGTGGAATAATCAACAAGATTTCTGGAGAAAAAAGAGAGTCCGGGAAAAAAAATGAAGAAAGTAAAGCAGCGGAATCTGAGTGGTACTTTTTCTAACAAGGTGACGTTTGCTTTACAGGTGGGAAACCGTTCCCAGGACTGGAGAACCTGCCCAAGTCGCTCTGGCATGAACTAAGCTCGCCCTACACAGAGGTAAGCTTTCTCGGTTGAAGTCCTTAGTTCACCGTGGCTCGTGAGGTCGTTAAAAGCCTCATGGACTTCGAAGAATTTCTTTGGTGTGGGTGGTTGCCGTGGCGGTGGGTACACAGCGCTTTCAAGAAGTTCAGTTCTCCAGCTGAGAAAGTGTACGAGGTGGCGCCGTCGCCACGCTTTGATCGGCTCTACCGGAGAACACAAGACGCAATTTTTTGTGTTCCTCCACTTTCTTTTTATCTCCTTTTTCAACTCCCGAGGAGCTATTGTTGATCCTCAACCAGCATTAACACTTTGTATCCACAACCTCTTTCACCATCAGCAGAGTTGCGAGTCGCACTTTGTATCGAATTCTCTCATTGCTGATAGAAATTACATTTCCTAATAGTCGAGTTCAATCGAGAAAAAACATGAATGAAAACAAACAAAAGTGATTCAACGAATTGGAAACATTAAATGGGATTTTAACCATCAGTGTCACACTAGTCATATTTTTTATTTTGTTTATAATGGAGATATGTGATGATTTTTGACAATTTATTTAAAATTACGTTATGTTGAAATGTCAACGAAAGTGTTTTTCGATCTCGAGAATTATGAATCATAATGTAGTGCTGCAAACTTTTATAAAAAAAAGTCTATGAAAAATAAATCGGATTTTATATATTCTGAAGCGTAATTGTGTATGTATGGAATACTATATGAATTTTGGGATATGGACGGTGAAAACAAAATTGAAATTTGAAGACTATTAACAAGAAATCAGCGCAAACATTCTGTCCATTTTACATATATATTTTGGGGCAGCTTCCAATTTCACATTTTTAGTTTGCCAAATTATTTTTGTACCCCTTTTTTAATTAAAGTGAAAGATCATGAAAATATTCTGTATAAAGAGAAACAAATTCTGTCGAAAATATGTTGCCAAAAGTACAAAAATGCATATATTTATCTTCGACTGTGAGTAATGCGATCCTCCCACAAATTCGTCAAAAAATCATAGATATATTTGTTTCACGTGTATTTTTTTCGTATCCTTAATTGATCCTAACTTTTTGCAGGTGTACCAAGAAGAAAGTTTACCAACGGAAAATGGCGCAACCCCAGAACCTCGGCCCTTTTTCGAAGACCCCGACAATAACGTCACAGTTCAATTAGCCGCTCACGTTCATTTGCATTGCAGAGTGGAAAATCTTCAGGAGCGAACGGTGAGTTGAGTACATTAGTACATCACGCAAAAAGTGATATTTTACAGTCGTCGTGGATGCGGGAACGAATTTTCTCTTTACTCAGAAATCACAAGCCCTACAATCAGGCATTTCTGAGGCAGATGAGTCAGCCCAAAAAGTTTTTCTTTCAATTTATGAAAACACTTCTCCTCCTCAGCGAGGAAAAAATATAAAATAATTTTCTTCCTTCAGAAGGAACACGAAGGATTTTTTTGTAACTGGATAAAATGGTTGTTTCGAAAAGAAATTCCACATTTTCACACTGCATGTGATCCAGAGAACACTGCTCTACGAATTGGCTTTCGATAGGTCTCATTTTCTTCGCAGTTACACTGCACACTATTTAAGTCGATCAATTTTTTTTAACGGTCATATTTTAAAAGATTTATGTCTCAGTAGTCATAATTATTATGAAATTTTCTCCAGCAATGTATTCTGGATCACTTGCGGAGTGTGAAACTCTCGAATCTAGTATCGAAGCGTTGATCCAATTCATTGGACCATTTATAAAAAAATCCTTCATGTTCATCCTGATGAGAGGGAATTATTAAAAATTTATCCTCCGATGAGCTGTTCTTGTAATAAAAAAAAAACTTTTTTGACGGACTCGTTCCCCTTAACACTTGTGAGCTCATGGCTGTTTTAAAGAAAAGCTCTGACTATCCTCTCGGGAGGATTATTCGGACTTTAGCTCCGTTCGCCGTTCCGAACGTATTGTGCGGTTAATGACGTTAAGCCAGCCACGCCGAGGGCGTAAGCGAGCGGCGAAGGGTCTTGGAATCTCGGAAAACTCCGTCGAACCTCCGTCGTCCCTCACGAAAGAAAGTCCGCAAGTTCTTTGCGTACTTATGTACGTGGTTGGTGGAGGAGATCCCACCACAAACGTCTGTCTGTTCGGAGCGAGAGCTATATATACGTATTTTTGCCCTTTTCGCGTCGCACTCTTCTTCATTTTCGCTTTTTTTCCTTGTCGAAGTCTCGGCGCAGCCTCGGCTATCCTGGTCGAACAGTTGCCAAGCCAAAGGAGTGTAAAGAAAAAGAGACCGAGTTAAAGTTAATCCCAGGAGGGATGTCTACGCGCTCCGGTTCTGGTTTCAACCCCTTTGCGAGCCTCGAGTTACACCACCGAGTCCTCCAGGCGAGCTCTATATCTTAGTCTTATTTTTTCTCTTCTTCCTCCTTCTTGCTCGTCTTACTCATTTTGTTTCTTCTCCTTTGGGGAACGCAAAACTCCTCTCGCCTTCTCACTGCGCTCGCCAATAAGAACGGTCCCTTCCTTCCTTTTTCCCTCAATTCTCTGTATTCCTTACTAGCGCTTTTACCGTTTTTCCATCTCACTATTAACAAACGGAATTTATACAACTTTGCTTTTCCTTGCTAATGGATTTTTTTGTATTTTTTTTTTCTCGTTTTAAACAGAAACGAATATTTTTCCACCTCAATCAACTACCAACTAAAATCTACAAGATTTTGAAAAGAATAGATTTCTAAAAATAGTGTGCCGAATTCACATGGCTCCTTATTCTCGAGTAAACGTATAAAATATTGGGATAATGTATTTGTTTTTTAATTAATTATTAGAACGTGCAATCTTGAATAGAATATTCGTAGTGCGCACAGCTCTATAATTCTATAGTGCTCATTTATTCATTGTCTTTCCTCTTACTTGTCGTACTAATTTTTTTCTCCTCGCTTTCCTCTCTTTTCCTCGTCTCCTTCCAGGTTTTCCTTCCGTACTATCAACAAACGGAATTTATACGAGTTTCTTTTTGTTCCCGATGGATTAAAGTTTAATGGAAGCCCTTTCCCTCAAATGGACGTATAAGATATAAAAATTGTTTTATCTCGCTTTTTATCTGGCATTAACGTAGAATTATTACACGGTCTAAGAAAGGTTGTAAAAACCTCCTGGAACCCTTTCTACGAAATTTTATTGTACCGGCTAATTAAAATGAATTCTCTGACTTTCATTCATCATCTTGCCTTTGAATCTGCCTCTTGAAGTTGGAGGTGCGTGTGGCTCGTAGTGCGTATTTTCTCGGTCGCACCTTTCCCTCTCGTTTCGTGAATATCCCAAAGGAAATTCCGCGAATACCAGTGGTGGAATATTTTCCTCTTAATCTCGTGGCTCCGCGGTGACGAGATTCGTGGCATAGCGCGCTGCGTGACCCGGGGCGAGGAAAAAGGCGGCGTAGCGTGAACGGTCCTTCGAATCAACCCTTACAGCCACGCCTCGACGAAAGACGTGCAGCCACGCTCTCCACTCTCTTTCACCTTTTCTCTTTTCTTCGTTTTCTTTTTTTTTTCTGCAAAGTTTGCTTTAATTAAGCGGAGCTCAACACACGAGCCTTGGGAGAGATTCAGCCGCGGGCTTACCTACATTTCACATCCACACTGCTACAGAGTTGAACGATCTTTGAGGATTCTCGTGTCAGAGGACTTCGTGGTATTCACACTACTTTTCCCGTGGTCCCGTAAGAAAACAGCCTTAAAAGTTCACTGCTTTTTCTTATTTTGGAGGAAAAAATCTGCTACGTTATTTTTATAATAAACTTTGTTATTTTTATTAATATTAATTTCGAATAATTAAAGTCAAGTATTCACGGTATTTCGTTTTTTTTTTTCAGTTCCGAAAATGTTTCACCAGCTGTGTCAGTAGCGGGGCCAAAGGTGAACTGGGCAGAAGAATTTTTTCAATTTAGCGAAATACATACCGTATGCATATTATCCTCACGAATATTCATCATCGTTCGAATTTATTAATATCGAAATATGCTTTCGATCTCGTCGTGGCTGCCAGTCACGTTGCCAGATGGTTCATGGAGCTGTGCATCAGTCATATCCATATATACGTAGAAATAACTATGTATATATATATAAGTACCTCGGGCTCGGCTTCAGAATGAATTTTGCCGTTCACTGCTCATTCATCTGGCCAACCGGTGGCTGTAATATGCAAAGAAGCCATCCATATTCAAATTTTTTTAACGCCCGCTTTAATTTTCGGATGATCCAGCGTAACTGTCTGCGTTCCTTGCCGAGAGAGCGTTACAATCCTGGGCGTTTGAAGGACGTGTCGTCAGGTACAATAATAATGAAAGAAAGAGGAAAGAAAAATAATAATTCCCCGCCGCCGTGAGCCGGCAAAGTTTTTTCGTCGCCGTGGGATATAGGAAGTAAAAGGCAAGACGGAATAAAGTAAGTCAAAAGTTAGAGAACAGTACAAATGATATTCACCGCGATAGTGACAATAACGGATGGGAAACCAGAGTGGCTTGGCGAGCTTCCAGTTCGATTTGTAACGCGGTAAGAGCGTTAGCGAGACTGCGCCCATACGCGCCCGATACTTGGAATCCAATGCACCGTGCATAACGTGTACTACTTATGTGTCACAAGAAACACACGAATACGAGAATGGAATCCAGAGTTAACGGCCCTGGAAGAGCTCGCCGAAGCCGCAGTCGTGTTATCACTTCTGGATTGACTGTTAACATTTTTCAGCCATCCTTCTGGTCCGCATTTCTGTGCTCAAACGCTTTATCAAGCGCAATTCAATTCATCCAATATTTCGTTTGACAATTTTTATTGATTGCCTCTACAATGTATTGCAATTTCCAATGAAATTATTCATTGATAACGTAACGGTCTGCCACGTCCGTATCGAGGCTCTTCAATTTTATAATTTGGTTCTTTTCAATTATTCTGGTTCCAAATTTAAGTTTGCAATTATATATTCTTCGCTTTCATGATTGCAGCAAGTTTTCATTTTAGTAGAATTCTCGTCGAATTATCAAAGAGCTTATTCTTCTGGTTTCTTATAATTGAATGCGAGACTGTAAACTCTCATTTGTACATCAATCAGAATTTTCGCAAGTGACTCTGTTTCCTGGAAAACAAGAAAGCGTACCTGGCTTTTGGCATTCGGTGGCTTATAGCGCAGTTGGACAGATGAGAGAGGCATTAAATCGATCTTCGCGAAACCAGGCTAAGGAGATTTTCAGAGTATCGGGAATTCGTGAGAGAGCAGCCAACCCTGCAGCTTGAAAGTACCCGGGCGCGAGGGACAATGATTGCCCTAGCTGGTCTCCCTTCTCTCCCGCTTTGCATATCTCCTATCGGCTCGCATGCTGCTACTGCTGCTGTTGCTGCTGCTGCTGCTGCTGCTGCTTGCTGCTTCTCAGTTCTGGCCTATCTATATACCTTCGAGAGAATTTGCATGAATATCGTCAAGTCTCACCGAAAACAAGACGCAACGAGTCTCATGCTACCACTCGAAAATAACTCACTTCCTCCCGGCATACAACCCACTGCTATTTTTATATGAGTATCACGATCGGATTACTATAACGATACGGTCTACGAGATTGACGAAGGGCTCAAGGGATTCGATACAATCTTCATATCGCATAAACTAGAGAAGCAGAATAGGAAGTATGTTTTGTATGATCGAAAAAAGTGTCCTCGTATCTCCGTACGTTCATATCCGTTATGAAAAGAATATCGAGAGTATAATTTATTTATCTAACTTTTTTCAATCTCACACATTCTCGGGGAATTTCATACGAGCAGATTTCCTGATTCCAACCTCTGCACTGTTTGTAATGGGCTACAATATTTTGTAATAGCAGGTTTCCAAAGTATGTAAATGTAATTTTTCATAATTTATTGTGAGCTTAAAACACTTTGCTTACAAATGGGGAAGGAGTTTTAAAAATCGCGGCTCAATGGAGTCACAGAGGGAATTACGAGAAACAGAGCCAGCAGGATTTTCTAAAAGCGTCTTGGCGGAACTTAGAAAGATCTCGGGGATTATTGAGGAAATCGACTTTGCTATATAGCAACGTTGTCAGGCTCAAGGGATTCGATACAATCTTCATATCTCATAAACTAGAGAAGCAGAATAGGAAGTATGTTTTGTATGATCGGAAAAAGTGTCCCGGTATCACCGTACGTACATATCTGTTACGAAAAGAATGTCGAGAGTATAATTTATTTATCTCACTTTTTTCAATGTCACACATTCTCGGGGAATTTCATACGAGCAGATTTCCTGATTCCAACCTCTGCACTGTTTGTAATGGGCTACAATATTTAGTAATAGCAGGTTTCCAAAGTATGTAAATGTAATTTTTCATTATTTTCTGTGAGCTCAAAATCCTTTCCTCAAAAATGGTGAAGGAGTTTTAAAAATCGTGGCTGCATGGACTCTCAGAGGGAATTACGAGAATCAGAGCCAATAAGATTGTCTTGGCGAAACTTAGAAAAATCTCAGGGATTATCGAGGAAATCGACTTTGCTAAGTAAATAGTAATGTTGTCAGCGATAAGACAATTTGATAAAATAGTAAGGTTGATAGTGTATCTTCACACGATTCATGAAAAGAGACATTTTAAAAGTGGTTCTCGTATTATTCAATATCTTTGAGAAACTGTAGGAATTCAGGATTAAGAATACATGTTCCTAGTGTTTATCTAGGATTTCGGCGAAGTCCCTTCTGAAGAAAATGAAAACTGGGTGGCGACCATAAAATGTATTTTAAATGCTGAGAGATAAAATGTATAATCATGCTGGAAAGAGACGGTTTAAGTAGTTACTTTTCTAGCTGAACTGAGTTTGCGTAAGCCAAAAGACCTTAACAACCTTTTCTACCAATTATGCAACGTCAGGTTTTGTTTGTCTCGTTCGGCGTTTGATCTACGTTGGTAAATTTCCCGGTATATTCGAAGGCCGTTGCGTGACGATGTTTGAAAGGTTCTCCGCAACGACCGCGACGACGACGAAACCCGAATACAGAATAATTAATTAGCCTGGCAGAAAATCTCAGGAGAATTGTGAGGAAACGTTGCGCGAGTGAAAAATAAATCAAAGACAGCGGGGAATTTCGGTGAAGAGTGAAAAAAAAAAATTGAAGTTCCTAAGTTCGTGTGAGTGACTATGAGCCAAGTGTCGGAAACGAGATCTCGATTTCCCGAGAGTGTAGAAATATATCTTTTTCGACGTTTGTTGAAGGAAAGGCGATACAGCCCTCGTCTGGGTTAACAGGGTCTGTGCTTCCTTTCAGAGAGAAAGAGCGATACCTGAAGACGGCAACACCGACGAGGGACCCGTAAAGGGAAATAATTAATCCAATCGGATAGTCTTACCAGTCGACACAAAGTGCACTTGATGCATCTGTATTAAATTGTTACGAAAGTTAAATGGAATTGTGCCGCAGCTACTATTCTGTTGCTTTGACTAAATTCCATCTTCTGCTTTTCGACGGCAGAACTCTGCAAAGCTGTACCGTCGGAAAAAGCATTGTACATGCGCAGAAATGTATCCCCGCTCACTTTCATTCCATTCAACCTTTATCATATTTCCTCAACTCCATGCCTTTATCTCCATTATAATTTCGGGTCTGGTTACCCACATAATTAGACGGATTTAAAAGTTTCCTCGTGCACTATTATTACAAGCCAGTAAAATAGTTGAATCTCAAGTTTTATAGACGATATCGATGTAATAAAGTTTACATTGTTCACATGACCGAGGTAATATGCAAATCGCAGAAGGTAACAACTCAATATTCGTTGGGATGTTTTTAGGTAAAAGCAAATTCTATATTAATATATATATATATTGACACGTACAATTAGCTTCAAGTGACCTAAAATATAAAGCGGCTTATGATAAACATCTGTACCTACTACATTGATGAAGCAATTAATTCCTTTTTAGGGAAGACCACAGTCGCTAGAGGAACTGAAAGTCAGCGGTAGCCTAGCGAGATAGAAAAAAGCGGATATCGGATCTAGGCTGAAAGAGGATTCTGGGCTGGAATTGTTTGTCGAAGGATGATAGCCTTAAGTCAGGCTGCAGCAGAAGGATTTAGTTGTCGAGTAAAACCTCTCGTCGTGGTCGTCGTCGTAGAATCGTTGACCTTTTCTTCCTGGAGGCTACTGTACGCGTCGACATCGCGGGATCACCCGTGCCTTTCCCTATCTGCCTCTCAATTTCCCGGTCCCTTATCCAGCAGCCCTCGTGGTCTTTCCCTTGGGTATCATTCAGGCGAGTCGTCGCCCAGGCGCGATCCTCGACATTCATTTCATTCATTTGCCTCAGACTTGCAAAAATCTTACTCCGGACGAGCTGGTGTTGTCACGCGACGGCTTGTTCCCACACCCTTTTATTTTTCAACCTCAGAAACATCCGAGAAAAGCGTCGCCTCGTGGGCTTCGCCACCCCACCCGGAATTTCCCTTTCATTTTCGTGAAAACCTTTTCTACTCAATCCGCCATTCCACTTTCAACGGCGGGATAATGTTATGTAGAACCTACGGATGATGCTCCTCGTAACTTTGCAAATTTCAAAGTGCCACGAGTATCTCATAAATGCAAATGAGCTTAAAGCTCCCGGATGCAGTCGGTTCTTCTGGTGGTAACTAGAATATCGTGCAACTTAGTCGCAAGAGTGGTTAGCTTGTTCGGCGAATCAAGTGAATTCTTTTTGGGGGATTGTGCAGTGAGAAGTAAAATAGAAAATGTGGGAAAGCGGGAAAAACAGAAGCTTTTGAACGTTAAGGCCAGAAAGAAGAATGAAAAGTACAGAGGCGGAGGAGACCAGGCGAAAAAGCGATGGTTCCGGTTGACACGATGCAAATCACAAAAGTTATTCACAAGCGAATCGAACTTTTCTTCCACTTCCCCATTCTCTTTCTTCAGCTTACATCCCTCGTCTCTTCTTATTTTGATCATGTATCTCCTTTGCGTTTTTCCAAGATGAAGACGATGAAATGTTTTTTGTACTGAGCTCGGGTACTTTCGAAATGCACGTGAGTAAGATCAGAGTCACGTAATCCTCGTGCGAGCTTTTGGCCTTGAAGACGTCAGACAAAGACGTGACCGTAATCTGCGAGACACGAGGACAGTTTGTCTCCACAACTTTATTATTCCGAGCTTGGTACCACGACTGTCCCATGGCCAGTTTAGCCTAAAGAGGCAGCCATGGTATTTTGGATCTCCAAACGTACAAACGAACCCGAAGATGTAGTTCCTTGAGCGGTAAGGCAAAAAGGGAGAATAAAGACTGCAGATGCGGAGGCGATGCGAAAAAGCTATGTGTGCCGTTGACACGATGCAAATCATGAAAGTTATTCACAAGTGATTCGAACTTTTTCTCCATTTCCGCTTACTTTTCCTTCGGCTTACGTACCTGATGGTTTACTTTGTTTCGATTATGTATCTATCTTGTCTTCTTCTATTTATCTTTGCAAGTCTGTGAATCTCTCTTCGTATCTTGGTCCGTGCACTTCCGGAGTCTACATCACTGAGTTTTACTGAATCGCTTAATCCTCGTGTGAGCTTTTGACCTCGAAGACGTCAGATACAGACACACTGACAATCAGTGAGAAACGGAGAAAGCTCGGCTCCTTAGAATTATTATTCTGGGTTTGGTCTTGGACCAGCTGAGCCTTGGAAGACATTCATGGTGTTCGGGAGCTCCAGGCGCATACACACACGCACACACACACACACACACACATATACCTGAAGACGTAATTATCGGGGCGTCGAGTGAGAGATTGAGCGAGACAAGCCATACACAGTTTGAGGTCAGAGGGTAGAACAAGAGCTGATTTCGCCTGAATGATCCCCTCACTGTTATGCTTGGGATTCGGTGATCCTCGCAGCTGTGGTGAGATTAGGTTTGGTAGCTTCATGAGAGAAGATGAGCCAACGACGGAAGAGGGCGATCAAGATGGAAAATGAGTTAGGGTGTATGAGGAATTTGCTCTGGGGCTAGGCTTCCCACCCGAATTTGTCGATAAGTTACTCTCACCAGGAAATGTGGGCTATACGTAGACGAAGATCATTGCTTCGTCCTATGCGTCAAGTACTTGGTAGAGAACGCCACCTCCTCTCGTTACTTTTTATCACTGTCTATTTAGCTCAAGGGCAACATTCAGCTCATATATATATTATATTAAATCCCGGTGTTATTATCCTCTTTCTCCTTCTCTCTTGTTTACACAGACTTTTGTCAGACACCTATACAAAAAGCGTGGGAGTTTTGTGGATTACAGTGAAACATTACGAGCAGCCAAAAGTAGAAACAGATTCAACTGCGATCGTCTAGACGCTGACGAAGCTTTAGTGACTAGTGGAAAAGCCATTCACTGATCAGCCACTCGTTTTGTCTCGTATATATTCCCGCTTGTGTTCTCGTGAATGAAATTGGAACATGTTTTTCTGTCTATATCGGCTTCATCTTCGGCTAAATTAATTCCAACAAGCAAACAGTCTCAACCGATTTTGTTATCAGTTTTGGGAGTTTAAATTTGTGAACACAGCTAAAAATATTGCGTGCTCAGGAGGTTAAGGAAAATATTCTTGAGAATTATATATATATATATATTTTTGGGACGAAAATGTTTATTGCAAACCTTCGCAGACGTGTTGTTTTCGATAATATTTTATTTTTTCCTCAATTTATTGGAATAGAAGTTGGAATTTCACTTTGTAATCAGTGAAAAATGTTTTGCAGTATACTAACGTTTATGTAGAATAAGCGGTGACTACATCCATGCTCACACGCAGAGGTTATTAATTTATCGGTCTATGGTGTCACTGCTTATTGCTGAGTGTACACAAAACGTTTGTAGATAAGCACCACATTGATTTTGAATAAATCGTACGACCAAGCGGATGGAAGCATCAGAGTGTGATAGAAACAGCGTGCAAGCAGCACTCGAGACCGATATCGAGGTACAATTGTTTGCCAGTTCAACTCGAGCAAATATTTGCACGTTATGTAAATAAATACCAGCGGCAGCGATTTTTGCCCTCAGCCCAACAGCCCAGAACTACGTTCACAGCACTTTTCTTTCATTTCTGTATATGCATCGTCGTCTTTTAACATCGTTTATACGAACTCGAGTTGTGCTTCCAATTTTAAAACACTTACACCTGAGAGTCAGATAAAAATAAATGCATTTTTGAATTCAACGTCATCTATACCCCATTCTATATAAAAATGATCAATTAATTAAATTGCCTGTAGTTGATGGAAGCACATTTTTTAATTGTTAAATTAAAATTAGTCGCAATGATGAATAAAAAAATTAATCATTTTGCTGGTATTTGGTGGAAGATCCACTTTGAAAACGGGAAAGAAATTTTTTGAATAAAAACAAAACTTTTCCTTAGGAGAAAGAGAAATGCGCAGAAAACGAGTACGAATTATTTTTAATATTTTAATGAATTTCTTCGTCGCCTTTAATGTTTTTAATAAAAGCTGAGAACATTTTCCACCTTTGGAATATTCTGCAGATCGATGTTCAATCTTCTATAAAAGGAAAAAAAATTAAACGTGGCTGAGAAATATGGGATCACAAAAATCGCGTCTTCGTTTTTCACTCCCATACAAATTTTACAAGCTCTTAAGGAAAGTATTACCTCTTGAATATTGTGAGAGCTCGACAAGGCGAATGCAACGATATTCAATTACAAGCGTCAAGCTTTGGGGAATGGGAGCTAAGCGGAGTCGAGAGATCTTATTTCAGAAAATGCGGGATCGAAGATTATTGAGTATCCGATTTATTGCCGTAAGAAGAGTCCGAAGGATGGGTATGAAATACGATTCAACTTCATCTTCTGATCCTTTTCACTTGAGGTACGCCATTTTCATTTCTTTTTTTTTCTTGTTCGGAAAAATAAACTTCTAGATGTTTCTCCTCTACTAAGGAAATAGTTTTAGTGTTATGTTAATTTTTTAACCCATTTTTTCTATCCATCCAATGTGATATCGAAATTTTCTAAAAACCCTGATCCTTGAATAACAGTAATTTAGATTATTATAAAAACCACTATACGTTATTAATTTTTACAAATGGAATCCTCACAAATACCATCCATCAACCATCCTAAGTTCGACTTCGGTTCTGTTGGATGTATGACGTAATAAGTGATTAGGAATATTGGCATATCGATATTCCGTCGAGCATTGGCGAAGCTGATAATCGCCACGCGAGTATTGGCAGTTTCAGGTTTATCGGCAAAACCTCCATGGGCGGTTGTCCAAAATATTTTTTCCGTTCATAAACCCATTGATCACCAGTGCGCATTGAAAAAAATTTCATTTTCATTTTCATTGCAAATACATTGAATCGAACGTGATTTTTTCCCGGATAACAGAATCGCAACTGTCCTTGATTCTGTTTTTCATTCTATGACGAATGGTGAACGGTAACTTTGTCGGAGTCGTAACTTGAACCCTTCTCTATTCGACAGCACTCACAAATCTGTAACTGCAGTTCTATTTTTACCGAGCAAATAAAAAGAAGAAAAAACAAGAAAAAAAAGGCAAAAACAGGATGTCAGATTGTTTCATTTTGGTGCACGTGTGTGTTTATACGCCCGGGGCAAAAGACAAATCGATCATCGGTGGCATCGTGGTCCCGGAAGGAAATATTGCGTGGCTGTGAATAATGCGGAGCGATGTGACGCTCGGTTGAATAAAAAATCGAGCGAGACAATCTAATGGCATGTATGGAGTATTCAACGTAGCGTGTGTGTGCGTGTGTGTGTGTGTTTGCTCTACTCTCCCTTTCCTCTTTCACTCGGCGTGCACGCCGGTGATTTACCTTATGGCAAAATTATACTGTGTGCACCGTGAGTGGATCGGTAGTGCCGATATAATGTTGAACGTCAACCTGGAAAATTGGTAGGCGACGCGCGTGGCGCATACCAATCCCTGGCTGCGCGCTGGCCATTCCGGCTACCCCATAGATGGATGACGCTTTAATCATTTTCTTTTCGTTTCCGATTCAGGGGACCGACCGGTCCCGATACTACACGATTAAAACGGAAGCTCGAGTGTCGAGCCACTCTTGTTGGTGCCATCGATGTTGCTCTGCCTATCCAACAGCCAGCCCAGACTGGAGTTTGTTTGGCGCTCGAGAGGCGAAACAAGTAGACGAGTATGGAAAGAGGGTGGCAGTACTACGTGCCGTGTGATACACGAGTATTCAATTTGGGTTCGTTTCTATAAAGCTTTATCCTTCTCTCGGATTCTCACGTAGTATTGCAATAGAGCGTGCGTTCGCCTAGTGATCCAATTAAGCCTCATTATTTCGTACAGTTGAGGGGCCCGACTCACGGTTCGCTTGATTAGTTGGACGAGTCGTGAATTGTTAAAACACCTGTATTGTGATTAGCTATTTGCTTCTATTGTTCTATGACTATGGTTCTCTCGGTTTTCCGTAAATAGTTGCGGCCTAGTTTCGCTTGTTATCGGCAAATCGGCCGAAATGTTGAACCCACTAATTCATATACTTTTTAAATATCGAGACTGATTGGAGAAACTCTTTGAAGTAGAATTAGTGGTTTTCGTTGTTGTTGTGAGTACTCCTGTAGCGTCGTAACGTTTCGAGTGATCCCAATTGTATTTCAGAATATTCGATGTGGAGATTGTTTTTGATGAGTTCCGGTGGTTCGTTATTCTGTTTGATTGGATGGTCAGCTACGCTTAATCGTTATTCGGCGCAATTACAATTCCGTATTCAGTAGCTAATGAAAACCATTAATGTCCACGTTTCGTAATCCCATTTCTACGAGAAAGTTATTGCTAATTAATGCTGGTTTCAATGTAACGGGCGCTTTGTGACGGGGGCGAAATAATTCGAAGTTTCTACTCAGGCGGCTTGTGTAAATACTTAATACCCCGGAATGCCAACGTGAAAAAGTTAGCGAACGAATTATCACTTTGAACAACTTTGCAGTTTGATATTTGCCGCTTAATATTTTCATATTTATTTTGTCAACAAATTTTAAATGCCCTCAAAATTTCCCTCCGAACTGCTATCGAAGGTAACCCCTTTTTTTGGATCATAAAATTATTAAAATTTTTCTAAATATTAATATTTTTCCGTTCAGCATTTTTTCACATGTCCTGAGTTTTGATTGTTCGACTCAATTACTACCCCAATTCTGCAAAATGCCTAAATACTTTAAACCCATTCATCAATTAATTTTGTGAAAAAAAAAGGACGTCAGCGTGCATACGTCGAGTTGATACCACATTTATTTAAAATGCAACTAAAAGGACAAAAAAATAGGGGTTTTTTTGCGAGACTCGTCATAATTTCCGAAGCATTCTCTGAGTTTTCTCGAGTGGATTGGGCGTTTCGGAATTGCACGCCGTCGCCTCAGGGTGAGAAGCGGAATCCTGCCGCTGCTGCCGTCGCCACCGCCGCCGCTGCAGCGTTGCGCTGCCGGCGGGGTTCGTTCCAATTCTCGCACAGAAATTATCCGCAGTATATTAAGGCGATAGCCAAATTACGTCGCCGTGGGTTTGGGGGTTTGGGGAGGGGGAACACGAGAGGGGACAACGTATTTATGATTACCATTATCCAAGTGGAATTGGCTTCCCCGAGCGGCCATTCCCTCGGCGTTCGCATATTTTCGGCGGATCGTCCCGTATCTACACCACTACTATGTCCCACTAACTCTGGCTCTATAACCCACCAGTCTGACCCGACGGAGATGGAATCGAATTGGCCGAACGTGAACCGAACCGGCATAACGTTTCCTTCTTCTCTAGATCGTTGCCTCTCTTTTTATTGCTCTCACTATATATCCGGCCCGACTCATATAACGTATCGACGATTAGTATCGGGAATTCCACTTCCTATTAAGATCGATTTTCTCTTTTAATAGAACTTTATTAGATTCTCAGAAATTCCCTCCCAAGCTCGAGATTAATGCTCCTTCGATGGGTACCATGAGAACCGTGAGGCTGAAAATAGCTTTCCGATGACCGATCGAGCAGAAGTTCCGATTAGTGAATTACTATTTTATTTAACGATAATAATAATGATAACGGTGAAGAATAATTAGGATAAAAGTGGTGATTATCGGGCCCTGCTACGATCCACATGTGGAATCGTAGAAATGTGCAATTTTGTACTCTAAGTTGAAGTGATATTAATGGGATAATTTACCTGTTAAATCATAGTTAACATTTTTTAATTCAACGACGTTGCACGAGTTTTTCTGTTTTTCAATTATAAACTGCATTTATTTGAATATTAAAAGAGCATCCATATTTAAAACTTGCTTCTTGAGGTACCCATGATTCACGTTACGCTGGGGGTATAATCAACCATGAAGTAGCAGAAATCAGAGTTTGCGGTCCGTAAATTATTTCTGGCAGCTAAAACAATACGACAATGAAGGACTATCCGACGTTCGGCAATATTAATCTTTTTTTTACATTGCAGATTCGTTGCAATAATAAAATTAAATAGATTTATATTAACTTCATAAAACTCGACATACCAAATTCCTCTCAGCGTTGAAGCCAATGAAGAAAAATTTTAACCAATATAAATAACAAAAATTTTGTATTTAATTAAAAAATTCCGGAAAACTGGAGTAAAACAAAAATCTTGAAAAATTGTCTGTATTTATTTACTGAAGAATTTTTTTCATAACAGTTCTTAATTAAATAATTTTATTGTAAGGTGAATCTTAAGAATATTCTGGCCGTTGGATGGAATGCAAAGTAGACGATGCAGGCCTCATTTTTTTAGTCACTCATTTGTATTCAATTAACCCCAGTTTTATGTTTTAAGGCATCGACGTCGTGGGAAAGAAAGTGGGTCGAGAATGCGATTGAGGAAAAATCTAGGATCGAGACAATTCTTCCTATCGTGTTGTCGGATCGACATTTAATAGTGCCTTATCAATATACGCAGTGTCCGGCCTCGCTTATTAGGAAATCTGGTGTTTTTGTGCAACTTGCATTATTAAATCCGCATTGCCCTCCTATACAAATTATTGCACATAGACTAAAACATATTAATTTTGTAGTGGGTATCGACTATATAGCCTGTGAAGCTATAGGATAGCCTTTCTATGGGTTCTTGGGAAAGAGCAGTCTTTCCCAAGTCCGCACTCTCTTTATCTCTCTGCAAACTCGGTGCACGTCGGTTAAGGTAGTCTTGCGTTATTATGTAACGAGAAAATGCAAAAACTTTTCCACGCTGTTCTCGCATTCGCTGGTTCTCAACTGTTGCTGCTTCGCGGTTGCTCATAAACAACTTTCCCGAAGTTGAATTATTTGTTTGTACTTTCGTTATTTACGCTTCCTCGGGGGAGAAGCTCTTCTTTCATCGATTCGCACCGTCTCTTGGGGGCACAGCAGTCCTGAAGAACTGTAATGAACGGAACCTGATTCTTTGCTCTTCCGTCCAATAGACTTGCGCAGTATTCCCCATCGACAATCACCGCTTTTACGTCGTCCACTTCAGCTCCATAGAGCGGAATCAATGAACCACCACATTATTGCTACTCATTCGTATTGCTCGTGGGATGAAAACTTTCAATCATGGAAGACCTATGCAGCGTGGAAAAGGGATACAAAAGGCAAAATGAAACTGCGATGATGTAAGCAATGCAGGAAAAATCAAAGGTGTCTTTTTTGAGCTCGACGTTCGTTCTTTACAGAATTTCTATGTTTTGTCGAGATTCCATCGGGCTAACTTTACTGCATTTGCATATTTAAAAAAAAAATGGTGAATTACCTATTATTTTTTACACTGGTTGTGAAATAAATCGGATAAAAAGTATGACAGTATGGATATCTCTAATAAATATTGGTTAAAAATAAATTCTTATGCTGAATTTTGGGAATGTCGCTACCGAAGAATATTAAAACGATGTATGTCAGAATATTTTTCGCGAATATTCATTTAAATTGATACGTGAACGGATAATGGTTGAAATGTTTTGAAATTGAAAGCCATGAAGAATGAAGAGAGGTACACACGATAACGTGAAGCCACGAGGAGGTAAAAAATGCAGAATGGATTGTTTTCTGATGACTTTACTGCATTTCTTGTTATTAACGATATTAGACCAATCATTAAAAGTTCATTAATGAAATATTATTTTTTATATGGACGGTAAAATGAAAGGACTGAAAATAGAGATGCTCTTCCATTCAAATGAATTCAGCTGAATGATATTGAAGTTAGTACCGATACCTCGATGGATAGAAGTGGAATTATTTGAAAAAAACATTCATATCGCCTCGAACAAAAATATTTAAAAAAAAATAAAACGGAAACTACCGGCTCGATATTGGAAAAACATTTCTGAGGCACATAAAAACTATGTTCCACGATTTTTTTTACACTATTCTTTTATCCCGAAATGCGAATGAATAATGTTTGGAATTCTCTAAAGTTCATCCAGGTTTCACGCTAACTCGATTCCAAAGCACACTCCAACTTTTCGCTAAACGGGATCAGTGAATCACCCCATAATTGGTAGTAGTTCGTGTTGGGCGAGGAATAAAAACTTTCAATCAAGTTGACCTATAAAAAATAGCGAAGGGATACAAAAGGAAGAGACCAACAGAATGGAAAAACGGGGGAAAATGCAAAAAGGGTTCAGTTTGTTGCTTGAGGTTCGTGTTAACTTTATTGCATTTTCCGGTAGAAGGGATATTCAAGAAAAACGTAGAGCTGGTAAAATAATTTTTCCGTTCTCCACGGCGTATTCTCCCTTTTCAAAAAAAAAATCAGTCGGTAAATATGTCGCATTTTCGATGTACGTATTGTTGTCGGGGTATTCGTTCTCTGATGCGCTGACGGGTTGTCTAGGTGGTAGCTAACGAGCAGCTTCAGTCGTGTTATTGCATTTCGTCAGTTCTCCGGGCATGCGAGGTTTCCAGGTTTAACTTTAACCCTATTGTGTGAAACGCTGACTATTGAATTGTGTACAGTTCTGGTTGCAGTTTCAATCAGGAGTAAAGAAGAATGAAATCGACATCTCAAAAGTCTCCAATCTGAACATTTGGTCGTCATTGGTTAGCATATTAGGTACTCTTAAACGTACCCGAGCATTAAAACCAGCATCACCGTGGTCAATTGATTCAGACTATTTTACCCGGACAAGAATCTGAAGAACCTGAAGAACCAAATGATGCTGCACGATTTGAAAATAAGGAGTAAGCTATCAACGAATAACCTACAATTTTATATTGATCTTCATATTTCGCAAATGTAAAAAGTTGAATGAAACTTTTACCACAAAAATTCTATTCCTAAAGCAAAAATTTAATATTGCTTCGCCTATAATGGCAACGAAAATATAGGCGAACGATTGCAAAATTATTGACAAATAAAAATGCTTCAAAGATTTGTCAAAAAAAAATTCATCCGCATATCGAAAGAAGCAATAATAAAATAACCTTCCACATTCAAGTTGAACAAACCTCAAAACGCGTTTGCGAATGGATGCCAATAATTTCCTATTTTTATTTCCATGTATTGCATAAACATGTCTTAATAATTATGGCAACTTTGTCTCGTTGGGGAAATTCCGGTGCTGTCCCGAGGCAGAATTTAGTAAGGCCTATTGCGAGGTGAAGTTCGTCAATAAAATTGGAGAGTTAATTAAAGTTAACCGAAGAGGAGTACGGGCATCGGGTAGATCGATCGCATCTACTCGAAATGAAGCCAATGAAGGTCGTCGCAAGCATCGAGGGAGCATGCATTTTGTAGGAGGTGTAAGTTTAAAGTTGCCGGTTCGTTATAAAGTGCGCTTCCAAGTCAACGCGTGTGGATTGCGCGCCACGGGAGGGAGGAAGCGTGGAGTTATTCTCGAGTGGGTTTTGGTCCGTGTCGGGGCAGCTTTGGAAAGCTCTCGAGCGAGTATGCACGCAGCAGGTAGAAGCCGGTAAGTTCGCTTCAACGAATAATTTCTTTCGCAATTACGGTGCGAGCTCGTAGCTTTCGCGCGAGCAGAGTACCATATAACACAAGCTATGTAGCAGTGCGCACTTTCTACTCCCTGATAAAATATGCAGATTCCGTTACGCGCGTAATCCGCGTACTTTGTCCGTATAAGCGGATGCAGCGCGTGCCTCATCGTCTTCGTCGGAAACGTTGTAACTTTTATCAGGTGCCCTTTGAAAATCGGCGGTACCTCGTACCAGCGGAGCGAACGCAAGCTCAGTTCTTCGAGTAAAGTTCCCTACCGTCTCCGCCCGGTTATTCCGCCCCCTTTTGCCTTCCCTCTCACTCGACCCGCTGCACTATATAGAGTTTAACTATTACGGTTAACTCGAACCAAAAGTTACCTTTACGCATTACGTCAAGTTAAGTACGTCCTGAAGTTTGAAGAGATTTTATTTTCCGTGAAAAACTTTATCGAGATTTCCACGCTCTTCTTTTCCATCGGTGTATCAAGTCTTTGACTCGTTAATTGGTTATGCGCTGCTACAGATTTAGCTCCTAGGGTTCTGAAGGCTTGGCTCAGAGTTCAGTTGTATTGTTTGGAATCCTTGACGTAATTGGATACTGCAGGCACCTCCTAATCATTGAACTATTGATTTAGTGATTTTAAGACTCAATGATTCGAGAGTCTTGAGCAGCGTCTTTGTAGATTTTAAAACTCTATTGAGAATATTTAATATTTCGAGGGTAAGAAGATGTACGATATCCTGTATGTTTCTTAATTTTTTAAGCCGTCGTATATGGACATAAGTTTTTAACCAGAATTGGAATTTGAGGTTTCTGCGCCAGGGGAAAAATCGAAAGAAAGTCCGCATCATTAAAAATTCAAAGAACATCGATTCAAATTGACTATTTCAAAAAGTTATTTATTGATTAGTTTTAGGAAACCATCAAATAAATTTTTAATGAACAAGTGTCCAATGCGTCCAAATATAAATATAATCGATCTCCTCCTGAATATCTCTTGCAATAGTCATACTTAAATCTGACGGAACCTCAACAAACGGGTAGTAAAACGACAAAGTCGAAGGTTAAGTAAAACGTAAGCTTTGAAAATAGTCGGATATATCATGAATCCCCGTAAAAGATGTTGGTTAATCTGAGATTAATCGGATTGCAAACGGTCAGCTCGTCACTGTGCCTCTTAGGGCGTGCAGAATCTGGCGCGACTGAAGAGTGAGTGCAGCAAAGAGGATGGCAAAAAAACAAAAGGAGGAAGGAAACGAGAAAGGGTTTGAACGGCGGCGGGAGGGCCGGTAGTAGAAAGATTGCTGGGTCGATCATGGCGGGCATCGCGATCGATTTTGCCCGGTACGAGTCACGCCACTCGATTTATCTGCCAGCCCCGCTCGAATCTGTATCGTTCAGACCAAGGTGTTCCAGTCGTTCGTCGAGGTTCCCTTACCGTCGATCTCTCCAAGCTTTTCCCAAGCTTTCCCCGTTACCCAGGAGCGCTCGATCCGACACCGAAACGATTTGTCTCGGTTGTTGCAACGCGCCCGAAGCACAAACATTATTATAACGCCGGTGCACCGTTGGCCTAGGTTTGCTATCGTCGGGAGCGCACGAAGAGAAGGTCTGCCAGTCCGTCGCTCTAGGCAGCATCGGTATACCTCGTTTTCCACCCTTTCTCCGTCTCTCCCCTTTGGTGCCCGCGTATTTCTCGCATTCTCTCCTCAATCTTCCTCTCGTTTCATCTCATTTCATCGCGTCTCGAGAGCCACGAATTTTCTGCTCGTTGAAAGCAAGATAAATCGAGTCGCAGACAACGGAGCCAGCTGCTTCCTAGTTTATACTCCGCTACTTCGGTACAGCATGCACTATATATATTATTAACCCGACAGTTTACTTTCACGGTGCACTGGCTATGTGCGACATCGTACACCAGGTGTTGAGTTTGGTGTCCATGTTTTAACGGTGTAGAAATATAAATAGTTGAGCTGTGGTGATGAAGCTCATTATCAACTTCGTCATCGGTTAACATTGTGTTTGTTTTTAGGACGTACAATTTTCAATTTCCCGTAGGTACCGTTTGGTTGGGCCACGGCAAACGAGTAATTCAAGTGAAACGTTTTTGTCTATTTGCCCGAATTAATAATGTGATAATCGTTTTCCACCCTTTCAACTTATCAACTTCGTCATCGGTTAACATTGTGTTTGTTTTTAGGACGTACAATTTTCAATTTCCCGTAGGTACCGTTTGGTTGGGCCACGGCAAACGAGTAATTCAAGTGAAACGTTTTTGTCTATTTGCCGGAATTAATAATGTGATAAATGTATCGGGTAGGCAATAGTAAATCATTTTAAGTAGCGCGAGCGATGGAAAATTAATGCATTCCGTAAATCACGGTATATTGCCGGTTTCTTTAGATTACAATGTTTTGGATTTTTATTTTCTACCCACACTGAACTTCCCTGCTTGCTTGTCGTAAAAAAAGTTATGCATTTTTTGCAGAGTACTTCATTTTTATCGTTTTGCGTCTATGCTCCATTTTCATTTTTGGTGAAAGTAATAAAATTAACATAATGCCGTTTTCACCAAATCATTTTAGGTGTACACAAAGTACAATAACAAGATATCTTCATCTGCAGTGTCAGAGATTGTGTCAAAAATTTCACATGAACACTCACTGACGTTGTAAATACCGATTTACTTCTGACCTACAGGGTTTTAAAAGTGTAGGTTGGAAAAAAGTTAAATGATTAACGTAAAATAGTTGAGTATTAAATAAAATAGTCACCGGAAATAGACAAGAATAGAAAAGGCAGTGAAAAAAATTGTCGAGAGGGGGAGAAGGAAAAATGTAGGATGCCGGTTTAACAGGACGTGGAAAAAAATGGTGCATAATATGAGACAGGAAATCAAGTAGAACACGCAGATGAGAATGGAGCTTGTTAAGAAGACTGATATAGACTCAGGCAACACGACTATGTGAAAATATAGCAGCAACAACAAAAGAGGTTAAAAGCCCGAAGTAACTGCTAGGCAAGTGACGTGCAATGAAAATGCTTGTCATGTCTAATATCCTGAGGGACTGAAACGGATGGCTTTATATTACATACTGTTATGGATACGTCAGGTTTTATAGGGTAAATAGAAATCAACACAATCCAGATATCGCAACGAAATTGTAACGTCAATACGTGGTCCATATTACCGAGCGACGGGTAGTCCACGATTTGACATAAATCAACAATCGCAGATAGCGGTGCTAGATTTCAGGTGCACTATAATGTATTGTCGTTTAAATGAGGATTTTTGCCTCTTTTGTAGTCGAGTGAATGCATATGAGGATTTCAATAACGAACAAAACCTATGAAACGTTGTTCATTGTTATCATGACTGTGATTTACCATTTCAATTATACATATCTGACATTATTCCACGTGAGTGTACGAAGTTGTAATTTTTTTTTTCCATTCCACACGTGGGTCGTTACGCACTATTTTATCACAACACTGACGTATCACTTGACCACTTTGACCTGATTAAAAGGGTCGTTCCGAGTAACTTCCATTTTGATTTTAGAACGTACTTTTCATTTGAAATGAGCCTGTAAATTATGAACCCCCAAAAACCTGTTCCTTTACCCTGTGGATTACCACCATCGCATTTAGCGGACTCAAATAGTAATTCATTAATGCTATATCTCTGATAACAGGAAGGGCTTGGAGGGAACAATGATATTCATATTCCAGGGACTGCGGCGAAACGAGGGTGGAGTATCAAAGCGAAGCAAGTCACCGGATCAGGTCGACGGTTCACGTTGATATTCAGCGTCGACCGATATCCGTAGCTCGACTTAGCCTCCTCCTTTTAGTTTCGTATTCCGTAGTCGTATATCTTACTATCGCGCCATAATGCCAAACAACTGAGCGTATGTCTTGGTAGCAAGACGTGACTCATTTAACGGCGCTGCGATGCTAGGGTGCGTTAACGTCCGGGGCGCGTAGGTTGCGCCTTATGACCATATACCAACAGAGCCCACCATCACCACCGGCATTTTCTCGCCATTAATCAACCATAAATTAACCCGAGACGTTTACGAGCTGGCTTACGGTTAATTAATTGTCACGATCTGCACTCATCGTCGTACAGCACAGCACAGACATAGTGTGAGGTTGACATTGGGTTCTACATATACACCCTAGGCCACTTTGCGTCAAGCCCCGGAAATAGGGAACGATGCTGATGGTAGATTTTCGAGCCAAGTCTACCGTCGTTTCACACTGTACACTTAATACCGAGGAGTCAGCGCAAGTGTTCTCCTTGAAATACCAGCAACTTCAAGGTTCTTTTAGATTGCAGAGGACTTACTGTCTGTTGAGCCACTTTCACAAAAAGTTACGGTTCACTTTGAATTCTGTTTACCCTGAAGTCTGGACAATGAAGAGAATTGCATGTATCATTGGTATAAATTTGAATTTTTCGTGGCCCATTCAGAGCCCATCGTGTAATGCTAAAAGTTTCTGCTCGGACTGCTCTGATCGTTGTAAAGCAGATTACAAAAATGGTGTACATGTCCTGGGCCACTCAGCCGTACACCCTGGAAATAGGAGACGAGACTGATGGGGGATTTTCCAGGAAAGTGTACCCTGGTTTCTCGCTGTATAATTAATGCCAAGGAGTCAGCAGTATTGTACTCCTTGAAGTATCAGCGAATCGGCAGCTCATTAAGGTTGTAGATACCTTACAACTTTTCATATCTCTTGAGGTACTTCCACAAAATGTGCAGTTTACTTTAGGTTCTATTTATTCTGAAATCTGGATATTGCAGGAAGCATCACCCAAAGATCTCGGTATTTTCCTCGGATGAATTGTTACCAACTTTCGACTGTATCATACTGAACTAAATGAACAAACGATATAACTCATGTTTCCGGTAGATTTATACGAAAGGATCGCGAACAGGTGGTCTATTGTAGTTGCCTAATTGGAAACATGTAACGTTTGCCTCATAAGAAGGCAACGGTGATGATGGGTATAGGGTTTCCAATTAACGAACCATGCAATCGTAGAGGCGCTGTTGTTACACCTTGTTAAGATGTAGAGTGTTTGAATTCGGGATTGATATCCCAGAGTCCATCAATATGCCTTCACCTTTGCTTCTATCGGATCATTCGTCGATTGTGTGATAAGAGTGAAAAGACGGATAACAAGTTTTCGTGCGTCAATCGGCGCTTTTCGTTTCAACGAAATTCCCCGTATTTATATATCCGTATTAAGTATGAAAAGCTCGAAGTGAATTTTTTATGAGGAAACTTCACACGAGCTTGTTTTCCTGCTGGCACAATCCGCAGTTCCGTGACTGCCGGGCATATTGTGTTCGCTCTTTGCCTCTTGGCTCTTTCTGTCTCACACATTCGTCCACTCTATTCAGTGCAGTAAACCTCCAGGGCCTAATTAGAGTTTGCCCGAGTTAATCCTTCGGTGAACTCTCCGGTGCGGCTTTGCGAAGCCAGAAAGGATGTTGTAGGGCCTTGATGAATTCCACGCGATTTCGGATATTATTTCCGACTTTGCCACGGGTAAAATGTTTGGCTGCCCTGGTCGTAACAAACATACACCTCCAGGCTCTTTTCTCCGAGCGACGCGATCGCAGTTAGTTTCACCGGACACCGCGGCATACAAGCCTCGAATGTTGCCACGTTGCCTCTAGACATTGTAATGGAACAAGCGACTTTTTGCGATCGAGAAAGGAGTACACGTTATTATTATGTTTGAAATTTTTTGACGTGAAAAAAGTAACAACTTCTACCTCCGCGCGGAGGGAGCGTTCTTCTCATGACAATTTTTTTTTGTTTTTTTTTTTCGAAATTTTCATGACGGCATATGCAAAATGGTATAAAAAACTAATATTCAGAAACAAGCCATATAAAATTTGATGACAGTCGATAAAGGCGTTCCGGGTTATATTGCAATATAAATTTTACAAGTTTACATCGCTTCTACTTTCGACACATCTTATAAAACGCTGAGGAACTTTGGATACAACGTAAACTTTAATACCGTGCAAAGGCGTTTGATCAAACATGATAAAAACCAACTGCGGTGCTAGGTTTTGTAAAACTTTGACATTTTTTTAATACTAATTATTTAAAACGGGGAGATTTTTTAAACTGCTTGCGAATTTCAATAGCTTCGCTATGAGAAAGCACGAACAATTATTTAATGGCTAAGCAATATTAATGTTATTATAATACAAAAATAATTTAATGAACCAACAATCAATAGTTGTTACTTATTGATATCAGCCCACAGTGATTGTTCTCAAAGTAATCACTGCTCCATTAACTGTCACTTGCTTGACATGATTTTTCCTCGTCCCCTTAGAAAATCAAGTACGAAATCCAGTGAAACCAAATGCTGGATAAGTGCAATGTCCGTGTAAAAATGTACTTTCGTAGAAAGGACACGGGAATTCACTCCGTCGCCGTGTGAAATTAAAGTGCACAATAATATAAATTGAAATGTAAAGCGAACAATTGCGTGAATTTCAAGGCAAACGTCATCGACAGGTGCACAATTTGAACAAGCCGAACTATTGATTGAATTCGAACGAGCAGTTGGCGTGTATACGGAAGTTCATTAGTGTGAGTGCCGAGTTTTGGGCTGATGGTCTTGCAGGGAAGTGAAGCGTCCGAGAGCGAGAAAAGAAAATTGGAGAAAAGTGCAGACAGCCAGCGACTGTTATCGTCTCGGTCTACTTTTTTTCTGGGCACTTGGTCACTAACGTCAGGCGGTCACGACCGTTGGATGCAGACACTAGTCATAAAAATCTGACCACCGTGTTGATCCCGTCCATGCTCTATATTTTACCCATCGATATCTCTCACGAGGGTTCTTGAAAGCTTCACTAAAATTGGTAGCCACGACATCGATACGAAGGTGGATGGCCTTCTGGTTCCAGGAACCATATCGCATATGGAAATGGGTACCAATCACAGTGGATATGACTGAAATGCCCGGACCGTAACAACTTCACGGAAGTTTTCCTTTCGCTTGCGAAGACATTTGATATTCCCTCGATCATTCGTACGTAACTTCTGATTCCATTTCCTTTTTATCACCTTTTTATCGAACTTTTTGTTGTGGTCACGTATCAAAACGTAGAACGCAGTGTCACTTCGATTCTCATAGACTGCGTTTTCCATCGCTGCTATTTTTGGCTTCACTGGTTTTTAAGATTACAAGGACGTGACCGATTTTTGTATTTCCTCACCAATATATTCAAGTTTATTCTTCTTTAATCATTGGTTATATTCTCTCTTCGTAGTTCCACTCAAGTCAACTCATGCACATTAATGAAGGCTGAGAGCAGTTAGATCGTTAATTTCTCGTAACGAGTATACTGTGGTCTAGTGTACGTTCTTTATTTTCAAGTAACTTCAATTGCTGTTTAATAAAAATGACCTTGCGGAAATTAATTGCGAAAGCAGTCGCGCAGAGATGGAGTGGTACGTGCCGGCTTGAAGGAGCCAAGTAATTAAATGTTTTCACGCTTAGCACGACGAGCTCAACACTTTGCGGCGACACCTTGCTTTTCAGGGATGAATTTTAACCTCAGAAACTAACTTTTTGTCCATCGGAGTGATTTTACCGAAAGTTTTTACAGCATGTATTTCCCAACTGCGGAAATAATCTCCTGCAGATATCGCGCTATTTTTCGAGTTTTCGGAGTAATTCAAAGCGTGTGGAAAAATTCAATTTTCCAGTGCCAAGCGTGTATGTTCGGTACTTTGTAAAGGATTGCATAGAAAGCAATTAACCATAATGGTTGCGAATGATGAAACGGATAAACTAAGTTACCTTACCGGCTTCACCATTTCATTTGTTCCAAGTGAAAGTTTGGTGGTTTTGGTGATGTCGACTGTAAGAATATAAAATGCTATTTGCTTCAAGTGAAAGTTTGGTGTTTTTGGTGATATTGACTGTGAGAATATAAAATGCTGTTCCTGCACGAGTAAGCCCCTGAAATATTTATGCCGGTTCACTACTTTCCGAATAAAAATTTTCTCCTTCCGGAATACAAAGACGTTAGATAAATTTTTGAAAAGCTGCGGAGTGGCCGCGACCGTTTCACCTATATAGTTTCTCTCCACATTATTTAATGAAAACTCTCGACGCAAATTTTTTCTTCAATGCATTATAAAAATACAGTGTTTAATTTATCAACTCTGGACTTTAACGTTATTGATTAATATTGTCCTACACTTTAAATGTTATGTTTGTAAGCTCGTCATAATTATGGAAAAGACTTAGTCGGGAGGTTTGTGAATTAATTGCGTGGTATTTTATCAGTAATGGTTAATGATATGTCGGCGCTACTTGGAAATGCACTATAAAATATTTATTCATATTGTCGTAACAATATTAATGATATTATTGTTATAATTATTACGCCACTTTTTATTAAGATCAATTTTTTTCTGATTTCCTTGCCACTAAGGAACGTTTTCGTAGCTCAACAGCGTCGCAAATGATGTTTTACGTCGAAATGATCGGTAGAAGGAGCATGGTCGGTAATAGGGACATTTACCTTAATTGATAATAACATAGCGTAAAATTTTCATTGCCGTGCCAATCACAGCACTGTTTATTACGACTGTCGAAACATTTCGAGTGGTATGCCTCGCTTTGGCAGCCCAGAAACTCGACGAGCATGTCACTAATTTTCGGTATTTGCATGTACATACGCGAATAAAGCTGCACACAGAGAATCGCGAGCATTTGGTAGATATTTATGATCGCAAAATAAATTTATATATTCCATTTCCCAGGGGTTCACGTCATTTGCACAACGCGCCTGCACACTCGATTAATCGAGTATTAACATCGCGATTCCGAGCCTGGTTCGCGGCATTCCTGTGTGTCGGAACCTATGTATTTCACTGTAAGGCCAAATCGTCAATGTTTAAAGCGCATATCTCATCAGCAGTTTCGAGTCATGACAGCTATTTTTTCCGCCAGATTAACGATAAAAACTGCCAACGTGAGAACGGACGATAAATCAATGAACATTTTTTCAAACTCTGACGTGAGAGAAACATCGTTAATTTGTTAGACACTCTGAGCTTTTCCTTCATCAATGGTTTATATATTTATTCAGCTCTTATTTTCTTCTGCAAAAGATTTTTTCACCTACGAGAGATTTATCGTGATGCTTGTATTTGTCGTTCGCTCGCAAGCTAATCCCCGTGGACCACTTTTCCCATGCGCAACCCTCGAGAAAGAAAGCCTTGATTCTTCCTTGCGGCGGAATAACGAGAATAACGCGAGACAACTCATAAATTCGACTTTTCGTGGTGCGGTTGTTTCTGCACATTCGGGTGAGAGGGCGCGACTCTTAACCGTAAATTTATGGCGTTTGACTGGACGAGAAACGTTCCACTGAGCTTAACAACTACTTTTTTTTTTTTTTCTTATTCATTCTTGTATCGCTGCGGTTGATAGGACTATAGAAAAGAATATCGTCGATTCATTCGCCGAAAAAAAAAAAAAAATGCGGATCGAGTTGGCTATTCTGGGTGGCACGCGAGTGTCGTTCCATTCTGGAAAAACTTGAACGTGTGCGGCCTCGAACGATCGCCGGGGAGGGTAGAAAGTCGTTTCTGATCGCACTTTCGGGGAATGAATTGTTGGGAGTGGGGAAAAAAACCACTATTGGAAATTCTTCATCGCTTGAAGCGATATGTTGAATACCCGGCCACAATTCTTTTTTTTTTTTGATTTACGGAGAAACGCAAACGATTCTTTTTGAAACATTTGTTACTTCCGGCTAAACTTTGACACGAAAATGTGCAAAAAATTGTATCGATAGCTGAAAATCGTATCACTATCGAAAAATTCGATCTCTGCAGGAAATTGCCTTTCACTGTTCATTACTATATAAACGGGAATGCCGAGTAAATGATATTTGATATAATTTCACAGGTGTTGGTATTCACTTGACATGTACATTTTTATTTCGAGGATAATCGAGGTTAAATCGGTTGGCCTTATTTTATATAGTTTATTGTCGATTTTTAGATAATTGATTTTAGTATTTAGAAACTATTACAACTATAATTCTAACAATGAAAATTATTGGGACCATAAATTGGACGGTTCTGAGAATTCTCGCTGACAGGGCTTATTAATTGAATGTACAACTTCATCTTTTGGTTTTCTAAAAGTCATTATCTTCGGAAATAATTATTTTGTTCTCCCTACCAATTCTCACCGATATCTCTTCTCACCACGCGGACGTTTTGTTTCTCGTGTTCCATTTCCAAGTCTCATACAGATTTGAGTACAATTAATGACTTAAACTTTAGAAAAAGTAGAAGTTAGGATAATAACAAATTTTCACCACAACGAGAATAGCGTCGGATCTGTCGGTGCGCACCTGGCAATGCACATTGTCATTTCTCCGCACGACTTTGGCCATCGCGTGAACACAAAAGTGGAAAACTCGACTTTTTAACTTTTCCACTCGACGCGAGGCGAACGGGTCGGGAGGTAAAGACAGGAACCAGAAGAGCTGAACAAGTTCCCGAAATTTGTTCATTTCTAGCCCCCTCAAGTTTACCATCTCCGTTTGCGAAGCGGTTCACTTTCATGTTCAGGATATTCGAGACATCGTATGACTTCAACACTTCCTATGAGCTCCAGCTATTGATCCAGGTACGACCTCGAAGCAAAAAACTCTCGCGTTCAACTTACATCCCAACGAGTCATTTTTTGTGCACGTCAAGCTCAGAGTGAAATGAAGAGATGAGTTCTACAGACTCAAACTGTTCCTAATGAAAGTAGTTAATGAATTTGATTAAATTTCAGGTTTGGCCATTTTTATGTCCTCCAAACTTTTTTCTCACTGATGTTCGTTGGAATATTAACGAATTGAAAATAATGTGGAGATAAATTTTAATCGAGGCGCCATTTCTCGCCCTCCAAGTTTACTTTCTCCATTGCGAAGAGGTTGAGTTTCAGGTTCTAAGTATTCAGGACTTCAACCCCCTCCATGCAAACGTCAATTATTGATCCTCGTGTCATCTGGAAGCAAAGACTCTCAAGATGCGTTCCTGCGAGTCATTTTTGTGCATGTCGAGATCAGTGTAAAATAAATAATGAAGGCATATAGTGGAGTTCCATTGACGAGAATAGAATGGACGGGCATCAGAGCAGAAGACATGGAAGAGGTGCGAAGAAACGGAGTCAATTGGATGCTCACTCGATTACGGCTGAAAGCGTCGCGACGCTTTCGAAAGGCAGAAGAGTCCTCTCCCATTGGCTTTCTCTTTTCGTTCCGGCGCCCTTTCTACAAACGACGTTACCTTAATTCACCTATTCGAGTTAGCGAGCTTTCATTTACACGCGGCCTCGGCGCACTCTCGGGCTCTTTCACCTTTCCATTTCCATCTTTCTCACTCTTGGATTTTCCTGCACTCGTACAATCTCTTCCTGCTTTGCTTTTCACCTCAGGTTCTTTCGCCTCCTGCAGACGGAGAGCCCTCGGCGCTCGGAGGGCTTTCCGTATTTCGATTACCGGCTCTCTAGTGTCGAGATTAGGTGATAAGACGCTAGTGGAGATGCGCCAGATAATATAATAATAGCATCGGGGACAATGAGATCGTTAACGTGCCGGCAGTTGTTCCTGCACTCTCCTTCACTCTGGCAGTAATTATAGAAGCCGGAGTGAAAAAAGATATTGAGTATATATCTGGGACACGTAGTTTGACTAAAACAGATGACCTAGTCACCATTCGAGGATAATTTAAGAAACCCTCGAGCCAGACATTATTGATCCAATTCGTTCGAAAAAAAAACCATGGAAAATAATGCAAAACAAAATTTACATTATAATGATTGCGCATGAATTAAAACACTCCTGACGGAAATTATGGTAATTTACGACGCCTCAATTTATCGTCAGAATGTTTACTCCATGTCTGTACATAATATTTCAGATTACACGATTCATTATCAATGCTAGTGAACATTGTATGCACATAATGAACAGATCACATAATGAATTATCAATGCTGACAATAATTTCTTCTGTTGCGATGATCTTGTCTCTATTCCCTGATGGTCGCATCTCACATTTCGAGGCGGACAACTGCAACTCAAGTCATAATGGCGATAATTCAAGTAACCCTCGAGCCAGACATCATCGATTCACCTTGATCGAAAATAAATCCGTTAAATAATGGGTCTACTGAGATCACTATATGAACATTTCTCCAGGACCTATACTACAGATTCAGCGGCGATGTTTTTGATCGCAGGATAAAGCAGATGAGTTTTTGACGATAGAATAGGAGAAACGAAATCCGAAGTGCTAGGGGTTTGGGGTTGGCGGGATAAAGTTTCACGATTCAGTCGGCGTGCCAGGAGAATGCAGAGAGAGAGAGTCTCCGAGGTACCTATAACTCGGCAGTTGGCGAGGGTTTCTGCTTCTCCAGCTCCTCGATATCCGACAAAGACTCTGGACGCGCGGGGGCACTGAAGAAAGATTAATGCTTCTCTAATTGTGCCGTTCGATTGAATACGAAGTGAGCACCTCCCAATCGTCCGATTTGTTCCAGGCCCGCTCGTAACTAATGGGCCTTCCCACTAGTCAGCCTGAATCCGACGGCTTTTCTCTACCTTGCGTCGTTCTCGCCCCGTTTTGTACCTCTTCATCCTCATAGCCAGATGCTACGACCCTTTCTCGATTTTATTTCCCAACATTCCCCAAGAGATCATCACATCGTAAGTCGATCTTCCTACGGCTTCTCGCTCACCGTTTAATTACTCACTCGACAACACGAGATGAATGGTGAGAATGTTAATTGACGCAATGTTATGTGAGTCGGTGAGGAGTTAGCGCGTTTCCTCTGACTACAAGCCGAACCGTATTCACGGAGTTCCAGTGTTCATTGGTCGGTGCACAGCGAAATAGACCTCCAAGGGCCTTTGCCCTAGTCCATCGTGGAATTCCATCTCCGAACTATCGTCCTGGTAACCTGCCTTGGATGCCTAGGTCGGAGAATGCGACCAACGAGTTAGCCGGTCGTCAGCCATTCGAAAGAGAAATTCCATATTGTCCTCTTACATATATGAGATGCAATGATAAAAATCAATCAAGTTTTCTGGTCATATTCATAGACAGTTTGCTATTGCATTGACTACTTGCTTATTCGTACGTATTAGTTTTTGATTGACTTACCGATTGTCAAGTGGAAGAGAACTTTGTATTAAGAGTGAACCATATTTTCAATCAACAATTTGGCGAGCATATCAACACGATAAAAACAATCAATTACGTTCATTCTAAAATTGTTTCGCGAGACCTACTGTTCAATACCTGTACTTATAGGTTTTTTTTTTAACATATTTGAAATCAGTATACTGGAAGTTTTTATGAAAAGCTCGCATATTACAGTTTGAATAAATATTTCCACATATTGAATTTAATGACCGAGTGTATTGTCAAATCAAAGATTATTTTCAATACAAGATTTCCAGATATGTAGCATCAATTTGATATCATATTTACTCATTACAAAAATGTGAATACAAATATGGGAATATGTGGATTTACGCATAAAATTATCATATTCGATATTTCGTTGTCTGTGACAGTGTTTATTTTTCGGATTTTTTTTTTCCGAATTCATTCATGCACACTATTGGTGGCTCCATCTACATGCTTGTGTCCGACGTGAAGGGTCCTTTTTCCACAGTATTGTACGCGTTTCTGACGCCACGCTCTACTGCAGTTCAAACCTATTACCCGAACCTATTACCTTCGGTGTGGTCACGCGGACTGCGTATCTCGTTCTATTTTCGCTTCAATTTCTCGCTTTTTATACAGTTTCTCTTGTGGCCCGAGGGTGGCTTGGCGTCACCGCTACCACCACCACCTCCACCCCGGTCACCCACGCCAACCGAATAAAGCGGACGACCACGAGCGTCGCCACTCTATATACCAATGTATCTCCTCGATGTACAAACATCGGTAGAGCAATCGCTCATCGCTGTTCCAACACGCAAACCACCAGTAGATCCAGCTATTGACCACGAGCTTGCAGAAACTTGAAACAGTTATAATTGGCTGCAAAAACTCGAGTTCTCCTGTGCGCCCCTTTTTGTTATAACAGCCTGACTGGCTATGCTCAATTCTCTCGAATTCGCTTTTTACGTTTGGCTTTATTGTTCAGTTTTCCCCTCGTAAATACAGACATGCCATTTTGTTTAGAGGAGTCGTATTTCATCATTGTACCGTTATGTCTATTGTGCGAAGATTCATTTTATTTCTCAAATTTTCGACACAGAAGGAAGCTTCCAAAGTTCACATGACAATTCTGAAAACCGCGATCTCCTTTGTGGCTGCAGCCAGAGGCCGAATCCTTTCCGTTCGAGACCTGGTACTTTTCGACGACGTTTCCATTCCGCTCGCGTTTCTGTCGAGGTAGGACTTTAATATTTCAAATTGCGTTGTAGGAAGTCACTGCACTGAGAAAGGTGGAACAACATATCTGTATACATCTCGAGAGAGTATATTCTCGTCGACAGAGGCTTTTACTCGCAGTCACTCGTGGGAGGTTTGTGAAAGTTGACTGACCCTATCACCTTCGACACACAGCACAGTTGCAGCCTTCGGCACATGGCACAGTTCCACCTTCGGCACATGACGCGAGCGCTATTCGGTTATAAATTCGTTTTCATCTGTTAGCTATTTTTCAGCGTGTTCCTTTTTCGTCCAGAGACAGGACATAATGTCCGTGAGCATAACCCCATGACTAGTGTTATTGCTCTGTGGAATATTATACCGTTTCGCGAGTCGAGAGTAATGGAACCACCGATTCGACAATCGATCCCTCAAAGGGACCGAGACGAAACTCGCTCATCGAACTTTATACTCGTTGTGAATTCCGTTTGGATAACCTACGGTAGAAAGAGATCATGTTTCCGTTGTCGGATGTGCTGGGAAACGGAAGGATATTAAATAATTCGAATGTGGAAAAAGGATGCTGAGAATGGATCGGTGTCCCGTTGGATGTTCCTCAACGACGTATCTGCAGGGAAATCCGAGTTCCACGTTGGGATCTCCCTTTACCACCGGTGCTATTCACGGGTGACACGTGTTGACAAGCCCAAGCTGTGCGGGGATACACGCCGATAGAATCCAGCGCGATTTTCCGGAATTTTATCGTCAGCGCCACCATGAATACGTAAACGTATTTCGAGGTACACGAGTTTGCATCAACTGCATGCACCGCCGGCGGTACCACCGGTAGCATAACGACACACGCGCGCCCCCTTGTGGGCTCGACGTGTATTCGTCCCGAAAATTTGCAAACTTTTTCGACGTGATGCATTTGACCATGAAAATACGAAACTCGTTTGTGGAGCTCCTGCTTTTTCAGGCTGAAGTAAAAACGGAAGCTGACTGTTCTGTTTCAGCAGTAGTTTGAATTTCGAGGTAACAGCAGCGTTGCTTCGGCGGAATACATGCATAAAACGTCCGAACTCGAAGCATGTGCCTTGGTTGGACTTTCGACATGCGGGAGAGCGGCAACACGCTCGCATCGTCGAACCTGTTCGCAATTGCGTTTCCTGGTTTTATGCCCGATAAACACTGTCGTTACTCGTGTTGTCCGAGTGGCGTAATCTTCCACTGGCAATAGAGATAAGCGCGCACACGCTTCGTACGCCTCTTCGTCCTGCTCTCCTTTCTCTTTCGCTCTCCCTGTTGTTCTCTCTATGCCGTTCAGGAGTAGCTACGAGGGCCGGCGAGCTCTCGGAATTAACATCCATCCTGGTGCCCTCGCGTGTCATTCAGAGATTCATGGCCCGATGAAAGATCCAACAGGCGGCTGTTGTTAATGCTTGTTCAACGATATTTGCCCGCTTCTGTACCTGGAACTCTCTGCGACTGACCCGCGACTCTCTGACTTTTCATTTTCCAACCCTCGACTGATCACATATGGATATTGTAAATGGCTCTGACCATTTTCCAGACTGGCAGACCTGTTTTTGTAGCTGTTTTTCGGCGCGACTGGTGGCACGGCAAATTTTGCACTGGGTATCTGCTACATCGCCCTCACAGCTTTGGTGGACATTGACCCTTCAAGTTTCAACGGTTTTCCAGCTTAAAACTATTCCCGTCCACTTTTGCAAGCGAATTATTGATTTTTTTCCATCATGTGGCTCGAATAAAAATGTTCTTGCAGATGCAGTTTTTGCAGTTTTCGAACATTGGCGTATCTTAGGCGAGGTTTTATCTAGGAAATTAATTTTTGGGATGTCGTTTGAGGTTAACAAGACCTGCGTAAATGTTGAAGGTTTAAGGTGATGCGGTACGATTTTCGAAACTGCAATCGCGCGGTATCGAAAATCGTAATCTTGTATGTCGAGAACGGATGACTATTTTGAACCGCGGCAAAATAGTAATATTCACTTCGTCTGTTCAATGAAAAAGATTAACATCAAATAAAACAAAAATAAGAAACAAAACATACAAAATTTCATTACAATGTAAAAACAATACGCTCGTGAGTACATGAGAAATCGTCACAATGTAAAAGATGGGACACAACACACTTGAGCATTATTAGAGCGATCGCCCAATGCACTGAAAGGTAAAACATTGTTACGGGAAATACAAATTCGTAGTTGAATAGCAGCTGAGCTATAATTTCTTTGTAATTACCTGCGAAACAATTTCAACTTTAGATGGTTTACACGGGAATTCCGCCTTGATTTGACTGTTGAAAGCCGTGGAACGTCATGTTGGAACGACTTAGTTCTGAACTTTATATGTCTTTCGACTTTATAGCGTTTCTATCTGTGTAGTCTGCATGTCCTTATCCCAAATTATTCTCCATCCAATGTGACGCGCAGGCTACATTGGCATCGTATAGCGCACGTCATCTCGGTAGAGTCGGGCATTAACCAGTTCAGGATGCACGGTGTATAAAGCTGCAAACAGCAAACGTTTATAGCTCTCACGGTGACCGAAACAAGTTCAGACCGATGCGAACGTGTAATAGTAACGGCGCGTACTGAGAGCTAGCGTTCAGCGCGTTTAAGTACCAAACGCACCAGTAGCTGCAGCTCCGCACGCTCTTCATGGTTGTGTTGCGTTCACGTTATGTCTCTGCGACACACGCACTGCGATAGCTCGTTTCCTTTCTTCATTCCTCGCCATAATACCTGCGTTCTTGATGGAGGCACACGCGATTCTGTGGAGAATGTATCCTGGTATGCAAACGCAGCTGGGATTTCTGCTACCTCGTGGACCGAACATGCCTCGTTTTCCTCTATGCTGTTGGTCTGCATTTCTAGTTATGTCGAAGGTTGAGAACTATAACGTGCGCACTTAAGGGACGGTGAAACGTGTACCCCTCGATATATGAGCATGTGAGAGGTAGCTGCCATTTTTTGGACCGCCATTCATAGGCTTTTCTTATGTACTATATTTATATCTGGGCATTTCTACACTTGTAATTCCGAAAAAAATTGTACACTCGTGAAGACAGAACTTAGTCTCGGTTGACGCTCGACTGCGAGGACCAATCAGAGGACCAACAAAGGGGCTACAAAATGAGCTCGAGAAATAAACCACACTTTAAGATCCAAGTTTGTGAAACTTTTAAACGAGAATTATTCTGGCCGATGAAAAACGACCTAAACCTGCTTCAACCCTAGAATCGGCGGAGAACCTCATCAATTAATAATTTTACATTGGAGAATTTTGTTCAAGATTTCATCACATTTTCCCCGCGCGTTCATTATATTTTAAGCGTGTCGCGCAATAAATTATACGCACGTATCTCGAACATTTCTGAAATTTACCGTGGCCCTTCTCCGTGCGAGTATACGACTCGTCCATTTGCAACTGGAGAGACCCTGCGGAATATCAAGGCTCGTTCTCTCACCAACTTCTTAAGACGCAATTATTCACTGCTCAGTCCTTTATAATAGTGACAAATGACCAGCAGTCCTTGTCTACCTTAACAGTATAGAAGTGAGGCAGGAAGTTCGTGACGATGAGAGAACGAGAAGCTGGATGTTGCGACGAGCTTGGCACGCTACATAGTATTATATAACGCTATACTCACAGCGAATATCCCCGTACGGGATGGCACCTAACGATTCTTTAACTTCTCGCACCGGCGGCAAGCCCGCTCCTCGAGCTTTCACCGAGTTACAAACTTTTCCCTGCGTAGAATTGCTCGGAGGAAATAGAAGCAGCTCGACCTACGCGACGACCCCCGTGAATATTCTCGATAATCTAAAAAAAAGTTTTCTTTACATAAGACAGTCTCGCATAATCGATGGGCCTGCGAGGCGTCCACAGGTGTCCATAAAATGTCACCCTCCGAGTTTTCACCGAAAGTTTGCGTTATAAGAATTTTGCGAAAATTAAAACACTCCCGACGTAAATTGCACGTGGTAATTCACGATATATTAATTTACCTCAGAATGTTTACTTCGTCTCTGTGCATAATATTCCGGATTACCTTATTCGCGAGCGATACTTTGAAACAATTTTCCCGCTGCGATATTCGCGTTGAATCCAAGAGAAGATGAGTCAAACCTAAATCAAATTAAATCAGTCAAAGTCGAATTATTTCCACTGATCAAATTCTGTGAATATCCCATTTCTGTATGAATTAATATATTCACAATACCTTTGATATTCCAATCTCTTTTAGACTTGCGATAAAAAAATAGTCTTTAAACAAGTCCGCAAGGTATAGACTTTCAAACGATTTCTAATTATCTTCTATATTCATCGAATCTCGAAATTGCGGTGACTTTGTGAAGATAATACTTGCATACTTGCAATTTGTTATTTTTCCCTCTCCTGGTTTTTTTTTCACCTTGCGCATAAAGCCTGCCTTTGGCAGAGGTAAGGAAAAACGAGGAAGGAAAATGCAAATTTTTACTGTGCTCTTTTGCCAAACCTACTTCCTCGAAACATCCAGTGAGGAATATCGACGGAAATTGGGTTTTCTAAAAATTGGGCGTACGTCGGATCGCAGTAAAACGAACAACTGATCTAATTGTCACAGGCAAAAAAGGATAATATAGAAGGACATAATATTTGCCACGCTTTAATCTCAATCTAAAAATGCATAGTTGATCGCGCTCGGAGCTTGCAATTTTAGCCTTCGCCGTATTTTGCATCGCCGGCTATCTAATATGCAAAAATTCCCTCTTGGGTATATCGTCAGCCTTTCTCGCGTCATCGCGGTGTGTCGTTCTTTACAGGAGCTTTGAGGCGATAGAAGATTTTTCCCCCGAGACGCAATTATCTTTGAGGATATATTCAATGGCGAACATGAAAGAAATCTGTAGGGAGCTTTCGACCTGATTGCGAGATTTCTCTCACTCACCTGGCATACAGTGGTACACACGTAGTGATACTGTAAGTGTCACTCGTGTTCACCGTTGGCTTTTCACTGCATAAATCAATATCGTTGGATGAAGCCGCTCTCCAAGGGTGTCTTCAAAGAGCTGGGGTTTCGACGTTGACCCCTAGGAAATTTATACATTCCGGCCTTTTTCCGGAACGACACTGAATTTTCAAATATGTATCTTACGACCCTGAATATTTATTATTCCTGTCGTTCCTCCTTTAGTCGTTTGTCTCCCAAAGCCTCGCCCGCTGTCCGGTCCTTGTTAATATTTTTTCACGACCCTGAATTTATTATCATCTTCTTATCTGTTCCAGGTCTCTTGGGCACGCCGAAGAGGCGAGGAGCTTCTCTTGTTGACTGTTGGTATGCAGACTTACTCGAGCGATTCGCGTTTTTCGCTCGACTATCAGAGACCCAACGACTGGCGTCTTCTTCTCCGCTCGGCTACCGAGCGAGACGCTGGAGTTTACGAGTGTCAGGTCAGCGTTCACCCACCACTCACGAGGACGGTCTATCTATCAGTGTCCGGTAAGTTTTTCCTTATCTCACACTGTACAGCACACATAACAATGGACAGATTAATTGAATATTAAACGTTTGAGCATTGCACTGGCAAAAGTGATTGATTACCTGGGAAGTGCTTCATAAATACTTATTGGAAAGGACGTTTCAGGATGACACAATTTTTGATAACGCATCGTATAACCGCATTATTCTGTTTTCTCGGATGTAAATCGACTTTAGGTCTAAAATATTTGACAGCTGTCACTTCCGGCAGTGGGTCGAAAAATATTCTTGAACTCCCTGCGTATTTCCAGCAGCTCGAAGCTTCTTATATCGAATTCATATAAGAACCTGAACATTCTAAATGCATTTTATCCTCGAGTATCTTGGTGACATAACAATGCCCGGCTCGACCAAGCCTGCAAAGTGTATCCATTGTGTGTCTTGCTCATTATTTTTCACTATTCATGTAACTTCCTGGAAAGATCATTGACCTGATCTCCTGGAAAGAAACTCAGAAAAATCCATGACATTCTTCCCTCTGACGTTATACAGCATACGTAATGATAACTCGATTAATTGAATATTAAACCTCGAGTTATTGCACACGAATGACAGATTTATAACCTGGAGAACGCTTCAAAAATAGTTACAATAAGAAAGAACGTTTCTGGATCACATAATTTTCTATACGCCTTCGCATGACCGTAAGAAAAGGCATTATTCTCTTCTCTCGGCTATAAGTCGTCGTTAGTTTTCTCGCGAAAGGATGTGAAGGTTAATCTCACAGCTCGACGCGGTTATAGCCATAAAGGTGAGGGAGTAGAAGGCGAGCTTTGGACGAGGACAGTGTGTATGTATGTATGTTGTACATATGTGACGGTGCACGGTTACAGTGTGACCCTGCGCCCACTCGAGCTTCGCTCGGTGCCACCGATAATGTACCCTCCCATAAATCACGAAAGTGCCGCGTCGTTAGGGTCATCGATAACGATGTTCTCTCGAGCAACCAGCAGGATTGTAACAACGAGAAGTACCGGAGCTTCTCACGATTCTGTTCCATACCCCGCCTTGACGGCGAAGCTTATCCTCTCACTATATAGACCCTGACAGAGAGTTACCAACGGAAAGTGTAGTCAGCCAATCAGCTCCTTGGAACGCCGGGGAGGAGGGAACCACAGCTGTATAGATTAGGGAGGTTTATCCCCACCAGACGCCGGTGAGGAATAAGCGAGATGTTTCGCTCGGCTGTGCGGTATGTAGGTATCGAGCTTCTCGTATAATCAACCCGGTTCATCTGTACAACATTCGTGACAGAGGCCAGCGGGCCCTGAGCTACCCGACGAATTTCACAAATTATGACAGGGGCATATATTTCTCCTTTTCTGTTATAAAAAGATTTCGCGCCGCTGATTTTGTCGCCACCGCCGCGATAATAATCAGGGGAATTAGGATACTTCGGGCAACTTGTCTACACTCTCGATAAAAATCTAGGTGAAATTTGGTGCAAAGAACAGGATGTTCTTGTTACATTTGTTTAAAACAATTTATGGGTTATGATTATGTGTAACGAATATACCGAAGGCCAGTTTTTTGTGATCTGAAAAAATTCTCATACATTCTGTTTTAGATATCGATATTGTTAAGCTTAGGTCCTTCAATTTTTGTAAGTTGCTTTAATTTTACTACAAGAGTACATTAATTGTGTATTACAATTAATATTACATTTAATTTATCAGATTATGAGTAATAAATTCCAATCTTACCAACAGTATACAAATGGCCTCACAGGCTGAATTATTCTGAGTCAAAACATAAATATCCTATCGGATGCGAATTATTTAAGCTCTCACATAAATATCCTCCCAGGCTCGAATTATTCCGAGTCCGAGTCCTGTGCAATCTATGGACATTTATAGACAGAAGTTAATCGTCTCGATAGTCGGTACATAAATGGGTTCAATCGACTAAAAATATTTCTGAACTTCCTGAGAATACCTGTTAGTTTAAATATCGTTTTATACCTGAAGCAACGTCACGGGAACCGATACTGGAATTGTTTCGTTTACATCATATTTTGAGTAAAATTTCATGCAAATTATTTATCAAGCGAACGTTGCAAACTTTAATGCAATGGTGATCGAGTCAAAGTTAAACGAATCTGACCCAGTAAAATCCAAATTACAGTGCCCAAATTTTACGGTATTTGTCGACGACAAAATCTTTGCTTAATTATTCTATTGGGCCGTTGGTTGAACGTTCAGCAGATGGAAATCTCAGTTTTTATTATAAAATTGCAGGCTGGCCGATTAAAAAAAAAAAAAGTACGATGAATCATAATGCGAAAATCAGGAAAAACGGATGTTCAATGAAATCAAATTACGACGATAATAGCCATCCCCAATTGTGTGGATTGGGTAGGTATTAAAGCACACCAGACGCCATTGAGGAATAACCGAGATGGTTCGCCTGGCTGTGTTGCATGGTATGTATCGGGCTTCCCGTATAATCAACCCCTTCGTTTAACATTCGTAACAGAGGCCAACAGCTTCGCTCCCCGGTCCACCCGATGAATTTGATAAATTATGACGGGTGTATATATACGTGTATCCACAGTAGGTAAGCGTCTATGTAGTAGATACATAAACGGGTTTTCAGCGCAGGCAAGACCAACAATAAAATTCGCCGTTTATCACTGGCAACACCGGGGAGTAAGATCGCCACAAGATCGCACCCCTGGTTTCTGACAAGTCCTGCCGTTGGCTCTTAAATTAAATGATAATGAGCGTAAAAAGGCAGTGGCAGGAGATGAGGGTTGGGGAAAGCTGAGTGGAAGAGCCGGAGGACGAAGGAGGAAACGGACGAGAGAGAGAAATGGTTTATTGGGTAACGAGATAGTCTCTGGGTTGAAGTCGGGTTTCACCCTTGGTTAGCACGCTTTGCCCGATATTTTGTTACTGCCCCTCTCCCTACCGGCGTACGTCCGCTTTTGACCCAGAATATTCCTGTAGACTCAGCGTCTGGCTGGTAGGCATAGTTAAAGGACTTCCTACTGGCTCCGGAAACGGGCGCGGTTTCAGATAAAGCGTCTAAATTTTCATAAGTACCGTTAACGTGGAATGAGATCTCGTAGGAAATAATAATTATTTTAAGAGATATTAAAAAATTCAGGGATAAATCGAGTATTATAAACGTATAGCTTATAAATGTTAACGCGCATTCGAGTAGTATAATTATAGAGTAAAAAAATAAAATAAAATTGCCAGTGTGATGTCTGTGATGTTTCTATTACATCGCTTTTTACATTTTTTTTTGTGGATGTGTAGGTTTGTATTTATGTGGCTTTATATGCGTGAGTCATCGACTAGAGTCCTTCAGCTTTTTTCACTTGTTGGTGTGTGAGATTTTTTTTTTTGTTATTCTGTAAAGTATATTGAAATGTAGTTATAAAATACTTGAAAAATTTAAATAAGCGGTAATAATGGGCATAGACACGTTTCACATTTGGTTAAAATTTTTATGGGGCAATGTGATATAATTTTTCTTTGCTACAATGATTTTTGCAACTGTCATTTTTTCCCTCATGCATCATTTTTATTCGCTCTCTGTACCTGCCAGGGGCACTCGATCCTTATCAGCAAAACACATTTTGTTCGATGATAATGGAACCATTTATCTCCGTGAAATTTACGTAGATACTGCATAGATGGATGGTGAATGCGTCAATGAATGGATATCATATTTTTCCTGTATCTGAGCATTTACGCTCATTTTATTTCGACCGTATATTTTTATTCTTATTTGTTGAACCGTTAATTTGTGTTTGCTTACCATCGACGTAAAATTTAGTGCTTCGTGGACAACGATGATTACGAATATAGAAAAAAAAAAAAAAAAAAATCGGAAATAAAAAATACTGTTTAACAGTGGATTAAATGCAAAAAGTGATATGTTAAAAAAATTGTACGCAAGTGCATCGTTATTAGAATCGAATTTTTATATTTGCAGATCATGTCAAATTCACGCCGAATACCGAAAATAAAGCACAAAAATCCATTGACGTATTTTGGATTAAGCTGCTTTATCTTAACTCGATTTTGTACGCCAGATTTTTGATTGTCGCACTGGAAGACAAATCATACATCAACGTAAAAATGTATTTTTCCTCGTGCATGGCTCGAATGAGTAAATAAATATGTCGCACTTCAGATATTGTCTTCCGCATGGGCATTACCTTGAAGCGCGCGTTAGTAGTAAAAACCTTCGTGTCGAAACTAGCGAGAGCCACGGTAACAGGATAGAAGATCGGAAAAGGATAAGTAGATCGAGTTCCCGTTCGGAACGTGACATCGTAATATTTTCGCCTGCACCTCTTTGCCGATGCCGTATGGCAACGCACGTATACATCCAGATTTTTATGACCATTGCCGGTTGGTGTACACGTCGCTAGGAAAGTAATAATCCTTCGCGGCGCACGGTATCGGGATTTTTCTTGTACGTGCTCGACGATCAAACTGTATTAAGGGCATGCACTTGTGAATGTGTCAAAAGTCGCTTGAATTCGTAAAAAATCTTGTCGATCGCGTTATATCGCCGTCTCTTTACATTACCTCAACTCGATGATATCTACGAGCCATAACTGTTTTTTTTTTTTTTGCCGGGTAGCAAAGTAGGTAACAGGATACTTTACAAGACCAATAGATCGGCCTCTTTCACGTTTTCATGGAAATTGTATTTTCCCCGTAAAACCACTGCTGTTTTACATTTAAACGGATAGGCAGATATAAAGCTCGAGCGGGGTGGATGACTATAGTGATGTCACGATAATGGAAAGAAAGTGCGCAATAACAGTGGCGCTCAAACTCGTTCACCGTGATGGCTGTCCTCGTCGTAGTCTTCGGCGAATGTCGAGATACAGCTTACAGCCCTTGCTACACCTACAAGTCTTCCATAGCCAGTTCAGCTATCAAGAAAGTCGTGCATAATCCACCTATCCCTTGAAACATATCAGACCAAAGACTAGAAGCAGCCGTTCCGACGAAATTGGCTCTTAAAACATTTCACGAAGCACACAATGGGACACGGAGTCTTCTTGTTCGAGGATATTCGCTGTACGACAGGCCCACGTATATACGCGCGCACATCCCGACGATCTAATTTGCAATAAAACGATCGTACACCCTAATACAGGGCTTTAGGGTTTCGAGAACTCACGCTATTGCCAGGAGTGCCGCAGTTGAAGATGGATACCCCAAATTGCTCTAATTACGGAAGATTCGTTACTGTTCTGCTGGAATTGATCTCTCTCGCTCGACCCACTGTTTAAATTGAAGCAACGTTGAAATTCTCTGCATATAATGACCACATAATTTCCACTTTAATGGCACGTTATATATTTTTCTTGACCCTTTATAGCCAATTATTATTTCCGCTGTAACAATCAATAGCTTTGAATATTGGCCGCCTATCTAAATCGAATAATTGAATAATGATGATCTTGAAAAAATTCAGTTTGTACATTTTGGGGTACATTTATCATAAAATTCCAGCCATTGTTAATTTATTATGGCATTTTGAAATAAGAATTGTAAAAGCTCTTCTTCATAATTGTCCTTTCTACAATGTAGAAAATATGCAGCGATGGCAGTTAGAGCGAGGAAAGCGAGGATAAATGCACCATTGTTTGGGTTTTTAAGTTCGCAAAATTAAGGTCAAGACAGCAAGTACTGTGGCGGGGTACTTGGGAGAACTCGCGGTACTGTTTTTGTTAAATTGCTCTAATTATGGAAGATTCATTATTGTTCTGTTGCATTCGATCTCTTGTGCTTGACTGACTGTTTAAATTATAAAGTGATATTACAATATCCTGGAATAGCGAGCATGTTAATTGTGCCTTGCGGGCACTGCAGATGTTGAAGAAGTTAATAAAATGTAATGTTTGTTTCCTATATATTTTTTATATTGGCATGTTTTTTCGTATTCTTTATTCAGACTTTTATGTAGCTCTTCTCTTTTTTGCCCATTCCTTCATAGAGGCTCTCCCTAAAGTTTCGTCCGCAGCCATTCATTAAATTAAAGTGATAACGTCATTTTCTGTAATCGTGAGCGTGTTAATCGTGCTTTAAGGGCACTACAGACGTTGAAGAATTTAATAAAATCTAATGTTTGTTTCCTTTATTTTTTTTTCATTGTGATGTTCTTCCGTGCGCTTATCCGGGCTTTTACGTAGCCCTTCTCCCTTTCTCCCGTTCCTCCATCGAGACCCTCCCTAGAGCCTTGTTCACAGCCACTTATTTTAATGCACTACTATATCGCATTTGCACGAGGGCACAGAGATACTGCGGAAAACCTGCTCGATACAGGCGGCGTTATTTTTACCGAGTTTCTACGGCATGAGAACACATTAGAAACTCAGAATACTGCCCCCCGCTCAGCAGTTCGCGCGCAGACATCAGCACCGCCAAGCGGTGACTCATCGAAGTTATGGCCGCGAATATTGCTGCTTAAGTGTAGGGACTCCTGAAGAGACACACCGACCGGGTGTCCACTGCTGTTGGTTATGTTCATTTTTGTTTGCTTGTATTTTCCGGTAGATAGTGTACTAATTTATCTATTTGACAGCTAACTCTTGTTCTCACCGATAAACTAAAAATTGTCTTAATTGTTGGACAATTTTGTGAATATAAATAGTGGAACAATGACGCTTTGAAAAATTTGCGGTCTGACTGGATTGTTGAAGATCCTACGTATTGAAAAATATTAACCGGGGGCAAAAAAATGGTCAGGGGAGGCAGCAATTTGATTTTTCATGACTTTTCTTACTGCCTTAAACGGATTTGTAAGCTGATATCAACGTTTGGTGATTCAGTTGAAAAAAAAATGATAACCGAGGTTCCTAAAAATAAAAACTTTCATATCAATTCAGACACTTGTTACAGATAAGTGGATAGAAAAAATAAGAGGTTCGACTAAAAATCTAGTTGTTGAAATTGAATACTGCATCAAGATACTTCGAATAGAATGGTCGAACGAACATTTCCACTTAATATTATAAATAGACAGTTTTGAGTAATTGAGTGCATGAACATTGAACATTTGCCGCATACGTTCAATCAGCTATGAAAATAAAAACGGTTTTTCTTTGTTCTCTCTCGAACGCCTCGCTGAACTTATATTTCCGTTCAATTCAACGCGTGGTCACTGGCGCGGGACATTAATATCTCGTCGTCTCGCTCTTACAAATTGCTTTTCTTTTATTTGTTCTTCTTTTCCACTTCATGCAGGAGAACGAACGTAACGTAGCTCATGAAGCGCACGGGCATGCTTTGTTGGCCTAAATCGAGAGTCAACCGGAACGGAGGTTCACCGTCCAGTCGATTCTGCGTACATGATAACCAACCGCCACCCCCGCGTCCTTCTGCTATCGCGATTTCCTCTTGGCCCAACGACCCCTTTATATCTCGTTTTCACATATTATGCTTTATCACATCGGGATCTCTATTCTTCTGCACAACGTAACTCATGTAGAAAATGGCATACGAAGTTCATAAAAAAAGAAGATCATCCTAAAATTTGAATTCCCTATTTTTAAATCCAAAACCCGGCAGGAATTCTTGATATCCTTGAATGAGAAATTTTTTTTTTCAAAGCACTTGAGAAAAAGTGGAAATGAAGACCGGAAAGAAATTAAAAAGGCCCTTCTCATTTTCTGAAAAGGCGCTTTAAAGATTTTAATGAATACGAGGATATTTAACAAAAGAGGATGTAATTTTCTTCGGTGAAGATTCATGTTTTAATTGGAAGAATGCAACCACAAAGATTATTTTGTTGGGTTTACCCTCTTTTTAGTCGAAATTCAAAGGCACAAAGTGATAAAGTTCACTGATAACACTTGGGTATCTTTTTCGGCTCACTTCTTCATTTGTGAAACCATTAAAAACTTTGATGATCCTAATTCAATGTTTAACTATACTTTTAACCCTCGTCTCGTTAGCCAGGCCTAAGAAAAATTAGGCTGTTCAATCAGGAAACTTTTGACCCCGTTGCTTTCCGCTTCCTGGGGTGTAAACCAACCCTAACAGATCATCGCAGGAATCCACTTTTACCCGAGTGGATTTTGGTGGCCGTGTACGTTTACCCCTCTTCAGTTTCCTTCCTGACTCATTACGTGGATTACAAAAAAATTATCCCAGGGTAGCTTAATTTTTCCCGGTAGAATAACAGCCTTTGTATTTACTCCGGAAATTCTGAAAAGTATTTCAGCAAATAGAACGGAAATTGCATAGACACTAAAGATTTCGATGAAATTGAATGTTTCAACATAACGCATTACGCCATAATGACTTTTCAAACTCTTAACCATATTTTCGTTGCAAAAAAAACATGTCTTAATTTTTTCTGATTCACAATGGTGAAAGGTGTTGGTATCCACGTGAGTTTACACCTCTTTAGCTTTTGCTTCCGGATTCATTACGTGAATTGCAGGAAAATTTTCCGAGGTATTTAAGTTTTCTCGGTTGTATTTTTTTTTTCAGGAAATACTGAGATGTATTGCCGGAAAATAAAAGTGGGAATATTTTCTGCGTTTTATCGAAAAGCTTACTCAACGTAGAGAATCCCATATACAATGGAAGGCTCAATAAGTTCATGGAAATGGAGATATTTTTCAAAGCCGTACGTATATGTACACGACGCATGTACAAGAAGAAAGTAAAAGAGAAAGAGAGAGAGAGAGGGTGAAAAAAAAAAAACGTCCTGCTGGATAGACTCTCTAGTAAGCTTTCGCGGTTATGAAATATATTTGACCGAAATATCGGCAGCACGACCGGTATCATAAATTCTTACCCCGTTAGGAAATAAAGCGATATTTCCTCTGGCTTCAAAACCCTGTGGTACAACGGAGGTCGGAAGTCGGAACGGGAAAAAGGAAGATAGGGGATGTCTTCTCATCCCTTTTATCTTATTGTCTGGAATAGAGTGTCCATACCTTTCATATCGACTTCGATCCTCGATTATCCAGTTACCGGTTGATTTATTGATTCAATATTCTCAATTGAACGAAATTTATACGCCGTTTTATTTACGTAGAAAATGTTCTTGTAGCAATTTTATAATTCATCCGCATGGATTATATATTTAATACTCGAATAAGGGAGGATAAAATAAACCGAGAGAGACTAAAACGACTCTTTACATCAGAACGTAGTATTTATTTATTGGAACATAGTAACTATCGATTTCTATATACTATTTTTAATATTCGTTTTTAAATAATAAATTTTGACTTTTAACAGTATTCGTTTTATTGCTAAGTCTCTCTCGATTAATACTTTTTTTTTCTTGCGTGGATATTGTGCTTTAATTTTTCTGATTTTAAGCTAGCACAATATATTTAAAATAATTAGTAATCGTGCTGTTCAGACATTAATCCTTTATTTTCCTCTCAGCGCTCAAATTGAAAATTCCATGCGTACGAAAAATAGCTATAAAATAGTTTCAATTTCCTATGCAAAACAGGACACTATTTTTCCGTTCTATTTTGCATATCCCCTTCGAAGCGGAATTTTTGAAGCATAACTTGGAACGAAAATATATTCCTTTTTTTTCCAGCACTTTCTGGTTCTCCACAATTGGAGTCACATTCCCTTTCTCAGTGCATTTATTGTAATGGAGACCCTTAAAATGGCTTATAGAATGTGAATAAACTATGCATTTTACTGCATGTTCGACTGACTCCAGCCTAATGCTAGCTGCAGCAGTCTTGATAAGCATATTTCAGTCTTTCTGTGGTTAACAAATTGCATGGAAAAAGGGAAAACATATAACGATCCGTCGGGAACGTGTGAGTCAACCCGACGGCCGCGCACAATTGTTTTTTTTTTTTTTTTTCGTCTCGCTTTAGTCGTTTATTCCATTGCTGGTGTTCTGCTGTTCGGTGGCATCGTGTAGCCAGTGGCTAGCGCGAGGAATTCGTAACGAGTGCCGGATACACGCTGCGGGTTACACTCGTGGCGCGAGGTGAGTACGACCGTGTAGAAGTTCGGGAATAGTTTCGGAGACCGATAGCTTCAGGCATTTGCTACGTTCAACGTGCAAGCGACGATCTACACCCACACACCCACATATATATATATATATATATCTCCTACACAAACAAAGAAAATATAAAAGAATTAAAAAAAACATACCTATATGTATATATCTATTTTTGTTAAGCACAGACTGAAGCTCAAGTAAACTGAGAGCGAAAAATGATCGTTTATAGAGTTTTACGTGTACAGTTATCATACACAGGCGAAATGGTGTGTGTGTGTGTGGTGGAAATGGCGAGAGCGGTTGGGGAGTTAAATATTACTCATGCAATCTGGCATTAATACAAGCGTTTCGTTGCGCTTCTATGAGCGTTGTGCTATTTGCTCTATACGAAGTCCAGAATTCATGCCCACCTTATGCGAAGCTATATCAACACGCACACACGCTTCCTATGAACTTTTACGAGCTCTGAATATACGCAATCTACGGTATACATATATCCGTTATATATATATAGATATATATATATATATATGAGGATCCAATAAAGGTTCTCTGCTCGTACTATAAAGAGTCGAGAAGAGAATTTTGAGAGGTTATTTTAGAGGGTTCCAATAAGGTGGAAAAAATTCTAACGTGACCGAAAGGTGGTACGGGGTATGTACGGTGGTTCCATTAAAGTGGGTACTTGTGCTTCGTGTGTTATAAACTATAGCGACAAATGTTCTTATGTGCCCGGGCTCACGGCCGAGGTGCTTATGGTGAGTACCGGGGCTGGGCTTCGCAACTTGTATTCATATTATCTTCATCTATAGGGTAGGCTGAACGCTCTTTCTAAGATATTATGGTTGCGGTGTATCGTGCGAAAACCAAGTACTTGTGGGGGGCTTTCTTATAGATTTTTTGAACCTTTATGGCAGTAGTATATTCCGATACGGATACGAACTTGGCTTTATGGCACTCTATCGACTTTACTTCGAAATCCACAGGGAAAATGATATTTAATATTTTCTACAAATTCTCGATTTATGTGCTGTGCAATTTTTTAATACACGATTATTTTTTTGCAAATATTGACCATGCAATTATTTGGAGAACATATACAGCCATTTTATCCGTTACTGTCAATGAAAAAAAAAAAAAAAAAAAAAATTATTGAGTTGGCAAAATAATTTTATGTGGTTATCGATTTTTTATCGCTCGTAAAACTTCTTTTTTTTTTTTTTTTGGTGACTTTCTTTGGGGATCGATATAAATTCACTTTATAATTATAAAGCTTTTCATTTTTACAAGTCGTTTTCCTGGATAACCCACGCACTGATGTACTGATGACACATTCGCGAAGACGTTTGGAGTTTCCACGCGATGAGTGAATAGCGACGAATGCTATGAGAGTAACTCGCGAGCGGCAAATGGTAACTCGATAAAGGAAGCGTCTGAGGTAAGCGAGATAAGACGTGAGGAGTAATCGGGTAGACCTCTAACCGAGGGCGATGACGTAGAAGCAGCAGACACTCGTACTTCACGACCCTTCTTCCCCCATCTTCTCTCCTTCATCCCCGGTATTTCCCAACAGCTTCGGGAAAAGCGAGCACCACCGAAAAGCGTTTTTCACGAAAACTTACCAAATAATTCGTGGAGCGAAGAAGGAGTCCCTGCTCGCGCACTGCGGCTGCTCTTCCAGAGCGTTCACGTCAGGAAGGGCAGAATCGAGGGAGGGAAGGAGAGATGGAAATAAAAAGAAGTCGAGTCACAAGTGAGCGGAGCTTTATGGCTGGCAGCCGTTCAAACAGTTGCGAACTTAAATTCCGCCGAGAAAGGAGACGCGCACGAGACGATCCAGCGTTGTCGTTTTTTCTATTTCCCTCGTAAAGCGGGCACACCAACCGCAACATCCCCCTTCGCTCTTCCCGGAGCTTCTTCGTGATCTCCAGCCCCTCTAATCGGGTTCCGATAATGGACGTCCGGGTCCGATCCTTCCGGTAACCCGTCCTCTCTTCCCTCACACGTGCAAGAACCGGAAAGCCCCGGATATTGCAAGAAGATCTCGTGCCTGGTGCGGCCAATCCCTCGAGTCGACTGATCACGTGACGCGTCGCTTTTCCTGTCTCTTTCGCTTCCTATATCCCTTTCCCTGCATATCCCTTTTCCACCAAAAAACCGAGACAAGGCTAATCCTTCGCGACTTAGTGTTCCCGTAGTTGTCGCGAACACCGTCGAGCGTTTTCCCTCTTTCAATTCAAGCGCCCGACGAATTTCCCGGTCCTTAAAATTCAGGGGATGACGCGGCTCGCGTTAAGCCCATGGAAAAGACACCCCAGGGACGAGGCGAGGTGAGCAAACTGCGAGTGAGAGATAAGGGAAGATGATGCGAGCCTCCTGGAAAGTTGGAAGAAGATGAAGTCCCGTATTGCGAAAGAGAAAGCTCCGTGCGACATCGTGAGAAATCGGGTGAACCGCAGCGTCACGTATCCAACGAGACGTAGGTAGGTAGGTGCCTGGTTAAACCGAGAAAGAGAGCCGTGGAGATGTGCGCTACACGCCGGGTGCAATGTGCTCTCCACAGGCTGAGAATATTCGGCACGGTGTTGGTTGTCAGCTAGCGCTTCCTCGCTATTCCACCTTCTCCTCCTTCTCCCTAACTTCCCGCCGTCCTGCCCCTTCATCCACTTGCTCGGCTTGCCTGTGACTACTGCTGCGCTGCTTCTGGCACGGAGAGTGTAGGTGTACGTGAAAGAGGCTGGAGCGGAGGATGAGAAGACTGAAGTAGTAAGAGGCTTTTGAATCGAGTGTCGCATATAACGGAACGAGGAGAAGGTTCCACCGAGGGAGAGCGGCGCGAGTGGGAAAACCCGAGACTCGTACGTGCATCCCCCAGAACCGCGCGGAGGTTATAAATCCGTGAACGAGTAGGTAGCATAAGAATTCGTATGCTTGTGGCGGTCGGAGCTACTACCGCTGCGCTTGATGCAACGCGCACTGCACCAGAAACTGAGTACAGTATGCTCTGCTATATCCCGAAACTCGCACCGCACATTTATGCCACCGATGGCTGATGCCACTTCCGTGTATATTACAGTAGAATCTCCCGCGATTTATGAACATCAAGTGCCGGGATGGATGCGCGGCGTTCCACGGTGAAGCTTCATTTGTATCGTTTTACTGTATCTAACTCACAACTAGCGTTCAACGATACGTTAAGAGTGGAGGAAAGCTTAAAAGGGTTTTTTCTTTTCTTTTTTTTTCAGTGGGTTGAAGTTACGTTGTTGGTACTTTGAGCTAGTTTTATGGGTATGCATCAGGATTGTTACGAGTGATTTCACTGTAGCTGATAAAGCTACCCTTTCCAACAGACACCCACTCGCGGGTGGGAATAAATCAAGGAGTTGCCAATACCGGGCGTTACGAGCTTTTATTACCAGCGAGCTGCAGCGAATGAGAGAGCCGAGTTTTTCACTGGCCGTATCCCTCACTTTCCGTCACGATTATTTACAAAAAGCTCGTGGGTATGTACCACTGCATCTCCCACGTCTCCACTTCGCTCGCAGTGCTCCACTTATGAGCTTTCCGGATTCTTCAATATTAATGTCTTATTTATTGTTTTATACATTACGCGCATTTATTTTATTTTGTTCAACCACTTTTTTGGTTGTTTGCGTTATTAAAATGTGCCAGTTTTACAAAAAACAAACGACGTTTAAAACACTTAGGTTCATGTGGAGACTTTCATATATATTTTTGTACCACACATTTTTCTATGTGTATGTTTTATCGAGTATTAAAAAATGTATATTAATTAAAGTACCAGCGGTTTGAATTTTTTTATGAATGAACAACGTGGAATTGTTTTGTCAACATTTTAAGAAAACTGTATAATCTTCGGAAAAATAATAAGCTTGAAAGAAATCCATTTCAATTTTAATAGACATCTTTTGTTGAGCTAATTTTGCAAAATATTTTATAAAAATTCGCATAGAATAATAGCCACAATTGGAATGAAAGAAGAAAAAAAATCCACAAGCTTTTCATGCCAAGATCCGTATACCTATTCTTTGTCAGAAATTGAAATTCTGAACTCTCAAAGGATGGTGAGAGTATGTATCATGTCAACTTGTGTGTGGGTGGATCACGGTGTGCATATATGCAGGCGTTGGTTGCTTACCGTCGTCCTTTCCTGGCAAGAGAGTAGAAAACAGCGGTGAGAGCCTATATCAGAGTCCTATAAGAAGTGCTATAAACACGAGTTGACGACGATCGTTCCATCGTATTGCGCGTGCCTCCAAGAATCCAATACGACCCTGTCTATGGAGCCCTATACCTCTCTTCATCTCTTGCTCCTTTGCGCACCTCGTGACCCTCATGCCGTCAGCATCCGGACGAGTAAAGGAGAATATGCGATCCTTTCTCTACATTGCACACGGCATTCCCGTTGAAAGGAAGCTCTGGTATAGTGAACAGACGAAAAGAGACGACGTGCCGATGGAATACGAGATCGGAGTACCGTATTCACGGTACAAGGATTGATCACCGGTACGTTTATGGGTTTGAGTTACGCCTGATCACGTGTACTATACCTTAAGTTCTTTATTTTTTTTTTCCGACGACAGTTGGCACCTCGTAAAATTCTTCGGTAAATATTTCAAAATACTTCTCATGGAATCGATCGTTTTAGATAAATGGAGAGAATGATTTTTTTCGGTTCAATTCAATGAAAGCTCGACTATAAATAATAGCTATTATTAAGCTATCAAGAGGTATAAATAACAGCCTTTAGTGTCGATGACATCATTATTAGCGGATACTTAAATAGTGAGATGAATAATATTCCGAGCACGTCCCAGAATTAATTATGTATGGTATCGTGAATGCGGATAAAAAATTCAAAGCTTATTTATGGATTTATGAACGTTAATAGCGAGATAAATAGGCGACCTCGCGCTCGTTCATTTCATTCCCTCACGCTTCGGAGCATCTGTATTGCCCACGGAGTCGACCCAAATACATATTACTGAAGCATTAAATCGTGTGTAAATTGAAAAATATTTAATACGCATTTGTAGATTAATAGCGTCGCTTCCATGAATTCGTAAACTGTGAAAGTGATGACGATATTAAATCTGCAGTCAGTGAGGGTTCGAGACAGGATATCTGCTAATTATTGACCTCGTGGGAGCGAAATGCTCGCAGCCAATTTAGTATGCATTTCGGGAAACGCCAGAAGTATCAGTTTTCGTAAATTATTAGATAACCCCGAGCGACGATACCATTATACGAATACGCGGCTTGGCAGATCCGAATGCAAGCGAATTTCAAATACTTGATACGATTGTGCATATTTTATCAGCATTTTCGTATTTACTGTAGTGTTTATCCTGTTATTGATGAATTATTGAACGATATAACAGCCTCAAAAATATTCTCTCAATCAAATTAGCCTACATTTTTTTCATTATCAATTACCACGAAACAGTTCATACAAATCATACAAAAATATTTGATCGATCACATTCTGCAGCTGAGTATGCTTTGTACTAGTCAGAAATAACCGATAATAGCATTTGAGCAATGTACAATGCAATTGTTGGGAAACGCGGATTGTCGAGCATGATTTCCTTTGTATGAGGGAACGAGCATCGGCAACTGGCTCCACTAAACGAGAAATCAAAGTTGGAGGACGGGTATGCGATGCATCCTGAATGGCGAGATCCTGTGAGAGGAGTTATAATTAATTCAGAACATTACAGGCGAAGGAGACAGCATATTGTTCTAGATTTTGTAGGTCGAGTTCCTAATACAGCGGATCTTAGATAGTGGTGAAGTACGCTCGTTATCGCCTCCGACAACTGACACTATGTGCGCTCCCTTCGATCCCGCCAGCTAAGGAGCTCAGCGGGAGCTTACGCTAATAATAATTAATCAGGCACTGAATCCTCTCCACTCTCGTGCCATGAAGATTGCCGAGCTACATCGGTAGTACATCTGCACAACGCACGGCCCTCAGATCACAGTATTCTATCGATCTGCTCATTCCTAGACGTGGTAGACGCATCGTGTATATTGTTTGTGGCACGCATTGTTCTGGTTAAGATGCTTTTTTCACGACATCACTCTAACTATATAGAATTAACAGCCGTTATCTTATTACTCTAGAAATTATCCTGTTTCGTTATGCTTGTAAATAATTTCTAATTTTATTTAAATCCTGACTCAGATACTTTTAATGAATTTTTGATAACTGACTTGACAGGACTATCGTGATACGATTAACTGCGGTTGTTCCATTATTTTCAAATTTACACCGTTCGATTATTGATTCTAAAGATAATTTGTGTGTTCTTTAATGTGCAATATATCTGAATAAACGACTGACATGACAGATCGACTAATGGACTCAGATTCAACTACCAGACCACCGAACTGATCGATGGACTAACAGAATTTCGTAGTCTGATGATACGAATTTTCCCTGACTTCAGATTTATCATATTCGAAACCATTATTCTCCATAAATCATCGCAGACACGTGTATCAGTACTAATAAGAGAGCTTTACGAAGTATAGACATTTTTTTTATTGCATATAGACATCTATTTATATATGTGTACATTTTTTGTTTCTCATAGATATACCATACATTTCGGGTATATTTTATTTTCATGGGGGATGGTAGCATCCGTTATCGGGTAGATGGATCGAGGGGTACTCGGACGCCATTCGTGGTTGGAACGAGACAAACCCGACAGAGGCACCTCCAGTTATCGAAATTCCAGCAATTCTTGGATCTCGCTTCCATTCCGGTACTCTCCCCCTTCTCGTTGGCCCTATCCATTCGTACATACTAACGTCTGTCACTTACCCTCATTCTTTGAAGAGCCGATGGTGGTGAAGATTTTCAGTTCCGAACAGGGAGAAAGCCAAATCAAATTCTTACGTCGACCAAATAGAAGTGCAGTCCGTGCGGTACGTGAACTTTGCTAATATCCGTAAAGCTCTCCTGACCCTGTCGATTGGTTTCCAGTAAATTCCCTTCTTGTTTCTGTCCATTTTTTTATTCCCACTACGTTTCGAATTGGAAAACGCTATTTCATTTCCACTCTCCTCGTCCTTTTTTCGACGTTTTTTTCGGGATACTTGATATCGATTCGGATTTTTAATCAAATTCAATCTATTCGGCCCTCAGCCCTACCGAAAGATATTAATCCCGATAATTGTACATAGTCGACGAGCAGCGCGTTTGATTGATAATTCGATGATGGCTATCCTTTTCCACTGAAGCATCGTGTACTCATTGTAATCTTGTGAGCAAGATCCATTTTCCCATTCTTAGTATGTTTCGATTTGGCAACCGGTATATCATCCCCATACTTCTGACCCTTTTTCGAGCTTTCGTTGAGATACGTGATATTGCATCGCATTTATATTCAAATTCATCGAACCCGGACCTCAGCCCTACCGAGAGACATTAATCCCGATGATTGTACGCAGTCGACGAGCAGCGCGCTTGATTGATAATTCGATGATGGCTCTCGTTCTCCGCTAAAGCATCGAGGTGGACGTGTACGCATTGTAATTTTGAGTGCGAGATCGAGTGTCATAATCGGCAGGGCTCTAATGGATTGCCATCGCGGTGTTTCCGCACTGCGCATACAACACAATATACCCGTAAATACCGCACACTACATACAGTCGTGTGAGTGCAACTGGCAAGTGTTTCGATGCTCGACGCTGCGCGCCACCGCCTCGTTGTACACTAATGAGATTGCTAGCGCACCGAGTGTCGCGCGTATGAGAGCGCGTGCTCGATTCGAATTAGCGCGACCCTCGGGAGTTGTCTCTGAGCCGGATTAATCTGCGAAATTTGTATTTAGTGCATGCTCTCACTGGGCGACCAGCAGTTATACGTTACGGAAACGACTCGGCCGTCACAATTGACGACCAAAAGGATTATGTTCAATTTCCATATTTACAGGAATGTCCAGTGATTGATTGTAACTATGGAGGAATTGATATCGCAAAACGTATACCGGCTCTTCCACTCTCTCTCTCTCTCTTTCTCCCTTTCATCTCTCATCCAAGCCCATCGACAGGAGCGGGTCATTCAAACCTTACGCATCGAAAGTTAAAGCTCATGGTGACCTGGTAATACAGCGTGATCAAATCCCCACCCACCGCGAAGTCCGTGTGCACCTCCATATGTGTGCCGTAGTAATTATCCGCACCATATAATACGCGCTTACGCCGGTCGAGAGAGACCAAACGGAATAGCATATAGGGCTAGTGCGATCAACTCATGCCATTTTCAACGACGTACTTAGTCCTCGTCGATAATTACCTGGATTAAAGGGAAGTCCAGTGTTCCAAGGTTTTTTTTTCTTAAGTGGAATGTTTTTCTATCGATTAGAGGGATTTAGTCGGGGGCTGTTGAGGTGGTGGTAAACGCCTTGTAGACAAACTAATGATATAATAATTGCACAGATGCACAATGAGGTTGCTGGAACTCTAATGGGATTCTGATCAAGTAGTGACGATCAAGATTTTCATAACGGCTGGGTTGAATTGACTAATCTTGATCGCGTTATGTATGTCGAAATAAAACAATCTAATTCCGACTTCCCAGCTGACCTCGTCAAGTTTTTAGAGCCTTTCGTCTATTCTTCATATAATAATATCACACTTTCAGAAGATTTCACGCAACTTGGTATATCAGCGATAAAATAACATTGTTACACATTTGCAAGTGAATTGAAACTTCACAGAGGTATAAAACGAAAACTAGGCGATGCTGACTCATACCGACTAATTGATAATCAGTGTCAGTCGCGAATTTGGATAATCATACCAAGCATGAGGCTTAACCGTCTTAGAATAAGGTCACGTTTGCTAATACAAATAATGGGAAATTCCGATGAAAAGCCAAGTTGCATGTATCCTCATGACAGAATCAAATGTGGTTCTTCACGCCCTCACCGATTGCCATTTATATTTTGTTGGTAAACAACCGGTTTTCCAGTTTAATCTTTTAATTCATTTAAATTCAATCGCGGCTCTTCAACTTTAATCGTATACGCTCTTTGCGGTTACAGGGGTTGAATAAGGGCGAGGGTGGCCGACGAGGTGACTGGAGAGGCCAGTGGAGCACGGTTTGCTTGGAATATAAGCTTGGTGGGGTTGTTAACGAGGCTTGAGTCTCGCCTCGCGAGGTACAAGGGCCAGAGGGTACGAGTGTAGAGTTAGGTTGGGTTGCGCCAGGTGGCAAGTGTTCTGCTCCTCTTCGTCGTGCTCGTTCGTGTGTACAAGCGTTTCCCCCGCTAAACCGCAAAAGTTACAAATGTAAATCCGCCCTCCCGGCTGCTGGCTCACACTCGAATGTCAGAACTGGCGCTTCCCTTGCGTTATCTCACTGTGTGCTGTACGGACGAGAACTTCCGGTAGAGGGAGCAACCAAGACCGATACACGAACACTTTCAGGAACGTTATCTCGCTACCTGGCTCGACGGGCATAGTCTTATACATACGAGACCCGATGACACCTGAGCTGCCTCGCTTCTTCCATATAAATAAATGTATGAGCTTGTACTTACATTCAATATGAGGGCGTAGCGAACTCACGTGCAGCCAAAAGTTAGCACAGCAGGCATAGCAATCTCGGCAAGGGCGTAAAACACGTGACGAAGTTGGCAGGCACGCGACGTCCTCGAGTTTATGGTTGGGATGGTATATTCTCCATGATTTTTACGCCGAAAAGATCGCCAGATGAAAAGCGCCCTCGTGAATCCTGGGACGGCGAAGTTTGGCTCTCTTTATTTTTGTATTTTCCTCCGAGGGCCAAAAAGTTTAGCCCAAAGAGGGGAAAGAAAGGAAAGAAAAAAAGAAGTTGAACCGTTAACTTATGACACCGAGCTCGGCGAATAATGATATCCCACATGCACTATGATAGTCACTGCGGCTGTCCCAAATTTTCCGTGCAGCGTAGATTGTGCTGGCTCGACAGAGATTTTCCTTGCTGAATAGCCGAAAAAATTTATCGTTGCCCCGAGCAACGTGGCTGGCATCCGCATTCGGTCGGTCTCGCAGTGCACGACACGTCGGTCATCGTTAAAAAGTGAATCAAGCGCATGGAGCGAAAAAAAAAAAAAACACACACACACAAAAAAACGCGGCAACCTCCGCCGTACAATGCAACAGTAGAGTGAACGCGCAGGAAGCGAAATAACGGTGCGAACTAAAAGCGCACAAAGAAAATGCGGTGATAACGAATTTTGGAAATAAAATAATCAAAGCCGAACAAAAAAACTATAACCTTTTTATCGCAAAAAGGCTAATTGCCCGTCGCTTCGACTGTTCATCGTCGCCGCATTAAACCAGCAAAAATGAATCGTTCCGTTGTGTGCTATCCGATGTACGGGGCTTTCTACAGAGTCACACACATTTTCATTAACGAATCACCTCTAAATGAGTGTTCGCATGATAGCGGTAACTGATTTATTCCGACGCATGCCAGATGGGATAGAGGAAGAGGAGGAGGTAGGGAGAATTACGGACCCGCAATTCTCCTATATCGATTAAGCGGTTCGTTCTCTCGCTCCCGCCAGAACAAAATACAGCGCACGTACGAAATGTTTAGGTCAGATTAGTTCTAGTTATCCGATACTTGTTATGCGTAACAGGTACCGGTTGTAAACTGTGCAACCACCAACCGTCCAAATTGCCAAGCTGACCGCCCGCGCCATTCGCCAAGCGTATCAATAAGTTCAGCTGTATACACATCTGTGTATATGAAAGTGAGTGAGCGGCATGCGCGAGGTACAGAGACAATTTCGATCTAGCCTTTTGGTGGACAATATGAGGCCGAAAAGCCGCATTGAAACTTCAATTGTGTTAATTAGAAATAATGCAATGGAATCAGGCAGCGGTGGCGCGTTGTACCATGTACATCCATCATGGCTCGCCTTTTCCACCGCCAAGTAGTTAAGGGCTGATTATATCAAGACAACGAGGTACACCGTAAGCGCGAGGATAAGTTACTGCGCCACCACGAGGTTTCGACTTTGTCAGAGTTCCGGTTTCACGCGCGTAAAGGGGTTGGTCGAAGGAAATAGTAGACGAATGAAAGAGACAAAAAAGTACACGAAGTCGTTCCGTCATCCCTCCGCAAACCCGTGTAAAATTTCTCGTCATTAATGCCATCTTTTTCCTTTTGTTCGAGGGCCGGCGTTCAGCCAAATCAGAAAAACTTTTCAACCCCTTTCCCTGTCACGAGTGCTTTCGCGGTCCCCTTGTTTCCCCTTTTGCCGTTTTTTTTACATCTTGTTCCCTACTCTCCCCTTTTGATTTAATGGCTCGTAAGACTCTCTTAATTCAGTTGGATATTCAAATGAAAAAAAAAAGAACGTCCGCGGGAGGAAAGAAAAACGTGAAAAAGAAAAGCGAGATGGGCGCGATTCGCAAGAGCTTGCACTTTAAGCTGACTAGGCCGAATTATAGTCAGACTTGGCTGCCGGGCTTTCTCATGCCTTCCTCAAACTCTATTCTCTTATAACCTTCACTCTCGCTCCCAGCTTCTCTTTTTCCCCCATCATCATTGCTTGTCTTTGTCTTCTCTCTTTCCGGAACCAACGCCGGATCACGAATACAGGGTCGTCTTGCGACGCTCTGCTCACTCGAGGAGAAAATTGGAATTATGCTAAAATATAAGTCCACCGTACGAAAACTGATTAGTAATCGACGATTAAAGTTCCCCGACTGATCGATGGTCCCGTTGGCCAACTGCTTCACTCCCGGCCTGTCTCAAGTGCCTTCTTTTTTATTCAACTTTGTCGGATCTCATACTGCTCTAACATTAAAGGTTTTTATTGTATCTTCGGAGGAATTTTATAACGACGCTATACCGAATAATTGAGCCGAATTAAGTTAATGTGACGTACCACGTTCGGTATGAAAAACGGAAAACCTATTTGTTCCTGGTGCTGGGTGATTCTGGATAAAAAATAATTTGATACGACTGCTTCTGGTATCAAACCTAATATCCTTTTGTGCAGAAGCCATTCGTAGCCTGGAAACAAAGGATTTACCATTTTGTATACAGGTTCGGTCTGAAATGGGCAGGATTATGAGGAGGATGAAATCGTGTAGACACTATTGACAACGACCCCTTTATTCTGGTCCTGAAGAGTTTATCGTTGACGTCATAATCTCTGAATAGCTCACCTAAACATGATCTTCATCGTCCGCATGAAACCCTAAAACGTGATGAGAACAGCAGTTTGGGGTATCCAACCCTTTCGCTGTTGGTCGTTTGGCACATTGATTATAAGGCCAGCGATTTTACGGATTGGTGGTAAACTCAAGAGGCATCTCGTTGGCTTTGAGGACAAGTTGTAGTACAATCGCGACAGCAAACAATCGGGCAGTCAGGCCAAATAAGGGATTCTCAGAATACTGCAGCATCGTTTGTTGTTCTCGACAATTTGTTGTTGAAGTGGAGCACGAAAAAACGTAGAGTGTCGAGAGATGTGGAAAAAGAAAAACCATGGCGAGCAGTTCAAGACGGACACGACGTGGAGGAGGCAAGGGGAAGTAAACAGAATTGAAGCTCCTATTACCAAACTTTTAAAGTGTCTTCTGGCAATATTGTCTTAGCAATGTAAGATGGAATGCCGTGACGCGTTATCTTCGCTCGCTTCACTCGACTCTCAAGTCTCCTTCGTTTTCTCCAGCGGAGATGGGCTCACTTCCCCCATCTTCCTTCACTTGCATTTTCTCTATTTTCCATTCCTGAATTCCCGTCTCCTCCTTCCATTTTACGCTCTAAATTCTAACCCACGTCTGTCAGGAGCATCTCAGTCTTGGCTTCCTCTAGCTACTTCTTCTCAAGACATTTTTTTACCTCCATTCTTTGTCTGGCGCTTCGATCAGGCCAGACAGTTTCATTCTCTCTTATACAGTACCCACGTTTTCTCCGATCACTGAATGACAATTCAACGCGCCGTACGGCCCCGTTGTTTCTTCTTCCTCTCCTTCCTTCTCCTTTGCTTCTCTACTATCGCGTGCTAAATGGATTGGATTATTTTGGAGCACTCGGTCTAACTCAATAGGCGAAATACACGACGAGGCAACGATGGGAATTTGCGAAGCCAGGTTAGGCGGGGCGTCGGAGCACCGGCTCCCGAAGAACGGAACGATGGCGCTCTTTCACGAGACGAGAGCCATAAAGGCGGTGCCCCTCGAAGAGGCAGTGAGTTATCGCCCATGGCGAATACACACTGCCACCAGTTTACACTCTTTCAGCACACAATCCACCTCAGCTATTTATTCACCCCTTTTGCTTCTTACCACTGAACGTCGAGAATGTACACAGCCGCACAACGCAGTATGTTCGTTCAATTTCCACGCCGTCCTGTTCGTTTTCTTTCACCAAATTCCACGTGATGGACTGCGTATTGGAAAACCTCCAAGGACGGATCAGTTAGGGATGAGAATGTATGCCGACGAAATACGTCTTCGTGGAGTTACGGCTTTGTAACCGTCTATGTCTTCATCTCCGAAGAGTGGTCAGTCGAACAGTAAAACCTGGAAAAGGGTGGTAAATAGAATGAAAGGGTGCACACTTCACCAAGATAAGAAAGGCAACATTTCAGTCACGACTTCATGGCATCGTGACGACGGTATGACGTGGCAGAAACACTAATTGGGTCGTTGGAATATCTGAAGACCCTTTGTCATATTGGCCTTGCTTTGTCAGCAGGAATAATTGATACACTAAAAGAAAAGGAATAGAAAGACTAAGGAAGAAGTCAAGACAGATCGGTGAATCAAGAAGCCGGGGTTTCCAATATTGTCTTGTCGTAGGATGGCCATATAGGAGCTGAGACCCGAAGGGTGATTCTGATACCACGTTTTCCTGCTGCCGCTGCTGGTTATCGGGAATTTATCTACCGGATGCGCGGCTCTCCTATCGATTCCTCTTTCTTAGCTTAACCGGCCGGGTTGGCGCGAGCCGCGAGCTACTGAAGGAGGGTTAAATTGAGCGTCCCCTGCGAGCCCTGTCGTTTTCCCTCACACGCCGACACAGGTCTCCACCCCTGAGTTCACTCCCCTGTTACCGTTCGACCCTCGTGTTGCCATCACTTCTGGTCTTGTTTCATCCGAGACTATGAGACCAATCTTAAGGAAAAAAAAGGAAGAAAAAAAAAAAAGACAAATGCATCAAAGAGAAACTGAGAAAAAAGCGAACCCTTTGTGGAAGGGTAACCTTCTGCTCGCTACTCTCTTTAGTGTAGTATCTACGTATACGTGTTGTACTTGAAGTTATCGAAGATTTATCTACGGCACGCTCGCGTCCCATCGATTACCTCAGCACTAGGGTCTCTGAGTTTACCGTATCGGGGTTATGTCGAGCTAGGTCCATTCCCCTCCACTTCTTTTTCCTTTGACTTTACTACTTTACTCAGTTTTTTTTTTTTTTTTTTTTTTTTTCTTTTCCCAGTGACCTTACGGGCGATTCTGTCATCCCTTTCTCACCGTCACTTATAGAGGTGTACCAGTGGCGGCCCTGGCGAGGAGCTTCATTTATCTCCTGACAGTTTGTCTCAAAGAAAAGGGGTTAAGGGTATTGTCTTCGCGTTTCCAGAGGTTGGTTCTGGCTGGCACTGCTCTCTATCGAATGACGTCGTGACATTCTCTACTAGCTCGGCTAATACTCGTACCATTTTGTTTTCTTCCAAGGGATGACAGGGTTGGGGTTTCGCGGATGAACGATATGATTCATAGAAGCCTTCTTCATTCCCTTGATATACTACCATATCTGCTCCACTTTGAACTTAATCCTCGCCTTGATAACGTGCCAGACAGTACTTTACAGTCGAAATTATAGTCACAACTTTCAAGTTGAATTCGTACTGATCACACTTTACATGGAATTTTGTACTCTAGTAATTGCATACCTTCTTGGCCCTTTGATGATGTCGATAACGTGCTATCGCTCTGAATTAATTTACAGCTCCGAATTAGGACTTTTGTTTGTACTGGAGAACAAACTTTACATGTAACTCCATACTCAAGCAATTTCATACCTTTTTTTGTCCCTTTGGCATACTGCCTGTTATATCTGCTCTAATCTGAAGTGAAACACTAACACGAATTGTATCCATCCATTAAAACCGTTCCGACCATCGGCATTCCAGAAGCTTATGCTTGATGTACAATTCCATTAGGTATCAAGTTTTAGTTATTATGGGGCGCAGAATGTCGGAAGCGAAAGACGTCAGGTTGCAAGGGGAACATGCTAAATGCGTGTGACGTCTCACCTACAGCCTGTATAGCTGCTACCGTGCCACAGTATTATATCTATGAACCCCGTTCGCCGAGTTATGACCCTTCCGGGGCGTGCTTGATAATTTCATCCGTCCTGCAGGTGTGGAACCTCGCAAGTCACTGGCTCACTGTCGTATCTATAGGTAAACTAGTGTAGCTGGTCCTCGTAACTTGCTGCCGCAACCCTCAGCCACCGCTCTGCCGGTGGCAGCGGGGCCACCGAGAATGATAGCCTGGAGCGACCTTCAACGAGAACGATACCACCCTCCTCACTTCTCGGCGACTACCTCACAGTCCGCCCCAGAGTTATGGCTCTTTTGGGGTTGATAATGCCAGCGTAGGGCTCAAGTGTGTCCCTCTCCTAAGAGCGACAGTTCTGCAACAGAGATCTAATGCCGTCTTCTGTATACTACACGTAGAGGATTTCACGAGTTGAAACTTAAACCCTTCAAACATCCTTCATTGATTTACAATGGGTGAAATATGCCACTTTCGCCGTTGATAATACCAGCGCAGGGCACAAGTGTGTCCCTCTCTAAGAGTGGCCGTTCTGCAACAGAGATCTAATGCCGTCTTCTGTATAGTACACGGAAAGGATTTCACGAGTTGAAACTTAAACCCTTCAAACATCCTTCATTGATTTACAATGGGTGAAATATGCCACTTTCGCCGTTGATAATACCAGCGCAGGGCACAAGTGTGTCCCTCTCTAAGAGTGGCCGTTCTGCAACAGAGATCTAATGCCGTTTTCTGTATAGTACACGTAGAGGGTTTCACGAGTTGAAACTTAAACCCTTCAAACATCCTGCATTGATTTACAATGGGTAAAATATGCCACTTTCGCCGTTGATCATACCAGCGCAGGGCACAAGTGTGTCCCTCTCTAAGAGTGGCCGTTCTGTAACAGAGATCTAATTCTGTTCTCTGTATACACGTTGACAATTTCCCGAGTTGAAATTTAAATATTTCATTGATTAAAAATGGGTAAAATATGACACTTTTGGAGGGTACAAGAGCGTAAAAACCACATCTTACTCTGCACAAGCTAACATAAGAGTTTCAGTTCGCAGTAGTCTCTCTTCACTTCAATTGGTCAATATTTGTCATTTTCGGAAGATTAGAAGAGATTCAAAGGTATGGAGGAGTCGCGGGATTACCACCTTTAGGTTTTGACGAGGATCTAAATTTTGACTTGGATATTAAAGTAATCGTAGTACTCCTGGCTATAGTAAAGCGATAGTTATTAATTTTGACTCTATACAAATATTATTATAGGAAAATTGTACTTCTGATAAATTTACATTTCATCATTTAAAGTTAATATTGGTTCCACTAAAATTGAAGTTTGTTATGTGGTATTGAAGTTAATTAGCACCCACTAGAGTTATTGAATATATTTCGGCCACAGTTTAGCGGTTTCCAGCGAATATGTTGACCGGCTGCAATTATTCGTTCGATTTACCGTCATTAATTACGATTGATACGCTTAATTAGTGCGCAAATTCGTAAATCGACCAAAAGGTGTCCGTTCCGGAAATATGTTGATCATCTGTTTACGAACCCTTTAAATGTTCTCGTTAAATCTGTATTCGCACAGCTATTCAATTTCTCATTTATGGACACCGTAGAATATTTGACACACATACACAAACACTCTAATACACGTAAACTAACTTGTCTCGAGAATAAATCTGTCATATCAGTTTAACGAGTTGCGATTTCGTTTTTGGCATTTCATTTTTGGGACGACAGAATCTCCTAGATAATCTCTCGACAATGGGATACTATAATTATTCGTTTCATTTGACATTATTAAGTACGATTGACATACGTAATTAGTACGCGGATTCATAAGTATCGTAAAATCTCATTTATACCGAACAGCGAATTTTTCACGAGATGCTGTATTTTTTTCTACAATTGTTTTGATTGCATTACAAACTTCACGAGACTGACCTTTTCGGTGTAACTGGACAATTTTGTCAAACAATGTGATGTATTATTTCATGACTTCTAAAATTTTTATAGCAAACTTCACTATTGCCAATTGCCTGAATTATTCACCAATAGCACTCGTGTTTAGCATACAAGTGTGAACGGAATCCAAGCGTGGGTTGAATCTTATTGGATGGCTAACCAGAATCACGAGGAACGCCAAAAATGGGTATAAATCCCCTAAGCTCGAGATTCTCGGCGCTCCACTAAAACTTTAAGAATCTCGTCACCTCGGAATGTGGTCGTAGTAAAAAAAAACTTGGTCGCCCTCTTTGCACAAAGGAGACCAACGTCGATCGCCATTCCAAAAACGACCACTGACATTGGACGGAATCTCCCGCTGGATGGGTCCGAAAAAAAGGTTATAGCAGAAAAAAATAAAATCAAATAAAAAATCACAGCTTCGGATCCCACACAAAAGAGTTGATCTAGCCACAAAGGAAGGTTTGATGGCCTGTGTAAGATTGACTCTGCAAGAGGCCAAGGTTTTATACAAATTTTTTTATCAGGTCGATGTGCTGTAATCCTGGATAACCACGTTCGAACTTTACCGACGTTTTCAAAAAACCTCATAGGATCTGCCTATTGTTTGCAAGCCAGATAACCTTATTTTCTATATGCAAAGTTTGACTCAAGATGCAGGTATATATTTGTTTGCATTTTCTCGATGGATGTAGAGTAAGTAAATGTGTAGCGTATGTACACAGACGGAGAAGTGGAACGTGAGTACGTGATATGCGTTCCGACAGTTCCGCTCCTGTTATATCATATATTCTGCTATCGTTCTGTCGCCTCATACACAGTTTCGGCATGACTGAAGTTACACACCAACTTGTACACCAGAATAGTTGCTATTAGTCGACCCGACAATATCGCAACACGTGTTTCCATCAGAGGAAACCTCCGGATGTTTGCCTGTCCCTTGGAGCTTTGCTCCGCACTACGCCAATGTTCAGTGGCTTTGCATCTCAGTAACTGGAAAGCGTACCGTGAATTTCTATCTCGCCTTTCGCTTTTACATCGAGCAATTAGATGTATGCGGCTACAGCTGTTTGCACTCACTTCGTTTTGGGCCTTGTATGATGGTTCCTGAATATCATCCGAAACGTTGTGAGCTGCGATAATATTGCAAGCATTTCATCCTTACACGCTTTGAAAGTACTTTTGCAGCACAACTTCATTGAAAATTGCTTCACATTTAATTTCGCTACTTCTTTCGTCTCGAAACTCTGGAATGTTTAACTTGTTATTTAATGTTAAACTATCAGCAATTTAAACAATAATTTCAACATGTAATTTTGTCGTATTACAATTGTACATTGTGCCACTTTTCCGTTCTTAATCAACATTTTTCCAGAATTAGAGTGTAAAAGATTTTACATGTTGCAAGACATTCATGAAATAAAAAAAAAAAGTCGACATTATTTTCGAAAGCTGCATTAATTCGATGATCCTCAAAGTTCTTGTGCATAATATGAAATTTTTTCAATAAATCATATCCTAAATGTTGCGATTTGTCACCATTATATTAAATTAATTAAAAAAAGCTTTGTAAAACAAGAAAAAAGCTTGCTAAAACATTTTTATCAAAGTACTTTATTAATTACTATATATAATATTCCGATTCTTTTACCTTTTATGACGTGCTTTATCTTTCCATTTATTCTTTCACCGCTCCGAATAAAAATTGTAATCAATTCAGACTGTGATTGAAAATTTTGGTGAAGCATCCTCCACGAGTAGTCCAAATATTGAAACTGTCGAAAGGCAATGCCGTGTATTTACAGCATGGCTCTGAACGGGTTAATATGTTCTCCACACTTCGGTAACTTAAATTAGGGTTCGTACTTCGGACAAGCAGTTATTTTCTATCCTGGAGTTCCACGAGCATTTGCAGAATCCTGAAATTTGTCTAGCTGTCATGGCTGTCAATAAACCTCAATTCTCGAGGTACTTCCTGTGCTTTGAGTTAGTCACTCGCTAGACTTAAAGCACGCCAAAACTGAGAAGCTGACTTCAAGTGCATCGAGGATAATTACGTTTATCAAGGACTCCGTATCCTGCTGGAAAACTCGGAGAGCTTTGGCTGGCTACACGTGTTCTACGTATTCGAGCATCCTATTTCCTTCGATACCCATTTCTTCGTGTCACAGTCGGAATCGCTAATAAACTATCGGTGGATGGACTGGAGAATGCACACACGAAACTCGGATTCCGAACTCATACAGTAGCGAGCACCGAGAACGACGTATAAAGTGGAAATCCTTTGAGGCTCGGAGGGCATCCCTGGAAGAAAATTTTACATACCCTGAAGTTTGGAATACCTTTTGAACAGGTATCTTGCACACACAAATGGTGTATGTGTGTATGGTGGGGGGGCGGGTTGAGTCCCCGTGAGTGCCTGGTAGTTTGCATTTCTGTGCAAAGCCTCGGCGACGCTAGCAATATTTGATTTTGTCGTGCTTGCCATGTTTGATTGAAAATCCATGCTTTTTGCCTGCGCTTCGGAGAATACACGTGCACATGTGAAGTGTATTATGGTTCGACATTCCAGGAATTACACAAAACCTTGAAAATAAGATATGAAAAAAGCTTTCGATTACGCTCATTTGAAACGTGTACCATTAACGAATGGGTATCTGGTATCTTCTTCGACATTGCAACATCGCTGATGGACTTTTCCCTGGTAGTGACATAGAAAACAAGTGCATAAAAAATTTCGATATCCCGGAAATGCTGTCCGGTGTTTCTCTCGTCAGTTGAAAATTCTTGATGAGTTTTTTCCTTGTATTGTTAATCGACGTGTGACGAGATTTTTCAGGAATTCTATTTTTTTTACGCAATATCAATGCTATTAGGTTTTATTATGAGTTTATGGTTCCGAATGAAGATGTGTTCTGATTGTATACAAATCATTGACAATCAATTATTTTGAAGAAGTTTATAATTACGTTCGGTCCAAACACTCAAGAAATTGTATCCGGCCTTTGTTTCGGAATTTCAACAATACCGATGACTTTTTTCTCACTCAAGCGTGCGAATTAATCGACATCCGACAGCATGTTTCAGAAATTAATTTCGAATGGAACACTAATGCTACTTTATTTCCTGATCATAAATCTAGTTTTTCATCGTTTGAATTTTCATTGACTGGAGCATTTTTAATATTTATGGATTCGTGTCACACTTCAGAAACTTGCCAGGGAAATGTTCAGTAAAAGCGTCGAACAAGTTTTGCGCCATGATTGCAGTATATGAATTTTTAATTGTCGTTGCCGACGAGATTTTTCTTCCTTTTCCGCCAGAAAATATATCTACTCCGCACTTTCACCACAAATTTATGATTCCTAAGTTGTTTTTAAAGCCCTAGTACCTTTCACACTGAATCCTGTAGTAAGGTAGATTAAAGGCGATGCACTCAGACCCTAGAAGAGGTTGGTAATAGAAATTCTGCGTTAATGAGCGTACAATTTTTCGAAAAAGAATGGAAATGTAAAAAACAACGAAGAACTTTATTTCGCTTTTTTCCACTGAGGGAAAAGTTTTCCGATGAAAGGATCGTTAAGCTTTCGCTATATAGTTCTCTTACTCACACTTTTCAAGTATTACCCAGAAAGAGATTATCTTTTTCTCAAGCTGCGCTGAGAATGAGACTAAAGTGGGAAAGGTGCGTAAAATGACTGTTTCCACTCATCCCCCGGATAAATTCGGAGAAGAGGCGGAGCAACCAACAGTCGTTGACACTTCTTAAAGTGTGAAATAAATGCATCCTCTCCTCCGTGCAATTCAGCCCCTCCTCACATTTCGTTTTCCTGTTTTCTGGGTTATATCGTTGGGATAAATAACGGTAAATAGCTCCGATCTGTCGGCCCCATTACTGGGTTAGAGAAAGAGGAAGAAAAGAGACAACACTTTCGAGATTGCTTCGACGACGCCCGATTCAAGCGGAGTGTTCGGCGATATCCCTACCAGCCGAGCTACAGAGTGGAAATCGTTTGGAGGATCGAGCCCGAAACTCTCATCCTCGAAAGACGTTCCATCGCCCAGGGGCACGAAACAATCGAATGCCCCGAGATTGTGGTTGTTGGTGGCTTCTTATCACGTGGAAATGGCAAGTGGGGAAGACGATGAGGCTGTCGAAATCCGTGACCAACAACCAAGAAGAAAAATAGTATCCACTTCGTTCACCCTTTCGACGAAACCCTAATGCAATCTCGATCGCAATTATCTCTTTCGATTCTTAAATAAAAAGCACAATATCTTTTTCACTGGGAGAAAGGTTATCGTTAAAGTTATGACGAGAAATTTTATCTATATAAGTTTATGTTAATATATTATTTATTTATCGATAATGCATGAAAAATTATTTATTTTTTGAAAATCAGTTTTATCAATTGTCTCTGTCCAACGTAGTACAAAACAGATTTTTTTTTTCAACGTACCAAGTGAAAACGTAAAATATCTCGACCTACAGTCGTCTTTTTTTTATTATCTCACATATATTTCGGCTTATAAGGATTAGATTCAAACGCTGCCCTATATTCGCAGTGTGAAATTCAATTTGACCGGAAATTGACGTGGAAGGTAGAAACAAATCCGTAAGACGTAGAGGAATGGAGCACACGAAAGAAGTAAAAGAACATTGCCATGAAGAAGCTTGCCCGACGTGGTAAAATTGAAGTGCGGTACCCTGAAGAAACCAAAACTGTTACAGTTTCGTCAGGTGGAAGGACGGAGTGCGCGACAACGGACTCGATTTCCCACAGAAAACGAGGGTCTGAAAGAAATGCGAGAGTTTCTTTATTGCCTTGAAGCGGTATACGGTATTAAGAGGTAAAAGAGGAGGTTGGTTGGGCGTTTACCAAGCTGAAGCATGAAATATTTCGGTTAGAGACCTCAAACACTTTTTTCCTTTCTTCAAATTCCACAAATATTTACATATTCAAATAAATATTTCATTCATCGCTTTTATCCCCGGGTCGCAAGTACTGCTATACATATTTGCAGTGTGCGAAATTCGATCTGACTGGAAATTGACGAGGTAGGTAGAAAAAGATGTGGAGGACGTAGAAAAATAGCGTATACAGAAGTGAAAGGACCTCGCCATGAAGAAGGTTTTCCGACGTGGTGAAACTGAAGTACGGTACCCTGAAGAAACCAGAACTTTTCCGGTTTCCTCAGGTGGAAGGATGAAGTGGGCGACAACGGACTCGATTTCCCAGGGAAAACGAGCGTCTGAAAGAAATGCGAGAGGTTCCTTCATTGCCTTGAAGCAGTATACAGTATTAAGAGGTGGAAGAGGATGTTGGTCGGAAGCGAGGGGAGCAAAAAAAAAAAAATAATGTGGGAGGGATTGCGAGGGCGTTGCGTCGTCCGCGAGTCGCACAGCGGAGGGAGAAAAGTGTGAAAGTGGCGGAAGAGGATGAGGAGGAAGGGTAGGAGAAGAGGACACGACTTTGGAGTTCCGGCAGCGCAGAGGCAAAGACATTCTCGCGGAAACTACTTGCCGTACAGGCCGCTGTTGAGAGTTGGCTGGGAGGGTATAGAATGAAGTGGATAGAGAGGAGGGGGGGGTGGGGCAGTGGAAGGGGGAATAAGGGGGTGTGATTGCATTACCCGCCAAGTCCGTGCATAATTAGTGTACTGCTAATGAAGTCAGGGCGAGCTCGGGCGTTCACGGTAACGCGATAACTTCGTGGCTGCCGGGCAGTGCTTCTCCGGTTTGCCTATGGCTTTATATCCCACGTAAATACTTTTTCCTTCACTCACTTACGGCATGTACGGTATAACTATTTTATTTAAATATGAGCTGTAAGATTTGATCCTCCGACACCAGAGCTTCAATTTTTCTTTCTATTAATTCAAGTACCTGGAAGATATGTTAATAAGTCATAACCACTGGAAATAACTAGACTTAGGGTGAGAAGAATGCACTCGTTTTGAAACGTATATATACTTCCCTTAAGATTTCCTTTCATAAATTTGTGGAATCATATTTTTATCTTCCGTATTGCGAAAAATTCAATGCAGTGAAAAATTATGCATGGAAATAATCACAGATGAAATTATTTTGAACTACATTTCTCTACCACTTTAGAAGGTGTAAAAAAACCCATTTTGCAATTAAATCTTTGAACTCATACTTAAATTCTTCGTACCATCCCAATTATTCCTCGTGCCAGATTCTGATCTTTGTAGTTCATTGTAAATTACCAAAAAAGCAAAAATCATCTTCGTATTGTCGAGTATTACCCGGCTTTCGTTCTTCCAATATATTTATGATCCTACCGTGCTCGAGAATTTCAATAATTTCATAATAAATTCTCGAGTGGAGAGAGGAAAATAAATAGGAAGCTTCGTATATTCTATTTGTATAAAACAACTCGAGGAACACTCGTCGTTCTCTTGGGCGTCCTCATTCCCCTTTATATACGTTGCCTCGCGCGCCACATGCATGCATTCGCATCGACTCGGATGGCGTGGCAAGAATGCAGAAATTAAATGCATAAGGGTGTGGTTCGGTGGATGGGGCTGGATGCTCATGGCAGCTCTCACGCTGCCATTCTCATTTACAATTCCACAAGGAACCGTATCGACAGCCACACCGAGACGTCCTGGACGACGACGCGCGGGTGTTTTCTATTACCTAGCCGCAGCTGCAGCAGCAGCAGCAGCAGCAGCAGGTGGGAGAAGAGTGACAGCGAAGTCTCAGTGTCGCTGGGCTGGCAGCCAGGCAACCAGGCTGCTGCAGTTAAAGCGACGAGCGCTTTAAAGTCCCGCTCGAATGCACAAAGAAAAGCGCAAGAAAGAGGGAGAAAGTGGAGAGGAGGAGGAGAGAAAGAGGAAAGTGGTGGAGTTCGTTCCGCACACGTACACATCGCCGAGAGAAATGGAAGTCGTGAGGGTAAAAGCTTCGCCGAGCGAGAGAGGAGTACGCGCGTACGTCGAAGAGGAAGCGAGATGTGTTACGAAGGAAAATAGCTGGCACCGTCTTCGTCTCGTCTTATGTAGGACGTGGCCCGGATCCATCGTCGCGATACAATAACGCGTGACGACATTTGCACCTACGGCCTCTCCTTCAACCTGTTCATCGTCACTCATTTCCCGAACTCTCGATTTTCGACGCTTTATCACTGCTTCACCAAAGAGCTGGTGTATTGCTGACGGAAATCCAGCACATGAATGTACCCTTTGACTTTAACAGTTAATTAAACGTACAAGAGTAATAACTTTGTGCAGTGAAACTTTTCCACGGTAAAATAAAAGTATAGCCGAGATACTCAACTTGTGGTTTTTTTCACAGCACGTGAGATTCTCATATTACCTATCGAATGATTTTTTGTATTTGTTACATTTGTTAAAAAATTGCGATAACCTATAAAAATAGTAAAACGACAACCAAGAACAACGACAACAAAAACAACAAACACAAATAAAATGATTCCACTGATATTTGAACAAACATTATTCGTTCCTGCGTGCATTTTACCGTCCTTTCTTATATCGTTATGGTAATTTAATATCTGCGACAATAAAACATTGCAGAGAGAGGATAATCAGAATCAATGAACCAAACAAGATTGGATTCGCTCATTTGCGAGTAGCCAAGACACGAGATTGGTTTTTTTTTTTCCACTGAATATATCGTCGCTGTTTTGCAATGTGGAATTGAGGAAATTTCTTTGCCCATGATCGCGAACACGGCTTATTCCCCTCTCGTTTTCACCCTGCCTCTCCTCTCCCACGATGCTTCAATCTCAGAGTCACGACAACTATCGACGAGTTTCAACTCCGCTCGACGTCGTTCGCGATTGGTATTTTTCTTCGCCCTTATTTACCGGGTCGTCGTTTCACTCTGGATCGCAGATCGACTCCTCCGTGAGGATGAAGGCATCAGAAAACTCCGGGTCTTTGTCCTCCTTCCTTGCTCTCGTTGCGCTCCTCCAGATGTGATTTTTCAATGTTATTTCGCAACGAGAGGAACGCTTTGGTGCCTGGAATAATATATGTATATCCATGCCTCTCTGTTTCTCTTGCGTCGCGTTCAAACAGCGCATATTTCCCGTGGACCGCGCTTTTTTCAAGATTTTTATTTTCATAAACGAGTCTTCGTATCGTCGTATTTCACACTGATTTTACTACGTAACCCTTATTAATTTATTTTAAGAAATTAATTTCGACTCGAGGTGGAGCGTCAGACAGGAGCTCGCAAATCTTCTAAATTGCACACAAAAAGACTCTTGTGCAGTGGAGGTTAAGCATCAAAGGATCTACCTATATTTCTTCGTTACCTTCGTGCCCCAGTATTTCATGACCTTTCTTTCACGAGTTAAGTAGATATACCTGAGATACCGAGCCTCTTCCAAGTCCATGCTTCGCGAAAGGAAAGAACAACGGATTCTCCGGTGTCGTATTTCCAGAATCACCCTTGAGTTATGCTCAAGTTTCCGCCCAAGGCCGCGCAGCCCACGCTACCCCAGCAAATTGGCGGTTTGGTCGAGCTCGATTCGCACGCCTTTCACAGCGACATGTGAAAAAGCGCCTGTAATTCTTGCTTCTCATATCCCTGAAAAGAGGCTTATGCAAAAAAAGCTCGTTTTTTTCGCTTACGGGTAAATAAGATGATAAAAAAAATCTATTCTCATTATTTTAAATGTCTTTACATTCAATAGTATTGCGCATTTCTAGTGTTTATAAGATAAAAAAATAATATTATGCAAAAAATAAAATATAACGATGTTTGAAAAGTTAATTAATTAAACATAAAATGATATAAACGTACCTTCCATTTTAGCGAATTTCCAGGCTTTAATTACCCGTCAAACATAATAATAACAATACCAATTGGGGTAAAATTCGTCAGAAATTCAACCTGAAATGATTAGCGGTTTGCGCAGTGATAACAGGAGTAAATGACCCGACAAGCAAATACATTCAAGTGATTTTTTTGTAGTTCTTTCATATTTAATGAAATACGTCTGCGAAATAAATGATGCATGAAGCACAGATTTCCTATTAACAATGATTATTAATTAAGGCAGTTATAAATATGCAAGAGTCGGTAAAAGTAGCTTAAAATGCTAATTATATAATAGCCGTTCATTAACCTATGGCCCAACGTCACTATTTAATTAAGATAAACGCCAGTTGCATTGGTACCGACGGCTCAATTACTGGATCGCTCAATGTGGGTCGCGTAATTGAAGAAAATTCAACTTGATCATGTCTTTTTCGTAATGATGTTCGTAATAATTATATAACTGGTATTTCACCGACTCAATGGAGTATTTTATTGAATATATATATTCACTGAAACATATATATCTGTATCTATATCTATATATATAATATTAATATAGCAGTCTCATAGCTTATTACGTACATACCCCGGACTCGAAGCAATAGTGGCGAGTTACTCGAACGAAGCGGAGAATGAGCGATCCATAACTCTATTTCTTCTTTCTGCACTTTAATCCTTTTCCCTTCAACATTTACACCATTTCCACTTTCCTCGTATCATCTTCCTCGGGAATATTCTCCAGCGCTGGCAGTTTGCTCGGAGCCGCTCGTGGGATATCTCATCGTGCTTCGAAATTACTGGTAAATTACCCCTCTCGAGTTGATGCCGGGAGTGCGAGCCGAGATCCATCCCACCCCATCTGCCCCTCCAGCCCCCACCCCCCACTCCAGTATCCTACACGTAAATTATTCCTTGTCAACCTGCTCTAATAGTTTCCTTACGTAGCACCCGCCGGCGTAAGCCCTTTCGGTATAGAACCATTTTATCACTGAAAGTCCATTATCGCATCCCTCCTCGCAGCGTCCATCCTCTCCTCATCCTCGGTGTCTTCCTTTCCTTTCTTTTCTGTGTTGCTCATTCTGCCTCGTTTTTTCGCCATTCTTCCAAGGCACTTGATATATACGACGCAGGAACTGTGCATTACCCGCATAATTTAAAATTCAAAGCTCTCAAGCAGCAGGCACTATACCGTACAGCATGCTGCGCTCGAGACGAAGCTCACTCGTACCCTCGGAATCCTTCTGTCGTACGCGAAACACGAAAAAATGGTTTCTATTTAGTTTCTTTTTACAAATATGCAGTAGAAGTATTTTCCTGAAATGCGAGGAGCTTATGGATTCACTGCAACGAAAGCTTCACCGATGATATACAATTGGAAAAAACTAAAAAAATGTATCGAGTATCTGACAATGATATTGTTAAATTCTTCATTCGCTGCTTTTTAAAAACACGTGATTGTGATACTTAAATCATCTAATCATCCACATCCGGTAGATGATTACCAAAAATCGCAGACTTTTAATTCCGCGGTTTTCTTTAATTCGAACTATAATGATTACTTCGGAAATCCGACAGTAATTAATCCGGTTTTGTTCACGACAAGCCTGAGAATTGAACAAAGTCATCTAAGACAGACGTTCTTGTTACACTCGAGTTTTAGCGGGTTACAAAATTTCGTCAGGAGCTCCAAACACGTGAGAATACCGCTTCGGGTTCTAAGCTTGAGGGGGAGAGGGGGGATGTGCAATATCCCTCATCCCGAGGCCATCTTCGGTATCAAATGTCCCAGAGTTCAAGTCTCCATCCGTGCACTGCACAGAAAGTTTACAGCCAAGTCCAAAGTGTACTGACTAAAACAAACGTATATATAGTATGAGAGATATTAGTCGGTGACAACAGGCGCGGAAAGTGGGTCGAGTAGTAGCGAAACAATCATTTTTCTTGACGCTGTACTTCGGGTGGAATTTACTTGGGCGCCTCGTGACTTTTCGTCTTTCTCGTTCTCTTACTTTCGTTCCTTCACTTCCGTATCCGTTTCTATCTTTCTCGTGAAAATTCGTGACCTCGGCAAAGCGGATTATCACCGCGGAGGGAAAATGCCCGACGTCGGACCTCTGCTATGTGTTCTGTCTACTCTCTCCTATCCTCTTCGCCATTACTCTCCTAGATGATTAATGCTAAGACTGGCTTATTCCTTTTAGTTTCCCAGCTTCAGTTCGTTATATACTCTTCTACTTCCTCTCGTCGTACTACGCCCTATATTACCTTGTCCTGTCGCCCGTTCGAGCTTCTCCATCAAGCCCAGCGAGCTCATCTCGCGTTTCCTCTCGTCACTTACGTTCCTCGATGAACCTTCTTGTGTATCGCGTCATAAGTCCCCGACGCTTGTGCGATTATGGTGCCGGTTGCAACGAACACTGGACGTTGATGATGTTGACGAGAAAGTGGATACTTTATCCTTCTTCGTGTTTCATCTTCCTCGGTGATGTACCATTAAGTTGCGATAAAATCTGCTGCTATAACTACCACAAGTATCTTTGCGTGAAGGTATTCTTGCAGTTCGACGTCGCTCCCTTCGAAACGATGAAAAATCATTCAGCTCAACATTCATCTGACTGTCGAGTTAACCCCACAATTTTATTTAGCTTAGTGCGACTTACGCTTTTTTCTCGACACTCCATCTTTCAATGAGGTTTACAACAAAGAAAAAATAGAAAAAAACTCTACATCTAATTTAAATGAGCTAAGCGAATAGAACAAAAATACGTTTTATGGTATTACGTAGAAATTTTTTTAATAGAGCCCCTTTTTTCTCTCTCGTAAAAACAAAGTGGTATTTTCACGAGACTTGGAAAAAGTGCAGTCCGCTACTTTGTTGATTTTCCAGCGAAAATTCGCCCACATTTTCCGTTGTTACCGTGACGGGGCGCCTTAAAAATTTAAAGCAAGAATTGCGCATTGTATCTTGAAGTTTTGAGGCAAAAGATAATGAAATTAGTAATGATGGAAAAACTGCCAGAGAGTATGAATCCAAGGGATTAGAAAAATTGTAATCAACATCAGAAGTGAATATGAATGACGGAACGAACTCCAGTCGCACCTGCCGAAATTATATCTGCAGTGTTCCTTATTTTTGAGCCCTCGAAAAAAGTTCCACGGAACCCAAGAGAAATAATCTTCAATAACCATTGGCCGCGTCTATAGTGTCGAGGAGTTCACCCAGCTCGACTTAACCTACTCTTCCGGATGTTTTACTATTGCTCGGTTATAAAAGAAAAGTCGTGAAAAGTAAAGAGGGAATGAAGAGTGTCTCCTATCGATCGGTCGCTTGCAGTGGCATCGAGTTCACCTGACGATCGTATAATAGTGGGGCATAACCAAGACATGGTGGTAGTAACTATAGATACAGAACCCAAAGGATCGTGTGTATTGAGTTCGTTGAAAAGTTTGACTGCTAACTGGATCTCACTGTTGGCTGCCTTGGTCCCTTAAAAGTCGCGCGAAAAGCGACACGATCGCTAACGGTTCAACGTCCTCGTCTCGTGTCTTCCGTTTTTTCTTCTTCTAACTCTGCGAGGAGTTAGTCGACCAAAGTGAAGTAGAAAGTACGAGATTACGATTATTGGCACTACCGAGAGAGCATTAACTATAACGGAACACGATCGTGCTATTTACGGCGGGACATTTGCACCATTTATATCTTCATTCCTCTCCAGCGAGAAAATTATCAATTAAATTTTAAGACAATGGGAAACATGTACGCAAGACATAATCTAACTGCGTTTACGTTCGAGTGGAAGAATACACTAGAAACAAGTTTCGCATCGTTTCGAAAGCTTTGTCCCTAGGTGGTTGACATTAAAAAGTTTTTCGGCTTCGACTTTCCGTGTAACGACTTGCCTTGTTCAGTTTCAGTGTCATGACTTTACAACAACGATAGTCGTTATGCAAACATTAACTTGCAGGGCTATTCAGCTATGATAGGTTTATGTGGCCAATCAAGACTCCATTTTGTGAAGATTCAAGTGAATCGCTCTATCGCCGGTCACCTAGTGAGACACAGCACGCGCAGCCATCTTGAGAATCACTAAATTCCATACAATCCGTGTAGACTCTTAAGTGATACTGTATTCGATTGGACGTTAAGAACGTTGCAGTAAGCTAGGAACCAGTAGAGGGTGAGTGGAGTCAAAGAAGTGATTGCTGTTGGAAGACGATTGCTTCTTCGCACTCCCTCTCTCTCTCTCTCTCTCTATCTCTCTCTCTCTTCGTCCCTTCTTACTGCGCTCCACTCGTCCGAGATGCTTTAATCGTCCGCGTGTTCGCAAGACCTTTCCCCAGTTACAGTGGTGGATGAACGCGCCTTAAATGCATGGGGGAGGGATTTGTGTCCTGATCGAGGGTGATTAAATCTAATTTCTCGTCCAATTTATCTGCTCCGCCCTCCATCCGAAGGCCATTGCTCTTATATCCTTTGCCACTTTTCGCTTCCTTATTGTTTTGGGCCACAACGTGTCAGGTCCTATTTCTACCGATTTTTCGAAACGAGAATTGAAAAAAGATGTTTGTCCTTTACAACACTTCGGCATTGTAGTTCGAAAAATATGGTTTTCCTTTAAATTGAAAATACGATGCGGTACTTATAAACCTATTTCCATACACTGTAGGTGTCAATATTCATCTGTCTAACCAAATAATCGACTTCCCAATACTTCACAAAGAGCGTTTCCCCTGTCCATGACAACATACATTCCCGGCTGTCGTAACGTTTAACGACTAATGTCAATTAAAATTTGCCACTTGCTGCATCTCAATTCAATTTCCGAATAGTGACTTCCTCCAGAACACTTCACTTCTCCCGCAACATTAGTATCAATTCTCTTTCTCAGGGTTCCGTTAAACGGTTTCGTTGGTGATAGGCGGTGGACGATCGACGTCGCCAGGCATGGATGCAGCTGCGTTTCTCGTCCAGGTTCACTGAGGTACCGAAGTGAATCAGCACTCAATTAAGTTAGTGCCAGATTCTCTTGTTCCACTGGTAGTGTAGCCTCGACCGAAGGTGACCCGAGACTCGAACGGCAGAGCGTAGTCATGAAACAGACGCTCCGTTGCAATGGTGGGTTACGCTTGGAACGTTTCTCCTCTCTTCGGACCTGAATTGCACAGTCGGTTGTGTTGTGGGTTAGACTACTGGATGAACACGCTGGAGTTAACCGTATTCAATTTGCTATTGAGACCTGCGGTTCTCAGCACCAGCACTGGAAGGAAGTTGTGTCCATTTGGTCCAGGATAGGCACTAGCCTAGATCCAGATTCTGCAAACGCATAGCTGCTAGGACGAGACCAAGGCACATCATGTTAGAACTCAGTCGGTGAACAGAATGTAACGCTACGCTGAAAACTGTTGGGCTGCACTGAGAATGGCCGTCCTTTGGTCCAAGATTATTGCCCTTACCGGTCGAATTAAATATCCGCGAATTATTTGATCCGGCGGTTGTCTTGTCAATTGTGAGCAATTTTCATCGTCTCAGAAAAAAAATGAACACCAACTCTAGTGTTACAAAACTCCATTAAGACGTTGATAATCGTGTTTATCAGGGTTATTATCAATCAACACTGTTTGGTTTATACTACTCGTTATCGTTACAATTGGTCTGGACTTATGCAGATATGGTTGGTGTTAATTTTAACACCGCACTTTCAACAGTGTAAAAGTTACTGTTATTGCTAATAGCTTGCGGAGTATAGAAATGAACAATGCTGAATGAACACTGATTTTCAGTTGGCCACGTCTGCTAGCTTTACGATTATTCTGGCTGGGAAGCTTTTACACATACATGGATCCAGGCAAAGTCAGCGTGCGAAGAGCGAACTACCGAGCATCCAGGGTGGGTTGGATGGTTGCCCGCGTCCGACACTTAAATTGGATTTAACGCCGTTCTCGGCACCGGAGAAGGAAAGTAGTTCATGCACTGATGACTCTAAAACTCCGAGCCTGTGCTAATTGAATTGACGTTCTTATTACGGCTGCACGCGATCGTATTAAATTTAAATAACTCTCTGATGCTAGGCGAAGATAGGTAGCTTTACGGCAGACTTTGTCAATGGTCTTCAGCAAGTGACAAAGTCATGTTACTTGATCCTGAGCGTTTGAAGGCACAAAGAACAGATGGCACAGGTAAATGCCCATGATAGTAATCATTGAAAAAGTTGAATGCAATCAATAGTCTGAAGCAGCATTTACCTTAAGATCCTAGTGACCAATGATTTTTTCGATTGTCTCAGTCAATCACATGACTGTTCGACAGTCTCAGCTAATTATAGTTGTAAAGGTGAAAATTGTGTGGTCAATTTGACTCTATTTTTGTTTTATTGAAATGGGATTCTACTGCCCCAATGTAAGCCGATTTAAACCTCAGTGAAAAATAGTGTACTGCACGCAACGTAAAATCGGATTAACTGTCGAAAAGAGACAGTGGAATAGGCCGCTCGTTTGACCTCATAGGCTAGTTACTAAATCAAGCTGGAATTGGCACGAGCCGTTTGAACGATCGTTTCAGCACAAAAGCGAGGTTAGTATATTTTTTAAGGCCTAATAAAGATTGCGCATCGTGTTCACTACAATTGCTAAGTGAGGAAGTCTGGATCTCTCTTTATGATGCTGGCTTTCTAAGCGGAGCCCAGTGTCGGGTGCGATCGTTGATATTGTCACATACTTCCTTGGGCTTTTTAGGTAGGATTTTGTTTGTTGGATAAGCATGTTTGGAAAATTAACAGCAGATTAATTTGAACGATTTTGCAAATTATTTCGGCTATTCTATTACCACACTTAGAACAAAGAATCAGTGCCTTATCTTTTTATCGTAGTATTTTTCCAAATATAGGCCTCCAATAAAAACTACAATCAGAATTATTTTTAAGGGCAGCTGGAATATTTGCACTAGTTATTCAAGCTCGGTACTTCAAATTTCATAATGCGTACCTTATCACGAGTATTTCAAGTTGCAAACTACAAACTAGAAGCCAGAACAAGAAATGGAATAATTCGAAAGACATAGTGCAGCGACAAGAAAATCTGCGAGAAGAATTATCGCGTGCAATAAAATATTTCTCTTTCTGGCAAACTCAGGTTCAGGTACTGCCGTTGAAGTGGAGGGTGAGATTGGGGAAAGCGTGGCTCATGCCATCTTCCGTGGCCTCTAAAATTTATATTTATGTTATAACTACTGGAGAGTTTATTTATTTCTCTTAGTACGTGCTGGGCACTGAGTGTGCGGGCGCGCAGAGGCGGAAAGTGGCCATTACGTCTATTTACCTGAACTCGCTTCCATCGAGCTTTCTTCTTAGTGATTTATGAGCTTGAAGGAACTAAATGCAGCATAGTCTGGTGGCCAGCGTTGCAAGCAGATTGTTGGATGACAGCCCTCGGGATACGCGGTGCTTTAAGCTTTCGCAATAATCAACAAGTCTTGTATATTTTAGAGAAAACCACTTACGGGACAACATACAGGGGCAATTTTTTTTTGTTGTCCTTGCAAAAACCCTTCATTGCTGACGCTATCCCATCGGCCAACACAGAAAAGCGAGAACGGTCGAAAGCCACTATAGGACAATGTGTCTACGAGATCACCGCAGAACAATCCCACGAAGGCCATTAGATGCTAAGCTTTTTCTCACGGAACCTTTTTCGCAGCTCCCTAAATGTTGTGGCGTGAGCTTAGCTCCGGGCGTGGCATTAAGGACGACGTCGAGCGAGGCCGTTAATGGACCAGTTTTAACTGGATTATCGGTGCGGTTTTTCGCCTCAATGGTCGGCTTTCGCCTTTAATTTCCGTTTTCCTCGTAGTTGCACGGCAGTTTCGATCCTCATGCTCGAGTGACGAGAAATTGAACTTCCTCAAAGAAATGTCTCGAGGCGGTGATGGAGGAGAAAACGACTCTTGCCTCTCTCCCGGACCTGGGGCTCAAATTAAAGCAAAGTAATTTGATTATATTGACTTGGCAGGCCAACCGATTAAGGTCTTACCTTTTTCTTAATTAATTATACAATCTTTTCATCTTCGACGTCTTGTACAGTGAAACCCAGCTAATAGAAATTGTAAGCCCCATTAATTCAATATTAGCCGAACATTTATATAAGAAACAGCGTTGAATAAAAGATTCTACACCATGTTATTTATTTTTCGACCTGTGTCGATCATCAAACTTGTTGACTCATAACCATTTTATTCATTGTATAGCAGATATTATTTCCATTTTAATTTGCATGCTTTGTAATCGGCTTTCTATTAATTTGCGAGATTTGATCTTTGTTTGATGTCGGTAAGAAATTATTATCAGGGAAGATGCTTCTTTCTCATGTCAATTATTATCCTTGCAGCAAATATGTTAAATTAGTTCTCCTTTAATATCTGATTTAAAATGATAAATTTTACCACTTGCACGCACGTTTCTTCAACTTAGAAATACTTTTATTCTATAGTGTGATAATTGATGATTGCATGGAAAAAGTGGAATCATTAATCCTGATGCGACATAAATAGAAACGACGGTTGCCAGGCGCTCCGGAAGTATGGCAGCAGGCAAGCTTTTTGCAAACCCTTACAGGAAAAAAAAAAAGTCAAAACTCGCTGAGAGAAAACGGTAATTCGTGCGAGCGCGAACCCTGTCAGTGCACTCACTTATTTATTACTACGCGAGGAGAAAGATCGCACCAAGCGCCAGACCGTTTAAACTCTGTATCGTTATCAGATTGCGCCGTCATGCAAGCACTAAGCTCCTCATCGCTTAAACGGCCCCCAGCACGCTATTTACCAGGGCGGCCCGCTTTTTTCGCTCGTGTAACATCAACAGCATCTAGATAAGCAAAAGCAGCATCAAAGCTGTAAGGCGCATCGGGGATGCTGCTTCGCTTTACTGGAAGCTGCGAAGTGGTCTTGAAAACGTTCGCTGTTTCTCGTTTTTTACGTTCTTCGTTTCTACCTTGGTCTTACTCAAGCAATAAAACAACATTTTTTTACCTTCTCTTCATTGCCTGCAACCTATAAAGAGAGGCCAAGGAAAAGTAACGAGTAAAATGGCCCGCGATTGCATATCGTGCGCGATTTTACAATCCCCTGCACTCTACGCTGATTGAAGTAATTCCTCCGCCGTCGTATTTTCGTATCTGGCATTTTTTTGTCATTTTTACCAGCTCCTGTATTCCATTGATCCCCGCCATTTTGTAATGAAATCTTTAACGACTCTCTCCTTTCCAGTGTATTTTCGTCTGACTTTTCTCATTCGAGACAGCAAAAAAAAAGCCTTCTCAAGAAACTTAGTATTTAACTTTTAACTTATTAACGTATAAGCTACTAACAAAGTTATCAAAGGGTCTCCAGAATATGTCCAGTATTTGGCATATTCCCAACACGATGATGCGGGCCTACCGTGAATGATAAAATTCAGAGAAATCACGAAAGATTATAGTAGATGGCTGAATGGAGGCGATAAGGCCAATCTGCAGAGGTAAGCCTCTTAAGGTTGCAACCTGCTTGAATGATCCCGGGTTTCGGAGGTGGGTACCCGTGTATACTGGGTTTCACAAGTTAGCCATTCTGGCTTGTAATGCGAGTGTGGCATAGGGTGAAGCTTGCCTTGTTTCACGCTAACGTCTCCGAATACCGGCAACCCGGGTTAGCCAGTGCTTTCGACTTGTAGCCTCCCGTACACCTGGTTTCCAGTGATGCAGGATTGGTCTAGTTTGCGTCAGTGGTGCAAAGCATCGATTGTCAATGTTGTCATGGACGTCCCACACGCACATGCGAGATACAAGAGTAGTTGTTGCCGAGGCTGGGAACCGGTGAGCCGATCGAGAAACACCGGAGCCGAACCCGGAGCAACTGCCACCAGACACTCGTATCTGTGAAGCGTGAAATGGAGATAATGACTGGCTGGCCAATCAGCTAACCAGACCGAGTCCAGAGAATACGCTAATGAGTACCTATATACACCTCATGGCCTGTATCGAATGTGGTTAGAATTATCCTTGCAGGAATCCGAGATGTTGAGTACGTCACAGGACGGCGTAGTATTGTATAGCATAGTATAACGGAGAATCACGTAACATCACGTATAGCAACGTGTAGAATCGCGTAGAACCTCGTATCATCTCGTAACACCACATAGCACTTCGTAGCATCACGTAGCTCCGCTTAACACCGTTCAGTATCGTTTAGCACCGCTTAGCACCTCTTAGCACCGCTCAGCACCGCTTAGAACCGCTTAGCATCACTTAGCACCACTTGGCACCGCTTGTCACCACTTGGCACCGCGTAGCACCGCCTAGTACTGCTTATTGACACCGCTTGGCACCACTTGGAACCGCGTAGCATGTTTTTTTAAGTAAATCGTCCAACGCGTGAAAAAGTCTCCACAAAATGATGGCAAAATTCTCAAAACCCGTCCTCGTATTTCATATCAGTCATTGTCTTGATTGTTCTTCTACGGGGTTACAATAATGACTCGTAGATTTTAGTTGAGCTCTTCGAGGTAACTGTAGAATCTCACCAGGTAGTTACAGGAAGCTAGCGGATTCGCCCAGCGATATATTATCTGTTATTATCGCAGCTACCAAGCGTTATTCTCGAGTGCATATGGTCCCACAATGCAAGGCTTTAGGCGTTGATCTCCATATTTTAATTAAAATCTCCGGGATCACGGCCTTTCCGTTGAGGTCCAACGTTCGCACCAGCTGCATCCTCCAGAATTCACGTTTAACTGAGGTCAAAAGGGAATCGCCAGACTCCCCGCGTTTTTTTTTCTATTTATATTGTTACACACCGTTTATGCATATATTATCACATCGCGAAATTAATTCACAGTTCTTTTTCACCTTAGTAAATTAACCTATTTTTAAACCGACTATACGCCTCTCCTCTCGGTTCTCCGACGGAATTATCTCGGTGAGAGAAGTCAGAAATGCTTTCAACCGTTTTTATGAAAATTTGCAATTCCGTATAACCATATGCCTTGCCCCATTCCCCTTAACGTCTCGTATACCACCGCGTACAAGCTACCAGCAGAGCTTGTACGCGTGCGAGACGAAAAATTTATGAAAATTCTTTCCCAATATCTACTTATCGTCGCGGTATACGCGGAAACGATTTCAACGATTTCCGTACTGGCGAGATATCATTCGCAGTGCGACCTTTCACTGCAACTTGGACTAGCAGTGCGCCACGCGTTCTCCTACTTCCCAGCGTGGCTCGTGCTTCCCCGCAATTCGAGGTAATATCTCGTGACCGTAACGCTGTAGAATATCTGAAACAGATTTTCGTACCGCGGTGTACGGCCACCCGTGTGAGAACAATACACATGACGGTCAGGTGGTGGGTTCGGCGGGAGCGCAAGGGGTGGAAGGGGTGGGTACCTGAATGCAATCCCGGGGATCCTACCGGAGCGATACACGAGCGAACCGCCAGAAAAACTGATGAAAAAAAAAAAAAAAAAAGAAGTAGCGAAAAGCGCGCCGGGCAGAGACAGTAGGTTTCGAGAGTCGAAAAAAATATATATATACAAGAGAGCGAGTAACACAAAGCTGTGAAGGTTTTTGGTGACGCTGCTACCACCTACGCTTCAGGTCGCGCCATTCGTTGCCGGAGAGTGTGTATTCGGTGATTTATTCTCATTGTAAAACGCCCATGTGAAAGCACAGTACCTCTTTGTACTTGAAAATGGTGGGTCGTCGTGAGAGGTAGTAGCATGCGAAATAAGCATTCGGTCCATAGTACAGACGCACCGAGGCACCGAGCGACTCGGCGGTGGGAAAATGGTTAGCGGTGCGCACTTTCTTTCTCTCTCCATCTCTCTTTCTCCTTTAAGGGGGGTGAAAGTGGTAATGCGGGTATGGTGGCTCACGAGTTTCGGTGGTGGCATATGCGCTACATATAGGAGCTGACTGCACAGCGTGCTGGCACTCTTCTCGTACATCAACAACGTGATTCCCATGCATATGACTACCATTTGCGCACTCCACGTACACAGAATACATGCTCGCAGTGTACCCGGATTTTACCTTCCGAGCATTTGCACCTCTCGGTAATGCCTCTTCAGCATCGTCGGACCGACCATACATGTCGGATTACTGGGCTATCTTTCGTTCTTGTGTTTTCGTCAAGGGTGCGAGAAGGAATTATTATTCATGCAGTATTATTTTATGCAAACTACCGCAACTTGCGCCCTCTACCCACCGGAGTAGTTATAATTTGTTGTAATGAGCGTTTCTACAATAATTCGTAAAATCGTCTTCAAATTTTTATTATACCGTAAGAGAGAATTTTATGACAATATATACAGTAGTTCCTGAAAAACAAAGTTCTGAGAGACCTTGTTGGCTTCAAATAAAACACGAAACGCATTAAATTGGCTAAAGTGCACATGAAAGAATCTTAACAGCTGCATTAACTTTCATAAATATTCACCCATGTAACGAGTTATTCCTGCTTACCTACCAGACTATGGTTTCTCCTCGCCCAAGTAGTTTCCAAGTTATAAGAGATTAAAGGCCCTTAACTCGCGCCCACACACAAACCCACACGAGCACGTGATACTTTGTCTAAACCACTTTCCCCTTCACTTCACACAGCTTTCAGACAACATTGAAATTACGTGAAAAAAAATATATATTCCAAGAGAACGAAACTGTCTCCATGGACCAGCAACAATCATGTAATGATGGCAAACTTATTTTGCATGGCTCTGAGGACGTTACAGTCAAACAGTTTTCTTATATAAATTGCTCCTCCGGAGCTGTGTCATGAAGATGACCGTTTACTACAATTGTCTATTAGGTACGTAACACAAATTGATAGTAAACCAGTCGCAGCTTTGCTCTCCGAGGGTGAATATATCGTTCGGTCCTGTACGTCGTCTCCGATATCACCGTACATATGTGCCTACTCCTCTTGCTTGCTTACTATACACATGCACGTTACGACTGCCTCACGCTATTGGGATCCGAGAGGGTGCACACGCATTGCACACGTGACGGCCCAGGCACGTGTACCACATGATTACATATACCTACTCTGTACCCTCTGCGATCGTCTCCTGGTCACTCTCGTAACTCTCGTGCGTGCGATTGCATGCACAAGCTAAGGCAGTCCATACCTATACGTCCGGTTTTGTGTGCGATTATATTAGGTGGTTTCACGTGTATCTGGCTATATGCATGCGTGTGTTGGCATGGTCCGTGAGCGCTGCTCGACTGCGCGTGTACCCCTCAAATGGGGGTGTACTCTACAGTGTATGCGGCGTTCTAACGCTTGTAGAACCGACACGTAGTCACGTATGTTGCGTGAGGTGGAACACGGACGACGTCGATATAGCATGGTTGAAGGGCTTTGGCTTGGATCATTCGCTTATCTCTGTGTAACCAGCAAAAAATTATTTCGTGCGGTGGATAAATTTGTATTCGTGAAATAAGTATATGCTAAATATACATTTTTGGCTTATTTAACGAAACCATTAGTTTTCATCGATGCATTTTGTGCAACCGCATGAACCACGGAAATCTACTACGTTTACGTAGGTTTCAACGAAGATAATTATAGCGATGAGGTAATTAACTTGTCAGCCCACTTTTTTGCTGTACCAGCAATTTCTTTCGCTCGTGTGACAACGAACTTGCAGTCAGCACGCAATTTGTTTGCATAGAATAATTAGTAAGATTATAATTTATGTAAATACTTTTTATTGATTTAGTTGAGTTCACAATTCGCAATTTTTTCACTGTTTCAACTGAATAAACGAAGACGTCGTGAATTTGGTATAATTTGAAATATCGTATGTAACATCAACGTCCATATGTGGGCGTAATTTCGCGTTGACTTGTCATTCTCAAGTTGTTTATTCGCGGGAAAAATGGGAATTGTAGGAAGTTTGGTTAGATGCGTTTTCGCGTAACCCATGATCGGGACGTTCGTATTTTTCGATGCCGTAAGGGAAGAAACAGACGTTTGCATTTGCCAGAGGGCGATATGCAGAAACGTTGCTGTTCCGTTACACGCGACGTCTGGAGAAGACTGTAAACTTGAAATTGGTTATTTGATATATATGCAATGTACCGTGGGCGAGATAGCGAGATATATTTTGTGCGGAACGAGCATCTACGAAACTTCTCGAATGTACCCTTTCCACATTCGATGTATCAATTTTTCGATGGGCAGCGTAAATTTCGGAAACTGAAGAATATTTCAAGTTTTCGGGTGGTTGAACTTTAAATGGTCATGCGATTAAGCCAAGGAAAACTGTTACGACGAGCTCATATGACATGTCAAGATACTAAAGTTGTTTTCATAAAAATTAATAAGGATTTCATGGCGAAATAATTAAATTTGCAATTGCAACTTGAACATACATTTTCGATAATATTGTCCGGTTTCATTCCAATTAAGCAAAACAATATTATCACCATATTATCCATCACCATCAGTGAAATTTACGGGAAACATGTAATGTTCACTCGGAACATCGCGTATATAATATTTTAACAACGTGATCACACACTTTAATAAAACAATCGAATATTGCCATATGAAAAAAAAAAGAACTCAGATTTTTCGTTAGTAAACTTTATTATTAATTGACATACTGAATAATAAGGCCTTAAAAATACTATGATTCGGGTATTTCACGGTAATGATTGCAGAAACTGCAGTATATTTTCTCGTGGGCGTGTGCCGATATTATTTTTTATTTATTTTTTCGATATTACTGTCCGGTTACATTCCAATTAAGCAAAACAATATTATCACCATATTATCCATCACCATCAGTGAAATTTACGGGAAACATGTAATGTTCACTCGGAACATCGCGTATATAATATTTTAACAACGTGATCACACATTTTAATAAAACAATCGAATATTGCCACATGAAAAATAAAAGAAGAACTCAGATTTTTCGTTCGTAAACTTTATTATTAATTCCCAACCTACATTAATTGACATACTGAATAATGAGGCCTTAAAAATACTATGATTCGGGTATTTCACGGTAATGATTGCAGAAACTGCAGTATATGTTCTCGTGGGCGTGTGCACTGAGTGTTACTTTGGCTTCTCCAGAGAGCTAGCTTTGTCCAGCCGTATCGAACGACAACGTATGGAGGCAGCCTGCTAGATTTCACCTCCGTTTCCTGTTGTGCACCCTTAACTCTGTACACCAGCTCGACGGATATATATGTACACACATATACACCAGCGTACACTGTGCCGACTCTGAGCTGACCAGTCGATGGTAACCAACAGCAGCAAAGCACTAACCCCCCGGAGAGTCTACAAAGTTTTCGAGATATTGTTCCGTGTGTTTCCGAAGCTCAAGGAAACGGAACGCGAATCCTATCCTCGCGTGTGCCACTCTCTCTCTCTCTCTCTCTCCCTCTCTGGTGTGTCCACCACTTGGTCTGGCACACGAGACTAAAGGAAAAAGTAAGATCCTTCGCAGAGATCCTCCAGAGGGTGGCGACGGAATCGAATATAGCTCCGGACCTTCCGGAACTCGGCCAGTGTACGCCCGGACCCCGGTGTGCGGTCAAGAGAGAAGCAAAACTTTTTTATAAATAAAATAATCCAATCCTCAAAAGACCTCAAACTATTTGTACGGTACAAGCTATAAAGGTATCAAATAGTGGGAATAAGAAAACTGAGAAAAATCTTTCTCTATTGAACTTAGTCAATCGAGTGAACGCGAGTCATCGATATCTGTCTTTGCCTCTTATATACTCTACACTCTTTACAGCCGTGTACAAACGTTAACTTTCCAATGTGCTGCATGCACGTGTGAGCTCAAACCCAACCCCCAAGTTCCACTTCCTTGCCCTCGTCTCTCAGCCTCAAAAGCAAAGTGAAGTATCTATATACGCGTAACCTGTAAACTTCACTCACAGCTCAGCATAGAGTAAAGCCTTGAAGAACCCTTTCTCTCCCTTGGCCGAGCTGGCGCTTTATTTGCCGGGTGCTCTTGAGTTTCCCCACGGAAGTTTCTTATTGTGTACGTCGGGACAGTGGTAGTGGAGACTCGAATACTGAAAAAGTGAGAGTTCGTTGAGAACGAGTGTATAAGAAAGGCGGAGCTTATACATGTATAGATATATATATATATTGAGTTATTTCCAAAGACATCTCGCAGGCTTCTACTTTTTTGTCGTGTGCCACGGAAATGAGAGAGAGAGGAACGACTTTTTCCAGGATGAACAATTGTCCACGACGTTGATTGTATGAACAATACACGATGTGGGAAATCCAGCCTCTCTCTTTTTTGCTCTCGTCCATTGTGATTTCGTGAATACTTTGTCCCAGCGAAACATAAGATTTAGAATTTTTATTTTAGGTTATTTGAAATGGTACAATATCGAGGAAAGTGGATTAAAATGTATGTCCGAATGCGGGACATAGTTTTGGATGCCATGGACGCGGCTGGGCGGATGCCATGATGTGCGAGATCCAGTCTCTCTCGTTTTTGCTTTCATCTATTGTGATTTCGTAAATACTTTGTCTCCGCGAAATACAAAATTCCGAATTTTTGTTTTAGGTTATTTAGAATGGTAAAATATGGAGGCAAGTGGATTTAAAAATATGTCCGGATGCGTGTGTGTATACGCTGAGAATTTGTGAGTCGCTAGAGCAGCAACTCTCCTTTTCTGGTCAAAATTTACACAAATATCGGACCGTTCTGTCAGATTCTCCAAGATTGTGATTTTTTCGAAAAAAGACTGTACGCTCTTTGGCAGCTGCAATTTTTTCAGCTAAGAAGCTGAATAGTTTTTGACTTGGGTCTTAACTTCAGTTTGATTGACCTCGTTCTCACTCAAGAAATTTTAATTCGATTTTTCTACAAAAATTAATTAATGGACAGAAATGCCGAATACCAAATTCGGTAGAAATCAAAAGGTCGGTTTTTCAATCTATCGTTTTCTAAAGGATCAGAAAATAGAGCCTTGCGCATTGTTTTCTTATTCTTCATCTTACCCAATACTTCCTGTATGAGAAAGTCAAATTTAGTAAACATAACCCATTGTCCAGAATGGTGGAAAATTAGGAAACCGTGTTCGCCACTTTGGACCTTTTTTTTTGGCACATATCATAAAACGTGCAATACATTAAACTCGATTGGTTAAAAGGGCTCTCATCTGGCTTGAGGTTTTTTAGGAGACCGCTATACTACAGTAGCAAAGTGAACGAGCGAAAGATCGGATAGTTAGAGTAAAGACGAAAAATAAATAAAACACGGAGCTGTTAAAGGTGCCTCAAGGGTTCGGCTGGTGCTGCTTTTCAATCGAATCTGGAACTGGAAGAACCGAAGAATAGGAAAGGGTGTGAGTTGCAAGATCCGGCGCACTGCTTTTGTGCCCGGAGCACCTGTATCTCACCGCCCCATGAAACGAAAAGTCAACAACGAGGCAGCGGAAGCCGTAAGAACCCGAGTAAAATAACGAAGGAGAGCGTTTTCTCGCGCGAATATTGAGACAGAAAAATCTTGCTTTCCCAGCGAGGCCCCTACCGATTCTTTGTTTTCCTAGTATTCTTAAGTTGTATTTTTATACGTCAAAGAATTCTTTTGCCGGAGCTATGTGCCTCACTTCTCTGATACTTGTTTTTAATTTACGTAAAATGGTCTGTTGGAAAAGGAAAGATTCCTGTTGGAGAGAACAGTCTACTTGAGGATGAAACAACAAACTTCTTAAAAAATAAGTGCACTCTTTTATTACAATTTTTCATTCGCTTGATGGTGCATTCAGTGAAATAAGCTTAATCAGTTTATTTTCATATAATACGAGATCTATTCTAATTAAACTATCGAATGAAAAAAAAAAAAATGGACTCTTTTCAATTGCACCAATGTCCTACTTATCCAGTGCAACTGTTTAGAATTAATTCACGCTCAACGATATGAAAGTTTTTCAAACCTGTCGATATCACGGTTTAAGTATCGAGATGTACAGGGACTAGGATTGACAGAATTCATGTGGGAGATGTTGAAAAATAACTACAGAAGGTAAAGCTCATTGTTGACATTTTTTTATCCTTATTTTACTAGATACAATTTTTTTGTACCCCGGACAAACAAAACATCTTGACAGTACAGTGCAGTCCGCATAGTGGAACGGCATGTATGGGCCACTGTGGCGCCACCAACCGTCATAGATGACTGACGGCTATCGCGGTGAATGCGCAGCATTGATGAGTTGTTTGAAGCATTGTTTGAACCGATGCCCTAGAAATTCCTCGAGAGCTTTTGATTAATTAGTTTCGGGCAAAGTGATTGTTCCGTACATAGTCAGTCATCGCAGTTATCTGTACCTTCTAACTGCTTTTACGTTCCTGAGACAGAAAGGCAGTCACGCATATAACAGAAGATGAAATGAAATAAACAGAAATTCCCTTTATTTTCGGACAGCAATATTTTGTTGTTGTTGCATATTCCGCACGTGATAAGAAAACATTTTAACCGGGAATTGATTTTATACTCAAAATTAACATGTTATCATTGTAACTGTATACTTATGGTAAATTTTTGGAACTGCCAGTGAAAATACGTGATGGAGACTCACTTTGTTCATTTTATTAAAATGGCCACTACAAATAAGTGATATCTATTTTATAGTACGTGTAGTTATTATTCCAAACCCATATCACTGACACCGTATCTGAAAACTTTGATACACATTCCTTTGACTTTAATAGTTCACCAGATAATAGTTTAAAAGCAATTCATCGTATACCGGTAAATACAGTCAACCATAACCGGGGGTCATTTTTCAGGATGTTTCGATGGAAGTCTTCAAATGTGGTTCCTCAGTCTATGACCTATCTTTGTATCTTTTCTGTGCGTTGTTGCTTTTACTATTGTATCTTTCCGTACTGCTAGGCCCTTAGGGGAGTTTTCCCAGGGCCAATAAAATAACTACTACTACTATGGACGGACCAATCATTTTTAGCCTTGGCTCTTCCAACAAGTTGTTTTTCCAAGTACCGGCGTGTTGTCTTGCTCGGGGCAAAGCACCAGATTTTTGCGATGTACACGTTGAAGTAATTAAAAGAAACTATAGGGCATCCGAAGCAACGCTTCCGTTTCATTATTCAATGCGTCTTTTTTTTTTTTTTTAAATTAAAAGAAAATATTGCTTGGGTGCATTGCGATGGTTTTGTACCTATAGCTTCGAGAGTACGGTCTAATAGTGTAAATCAAATGTATGATCGCTACGGAATAGCCGAGGGCACTGTACATTCGATTGGTCTGACCATAGCCGCCAATATCCATTGGATGTCTCATCTTCGTACTGTAACTCTGCTTCTCCTCTCTGTCCCCCACATCGCATCAGCACCTCGAGCTTGCGCGTCATCGCGCGATTAATTCCAGACAGTTGGTCCTGCCTAGTCGATCGCAAACTCGGAATCAAATGGGCCGTTCCGTTTAACGTACGTGCACCGAGACAGCGATGCGAAGAAACGAGGACGACGAGGCGACGACCCAGTTTTCTTGTTCAACCGTTAATCGAAGCATCCAGCTTTCACTCGCTTGGTCTCGGGCTGAAAGCGTGATTGAGCTTGATGTGAACGTTACTATCACTATCACATTGAATGCCTACGTTTCGTGAAGGGAATGACCTAGTTAGTAAGCCCTATAGCACACGAAAAGAAAGACCTTTGTAAGATTCTCCGGTCACTTGATATTTGGAAATTAACGACGGACTTCATCAGTGGATAGGAAAAAAATTTTATGGAAGAACTCGGGAACTTTAGACCCTGCAGTTCTGTTATTTGCGCTAAGGATCGTGGATTAGGATAAGTTCATGGCCGATGGATTTCTGTAGAAATATCTATAGAAATCTGAATACCGAGACCTCTTAACGAATCTGATCGGATATAATTGAATTATGCATTCGTAATCCGGTTACATAATTTCAGATTAGAAACTGTAACGAATTTTGTTCGCAAGGATTTTGACGTCAATCGAAGCGAGAATAAATGAACTGCAATGCCCCTTGATCGATGTTTTGATGAAGTCTCGTGGGGACGAACATTTCGAACGAGTGATCAAAGTGAACGAGATATAGAAATATGGTCGTTCAGGCAATTAGTTCTATCCAAAGCGTTTATACGCTTCCGTGGGTCCACCCACACTAAGCTCGCATGGACATTCAGAGCATACTGCGAGGTGTACCTATACGAGATCTCCAAAATCCCATCGGGAATCCTCCATAGTGTTCCATTAAAGCGAGCAAGAGGAGAGTCGGCGACTCAACTTGGTGTCGTGAGGCAAGCTGAGTCCCCAAGCTCCTGTAATATCGACCAAGCTACCTTGTTGTAAATGTCCTGTAACCCCTAGATAAATTAGTCATATATACGCATGGTACACCTGCAGAGAGAAGCCAAAGCGAGTTTATGGTAACCCAAACGTTCTGAATCTCCAGCTCGCAAATCCTAGATTCCACCATTAAATTTCGTGGGTATTACTGCTTTATCTATGTCTCTCAATTCGGACTTGAAGACAGGAGATTCGACTTCAGCTAATCAACTCTAGTAATATTCAAATCAAACCAGCGTTTTTGGCGAAAGTTCAAATTTAATGTTTTCCCAATAGTCAGTACAAATTTTGGCAAAGCCGTTAGACAGTTCAAAGCCTTGACAAAGGTTAGACAAAACGTGGATCCACAAGTCCAAGTGATGTTGAAAACTAGAAAAAAGTTTGTTTTCTGCCCAGTTTATCCTAACAAAACGTGAGAGGATTGCCGTAGAAGTGAAGTTGCTTTTCTGGCTGCTTGCTCGGCCTGCTTTCCTAGATTCGATCTAATAGATTCGCAAATCCTAGATTCCACCATTAAATTTCGTGGGTATTACCGCTTTATCTATGTCTCTCAATTCGGACTTGAAGACAGGAGATTCGACTTCAGCTAATCAACTCTAGTAATATTCATATAAAACCAGCGTTTTTGGCGAAAGTTCAAATTTAATGTTTTCCCAATAGTCAGTACAAATTTTGGCAAAGCCGTTAGACAGTTCAAAGCCTTGACAAAGGTTAGACAAAACGTGGATCCACAAGTCCAAGTGATGTTGAGAACTGGAAAAAAGTTTGTTTTCTGCCCAGTTTATCCTAACAAAACGTGAGAGGATTGCCGTAGAAGTGAAGTTGCTTTTCTGGCTGCTTGCTCGGCCTGCTTTCCTAGATTCGATCTAATAGATTCGCAAATCCTAGATTCCACCATTAAATTTCGTGGGTATTACCGCTTTATCTATGTCTCTCAATTCGGACTTGAAGACAGGAGATTCGACTTCAGCTAATCAACTCTAGTAATATTCAAATCAAACCAGCGTTTTTGACGAAAGTTCAAATTCAATGTTTTCCCAATAGTCAGTACAAATTTTGGCAAAGCCGTTAGACAGTTCAAAGCCTTGACAAAGGTTAGACAAAACGTGGATCCACAAGTCCAAGTGATGTTGAGAACTGGAAAAAAGTTTGTTTTCTGCCCAGTTTATCCTAACAAAACGTGAGAGGATTGCCGTAGAAGTGAAGTTGCTTTTCTGGCTGCTTGTTCGGCCTGCTTTATGGGCGCAATTAAGCTCGACCTTCGTTTACAAACCGCAACAGATATCCGCGGGCTATTCGGAAGCGAGGGCTGAGAGATGAAGCCCGTCTCTCCTACATACTCGGAACCCTTTTGCCGTAGCGCGGAAACCCTTTCGAAAACAACGAGCAGGCACAACGAAGCAATGCAGAGAGCAAAGCTGTCGGTGTATACCTTTAAACACCTCGCCATTCCACTCTTCCCTCGCGTGAGTTTCAACGAGCATTCCAAAACTTCGCTTGCCAGCGCCTCCTTCTTCCACCCTGAAGACCCAAAGGGAAAGAGCTTTCTCGTACACGAAATCACTCTTCCATCGTTCTATTTATCCTCTCGAACCCCTCGAGAACACGAACCAGCCCCGGGTTCTTATTTACAATCTCGAAAAGAGGAAAAACTCGCGGGCTTCTTCATCCCATTCTTTCTGTCTTTGTACCTAGGGCTTGAACGCTTATCCGCCCGCCTCTCACTCCCGTTTCCGTACTGGTACGAATACGAATGCCGGAGTTTCAGTTACCGATCGCGCCGAAAAGCTCCCAGTCACCCCCATTCCATTCTCTTCCGTTTACCACTGAATATCGTCATCACCAAACGCCGGGTCTTCTTCCTTGTGCTGCGAGGGATTGCAAGCGACTCGTCAAAAAGGATTGCCGAACGGTTTTTACGTTGGCGTGCTCCGTGTGGTGTTAGCCTTAGCGTTCTTACGCTTATGGATGGAAGGAATTCGAGCTGCTATGTAGATTGAAAAAGAGATTTTTCGAATACGCAGATTCGTCCTTCAACGAATCTCACGTCTGCAGAGTAACGTTGCGTCTATCGAACCCTGTACCTTCGGAGTTTGTGCAGAATCCACTAGAATGTCATCGACATTCCATTCCCAAAAGCGCAAATCTCCGAATAATGACGCACTGAAAAATATAAAAGCTTCGTCGGGAGGCTAGTTGCAAGAAAGGACCGTCTTACCGAGATTTTCGTGAAATAGAAAACCTCCGAATAGTTACATACTCGGAGGTTTGTAAGAGGGTCGAAATTGTGAAGTTACAGAAAATTGTGAAGACATCCGTGTTACGTGATATTAAAAAAAAAAAAAAAAAACGCCCCTTTGTCGGGCAAATGGCCAAATAAAGTATCAAGGAAATGTAAGAGATATAATTTGCCTTGACGATAAAGTGTGGTTTGAGTAACTGACTCGAAGTCTAGCGTCGGAAAGCTAACGGACAGAAGTAAGAGAGCCAAGAAAGAAAAAAAAAAAAAAAAAAATGAATAGAAGAACGCAAGCTCTTCTGGCGGAAACGCAAAGGGGATGACTGAAGGTCGCTTTGATAATTTTTCCGACAACAAACTCCGCGCCACTAGACGTGAGCGTCCACTTTTCGGAGACAAACAGCCAATTACTCTCGTGCTTGCTTTCTTCTGGATTTCCTCTTGTCGTTTTACCGAAGAACCTCCCGCGGTAAAAACTGACTGACTGAGTACGCGACTCGATGGAGGAATGGAAAGTGAGCGAGAGGATGGTCTTTCGTTTTTCTTTTCTTTTGTGCTACGGCCCCGTTTATCTGTTTCTATTTCTTTTACTCGCGCACTTTTCTTTTCCTCCCCCGGAGAAGCTCTCAAAGGAGGAATAAATAACAAAGTGGAGGAAGAGGGGGCGGAAACGGAGAGAAAAGACAAGGTAGGCAAAGCAGGGTGGAGTCGCGAGCGAAGGATCGGGAGGATAGATACATATATGTATGACGATGTTCCGATAGCGCGCACGACGACCCCTGAGCGGCCTCGACACTTGCTCTCGCCTCATCCCCTTGCCTAGCATGGCGCTCGCTGAACGCCGGTGAAGCGAAACTCCCGGGTACACGTACCACCTGGGAATAATGCGTGCGGCCACGTTTAAAGCGCCGAGGGCCAATATAACGGCTGGGTATGGGTATCGGGTTGGCTGGTATGACTGAAATGGAATGTGGGTGAACGACGAGACAAGTGCGGCTGTGTGAGCGGGTACGAGCCACGTGTCGTTCGATTTTCGTTCCAATAAACGTTTATTGATTCACTTCTACCACTCATCCGAGCTGAATTTTCGACGTGTGTATGCGTATCAGTGGATACGTATCTCTTCCATCTGCCCACTGTCTATACCTTTAGAATTGCTTTCACTGCGACATCGAGTTTGATAAAGTCTATATACAGATTCTATAGACTCTGCTTGAAACAAATTGAATTCGGTGTCCCGACGTGATAACGATGCGAATAGCGGTCTCCGGCTCATGTTAGTTAAAGATACTTTGAGAACTTATGGTCCGTTAACAATCGCCACTGGCTATGTATTCAGCGATAGATTTAATTTCCCTCTGGTGTTATCGGCAGGCCCACCATGACGTATCCAAAAGTTTTCCGCACAGAGCAAATATCAAAGTAACCATATTTTCCGGACAAAGCTCGCGGAGCTTTATGGAATTTTCTTCGATGGAACATTCAATGGCGAACAATATCGGACTCCGGCAGATTTGTTGATACGGCCTGTGGATGGGACAGACAAAACGCCAGACTTCCAACTTTGGAATTGGGAGCTCCCTCCTCTAAGAAGACATTGAAATCAGTGCGATAGAACCGTTGGAAATACCTGACCGTATAACATTTATATATGAAGTAGTCATTTATTTAGACCATATTCTGAAACACATCATCAATTTAAGCAAATGAAAGGAATTTTTCGGCTAGAAATAACCTAGACATGTATTACGTAAATTTGAACGTAAGATTTTTGACAAATATGTTGATTTACAAAAAAACCTTGGCCATTTGTATGCACAGAATCCTGAACATTGTCGTCATACGGCTTGCTATACATTTTCTCTGTCGTGTTTCAGTGCCGAGAGTCGAGATAGTCGACGAGCATGGTGCAACTGCCGGCGATAAATTCTACAAAGCGGGAAGCACGATAGAGCTGAAGTGTGTGGTTAGCAAAGTGCCACATCCAACCGGCTACGTGACATGGAGGCACGGTTCAAGAATGCTAAATTACGATACGACCCGTGGGGGAATCAGGTGAGTCGATTATATCAGTTTTTTTTGTTTGTCCATTGAACGGCGGCTACGCCCGTCGATTGATTAACCGCGATTTCGTTTGAATCGGACGGCTTGTGAAGACATGCAGAAAAGCTTGCAGATCGGATTGAATAAACTGATCGTATCGTTTACTCGGCACATATGCGATGCAATTTCGCAGACACGGCGTGCCGATAGTTTGTTCCGGTTGCATGCCGGGATTCTAATTGGTCCGATAAAGAATGGAGCAACCGCTGAATTTTGATAGTCTTTCATTAACGTGATTGAACGTGCGGTATTCTGAAACTAGTTCACTCACGCACGTACCCGCCGACTCGAAATTGTGAGCCTCCGATTGGATTCTGTGACCATAATTCTTTTTCGCAAAATCCATTTCGGAATTCAGAGCCTCTAGCTGAGGAGTCGAGGGTTATGACCGACCCTTCGTATCGTATCGTTTTACAAATGACCCAAATGTATATATGACCTGCAACCCTCAATCCCCATATCCCGTTAGGAATTCTCGTTAAACCTTAAATGCCTACTAAAATCCAGACGTGCCGACAAAATAGTTAATACACGTCTAAGCTGTCTCTACACCTTTGCGGATCACGCTTCAGTCATTTTGATTGCGGTAATCAATAGAGCCGCATGATATCGCTATAGCCACGTTTGCCGATCTCAATGACGCGTATACAAATAAAAATTTTATTATCGTAGATCAAAAATAGGGACTTGTGAAATTGGAACGTTGGATCACGTGTGAATGGAAATTGAAATTTGCAAATATTCTGGAAGTGAATCCGGTACACAATCAACAAAGTGGTTCCCTTAGTCATTTTTGAGAGAAAAGATCGCGAAAAGCAGATCATTAGAAGTTCAGGGATGGGATCGCCAAACCATGCTATGCTGTGCTGCGATAACCATACAAAATCATATGCATAGTGTAGCATAGACTAGCATGATTTTGATATTTTAGCCCAGAGCTACAAAAATATTGTAAGCATAATGAAAATAAAACATGTATTACATTTTTTATGGTTATAAACATGTCAATTTGCACTTAACATCATTTCTTTGGTTTTGGAGAATAGAAATTGAAGACTATCCGACTTCTTGTATTGAATACCGTGCTAATGAGGTGCAGATTGGTGCGAGGATTCTGATTGGCCTTGTATAGGTTAGTATATATGTTCCTGGCGGTACTAGATAAACGAGGCTAATAAGTGAAGGGTGTGCGCATCGTGAGTCGGTTCGTTGGGTCCTAGTCGATGTTGAAGCCTCACTTGACGCTTTTTGCAAACTTTCAATCCGATATCCTTCTTTACCTTAGCGTGATAACAAATACGGCAGACCTTTTTAGGTGCAACGGAGGGTCAGCAATGTCGACGAGGCCTGTTCTACTCATCGAACTACTGCAGCGAAGCCGCATAGCAGCAGTTCGCCGTGTGTGACCTAATTGGTTATACTCCAGAATTCATGAATTTTAAGTATAGCACCCGATCGTGCTTGTGTCCAATTCACGACTTTGATTTGATCACCGTAACCTCGCCGCGCGGCTTTTCAATCGGCAAATTTGATCGCTTGTCCTCTACAAACAATGTACGGTTTTCCTCTACAATCCTCCTGGCCATTTTAAACGAACCATTCCAATTACCGTTCTCACTGCTGCGTTATTAATTGATTGAACCTGCGCACGCGCAAGTGAATGCTTTCAAGCCGCATTGATATTGCAGGTATCTATGTTTATTTTTTAATTAATCTGCAAGGCAGCTAGCAAGTATACAAAAAAATATCGGAAAACAATTGTTTGGTATACGCGATACTTTAAATACGATCCGGCGGACTAACTATTGGTAAAACATGTTTTCGTTTTGTTAAACACCAATGCCACATTTTTGTCTCTGCTGGAACGTTGAAATATCGCGAAAAGTCGAATTCGAAATATCGGGTTTGTGAAAAAAGTCTTCTACTGTCGTTTACCATCAAAATCCTTGTATTTCAATTTCCCAGATCCAAGAAACATGGTGATCATTAAAATAGTGTCACAAACATTATTTTTCATTACTTACAATATCAAATGTCCGTAACTCAGCATTGCAGTCTTTCACAGCTGCCAAAAGAATCGACATTCTTCATAGATGTTCTTGCCCATCACTTCGAGTTCTGAAACGGACGTACTCACTTTCAAACTGTACCATGTGCTTACAGACTCTAAGAAATCGAGAGGAGAGAATATTCTAGCCATGCAACGGATCCAGTTGGAATCTTCGAAAGCTACCCATCTATTCAGGCTTTTCACATATCCTGGTGAATGTAGGGCCGAGAGGCCGGGAATTGAACCTTGGGACGATTCGGAGGAATGGAGCGTTAACTTTACTGGATCCATCTAGTGTCCAAGCGTGAATACCACTCGCTACCGAAGCTGCTGCTGCTACTGCTGACTCGAAGGCTAGTTTAGGATGGCTGAAGTGCACTCGTGTTAAGCATCGTATCGTGTATCACTTGGCTGTGATGGTGCGAAGTTCGATGTTCCGCGAGTGATATCGTTAGGCCTCTATGCTCGTGCACATCGGCGACGTTGCCCGACCTCCTCTATGACGAAGGCGATGGACCACCTACGAGTGAAGCATCAGACCCTGGTGCTTTGAGCTTATACCGTTTGGCCACTGATGAATCCAGACACGTACGTGCAATCCACACGGTTAGTGGTACATAGAGGAACCGAATGGGAAGCTGCCGCATGCCACGTTCGTTGGGTGAAGTGCTGCACCCTTCGCACAACTCGGGGGATTGCTGATGCTTGCTGGCTATGCTGTATCCCTATACGAGTTCTCTCATGTATTCCTGGTTGCTGGAGCTGCCAGCAAGCAAAGCTCCAAATGTATTCACGTATCGGCGATACATGCAGTTGCCGGTAGTATACAGGTCGTTTAATTATTGGTCGGTCACCTGTTCCTCGCGATCGACATTTGGCAATGGTCGAGTCGTAAATGGTACATTGTGGATCAAGGGTGGAAAGTTGTAAATTCCTGGCGAGTGTGTCGGGTGGGTGGTCGGATTTCTGATCTGGGTTTAAATGCTCAAAGGCCCGAGGGCTCTTTGGGACTTTTTGCTTGAACTTGTAGCTTGATCGCACTCGCACCTTAGTTTTCGTGCCAACGGTCTATCGATCTCTCCGCTTCCACTTATTCAAACAATCCGTTTTCTATATCCACACTTTGTGAAACATGTCAGTTCGGATATTGGAGCTTTAAGTTATGTCGATTGTCTAATTCAATTCGATTGGTATATTCTCTTATGATGTACGATGGTTAGTTATTGGTACGGTTCCATTATTGGAAATGGGAAGTATACAGGTCGTTTAATTATTGGTCGGTCACCTGTTCCTCGCGATCGACATTTGGCAATGGTCGAGTCGTGAATGGTACATTGTGGATCGAGGGTGGAAAGTTGTAAATCCCTGGCGAGTGTGTCGGGTGGGTGGTCGGATTTCTGATCTGGGTTTAAATGCTCAAAGGCCCGAGGGCTCTTTGGGACTTTTTGCTTGAACTTGTAGCTTGATCGCACTCGCACCTTAGTTTTCGTGCCAACGGTCTATCGATCTCTCCGCTTCCACTTATTCAAACAATCCGTTCTCTATATCCACACTTTGTGAAACATGTCAGTTCGGATATTGGAGCTTTAAGTTATGTCGATTGTCTAAATCAATTCGATTGGCATATTCTCTTATGATGTACGATGATTAGTTATTGGTACGGTTCCATTATTGGAAATGGGAAAAAGGTTGAGGAGAACAAAGACATTTGCAGGAGTCACGCTACCTTGATTTCAAATTTGTAGCTTGATCGCACTAAACTTTAGTCTTCGTGCCAATGGTTTATCGATTTTCTCATTCCACTTATTCGAATAAACCTTTTTCAACATAAAATATTGTGGAAGACGTGGGCTTGGAATATTGAAACTATAATACAATAATGCGCCGCTCTCTTATGATACGATACAAATGGTTCATGCCATCAAAAAATGCACTTCACTCAATTTCTAGACATAGAGTTATCAAGTAGACCCATTTCGCTTTACCTATGGATATTTATTGGTTCTGGTGAAGCCCACCTATCCATCGAACTACTGTTAATAAGACCACTTTTCACGGACATAACCGATGATTTTCTGGAACGAGATTGAAGAGTATAGGTTGCGGTACATCGAGAACGCTGCCCTATATTATTACGGGCTTCATGCATACCGAACTGCGAACAGGTCCGCTGCTGCATATTCTCTCGTTCGGTAAATATAGTCTGCACTCGCCTATCATTTCCTGACTTTTCATGACATTACCACATTGTTCGACGGGTTGATCTTGTTCAAATAATAACCGTCAAAAACCACACATTTTTTCTAACGAAATGATAATCAGATTTGAAACGCATTTATGAGCATGTAACCCTTTTTCATATTGTGACTGCCAAATTTACCACATATCATCAAAATTATAAAGATCAATAATAGAAGTTGAAGAAATTGTCATCAACATTTGCATGGGACTACTAAACTTAGCCAAAAGTGCATTTATTATATAAACAATATTGTGCAACATAGCCTAGTAAAAATAGATTACAAATAGATTCTGTGTATCAGTATATTATTATCAGTCTTCATTGATTAAACAAATTACAATGGGGTGCATAAATATTGAGAATTTTTTAAAAAATGTGTTGCCATTTATAATCGCCAAGTAGTTATTGCATTTACGTTCCAGGGCGTTCAAATCTTAATTATTCTAATTCAGACCCATTGATGGAATTGTCGGTAATATTTGATCGTTATAATTAGGTTTCACCGTCGCTATTGCCGTTCTGTTAAAAACCTGCGTTTTCAATTAATCACAAGGGAGATGAAAAAAACGCAATTACATAAAGCGATATAGACTAAAGGCCCAATTTTCAGCGATCGCAAGGGTAATATTTAAATTTGAGAGCAGACTGTGGGTGATCCATGGAAAACCTCGATGTGTTCTCATTCGATAATAATTGATATCTCGTCATGATATAACGAGTGCCCAGGGAGGCTCGATGGCGGTTATGAATAATTCCGCGGAAGAGTGAAGCAGTGAGGTACGCGGTCAGTTTTCGATAGAACGTGATTAAATCTGTTAGAGGAGGGGGAAATTTAATCGTCTGCATGCGGTAGTTTCAAGCAAACACAATCGAGCACGGGGGTTTCAATTTGATCAGTATAGCACAGTGGCTTTAAATAATGGGAGCTGAGTGCACTTGCCCTCTCCGCACTGCATATTACGTAACCGTTGTTAATCGTACGCAAATAATTATACAAAACAGAGGTACATCGTACATTGTACTGTCCTATTCCGAATGCCACAAAACAAACGGAAAGGCCAGCTTTAAAAATGGCCATTCACCAAAATTCCATTCACTTTCGTTCCTCGTAACCACTCATAGAGCGGTGACGTTGATAAACAATGAATTTGATGGTTTATCTACGATAAATTTGCTGCACCGTGGTTTTACGTGCGGCGATCGTTCTTCGGGACGTAACGAGCAATCTCGAATAATTAATATCTGTCAGAATAAACGCACTTTACGGTGTGTAGCACAAGCTTTATCGCGCTCCGCGGGGAAATTCTCCGCCCTGAAATGAACCGAGCTTGCGAACGTGTAAGCGCTTTGTATCGCAGTTCGCTGTATTGCACCCGGTAACCGGTGACAGGAAAATTCGGAGGCCCTCGTAAATTTGAAAATGGCCGAGCATACCAGCTTGGCGACGTGAATGCGGCAAACTCTCGTACTGCGTTTGACTAGATAAAATCTAGAATCGAGCATCGACACGTAAAACGCTTGTATCACGCGCAAACATCCGACGAATATACACCTCTGGAGCTCTATAGGGTGCTTCGAGCTTTTTTTTTTTCTTTTTTTTTTTCAAAATATCCAATAGTTGTACGCTGTATTGTTCGCAGACTGACACTCAAAAAACTATTGGCAAGACACACGAGGTCGTAGAAAAAATAATGTGCGCGCGAAGTAGTAAAGGCGCTGTTTAATCGGACAGGGTAACGGCGAGGTCGTTGTTTGTTATTTATCGAATATTTCATTAACGGGTGAGTGGAAATATGTGAAAACTGCTCTTGCAGGTTTAGCCAAGAGAATCGAGGGCTTTTTTATAAAGATAAATTATAGGAAAATATATGAAGCTTTCAGTGCTGCTTTACGAGTTAAATTAAACTGTTTTTATACTTCTAATTAATAGTGCATAAGAAAAAAAATGTTTAAAGTCAATCTGAATGGATCAAAGGGAAGGGAGGTATCAAAGAAGGTCAGTTAGAACGTTTACGAAAAAAAAGTCTCGTTTTCACCTACAAATTTGTAGGATTATCACAATTTCTCGGAATCCATTAACTCGCGAAACGAACGACGCTCTGCACAGTCGTTTTATTAGTGTCAATGTCAAAAGGGAATAAGAATATCCTACCACCTCCGAAGGGAACAGCTTGCGACAGTACACTTAAAAAAATGAAAATGGGAAAAGGATGAAAATGACTGAATGGAGAAGTGGGCTCGCTGCATCGATGGTACCTTGGCATGGTGCCATCGAGGCCAGTCGAGTCGTCAAATCTCTCGATGCTGACACACTCTCCTTAATCACCGGCAAGACATTAATTCAAGATCTGTCGCCTACATTTTATTATTGGAAGAAAATAAAAGTGAGTTTTTATTGTTGGAAGAAAAAAAAAAGTGATTTTCCGAAGAAAAGTTTGGTGGGTTTTTCTGGATCATCATCAAGATTCGATTTTTTTCCTCGATCAAATTATTTCTCGGCTCGTTTATTCAAGCCTCAGAACAATGTAGATTTGTCGTCATTCCGCTATATCTATGCGTAAATGAATCTACCGGATATTGTTCGCTGGGGTGGGCCAGCATCCCTAGCTACCAGCCGAGCTCACCCCCGGAAAATCGATCAGGATTTATACATAGGGGATGGGTGCAACGTCGGCTACATGAGCGAGTGAGAGAAATATAGTCCGGAGCCTATTCCCTCGTGTGCCCAGCAGTGTAATGAAAACAATGCGGTTAATCCGATTTTGTTTTATCGGTCTCGAACGCTCACCTGGCCAAGCCCAGACCAGTCTCGGCATACTATGCATTATATTATAAGCGATTTTTATAATGTTGTTAAAATGCCATTTTCGTCGCGGCGCGCAATGAACAATAATAGTTGGTTGATTACAATTGAGCTGGATATATATTTACACACGCTCGGATATATACTTCGAGAAAAGATGGAAGAATTTCCTACAATTTCGTGACAAGTATACATTACTTAGTTCATGAAACGATTTTCATACTTACGCAAAATTTCGCTGGTATCGTGACTATAAAAAAATCTTTCAAATTTTTGATTGTCAAAAGAGCCCTTAAATTATTTTTGAATGCATTGCAGTATGAATATGAAAATTTATATTCTAAGTGAGTGAAAAAAGCCTTCTTCGTTTATTCAGAAAATGTACTCATCTAAATAAAAGTTGCATGTAATCGTTAAAAAGCATAACTATGAAGTAGGAACCAAATATTGGCTGCTGTTATCAAAAATCGTAAATAACTCGGCATTTTTCAATTTTAATTTTTTATCCGAAAAATGATAATAGGAACGAATATTCACTGGTTTACTTTTCAGATATATACAAAGTAACAATCTCGCGCACTGAAACTTATTAAAAAATGGGTCAGACACATTTATAGTTATGCGGATAAACAGAGAAAATGTGTTGTAAACGAACCAGCTATAACAACAAACCCTCGGGCCTGTTCTAGCGCTGATCCGGTTGTTAGCTGCAGCAAAGCGAGGTTTGAAGAACACTGCTAGACATGATACAATTCCTTTTGCTCGAGGCTCGCAAGGAAATACCATCAGAAACGAACTGAATTTTCATAAAATAAATAAAGTTCATGCTAATAAGATGAACCAAGGTACCCATAGAAATGACGGGTACTCTATTACAATTTTAAAGTGTACCCATAATTATAAATAAGTAACCATTTATTATTTTTTCGAACATTTTTACCACAACTTGGATAAGAAAAACGCAGTTTTTTTCTTACCCTTCATAGTTTTAAATACTACGTTCTCTCACAGCGCAAATACGTGAGAGGCAAGAGCGAGTGGTATTATATATCCACTAAAACGGATTTCATGTTTGGGTAACTAACACACACGTGCAGCTGCATGTATGTGGATAATGAAACTACGGCGTTGTAAAATAGTTATGAAGCTAAGAGACTGTAAAATTCAGTTCGCGTTCGTTGTAACGCATTTGAAAACCGTTAAGTTTCCGTCCCCCTAGACCCCGCCGGCAGCCGGGGGCTGGTGAAACTACGAGGAGGAAACTTTGTTACACTGTATGGCTCATTTCCAGCAAGACTGGGTCACCTGCGGTGTCCGCGTGTACCATCATGAGAGGAACAACGGGCGTCGAGGTAGAGAGACCTTTGCTGGACGGGTTATTAATACTTTTTGTGTGGCGCAGTCAACCAAATGAAGACCCGAGATACCTTGCCACATATTCGTGCTTCATATCCGAAGCGACAAACGATTTTTGCAAGAATAGATACTACCCAATTCTTCTTGCTTTCTAAAATCATTTTCGCTATTATATTGCATCGTCCTCAGCAGAATTGAACCATGTAATTACTTTTTAGTCATATTGTTCACTTATTTTTATGCACAAACTCATGTATATTTTTTACGTGTTTTTCAATATCTGTGACAAAATAGATGAATATTTTGCATGGATTGGAAAAATAGTTCATTATTATCTATAAATAAAAAAAGTGATGTAAACAAGTGATGAAAAGGTAATGGAAAAGAGTATAACCTTGATTCTCGGGGCATTCTCGATTGAATTTTTATGGAAATTACATTTTTTTATCAAATATCAATATATTCCCTCTTCAAAATAACAGAATAATATGAGAAAGATAAATTGAAATTCAGTGAGTTTAAAACGGATTCTGGTATTTCGAGAGTTCGAGGCACGTTCCATATTTGTGAAAGAGGGGAGACGATGAGTTCACCATGAGTACTGACTAGTGTCTCTAAACCTGACCCGAGTGTGTGTTATTGAAATGATAATGCATCCTACAAAATTATGCATGCTGCTTTGCATTTTTACGTTGCGAGGGAGAAGCTCGGGTAGCGAGAGGTTGTGGAATGTTTCGTTGCCAACATCCAGAGCTTAACCGCAACTATGCGAGAATAACTGGGTGTTAATGAGATGGAGAAGCGAATTAACGGTCGCCCCATTTGGACGAGTACAATAAATTCACCCCAAGAACTTCCTTCGCAATATATTCGCCCTTTTTCTCCTTTTTGTACAACCAATTTTGTAGGAAATGTTGAGAACCAGAATTCCACTGGGGGAGGGAAAAGTAGCGGCTTCTGGGGCATCGTCGATATTTTTTTAATTGCGAGAACTATAGGAACGCTCTTTCGCAGTCTCGAAAGGGAATCCAGGCGGGTGAAAGAAAAAAAAATTGATTTGAAAACACTTTGCCCGTGGTATGCCAGATGCTGCGCGCAGCGAAGGACGATCGAGCCAGTCGACTTCAGGCTCGCTTGAGTGGCTTTCCGTTTCCGTTCACCGCGCCTCCTCCTCGTCCTCGGAAAAGAGTTGTTCCTCTCTTCCTCCGTCTCTCGCCACCTTTTCCTTTTGTCTTTCCTTTCAAATTCTTCTTCCTCGAGACTCGAGACTTCCAGGCGAGCGCTTCGCTCTCGATGAAAAGTAGTCGAAACTCCTGGCCGGGCTCTTGTTTTCCCAGAATCGTGGTGGGCTCCTCGCGCCGTCAGTTTGCTGTCTCGAATTACACTTTTCCACGTTTCGCTAGCGGGCCACTCGCGGGCTCCACGGTGTAAACAAAGGTGCGAGGGGAAGCTGGGTGGAACAACTTTGCTGTTGGCGCACGGTAACAGAACAACGGGAGTTATACGGAGGATTCGTTTCAGAGAGATGGTAAACGAAATCAAAAAGTCACCGAAGAAAGATGTAAAGAAAGACGACGAAAATTGAAAATTTATTGACTAAAACACATGGTCCCGATAATGGATAACCGTCGAGGCATACATGAAATTCAGATTGAGACAAAATGCAAATAAATGAATACTTTTGTTGTTGTTGTTGTTGTTGTTGTTTTTTTTTTGTTTTTTGTTTTTTGTTTTTTTTTTTCAAAATGGACTGCTGAAAAATCTAGTTGATCTGTGTTAAAATATTCTTGACGTTAAAAGACGACATTGAACTTAAGTTTGTAACTAAGATCGAATTTTACATTTTACAACTTACTTTTGTTTCAATGTGTTCAAATTTTGTTTGGCGTTTTAAAATACAGATGTTGATGCCATATTCGAATAAATTGATACTGTTTATCTAGGCGTGATGCAAAAAAAAAACTGGTCAATCAGTGGTTTTGTGGCTGGTAAAACAAGGAAAATATTTGGCATACTTTTTGGCGAAATCCAGACGCTCTTAATTGATTTTTTTTGTGTTATTGGGACGGGGAGTTGTTTTTAGAGAGATGGTAAACGACGTCGCTGAAGATAGATGGAAAGAGGAACGATGAAAATTTATTGACAAAGGCACATGTATCCACTGTTTCATTACCATATTGCAAACAATGGCATTCAGATTGATACCCAATTCCACAGTAAATGGGTATTTTCGAAAAATGTTTTTTTATGCTCTTACGATACTATTTTGTATAGCCTCAATTTTTTATAGTTTTTCAGCTATACAGAGTGATCGTTTGAAAGAGATGGTAAACAAAATCAAAAAGTGCCTGAAGAACGATAAGAATAAGATTTTTCAAATAAATCAAAAAGCTTTTTTTGCGTTTCTTTTTCGCTAAAATACCAATGAATTAGTATAAAATTAATTGCAACGTGGCAAAACACAAATCACTTCCGTTCTTTCGAAAACTTTTCTTTATCCTGTATAACTCAGCAAATTGAGAGCTGGGGTTAAATAACCAAAACAATGTACGCATTTTTTTCTCTTCATCAATGTGCTCTTTATTATATTATCCTCTTTCATAGGTTTGCAAAAAAAAAAAAACAATTTAACAAGGCTTCCGTCATCTATGTAATCTGCTCCGTTCCGCGTCGATGCTTAGTGGGAAAGAATGTAATATGAAATGGCCCTGGTGAGATTTAGCCGGTCTTACAGTGACTCGTTGAATTTCACCGAACGGGAGAGACGCATAAGAGATGCAAAGACTGGAGGAAGATGAACGGTGACGTTCTGAAATTCTTATTTAGAATTCCTCGGTGTTCGGTTTCTTCTCTTCGGTGGAAGTGTCCTGTGTACGTATCTCACGTGAAGCTATGCAGGACCCAGAATTCCTTTCTGGGTAGCCGTATTCAATCCGATGCTTCCAGTGAAAAATAGAGATCAAAGAGAAAACAGAGAGAATCGTGCGCAACGTTGGAGTTTGCGGCCCTTTCGCATCAACGCCACCGCTCAAAGGGTTGACTCTCGTTTTCCGGTGTGGAATTCGAGAGCACTACCTCGTCCGATTTACGGCTCGCCTTATCTGACGTCCTCAAAATCTCTCACGTCCTTTTGGTGGCTTTATACTGCACTGTGGTAGGGTTAACGTCATTTCGATGTATTGAACGATTGCAGATCGGCGTGAAAGCGGTGGAGAAATGTGCAAGGGAGCCAAGACCTCTTCCCGTCGAGAATTTCCAGTAACACAGTGACGAGCTTGGTTATCGCTGAACCGCCGCCTCTTTCGCTTCAGCATCTGTGAGGTTTTCAAAGTATTGTACGCCTTATCTATCGACGAACTGAGCTTTGGTATTCAAAAGACAAGCATATAAAAATGTCGAATGCCGAAATAGTCTCGTGTCTTGAGGAAGGCGGTATTCCTTGTGCGACAGCTATATCGAATTATTTTCCGGCCAATAACCCTCGTTAAATTAACCTTCTTCAGGAACAATCAAAGTCTTCCTACAGATTTGATAGACAATCATCGAAGAATTACTTTTCATCCAGAAAAAATACAGCGGCTCTCGACAAACTAGTTCCACTTTTTGTTACCGCCTAAGTAGATTTCGTCTCCCCTTAAGGCGATGTGACACACCCTCGCTTCAACTCATTCGTCGCTCGGACGGTGTCAAAACGTGTTTATCTATATTTTCAAGGGTGTCGGACGCGTCTGGACAGTGGGAAATTAGTTTAGTGTAAGTACCGGAAAAACGGTCACATACCAAAATTGCTTTTTCCGATAACTTCCGGGATCCTTGGAACGATAGATGACGCAGTGTGTCAACCTTCAAGAGACGCGACATCTTCCTATTTCACCGATGGAAATACGCTGTTTAATATTAATTTCAATGCCAGGGAGAACAAAAATTTGTCTAGAATGTTTAGCTTTGTAAATTGTCAAATACTGTCGTTTTTTGGAGGCAGGATTAAAAACACAGATTTGTTTGAACTAAGTTGAGCGATCGGGAGCGAATAAATATTCAGTAGACACGCTGAATTTGTAACAAATCAGCAGCCGCTCGCTTTAGTAGATCAGCATACGTAGGTAAACGAAAAATACGTTTTTTTTTTTTCACAAAATAAATAAACTGTCGTTTGCTCGAATATAGAGAGCAGAGAACTCGATCGGACAACAACGTCCTTATTCCGCTGTTGAGTATTCGCGTGAGGGTTTACAAATATTGGCCACTCGTCACGTGTGTATCTCTGATATTTGTGTGCTCCTAGCATCCCTATTCCTCGTACATATAATATGCTCTTGCTTGATAAATATATTCTTATCATCGGTCCGCTCTACTGCATTACAAAGGTATCGAGAGCTTTTCCATTGCACTGTATTCTTTCCAATTCGTCCAACTCCATCGGGGTCAACTTCTATCAATACTCTGATATTCTGCATCCTTGAATATGTCGAGCGCTCTTTATGTACAGTATTTCGGATAGTCTGGGATTCTCGTTCGTCGGTATAGGCTCGATATACTCTATGCACTGTGTTATATATAGGTATCGCAAGGCGGATATATGGCCTCCGAGCTGCCACTTATAATGATTTCGTAGACAGCGTAACAACACCCTTACCCTATTCCTTAAGAGGTCTTCCCCATCGATCACTCTTCAGATTTACGTCAGTCATAAAGAGGTCTTCATATTGTCATGAGATTCACTATTGCACGTTTAACGAGGTTGTACGATCGTTATTGAGTTTTTGTGCTCGGGATTGTAAGCATCAGCAACATGCAGGAGAGTAGACAAAATGGGGTACAATGTGTCAAGGGACACAGTGAGCCACTTGGAGTTTCTCGTAGATTTCACGTGAATAAATAATGTTTTTTTTTTGTGCCGGGCACTGAGGTAAATTGGGTTTATCCCACGTGAAAAAAATGATGAAATGTTATGAATACTTAATAAAGAAATTAAAAGTTTTAGACACTTCAAAACTACATTTTCCGGCTGTCAGTAAAAAATGTAATGTCACACTTTTTAAAAATATATCTATGACATTGCTGGTGAGGTAGATAAGCGAATTTATTGTTATGACGAAATATTTTTTTTGATAGGAGCTTTAGTCGTATGTGACGTTTTTGTTTCTAGTCAAGGATGCATATGATCCCAACGTTTGTTACGTACAAATTGTCGGCCTGATCATTGAGTTCAAATGGCCAATAGTACACAAAGCTAAATGTCAGAGTATAGGGTACAAACATGGGTACGCAGAGAAGTTTGCAGTGCGGAACAAGCCACACAGCCGCGGCTGTGAAAAAAAAATGATGAAATGTTATGAATACTTAATAAAGACATTAAAAGTTTTAGACACTACATTTTCCAGCTGTCAGTAAAAAATGTAATGTCACACTTTATAGAAATATATCAACGACATTGCTGGTGAGGTAGATAAGCAAATTTATTGTTATGACGAAATACTTTCTTTGATAGGAGCTTTAGTCGTATGTGACGTTTTTGTTTCTAGTCAAGGATGCATATGATCCCAACGTTTGTTACCTACAAATTGTCGGCCTGATCATTGATTTCAAATGGCCAATAGTATACAAAGCTAAATGTCAGAGTACAGGGTACAAACATGGGTACGCAGAGAAGTTTGCAGTGCGGAACAAGCCACACAGCCGCGGCTGCCGGGCATTGTCCAGAACTTTGCTGGAGGTCCTCGAAGTTTTGACTACCTGTCATAGCTGGCAAGCCCGGAAACGCGCGCGCATCCTCTGCTAAGAAACTTTCTCCTTGGACTTCCGTCCGGCTACAGAGCAACCCACGTGTTTTTTTTGTCCAACAATAGTACCCTATACACTATAGTATAATATACGAGGATCTGATATGCTCGGTGACACGAAAGACTTTGAGGCTATTCTGGACGTCACATTTTTGTGTACATTCCGGTGGAACAAATTTTCTCACGGCGACAGATTTCCCTGCGTTCTCTGCTTGGAGTCTGTACTGCAATTCTTATGGTATGAAATTAAAGTTTTCCTCTTTGAAAATGTACGTCAACTCCGTCGAAATGGTAGACGAGGACTGAGGTTTACCTCGTTTCCTCATCGTTTTATGACACGGCCAAGGAAGAGCGAGAGAGAAAGAGTTTGAGCATGAGAAGTGGAAGAATACAGCAAAACTTTTTCGTTCTAGTTATCTAACTGTCTCTGTCTTTCACTCCCATTCGGCGGATGGACTGGAGTGTGCTCTCAAGGACTTCGCTATGAACTCCGTGCAATCGTATTATCTTGGAACTTGTGTCAGCACGTCCTGCCATTCTTCCGAATCACCAGCTACGTCGACGATGAACGCAGCAACGTGGTGGCCTCCCCTTCTGTAGAAGTCCGGGTCTTACACTTTTTAAAGTCACCGCACCCAGAAAAGGTGTATAGAGGTTTGAGGAACTTTGAGGCGGAACGAGTTCACAAGTTGCACTCCAAACGAGAGGGATCGACGTCGACGACCGGGTGAACAAAGTTCATAAGACTTCACAGGTAAAATCTGCTTGTACGTGTGTGTGTGTGTGTGTCAGTGGAGGTAGTTTATACGACGAACAGATTTCTTCTGAACCGTGGGCCGCCCCTAGTGCCCGAAAGTTCTAATAGTTAACCCTTGTCGGAAGGGAGATGAGCTCCTCTTGAATACTTTAGGAAATTCGGAATACTCGGACGGGGTTTGTGCCTTTAATGCTGGAACAAGTAGAGCAACTCTTGTTCGAGTTATCTACAAAGGTTACAGCGATGTTTCTGCTGAACATTGAATTTCATTGTGAATGTTAAGGGGACAGTGTACTTTTTTTTCAATCGACAATTAAACAAAAATTACTGCTTTCAATTGCAGTCATCGTATTATAGGGGTTCGTATTGTTATTGTCTTCATTTCTTAATCAAATTTTAACATTTGACTAATCTTCAGGTGTTGAAATATTCGTTATAATATGATTCATAAAGGAATGCGAATTATTTAAAAATGGCTTCAAACAAAACAAGATGTCGTACCTTTTCTGTGAATTCCACGAAAGATCTAGAAAAATCCTTGTCATCCCTGATGTCTCGGTAGAGTATATGCACACGGCGGAGAACAAGCAAAAGCCTTCGAATAGCAGAGACGATCTCCCTGGGGCTCTCTTTAAATCCGATTCTCTACCCTGAGACATTGTGCCACGACGACGATTTTCCTGACCCTAAAGTCGTTTTCTACAATTCTCTATGGAATTTCCACAAATTCGTCCCCTGGGATCCGTATCGTTTCCGTCTGGACACCCGATAAAAAATAGGGATCGAATAAAAGTAGTTGTCCTGGGGGAAGAATTCTCTACATGCAGCAACGATACCTCATTCCGCTGAATCAGACAGGTGTCTAGTGCAACTTCTGGAGGTACAAGTTTTCGCAATCATCCGTGCATCTATTTTTTTCCTACTTATCGTTTTTCCGTCTGATAAATAAACAATAAGAAACTTGGAAGAAAAACAATACCCGAAATCTATTCACTAGACTGACACAAAATATTTCGTATCAAAACGCTGGGCCCCTCAAGTTCGAGGCACGCGCCTGGACGTGCAAAGGTCCAATAGTACCATCGCTGCCGACAGATGGCGAGCGCCTTGAGAGCTCACTCGCAAACGAAGTACCACGAGGCATATCTGGTGTATAAAGGGCAGAGAATTCAATATTTTTTGACATCAGTAGAACCTGACAAACCGATATGAACGCTCTCCTTTAAGCGTGAGCCCACCAATTAAAAAATATCTGATCTTAAGGAAAGAAGAAAAAAAACTGTTAATAAGTGAAAGCTTATTATCGTCTCCTTCTCTAATCTTTGGCTGCTTCGTCAGCGTGATAATATTTCCTTTCATTGAGCACCTCACGCCGAATAATTTGCTTAAGAAATTATTAAGGGTATCCTCCAGATTATATTAATAAACTCTCACTTTCAAATTTCGCTGCTCGTAAGCAAACCTCTGGAATCTCGCTGGGCCTTGAGCGAGATAAAATACTTACTCTTTTATAAGTACCGCTTCACGCTCAGAATTAAAAACTTCATACCGACTATTTTTACAAACCACTTTCATTATCAACAATAACACATTTGTTATACGTCAAATTTCACAGAGTTATTTCAATTTCATTCTTCGAAATGGTTGTATTAAAAAAAATGGATTCAAAGCATTCTCTTACCATTTCACTAACTTCTTCAAAATGCTGTACGTCAACTGGAGCTTTTTTTCAGGAGAAAAAGCCGGTTAATGGTGGAGGGACAAAACGAAAAGAAGTGTCCTCGACGCAGTATAAGAGACATTCTGCATAAATAAATCAATTTGTACTCTACTCTCTCAACGATACTGATGTTCATTCGGGTTTACTTTACGCAAAAAACTGTGAGGACATAAACTACACAAACTCGCACACGCATAGACGGGGGTATACTAAAAGCGGAAAATACGAAAAACGAGGAGAGATAACATCCCGAATCGTTATGCTACGTATGCTTACCAGGCTCGCTCTTTTCTACAGCCCAGTCTCGTTTGCTATTCCCAGCCGGTGAAAAGCTGTGATGGGAACCACGGGAGAGGGCATCCGCCTGAGTAGCTTGGAAATTTAATTCCATTTTCAATTTACCTAAGCCCTCTTACGTACCACTCGACGCGCTCTAATGTAACCCCCCGCCCCGACTCTCCAGTGCCGCCGAGTTTTTCTTCTCTATTCCCGGGCCTTTGCCTTCGTCATGGATCGGGTATGAGAGTTACTACGTGCCCTTCACGGACCTCGAAGACGCGAGCAGCAAGGAGTGGAATAAAAATAAGACAGACGAAAGGGAAGAAGAAAAAGAGGAATGAAAGAGGCGCGGACCACTCGCTTTGCCACGCAGCATTTATCTCTGAAGATCGTCGTGTCGTTGTACGGTCTTGAGACGGTTAAAGAGGATTCTCTGCTGCGGTGAAGAGTAAGGAGGGAAGGGCATGTCATAAGACCCCATTCCCCGATTATTATTACTACTCCACTTACCTTCTCTTGCCACTTTTATTTTCATTCCATTGTCCAGTTGCCACTTAAGGTGGCTTTTCAGACTGAACCTCTGCGTCGGAAGATTCCTTGGATGAACAGCGGATTACAAAAGATATTATTGAGAGTTCTTGTAGTTATCCGTGCACTTTGATGTACTAGCAGAAAGCTTTTTACTTTGCAGCAGTTTCGAGGCAATGACGTTATACTAATCCACCATAATTATCCCGATACCACAAGACCTTGAATGTGATTGATAGCTGCGAACTTTGCTGCTGGGTAACGCAGATTGCGGTTAGAAATGTGGAAATGAAAGGGCATATCGTAAAACCTGATTTCTCGTCACACTTATTTTTAGCTCATTGTCGGTTGTCCCTTAAAGCAGCTGTTCACGTTAAGCCAAGAACACTTAGCCTTGCCGGAAGAATGCTAAAATGTAATGCGGATTACAAAAGATATTGTAAGAGTTCTTGTAGCTACTCGTGAACTTTGACGTACCAGCGGAAACCATTTTTCTTTGTAATAGTAGTTTCGAGACCATATGACACCCCAACATAATGAACTCAGCACAGCCAGGCCTCAAATGTGATAAATACGTGAACTGCTGTGTGACGCACGCTGAAAATTGTGGTAGTATCTTCATCTTTGAAGATCGTTGTGTCGAGGCACGGTTAAAAGGGACTGTCGTAAGACCTCGTGCCTCGGTTACTACTCTATTGAGTTCTTCTTGTCACTTTTGTTTTCATTCCATTGTTCATTTATCCCTTCAAGTGGCTCTCTACATTAAGCCAGGAACTTCAGCACTCACCCTTGCCAGAAGATTTCCAGGATGAAAAGCGAATTACAAAAGACATTGTAAGAGTCTTGCGAAAGTGCACGGTTAGCTGTAACTCGTGTATTTTGACGTGCCAGCGGAAAGCTTTTTATATTGCAGTAGTTTTGAGACCATATGACGCTGCCCCGACCCAACATCATAATTCCAGCACAACCAGGCTTCAAATGTGATTAATACCCCTGAATGCTGTTGATCCGTGACGCACGGTACAAATGGCGGTAGTAGTAACGCGTAGCATTCTTCCATGTGCTGGGAATCGCAATACGTGATCTCGCACCCTTCTATCCAGCGCAATTAATCAAAACGATGCCGGATCGTCATTGCACCGCAACGCTCGCTGAATTCTAATAAGTGCCTGGAGAACCTTTCGGCCAAGGGAAGCATATATATATATTTTCGTACGTTTTCTCTTGTGCAACTTCGACTCGCTTTGTGTCACTCAGTCTCATTCATCTCCTTTTTTCTTTCTGGGCTTTCGGCTACCGAAGCTCCGTAGTTTCCGGTTTCTCCCTGGTACTCCTAAGGTAAAAGGGACAGGCTTCAAGTTTCCTGGGAGTTTCGAGTAGAAATCGCAAAGACTAGGGAAAGTATAGAGCAGCTGGCTTGTTCAAAGGGGATGAGGAACAAAGGGGAGCTCTCCGAGGTAGGAGAGAGATTCACGCCCGAATTGGCTATGCTGATGATGCTCGCTTTCGATTCGCAACGTAGTGGGACTTCTCCTGGCCGCTCTTGAAACTAATTCCAACCTCCCGCCTCCTCCGTCTTCTTTCATCTCTACTCATGAAGGCCAGACAATCGGGTTGCAATGAATCAACATTCGACTGCGAACACTGGATTCATTTTAACGACGTCTGACCGGAAAATGAACAAAGGTGCAAAAACGAAAAATTTAATTTATTCGAACCTTTTTCTGATTATCCGTTGTCAATTCTCAATGCCAAAATTCTGATTGACAAAAGATCAGTGCTACATAAAAGATTCTGCGAGATTTATTTATTGATTATAAAGCCCGTAGGAAGAGAAAAGTGTGACAGCATCCGATTATTCATTTGATGCTTCTATTGAGAATTAAACTGCACTTGCACCCGACATGGGATGACAGAAAATCCTCAAAGCCCATGGAACAGGACATCGTTACGAGTATTTCTGACGTAAAAAGACAGGGTATCTATTATCCCGTGTACAACAACTTCCCTTATTTGTTTGAATTTTTTTTCCCACTTTATCCTGATCAACACACTCTTTTCATAAACTTACGACATAGCTGTAAAAAAACAAAATTAGGTTGTATGTAGGTTACGACCGTGAGTGGGGTACTCCTCCGGGTGTTTGCAAAATTGTCTCACGACCTCGCAAAGGACCTCAGCACTCTCATCCGCCTTTTTAGTCTTCATACCCACACACACACACACTCGGCGCTCTCGTTCTCTCTTCGTCTCTCCTTATTCAGAACACGAGGTCCCAGGGTCCAGTAATATTTCGAAGGCCACTACCGCGTAAATTTATGTACGGTATATTCATGAGTCGTCCGCGACTGCGGAGGAAAGAAGCAAAGGCAGCGCGACGGTTCTACAGTACCACAAAGAAGAAGCAAAAGGATGAAAAAGGGGTAGAAGAATAGGGTGTTGCGACGAAAGAAGTAGGATAGAGGTTGGCATAAATTTCCTCAACCGGTATGTCTCGGCGAGGAATTTAGGGGGCGCAAGGAGAGCTTCTGAAACGCAGTTTCGAGAACTCTACTCAACGGTGAACATTGTGTGAATTTCTCGTTATCCTCAGACTGGAAGTTCTGCGGGGAGAGGAAGTAAAGCTTCCCTCTTCAAGGCTATATATATATATATATATATACAGTCGGCTCGCTTCGCTGCTTTCTGAGTGTCCGAGAGAGTACCTAATACTTATGGCAATCTGCAGCGTGAATTGTCTCTGGCTCTCGGTTCCACCACCGGCAGACAACTCAAGTCGCCTTAAAATACGAGTAGGTGCGGAGTGCGCCACTTAGCGGACTCGGTAGCATCCAACAGAGCTTGCAGTTTTGGAGAACCGGCGAACACACGTACACACCCAAATGGAGACGTGTCATATTCACGTTTGTACACTCATATTACAACTGGGCTTGAAACATCGTTGTAGTATGGAGAATTCGTGTATAACAGAGAGTGCACTAGTCGAGGGAGGAAATATGCGTGTAACACATGGCAGAGAGGTTCGCTACAGAGCAGAAAGCCACTGCATGCCGCATATACGTTATACCACCGGCGTACATGACTTAATCGTCCGGAGCTTCGAAAACTTTTTATAGCCTGTAACTCAACCTTCATTTTCTTCCTATTTTCTTTTCTCTCTGTTGCACCCGGAAATGTAGTTTATAAGACATAGTTTAGAAGAACCAGATGCAACTATTTTTATGGGCAAGCATGTCTCGAGCCGTATGAGAGTGGTGCCGCAGTGTTTTCCTTGAATATTTCACGACTCCCTCTGGTGCGCCTGAAACTCGTTGATGTAACGATGTACTTCGAGTTTTTGGAGAAATTAAAACATCTTATGAAAGTGTGTTGCGTTCTTATGAGCCTCGCGAGGATAACTCCACCGGATAATCTTGAACGATGGCGAATCCACGTTTTCATTAAGCTAGGATGTATCGAACGATGGTTTTTCCTGAGATCAAGAAAATTGTAATCATATTGCCTACGCTGCTACGAACTCCATGTTGAAAATCAACTCTGCGAGGTGTGAACGAGAATTTTTACCGACCCAGTGCCATTTCGAGTTCAGTTCATAATGTCATTTGCATTGACAAATTGAAACTTTTTACAAATTTCTCTGGAAAATGCCGTAATCCGATTAATTAACATTTTCTTTATTATTTAATTCATGCCAAATTTCTACATTTATTGAAAGGATTCCAACACTCACGTTTCAGTTAATTAAACACTGTAATTAATTATTTCAAATGGGCCAGTATCGCACAAAAGTCACCACTAATTGTGTTTAGCACAGTGTTTAACACTGATCATAATGAAGTTTAGAGTGATGTACTGCAGGATCTTGAATTTCTTGACAATTCAGGAGAATCAGTCGATGCGAATCTGGGTCTTTAAACCCAGTTCCTTATTGTAATTAAATTGGGGTCCGAGTCTAATTATTTTGTGACGCATTCAAAAGTTTCTTCTTGAAAAATTATGCAGAAGAAAAATATTCTTCTTCAATTCTTGTTTAGTGCAGGAATTTTTATCTCGGAGTTCAAGACGCGTAAAAATTATGCTAATTAATTTCCACTCCTGTAACTTACGTTGCTGGAAACAATTATTCCAGTAGGTGTAGCACAATGTCGAGGAATGGTTGTGTGTCTCGAACAGCTAGAGTGCACAATTGCTGCACTTCGATGTACCTATTTACCACGTGTGTTCATGCACGGCAACGCATTCACCCGCACGTTCTCTTGTACCTGGTAAATATGGCAATTGGGTTTGCATTTGGCAGTGAGCGTATACGAGAGGGCTTCGTAATGTGTTGTACGAGGACTAGACTTGCTTACTGCCACTGAAATCGTAGCTCATGTAGTTTAAGCAGCAACGATACCCCTGCACATACATACCACGTTTAAATGCAATCTCACTGGGAAATGGCCCACATCCCACAGCAGAAAACAAGTCGACGAACCAATTTTTTTTCTTTTCGCTTAGGAACAATAGAGATTTTTTAATTATCTCATTACATACGGAATATGTGAAAAGAGAAAGAATTGTTATTTAGAAAAAAGACGTTCGAGCTACTGCGTAATTAATTTAAATACTGGCAGAAGTCACGAGAGAAATTTTATTTTTATTTACGACTTTTACCGGCGGTGAACAATTATTCACTCTTGTTCCTCAAGGTAGTTTTTGCAACGTTTTCTGTAATCGATATCCTTACATGTCATTAATAAATATATATATAATGAATCACTGAGGGGAATTAAAAACAATTAAATTTTAAAAAATAAAAGCGTTTTATCTATACACTATCTACCCGAAATGAAAAGTCTTTTTCATTGTCGATGATTTAATTGATTCAACTTTATAATTATAATTTCATTTCATCTTCACGTAACAGAAATTTTCGCCTTCGTGAGTTTATATTGTATTGTGTCTAGGAAAAACGATGCTCCGGGAAAAAGGTAAAAACGGAAAACCGGTCACTGAAATGTTAAACGGAATACAAGAAAGGGAGGAAAAAATGTGACGAGACAAGATAATAAAATAGTGCACGACGGAGACGCGAAAAAAGTAGTGCGACCACGAAGTGACGTCCGATTCGCTCCGACGTTGTCCTCGCCCCCTTCGATTGTCTCGACGTGGAGGATGAAAACGGGAAACCCTGAGAAACGCTAATTAAATTTCCGTGAATTCCTCGAGGCTTGAGGGTGAGCGGGCGAGTTCTAGCGTTAAGATATCGTCAGAGTGCCGCTGGAACTAATTAATGCCCCCGCGTCCCGTCTTGCAGCATCTCACGTGCCAAGCCCAGTGCTAACAGGCGAGTAAAGGGAAAGCGAAATAAAATGTCAGCTGCGGAACGGCCGAGCCGTGAAAGGGTCGAAACGGGAAAAAGCCAGGAAGAGGACAAAGAAACGGCGAAGGCAACGCTCGTGAAGAGAAACGTGGCTCCATTTTCACATTTCTGCTGGAGACGGATATCATTGAGGCTGGTTATCCTTCCCGTGCATCATTATTTGAACCAATTAGTATACAACGCCGTGTGAAATACAAATTTGTGAATACACGTTCGTAGTGAAATTTGGACCAGGCAGAAAAAAAATTATCATAATCTTCCCGCAAATCCCAGATCTGCCGTCTTGATTCTTCAAAATTGATCGTGCACTTTTAAGACTTTATGTTGAATTTAAAAAGTCACAAATTAGTTTTTATAAATTTCGCGAATTCAGTTATAATTTGGACATTTGTTAAGTTTTTTGCTAAATGCAGAGACATTCGGTTTGTTTCTGCGTATAATAATTGATTTTCCAAAAATACGAATTACCACTGTTAATCATCCCTCTTAATCTGAGTAGGTCGACAAAGAATATGCGTGTATAATATCTAGTAATTATATTCACGGAATCAGAAACAGAAATGAATGGAACAAAAAATCTTTAAAAATAAACGACGGAAAAATCAGCCGTGTAAAAAAGATAATAAAAAAAATTTGGAATGAACGTTAAATATATATGTTTTTATATATATATGCATAATTTATTTTCATTCAGTTCTTTTTTTCGATGGCAACATCATCGTTTTTATACCGCCTATTAATGCGAATATGAATGAAATTCGCGTTGGGGAGAATGGTATCGAAAAATCCAAGAGTCCATTATCCGTACGTCCAACTTTACTCACTACTCCAACGTCACTCTTGGCTCCCGAGCCTCGTAACGAACCAATTCGATTCATACACACTAGTATATACCAACGTGTACAATGTACCGAACCTGTACAGTGAAGTTGAACTTTCAGTTACAACCTTCGCCGTGGAGTTAGCACATATCCTGGAAACCTCGTCAGTTTTACTGCACTGCGATACATTTGTCTATTTGTCGAGGGCCAGAGCCTCGAGGCAACCGAACGCCAAAACTATTGCGAAGGACTGCACTGCAGTAGAATGCCAATGATAGCGGTATAAAATTGCAAACGAGAAAAAAGGTGACCGTGATGAGAGGGCAAAAAGTGCGAAGCTGCAAACAAGAAAAGGAGTCGTTACCCGACAGTGTCGGATGGTCAGAGTGGCACTACCAAATTTTCCTATCACCCACTTTTGGATTCACTTTCAATCAGTTATCGGTTTCCTACTGCATTTGTATAATCGAACAAAAATCGATGAGAGGGCAAAAAGTGCGAAGCTGCAAACAAGAAAAGGAGTCGTTACCCGACAGTGTCGGATGGTCAGAGTGGCACTACCAAATTTTCCTATCACCCACTTTTGGATTCACTTTCAATCAGTTATCGGTTTCCTACTGCATTTGTATAATCGAACAAAAAATCGGCCGGAAGTCACATCGTCATATTTTACATGAGCCACAAAACGGTCATGCTGCAATTTATACTACCATACACTGTAAAAAAAGATTGTAGATTCACAGGGACAAGGAATATGAAATTAGCAAAACTGGTGTCTGGAATAATGATTAGTATATCATTCACACTAAAATCTGGACAAGAAGATTGTGGTACAGTTTGCGAATTAAACTTTCCAGTCTGCTGTTGTAATTTTCCAGTGAATTTTTTAAACAGTTTAATACAAAATCGGTATTCGCCAATCAATTTTCGACAGAATATCATGAATTACGTTTCATGTTGGTTGCCGAATTTGATATCACTTTTCCACTACGTTGCACAAGGAAATTAGGTGTCCAGGTATTTCAGTGCTTTAATTACTTGTAACATCGCTTCGTGCAGTAATGCAAAGTCATCAATTCTCTTCGAAGCCGATTTCTATTCAAAGTCATTCCGATTTCATAAGTTTTCAGTATTTTGTTTTCGTCCTGCTGGGACGCCAGAGATTCTGGCCCTCCTTTGACGGTAATTCATATTTTTGGGGTATCGCCATCTGCTGTCAGCTGTGATATTAGCATCCGAATATCGGACAAACCGTCACAGACGCTGTCTTTGTACAGCTAACCTGAATACCAAGATAACAGAAGAGATGTCCTGTCGCAGTCCGGGAGTTTATACGCGTGAAAAATATGAAAAACAGAGACGACCCTAGGGTGTATATGAGAGAGAGAGAGAGAGGGAGAGTGAGAGTCGGAAAGTACAGAAGAGTCGACACGCCTGAACAGCATACATATTGGGCTGCATACAAAGAGGTTCCTAATATCGTTTCGTGGGCGGAAAGACGGCATATTACAGGGGCAAAAAGGTGTCGTTGCATTTGGACGAGGATTTTGCAACTGCTGTGGTGGTGTATATTGTACGCGTTTGCTAGGCAAGAAAAGCTGGTAAGACAGACAGGAACTTACATATAGTTCTGGGTACCCTTTCTTTCCTTTTTTTATCAGCCATATACCATATATATATATATGTATATGTATATGTTTGCAGTAAATAGTACCACACATTTGGCACACTGTGGCTTCAGCTCTCCATCCTTGTCTTAACCCTTTCTCTTTTTCCTACTCGTCCTTTTCCAAAAGTGGTATTTATTCCGTGCGATTTTCCGCCCGTCATGTCTGCCACCGCTGTTGCTGCTCGGAGGTTGCGAAATAAAAGAGGAAAGCTATGAATAAAAAAGAATGTGACCTGCTAGCAGCTTCTTGTGGTACGTGGCCGCGCATCTCGGTTACGCCCGCAAATTCTACGCCTGTGAGAGAAGAACAATGTCTGATGGTGATGTGGTGAAAAGAGAGCTCTCTCTCTCTCTCTCTTTATTCTTTCTCCCGGCCACCAGGATTCTGCGGTTTTTCGGTTTTATTGCGAAACTGAATTTCTCCGGAGTGCATCCACCGCCACAACGAAAGCCACGCGGCTTCTCCTGCTTTTTTCGTTTCTTTTCTGCCGTAGTGCGCACCACCGGCAGCGTATGCTGCAATCATGTACATCTACATACACCGCCAACGCATATACACGTTGGAGATCCTTTTACGAATAATATATTCCAACGCGTTCGTAGAAGAATGCGTTACATGTCTGGCTTTTCATTTCATGTGGAATCCACAGGCTTCAAATGTTTGAAACTCGGCAAATGCGAAAATTACTGAACAATTTTTTTTTGCGAGAGGAAAAACCTTCGTTTTTACACCACCAATTAATGTAGGAAATTGAGAATGAGGAGAATGGTATCTCGAAATCGCTTCTCTCACTTCTTTGTTTTCTTTTCTCCCGTAGGGCGTATTACCAGCGATGTATGCTGCAATCATGGACAATTACACGCACCAGCATCGCAAAAATTTATTGGAGATTATTTTACAAATAATATATCCCAACGCATTCGTAGAAGAATGAGTTTCATGTCTGGCTTTTCATTTCATGTGGAATTCACAGGCTTCAAATATTTGAAACTCGGCAAATGCGAAAATTACTGAACAATTTTTTTTTTCGTAAGGGAAAAAACTCCGTTTTTACACCACCAATTAATTAATGACATTGAGAATGAAGAGAATGGTATCTCGAAATCCCTTTTCTCACTTCTTTGTTTTCTTTTCACCCGAAGAGCGTATTACCAGCAACGTATGCTGCAATCATGGACAATTACACGCACGAGCATCGCATAACTTTGTTGGAAATTATTTTACAAATAATATATCCCAACGCATTCGTAGAAGAATGAGTTTCATGCCTGGCTTTTCATTTCATGTGGAATTTACAGGGCTCGAATGTTTGAAACTCGGCAAATGCGAAAATTACTGAACAATTTTTTTTTTTTCGTAAGGGAAAAAACTCCGTTTTTACACCACCAATTAATTAATGACATTGAGAATGAAGAGAATGCTATCTCGAAATCCGTTTTCTCACTTCTTTGTTTCCTTTTTACCCGTAGGGCGTATTACCAGCAACGTATGCTCCAATCATGGACAATTACACGCACCAGCATCGCAAAAATTTATTGGAGATGATTTTACAAACAATATATCCCAACGCATTCGTAGAAGAATGAGTTTCATGTCTGGCTTTTCATTTCACGTGGAATTTACAGGGTTCGAATTATTGAAATCCGGCAAATGCGAAAATTTCATAGTTGCCACAATCACCAAATATAGACCAAAAATATGTGGTTGTATTTTGTAGTTGATTGTGCTACTACTATTTCTCTCAGAACACCCGCGTCGCGGATACTCGTTGGAGATCCGTTTACAAATAATATATTCCAACCCATTCATGGGAGAATGCGTATCTCGCCTGGCTTCTCATTTCAAGTGGAATTTCAGGCTCCAAATATTTGAAACCCGGCAAATGCGAAAATGACTAAATAACGTTGCATGTCCATACCTATGCATGCGGACTTTGCGAGCGAATGGTCCACCGCGATCATCGTACTCTGTGAACTAAATTATTTACATTATAGCGCCTGCAATGCCGTGACCGCCGGTGGAAGAGCCACCAGTTCGTGGATAGAATATACGCAGTCTGTGTTATTTAGATTTTCGGTAATCTCCCTTTCGTCACCGCGCCATGTGTCAATTTTCTTACAAATTGGATTCAATTATTATGCCGACCGGTAATATTGAAAACAATGGTGGACCACGAGAACTGTTGATTTTCAAAGTCCTGTATTATTTAAGCTGTGTTCGAAACGCACTTTGTTCAACAAATAAAAGTCATTTCAAATTTTTCTCTCACTCCTAAGTATTCGCAAAAAATATTTGCAAATGTGGAAACCCGACGATTTTTTTGTCAAAAAATGCACAAAAAAATTCCAAACACAATTAGCAGGTCAGCTGCTTACAAAAAATATTTAAAAATTATTATACATTATGTAGATTATCACAGAGACAGTTCCGCTAAAGGTAGAAAATAAGGAGGATGGGATGTGGAATGTTGTGCTCTGCAGACTTTTTTTCCCCTCCGTATTATTACCCTGTTCATTGAAGGAAGTAATTAAGTTTCAAAGAAATATATTTTTTTTAACTTTACGATAAAAACAAATAATTTTTACCGAGCTACTCTGTATAGTAATAAATATATGCGATCTGCACTCATTGTCCTGGTCGAACAAAGTGCTTCACTCACTGCAGAGCTAAGTACACACTCGGAAAAATTGCAATACTCAACACAATTCAACCATAAAGTAACAATTATTCATTTTTAATCCATGCAACTACTTTCATAGTTACGGTAACTACCCAAATAGTTATGACAGCTATTTGGTAGTTACAGCAAATACTCCATAGTTGTGGCAACTAAAAAAATTCGTTGTGGGATCTAAAAATCAATAGTCGTCATTTATTGTTACCAATACCATAATTTTCTCTCAGTGTATAGACACGGACGTTTAGAATACCATTAAATATAGCTGACCCATACGAGCTGTATCCACTTGCTCAAAAGAATTAGACACGTGCCTAGTAACCCGAACGTTTTGCCGGAAATCATTGGTTACCACTTCACTTTTCTACGATATGCACACAAAAACACATACATGAACAAATATTAGTGGAGGTTCGTATTTCTGCGCGAGAATTTTTGGAATACACCCGCAATCCTCGTTTGTGCCCGCGCTCTTCGTTTCATCTCGCGCCAACCGACGACCGCGTAAACCACTCGCTCACAGATCGAAGTTCCTGGCAATTTATCGCCATCGTATTGGCTCCGGTTGCCGCCCGATACCCACTGAATGCATTGTACTCCCCACGAGGAGTTATTTGTCTGGCGGTGCAAATTACCCACATACAAATTTCCATTTGATACGCTGTTTCATTGGGTTCTGTAATATTACACGATTTACTCTTATTCTCAAGTCTTTAATGCAGCTCTGTTTAGAAATTGTGCGATTGGAAATCATAGAAGCGAAATTGCCTGGTAATAGTTTCATCAATTTCGGGATATTGAAACAAAATAAATATTTTCGGCGAAAACGTCCGACAGGCGCAATGAAAACTGTACGAAAAAAGTACCCGAAAACAAAATCCGCAAAATTGGAACGAGATGTTTGATTGCTATCGCGTGCTTCTGTGTTTTGAATAACAAAAATTTGAAATGGATGTAAAAAAACATGTATTTTTTCATGGTTTTACCAATTGGATTTTTCGTTGGCCTTTTTCTGTTCGATATTTCGCCATTTTCGTGGACTTTTCATCATTCATATTTTCATTTATTTTGCGTTCCAGGGACGAAAAAGTGGAATGTGATACATGTGCAGTAGACCGAATAATATTTCGAAAAATCCATTGTAATTTTCCAATAGCTCCCTGTTATTTCGTTTTACACATAATATGGTTATAACATCATTATTTTGCCTGGGTATTCGCCCGAGAAATGTACGTGGATGTATGGCACAATTTTTTGCTTCATCACCAACCGCGTTTGAGATTTTTCAAATACTTCTTTAGAACGGTATTCGTGATTGCTGTGATTCATTAGTGAGTCAACATTAAAACGCGCATGAAAATAATTAATAACGGGAGGTAAAAAGCAGAATGGCCGGGGGCCCAGGATATGTATTTAATATCAGTTTCTCCACGTGATGATTATTATTAAACTCCGAGTAAATGCAGTGAAATTATATACCGCGTGATAAATTCGAGCTTTAATATACGACGAAAATTCCGCTTTTTATTTGGAGCTCGTAGTCCAACGAAGAATGACGGCTCATCAGGTTGGAGTATGGCGAATAGTCGACGTGGCGTCCTATCTATTCGTAGCTGATTCGTTGGGTGTCGACAGCAGTGTTACCACTCTGCGATATTACGAGGAGGATAAGGAAGCATGCAGCAGAAAATTTTGTATATTGTATGTATGCGCTGCTACTATACTGCTACTATGGTATGCAAGTGTGCACCTGGAATGGCGAAAGAGATTCGCATAGAACGCATTATGTCACGTGTTGAATTTGCGCCTGGACGGACTCTCCTTGTTCCGAGATTATGCATTCGCGCGTGACCCAGTAATAATGTCGAGGCGCAGCAACTCGAAGAGAGGGAAGGCTAATAATTCACAAGTCTCCTCTTCGTAGAGCACCCCGGAAGTTGTGCCTCGCATATTCGCCTACCGACCTACCCCATCTCCAACTCGAAACAGCATCTTCTTGGAATGATGAAGTGCACAGCACGTGAATTATTCTGACAAATTTGCATATGTGTGTGTACTGTCCGATTTCCTGTTCCATCATTATGATATTCACCAAAGTTTCGGCAGTCATATCTTGCAAACCGAGCTCCAAAGCTGTAATGATAATAATACTCGTCAACGAGAGACCTAATTTTCTGACAATTTTTGTTGACTGCTGAAAATGGAAAAAAATATGGTGTTGGTTGATATCAAATGGGTTAAGCTTGATTGAAACTCCTGAATTACTGTAATTGCTGTTAGTAGTTAGTAGTCCACGGAACTACGAAGTGTTCCATTAGTTCGAAATTCTGATGAATTTTCGCATGGATATAATATATCGACCGGGTTTTTTTTTTCTCTTCCATTATAGTATTAACTAAAGTTTCATCAGTGTAGTCTTGCGATCTGCGTTTTAAAGCTGGACTAATACTGATCATATATTTGTTGACCGCAGGCAGTCCGAGAAAAATCTAGCATTGCTAAATATTAAGGCGATCATTTTATTTAAATTAATTTTTTTAATTCTCAAAAGTGTTGAATACTCGAAGCACTTATTCCTGCGGCCTGATTATTAATCCGGCTCCAAAAACTTGAATTGCAATCCGCGGAATATTGTTCATCATTTCGCTAGCGTATATCGACCGTACGTACAGCAATTTAATTAATGCTGGCGCTTGCGATGATATGAATAAATATGTGGCATATGCGTCGCGTGGCGTGTTTATCAATCCACGCATCCCGCGGGTACAAATGAGAAGCCTCTCTGGGGGAAGCGTCGAATTGTGATTTTTTAAAATTGATGTGAAAAATCAAGCGGGAACTACAACCTCGCACGTCGTTGCGAGTGGCACTCGCATTTTCACGCAACTATTAAGTGCGTGGCAAAAAAACATCGCTGCGTTTCCTTCGTATTACCACTGCAAATCCGCGGTTCTCCCGACCTGAGTAACCCAACAAAAAAAGAAAGTTTCAGGACCTGCGTATTACACATACTCGTTTAATCCGCCACCATTTTTTTTCAACCCCTCATGTGTCAAGCACTAAACTCCGAAAGGGGAAAAATCTGTTCCGGCGTTCTTGAGCTTTCCTTCGCGACCCTATCCCAGCCATAGAATTTTTCCGTGGATAGCCGGGCTTGAAAAACGACACTCCTCCACAACCCTCAGTGCGACCCACGATTAACCAACGACACTCGGGGTCGAGAGTTGAGCGTCGTCGTGAGCGGTTCAATGAAATTCCACACCCTGGCTCGTCTACTTCCCAAAACGAAATGCTTACTTCTCCCTCGATCCTTGAAAGCTCGTCCGAGTGATAAGGTATCATTACGGAAATTTCTCCTCGCACCCATCCACGAGAGCGGCCAGAGTCTGCCGCACGGTATTGCACGATATTTCATTCCGCGGTATATCTATCCTCCGCAGTATTCCCGTGCGAGCTGCTACGAGCAATTTTGCTTCGTTCCGCGTAGAAGAATAACGTACGAACGAGAGAGAAAAGAGTGAACCCGGAATGAAGTAAAAAAGGAAAAGAGAGCGATTCAGACACGTGATGCTACCTACAGACTCCCCGGGGTCAGGCAGCAGTCAAGTTGATTAATCATTCCGAATCCTGCTCCCTCTAACGTCTTGCAGAAAAGGAGCATACACAATGAAAAGGAATTCAAATTGGCAAATTCAATTATTCATTTAACTCGTAAGTTATACTATCTATCAATCAAGACTTGAGGGAAAAAAAAACTTAAATAATTTAGTATAATAGAACACGAGTGAAGCCCGAGCAAATCATAGTCCCTATCTCGTTGAAAAAATCTTTCCGGGTTAAAATTTCCTGTACCGCTTACAAATTACGTTCACGTGGTAACACAATCTCTTTACTTTTTCGTAAATGTCATTGAAGCCATCATTCAATTCTTCAATTAATTTATCAGAGTTTGTGTTGCAACGTTTTTACAGATTTTTATTATCGAACAAAATGTCCTTTTTTCCTTTGGGCTACAACTATAACGAGAAGGAGTCACTTCCTTCTCCACTCTCAGAATTTTTAAATCGTCCTTTTTTCCGAATAGTTTGAAAAATAGGGTCCGAGCTTTGAGAGAATAGAGCATAGATTTATGGTAGGAATGAGCTAATTCGCAATAATAAGACACGATTTTTCTCAACCTATTTAAAAATCAAAACCGAGGTTATACATGCAATAGATCCAGACTTAAAGGCGATTAAACATCGGGTTACGAAATTCCGGGTATAAAAGTTCAAATATGAGTTCACGAAACTATGCACGGCTGTCTCACAACACTCTAAGAATAACCACCATTTCATCGAATACATAACATTTACCTTCCGATGCAAATATCGATTGTTATCAAAGTATATGATAAGCCGATTTTTTTAATCCGCCCAAATTTCAAACCGACGTTGCCCACGATCTTTTAATTAGTGTGAGCGCGAGCATAGTCTTCGGCAATCGTAGTATACAATGACTGGCTGGAACGGAGATGATTGGACTGGGAACATCTGGAGCTCGTGATAGAGCTCAACGTTGGGGATATCTGGTAGGGCACGTAAGCACGTCTTGAAAATATTTGTTCGTGCAGCGAGATGTAAGAAGGATCATAGCGAAGAGTAGAATTGCACAGAAGCCAGAGAACCAGAGAGATAGAAGTGGTTTGTGGTTGAACAAGTGTAGAAGGGAGCACGGTCAGCTGTGATATCACGAGTTGAAGATAGTTTAACACTTCAGTAGGCGTCGTCGAAGTCACAGTTGCGTTATAGTCGGCTCGGGGTAGATAGTTACAATTACCTGTCGTTATAGGGTTCGGATTTCGTTCTGCTGTGTGCGATGCTAGGAGCAGCGGTAAGAGCAGAGCGAATCGGATGTGGTAAGCCCTCGTTGAATCTGAGCAGGCCGGGAGAATACTAGGTATTCGAGAGTTTAACTGCCGCGAGAAATTCGAGAAACTGACGAGGACACGAAGCCGAGAACGAGAAGATAGCCCCTGTTTGTGCACGAACGGGCGCCTCGCTACTTACCGCTCGGCGTTCTCGGCACTAGAATCCACAAGTGTGACACTTGATCGTGACTTCTACTTCAACTCTACTTCTCGTTAACGGATATCCATGTCGACGACGGAAAAGCAACCGCGAAACGGCAGCTTTTTGAACTACTTCCAAGGAGAAGCTATCACAAGATCCAGACCGAATTTTGAAAAGTCGTTCCAAAAACTTTCGACATGTCGGAATCAAAACCTGTCTCTGCAAAACTGTTCATTGAACTCGTTATCTCCATTGTTTTTACAATTCCTTTTAGTCAGTCTTACTTCAACTCTACTTTCCGTTCACGGATATCCATGTTGACGTCGTAAAGCAACAGCGAAATGGCCATTTTTTTCAACCCCTTCCAGGCACAAACTTTCAATGAATTTTGGAAGCTGTTGTGTCCTACAGAACTATTGTTATTTATTGAATTTACAATGCCCATTGTTTTCAAAGTTCCGCTTAATCGAGCTTCGTAAAAAGTATTGATATTTATGGTACATCTGTGACCCATCGTTAATCGTTAAGAAAGTATGGAGATCAGAGGTCGTGCAGCCAGGATTGCTTAGTAATTGTGAGAAACTGTTATCCGAGGGTGCAGGAATCGAATTGCTGGCCGGTAAGTCATATGCATAACTGATCAAACCGTGCGCTCAGCTTACGGTTAAATTTGAAATTTAAAGTAGATCCTCGGTAAGCTACGATGGAGGATGCAGAACAAAAATCTTTGTGTTCGCAGAGGGTTTCCCGGTGCGAAAGTTTATTTCAACACACAGACCATTCTGTTGAGAAATGTATGAGGATGAACAAGTACAACGCCGTGACCGCTCAGCCGGTTAACTCGAGCTTATAATTACAACGATAACTCATCGTGGAACCGGAGCTACAGAAACTAGTTTTGCAGTTGTGAAGAGTAGGAGGGCTTCCAGAATGTAATACACACTTCTTCAGTTTTTACGAGATTGCAGCAGGTTGGGCTGAAGCCTTCGTGAGCAAGGGGCGTAGTCTTCTTATCATAAAACGAGTGAAGCTGTGCAAACTTGATAACAGCACTCAGACGTGACGATTCTTGGATCAAATTAGTTGTGTGCAAACAGCACATTAACTGTATTTAAAGCCACAACTTTCCACCAATCATAAAGCTGAAGTGCCTTGCATCGATTGATCGTTAAATGTGATAGAGATATTCCTTTGGGCGTCTCTGATCGAAACATGTCTGAGAATAGATAGACAAGCTATAGTTTCACGTGCACGTGGGGAAGACATCGAAAGCCTTTGCAAAAATTAGCTACAAAGAAAACAAGGAAAATCAACAAAATTCGAGAATAAAAGAGCGAACTTACGAGGCAGATTAGACGAATTTACATTTTTTGCAAGGTCATTTGTTACACGTCTACGCTCTTCTCTTCAAACGCCGATTAATCAATAAAGCACTTCCATAGCATCTCTATCGTGACCGGTAGAGAGGAAAAGGTATGTGAAACCTGACGCAGGTACACGCGAAGACAGAGAGAGAGAGAGAGAGGGCTGGAAAAAATGTCTTCACTTCCACCAATATGCTTTTCCTTCAGTCTCCATAAACCTGGAATAGCACATTCGCAAACAAACACTCCAGTAGACGAAATGGAGATACAAGGAAGGACACTCGACTCCAGTTGTACCTTCCTTCAGCGATATCTTCATTCGAATTATTCGTTCCGTGAGCTTTTATTTTTCATTAAACTCCATTGATTGATGTATCGACGACATAACACGTGTCGTTCAGAATCTATGGGTGTGTGGGTGCTTTTGGGCAAATCTAAGTTGCTCAATTTAGTCATACTGCTTAGAACTTAGTGATGAAACATTTCAAGAATGACGTCACGTCATTAGCCTCTTCGTCCTTGGAAGTACATAGTGTATATAGCATTCGCAGGGAGTTGAGAAGCTTCTGAGCACACGACCGTGAGAGCCCGAGGCTGGCTTGTTGGTATAACACATACCTCCGTTCGAGGTAATATTCCCTCTTGTCGTGCGTACACCAGCGCTTGAAGAACAGCATGGGAGCGTCTGGTAAGCAAGGGTATGTAACAAGCTCACAGGATTGAAGACCGTGACTGCTCGAGCTCTGAGAACTTTGAATATGCTTCTGTACTGCACCGCACGGGTATGACTGGGCCTGGGAGAACATCGTCCTCCGATTTGGCAGGGAGCTTCGTACCGGCTATTTACCCCGTCCGCAACCAAGCCAAGATGTAGGTGCTTATAAAGCTACTGTGTTCGAGAGCGAGCAAGGAGGAAATATCCTGAGCTTACGGCTGAGCCTGGCTACATTGTTATATAAGTAAGTGTCTCCTATATATTGTACGCGTGTGTTTTAGAAGTAAGCTCGGTATAGTTATTCCGTTTATTACACGGAGTCGGTACAAGGCGAAAGTGTTACACACAGTCTGCGTCGCTACGGTGTAAGCCACAGTGAAGTAGCTGGATATCGTCGTCGAAATATTATACCTACGAGATGCAGGTAAAGGAAATCCGGTGGTACAACCGTCATTTAATTTTCCAGGCAACTGTCTGGAGTTGACAATTTTTCAATTTTGTTTACATTTACCAAATTCATCAAAACTATCCAATTAATTTGGCTATTTTCCGCAGAGGTACCTTAGAGGATGTAGGAAAAAAGACAAAGCTCGTGTTCTCCGAACCTGTTAAGCTTCGTCTGAAAAAGAAAGGAATTTCACTTTCTTCCCCTCGGTGACGTCTGCCCCCCGATTATTGCCACCGACCTTATCGAGATTCACGTTACAATTGACCGTTACGTAGGCCCTTGAGTCGCTACCCTCTATTTGAAATACGCTTTCAGCAAACACGCTGGAGAGACGAAGAGAGTAGGAGGAATCAGAGATTATAAATCACGGTAAAACGTCGCACCCAAATCCGAGCTTTAAAACAGCTGGCGGCGAGGATTGCACGATTCTCCAAATCGTTTCGATTTTATCGCATCATCCGAGCAAATATTTCACCAGCCTGGGTTGCGGACGGAGAAGAGGGATATCTCAAAGGAGAAGGAAAATACGTTGGGAGGATGAAGAGGAAGGAAAGTCGAGGGACTCGTGTAAAAGCTCCGAGAGTATCGTGCCAGTTTCCTTTTATCGCACCAAATCCGGATGCACGTACGACTCTCATCCTTCCATTACTACGTCGCCCGGGCTTCATATCCTTCTCGATTTTTCAGACAGAGAATGTGGCGGTAGCTGCTGGTTCGTGATTCATCTCTTAATATACAAAATCGAATGAACGAGACAGAAGCTGACCGAGTTTTTGGGTAAGAGCGCATGAGGAAAGGTACTTTTTCACGAAAATTCAATCCTTCACTGCAATGGCTTGAGTTTACCCTGTACTGAACTCAGGTTCAGCTGCGTAGAATTGAGCTTTGTCTGAACGTTCAACCAACAGCCGAGGTTTACTCAGTGAGTTCGTGCCTTCGTATACGACGGGAGAATGGAGGAAAAGGGACTGGATTATGCCCGATACTCGGCTCGCGACAGCATTGTATAGCTGGAGCGTTGTCGCAGGATGTGCCATAAGCGAGATATTCAGTCGGTTGGTAAGCTGCGCCACTGCTGGTTGCGATGCCGCTGGTGTCTCTAGAAGGAAGGGCATTGCCGCCGGAAGGATATGCGGCTCTCGACCATAGCACACAGCTATCACCCAGGCAACAAGCGTGGCTGTACCACCACCATCACCACCATGCAGAGGACACATCTGAGCTTGCAAGTAGCAACTTTTCCCATCAGCATTGCGCGCTCTCCGCAAGTCCAGGGGTTTGGGTGAGCTTGTTATGCGAAGCTTGAAGCATGTAACGCCAGATGCCGCATATTGGCCCACCAACACCACCGCACCTTCACCGTCCAACCCACCCCTTGTTGACCGCCTTGACTGTGGGCCACTCCCGACTCACCTCAACTCCCAGGCTCCAAGGTTTCCCCTGAACGAAATAGAACATATGGTGGATGTTTCTTGTCCTGGCTTGGAGGCTTCTGTTAACGATACTTTCTATCTAGATTCGGCGTTGTTTTCAGAGTGACAATCTACGGTTATACGTATTTCTCGGTGTCACTCAGTAGACGTTCAATTGCTACGGGATTAAAAATCAAATTCGTAAAGAATCGGAGTGAATCTGGAATATGGTATTTCCAAGGTCTCACCTGCACGAAATGGGAGTTGACATACAAGATGTTGGTTGCTTCTGACTTTACGGCTCCTGTTGAAGTCACCACCTTGAAGACGCACACCTTTTCCATTTAGGCCTGAAGTTATTGCCTGAGGAAGGCCGATTCTTGTATATAAATCTGATTTTCTGAATCTTTTACTTGGTAATAAAAGGATTCAATAGCTATAGGAAAATAGGAATTTGGTGAAGGTTGGAATGGATCGACCTTGAATTGTTAGTCTTTAGAATTAGATTAAAAATGCAAGTACCAAGGATTTGACAAAATGAAAAAAAAAATGTAGTGGCTGTTCATTCTCCTGTAACTGTGGTTCCAGTTGAAGTCACACCCATGAAGGAACATACCTCTTCTATCTGAGCGAAGCAGGTACCGAAAACTCGTGTATAAATAACCTTTTGTCGGTATCTTCTGCTTCAGTAACAAGGGCGTTCAACTGCTATTGGGAAAAAATGGATCGCGGAAATGCTCGGTTAGAATAAATGCCCGTTTAGGTTTTTGTTCGCCGGTTCACTAACCTCCATCTCTCACCCCCTAAATAAATAATTGTCGGCACGGGACGATAAATCGTGGAGCTTGGGTGTTAGTGTGCACGCGGGCTGCACGTCCGTGAGTTTTGTCGACTGTTTTCGACCAAATTACGGCAATAAATTGCGTACAATCAGCACGCGGCAATTAATTGCTCCCTCGAAACTGCGCGGACCTTCGTCGTTATTCATCCGACAACTGTGCAGCAGCAACGACGTCAACGAAATTTTCTCGTACTTATATCTAGCGTATGATATGCGACTGCCGGTGCCGTAATTGTTATGTTCCAGAAACAAGTGCCATGTGCAATACTTTAGAACAGTGACGCCTAATGAAGCTAATTAAGGGGTATGAGTCAGTCACAGAAAATTTAAGCAATTTTTTTAAAAGGTCACGCTTCGAAAGATTCGTGCCAGCATTATTATGGCATTTTATTCATTTATAACTTTGCTTTAAGGACCTTTAGAAAAATTGCTCTGTTTAAATGGTGTACAGTTTAACTGTGAAAAAAACGAGACTTAGCGAAGGCCGGAGTGTAAAACTCACGAGTCTGATTTCGAAGCAAGCAGTTAACCTTATGCATCCATTAAAAAAATTAAAAAAAATACCATGTGTGTCATCACGAAGGGAGGAAATTATTTAAATTTTTTGTTCGCTGCTGGAGAAAGTTGTCCTTATAATAAAAAAATAATAATTTCTTCACTCACTCATCCCCCTAAAGCATTTGGGATTCCGTGACAATGGGTGCGAGCCAAATCTACCTCGAAGTTATCTTATTTCAGAAGTGTCCCTTATTATTGCATTGAATTGATACATCAAGACTGCATGAGGGGCTTTAATTGCGTATGTATGCCTCACAGACGTACATGTTAATTACGTCTCACCCCGAGAGACCTCCTTAGAGTATGACTACGAGCGCTCTGCTGTTCTCGATAAGATTCTCGAGCGTACGTGGTGCACATTGTTGGGCACGTGCCAACCTCGTCCGCAACAACATCTTGCGAATAACGATATCTAATATTTCCCCGCTGCATTTATCCTCTCGCTCTCCGTTTCCGTCTTGTTCCATCTTTGAGTTTCGCGCAAGATTCATAAGTGCAATCACCTGGGAGACACGTAACTCACCCTATTATTGAACAAGTTTCTTCTACCACCGACTTCCGTTAAGTTTATAACTGTGCACGAGACGCCACTGTGAATCAACTCGAGAATTGACGAGGTTTCCGGGATTTGCAAGTTGAACGCCCTGTACCGTGTTTTCGCAGTCTTCACCCATCCGTTCAGTAGTTCAATCGACAATGACATGTTTTAGTCCCTCGGGTGAGGAGGAGAGTATGTCAAACTTCACTAGTGAGCAAGCAAACCGAACTCCCAAGGCTGTCCTTGCGTTTGACGTCGTGGTAAACAGACCTATAAGTTGGCCTGTCTCCCTCAAAGGCACACGGGGCCGTTTAGGGAGGATCTAATGCAATTTGGTACTTCCCGTCTCCGGAAATTGTGTCATGTCCATGGTTTTTGCTTCTGCTTTATACTGCTCTTGGCGTTCATTATTTCTTTCAATGCTTCCAGGATTTTCGAGTCGAATGAGTGAAAAATTCGTTCGCAGCATCCGAGAGAATGAAATCTCTTGGGGCGTTCCGTTGTACAGATGAACCGTCGGAAACTTCACATCATGTACTCGTGGTGGAATATTTGTAGCTAATAGAGTAACTTGCATAGCCGCATGTATTAATCTACTCTTCCGCATAGTTGTCACGTTAATTGCCTCACATCCCGTCTCATATTTACTTTATTATTTAAATCATCCAAGTTGTTAACAAGGAGCGCAAAAACAACGAATTATATTTTTCCACATGGCGTATAAAACATTATTCCGCATGGGAACAATTAACAAACGCTCCCGTATGTTCGCAAGCGTAAAAAATTCATTGGTTATTGCATTACGTCCATGGTGCACAACAGTGAGGAAACTTTTTCCCCTATATTACGAAACGATATAAACATTCGACTGTTTACCCATAAATCGTTCACATTTTTCGTTTGGTTTATTTATCACGAGGAACACATCAATGGATCTGTGCATATTGATCGGCTATTTTTGTGACTTTTATTCCAGATTCCATGGATCTTGCTCGTCTCCAATAATTATTCCATTTTTGTTATAAACAGAATCAGGAACGTGTGAAACGCATTCTGTTTGGTTTTCCTGAGGCTCAGGCGTGGATCAGATCGGAATTGCATTTTTCAGTAGCTATAAATTCTCTCTGGTTTTTATGGGACTCTGAAAAACAAAGCACGTCGTAAACCTACCTTCATAGTAAAATGAAGGCTGAAAATTAAAAAAACACATGACAACGGAAAGCGTTGTATATGGCGTTTAAGATCCGTTTGCGAGTTGAGGGGAATACAAAAATGGAAAACGATGGGGAACTGGGGCATCGCTCTTGGCAAAGGAATGAATGTATGCCATCAAGAATCGAGAAGGACTCGAAAGTCGATTGAAAAGGGGGCCAGCTGCAGGAAGGGTATTGCAGTTGCTGCCTTGAAGAGAGAGAATAGTGTTTGAGAGACAGAGTCTCGGAAACTCCATGAAATCCCGAAGATTCCTCTTCTCGGGTGCCAGCGATCCTGACGCATAACTGGTCGCATGCCTGAAGGCACAACGGGGAAAATGTCGCACGGTTCTTTCCGTCCGGAAGATAGAGAACCTAGACCTTTATATCGTGCAGCAGATAGTGGAGAATAAAAGAGAGAAGGGTGCTCTTCGCTTTGGCGCAAGGATTCTTCTCGTCAGTCTCCGTTAAAGTGAAGTCTGAAGCTCTCAAGCATCCGAATGTCGCCTGTGTCCTTTTTTACTTCAGTCGCAACGTTTCTGACTTGCATGGATCGGGTGTACCCTCTTGGCGCTCCGGCAATCGTGTTTCATTTACTCAACGTATTATTACCGAGAATCCGTACATCGGAGAGCCTGTCTCTGTAGTTTATTACTCTTCGTCTTTGACAAGCTACGATGCACTACTTGAGATTCCGATGGTCTATTCAAACTCTACTTGTTGAACTTCCGCAATCTGCAATTCGTGAAATTAATATTTGTAATTGCCGTTTCCCAGGAAAAACACATAAAGTCTTGCAGTGCGATATCATTTTCAAAAATAGAGATAGCAGAACTTCTAACTGCCTTCATAAATTTATAGTAATGTAGAAAATAATTGATAGTGTTCGTAATGAAGGAATTCTCAGCATAAAATTGTAATATCTTGCGGATGCCCGGAGACCTTATATTTTCTGACAATATATTCTGAAGAATCCAAAGTTGGATCAATTTTGGAAGTTATTGGAACGTGTTTGAAAATTCCGCATTGCATTAATAAGCAAGATTTTCAACTTATACATACATACATACATTTTCGGAATGAAATGACTTCTTTACTATCTTGACTTTTACAGGCATGTGTTGAAAATCAATAATTGCAGTCTCGGATGCTGTGGTGAATACTCATGAAGCCTCCATAATTTTTTTTTGCGCCGCGACTGTCTCTAATGTTATAACGAAGATTCCATTACAAAATTGGAAGAAGCTCCATAGTTTTATTCATTAGGGAATTTCGTAATAATGAGACTTTAGCGCGGAGGCTTTGAGACTAATCGAGAGAGAGAATTCCAAGAGGGTTTGTAATGAATAGCATAGCAATGAATTCTGTATAAGGATCCTCTCTTTCTCGTTCTCTTCCTTTTCACCATGGATTTATTACACTTTTGTTCTGCGAATACGCGGAACCGCGGAGAACCGACAAAGTTTCAGCGTAATTAAAGCTGGATGAAAATCTTTCCTTCGTCCGAGACGTTGGTTCCTCGTTGAACAACTTTGAACCCCTTACGGCTTTTCAAGAGGGCAGGAAGAAGCTTTTCCAACGCCTTCCTCTTTCTTTCAACGCATCTCGCATCTCTGATTGATTCGCAAAAAGATGTCTGCAAACGTCGGTTCATCAGTTCTGTGATTACATCTAACAGAACTCTTACAAATGTCACGGCTGATTGAAATCCAAAGAAATATTCACTCTAACTGATCAGGGTTACCTTTCGCCTCGATACCTTTGTTCCTGGCTTGCCACCTTTCGCAAAAGTACAACTGAAAAAGCTGTTATTCAAAAAAATAAAAACGACAAAATTAACCAGTGGCTGTGTAAAACACGAGTGAAACATAAAATCCCTTAGAGTTAGGGAGAGCAAACTTTGTCCGTCAGGTTGAAGTGACCCTTCAGTTTCTGCGCAGCTCGAGGAGACCCTTAACCCCTATTTAAAACCCCACTCCTCGAGAACACACACGGTAATCATTATTCGTTTCTTCCACAATTCTCAACACGCAAGGAATATTTGCACTTCCAATGTTTGTATCGCTTACGGCGAGAGGAAAGATTTCATTGACTGACAAAAAATTAGCGGGTTGATTTTAGCTATGGTCTTTGCAATTATAAATCTCAAGAAAAACTGGCTTAACGAGTTTTTGGTTAGAAATGCAAAAGAATAAATGACTTAACGATTGTTTGGTTAATAGATTAATTTTATTTTGTGACTGATAGTAGTACTTGTGAAGACTTGAAGTCATCTGACTTAAAAACAGTCACGATTTGTAACTGGCAAGAAATTAACAGGAGGTAAAAAAAACTGCTTCGATGCTGACAAATATTTCCCAATGATAGATTTTTGAATGCTTGCACAATCCTGAGACTATTTACCTCTTATAATAAATTTGTTCAGTCTGGGGATGTATTTAATATGTCGTCTTCACCACGTCCTATCTTCCACGATTCGCTCGCGTATGCATACTGCGAAGTTGATCCAGGCATCATTAGCCGCAGTGTTTCCAGGTTGGAGGAATATTCCGTACACAGGGTCTTGTTTTTCGGACGTTGTGAGGGATGAAGGGACTACCCCAGCCCTCGGCATTCTGACATCACAGATTGTCTGCGCGTGCTCAACGAGCATCGCAGTGGATTTTAAGGGATAATGTAAGTTAATAGATAGCGTTCATCCCAAGTGCATAAATTACAAGAGATCCAACTGCAAATATCGGGCATTCCATACCAACCCGATGTTGGTTTGACTCTCGACCTATCGAATCGCATCGCCAACTTTTTATGTTTTCGTTCCATCTCCAAGAAGTAACCACAATTTTTATTGAACTTTTTTTATAAACAATTTATACTTATACGAATATATCGACGGCCGCGATTTAAAAATCTTACAAAATTCTCATAAATTCTGTATCAGATATCAATAATTTTGGACCACGAATTTTTTTTATATAAATTGTTTTTTTTTTTTAAATCTAATAAAACGTGTGGTTGTCTCTTAGAGATGGAACAATGAGATAAAAAATGAGGGATGAACTCCCAGAGGGCGATGGTTATACCCAGGTGGAGTTGGTATGGGATGCCTCATATAAATTCCAAAAATTATTGTAGACATTAATTTCCCGAGTGCGTCCATTACCATTTCTCTCTGTCGGAACGAAACTCGATTGTCGAAGTGAAAGAAAGTTACTTGCTCGGCGAAACGATTTTTTGTAAAAAGTCAAAACTTCAAGTCAAAAGTAAGTTTTCAAAAACTTCCAATATCTCCCATTATGGTGGTCAACCTGGCGTCCATCGACGTAGAAATTGTGGAAAATTGTCAGGCGCGTGAGTGCTCAGAGAGTTTGTTCACGCGCATAGACAGAATTTTTTATCGAGTAAGGTAGGGCAATTGAGGTCACTTGGGTCCTCCTCGTCTTGTGTGGTCATACTAACTGTCTCTTTCCAACTGCACATACACTGACCTCGTTTCTTCGTTCTCCAGGTTCGTGCTCGTGCACCGTGCTACGGACATAGGGAGAAGATATAGCGAAAGCTCTGTATGTCGTACTGACCGAGAAAGAGAGAAGGAAGAGCCAAACGCCGAAGCGAAGAACATTGTGCTGGTCACGTACGGTCAAGGGTGGATACGAGGTCCGAATACCCGAGAGTCGAACGTAAAGGCGTTTACAGACAGAGTGTGCCTTGATTTCTCGATATCTATCACTTACTCTGTCTCACTAACCTTTTCGTCTACCCTACTGCCCGTAATAGAATAGAATAAGCCCTATCGTCCTATCACATCATTTACAGCTCCTCTTCCATAAGACATATACAAACATGTACAGGAAAAACGGATGTACATATATATTATATATAGCATACATACAACTTACCGGGTACGAGTAAAAGAAGAGCGAACACAGCTCACGTTCTTATCTCCAAGGTCGGGAATCATTGCAAAAGGGGGAAAAGGGCGAGACGTCTGGATAAAATACCTTGTGGGAGGATTACAGCAATTGGAAATTCTCTATTTTCCACCTCTATCATACGTCCTACATATTCCGTCTATTCTGTCGAAGCTTATAGAAAACCGCTCCCGTTACCCTCTTCGCCCATGGGTTCAATGCTCACCACTTTGCAAGCCCAGGAAATACTCACTCGAGAGAGAGAGAGGGAGGAAGAGGGAGTGAGATAGCATAAATCGAAGAATCGCTCGAGGGGCAAGGAAAGATTCTTCAGCAATGCAAAAGTTTTGGTCCACGGGACAGAATATTCCGACGAGATTTCGTGTGATCAAAGTTCAAAGCTTTCACTGCATCTTTCCGAGTGAATCGTACACACTTTATGATATTAGACATCTGGTCTCTGGGCTACTCGGGCGAATTGTAATAGTGTGTGGAGTTGTCATGAATGAGGCGAGAAAAAATCAGCGCTTCATCTCGGCATAAACGTACGAGGGAAATATATTTCTCCGGGAATTTTTAATATTTTTTTTAACGTGAGCAGAACGTTGACGCAGTGAATAATTACAATGGAGATTTTGGTAATCTTATTTTTACCGAATCGACGCCGAGTTAGAAAATCGTGGCTTAAATAAGAGACGATCTCGGAATAATCAATGACTTTAACCTATATTTACACTTATCGCACTTAAGATTATTCATATTCATAAATCACAAAAATTAACAGTTGTAATTAATGATTCAACAGGAAACAAAAAAGTTGATCAGTCGCTGTTTGCAGCAAACACTTGACACTACTAATTAGGATAATACTTGAATGTTATTCCTCAGCGTTGCATTTTTAGTCTTTTCGACATTTACAGTATAAAGCTTTAAGGGGGTGTGAGTAGTCATATAGATTTATGATAAGGATAAAGTGTAACAAAATAATCTCGGAGAACAATTGTAGAGAATTAGTTTCATGTAAGTTTCTTTGTTTTCAGTTTTCGACTAACAAGAAAATGGTTCGTTGGTATAATGGATTGAAAATACGAGAAGCTTGGCGAGGGATGCAAAGGATTTTGTTGAAAAACCGATGCGTCATTCGATACATCTGCTATCAGGAGTCGGTCGGTAGCACTCAGCTCGGATGGAAATTTCCATTGAAGATTGAGCTTTACTTCATTTCCCGACTATATTTTCCCTTGTTCTCTCGTATTTGTTCGGTCCAGTTTTGCGGTGCACACACGGGTTGTTGGCTAGTTTTCCAGGCGTACAGCATGTACTCTATCTGTATCTACACTGTGTACAGGGTATACAACACTCTGGAAAACAAAGACCAGCTTTATGCAGTGGGTGAGAGTCAAGGGGCTGACGAAAGTTTAGATCCAGTGGCAGAGCAGTAAGTACACTTTGTACTTACAGTTCATGTATGCTTGGATAAATATTAAATACTGCATATTTAATTGTTGTTATGGAGATGAATATAATCGTTTTCTTTCCCAGCAATAAATTTGAAAAAAAAAATCTAAAAAGTTGGTAGCCATTAGCAATGTTGATGTGTCAGCTTTTTGTTCGTGCTGGGATTGGCTGTGGCCAGACATTGCGAACAAAAGTAAGTTAATATTTCACAAATTTGGTAGATTCGACAGATATGTCGAAATCGTAGGTCGACGACCAGAGCTTAAGCTTGGTAATATAAAAGACAACATAAAACGGTACGTAGTCCGCTACTCCACTTCAACTAGGTCACTCTTTTACACACTTTTTTCCACGTGAAGGGAAAAGAGCATACCGATCTCAAATAATATAGTACAGTCCAATTTCGTAAATCTTTTCAGTGATTGGAGTATTCATGAAAAATGCTGTAACACGAAAAATTTTTCTTCAAATTCTAGCGAAATTTTTTAAACAAATGACACAAACTCTCGTGACAACAACCGGCGAGGCTGGAGATGTTTTTGCCATTGTAACGTGGTCAGAAATAAAAAAATTAAAATATTTTCAAGCCTAGAATTGGACATATATACATAGACTATATACTATATATACTATTTATTTACAAACTGTACATAAACTAAACTCCATTTTTGGTTCTATTTATAAATTGTACTCAGACTGTCTACAGAATTTATACAGGCTATATATATGCCTAATTCCATATGTCAGACTAGATATAATTTTTTACCTTGGGGCAATTTTTCCCAGGTCCTTATTTCTGTCTCTCATTTTTCCAAAATGACTTCAAATCGACTCCCCTTTCTAATTGCAAGTAAAACCGCAAAACGATCAGTGGCATTTTTCACTCATTAGAATATCTTGAGGATTATGATACGCACCGATGGTTGCGCGACGTGAGCCCTGAAACGCAAGAAAATAAGCGGGTTAACGACGCCATGTCACGACGCCGCGTCATCACTCACGGCTCTGTGAACTTATTTAATGAGGCAATCTCTGAAGCTCCCCTCAGAAATTGCGGAACCGTATGCCAGACACAATATATGTTACTTTACATGCGCGTAAACTATGTTCCCGTAAACAGTGCGTTAAGGTGGTAGGTGCGAGCGAGACCAACTGCCAAGTTCTGATGAAGACCTGAAGAAGATGGAGGGTTAAGAGTCTGCACTCGAGTGGGCTCTGGGGTGGCTTCTTCGTCGTGCGGACATTAAGCGTGCTCGTTATGCAGTACTTACAAAAGCTCACGTTGGTCTGTCGCTGCTTCTGAAAATTAGAGCTCATCATAGTCCGTGCGTTCCCGTGCTCTTATGAGCATGAAATACTTTACTTCACGGGCAATTATAAATACACCGACATCGACTTGTCGTCCAGAATGCAGAAAATTGAATAACGAGTTGCTGGAGCCAACATGACGGAATGCAATTCGCTGTCTGTGCGAGAACTGGTGTCACCGTGGCCACTGAGAGCATATGTCACCTCGTATCAAAGCACGTACTTGTACGAGTGACTATCGATTTATAATTTATCGTGAAATTCTTCGAAACGTATGAATACTATGAATGTTGGGGAAGGAAACGGTCGATAGGATTATCATATGGAATGGCTTATTATTGTCATGTGAAATTGGCTTGCGGAACAATGACAGGTGCACGTCAAATAAATATTTCATTGACGGAGAGTACGTGGTCAGTTGCTGCGATAATCGACTAAAGTCGGACGAGTGGAAACAGTTTAAACTTCGGGCAAATTCTTACAAGTGCTTTTGCATTCCGTAATACAACGAAAAGCCTTATGAAAACATTTTTTCGTTGACATTGCTGTCAAAACTACAAATTTCTGTGGATGTGTAGATAGAGATTGAAGATTTCTTGAAGATTTCTTCTCGTCAATCTGTAAAGCTTATCGTACATGACAAAATGAAAACTGCTGAGTGGAAGACAATCATTTCTGAGGTTCCAGTGAATTTTCATGCAGCAGAAAGTTAGTATAAATGTACTTACACGTGTTAGCCAGATTTTCCGCAATTTCCTGTGTCCTCGTTGCAAATGTGATACAGTGGTGCACTAGGAAGTGTGGCTGTGGGCTTTTCGTGGAGCGTCTCAAGGAACGGAATGAGGAAGAGTGGAAGGAGGGGACAGAAACACCTGTGGACATACTCTTGAAGCTCTAGAACAATGCAAAAAGTTAATGACGCCGTGCTATAAATAATTTCTGATCTGTCGACACAGACTCCGATAGTAAATCGCAATTTTCTTTGAGAGTTTGCCTTTATGAATAAAGTGGAGCTGCAATGTATTTGCGTTTGAGAAGTCTGAGCCTTTGAGGGATGTCGAGGCATTGAAAGAAAAGCATTGATGCTAAACGATGCACTTGGGCATTAAAGCCATGGCAGAAATGAACTGGTTCTCGCCGGCAAAGCTCTTTCTTCTTTCAGCCTGGAAGGCCAAGTAGGAATACGCAAGATTATCAATAACTTGAGCTCTTCGGGGAAGAGGAAGCAATCTAGTACCTTAAGCATCGAGGCGCTGGTTACGAGGGAAGTACTTGGAAAGGAGAATGCGATTGGGTCGCTCGTGCAGCGATCTCGTTAGACCTGAGACTTAGCGGAAACTCATCCTTTTACCGCGTTAAGAAGATAAAAAGTATGAAATGCTTAATTGGTGTTGCACAGTATTGAAAAGGTAATGGACCGACTTCTGAAGTATTAATCTTGGTGCAACATTCACCAGGAGCAATTCCAAAAGTACCTCTAACGATCATCATATACCAAGCGGATTTTATTTCCCGATAGAAAGCAAAGCCAGTGATATTAGCTTCAAGGGAAGTGTTCGTTGAATTTTGAGAATTGATCTCCTCTCGCAAAGGTCTCGTGCATTTTTCTATCTATATTTCTACGATCACCGTTTATTCTCGTACAATGAGCGCGCCAGCGTACCGCTGCATAAAATTCTTCAACGTGCGCCGTATACCTTCGAAGTAACGATCTTGGCATATCTTTTTCCGCATGACTTTCCGCCACGGTAAAAGGCAACAGGAAGGTGCAAGTGAGAAAAGCTGGAGACGTTCTTTTAGGTGAGCCGGCGGAGCCCGGATATCTTTTCTCTTCTCTGCATGGGTGAAAGAGAAAGGGAGAGAAAGCGTGGGCGCGAGAGAGTAACGATAACGGGGCAACAAGTGCTTTTAGTATCCGTCGGTGTGCTCCGCCTCTTCGTGGAGAGCACAAGGGGCAGGAGAAGAAGAGATATCCCTCGTCTTTTAGCTTCTACCCTGCGCACACTCACACACAGACACCCCCACACGCATACATACGTACATACGAAGTCGGAAGGATACCTGGCAAAGACACGGACGTATTTTCACGAGAGGTATACACTTTTGTGGTGCACCACCTTGCGTTTTTTCGCCATCAACACTACGGCTCACAGCCTCTCACCGTTTCAGGGCTCCCGGATGAATTCGTAAACTTAGCTGATCGTACAACATGCCGTATAACTGAAGACCGTTTTTCAACCACTTTTTTTCTACTTATCTCCAGTTATCCAACACTTACTTCCGTTTCCTCGAACTTATCCACTATCATGATGAGTCTTCGTCTGCTAAATAATTTCAGCGTTAGCGTTTAAAACGCCAATTTATGGCATCCAACTTTCAAGTGAGGGATTCAGTAACTGTTGGGTGTTCCAAGGATTGTGGGAGAACGTTAAGCTTAATTTGGGCGACTATTGTAATTAGAAATTAATTGATTGTAGTTGGAGTCAGAATAAACAATATAGGCCTTCTTAAAATGTCATTTAATCGAAACTTGCAACATTGTGTCACTCAGAACTTCCTCATGCAACACAGAAGTTAAATGCAGCTTTGCAGTCATCACATACTCCAGAGCATAGCATTTTCTGTCGTTAAGCGAAACGTTTCACAATCATTTAGTGCCAACACTTTAGCGGTTGATGTTTACCGGTGCAGTAATCCTGGAACCGGGATCTCTCAAGCCATAGACCCCTTTGGGAGCATGTGGCAGACCGTGAGTATCGTGAATGCGGATTCGCGTGCTGCAGCCGAGACAAAGGATGTTGGGCTGGTCCACGTCAAGGGCTACAGACCACGAAAGCTAATTCAGAGAGCTAGTCTCTGGGGTAGATATCTTGGACCATGAGCTCCTTATTCTCCCTTCCTCGTCGCTGCACACTGTGGCGTGAGGCAGAGACTGTCCTTCTACACTGTATCCGGTTCCGGTAGGTAAGACAGTGCGGTAGACCCCGGACTATACTAGCGCCTACCGGCATGAGATTCTCCCTAAGGTGCTCAGGATTACTCCCCTAATCAGTTCTGGGAGCATATCGTGCAAGACCGCTTAAGCCTCATTCCTGCAACCTCCTGCAATAAGATAATATAGACGTTTAAGAGGCTACACCAGTGCAAACGCTCTAAGGTCAGCCGTTTTTCGGGAATTTTTTTTGAAACTGTTTTTTACCTCGAAGTTCATTTCATCTCATTCGTCAATGAATTATGTAAAATAATTTTTTGCCACAAATAATAATGAAAAGTAATTAATAATATTAGTAATAATAACTTATGGTCGCTTGAGTGTCTAAAAAAATTAAAACACCGATGAAATAGTCGGTATTTGTTCGTAACATAAATTAGGATTTTGAAAATGTATTAAAATCTGACAAAATAGGAAAGTTTAAAAAAATCCGCGTTTTTTTTTTTATCTTGTCTAGTCTCACCAACTTTTCCATCGAGGCTGTTTATGAGGGAGGAATGATATCGACAGAGGAATGATCTTGTTAATTTTTTTTATCTTAGCTTTTAATATAAAAACAACATAAATTATTTAAATTATCATTTAAGTATATGATCTGAATTCTCTTTGAATACCTGATTTGCCGCTCATGAATCCGTATCTTCAGGTGGTAAGAATAACTTGAATCGGTGGTCCTCAACGTTGGCTAAGCGAATGATGTCTTTCCGGGAGAGAAATATTTTATCTAATATAAATATTTTATTTAATTTAAATATTTAATAAGAAATATTTTATTTAATATTTTATAAATTATTATTTAAGTATATGATCTGAATTCTCTTTGAACACCTGATTGGCCGCTCATGAATCCGTATCTTCAGGTGGTAAGAATAACTTGAATCGGTGGTCCTCAACGTTGGCTAAGCGAATGATGTCTTTCCGGGAGAGAAATATTTTATCGCCGACATTGTGGTCGTGGAAGGCCGGGAATCTTTTTCTACTGCCAGGATATTCGTTTAATGGAACGAGACTTGCCGACGCCGAGCGTATCTGCTTTCTGTTACAGCGTTAAGACGGACATGGGCGCCGAGGGGGCGGTTTCGAGGCTCTACATCGCAAACGCCAACAAGAAAGACAGCGGCAACTACAGCTGTGCACTGGCCGATGTTGCAGCGACCACTGTCTCCGTCCATGTACTTAACGGTAAGTGCTTTGCCCGCTAGTATACAGTCGACAATGGTGAATCTTTCATTGTACGTCTTCAAACGACTTTACGTATAACAGTAGTGATAATAGTAACACACAAACTTTATTATTCTCGTTGCGTATCTCAACCCGATTCGCGGTTTTGATATTCGCCGTCGTCCTCTCTGCGTTACCGTCTACAGAGCTCATGATAAACCGGAGTAATCAGCGTAGCGTGCACACAACGACAACTGGCAATCTCGGACAATTCTCTGGTGCATCAGCGACGCGTATACCGTGAATAACAGTTGGGATTATTATATTTTGCATCGGTGAAGTTACGATGTCAACAAGAAATGAACGATATAAAAATACGGCACCGCGACATCTACATAGAAAATACGATAGATGCCGGTGACTTTCGTTTCCTCGCGTTTACGACGATCACGTGAAGTCAAGTGAGCGAGATGAAGTTTCCTCTGAAGGGAGAGAGTTGCTTGGAGCCCTAGCTTCGCTGCTGGTCAAGGACCCTATAAAACCGCGCTCTAAAAGCTCGAGGCAGTGTCTCGACCAGATAAAGGTGTTTATAGGCTGTAGACTGTTCGGGGCTCAGACTCTTCTCATGCTCTGTTCTCTTGGTTATAAGCTCCTGTCTTTCAAACATCGGCTCCGCTGCTCCCTTTTCACATTATGTCTAAAGTCCTTGACCCTGGGAGAATTTATCCTCTCAGACAATCTCGTCTCGGCTGATAATAATGCCCCGGGAATTTAGGGACCCGAGATAAAAAGTTTGCCTTATATTCTCATTCATTATTATTATTTTATACACAGAAAAAAGAGATTGGGTGGTTCAGCGGAATCCGGCCGTCATGTGTCGTCACGTATGTTGGTTTAGCGAATCCTGAAAAAAAAATTAACTTCGGATCAGATATTTATTTGACATCTCAAAATTTTGTCACTCGACAGTCTCGAATTCTCAGCTAAATTACAGCAAATACAATCGCTTAGCTACGAAATCTGACCATGAAAAAAATCAGAGAGGGGTTAAAAAAGAGACTGCATTAACAGAGAAGGCCTTGATTATGTGGAAGTAATATGGACATTTATTGACTCAAAGATACAACAGAAACTAAAAATAAAAAAAAAAGGGAAGCTTAAAGGACCATCTCTAGAAAAAAGCCTTAAGGGTAACGAAACCTTGAGTAGTGCGAGAGTGGAAAGCCGTGCAAGTTGAAAGTTCCGTTTCCACTCAAGAATGTTCAAACAGAATTGTATCTAAGTTATAACGGAGTTATCCAATTAGTTCTATTATATGAAACCAACTTTATCCAAGAAAGTTGGCGCTCTTTGATTTATTACAAAAATTTCGATTCTAATTGAGCTAATAACATTTTATTGTGACTATATATCACACCATTTACTTTGTTGAGACAATTGGAGCTGGTCAAGTCATATTTCACGATCAAATATTCAATTGAACCAAACCAATATTACCAATTCAAAGATCTTCAAACAGACTCGCTTTTGTACGACCATCTGGCCCATACGTACTAATATGTTAGCGGTCCTACAACATACAAAATGAAAAAGTGATGATGATAAAAAAAGCTGGTCCATCTATCGATAGAATAATGGCTACATCGAATCATAGAGTCCAGGTTTTAGGAAGTATTTTTTTATTTTCAAACAGACTCCCATGTACGACCATTTGGCATATACTTATTAATATCTTAGCGACCCTACAATATCCAAAATAAAATAGTGACAGCTATAAAAAAAAAGCTATTCGATGTAGTAACATCATAATACGTGACAACGTCTAATCATGGATTCTGGGCTTTAAAAAGTCTGCTTATTAAGTTTCAAGCAGACTGTCGTACGCGCGACCATCCAGCGCATACTTACTGATGTCCACAGGACGTTATTAGTATTTTACATAGGTGCACGAAAATTTCCACTTACGCCACAGTCACAATGTGGACTACGTAGTGAGCTTTGTACGATACAAGCCACAGGAATTGCCCAATCTCTCTCCCGCTGTACTTAGGCACTTCGCATACATGAGAACGTTGCCCCCAAAGGCTTTTGTACGACCATCTGGCCCATACTTACTAATATGTTAGCGGTCCTACAACATACAAAATGAAAAAGTGATGATGATAAAAAAAGCTGGTCCATCTATCGATAGAATAATGGCTACATCGAATCATAGAGTCCAGGTTTTAGGAAGTATTTTTTTATTTTCAAACAGACTCCCATGTACGACCATTTGGCATATACTTATTAATATCTTAGCGACCCTACAATATCCAAAATAAAATAGTGACAACTATAAAAAAAAAGCTATTCAATGTAGTAACATCATAATACGTGACAACGTCTAATCATGGATTCTGGGCTTTAAAAAGTCTGCTTATTCATTTTCAAGCAGACTGTCGTACGCGCGACCATCCAGCGCATACTTACTGATGTCCACGGGACGTTATTAGTATTTTCCATAGGTGCACGAAAATTTCCACTTACGCTACAGTCACAATGTGGACTACGTAGTGAGCTTTGTACGATACAAGCCACAGGAATTGCCCAATCTCTCTCCCGCTGTACTTAGGCACTTCGCATACATGAGAACGTTGCCCCCGGTAGAAGCGGCTACAAGAGCACCAGCGGACCAAGAGAAACACCGCCAGCTCGGAGCGCACCAGGCAAACCAGCATTGCGCCTCTCCTGGCGTGCTTAATTACAATTAACATGCTCGGACCGTAGCACACATTTCGCTCCAAGCGCGTACATTGGTCACAACCACCGCACGCCCGCACGTTCGAGACTTCCCTGACCCTGCCGTCGCTGATGTTCTGCAGCTCTACCGTTGCTACGATGCCGTTGGTTGCTCCTGCTGCCGCCACTGAACGTGCGGACGAACAATCGAGGCGTTCCTGTAATTGCGAGCTTTGCGTTTGCTAACGAGCTTCCAACTACATACAGAGAATCCGCCCAGCCCTTCCCGTACAACCTCGTACGCCGTGCGTCCACCTCTATATCATTTGGACTGCATCTCCGTATGTCTCGTGTAACGTCATCTTCAAGCAGATTTTCCAGTGACGTTGCTACGTGTTGCCTCACCCGTATAATCAGCCCCTCAACGAGACAGGTGAAGAATCAGCTTTTCTGAATGCCGTACATACTAGCCAAACACAGCCTATGAATAAAGGTCCGCTGAAAATATTCCTCGTTCGAAAAATATCCTAAATCATTTTATTTCTTTCAACGACTAATTGTTATTTGATTGTTTTGTAATTTACGTGATTATTTGATTTATGAATTATTGAAATGAGACCGAATAAATTCAAGAAACAACGTAGAGATTTTATTAGGTGTCGTTGGGCAATAATGACGAAAGACAATGTGGATAAATGAAGTTGTATCCCTTCTCATTTTTACTGCCGGGTTCATGGGACGTTGTTTTCGGAACGGCAATTTTTAGGGTCGTTGGATAATGGCAAGTTCGGTTAGCGTATGGGCGGTTCACGGCGTTTAATTTGGAGGGCACAGGTTGTAAATGAGTGGCGTCACCTTCAAGCAGATTTTTCCGTGACGCTGCTACATATTCTCACCCGTATGAACAGCCACTCAACAATACAGGTTGAAAATGACCTTTTTCGTATGCCGTGCATACGAGCCAAACAATATAGCACGGGGATAAAGGTCCGGTGAAAATATTCCGCAGCATCGCTTCGCCTCCGACGCCCGGTGAGCTTGCGATGCCCGCGAGCTATAAAACTTTGCTATCCACGTAAATCGCACTCGGGTGAGGGTAAGCCGACTGCGCCACACGACGTCGGTGGGTGAACATTATGGAATGTCGCTAAACGTGGGCTTTGCAGTGGTCAGGGATCTCCCAACTTTCAGCTAACAGCTGAACTAGTTTTGCGAGGTTCTGTGTGGGAAACGCTGCGGGAGACGGCGGTTGAGTGAGAATTCTATATGTAGACTGAGCGCGGACGTCGTGAGAAGCGTGACTTTTAACGCCGGAGATGCCAGAATGGCAACAAAATAGCTTTATTATTTATGAAGCCTCATTTTTCACTGCCGGAGTATCATGATGCTAAAACTTTTGACAGTTATAATCGAGTTCGGATTCTTTATGACCGTCGTATCAAAAATACACAAACGTAACTATTTTGGATAGGAATTCACAATGACAGAATTCATTCCAATTACTATTCCGTCAGAGACGAGAAAAGTCATTAAATTCCCTGTCAACATTTTTTTAAAAACAATAACTGAATCATTAAATTCATTTTTTTAAAGAAACACAATACATAACAATCAACGATATCAAAAATACACAATCCTTGGCACTTGGGATACGAATAAACAATAACGAAATCCATTACGATTATTATTTCGTCAGAAGCAAGAAAAAAGAGAAAATTATTAAATTCCGTGACAAACATTTTTTTTCAGCACAATAAGGTAATTGATTAATCGAATTTTTCAATGAATCCAATGCACAACGAATTACGAACGTTAAATAAATATATACAAAATTGTTTCATTACGCACTAATTGGAACCATATATCGTGCCCAACAACCATGATATGTAACATGTGTGTAAATGAACAAATGGAAGAGAGCTTAACTGCGAAGAAATATATTTCCAAATTCAAGATAACGCCCTGATTCCGTATCGCTCTATAAATAACGACGCGATGGTGTGAGTTACCGCTAAGGCGATGAGTATGCGCCAGAGCGTATCGTGAGGTATATAGCGAGGGTACGTGTAAAGGTAGGACAGCGAGAGAGTTATAACATCGTGTGTTATACGCGTGTAGCAGCGTAACGTAGTGCCGCGGTCCTCGCGAGTACTGCAGTAATGCTCTCCAAGTAATACGAGTTTGCTTGACAAGTAGTCGAAGCTCGGGTCTCGAATACCAAAGCAGTTCGCTCTGGCGGAAGAGCTGTGGGTAGCTTGGTACATCAGACCTATATATATACGACAATATAAGGAACAGCGGGTGAGTATGGGGGAGTTGAACCCGATACATCGCCGAAATTCCATCCTCGCTATTGTACAGGAAGCCGCGACGGTGAATGAGGAAAAGACGCGCTGTCGGCGTTATTCCGTTCCGAACCGACAGCCGACTTACACGTACCGGTATTCGCAGCCGGTACTCGTCCTATTATTTCCCGTTCCACCGCTCCAAAGTGGGGAGCTTTACTCGCGACAATCTCGTTAGCCTTCGTCTCGCTCCTACTCACCCATTCCTCTTTCTGGCGTCGAATTTTTCCGACATCCTTCGTTCGGTATTGTCCGATCGCAAATCAATCAACTTCATCACCTTCGAAGTTCACAAAAACGTACCGTTTTCGAAAATTCCCCGGTTATTGGATAATTCGCAACCCTGGACCGAATGCCTTGTATTATGTGCGAAGCACTATCCATTTATTGCCAAACAGAATTTTTGGCTTTCCAATGCACCTGTTAAGTTCGCTAATTTATGAAGTATAAGTCATTTTGAGGTACATTATCGATTCGAGTCATTTATCGTTTGAGTGTAGAAATTTAAGTGTCCGTCATTAAAGCATTTGTCTGGGTAATTACGCGATGACACTGCATGTCATCCGGCGTGTTGCCTTTCGCGGAATTCCCAAGCTCTCTGACACTGGAACAAAAAATAGCTCATTTCAATGTTCGCTGAGCGAGTAAAAAGGGCCTGGAAATAATCAGACTTCTTGGATTCTTATATACACACAAAGAATTCCATTGCGGCTGCGGTGGCTGGGCGTGTTGGTAGCCCGGGGAATAAGAGAGGTGTGTGATTAAGAGTCTCGGAAACCGAGCAGTGTCCCAGACCCACCATCTCCGTATGCTCTCCACCCTCTGGCACACTTCTTTTTGCAATTAACGTACATTACTCGGCGCGATATGCCGCAGTTATTAATTAGATGTGACCCGAGGAAGAGCAGAGCGCATTACTCGGCACTATCTCTAGCGCGAACCAACTCTCGAGGGAGATAGAGAGATATACATATAAAGAGAGAGCCCCTTGGGCCATGTCTTCCACATCCACTTACCCCTTCCAACGAGCGCCGAGACTCTCAGCTGCGTTTCCTTTTCTCTCTTTCTTGGCCTGTCCTTCGACTAACCAGCAGCTTCCTTGTCCCCGGACTCTGCCCCTCTCCTCCTCCTCCTTCTCCTCCTCTCTTTCTCAGAGTCAGTGAAAAATTATCGCTAGCTTTTCCAGCAGGCACGTGTACTATGTATATATATGTACTTTCTTGCTGGGGTAATACGCCAACGGAGATTTCTACTACAGTCGGGCACTCCACCATTTAAGTCTGCATGCTTTAACCAATCTTGAATTTTAGCCGCTTATCAAGGTTACGAGTTCTCACTTCTTAATTGTACCTGCATTTCACTCAGAATTCAAGGCACAGTGTGATGGATGAAATGTGGGTAAAACCGTATCTTAGACCTGTGAAAAAGTGGATGGCTGACTTTACATTTGACATTTTTTTCTTAATTTCTGCCTTTCAAGACTAGCATCCCCAGTTCTATTTATGCTAGGCTTATACGTTTTTGTATGAATAACGAAGTGTATCATAAAGTGAGCTCAGGTGTGTATATTCGGTTATTCATCATTTATCAAATTCACCCTCAAGGTTTCATTAATTCATGAGATGCAAAAGAGAAACGGATTCTACCTCATTAGGTTACTCGAACCTTTTCATCATTATCTACTTTCAAACGATACAAAAAATTTCTCAGAAAAAAAAGCTCCTCCTTAAACTGATGTTTCTAGTGCAAAAACGTGTGATGTATAAATGGAAGGCAATGATTACAAGCTATAAAACCAAAGTGTCGGAAAGTCTCGGTGACCTACAATCCTACAATGCTTCGGTATCTGAAAAAAAAAAATGCAGTGCATTTCGCCAGGTGGCGAAACTGAGACAGCGATCAGACTTGACATGGCATAAGGGAAGGTGCTGTAAATTATCGTCTGAAAACTTGTATAGATGGCAGAAAAATTTGCGGAAGGGTGTAAGAGGGTGGCTATCGTCCTCGTTCGCGGAAATGGGGACTTCTTGGCCCGGTTAACGCCTACGATGAGGAGACAAACCACTACCAGTGGCAGGGGTCCGCGCACATGATAGTGGAACGGAGGGACTCAACTGCTTGGCGGAGACACCCTCACTGGTTAGGAAGCTCGAGGGTTAGGGAGGTTATTTCGCGGGGTGTCACGCCCGGGCCATTAATAACTCTGGCCTCAAGCTCCTCGGCTACCTCTTGCCTACCCTTTACCTCCCTACCACCTCGGGGCGCACCCTGTTTCCCCATTGCCTCTTCCTTCCTTCCTACCTCTATGTTTCGCCCTCTTGCTCTTCCGAGGCGCCTCCGAGCCTCGCCAGAAGCGCACAAGCAACAGCAGACGCAGAAGCAGTTCCTCCCCTCGTCGCTCGCACTCTGTCTTGCTTTGTGTATTATGCGTCCCTCTATCTATCTTTGGGGGGGGGGGGGTACGAGACGCGGTGTGTTGCTGCAGGTTTGTATATATACGTTGCTTTGCGGACACTGGGAGAAGCATATAGGATGCGAAGGAAGTGGAGGTGGAGTGTGGAGAGCTTTCTACGAGAAGCCCACCTTCCATGGCTCACCTAACCCGCGCGTACTGCAAGCGTGAGGAGTTTGCAAAGCTCTTCTCGCGAGACGTAGTTAACAGCGAAGGCCGTACCTCCCGCTACTGCTGCTATGCAGCCATGTATAATACACAGAAGGAATCTCCCAAGGGTGCTTGACAGCTCAATTTGCATACGGTCTTTTTTGCACGTGACCCTCGAGCAGAAAGCAGACCTCACGGGGGCGGCAATATACCAGTGGTTGGCGAGGTACTATATTTTCGTGGAGATATGGGCACTCTTCGTTTTCGAGGTGTATATCTATAACGAGCGGAACGAAATTACATTTGATATGAGCGAGAGCAGCATTTTTTAATCTCCACGTGCATCTCTCAAAAGCTCGAAGAATTGCGACAGAGCATCATTAAAACTAACGGTAAAGTTGATGCTCTCTTTGTCGTTGCTAGCTTTTCCAGTTTGTGGTTGGATATAATTATCAAAATGGCTTGGTCTTATATGACCATGTGTAGTAGGATATGATTTCATTTATCACCGAAGAAAAATCAGCCTTCTTCAGTGGTGGTCACTGTCCGAAGTTCTACATGATTAAGTATCGAAGCCTTGCATAAGGATACTGAAGAATCGTGCCATATCTGCTAAAATTTCCTTCGAGAATGTGACTAACTGCAATAAAATACCGAGTGCAGTCACAACCGGTCCATATGACGCTTGTCTCTACTCTCTCGACTTTCAGATCTGCAAATGATTGCAAATGCAACGCTCACCGTTCAATTCCTGTAATGGAAATCCTCCCTATTGCTGAACGTGACATAGTTCCACTCGACAGCATTTGTCTCGTGCATCTCCATCAGAAGAAGATCCCAATCAAAGATGACCGGAGATTTTTTGAACCTGATTAACGAACTGTCGAGACAACACCAGTTTGTAGCGATGCAGCGTAGTATCGTTGTTGCACGATGTACGTGTCGGGGTGGCACTGAGCTTGAGACGCAGACACCAAGGCTGAACTCCATTTGGCTTCCCGCAGTCTGTTCAATGTCGTGGAAAGATGTTCATCGGCGTTGACCCGACTGCTACGGGTTGGTACGGGATTGCTCGAGTTGCAGGACGCCTACTGGTCCCGATAGCCCGAGAGTCGCCGGAATGGGAAGTCAGGAACTCGGCGAACCTCCCCCCTATGCCACCCATCGCCGTTCGGCAAAAGTTGACCGGTATCACTGGCAATAAACAATCGTAATCGCGGCGGGCTCATTGGCCACGAGCCAGCCTCATCTCGTTGCAGCGTGCAGCACCAGCAGCTTCAACGACCCGGGCATCCAACATCCACCAGCGACCTCCGATCTCTCGGCCATGATTCCTGCGTCTGGTTCATCTCCAATGCTCCATGTTACGCACGAGTTGGGATCGCAGCAGTGCTTAGGAACATTAGATACAGATCTCATTATTTTCTGCCAGTACACTTTCAATTTGATAAACGAAACTTTGAATGAGGAAGTTACTCTGATATAATTGAGCTTTGTAATGAATTTCGTGAACAAATGATAACTGTGATAAAAAATACCAATCCGATAGTTCAGCACAATTTTGTGTTGTACACGCTACGCTATTTTTGGAGAGTGCAAATACCGGAGTATCAATTTTCAATCTGAACATAACGTCACGACTTTTGTTTTCCTAGTCAGCGGGCTAAAAATATGTCATGTCTCCCACCGGTATATTCTTTTTCGTTTCGCAAGGATATTGACGAAAGCTCTAAAACTGTTCATATCAGATTTGAAATATGACACATCGAGTGTTAGGGTGTTAAATAATCCATGCAGCGATTCGGAGAAACTACCGGTTGTTTTTTTTATTTTATTTTTTCACACTTTTTATTAACGGGAGAGATAAATCCTGACAACGGAGAGGCGAATGGATGTAGAGAGTTTACGGCAGGATTTGCGGAAGCCGCGAGAGAACAGAGAGATGAACACCCGGCGATCAGCATCAGAAACGTTCAGGTGGTACTATATCGCTCTACGGACGAGCGTTGCACGACTGTATGCCTGACGTTATCGAACCGAGGGGGGATAACGTGTTCGCGTCCACATCGAACGGGCATCGCAACCGGAAACTTCTCCACCAGCGTGCTACTCTGGTTCTGGTGTGCGCGGCAACGGATGCGACACGGAGAGAGAGCGAGGGAGAAATGGTGAGAGTCGTCAATGGTCGTCAGGACGAAACTGTGCTTGCAGCAAGCGCACAGCCTCGCATTCATCTTTCGAACGATCGTCCGGCGTTGACGGTAGCGTCCTTCGATCAACGGCCCATTGTACCGGCGAGTCTACCGGATTCGAAACGAGCCGGCGATTACGATCCATTGGAAGTCGACCTGTCGCTATATCGCGCCGTTTTGCTTTCTGTATATCTATGTCTCGAGAGTAGCGAATGTGAAAGGGAATCAACCGTCTACAACAGTCGCAAAATAAAACGATCTTGTCTGCAGTGAATCAGGTAGTCCATCTTTCACAGATACCATCCGACGATTATTGGCGACTTATTTTGCCGGGAAAAGAGGTTGCCATTCTTCAGCTTTGCATACATCAGGTTAAAAATATAAATTCGACGGAATTCGCGGTAATGATTATTCGATTACCATGACAGGAAGAGAACTTGTCGTGCTTTCCTGAAAATGAATAGCTGCCACTTTCTAGCCACCATATTTATCTCTGCGTGTGAGAGTCTTCTGTGAAATGATACCCTAATTACGAAGCTAAATGATTCCATAAGTGAGATACGTCTAATTGCATATCAGGGACTCACTACCCCAAAGATCTTATTTGTTCGGCAATCATATCTGCAGTCGATCAAAGTAAATTAGAGTGAAATCGATCTCACTCATTGGGTTACCATTATTCGCCTATGTTCGTAAAGGTTATATTTCAATCTAATGGGCCCGGGTTTGAAGGTTTTGATATAGTCTCCCCAGAGCGAGAGCAATTTTGGCGGGAAAGGAATGAATGTATCTTTAGATAACCCCCGGTGAGTGAGTAATATGGAAAAACGGGGGGCGGGTTAGTATATAATCGCTTTCGCAGTTACCTTGGCTGCTGCTGGTTCTGCCGGACACGATGAAGTCCCGGGAGAGCTCCAGTAACAGGAACAGCGCAGTTGTATCCTGCCGTGAGCGAGTAGAGAGGTCCATTCGTTTCGCGCGGTGTTCTGCCTTGTGTCTCACCCCGTTCTTGCAATCCAACGAGGAGGACAATAACGTTATCGCAGTTGCCGCTCCCCAGTACCGGTGTACCGCAACTAGAAATCTTGTATCGCCGGACCGCGTTCTCTCTGGCGAAGCGTCCTCAGAGTCATACCCTCGACTACTGTATATGGCAGAGTATACTACTACCGCTCTGTGAAATCCCCTTTCGTGGATTCTCCACGTAGCAGCATTCCCATTATTGGCTTTCCGCGAGAACTCATCCTATTTCACAGGATCCTCTACTACAGTCGCCTATCACCGCGAAGGGTTGCGGTAGGGCTGGGGACACTCAATTCTTTCGAAATGAGAGTGGATTTTTTTGTCCCTCTTATTGTTGTTGTTGCGGCTATTTTATTTGCCTTTAGCTCGCGCACCTCCACAAAATAACTGACTTCGAACAAACGATTTGTATTGCATCGGGTTTCCTATCAGCACTTCGTTAAAACACACAGAGAGGCATTGTCTGGGTCGTTTCTGCGGCGCCATTGCTAATGACAAGACACGATAAACATAAAAACAATTAATCGAAGAGAGAAGAATTACGAGAGTTGCAGGTGTTATTCTTATTAATTTCCTTCGACTTTCTGGATTCATCAAAGCTGAGAATTCATATTTTAAATACGAACTGTGAAGCAGACCTAAAAGGTTCTGGGTCGAGTCGTAATTCGATGAAGGAGACCGGATTAAGAAATTTATTCTAAGATTATGATTATCCAAAGTTTAATGTTGTACCGGGTGATCCGGTATAGTCTGCACTTTGCGAAGTTGCTGATTCAATGCTTTTCATGGCCTGATGAATTGATAATTTCCCTTAATACGTGGCAATTCAAATACGATGACAAACTAAAGCGCATTTCTTTGTGTGCAACGTGCTTGCATTCGAAAGTTATCTGAGTAATTAGTCGTATGACTAGGTCAAAATATGCGCTTAGTTCTTGGTGCTAATTTGCAATTAGCTACCTAACAGGATTTTCAATAATATCGTGTATTTACATCGACGTTTTTCGTTATTGCGGTAATCAATTAATATTCAACATTAGCATTGCTCAATAGTTGTGAGTCGTACCACAACTTCTCTCAGAAAGGAAAACAGGATATAATCGATCATTCAGGTATAACACATCCGAATGTTCGGTACTGACAGCTTATTTTTCAAATACAAGTTGAATAACTGGAGCAAAACGTTTTATTACGAAAGCCAATGCAAAGAAGCGTCTAATTACCGTTCGAACGGAAAAAGGAAAATTATGCAAACTTCCCACTTCCGATATTCCCAGATTCGCAGTTTAATCGAAGTTACGTTCGCATCTGTGAATAGAGACTCTTCATTGGGGTATAGAAATCCCGGGGTAAACAGAGCTGTAAATTTTACACCTTGCCAGACTTATTTTTTTTTTTCGATTAATTGCCGTTTATTTTTCCGCGAGCAGCAGCTAGTGGCTGCCCTACATTCTCAATGAACAGCTGGCTGAAGAGAACGTAGCGCAGTGAGCAAACTTGAGAATCCGATAAAACATACTTTCAGGGGTGGTTCGGAGCTGGCGAGTAATTTGATTTGAGAATCAGTTCTTCTGTGGTTAGATGTTCGCTTTATCGCCGATAATAATAGAGATTAATTGCCACGAATAGTAATTTCGTGCTCGCTGACTTGGATACAGCCATTTGTTGTTCGTGTCACCGGACTTACGAAATAATTCGATTTTTCGAACATTATTATTTACGTACACGAATAAATGAAAATGACAGGCATGAAAGGAACGTATGGAATTTGCTGACGAGTGGATACTACCCCAACTTGGATAACGCGAGTGCCGGCGCCAATGCCAGTGCTAATGCCAGTTGCAATGAGCGTGGGTGTGTGCGAATCTGATTTGATCGTGAGTGTGAGTGTAAGTGTGAGTGTGAGCGTGTGTGTTTGTTTTTATATTTATTTTTGCAAGCACGCGAAAGAGCTGCGGCCGAGACCGCGGACAGGAGCAGGGAGAATCGAATGAATTATATTCCCGTGGGATTTAAAGTCCGTGTGCAATACAAGCAGCTCCTCATCCTGTACGGTTCGCCGGTCACCGGTATTCCCATTGCGTGGCCACCGCACCGTTTCTCTGGGTGTTGCTCCCCTACGTCTGCAGAGGTCGGTCGTGACCTCGTACCTTGCGATTAATTAACTTTGCGGCAGAGTTTGAAAACAAAAATTAGAGAACTCGGATGGCGAGTATGCACTGGCACAGAAGAATACTCTGCTGCACCGCTCTATGGACTAATGTTGCCGTGTTTGAGCAGTCGCACGATCAGAGGTCAAAGGGCTGGTAACGAGCTTTTTCGAACTTGTGTCTTCTTCACTCGCTCGTCGCTCCTTTTTTCTATCCCGTAACCTCCGTTCCCTCACTCACGATCTTTTTCTCTATGGAATTTACCACTGTGCAGTCGACCTTTCGAACTCGATCAACCTTTTGAACTCGACGCCAATCGCTGTTTGCTCTTATTTCCTTTTTCCACGCTACGAGAATCATCCCGCAATCTGTAGAAATAAAAAAAAAAACATGTTCTTTGATCAATAGGAAACCTCCTTTGTCGGAAAGTGGTTATACACGAGTGCAGACAATTTACATATTTTTTAAATTTCAATGCAGCACGTGAAATAGTTATATGGACTTATTTTAAAAATTGCGTGATTAATTAAATCTCGTCAATTGACCCTCGATATTTATTTATGTGTTATTATTAGTATTTCAGCCATTCCATTATTTTCATTTCATGAGCTCATACGTGAATAGGTTATTGTAATAATAATTAATGTCGAAGAGTATGAATCTGAGACTTATACGTGAACAGGTCATTATAATGATAATTAATGTGGAAAAGTATGCGTGAAAATTTACTTGTAAGCTTGAATATATTTCTTACACAAGGGCGTAAAAAATGAGCTTTTTATTTTTCACGCTAATTCTAAGAAAATGATAATGTCAACAGATAAATAGCCTTTTGCTATGAACGAAAAAAAAAAAAAAATGCCGACCACGATGTAACCTCCTGGAATTGATTAGGTGATGTTGAGAAAATATTTTGAAATATGAGAAACGTAATTGCAATTGTCCACTTTGATAATATTTACGGTAAAGCAGTCGACTTATCGACACTCGATGACATAAATATTAACCTATCTTGTTTGTTCTTCCGCTTGTTCCAGGAGAAAATCCAGCGGCAATGCAGCATGGTGGAAGTGCAGCTGCGAGAGCAGCGTTCGTTGTCATCGCGGTATTGTCATCGGTGACGCTACTGAGGTGACCATGAGGCCTCTACCAATTTCCGATCCGAGCAATCGATCGGTGTTAATCCTTCGTTTCCGACGCCTAATCCAGAGTGCATCGTTGTCGTGTCTGCGCGCCACCGGAAGTCACGAATCCGCGTATTCATCACGAGCCCCAGCGCGTGTCACAGATCGTTGTTTTTCTCAGGTCGTGTGATTCTCGCCGGTCCCGTCAATGCCAAGCAAACGTTCTTCAAAATTGACGTGCGCAAATTATCCCATGTTCTCGTTGATCGTACTAGTGCATAGCATGAATAATTTGTACCTGGTCGCGAGAGAGCAGGGCGAATAAAAGTAATTGTGGAAATAATGGTGATAATTGAACGGACGACAAAAATGTATTCGGGTCGCCGCACATGCGGTTAAGCGATGAGAGAACGAAGCAAGAGAAAGAAAGAAAGAAAATAGGTTTATCGAGTCATAAATTAAACTCTACGATTAGATAATAATATTGGTAGGAATTTCGATGGTCCGATGAAATACATCGATGATTACTATATCGTAACGAGAGTATGTCTTGTGAGAGTAAATGATGGTTAAAATGATTATCAGACGATGAACGTGCTATACACAATACACGATCGAACGTATACATATAAAGAGAGGCATGTGATCGAGAGGCACACTTATTTTGAATTTTTCGGCTGTGCAATTTGTAAATATTTATGAGAAATGAAATGATTCGTTGAGGTAAAGGAAGCGACGGTGCGGGAGATGAACTCGAGTACGATTGATTCGTCGATTCAAGACGCTTCGTTACATTTTATGCCTGGTTTTTCGTAGCACGTCAATTCAACTGGAGATTTCACTGGCACATTCTCTGCAACAAGGCGAGCTGCTATTTAATAAATGACCGAAATAGCAGGACGAGCCGAGCCTGCGTTCGGAGAAAATGTGTTCACCTCTCTTCGTTCCCGCGTCATTTTTTTATTTTTGTTTATTATACATTTTTTTTTATTCTCATGGATGAACTCACAGAGGTCATAAACGCCGAGCGCATCGCGGGTGGAGAAAATGTTTTATTTATGAGCGCGTGAACTCGTCGACGTCGACGAACGTCAGTCAGATCTTTCTGCGCGTGAAAAGGTGTGGTGATGCTGCATTTCCACCCTCCCCAGCCCCATGAACGTATCCTACGTGCGCAGGGCATACACGTGTACGCGAATACGCGAGCATGTATGGACAATTTTCCAATTATTATCTGACGGATGACTGGGCAGCTTGTGCCTCAACAGCCGTGGTCGACGTGTCGAAAAAGCTCCACGCGCCTGAAAAACGAGTGATTTAATTCTCCCTACGATCGACGCTCATCAACCACTATTATATCGACGTTAACCGCGCGCTCTCGCCTCCCACTTTCTCTGTTTAACTGGCTTCAGTCGAATGTAAAATTACGAATCGTTTAACAAATAATGCAACGGCGGAGAGGCGGAGACGTATTTTCCAACATATCATCACGATCGTTATTCCCTGAATTCTATAGAAAGTATTATTACTCTCTTGCTACGCAACACTAATGCCAGGTATATTTTCCAATAACAAGCGAGTCCAGTGAAGAGTCCACGCTCCGGATATTCGAATGGTTTTGGATGGGTGGACACAAGCCACATTGTAAATATTCCGGAAAAATCGCGATTTATTCGGTATTGATGATCCGGAAGATAATTTATGTTGTGTTAATCAAAGAAGTTCAATTGAAAGATAAATCAATGATTCAAATATCGAGCAATTACGACCTAATAGAAATTCATGAAGCTAATTAATGCGATTTACTTTATTAAGACAAATTTAATTACCGTTACCACTTATTGCATACAAATTTTTAAGTTTCAATGGTACTCTTCGGTCAATCCACCAAGGGCGCAACATTCTGGTGAACATATGTGACCCACTCGAATCACTATTCCGTGACGGCCAAAAAATCGCTAATTAGTCATTTAATTATTTCTATAATTGTATTTTTCTTAAGGCGTAAGTTGATAATTCATAGAACAGACATATTGATTACCGAATATCAGCTCAGGCCCATTGAGCTGCTATTTCGAATCAAACCGATGGTCCGAACTGCTGGTACCACAAAATTCTTGCGTGGTGCTTTCGGATTATGTTTCCAATCTCGTGAAACGCGATTCCGATGCTTTGATCTATTCAGTAGACACTGCACTGAGAGCTTTGTCGTACGAAGCTGTTGAAGCTTGTATAATTCGTGATTCGTCCAACCGAGGATTACGGAAAAAATTCTTGCGTCAATAAATGTTCTTGGTGGTACATTGAGCCTCTGTAAGCCAGCACATAAATCCGACCCGGTCACGGGACAGCGGAATAATTGATCGGACCATGCGCATGGATCAAGGATAATCGAAGGATACGAGGAACATTACCAAGAAATTAAACAAAGAAAATGCCATACTGAGAATAAAAGATTGTCGCGTATTCGTGTCATTGGCCTTGCTGGCATTGACTTTTCGCAAATGTGTATTGCCTTCGCATCAAAGCCTCCAGGCTTTCGCTTTCGTGATCGTCTGGAATTGGTAAAAACGATAAGCGACAATGCGCTTTCCGGAACAGGCGATTGTACGTACATAACATTCGGAGTATTGAATACAAACGAAGACGACTGCGAAAGCGACGACGAGACGGCGCAGGGGTTCCGGTAAACATCTGCAAGTCTTGCGTTTGCCGAAGCGTCTACAATACGCGCCAGCATATAGCGACTTCTACTCGCTCTACAGGAACGACGTTTGCTTACTGAATTCAATTTTCTGCTTCGTTCGTACCACTCTGAATCCTCCTTTCCTTGTGTTGTGCGTTTTCACCCGGTTACGCCTCCCAGGACATCCCTTCTATCCGTAAGCTCTTCGATCTCGTATTTTGTATCTTCGATTTTGAAGAGTAAACAGCCCAACTCGAGACATCGGCTACTAAAGCATTGTACGATTGATAGAGACGATACTGAGATGTGAAAAGTGTTTGTCGGACCTTTTTTTTTTTAATAAAGTCACTTAATCCCAATAGTTTTGTGAGGGAAGAAATTAATATCGATCGATAGATAGAAATAATGTTTGGTGAAATTAAATGATTACTCAGTTTTGCCGGCAAAGCTCAAAAAAATCGTTGATTGTAGCTGTCAGCTCTCATTTATTATTTTTAATTCATGCTGTGTCATTAATTTTTATCCATTGAATTTTACGATAATTTTTCTCATTTTTTTATGCGTACGAAAAAAGAGATTTCCGAATTATGAATTTTTATTTAGAGATTGCAGAATCCTACCGCTGAGGTCAACAATAGATGTCTATTTTTTTATGTAGATGGGCAATTTTTACTTAAGTCTGGGCTTTCGAATTTAGATATAACTAGTAATCATACTAATGACGTAATCAAACCCAATCGAACATAACCTCATGGACACTAAATTTTTCTTCCCTGGTTACGTTCATCTGCGATCATAAATCCATATGTGTTATATTTTATTCCAATGACCGACCGACGAATCTCCATAATAATTCTCACATCATTATTCATTCAGACTGCGAACAAAAGTTGCCAGACAAATCAATCGATGCTTCCAAAAGCAGGATTAACAATTTGTAATACTGAAAAAAACTTTCTCTCATCTGTTTTTAATTGTAACGCTTAGAATTGAGAAAATTAGGGTGGCTTTTTACAACACACATAATTTTCTTGCCTGTAGAAAATATTGCCACAATTATGGAGTCGGCCAATAATATTTGCTTAATCTCCTTATTACCGAAATAATTTCCTCGTTTGCAGAAGCGTTACTTTCCGGAAACTTCAAATGGCTTATTGTCAAATCATCAATAATCGCATCGACGGATGATGACAATTCTTGATAATTAATAGTAGCCAGGCTAACCATGATTATATCGAGCGACTGGAACTCGGATTTAGCGAAATTGAAAGGCTCGTAGATTCGAAGGAAATGTGTGGTAAGCGATCGGTTGACAGATACATAAATGCCGGCTGAACGCCGACGTAGGTCCTTCGCAGGTCGCGTAGGCCCTCGATTCGAGTCGGTCATCGATCCTGATAAATAATGATAGAGAAAACGGAAATGGGGCGTTGACGAGAGAGAGAGAGAGAGAGAGAGAGAGAGAGAGAGAGAGAGAGAGAGAGAGAGAGAGAGTGCGTACTGCAATGGCGGTAGACTGACCGTAGAAACACCACCGGGGTGCTTTGTTGTGGCAATGACGTACGAGGGCGTCAGGTCGGTACGTCGTCATGCGTAAATCAGCTTCCCATCATACGCCGGCACGACCTATAGGATTATTTAACAAAAGCATTATTGCACCACCAAACAGGTGCAAAATATTTCACGGTAGTTGGAGGTGCGAAACGGTTCGGAAAACCGCAAATTTCTCACTTCCACTGTCTCTCTCGCTCTCTCTTTGTCGTTTCGCTATTTTCCGCTGCGAGCTTTTCCCTGGGAAACGATAAATTTAATTATTATAACACATGCTGTGAGGCGCTTTTGTTGGAAGAGCTCGGTAGCGAGAGAACCACTACCCATCCTATTATACGCACTGCAAATAAACCCCCACTCTCTTTCCGCACTACTACATCCATTCATAATTAATTTAGTACATGCTATTAGCTGGCCGTACCCCTTATCGTTACTTCATTGCACTCACGAGTTCCAACCATTACAAGTACATGCCGATGATGGATCTCTGAAAGACTAGCGCAATTTTGTGCGTTGCGGCTGTGGCCGAGACTCAAGATTGACATACATACCCTCGCATTTGCCTAAGGCTTGCGGAAATTACTGAAAACTTCTGCTGAGTGTAAACGTTTGTAGGCAGTTCTGTGAGTGCAATCAACAATGTGCAAGTCAACAGCGTAGGGCGACTTATGGAATGATAAGGGTCCACTGTATGGATTATGATAAAGGCAGTGGGACAGATTTTGGCCGTGGAAAGTTTGGACATGCATTTCAATTCAAAATGTAGGAATCAAAGTGAAAAATATTTTTTCAAAGGTCTTTTTAAAAAGCCCTTTTTATTCCCCATTCTGTCCTACGTTTTTTCTATGCTTTCAAGCTGTCCTAAAAATTCGGGGTTGATTCAAAGTAAAAGCGTAGAGCCCAAAACAAGAAAAGTGTTGTTATGACAGAATTTTTGGAGGAACTTTGTCTGTTTTTTTTTTATTCGTGTCCTGTGTTTGTAATTCAAATGCACCGCCGAATTTTCCAAGGCTGAACCCTGTACACCACCCTTGAAATATTTTGCACATTGTGGCATTTTGCGAGTCACAAAAAACATTTTCCACTCAGCGGAAATACGAGCCTCCCGGATATAGAGTTGCACGACCTGCAGAGTTGCACGGGCTAAGTTGAGTATGCATCCATTTGAAATCTGCCGAAATGCTGAGGCAGCTCTCGCGTGACGTCAGTCGATGCGGGGTAGGAAAATAAATTACGACTTAATAGTTGTTGTAACGAAGGGCTAACGACTAGATAGTATAATGTTTATTCTACTTCATTGGCATTTCCAAAATGTAACAACGAACATCCGAAATAATATGCCATTCTGACGAATCCAATGTTTCCGGTCACTGTCGACAATAGTAATTTCACAGAGGCTTTTCCAAAGGGAATCAATTACACAATCGTAACGTTGGACAAATTCATATTACATATATATCAATCAATCGTACATTTTCGAAAAGCCCATAAATTAATTAAATGAGAATGTTTGATCCACCATCTGGATTCGTTATTACATCCAACGCGAATTTTTTTTTTTTTTGGGATGGACCTTTTTTTGACTGTCATTTTGCATTTATTTTCCGGTCCCAAAGCCCGTCACATGCTCAATGCTTTGTACATTGCACATGTGTCGAACATGTCAACGAAATCCTCCTCGGTCGTTCTCGATCTAGATATAAGTTTGGTATTGAGCGACACGATGAATCTGTTTTTAAGTAAGAATTGAAAACAAAAAATGGGTGAAAGGGAGCGGAAATATACGAGAAATTTTGGTGTGCGTGCTGGCTAGAGTTATACGAAGGCTGAATTATTTTATTTACGTAGAATGGATACGACCGATTATACAGTTTCGTAATGAGCGCGAGGTTGTCGAGGCGTGAATCGACTACATGTAGGTATGAACGTGATTGTATAAACGAGAAATACAATATACGGGATAAAAAGTGAGTGAGAGGCTTTTGAAACGCCCGACGATTGTTTGTTGAAGGTTATTACACATAGGGGATAAATGTTGAATTTTGATTGCATCTGAATGCGTGTGGAGTATCGAATCGACTGTTAAGGACTCAATTCCGTGTTTAAATCAATAATCCAATCGACGCTAGTCTATAGTTATCATCATCTTCATCGAATCATTATCGAACGACTTGTAACAGTATAGTTCGTCGATTCTTCGCAGTGTCATTCGGTCAAATGTTTGTTGACCGCATAATGGAAAGGGTGATGAAGAATCGACTCAGATATACATCCTCATCAAATAGCAATGTAACGAGCGATTAAACGATAAAAACCAAAACTATAACATAAAATAATTTATTGATACCTAATAACGATCAGTATAAAAGATAAGAAGTATAATATTATACGATAAGTATGCGTATAGAATGATGGCTCCGTGTTGACTGTACGGGCATAAAAACGTTGCGGAGTTGAAGAAGAAAAAAATCATTTTAATGTCGGTATTCGTTGTTCACTATTTGTAACACACACGCAGAAGAGGAGATAAAAATAAAATTCATCGTACGTACTTGATGTCTTGTTTACTCGGAACTTCCCTTCGATCTCCGGTGAACTTTAATTTCTACGACCTGAAAGCTTTTGTCTCACGCCAACGACGATTCTTCTCGTATTTTTCTCTATCATTTCTCCAACCTTCCAATTTTCCTCTACAGCCCTACAATTCCGAAATCGCAACAAGAACTGCCACTACGAAGGGAAGAGGAAAATTGTTTCTGTGCAGTGAAACACACATGGTTACAAAATTCACTGTTATCGCGATGTAGCTTTTTCTGCTATAGTTTCAATGCGGAGGAGTCGTTGCCCGACTAGTTCCTTCGGTATATTTTCACCAACTATTCTCTAGTCTGATACTATTTGTTTTTATTATACTCCCGACTTGGTTATCTTTTTTAATCTCAATAAATTGTTACAATCCACTTGTGGAACTGCGTCTGTTCTAAAATTTCGAGGTTTTATATAATTTCGTGTCTCTTATATTATCGGGAGAGATTATAGAGCTTTTTATTTTTATTCTTGGCGATATCCTCCATTTTATATTGGTCATTTTTCGGCTTGCTAAAAAGGACTGAGTACAAATAATGCATACAATTTTAAAAAATTTCAAGTCTTTATAAACCATTCAATTGATAGACGCGTACGTACGCAGGCAAAATATGAAAATTATTTCGATACTCGTAAAGCAATTAACATTCCACCCTCGTTAATACATAAATGTACATTACAGTTGATAAATATTCAAAAGTTCAAAACAGTTCGAAAATTTGATTCCTTACTTACTTAAATTCATAATTAATACCAAGTAATTTTGTGTATTCCAGAAGCGGCGTAAACTTCGGAAGTTCAAATTTCTACAATATCCAAACCCTGCATTGTCGATTTTCAAAAAATTTCATCTCCGGAAGATTGGAATTAAAATGCTTGAAGATGTATTGGATTGGGGAGGTTATTATTAGTATTCGATGTATCCAAATGATCGGTATGGTAGGAAGATATGATGATGGGCGAGAAAAGCGGTTGCCGGGAAAATCGATGGGTCGGTATGTGACCTCGGGCAATTTAGTGCTCTCATGAAAGATTAACCGAACTATCCATGGTCAAACTAGTTCGGCAAGTTAAATGTATTCGCGCCAAGCTCACCCCCTCCGAAGCACTTCTACGCTCAATTGTCGCCCTCTTCGGGGTGGCAGTCCGATGGACGCATATACGCATACGCATTTATCAGACACACACATTCATATGTATGTATCTAGCAAATATATCGCATATATAGTATATATTTTGAACGTGTGAATCGCTGAACATCAGGATACCTCAATACCCATACACGCACGCATATGCAACGCTATTTGTCGGTCGGTGGAAGCGGCATTGCGTGAACGCACACGTGGAGAACGGACAACTGGGGCAACTCGTCAGGCCGTCAGTTATTCACGAGTACCTATATGTATGGTATACACCGGTGAATAGGTGGTGGAGAGTTTGTGGACAACACGCACATTCGCTATATGCCCTCCACTTCCCCCTGATTCTGCTGGCGCTGCATATATCGTCAAGCCGAGGGTCAACACGTCGACACAGACCGTCCATTACTTCATCAAACTCTGGTCATTGCTGACAGATCCGTGGACCGCCAATCTGCCAACAACGCCGACGCACTTGACCCGTGTAAACGGCCACGGATCCTTTGACAATCTCGAATCTCGCGGTCTGACATATTTATCCACAAGAATACAGCAACATTTGCAACAGCAATGTAATTTGTTTTATTACTCTCCTTTCGTGTGAATGAAGATTTTTTTTTTTGTGGAAAACACCAAGAGAATTATATAATTGGATAAAATACATTTTTTAGTATACCCTTCTGTTGAATGGTTTATGTATGTTATTTCTAGTTTTGTTGAATGAAATAAAAATTTTATTGACTCGATGGAATCATTTAATGTTTTTGACTAAAATTGTAGTAATTCGATTAAACTATCCTATGAAAAGTTGAACGGACATACTTATTTATATTACATCAGCAAACCTGCCGACTAATTTTTTCGATTCGATAAATCAATATTTATTGCAATTTTTATTACAGTGAATAGGTTCTTTGGACTCAAATAATTCAACTATTTTTTAAATATAATTGGCTTAAAACAATTTATCGTTGGTTTAACCGTAAGCGTAGTAGCTTAAAATACCGAATAACTTGAGCCACTTTAATTATACATAAAATAAATGATTTTTATTAATTTTCATTTCTCTCAGTGTATTAATGCAAAATGAAAAGTGCGTCATAATTCCGGAAGGTGGCCTAAAAAAAGCATCATGTATTTGTAAAAATGGCCACCATTGAAATGATATTTGGTAATAAATTCGTCGAAAGTAGGGCTTAAAATCGTGAAAATTTATTTTCATCATTTCCACATTGCTGCCTCATCGTTTCCAACTTTCCTTTACGAGTGAGCGATGTGTTTTTGGATATGCAAAGTAACGGTTCATTGATAATTATTATTTGAACCGACGACGGATAGGGACCTAAGTAAATCACTATAGTTTGCGAAGTACTCGAAAGTTTGCAGAAGCCATTGCCAACGTCAACAATCTCGTAGCAACGTCCTTATAGTTACGTCACATGGAGAATCGTTGAGCCGCAACGGAAGTTGGTATGTGATATATAGTCGAAACGGTAATTAGCGTCGGCGAGGTAGTTTCGTGATAAGAGCTGACTTGACGTCTACTCGTCGCCACCCAGCTGCCTGGTCGTGCTGGCACTTCGGCACGCTGGCTTTTCAGCCTTCATACAGCCCCCACTGTGCATAAGCGAAAAGAGAAGGGAGCCATCCGGTCGACAATCTGGGTATGGATAAGGGTATGGAGCGAGCTAGGGGTTCGGGGGATGGCTCTGGAGGATGGAGGGGACAACCTAATTAGGTATGACTCCGTTGATCTACTCTCCGACCGATGGTGCACTCGCAAAGTCAGTTCCCCGAGACGAGGGCGGTCGCTCGTCGAACAAGTGCCGCATTGTGTAAAGGGTGCGTTACGGTGAAATATATTCTACAGGTAAACGAGACGCTTTCCTCCTTCACTGCTTTTTACGCAGTCTTAGCCTTTTTGAATAGCTCTTAGCGCTCTTCATGTAAGGGTCACCACAACTACTTAGCAAACACAGATGAACCGTCAATGTGCTTACCTCGCAAAAAGATGCTCTTGATTGTGAAAAATTTGGCTTACAATAAGCAGTTAAGTATCATTTTTTTATTTCGCGCCATAGGGCAAACGTGACGAATGATAGGCAACTAAAAATGGTTGGTTGTGTGTTCCTCTTCCACAGGTGAAACTCACGATGGTGACACAAATACATCCGGCACTGAAATAATTTTGAGTATCTTCCTGGTACCATGGACCATCATCCCAATCGATAAACCAATCGATGATCCCGAAAAAAAAATTCAATCAATATCAAAGCTCTTCGAAACGCAGTCTAAGAAACTTTATTTTTAAAAAACTACGGAAAATGCTCAAAGTCAAGCTACAGTTCAGGTTTGAAGCTTCAGGATATTTCATATACGGCGTTGCGGAATAGCAGTATCATTGATAACAGCCTCAGTGGAGGACCGTTGGTTGGCATGGCTAGAGTCAACGAGAGCAAGTGAGCAAATCAGTAGCCATACGTACATGTGTGTATATATATGTGTGTGTGTGTGTATGTACACTCGAAACCTTGGCACATCGGAATACAGTCCGATTTAATAGCGGGGCTTTAATCGGCCCGAGTACACGCGCGAAATAGCGTCTGGCACACGCGAATAGCGCGAGCGTGCTCGAGGACCTACGCGGTCTGCGGGATTAATTATTTAAACCCCCTTAGGCTAACGCCGAACTAATGGACACAGAACCGCAATGCCACACCACGGCATAGATAATTCGGCATGCAGTTCCGTGGTCGCTTGCTCGAGAGTCCGGTTCGCGCGATTGGTTGCTGTAACGTGTTGTATCAGCCTCGGACGGCTTCTAATACAACGCAACATGGCCCCCGTTACGATATCCTTCGGGAGTGGGTATAACGGGTATATCCGGAAAGCTTGGCATAACTGAATTGTGCTATCCCTAAACGCTGCGGTTTCTATAACTCATATTAGGTACGATCACATGATTCCATTAAAAATGATATTTAAAAATCCAACAAAAAGTTCGTTTTTTTAAATCTACGGATGATACCTTTATTTTGAAAAATTTTCAGGGATCAAAGTAGGTGAAATGTAAATCTTTCGAACTTGTCATAGCTTTCAGACGAAACTTATGAAAAAATTTTAGTGTTCGACGATTTATTTTATCTGTCGAACAATGTATTCCGGTATGAGCGTAAAAAATGTATTTCGGATATTTCTGACAAGTCTGTGGTTTTAAATATGGAAATAAATGTTTCTTTATTAAAAACTCACTAAATAGGGAGCTACAGTAAATCCAATTTGCGATGAAGCTCTGTATTGTTTGAATTATCTGAACCGCGTATTAAATCCATACAGTAATTTGTGTTTTTTCTATTGCATGAAATTACAATGTCTGTTTTATTTGAGCTTATCGCGTAGCGGTGAATTATCAAGGAGATACCGAGTTTCTACGAATAATTAATACTGTGCTTATGTGTTCTGGTTTAAATGAGAAAAATTATGCATTTATTTTTGTTATGACGGCCTGATTAATTAGTGAAATTGCGCAAACATTACTACATCGTTTCACTATGGACTTTTCCATCAAATGCTTTCCATAATTTTCCGTTCAGATCTTCCAGCTTTACGATTGAGTTAATGTTATTTCCGTAATCTGTGATGAGAAGGGACCGAGATTTTCGCCAAATCCGTATAATGAGACTGGATGAGCGAAAGAGATAGAGAGAGAGAGAGAGTTCCGAAATCTCTTGCACCTTGGAAGATTTGTCGAGCTCGAGGGTGGATTATGTGCCTCCTTCTCTTACGGCAGTATAACGAGGCCAAGCAGAATCCCCGCGAATATCGATTTTCATGGATGATATTCGTGCTCTCTTTCTCTCTAAGATCATTCTCAAGTCGCATTGTCAGTCGCGTGCCACTCGGTCGAGCGATCCAACGTCACGTGGAGCACGCTCAGTCTCTGATGAGATTCCCGTGAGGATCGCGAGGGCAAAATGTTTGTCGACAATGAGAATCCTTAATAAAAGAAGATCCTTATAGAGGCGGAGAAGAACTCACCCGCCCTGTCGGCTCACAGCCTGTCGAGCTAAGAATTCGCGAATTACTTCCCGGAGAGGTGAAGCATAGAAAAATAAAAAGAAACGAAAGATGAAAAGAAATCGGTAGAATAGCTTGCAATAAGGAAAACGATTTACGTCTAGAGCCAGACTATTGCAGTGTATTACCAGTCCGATTCGATTTTAAGAAGACATGGTAGAAAAACCAATTATCAAAGTCCTGTTAAATTCAATAGCTGAGACAAAGATGCGTTGATTCATAAAACAAATGTTTTTTTTTTTTAATTAAATGTACCTTGAAATTGATACAGCAAAATTAAAACACATGCATGGTTCTGTTACATCTTTCCTCCTAATAAAGGACATTCTCTTTTGCATGTAAATCGTTTCTCAAAATTTACACTATCGCACTGACCAGTTCTTCATAAGTGCATGTGCTTGGCATACGAATTTCCTGAAATCGACTGAATGCTTCTGACTTTACGTTTTACATTTTTCCTTATCAGTTTTTTAATGCCAATGATCCAAGGAACCTAATTCTTAACTCAGTTATTCAAATTCATTGTGAACAACGATACGAAATAGAATTTTGCACATTGCTTTAAATTATTCACTACATTCTCGAAGACTTCCTCAATAACGAAACATTATGCAAGTCTCGAAAGTGCATAATTTCTTCAGTGAAAATATATTGAACTGCGCTTTAATTGGTAAAGATATTATCACGATACGTGTATACCTTCTTAGGTAACCGAACTGTCCTAATCGTTATCTCAAAGGTCGTCGCTTAATACTCTTGAGACCCGGCCCTTTGTCCCTGCGCGGAAACGTTTCCGGAAGCTGTAAAATGACTGCTACCAGCAATATATCCCGCAGGTCGTTCCTTCTGCTATACTTCGCGAGCTCGGATAAGCGCGCTTATGAATAATATGCTCGATAAGTGTCATAACAATTCTTATTACTCATTTGCATAATCGGGGCATTCAGCCCGAACGTGTAGCTCGAGTCCCCGAAACTCATCGAGCGAAAGCAGAAAAGGACTACGGCGCAGTTGTCGTCGTAGACGAAAGATATTCAGGATGTTTTTGTCGCTCGTAGCAGTCGAATTCGTTGTCGTCGCTCACGCCAAGTGAGGGCGCAGTCGCCGCCAGGCTGTCGCCATTAGTGTCCCGTGTACCTACGAATCCGGTGCTCGAGTGTGGCAATGAACTCGTGGAATATTATGGAGCTTTTCCGGAGGATGTGTGAGGGTTGGTTTAGAACTTGATCCCCTGGCGAGACTATTGCTAGTCCTCACATACTAGTAAAGTACGTGATGTCCCTTTGAAGGAATCCGTTTGTGTATGAAAGCGCGTATTGATATGATTGCATGTGTCATGAATGCTTCGTGAATGCACGAAGCGTTTGAAGCTCAATGCTGGCCTTTCGAAATAGCCCAGACTGCGTTCGAAGGATCAGTGACAAAGGAGAATGTCTGCAAGATTAATTCCCTTCATAAGGATGCCTAATGATGTTCTTTGAAAATTTACGAATTACAACTACGAATTATAATTTACGAATTACGAAATAACAGAAGCCGCCACGTGCGGCGTGTGCTTCTTCAGTTGTCCATCATGTGCGAAGGCATTCCAGGAAAAGCCTCTTAAATTCGAGGCTTAATCTTAATCGATCGATCACTGTAACACCCACAAAACCACCAAGAGTTTCCGAAGGTCTGCTGGCTTGGAATTTGCTGTCTCCCTTTCACCTTCATTCTGGACTTTCTCTTTCTGCCTTCACTTTTATCTCGATTGTTGGTTCCTTTTCCGAAACCACCCCCCCCCCCCCCCTCCCCCCACTGAATTACAGCACTGTTAACTTCATTCTGGATTTTCTCGTTTTGCTTCCACCTTAACATTCACCTCTATTTTTGGTTTCTTTTCTGAAACCTCGTCTTACTATCGAATTATAGCCTCAGTGCCTTTTCACGAAGCAGGCGACGCCTCGCTTTGTTGGCGAGCACTGCTTCCAGAATCGTTTAAATTTTCGAGTTGGTTTCAAAGTGACGGCCATTTCCGTTCGCCGCAGCGGAGGTTATAGAGTTTTGTTTGGAGAACGTCTGAAGGTCTGAGGTTCGGGACTTGATTTTCCGTAGAAGTCATCATAACTTATTGAATAAAAAATATGTATCCCTCAGAAATACTTCGTAATATCGGTTTGCGTGTGAATGCACGTACCGATGAACGTGTGTCTCATAAATCCTTTAAACATAACCCAAACCATAATACAAAGGTTCTGAGCCGTAAAAAAAAAAAAAATCATTTACAAAATTAGTTCCCATCATAAGCATCCCCTGTAACGTTATGTCGTTTCCAAACTACCCTTCTTTCTCATGGAAAAGAGCGCGTGTGGTGTGTGCTTCCCTAGCAGCCCATCATTCGCAAACCCATTCACGGAAGCCTCATAAACTCGACGTTTAATCTTAATCGATCTGCCATCGTGCCACCCACAAAACCACCGGGAGTTTCCGAAGGTCCTCCAGCGTAGAATTTGCTTTCCTCCTTTCACCTTCATTCTGGTTTTTCTCCTTTTGCCTCCCTCTTAACTTTCACCTCTATTTTTGGTTCCTTCTTCGAATCCTCGCACCACCATCGAATTATAGCCCTTGCCCTTTCGCGAGGCAACCAAAGACTCGCTTTGCTGCCAGGCACCATTTCCCATTTCGGTTAAATTTTCGAGTTAGTTTTAAGGTGACGGTCGTTTCCGTTCGCCGAAGCAGCAGGAAAACCCACCGTCGTCTTAACCGACGAACCGCACTCTCACTGTACCGCCACCTCCCGTTACTCCGCGCCTTATCTTAATAGCCAAAACCGGCGGGCCGCAACGGCAATCGAAAGTTTAGTTATTATCATAGCTGTGAGGCGCGTTGTCGCACCACCGAAAATCTTCCTTCCTTCTCGAATTCTCGCGATGTTCCCACTACTGCTGCTGCTGCTCTGTGCAAAATCCCCGGAAAATATAAGCTCGAGATAGGGAAAAGAAAATTGGCATAACCTCGCGGCGGAAGCTCCCCAACCCCGCACCCCAAAAGTTTACAAAGCTTCCATTAATTTCCGACATAAAGATACGCCATCTGCCCCACCGATCAGTCAAAAAATGATTAGCTTTCATTTATATTAAAATTCGGATCAACACGTTTTGTGACATTAACGAAAAATTCATTAATGAATTTCCGAAAAAATAAAATTTAACCGTAAACATTTTTTTTTACTGTTGCCAAGAATATTAATTTTTAATGATGATGAACTTTATAATTCTTTCTTGTTGTGTCAGTTCATTCAAAACTTCCAGAGGGTAGAAAGCTGAGAAAGATGGTTCAAAATGGCCCAGTTGAGAAATAAAATATTTACATAGCTGAATCAACAGTCAAAGTCACCAACCTTTGTGCGCTTGGAGACGTTCAAAGAGGTTATTTCTATTTAGTATAAACTAAGTTGAAAGCTTCATGTAAATACACCGGTGAATTGTAACAGTGTGAATATAGTAGCCGTCTACGTCGGTCACGCAATACGCTCCGTTAAACTGAAGGAAAACAGGAAACCTCTCTGTCATGGAAGGTAAAGTCAGAGAGGGCGGGAACAAATGGGGTTGGATCGAGAAGCCAGGCTGCACCCTTAAACGCGGTAATTGAATGTTCCTCTGTTACTGCATGGGGGCGGTCTGCTTCTCTGTATACCGCTGCACCATCAACGCCACCTCATTAAGGGCAACTCATTAGGACGGATATAGAGGTCGAATTCATACTCGTTTCGCGTAGCCAAGTTCCATCTTCTAGTTGTCGTCATTATGAAGAGAACAAACCCTATGCAGCTTGTGTCTCGACTATGCATCCTCGCGAATCTTTATAACCAAAGACGTCGTAGAAACTTTAGTGCATTGTTGTAGTTGAAGAGTCAAAGGAAGTCGAGGAGTGATATTAAATTTTTTATATCAGTTATTGAGCGCGCTATTCATGAAACTACTTATAGGGCTTTTCAAACTTGATGAATAAGGTACTGTAATATTAGTATTCGAAAAGAACCAATGAGAATTGGTTATCATTCAGAATTGTTTATTTGTACCATGAAAATTGATTGGTACCAATCGTTGCAATAGATATAATAAATTCGCTTTTTATTCCGGGAAGTGATGTCCGAAACGAGAAATACTCAAGAGGCTTTTTATTCGACGTGCTGAACTTAAAAAATACTTCACTTTAGGCAAAAATACGATAGGAATAGGAATGAGAATTGAGAATGTACTAGCAATAGAAATCGGAACTCTAATTTTTAATAATACTTCACAAGTCCTTACCAGAATTTTCAGGATTCAATTATTGTTTTCCCGGCAGGGCAAACTTTTATTATTACGAAGGCAGCTCTGAAGCAGTGGGATATCGAGCCAGGCGATATTTCAACTTCACGACTTCACGATTTTAGTTTTCATTCCTTTTTTATTACATGTATGCAACGATCCACTTCATGCCATTGAAATAGCGATTAAGAGAATAGTTCCTGCGCAGCATTCAGCGCTCTGTTCACAGTATACCCTATACCGATAGCCTTTGTCTTCCGGGAAACAATCGAAAAGCGATGCGTAAGTGAGAATTTTGTAGCCGGGTAAAAAAGAAGAGCGAAAATCGAAGCGGGCAGCGAAGTTGCCTCTGCCAGTCTGGTTACATTCCGCAAACCTCGGAATACGGAAAATTTTGGGAACGCGAGGTTGAAGCTATTTGGGGTGAAGAATATGTAGATTCCGATTTCGCGAACGTTCACGCACGCTTCCCAAATGGTTAGAAAATTCAATGTGAACAACGAGGTTGGTCGTCATTACGGAAAATATGACTTGGATCGAATCGGTAATTGGACAGCTCAGTTAATTTTTCGGATCGCCAACCTCATTAAGAATAATCTATGCGCGTAGCAATTAGAGAATAAAACTTTCATATCTTTCAGGTTTCTTTGATGACTCGCCCTCTGGACCGTTTGATCCATATCCAAAACTAACGCCCGCGGGTAGAAATGGTTTCAAAGGGAGACAACTGTTGGCCGGTCCACCCAATGATTCCTTCGAGAAATTTAAGAGGATTTTCAATGGCGAAGTCCTACAGGCGCCCGAAGCGAAAAAGAGGGTCGACGCCCGTGGCCGTGGTCGACAAATGCTCCCTCCTTCACCGGCAAAATGGCACTCGACACCGAACGATTGGTTCGGCTGTATAGGAAAACCGCCGGTTTATTTCAGCCCTGAGGTCAGAGGGTCCGACGATACCAAGAGGAAAAAAAAGAACGAACTTCTGACCCCGGCGAATTTTAAAATAAAACCGAATCCTCTTGGCGGACCAGGTTATGTTAACATATGCATCAATCCCTATCCGAAACATTCCTCGGAGCCTTATGATGCTGAAGACAAGAAGAATAAAAAGGGTATTAATCAAAGAGACTGAAGACTTCCGGAAAGTGAATTCGGGAAAGCATTTAATTCCAAAGTACAGCGAAATTTAATTAATTCCTTTGCTTAAGTAGGCAAGGAATCTGGCGGTTCAATAGCTCGCAAGTTTCTCACAACGAGTGCGCCACTTGATTATTTTCCTCCGAATCCCTACCACGATCGAAAACCCGGTCCCACATACGTGAGTCCAGAGGATGACAAATCGAGGACTGCCGCTGGAGTCATAAAGCCTCGCTTCTACGTCCCATTCCCAAAAGATCCTGGAGGTCATCACGCCGGTTGTTTCAGCCAATTTCCAGGGTTTCTCAATGATCCTTACCAAGACAAGATCAAGGATAAAAAAATGACAGGCCCAAAATTCCTGGCTGGTGGACCAAATGCTCGATCGAAATACACCAACAGTGCAATTAACCAAGTGACCGGTGTTTCTTGTAATGCCAAAAACTATCGTGTATATCGTGAACGCGTTTATCCTTTACCACATTGATCTGCGATTTTTTGTCATTTACAAGGCACCACAAATGGTAACGAATAAACAGTGAAAAAGAAGCCAGAGGTTGCGGTGGATTTTCCTTTTAAAAAAAAACTATAAAAATGCTATTCTATTTTGTAATAACTAGAAATACACCGGAGCGTCCATGCATGAAAATATCAGCGAGGGTTGCTTGAAGAGCTTTGGAATACCCGGCTTCCAGGTCCTGAATTGTTCATGCGCATGGATTTAGCCTCTGGCTGACAGAATGGTAAACTACTGGCTGGACAACCAGTGGGCTAACGATAACATGGGTTTTATACGTTTCGTCTATACGAGTTGATTTTTTGAAATTCATTTCGGGGAATTTGGCTAGACCAACAATTTTCCAGAAAATACGATTATTAAAAAAAACATGTTTTTCAAGTCCATCGTCCACGGACTGAACATAACAAATTTATATCAATCACTGCAACATCATCGTTGAAGTACAAGCGACGAGAAAAATATATGAAACAATAACTGGCGAAGCGTAATTTCAATAACGGGACAAAAATATTTTTAAAACATCGCCAATTCATTCAAGGACTAAGTTTTCGTTATTCATATGAAGTGGATTATTCAACAAATGTAAAACAAAATGTACTGTTTATTTTCAAGAACCCGCGAGAATCATAACAAAACATAGAACGTCCATATTTGTTTTTGGATGTAAAAAAGATGCTTATCATCCGTTAAATTTTCGAAATAGTTCTCTCGGTTTTTAGACGAAAATTGCACGACTTTGTAATTGTGTCGGATTATGCGGATGGAATTATTGTGGTATGCTTGCAGTACCGCAAATGTAATTGGATTTTTTTTTTTTTTTTTTCACCGAATACTGGTGTATACAAAGGAAGACAGATTGTGGATGTGGAATTTCGACATATTACGAGTATTATCCTGGCAGATGCACTGCGCTGGAGTATTTCCCCTGTTATTTCGAGCAATGCTACACTGTGCTCAGCGGTGAGTTAGTGCCATCATGTCTTGGCTTAATACCTGCACATCAAAATTCCCCTTTAGTGCAGTTTGTGCATAGAGAGAGAGAGAGAGGGACAGAGAGAGAGAGAGAGAGGGACAGAGAGAGAGAGAGAGAGAGAAAGTGGGGAAAGAATATGATCCGAACGTTGTGGTCCTTCTGGATTAAACGAAGTTCAAAATTCCAAACTACTAAAGCAAACTGGTAATCAAATTCCAACGTGGCCGGCAAATTCTCTTTGAAATGCGACAAAGTGCATGCATTATGAGCTACCCACGAATGCTTCGTACAATGCAGTTAATATCTGTGGGCAGCACACCCGAAATAATAATTCATGACGTCACGAAGTTTCCGAAATAGATCACAAATGTAACTAGTCCCTGGGTAATACGAGTTTTCTGATGCTAAACAGATTCCTGATTTAATTAGAACGCAAGTATTATTATTACGGCTACGCCCAGAAATCCACCAAGGGAAATTGGTTCATATGTTCACAATTCACGGTGCACGTATATGACCAACGAATTCCCTTGCTCTGTGGTCTCGACGAACTTGGAATTTGTGAGAGACTACGGCATCGACAGATTAACTGCCGTTAATCGTATAAAATATATGCAGAAACTACGACGGATATTTTGGAAATGTGTGGTTGATTGAAGGTTTCAAGGTATGGAGGCTATGTTACAAAGTAATATAAATACTCGTCGGAAAAAATCAGTCATACTCTTCTTGTTAGCTCCATTTTGGTATATTTTAACTCCCATTGGTATTGATATTTCGATTTACCAAAAAGGTCTTCATTCGGAATCTCTTTCTAAAATACGATCAAGTGATATAATTATTGTCAAATATGAAATTATACTTATTTAGGACCTCAATGAAATGAAAACAATATCGTAAAAACGATATGGCTATCAGCAGATGAATATATTTTTCGAATGCAAGATTTTTATTATTATTTTTTTCTCTCTCAATGTAAGTACCGGTCGTGTTAAAAAAATCGCTTCGTTTCCATCAACTTTTTTTTCGCAAGTCAATTTTTCGGATTGAAGTACTTTCTTTGAGATGTATCTTCAGATCAACCTCTTTACTAAAAAACATTTTTTCGAATGAAGCGATTTTATATAAAGCTCTGGATGAATGTCTTTAAGGAGATAATACAGCGAAGCCTGATGGGAATAGGATTCAGAGCGGCGCGTGGTGCGAGTAGGTATTGAGCGAGCGAGAGGCCCGCAGTGGATATCCAGATGCGTGTCAAGAAAAAAGCTCGAAAGTTCCGTTTAACTCGTGCTATCTTAAAAATTACTGGGTACATTTCTTCGAGTGCAAATCTTCTCACAAAATTTTGCAGCATCAGTTTATAAGACGTAAAGTGGTGGCTATTGAATATTAGCAATGACAAATAGCTTTAATTGTTTAAATGTTATTAATTTATATCTCAGTAACCAAGTGAGTAAGCATTTTTATATAAATACTAATGAAATTATAATGTTTTTCTCGATAACCTGATAACTTTTTTTTTTTTTTTCAAAATTGTCTACTTGTGTGCCATCCTTAAGAGCTTTCGATTCAAGACTGTTCCCCATCGCGACATATTCTTTGGAACAAGAACTTGAAACTTTTGAAAAAAAATTCTTAGGTACATCATTTAAAGTTTGAGGTCGAAATTCTTCCGCCGCTTTTGTCGCGACCTTCTTGCCTGCGCAGTTAAAGGGAGAGTTTTCGACATCGCTGATGGAATGCGAGGACAGGGAGCTGTGAGAGTCCCAGAAGACTTCTGAGGTAGCGGCGGAAACAGAAGTGGAACGATGCTGCGAGATTTATTCCAAGGCTGAAGCAGCCATTACTTGGTGGCATGTCGTTGCGACGGTATTAAACATTCCCAGCATCGTAGCATACTGCCACGAAAGGAGTACCAGGAGCTGCGGGTTCGTACAACACTTGACAAATACAGTCTAGAGCTTTCTCTGATCCGAAGGAACGTCTTTGGCTCAACCGCACTACGAAGCGCAAGCTTTGCCATGCTAGAATTTCAAGTAAGGGATTGATTAGTCCTGACACATATTGCATCATTTTGTATGCCGAGACTAGATGAATTTTTAATGAACAAAGTAAGAAAATTATGCAGTTCCTACCAATACATAGAATTTTTTCATTATAAAATACACACATTTATCAAAATCCCACATGGAAGTACACTCAGTGGTTTCAAGCTCCAATAAAATTGAGCTACCATTTTTCAAAAATACGATTCAAGTATCTTTCGGCTTGAAAAGAGGCAGAGAACCCTTCTGAGTCATTAGATACTGCTTATCTTTTTATTTCGACTCACGTTATTCCACATGATAGAGAAAATCAATAACGGTACCGTTTACCGTGTGTCGATAGATTATTATCGAAGGTCATTCAAGTGGCGGCAGTTTGAGGAAGACAGGATCAAAGGTCGGAGGCACGTGACTTTGAAACGATCACGATTATTGCCTCTCTCGTACGTTTCTACCACATAAAAGCGAAGAAGTGGATCTGGATTATGGCGTGTAGAAGAAAGAGCACGTTTGTAATAACTCAGCTCTCGTTCACTTGCTTCAAAGGAAAAGCTTTAAGACTTTACATCCGTTTCCCCGAGTATCTTCATCTGCTTATTAAAGCTCGCTGGGAATACAAGCTCTGTGAATCTCCAGCCTAAGTTAAGCTATATACATATATGCTGCGCTCAGCGTAGCCTCGGATAGCTTAAGGATTCTAACCGCCGCATTCATACAGCATTAACTGAATACCTATTCATCTTAAGGTGAGCGATCCGGAATCTTGTATTGTTATCATCGCAGCATCGTACACGACGTCCAGTATTCCCTTGAGAATTAATTAACGGCATATTGTAATTGTAATTTTACTGCAAACGATATAAATGGAATGTATATCAAAGCTTTCCCATTACATTATTCTTCCTCTTTTCACGAGCCACGTATTTGAGCTCGAGAGTGAATTCCCGCGGTGGTTTTGTGTGTGTAATGCGTCTTGAAAACGCTCTCTCCGATTGAAAGCCTTCCTTGGAATGAGAGCTTGCGGTATTATATCCTCAGTGATTCTCCACACTGCGGGTCTTACGCGTAACATTGGGCTCGTTTCTCTCTTATAGATGGCTCTTCAGCTGCTGCTGAGACCAGCGTGAATTGAAAAAAAGAGAGAGAGAAATAAAAGAAAGAAAACTAAGAAACAAAAAGACCGAAGAACGAAAATAAAGAAAGTAAGCGGAGAATGAAAAGGATATGGAAGGGAAAAAAGCGATGGTGGTAGGAAAGAAGGCGACGGAGGGGCAAGGAGAAAGGAAGGGAGAGCGGGAGAAGGAAACGGAAAGAGAGAAAGAACGAGGATGGGGTTATTTGAGCAGCGAAAGAAAAGGCGCGCGTCGGTCGTCGGGATTTATCCACAGCTTGGAGCTTCTGGTGCTAGTGAGCTTTCAGCCCGCGAGATCCGCCCTCCGCTCAGTGTAAAGCTTTGGTGTGCGAACGCCTCCGCTCCTTCAGCTCAGCTTCAACAAATGTTAGGAATATACATGTATAGTACAGACCTCACGGGGCGTGCTCGCCTGAAGGGCTAAAACGGGCACGCGCCCCTTTCTCTCTCGCTCTCTCTCGCTCTTAAGAATAGTCTGAATGGGATCGCTGCACTCCGGAGAATATCGAATGCCGGAGCTAGTGGATATGTCTCGGATGTTGGTGCCGACTCTCTAGTGTGGATCTTCCTGAACGAATGTGGAAGGCATTACAGCCACCTCGCCTCGCCATGAACCCTATCTTATTAAAAGCTCCAAGAGCCAGCGCCGCTGCAAACAACGCTGGAAAAAATTCTCACAGCCCTACACTTTTAACGTAACCTTTTCGGTTACGCTTAAAGGAAAGTTCGTAGACGTTCTTTGCATTATTGGCAACAGACATGGGAAAATCAAATCGGGATCACTAAAGTTGAAAAATTATGAGGTGGCGTATATCGATTGCTAATGACAGTAAAATCTGCAAGAACATACTCGTTATGAAATGAATTTAGTTTGCGGGACAACAGGGAGTCAACATGTTGTCGTATTTATTCGCTACTTACTAAACCTGCATTGATAAAACTTCTAAATAGTATCGTTGCCTTCGTTATTTTATGTACAACACGTAACGCGGGATAATATCGTTAAAATATCACATCAAAATGTCAAGTGTCTTATATTACATGTTGAAATAACACAGAAATTAACACTGCGTCAAAATATCGCTTTATTATACCCCTTAGACACTCTTGGTTTTGCAGGGTCCTTTTAAGAGACCTTGAAAAGCCCCTCCCTGGGCCCGAATTTTCCAAGTCCTCTTGTGAGTCCCCGTCACAAGAAATCGTTGAATAAATTCAGCTTGGATTAGGTAATATTTAGGAAGGCGTATATGCAAACGCTCGAGGGCTCCCAGAAAGCATTGCTCGGGGATGAATCTCAGTTCTGTTGTCGGGTGGGATTATGCAGCTATCTCGGATCCCTTGAGACGCCACGTGAATACACCTTCCTAAATATTACCTTAGAACGTTTCATAGAGGAATCCAGAGTAATCCAGCTGAAGGTTTGGGCGGGGGGAGGGGCACAAACTAATAAGCAATAAAATAAGTTATGTATTTGCGAGCACATATTGTTTATGATCGGAAAAACAAAAATCTCTAAATATAAATTATCATTTCTCATAGAAACTTATACGTATTCAGAGTGATCGGTCTAAGACGCATTTTCGTATATACATATTATCGAAACTATTGCTATTGACTTTCAAACACGCACGTGCCAATATCGCCCGAAGGATGCGGTGAGAATTCCGCGAATGTCGTATCGAGCGTTCCACGTTACGTTCTTACACTGTACGCAGACTCCAAAATGGAACGGTAATTGTCTTTCGTGTACACTGCCTATTGTGTTGTTCACTGTAATGAGAAGCAGTTTAATTACCATCAGCTTTGTCTCAATATCCTCATACATTAAGTTTAAAAAAAAATGGAACGTGGCGTTAATGCGACTTTAGAATGAATTTATAATGACTAGACTTTAGAAAGAATCAAAAAAATCTTCCTGGTTGACATAGCAATTGACTTTCGTTCGAAAGATTAGTTGAACAAAGTACGATATCAGCTGTTTCATATATTCTCTAAGGGGTTCAGTGAAAACACGAGTCTTGTAACGCATTCGGTGTTACAAGTTGGGAAGAACCCTCGAAGCTCAAATCCTAATGGCGTCATTTGACATTCAACATCCGATGGGGCTCCGAGTCTACAACACAAACAGCCAGGGTTTGGGGCTTCCGTCAAGGCTCACATCCGGTGATCTCGGGTCCCTGGAAAAATCCAACGCAAATTGCACGGCAGGCATGCTGATCAGAGATACACTCAAGAGATCGGGCCAAATCTGCCGTGACAAGTCGTGAACTGACTCGAGACAATTAAATAAAACTAAGCAAATGGAATATTTTTTTACCCTCAAAATAATAAGAAAAATAATGATAAGATCGTTTACTCGATAACACTTTCTGTAGCTGTAACGTAAAAATATAAGACACACCTTTAGGAATTTCCAGACGTCTTCATTCACGCGCACGGTAGGATTCGTTTCTTTTTTTTCATGACGGGCAAAAGAGCGAAAAAGAAATTCGCGAATGGTAGAAAGATATGGTCCGTTCATGCATAGCTCTATAAATCACGCCGAGGATACTCGGGCGTTATGTTTTCTCGCGGCAGAAGTAAAAGCAAAAGCAAAGAAAAAAAAAAAAAGAAAAAAACGATAGCCCACGGCGTGCCCTGCTTTACGGGTTCTGGACGGGATGCTGGATAGGTGCGACAGCATGATCGTCCGCCCACATCAGCTCGAGCTTTCTCCACTTCTATGTCCTTTTTCCTCCATTCTTTCACGGGTCACGCACGATAATGCGAAAGCTCTTATCGCTACGCTCAGTATAAGTGGGCCTTAAGCAATAGGTCTTATACAAGGTAAATAAATGTAGTGTTCTATATACACATTTTATACAGAAGCTTTTTATCTCGATCCGTATTTTCTTCGCTCTAAATACTCGTGAAACCTCAGAAACCTCGCTATTTTTCCTCGGGCATTGTCAAACTACGAAATCCTCGTGGATTATCCGGTGCGCCAACTTTTTGCAACTATACATAACGCTTGCGGCTGGCCACTCTCGACCGATTTTCCTCTTTCTCACACTTTTCGTCTCCCTCTACCCCAACAGACTATTATATCTCACTAGTTTGTCGATAGTATAGAGCTTGCAAGCTGCGAGAGGAAGAAGTACGTTACCTCGTAACACTGTATATATTGGTGTACAGCTTCGACACCACGAGTTTATCCGCTCCGTAGATTGTATCGGTCTTCGGATTATCGGTCACGGGGTGAGAGGGCTCGATTACCGTGGCCAGCGATCCCCCAACTTTCCAGCTGCGATGCAGAAAAATAACAAACAATGGTGAATAAAAATAACATCAATATAAAGGATAATCAAAGGTTCTTTTTGTTTCTTTAAGTCTATTCCGGGTACCTATAAATCCATGGAGTCTATAGAAAGGTCCTGACTAAAAATTAAACGTCGAGCAGTGAGCAAAAAGATTTTGATCCGATATCATTATTCTTTTTGAGATGACGTTACTCACAGGAACAATTATTTGAACGTCATAAATATTTCACGGGTTAACAGAAACGAGACCAATTAAATTTCATAATCAAAGGTTTTTTTTTGCTTCGTTAAGTCTATTCCGTGTACCTATAAATGCATGGGCTCTGTAGAAAGGTCCTGACTAAAAATTAAACGTCGAGCAGTGAGCAAAAAGATTTTGATCCGATATCATTATTCTTTTTGAGATGACATTACTCACAGGAACAATTATTTGAACGTCATAAATATTTCACGGATTAACGGAAACGAGACCAATTGAACTTCATACATTTTGAAGACCTCTTCATAATCAGAATACCAGATTTCGCTAATCAATCGCGAATACCTGGATTCACGAATTTGATTGAACGATCGGTTGAATACAAACAATGAGTTCGTTTAGTAAATATGAACAATTATTTCTTTGAATTTATTGTTAGACGATCATTATTGCAATATGGAAAATGATAATTTTGCTTGGAAATTATCGTTGAAATTGAAATAATTGCACGTCCCGAGTCAGGAGGCATCACGTACATAGGACATCTAATTTACGTGACACCTGGGCGGTAATACGTATGGGTCTACACGTGGAAGCTTTTATTTATCGTGTCGCGGGTATTTTACGCCTGGTTCAGCTTCCGGCTATGGACTAAGCGACCAAGCAAACAGTAGTCGCTCTTCTCGCTCACTCTTGCCGCCCTTTCTTCTTTGTTTAGACCATTTACCCTCCAACGCGTTACCTCTATACTTGTCCGTGTCCCGCGCTTTAGCATACCTACCTACCTACCCGCCGTTAGGTTAACCGCAAGCACGGACTCCAAAGCTCACCCTCCATCCGCTATACCACCGTCGGCTCTACGATCCCTACGAACTATCCGTCTTTCCCACCATACCAGTCTCTAATTTATACCGGATTCCACCGTAAATAAGTATTTGACTACTGGCCTCCGGTAAATGGACCAGTTGAACCAACGGAGAGCATAGAGCCATTGGGAAAGCTCGAAATAGAAAAAAATAAAGCAAGCTTTTTGTTAGAAACATTGACCAAGGAAAACAACGAGCTTTTTATTAGTGTATGGTGCGTAAAATGTGAAATTTATTCGTGCTAGATAATAAATAAAATTGCCATTTTTCGTCGTAACATAAATTGCAATTATGGATAGTCAAAAAACAGCTCATTATGCTAGCGTTGTGTCCCTCTATGTGTCACATCCTACACCGAGAGAAAAATATAGAAAAATGGTAGGTCCAATTACGTCAATACAATTCCCAGGAGGAACAATTATATCGATTGTACTGCACACTGTGTTTTTGATTAGTTGAGCTTTCATAATATTTGTAGCTATTATTTTTTGTCATTGTCCTAACTATAAAATATAAACGTTTCCCCTGCGAATTATACTGTATGGTAACAGTATAGTGTCTTCAACCATATACTTTTCCATCAGTGTAGTCCACTAATGAGACACAATGTAACATTCCACGATTACATTCGATTGACCAAGTTATTGTGATTATTTTGACCCTTTTGAAATATTGATTTTAGCTTTTTCATGGGGCCAAAGGTTCTCGAGAACGAATTATGACTGCAATTGTTTTGTAATACTATTTTCATAAATAAATGAAAAATTCTAAGGAAAATAGGATAACCCACTTATTCCTTATAATATTCTCATTGTGCACGTCCATTGTATGCTGCATTGCAGTCGAAAAGTCGTGAGTGCTGGTGGATACATAAATGGAGTTAAGAACATTAAGCATCTTAGAGCTTCTATTATATGAGCTGCTTCCTAAGCTCTGACACCTCGTCTCATGTTAGACGCTCTGTGTCACATCTGAGAGAAGCTTTCATAACGATGTACGAATTTCAGTATGTACACGTTACTTTGTTGCACGAAAAGCGACAGACTGGGTTGAAAATGGGCGGAGTGCAGGAGAAGGACGAGGTAGCTCCTTAACTTCAAAGCAGGAAATTTGCATCGTACAGGCAGACAAGGGTTACCTGGTTCCCTAAATATTCCGCTAAAGTGTGTTGACAGAGCCTCTATACCGATGAGTATAAGCCGCAGCCGACAGCGTTTGACAATTATCGAAGCTTGTACTTTCCAATTAACCTGCGTGTTCTTTAATCTTACCGCCCGAATTTACCGAGAGGAATAAATATAGGCGGTTCCTAAGTAAAACGTAACGAAAAAAATGTTTTCTTATTTTTTATTAACCATTCAAAAGTCAAGCCAACAGAGACAAAAAGGCAATTTATTTAATTATTCGATGAATGTTACGACGTTAATTATTTTCGCACAATATCCGATTATATTTCTATAGAAAGAAAAATTTAAAAATCTGTTAACAAAAAGAACACTTTCTGTGTAGGTTTGATTGCCAATGTCATATATAAAAAGTAATGGGCTCTTATTTATTTTTTTCATTATATCATAATTATTTCTCAATATTCTTTTTTTTAAATTCAATATTCATACCTTTTTTTTCATCTATTTGATGAAAAATCTGAATAAAAAAAAGAATAACGGAATAACATATTCTAAGAGGAAGTAAATCAATGTAGTGAGTTATAAAGTTATAGGATGGTTACAACTCCGATGTAAATGCGTTTATTATAATATTTCAAAGCAGCAGTTTCAGCGAGTGTGCCATTATGTATAATGTCGGCTCGTTAAAAGTAAATGTGCTTTTTTATCGTTCGAGTAAATTAGAGATGGTACAAAGTTGAAGCTAAAGGGGTGACTTTTAAAGCCTAAAACTTCGAAGACCTCGCATTGTATAGCGCCGTGAGTTCGTATAAATTATTCTAATTATCGGGAGTTTTTTTAGTATCTCAAAATTAGTCCGGATATTTCGTTATGCTCCTCTGCTATTTCATCCTCTTCTCTTCGTTGCGGGAAATTCGCAGAACCCGCGGATTTCGTCCGCTAACGAAATTAGAACTATGAAAACAGAAGAAACGGGAGGAAGAGCAAAAACGGGAGATTGCACGCAGAATACGTTTCTGCATGCCCTGCGGTCGCAGAATAGATAGCGGAGCAGCAAAAGCTATACGTCGGATAAATATACCACAAGGTACAGTGGCGCGAGTCAGGAAGTGAGAGGATATAAACGAAACGGGGCGAATAAACAGAGCCACCGATATTTCCTTAATCAATTTCTCCGGGTTGGTAGGCGCGCGCATTCCCCGTGGGTACACCCGGCTTTCTAATTACTTACCGAAGTTTCGCTTTCCCTCTGGCACCGAAGGCCCACTCACCCCACCCACCGCACGCAAACCAGAAACAACCGAGGGCGCTCCCTTGCCTGCTTTCTCGCTGATATTCTCTCTTGGATGCCCTGAAGCAGAGCTACACGTACTACTGTACGTGTATGCCCAACGCAGCAGCAGCAGCAGCAGGAGCAGTAGCAGGAGCAGCAGTAGCAAGAGCGACATAGCAGCAGTAACAGCTATCACAAGCGACCAGGATGTATGTACATAGTACCGACCTCTGCGTAACTTTGCTAGCCCGATACACAGTTTATCGGGAGGGGCGCAACACGTACGCGTCACCTTCAACATCATCATCGCCCTCTCACTTCGCTAAAGGACATACCAGACAGACATCGGCATGAAGTCATCGGGAAGCCTGCATAAACAGTCCGCGAGAATCGCGAAACCTGACATGCCACATTGAGGTACCCTTGGGAAGTTTACCCTGGAAATGCTGAGCCGACTCGTTATTTTAGTTGAAAATACAATGATGCACCCATGAGATATCTTCGCAACGTAATGATTTTTTTTATTATTAAACTGGGGTTATAACCAACACGTGCACACCTCGAAGAACTGACTGCGCTGCAACGCCCTCTACAGTATTTCAGCGCTTATGGGCGCAAAATAAATAAATAAGATCATTTTGTTTTCTTAAGATACATGGGGTATTGAGAATTTGTTTCACAGGGAATTTTTCGCTGATTACGCAAGGGACTGAGATGGGCAAAGTGCAACCTCTGCGTAACTTTGCTAGTGCGATGCACAGTCTGTCGGGAGAGGCACAGCACGTACGTGTTACCTTCAACATCATCATCGCCCTTTCACTTCACTAAACGACACAGTTGAGAGACATCCGCAAGCCTGCATAAACAGTCAGTGAAAATCGCGACAGCTGACATACCACATTGAGGCTCCCTTGGGAAGTATACCTTACAGATCCTGAGCCGACTCGTCATTTTTGTTGAAAATACAATGATGCACCTATGAGATCTTGGCGACGTAATGATTTTAAAAATATTAAACTGACGTTATAACCAACACGTGCACACCTCGAAGAACTGACTGCACTGCAACGCCCTCTACAGGATTTCAGCGGTTATGGGCGCAAAATAACTAAATAACAGAACATAACATGAATAACATAATTTTGTTTTCTTCAGTTACATGCCCTAGTGAGACTTTATTTCACAGAAAATGTTCCGCTGGTTGCGCATGCGACTGAGATGTGCATATTACAACCTCTGCGTAACTTTGTAAGCCGCAAAATAAATAAATAACATAGCATAACATGAATAACATAATTTCGTTTTCTTCAGTTACATGCCCTAGTGAGACTTTATTTCACAGGAAATGTTCCGCTGGTTGCGCATGCGACTGAGATGTGCATATTACAACCTCTGCGTAACTTTGTAAGCCGCAAAATAAGTAAATAACATAACATAACACGAATAACAAAATTTTGTTTTCTTCAGTTACATGCCCTAGTGAGACTTTATTTCACAGGAAATGTTTCGCTGGTTACGCAAGAGACTGAGATATGCGTATTACAACCTCTGCGTAACTTTGTAAGCCCGATACACGGTTCAACGGGAGAGGCACAGCACGTACGCGTCAGCTTCAACGTCGTCATCGCCCTTTCACTTCGCTAAAGGACATAGTTGAGAGTCATCCGGAAGCCTGCATAAACAGTCAGCGAAAATTGCCACAGCTGACATCCCACATTGAGGTTCCCTCTGGAAGTTTGCCCTACAGATTTTGAGTAAGGTCGTAAGAGTTGAGCCGAATCGCTTTTTTAGTTATGTTTATTTTTTAAACTTCCAGTTACTTCACCCGCGTAACAGTTACCAAAAACTAATTGTAACAATAAGTAGTTAAATACATCAGTGTAAAAATCATTGTTTTGCTAAAACATTTACAACTTTAATTCATTCACCGAAATGTTTCAATTTCCAAAGTGACTAGACAGTCCAATGTGCCATGGAGGAGTATTTAGTTATGAGGCCTTAAATTCCGAACCGCGTATCGATGCTTATATTTTTCGCGTTTTCGTTTCAGTTTATTAGATACATCTGTACATTCAGTTTTTCAAAGCACCCTCGAGAAACCGGTTCCCGAACGGAGTTGTGGAGATACCTACTTAAGCCAATAGTCCGGAAACGTATTTCCTTCTCCCCCTTTTACAGTATACTGCGTTTGCCCACTTACCATAACCGATTCAATATTTCCTGACATACTCGTGTATCTCAGCCAGATACTCTTCGTCGTACCCTTGCCTCGCGGCACAGCCACGGAAGACATGAGGTTGGGGAAAGGCAGGACGGCGTTGAGGGTTATCCCTCCTCTACGATTTCGTTCCGAGATATACTTCAAATCCTCGCTCGTATCTCATCTTCTCACTCTTTCAGAAGCTTTTACTTCCATCCTCCTTCACCCCGTCGATTCTTGCAGAAGCATCTCTCCCTCTCTCTCTCTCTCTCCCCCCAACAATCGTGAACGCGCTTTCGTCCCATATGAATTTACGAAAAAATATTCGTGGGAAAAAAAGGCCGCGGAAAAAAGCTAACACAAAAATATCAGTGGAAAAATAATCCGATAGAACAAAAATCCGAAGAAAATAAAATGCGAACGAAGAAAAAAAAAACAACCAACAAAACTCCTGACAAAAATAGAAGACTCACAAAAAGCCGATAATACAGAAACACGAATGCTGAGGTATACGAGAAAACGTGGAGTCTATCCAGGTCTGCCTCGCACTTGTGAGACTCGAAATGAAACTTGGAAAACGTATAATAACATATCCGGACGGACGATATCCACCTGTTCGTCTGTTAGTTTTTGTTCCAAGAATGTTTTTTGTTTGATACTATCGCATACAAAAGCTTTCCCGCGGAAAAGACTTTTCCACGATTTATCTCTCACATAAAGAACGTCTGCATCCAGGAGAGGTGTCTGTATTTATATATACGTAATAGACAAGATAAGGATTCACGCTTTGTTATGAATTAAGATAATGAAACACTTTATATGCATAGTTCCACATTTATTGACAAAAAGGAAAATTGAAATCCTTCTTGTAATTTGATTGACGTTAATTAATTTCTTTTTGCTATTTATTCGCTACCGAACGTTGAAACTCTTTTCGCTCCTCGTTTGCCGATTTTGTCGTTGCCTTCCGTCTGGTTAAAGAAAAGTATGCTACAGTGGATGTCCACTCCTCGGCCATGCACTATTAATCAGCGGTATGTGCTTTGAAGGTAGCGAAATTTATAGTCGAAGCACACAACCGACGAACACTGGTCCATGGCCGATGACTGGAATATTCGCCTTGTTTCTCGGTTGTATCGCAACAATTCCACAACACAAGAACCGACCAACCCCTATTGTGTATCGAAAAGATTAAAACCTATCAAAGCGTAAATTGAACCGTCAAATTCGATCAATCGAGGTTTAATTAAAACTCAGTGAACGGTGTTACCATACTGTCGGCTGTATGTGTTCTCATAGTATTTTTTAAATTTATTTTACGTCAGTTAAAGCCACAATACGATCAGCGACGACAAGTGGGCAGTTGCGGGTGAAAAAATCTTGGTATATGATTTTGAGACATCTTATATTTGATAATGCACCATGTGATAAATGACAGTTCTTATATTGTCACTTTTTTTTTAGCTACGGTAATTTTTAAATAAGCGGATGGTGATTTTAAAAAAAGATATAAAGTACAATTTCGCACATGACTCCCTTATTATTATAAAGAGTGCAAAATATCGAGAAAGCGACACCGGAGGTTCTACTTTACATCCTCGTTTTGGATAAATAAATTTTAAAGTTTAGAGAAATTTCGGTCTAAAAATAATTCATTCGAATTTGAAGTTCTCCGGAATTCGAACCGTGTTACCGATCTTTACTAAATTATATGTCTACCATCGCAGAATTTTCTGTTCGTTTTTGTAGAAAATTTGTGCTGACTCGATCAAGGTTTGCCGAAGTTAGAGTTAGAGTTTGCAACATCGTAAATCTTGCAGAACGTTGCAAAACCCTATAGCAACCTAACCGCTCTAGGGATCCTCCATGAATTTAATACCAATGGTCTCATTACTACGTTCAAGTTTCAAGTTAAGTTTACCCTCGACAGCGAAAAATTTGTTCGAGTTTGAGGGTAACAGATATTTCTTAAAATCATAAAAAATCACCCAAAATTGAAATTCTTGAAGAGTGAATATCGAAGAAACATTGAACAGCACTGAATATGTCATTCGAATTCTAATTCAATCGATTAGTTCACGAGTAATGGTTTTAATTTTAGCCTCTCTATCGCACACAAACATTGCATACATCGCATACCCAATTACATTAAAAATACATTTTCGACCACTTTTCTCGCCTTTCAGATAATTTTTAGTAAATCATATTCAAGCTTTCCGTATGAGTTGTATATGAGAATAATTAAGCAGTAATTACTTAAAATTGGCAGTTGTCACTTTCCAGTCTCCAATCGCAAACTATTCTCCGTTGCAACTTACGAAGCATTACACTGTAGACTTCAAACTCTAACTACCACTCGAGTAAATCGCTCGCGCATCTCCCATTCTCGCCGCTCTCATTAGACTTTCTGTTCTAAACAGACCGTATATTAAGTGTGCGCTCCGAAACGAGCTTTACTTTAGCTCACAAGCTAACTCGGCCACCGACTCACGGTTCAGACACCGAGCCAGCCCGGACCCCGGATGCCAATCGTTTGTGCTATCCCGCTTGTCCGTAGCCACAACAGACGAGAAAATTGGGGTGGAGAGGGTTGAGCAGGGGAATTTGACAGTGGCCAATAGAGGCAGCGAGCCGTGAGAGTTTCTTGTGTTCGAAGCAACTTTACCGGAAGATAGAGATGATGAAATGGATGAAAAAGGCTAAACGACTTTAGCGCTCTGAGGCTTACACGAGCTGGCTCATTATTTCAGCGCTGACTCTGAGTTATTAAGGTCGAATCACCGGGCTTATAGCCCTGTAACTATATTACTATTGGAGATAAGCGCGGTTTATTCAGTTCCATCGGAGAGATTGTCAGCGTAACTTTCACTTTAATTACTTCGTGATGATAAAACTTTTAGGACCGTATTACATTCGTAAGAGATTGACAAAGCAATGGCTAATGGAGGTTCAGTCAGAATTGTCCGGAGAAATGTATAATTTGTTCAAATAACGAATATACTTATTCATATTTATAGTAATTGTTTTTTGTTCATGATTATCAAGGACTAAATGTAAGTAGTTACGAAGGAAAGATAGGAAATACGGAAGTTGGTGAAAATAGTGAGGGGAATGTTTAGGTGCCGCTATGCCATTCCAGGATGCTGACAGCGCGCTGCATGCGCGGCAAGCGGAATCGCAGAGCAGGAGGAATAATTTAGCTGACCTGAATTTACGTAAATCTAACATTAATGTTCGGTACAATTGAAGGATCAGTGTCTGGTCTACTTAAAGAGAAATAATGAATGTGTATCTTAGAGTTGAAAGCAGTAATCACTCAGATGAATTACCGCAGATAATAATAATTGGAAATAGAACGAGTGAAATAGTCCGGACGTAACATAGTACATCGAAATCAAATTGGATATAACTTAGTAAATCATGAGTCACGATTGGAAACCGTTGCGATAATTTCATGCGGAACTCCACGACTAAATGACATTTCGGAATGTTGTATTTTCCGATCGAAGAAGCGACCCTCTCTTCCAGACACATTGAATCTCTTATTTCGCAAAGGAAATAAATTACAGAGACAGATTTCCAAGCCATCACAGTCTTCGCCAATCCCGTCAAGATACACCGATTAATCACGTTGTGTGCAAGTCGCAGAAGATTCACTAACTCATTGCCGACAGATCACCTCGCAATTTCACTTTCTCCGGAAATCCAATCGACCTCGTTGCTCTGCGCTATCGGAAATCAATTTTTTCTACGCTAACCCTATAACAGCATTGAAAGAGAAACTTTAAATTAACGACCTCTGCGTACCGTTCGGATACGTGTGAAATTTACGATTTAGTACACCACCCCCCCGTGGGTTATCTCGTACAACCTCTTAGGCTGAAACGGTACTTTCCATTGTCGTTTTAAGAAGTACCGATATATCGCGCATTTTGTATAACCATTCGGAGAGGGGACTAGCTGTAAGCGGTTCGGATCGAAGAATATGCTACGGAGTAAAAAAAAAAAAACCAAACGTGTCACCCTTCACTTCGTAAAACTCGCTCCTTCCCCTCCGCTTTAACCCCCAAGATTACATTCACCTAAATTTCGTATCAATCTTAACCGGATTATCAAAATCCCACGTTGAGGGGCCGAGGTGATTTCGGCATATGCGGCCGCATGGGGATGACTCAAGAATTCCAATCTTCGAGGGGGATGAACACCCGAAGTACGGGGATGAAGTAAGGGAGGGCGGGAGCAATGAAGAAACTTCCAGTGTAAAGCGTAAAACCCTTGACTCGATTTCTGATCCTAAAAGTCCTTCGCGCGGTGGTTCTCCAGTGTCTCCCAAAGTCATATGTACAGTCACAGGTACCTGGCGAACAACGCGGAAAGGTCACTGGAAAAGTCAATCGAGAAGTCAGACCACGATTCAAAGAAACGCCCTGCGAATGATCCCCATGATCCCGGAGCAGCAGCCAAATGTCGAGGTCGCCTGCGATCAAGGATTCGCGGGGAAGGCGTTGCCTGTGGAAAAGAAGTGAGAGCTAAAATGGGAGAGTTTTCCCAGCTCGATCCTCTCCAAGCACGAGTTGAACGAGAGTTGAAAGCGCCGTTCGAGAGACGTGGATATAGACACGCAAGGGTACGGAAAAAGAAGAAGGTGCTTGTGAAATTGGCGGCGAGACGAGAGGAAGGGATGTGCAGAGTTGGAGGAAAGGCCGGTATTAGATCTTGGCGTGAAATCGATAGATGAAAACGCTTCGGGAACAGAGTTTGGCTTGGAGAACTCAGAGGCAGAGTGAGAGTAAACACTGTCGACAATGGCGAATCTTGCCGGGAACGAAGAAGAATGGACTTCCGGTCTGCAATGTGACGACGATGAACTGTGCTAACTCGAACGGTGCATCGAAATTGAACGGATTAGCCCTTGGTGAAAAGCTGTACTAGCTTTCATAGAACCAATGAATTTTCCGGCGATGGATGGGGCAATGATGAAGAAACGATTTTTCGATCATGCCAAATTCTCAAGGTAAGAATACGTCGGAGCTGTTCGAACAATGAAAACGGTCCAAGGCTCTGTTTCTACCGGAAGCTGGAAAAACATCGTGGATGGAGTTGAAGAGATCCAGGTCATAGTTACGCTACGACTCACTCTACAAATGAATCTCAGGTACATCATGATTCGATGAAGATTCCCAATGTGTTCCTCGAGAACTCGGTACCTTGGTAAGTAAAGTGCCTGCTGGTATATTACGAGGAATATGACGAATAACAAAAGGAATAAAACCACCACAACCGAGAAGCTGAAGCAGAGCTTTTAAACGAAGTTTGAGATCCGAAACGCTAACTCGAGTGGCTTACATTAACTGGCGATGGGGCCTGAGAGAAAAGAGTATAAGAGAAAAAAATTGAGGGTATACTTTAAGTATGTACTCCTGGAAAAGAGTGAAACACCGAACCTGTTATACGACTTTCAGTGTAACGAAGTTGCGTGGAATTTTTGTAAAACTTTGAAGAAAGTTTTCCGATACCACCAAAGTTGAGACAAAAAGACAAATTATCGATTCATGGTAACCTTCTGACTGACTAGATGAGAATTGTTGTTGTATTTGCAGAAATCATAGTAATGCTTAAGCCAATCAACTTATTATAATGTACATGACTTGTCAAGGTCTTATAAATGACTATCACTTATTAAATATTTATATTTAACTTTATATATTTCGCAATTTTATATAATTTCACTATTGTATTTTAGATAAATTCATTGAACGATATTTCACACACAGCTTATTAAATGCAATGAATTGGATCGTCATTAAATTTTAATGTTAGCGTATTCATTCGTCGTCCACTAATGACATGGAACAGCCAAAATGTGGCTAAAATCGGTTACCGAGTGTAAGACGTAGTTGCGGAAGTTCTCTCATCTCAGTCGGTCAGACGGTCGGTAAGGTAGATTGGCAAGCGTACTTGTCTCGAGCGGCAACCATGGCTCTTGATATCCAAATAATGTGATGGAAAAAAATCCCAGAAGGCTATGAGGCACTGTCGAATTGGCTCGAGAGCGACTGTACCTTGAGCAATGTGGAAATTGCACCGCAGAATCTTCAAAGGATCTACTTGACGACGAGCACTGAATGTCGTTGGGCGATGCAAACGACAGAGCTATGTCGCGTGGGACTTGTTACGGTCAGTGCTCTCTCACGGCGTGCCGCTCTTTGACAGTCTACCTACTTGTCGAGATCCCAAGAATTATCAAGGGACTAAAAAAGCATCCCATACCAGGAAATTATAAAGAAAAGGGAAAAGTCCGTCAAATTGTAAGTAAAAATAATATAATTTATCGGATTTGCAAGGACATAAGGTACACATGTTTTTGGATACATCATTATACAATAATTTTAAGAATTATTGGCATAGCCATAATCATTTGAACCTATTTGTGAGTTGAGTCACTATTGTCGAGCAGCTAATGTGAGTCATATATTTCCCATATTGGACTTTATAATGTAATAAAAGCAATAAAATAAAGAAGTATCTTCTTCTGGATGAACAATAAAATACTAATTAATTTAATTATTTCAATTGCAAACGCCACGCATATACAAGTTAACTCTGTCAAGTTGGATCTACGAATACATAAACTCAACTGACAGAGTTAGTGTCCACTCCCATTTAAGAGCGTTATGCTATTAATGCAGGCAACTTGGTGGTCCGGATACCGTCGGGTGGTTTAATATATTGCAAAATGGTTGTCGGGGTATCTACTATTCGCGGGGGACAAGGCTAAATTATAATTTAATTAAAACTACGTTGGTCGCGAGCGCGGGTGTACACATGCTGTGGGTGGAAGTGCTCCAGGAATACGATAAACTGGCACGTTATGTTCATCCGGCATTGTTCGCGATGACTAAAATACGCCTGCAGGCATGAAACACAACATACCAACCTGACCCCCTGTCGACAACGTATAGCATATAAATGCGGCCATCTGCGGTGTCAAATTGCATTCGAATATTAAAAAAAAAGCAATGGGTAATACAAATTGCTTTAAATAGGTAATTCTGTTTCTGTGCGGTATAGTCAACAGTGTAGCAACAGTGTCAAAGTCCCGCCCCCACAGAGTATCGTAAAATAAATCATTTATTTACAAGACCCGGCAACTTTTTTTATTACTGCTTCGAAACTAGTTTTTGCGTCCTAAATATTACATACTTTTGTATGCATTTATGATTACTGATACCGATATGCCCGCGGCGTTGTTTGTGCGGAGAGTCGAATTTCAAATGTATTATCTGATGAAATATTTCTGCATGGTGACATGCCTCCATTATTTTTGTATGTTTTGTCTTCCCTTAAAAAAAAGAAAAAAAAAAACAATTCCAGACCTAAATGCATTGGCAGTTCAAATATTGGCTACACGTAACTGAAAAAACCTGTTTTCCCCATCGAAATGCAGTTTTTGTTGATTTTGTGTTCGATTACATTTAGCAAATAAAATTGTTTTACATCACAGAGAGATTTTTTTTTGTTACAATTTATTTGGAAATGTTATTTACAATAAAACAGACAGTGACCGAAACGATCTGGACTATCTGCACAGAATTTCCGCACATCATGACGCCACTCGCAAGACATTTAAGACTCCCTGAAGCTCTCATATCTCTTAAATTATTTTTGTTATGCCATTCATCTAACTTTTTTTCCCGGAGTGTATTTTTTTACGTACACGTGTAAGAGTTCCACGACGCAAGGGACACGGGAAAACCTCTCACCCTTGCCCTACTCCTTTTGCCGTGCTCGTTCGTTTCCCTTTGCCCTCACCAATGCAAAACTCAGTCTCGTCTCCTCTTTCCCTCTATCTCTCGGCGCGCTCACCCAGCGCTGGAGTTTTTTTAGCGCGAAAATTACAGTTTCCCCGGAGTTTCGTCGTTAAGTACAGCCTGCACATCCGCGTTATAATGTCAGGCCGGCTCTATTCCGTGCAACCTTCTCACCCAACCCGCAACGTCCGAAACTTACGACTACGGGAGTAATACATTTTCCATTACAGCTGACTGGAACTCTCGCGTACCGAGAGTTTCCGGTTGAGTACACTCTTTCCCTTTCACCCTTTCCAGTCTGGATTCAGCTTTGGGAGAGGAAGAAAAAAGTATTGACACTAGATGTCTGACCGCAAATTGATGTCGGACAGAAATATTTCGCAGCCAAAGGCTGTGGACCTCAATCACAGATTGCATGCGAATCCTGTGCACGAATGAATTTTCCCTTGGAAACTGGAAATTCCATTTGCTGCGGCAGATATTTTAATACAAATTTATATTCTCCATATAATATAAATTTCAAGAGAAGGAGAAATGGAGCCAAAGTCAAGCGATAGAGCAGCGTTTCGTTTCTAAGTATTACAGCATAAAAATGATTTTAAAAATGGTTTATTTTTCTGATTTCTTATGAACGCCGTACAAACGTGAAAAACATTTTTTTATAATTCTTCGTAAAACCTTAAGTGAATAGAATTCAGAACGAATTTTTCTGACAATTAAAAATTCCAAAATCTTTCATAACGAATATTTTTATATGAAAGAATGTATGTTTAGTGAGACGAAAGAATGGTACTGACGATGCTGCAACGTTTTGCCACTAAATATGAAAAAAAAAAAAAAAAAAAAATGGTATTACAATGCGTTGTGGACCTCAATCACAGAATGCATGCTAATCCTATTTACAAATGAATTTTCCCTTGAAAACTGGAAATTCCATTTGCTGCCGCAGATATTTTTATACATATATATACTCTCCATATAATATATATTTCAAGGGAAGGAGAAAGATTTTAAAATTGGTTTATTTTTCTGTTTTCTTATGAACGCCGTAGAAACGTGAAAAATTTTTTTTTTTATTCTTCGTAAAACCTTAAGTGAATAGAATTCAGTACGAATTTTTCTGACAATTAAAAATTCCAAAATCTTTCATAACAAATATTTTTATATGAAAGAATGTATTTTTAGAGAGACGAAAGAATGGTACTGACGATGCAGCAACGCCTTGCCACTAACTGTGAAAAAATAAAATCAAATTGTATTACAATGCGTTTTTTTAATGTATTTTCTTAAAAGCGCTATGCTAAGTTCAAGAAAGTTGGCCCCTAATACTTTTTCGCAAAGTGTTGCGCTTCGCTACCTCTCATTCCGTTTTTCCCGAGGAACGGACTAATTTTGTGTCGTCGGAGAACTATGAACCCCGTAGCTAGATCCTCGCCTAAGGGTGGCAACGTTGCACGACCACGCCATTCGGGTTTAGAGTCTCGCATAAATTAAACTTCGGCGGTTGGCATTTCTCTCTTTCAGCCTTTACCTTTTCCAGAAAATCTCGATGAGTCTTTGCGAAGAACGTCCGAGAGCCTGAGTCCGTTTTTTTTTTTTTTTTTCTTAAAAGAGTCCACAGGTTCAAAATGTAGATGTTATGGGGATTGCGAGGAAGAGCTAAAACAGAATGAGTCCTCGCTGTGAAGATTATATGAGGGAGAGGAGTCCTAAGGGGACTTTCTCGAAGAAAGCTCCTTGATGGATTATCGGTGAAAAAAAAAAAAGTTCACCGAAGTCGAGGTCCCGGGGCAAACATACGAAAAAGAAAATTGGTGGCATTGACCGAGGAGTCTAGACCTTCTTCATGGTCACCTTGAGGGATGCTTGTCATTTGCCAGACTCCTGCTAATTGTTTTTCTTTGCTTTACGTTTTTTGCCTCCTCTCAAAGGAAGCCTTGTTATCATTTTGAAAAATGTTCTGGAGATTGTTCTTGAAAAAATGTTCGTATGCATGTGTGTATTCGAACGAGACAACTCAGGAACCGTTTCGGCTATTGAGTTCAAATTTGGCACGCAAGTGGAGCAGCAGCCCTTCTTCAATTGCCGCAATTTACGGCAAAAGGTATGCGAAAATTTAGGGTTCATATTCATCCACGACACATACATGACTTAGTGACAAACGGTAAAAAAAATGTTATTGAAATTTTGAGGTATTATAAAAATCAACTTTACCGCATTAAAGTTAAGAAAACGTAAAATGTAAAGCCCAAATTGAGTATGCAACCGAGGTAATATTCAGTCATGTATAGTTACTGCCTTAAAACAAGGATGCAGAACCGCGTACATTACTCCCTCATTATTTTTCGCTTTTTTTTTGGAGATAGCTTTGTAAAAAGCGCAAAATAATGAGGAATCAATGTGCAAGGTTTTTTTTCAGCTCATTCTTTTGGATGCTCACCTAATTAAACATGTGTTAAGTTCCAAAGGGGCAATAAGAATAATCAAAAGATCTTTGCTACGTTAATTGTGTATACTCGAATGTAGGTCTAGAAGCAGCATACATAAATACTACATACATACTGTCGAAACGACGTCAAATTCTCGTTAATACCTAGAAAGCTACCTACTTAAACTCGTCTTTCTCCCCGAATTTCCAAACTGTCAAGTGACTGCCGAGTAAATCTGTAAACAAGTATAAATTAACGCAGTCACTCCCGAATTCCGTAGTTAAATTGAAGTTGTCGAGGAGCAGGCAGGTTGCAGGTGAGCATACATGTGTGCTTTCGTGGGTTGTTCGCTCGTCATAGCAATTCACCGGTTCGGGTGCTCTCGGTTAAAGCGCATCGAATTTACAGCTGGCAAGAATACAGCGCCGTGGGAAACTTTATAATTGCCAATGTGAGCTGTTGTAGATGTTAAAAAAAAAAAAATACCCTAAAAATAAAGCATCTGCTCCAATCTATATCCAGCAAATTGATTCCTTGCTCATCCGTTGAATAAAAATGATCTTCGATATATTTTGTAATTTTTCATTTTAAATGTGTGGAGTGTATCAAAAATTATTTGTAAAATGACTGACTCGTGTAAAATATACTATAAAATATGTATGAATGCATACGTAAATATAGATACACATAATTGATATTTATTCGCTGGCAGGTTAAATTTAACAAATATTTTTTATTGAATTCGTCGTATACAAACTGTCCAGAAAATGACTAGTCTCAAAAATTACAAGAATTTTTTTTCCGTTAGCTGCTAAATCTTTGAGGGACTAAAATAAATATTTTATTTTATTTATTCAACGAAACTCAAAAAATAATACCACGCAATTGAATTATCAATTATATTTATGTCAGAAGTCGATCACTGTCATTTCTAAAATACGTTTACTGACAATTAAGGGCTCGTACCCTTTTCATATGTCTGCCGAAACAATGGTGAGTGGGATAGCCAAAAAGATGAAAAAAAAAGCGGGTAGTATTTATTGCAGACGGTCAGAGGAACTTCTGTCTGCGGTCTACTTATGAACTTCCCTTTTTCTTAGTTTTTGGCAAAAAGCATGCCATAGATACCCGAAATTACGTAAAAGTTGTGTTCGGACACCGTAAGGGACGTTTGAAAGACGTTGCCTTCGTTTTCGTCGTCGTTTTCTTTTTCCGACATTCAGTACCACGCCCGGGTTTGTTTGCTTTGCTGGAACTTTCACGCTCTCCCTCTCTCCCGAGAGTGATGCGATGTCAGTTTTTCTTATTCCAGGATCTTCCCCATAGTTGACGATACTCCTCCACCTCCGGCCTGGTTAACCCACTCCGGTTTTCATTTCGACCGGTGGCGCAAGTTTCTCTCCCGACAAGACGAGCTTTCACCCATTCAATGGAATGAAATGTTCGCTTCACGACTTTAGGATATAGGTGAACGCGCTCTATATGATACACTCGACACCTCGTTCCCGGGACCTAGAGCAAATGCTGCAAGACTCTCGGAAAAATGCAATGTGGGTCGAGAGGGATAGGTGCTGTTGCTCCTCATTCACTGGATCCCGCTCGTCTGACGAAGAGCTAAATTCCTCTATTCAAGCTCTTTCAATTTTTCTTTAAACGCAAAAAGCTGAGCAGGCAAGTCCACGGTGGCAAATTGTATGACTTACCCGACAATATAGATAATAAATCTAAACTTCATTGTCATTGATTAGGATCACACGCGTATTGGTTCTGCAGTAAGAGAAGAGTACAATTACATACAGAAAATGTTTTAGGCTGCACTTCAATTCGTCGATTGAAAAAAAAAGTCCTTTCTTGATTTCTATTCTGACATTCAATTGTCACTCGTGCCATGAGCGTCACATTCTTCGGATAAAACAGAGTCAACGAAGTACTAGGTTAGAAATTAATAATTTTCCAGCCCAAAAAATGTCACGGAAACCAAAGGTTGGATCATCTGTGAAACGGAGTACAGTCTCAGATTCTTGGATAGAAGCATTAGAATCAATAACTATAAACGATGAAAACTGGTGTTGCATGATTGTCATGATCATTGAAACATTGCCGAAACATACAGAGTGCATTGGACTTTTGGACGAGGCAGCTGAAGAAGGTTCCCGAAGAGCTATTCATCTTTTGACTTTCAGAGAAGTGATCAACAGCATCAAAACTTTGTCCAAGGCCGATCCAGACAAGTGTCCCATGGCTCAGGGTGTTTTTCACTATGCAAACAACCTCATTTCCCATGGCGAGGTATTGGATAGATCATTGGTGGCGAAACTCGTGAAATATCTTGTATATCATGCGAAAACTGAGGCGATTACGCGAAGCCAGAGGAAATCGAACCATCGGAATGGGCTTGATCAGGAATTACAAGATATGCTCACTGTGAAAAAAGTTGAGTCACAGGTCTCAGTGAAATCAGCAAAGTCTAAAAAATCAGCGCAAAGCGTGGAAGCCAAGTCTATGGGGAAAACAAACACGCATGTACGAAAGTATGAAGAAGAGTGGAAGGACAAACTATACATTGACGATGCACCTAAAGGTGGTCCTGATTTATACATAATTTTCACGGGATTTCGGGATCCAGAACTGCCACTGGAGTTTATCAAAGCCGGAGTACCACTGACCTGCATCATGAAAATCGAGCGTCCAGGTGAGATGCCGGAAATTGAGGAGGACAGTCAGACTCAAGTCGATACCGACCGTAATGAGTCTCGAAATTTGGAAACCATGAGTTTCAAGATGTCAGATGTAACGCGGGACAGTCAAACTCAAGTCGATATTGACAGTAATCAGTCTCAAAATCTGGAAAACATGAGTTGCAAGATGTCAGATGTAACGCGGGAAACACTATACAATTTTTGGTCCAATTTAAAAAAGAGTTCCAACAAACCAGAAAATCTCGATAGTTTCTCGTCTGTGATTTTTCAAACCTTCTGTCCACCGGAAATCCCAGCGCATTATAATCACGAGGAAGCAATGGAATTGAAGAAAGATTTGTACGATCGGGTATCTTGTATCGTTTACGATCTCTACGACCTTCAACGTCTTCACATCGATTATATTAGAAGTATGAAGCTTGAAATGGTGCCAACAGAAATTTCCGAAGACCGGAAATTGAACGTTTACGAAGGTATTATGGACGCCGTACCTGCAGAATGTACCTCCGTTGAAGTTATTCTACAAGCCATGTTAGCTCAAGTAGAAGAGGATATCCAGGATGATAAGCCATCCCCGGTTGACACAACGTCTGAAGTACCTGTTAAATCAAACTTGAATGTTGATTCTTCCCACAGTAAAGAATTGGTACATGAAGAATTACCTAGCGCTTCATATCATCTTGACAGTCGGAAGGATCAGTCAAGTTATTGCCGAGCGAGACTTCAGGAATTGAATTTGCAATATGGTATGAAATTAAAGAACAATGAGCCGGAAATGCGAGGGAAGGAACCGGAAGTAATTCTAGAAGGTGACGATCTTAGATCGAAAACGTATCACGTTCTTTTGAACGATAACATCGTGCAATTAGTCAATCCAGCACCCAGCTCATTGGCTGATTTTGCGATGCGCAGTCTCCGAGACCCCAGAGTGATCGATTTGTGGAAGCACCGTGAAGATATCTGCGAAGATACGAAAAAGAAAAATCGTTATCACCTAAATAAATTAACCGGTTGCTTCGGTGGTCCTGTGGACCCTTGCACGCTCATTCATTATCTGCACCTTCAGCTTTTCGACAAAATAATTCACGACCCTCTTAATCGAGCTGCTACTCGCTGCAAAGGTCGGGATATCTCGATAACAGTTAAAGATTGCACTTCGAATAGCATGCTGTCCGATCCTTTTCTATTATCGACGAAAACTGTCCAAGACGACCCAACTTTCGCCCCTGTAGAAAATCCGATATCCAATTTACGCGGTTTCGGAAGTGGTAGCATAATTGATTATTCCAAGACCACCTGTGATATTTTGGAGTGCCCGGAAATATTTGAACCCACTGATACTCGCGAGACACTTCAACCTGGATTTCACCAAAGTTGGCAAGAAAAACTTTGTGCAACCCAATCCGGCAGTCCATCCGTTGCGGACTTCACTGACGTTCGCATACTTTCCAAGAACGTCTTCCTGCAGATAGTTCACGAATGTCTTCGTGAATTCGAAGGTCTACAGTCTCGATACGTTGAGATCACGGACTCGGTACTTCTGCACTTCGGCAAAGAAGCTGGAATTTCCGGGCGTGGCCATTTTTCGAGCAGTAAGGTTTTGAAAATCGTGACGCCAGTTTGCTTGCGAAATTTTTGCGAATACGTTATCAATGAAGAAGTCGAATGGGTTCGTGAAATGCAAAAGGGAAGGGCGACGGAAACCGCGGAATTGACCAGGAAATTCAGTCAGCACAGCGACAGCAGTACTATTGAGTGTCCGGCATTTGCTGATGACGATTTTATACTGCCTGATCCTTTAAAGGGTCAAGCTGGAAAAAAATGTCATGAGGAATTATCGAAAAAAAGTGTACCGTTTGACGAAATGTCCAAGAATAGTGATAAATCATCGAGCAAGACTGAGAAGGATGTAAAGGATATAGAAGAGCAGAAAAATGAATCCGCACTGCGTAGCTCGGAAGAAAAAAACCCGAAAGACACAAAAACTACTGATACCGAATCGAGCTCGTTATCAGCATCCACAGTTCACTCTCGGAGATGTGCTTGCGATTGTGCACCTTACAAATTTGTAGGGTATGACCTGGGAAACCGCAGAGTCCATTTGACCACTCACAGCGAAACTTTTACTTCCTTGGATGGAACTCTCGTTCAAGTTGACATCGACGAGTGGCTCTATAGTGAAAAAAGAGTTGGTATTGGTATCAATCTCTCTGGGTGCTTTTTAAAACTGGAGCACACGATTGGCAATCATGATAATTATCAGATGCCGTTTCATTTGATCACTAAAAATGGCCTCGTTATGGCCTTCCACAAGAGACAACTCGAAGGTATACCGTACGTTATCTACCGGAAGACGTGTTATCATTTTCAAAATACCCACAGAACCTTCTGCCTCCGAAGTAAATCAAAACTACGGACCTTGTTTTGAGTTTCGTGCTTCGTGGCCTTCCAGTCTTCTGGTGGAACCCGTGAGAGACGATAGTTTCGAGAATTCCTTCTACATCCTTCAGAGATACATTACTAAGGGTCCGGAGTGCGAGCCCGTGTCACGAGAGAATTACCGGAAGTTCCTGAGGAACGGCACAGTCCTCAAGTTCTTTGATGACGATGCGGTCGAAGTGATGCGACCGAATGGAACGATAGTTCGATGTCTGAAGTTCGAGAAGTTCCCTAGGGTGCCCGATTTCGAGCGGGATGGAGAATTGGCCAAAGGTAAACCACTCGACCCTGATACATATCTCTGCACTTGTGTTGTATATCTTGCAAAGCCAAACATTCGATAGCTTCAGATGAGATATCGAGACGCAAGAAGTCGAAGTCTTTGATGCCAACGAGAGGACATCGAAAGGCTTCCAGTCCGAAGAAACAAGCTCGCAAGCCATCCAAGGACCATATTAACAAGAAATTCCCCGTGTCCACGCCATTGGATAGTATTATCGTTGAGTACTGTATCAGCGAAGATTTGTACACGGAGAGAAAAAAATTGAGTTGGGGACACTACAAAAATTGGTTCCACAAACTCACTTTTCGTTAGCCCATACAATTACTCGTTTGCGAGTTGGGACAACCACTTATTCGTTTTCTCGACTCGCAAAATGGTTATAGGCACTAAGTGAATCGTTCCAGCAACTCGTTTATAGCCAACTCATAGAATGAGAGTTGTTCCAACTAACCTTTTTCCTCCGTGTAGGCAGTTCTGTACTTCCGAACAGGAGACAAATATTGAATTTAGCTTCATGATAATAACCAGTTCGGTAATAAAAAGAACTACCGTTTTTGCTTTCCTGAGGAAGACAGAGTTGGCTATACAGCTTCGCCGTAATGGCGTTGGTTGTGTAGCATTGGTTACAATAGTTGAAAACCCTTCGATCAGGGGGGAATTCCCTCTCCTCAGGGAGAAGGTGCGGGAGTGAAGATAACGCGGTACACCGCACTCGAGCACGACGGCCGACACTACGAAGTGGCGAACGAGAAGGTTTCTCGGGTATTCTATGCGTCCGTAGTGAGAACGAGCACGGACTTTGAGGTTTCCGAGAAGTTAACCCGGCGCGAAGACGGAATGCAATCGATTCTGAACTCCATGGGTGAATTGGTCGTATCCTTTCCCGGTTAGCTACATTGGAGATTGTTCTTATCGTAACCAATAACGTACAAAAGTCATCAAAACACGTATCGGAATAATCACAAGACTATAATGGCTGCGCCAATAAATAATAAGGCGGTGTTTGTATAATATGCATGGAACTTTCTCTTGCATTCTCCCATGAAATTATTATCATTATTATACAGTTTGTTAAGCAAGGGAGACTAAACTGAATTTTTTTTACGAATCAACATGATTTCACAGATGGCACACGAATAACAACGGGGTTTGTGATTGAAGCTGAGCCATTGATCTGCGATTGGAGCGAAGAGGAGATCAACAAATTTTTTGCTAACGTTCCTCATCATCAGAGCTCAAGTCGAAGCGTGGACGTCTTTTCGTCTCGTTCAAGCGCTGGGTCGCGGTCCGGCTCTTATCGATCCACTGGTCGACAATCCCGAACAAACGGGCTTAGGAAATTATTGGACGATGCTTTTGTGTCCATCTTAATGACCTGTCGGATGGAACACGAGTGCTACGCGACGGTGGCTTACGATCAGTCTGACCAGAGCTGCAAATTGTCGATGCCCGACGAAGTAGTCATCGGAATAACGCGAGAGGGATTATACGATATCAGTATAGAAAGGAACATTGAATTGCGGATTAGCAATGACAACCTGACGTATTTGTACCGATCCAACGAGAATGGTCACCAAAGCGTCTCAACGTCCAATTACTATTTACGCCAACCGAAATTATGTGACGAAAATAAAAGCATTCTGTTGGTAACCATCGACTCCCTGGGCAAGGTCTTCAAGGTCTATAAGGACGGTAGTACTGTACATGAAGATGATACCAGTGACGATAAAAAAAATCAATCGAACTCCATACACGAACAGCACAGATTATTTGCGATGAACCGGGATTTTACGGCTTACGAGTATATTCACAAATCAAAATCAGATGAACATGAAAAGAAAATGAATTCTGGTGGGAGATCAAGTGTAATCTCCGTTGCTATACCCGAAGGATCGCCCGGTCTTGAATATCGACTATTCTTAAGTCCCCTGGAACCGAAGAATTATTCCAAGATGTGGCTGCAAAAGGTAACTTATGATCTGTATGCATTCGGCAAAGCAGATTGAGTGTACCTCCTTTTCCTTAGACTCCTGAATCCAAGAAAGAAACCAATCACGGGAGCAGGCCTGATTTATCACGAAGTACTTATTCAACTCCTTACGACGAGCTCTTTCCATTTGGAAGGAATGGTAACGAAGTAAGAAAAAACACTTGGAAAGTTCCACTTATTGAACCAATTCGAGAGGATCTTCCTGATGTGTTGACTTTGTCGGTTTTTCAACGGATTCCGGAAGAGGGGAAGAATATATTGATTGAATTGCAGAGAGCACTGGGTTGTTATTGGCCTACGGTGAGATATTGATTTGACCCCGACCATTAACTCTTTCTCATATTCGACTTTGTTATTTTGCACAGGCCGACAAAGAACTTGAAGCATATCGCACTTCCTGCCTCAAAAATGCTTCCCGATGTTCCGAAAAGCTCACTGAAAACTGGGTGCTAGATCTGGCGTTGGGATTCAAATCGAATATCAGCATAGAAAAGTATCTCGATGGTGTGGCAGCAAATCAACCAAAGCTAGCGTCTGGTCAATCTCACGCAGCTTCTGAGAACATCAGATTGAATCAACAGAACGCGGACGCCATCGATGAAATGCAGTGGTACAAAAAGTGCATCAGAGAAGGAATAACACTTCCGTATTTCAAAAGTATTCAAGGCTCCTGCTTTCTTTGGATTATCAGCTGCGTTGACGAAGCACTCGAGCTCGTAAAAAAATAGCCGGAAAAATCGTTGAAGAACGATTGAAGCGAGTTGAGAGTGAAAATAATACTCACGAAATGTTGACTAAATTAACTATGGATCGGTGCATTTTGTACATCACTGCGTAATTGAATAGTTTGCTCGACTTGATTCATTAACTTATAACTGCAGTCATTCGCAGATTCTGGATGGTTGGAAATGAATTTTGAATGTCGACCGCGTTTCAGTGAGTACGATACGGAAAAAGGGGCGAATCTTTTCATGGGGTATGAAAATAGCGAGGGAAGCGCGCATAATTTGGATCCTCTGTGCACGAGAGAGCGTCGTAGATCTCATGATTTTAAGGCGCGTGTCTCGGATATGCACACTACTGGTTTCAAATGGTCGGTGATGTCGGCGAGAGGGTGAGGGGACGGGCAGAAAACTTGATGTCGTAAAGTGCTGCTGGCTAAGGTGCCATATGTCGCGTACATTACGAAAACTCGTAAAATGACGACAGGGCGTCATTTTCTTTCTCTTTTCGGTTCAGGAGCTTGAGATACGTCGACCCTTGTAGGTCGAAGAGGTTGGATGGTGTGAGAAGAGTGTTACCAAAGTGAACGAGGGTGGAAAACCAGAAAGGGAATGAGAGTTGTTGAAACAACAGTTGTCAATGTTCCTCCACCAACGTCGAGAACTTCATGGCGAATTGTTTTAACGGGATCCCAGCCAAACTTCCAGAAACATATATATATATATACATATATATATATATATATTTTTTTTTTTCACTAAGATGGTTCATTCGTCCGACGCGGGACTACAACGCGCTTCCTCGAAGATACTTTGATTTATGATATTTCCTAGATTCCTCTTTAAAGCTACAATCCCACACTGCAACTTATCGCCTGGTTTTACTCAGCGACGATGAGGTTGAAAAAATAAGGACAAAGAAATATGAGGATGAATTCTTTCGATTCAACGCGTCTGCTGCTATTGTTGCCCGTAAAAACGGCAAAAAGGGACCCCGAACGGACCCTCATCTCTTCTCCGCTTCATTTTCAAATATACGGACTTGGAGTTCATCCCCATTTCGCTGGTTGAGAACGTGACGGTTCGCTCCATAAGCGATTTCCCTCACGTATTTTTGAGCTATAGCATTTTTCCCTGACACGCAGCATGCGGGATCCAACCAACGTGGCACATGGAAACTGACTCGTTGGGTATTAGGTGCCGCTGGTGCGGCGGCGTACAGACTGTAGTCTAAGATATTATGGACCAACTTCGAGGGGTTGTATAAATGAAGGGTTGGTACCGTCTTCCGACGACCTCGACATCTTCGGAACTTCCTGAGGGACCCCTTACGGAAAATGAACCGAAATTGCGTAACCCGATGTTACGGGTGTTAAGCCAACTTCATTGGCAGATTCTATCGAAGCTTGAATGAGATACGATATCAATATCCTATAAGCAGTGGAATACGGTGGAAAATAACAGCGATCTAAATTGAACGGATAACAAATTGGTTTTTTTGCTCCATAAATTTTCCTGTGCAAGAAAAATATTGTTTAACCGATAGCTTTGCTCAGAGTTCCAATGGTTTTCCAAAACGGCAGCAGTTCGAAAAAAGAAAACAGCGGATGAAACGGACATGAAAATTTCGAGTTTTCCAAAATACGAAAAATAGAGATTAGAGATTACACAAGTGCTTCTGTTCTAATCGCGACTTTACATCTCAAGTTCTATTTACTTTCAATTAATAGTCCTCTTGATATTAGTATCGAAAGGTGGTTTTGGAATACCTGGAAACCAAACTTGAAAAATTTGAAACTGTGCGTTATTGCACCATGAACGCATAGGATCAAAAAAACCTTAAGACCAACTTTCAACAGTGACATTGCCCGAAGAATAAAATATGTTAAAACCCGTTACCAAAAATATTTGTTTCACCAAAAAGAAAACCCCGACATTGATGCATTTTCCTTGCTCTGAGCGTCTCCTTAAAAAAATGCGAATTCAATACATTATGGTAAAATAACACCAAGCATGACGGAAGCCCGCCATATTGGATTTTAATAAATAAATATAATTGACACTAACTCTCCATCACTCAACGAACAAAATACCCCAAAATCGACTTGCAAAATTATTTATTCTACCCTTTTTTTAAAAATATCCGACGTTCATGAATTTGCATGCCGCTCAAGGCCAACCTCCCCTTGCACAGCCGCGAATCCGATAAATTAGGGTAAAACAACCCCGAACATAGAAACGCCCATAGTTGGGGGTAAGAAAGCCCTGCCCAAGGGTTACCAATGACGAACTGTATCAGAGGGTCTATTTGTTACGGTCGAACCCATCCGATAGTATAATCCGTAATGCGAACATCGTGCGGTGCAGTTGCCTCAACTCGAATCTCCGCTCATCCCTCTCTTTTGAAGTGACGCGCTGCGTGGTCTAGGTACAGTGATACAAAACAGGCTTATGGATATGCTCAATGCTGGGAAACAGAGGCAGCTCGCACGGCTAAGGTATATATCGCCGGGTTATTGGACAAAAGTTGCGACGTCGGTTTTAGCCCCGAAGCGTTTTGATATATTGGCGTGGCTGGTGCGCGCCTGCAGCCCGGGCATTCTGGGAGACGGGTCATTTCTCAGACTCGGGCAAAACTGCGGGTGTACCGGCACCACGACGTACGTGCGCTCACTCCGCTTCACTTGCACCCTCCCGAATCTTCGCTCTGTCTTTCTCTTTTGCTCGACGTGCATGAATCGCCCATACACGTCGATACGAAATATATGAACTTCGAAGCGTTTGGGACAAGTCGAGCTTGCTGCCGATGGAGAATCTATCTGATCAGTTCTTCCTGTTCGAATAAGGGTGGCTAATGCATTATAAAACATCGATGCTCAGTTGCGCTTTGACTGCAACGTAGCAATCGTTGAATAACGGCCTATCCGAATGGAGCTTTCGATCGGATCTTTGGATGCACGATAATAAAGAAGATTCTTTCTTTACCATTTATTTCCAAACATTTCAGAGTCATTATTTTTTAGGAATACCAATTTTGCCGGAATTTTTTATTTATCGTTAGTCAATTTTTTCGAAATTACTTTAGAGTAAGGAACAAGAAATGATAACAACAAAGAGTACCATTAATTTTTCTTGAATCAATAGGGCAATGATTGACTCTGCTACGTAATAGATTTTTGTTTTATTAGGTAATCTAAAAATTAAAATTCGTTGTAGTGAAAGATGCGACGAGTCTGCAAAGAGAGAAAATTGTAATTAATTCATGAAAAATCATCGTACAATTGACGCTATCATAAAATGTTATTTGTGCAGATGAGGGAAGCTGCTGAATTTAATTGAGCTGGAGCATTGTTGAAATGTAGGATAGCGACAATATTTCTCCATCAATTGAAAATAGCCGCGGGAAGCTTCGCGATTGGTAATTGATGTAGGCTTGCGGATCAAACGCAGAAGCATTATAATTGCAGGGGATGGACAATCATTCAAGGAATTGTTCGTTGTGAATTTCGGGTCACGGGCTTTCACCCATTCAATTTGAGACACACACTGGATGGCATTCGATGTGTCTTGTACAATATATCTGTATTGTCGGTGACTGTGTTCCTAATGAACGGATGGAGGGTTGTTCTCCAACTGGCAGCAGCCCTCGCAAATCCACCTCCTGTTCTCTATGTGCTTCGTTAATTTCACGTTAACGTAATTAGTTCTCGCGTCAACGTACTACCCGTCTGCTGTTCTCACCCAGCGGTCTACTTCGCAAGTCCTAAACGTGAAGTAGGACGTGCCTTCGACCCCAGATTACTACAGCATTCCTCGATCTGGGGTATCTGAAATCAATAATGAATCATTCTTTTCATATGAGGAACTGACAACAGGGTTTTTTTTGTCTAAATATTAATAGGTAAGATTTGCTATAATATAGAAACATTTTTATGAAGCAGGTACTCATCCGAATAAAAGTTTGGAGGGATTCGAATTTTGAACCCTCGTGCCAAGAGAAAATGCTTTAGAAAAAATCGAAGTGATCGAAGATATTGATAATCGAAACTTTGAATATTGGTAATGCAATAATTTATCGAAAAATTGATGAAACTCTTAAAACACTTTACTTATATTTTTTTGTTCAAAATAAATTCGGGAATTTTTCGAATTTTTTTCGCAATAGCGAGCAGCATAACACGAAAAAAAAAAAAAAATACACATAAAATTAGTTAATGGTTCATTTTCATTGATTCTTATCGAACGCGTTCGATGCGTTTTTATTTCAGTTATTGTATCGCAACGATTTTTCGTTTATTTAACCATGTTTCAAAAGGTTATTTGTTTATTCATTCATTTTATTGATGGATCATGTAATTATGTAGTTAATAGTTTAGTCATGATTGATTATGTCCTAAAATGATGCTGGGCTAGGTAACGGCGCCGGGGCGTGACTTATGGCGTCCCGTCGATCCACTTAGCTCTGAACCTGTTCGAAAGCGTGCAGTCGGTCATTGCGAGATTTTGGAGGGGGCAAAATTCCGCCGGCATTTGTGGGGGGGTCCAAAAAATCCCGGCCGCCTGGATTTTTCCCTTCATCTATTATCCCTGCACTTAGCTCCATTGAAAATGTACGTCTTCTAAGAGTTCATCGATAATTCTCTCTCAACTAATCTATCAATACATTCAGAATTAATCATTGTTTAAAATAAATGTCTTTCCAGTATTTTTATTAACGTTGATTAACTCCAAATTTTTTATCTCAACCTGTTCTTCTATTCTAATTAAATTTTACGGTTGCAATAACGAATTACACATCCTTAAAAATGCGTGATATTGAAAAACACATAACCTAAACAACATAATCCCTTCAATTTTATATTCGTATCTTCGGTAGATAAAGTGTATGGTTATCGTGCTGATCGCTCAATTAAGTCTCCGCAACATATATATTTAAACATCCAAGTCCCTTATATTCCAGCATCCTTAAAGTTCTTGGGTTTACGATTAAGGCACGTGCTTCCGCTACTTTTGCCGAGATCGCCCGAGGCAAGAGCACACATGACGTTCCGGGTGACTCGAAGGCACGGATATGCGGATATCGAGGGATTATACTAAACATCTTATTAACTCGTAAGTTATTCTGTAAACATGGTGTGTAATCTTGAAATCGGGAGCTGCCCTTGTACACTATAAAAAATATTTGGGAAATTCATATACTACATAGTTATTCAATAGACTGTAATTTTACGGAACCTATGTAGAAATTTCAATTTGGTATACGGCAAAATATGAAAAATCAATGCACATGTGGTAAAATTACAGTCAACTCACATAAAAATCATGACTTTTGTTACAAATTCAGCAAAAAATATAAATCAATTGGCTGTAAAAGCGCTTTTTGCGAATGGATAGTAATTTAACCTTGAATATTGATAACAAAGAACGAGGGTGTTGCAAAATTAGTGCATCGATTGACACTTTCAATTTAGCAAAATTTAGCCGATTTGTACATCAATTCAACGTCATACTTGTGTAGTAAATTTCCTAAACCCGTTGCCGTAGAAGAACTTCCTGCGTAATAATTGTACCTAAACATGGTTAATCACGTAATCCTGAGTTTTCGCGTCAAGTTCTTATCACCAATGGGTTTAGAGTGGAACTGATGCGTAAAAGCTGGCGGTGGTATTACGTGCTACATTTCCGCAACTTCAGAATGCATCGAAGCTGCATGTGCCGTTGAATTCCTCTGCCTTGGAATCTTGGGGTATTTGAGGCACGCGAGAACGCAACATGAACGTATCCAAACAGTAGTTTCGCTCCAATAGAACGGGTTAGCTCACCATCATTAGTTCACTCGGAAGAGAATCGAGGAGCATCCGAGGTATCGCCCTGCGAGGGAGCAGAACACTTACGGCTCATTAATCGTTAGGCGAGTTCCAATGGCGTTTCATTAATAGTCATCGCTGAATCCCTCCATTCCATTGCGAAACTGCTACAACGGACGTTTCCGTACTACCGTACGTTATCGTAACTCGCTGGCGTGTAGCCGAGTCGTCACTGATGGTGCAATCACGCACATTTCATTATCACACCCCTCCTTCTCCAAAGTAATAAATCATCTTGAATAAGCCTTGTCTGCAGCAGAAAATCAGAGGGTATATTGAATAAATACAAAGTATGAAAAATGGGTCGTTAATATGATATTGAAATATGAAATTATTCTAGTAAATGTGTGTCAGTGTTGCGCCATTAAAAATTCACTGGTGTAAAGTCTGGTTTTATGCAATCGTCATGAAAATGGATCATTTATTCATTCTATCTGCATTAGGAAACATGTCCCGCATGGATGAATAATTATCCCTTCCATGGGAATAGAAGCTTGGCTGTTAAATGGTTAATGGTAAACTCGCAAGTGTGTCATTAAAACTTTGTCGTTAATTCATGCAGTGTTTAGATGATCAAACATCACCAATACAAGCACCACAGTATATGTTGAAGGGCTACTTAGTTAAGTACGTGATTTAACTTCAACGAGTTTCATGGCTTTAAAGTTTTCCCCTGACAGAAAAGAGTTGACTCTGTAGCGTGGGACCAAGTGTAGTCAAGTTCTAAGCTGGTAAAAAAAAAATCGATTCCCAAAGTAACCATGAAACGAGAGAGTGAACAAGACACTATATTATCTATGGTTGCAGTCTCTACGCCTTTTTCGTTGTAAATTTATTAATTGACAATTTTTGTGTCCTCCACATCTTATGACAGTTTAATTTTTTTATTATTAATAAACTACCCAAACGCAAGAATGCGCGTACCCTTCTAAAATTATTAAACGATGTCAATAACGACGTCATGGTATATCGAAAAGCTACTTTATACAGTCTGTTATTGAACCTCAACGCACCCGAGTTTCATCCTTTTAAAGTCTTGGGCTCCTAGAAAAGAGTTAACTCGGTATCGGTCGAGTAAGTGCAGTGAAGATACAAGCTAGTAATAAAAATCGATTCACAGAGTAACCACGAAGCGAGAGGGCGAACGAGACACTATGATATCTATGGCAGCAGAGGCCCGAGATAGATATCGTGACGGAATCGAGCTCGTAGACTCCGGAGGCAACGTGGGGCTATGCAGGAGCAGTGGTAGCAGGAGAGAACGATAAAGAGATATCGAGCGTGTCTACCGGAAGGACTTCTCGCTGCTACTCCTGCTATAGCCAAACTTAATGGAAACTCCATTATGCGAATCTCTTCAAGGCCTCACTCCGAACGTATTACCCATCACGAGTATCCAACGACTTTCTCGGTTGGTTGGCCAGCTTCTGGTCAGTGATGCTCTGTCTGGCAGAAGAATTTTTAATATCGTCTGCCCAAATGTCGTTGAATGCTTCCTATAAAAATTCGTCAATTCCCAAACAATTTTTCAGTTATTGATCAATTCTATATGAACGACCCCTTGTCAGAAAACTTTCAATAAACCCCAAAACTGATATCAAAGTTTCCTGTAACATCCTACCATAAAAAATACGCCAATTTAGACATTGAATGTCATTTGAATTAATCAAAGTAAAAAAAAATAAAATAGTATTTGGACGGTGGAAGTTAAGAAATCCGAAGACATTCTCCAGCATCACGATATGTAACCAAACGCTCAGTTCACTGGAATAGGCGCTATCATCATGCAAGCATCGGTTAGTTTTCCAGTGGCGTACTGAATTGTTACTAATTACTTTTCTCCGTGCGAAGAGTTCATGAACCATGTCGTCGGGGTAAAAGAGATTCGAGGTTGCGAGAGTATGTCAAATTTCCGTAGATACAGATATGGAAGGAGTTTGGAATTCCGAGGGCCCGAAGGTGTTTGCCCTATTTTCCAGGCTCTCCAGCAGAGCTCGTCCTGTCACCCGTGGAGTAACAAGACGGGGAATCCGGAGTTTTCGGTCCCACCCTAATGAATATTAATGAGTGTACCAACGTACGTGAGCGTTACACAGCTATGGCATATAGCTATGCGCGTGCGACGAGGACTTGATGAGTACAAACGATCCGGTTTCACGTAGTGCCATCAATGCACCCCTGAATTCTCTCATATGATGCGAGAGCCTGAGCGCAGCGATGATAGAATGAAGTGAAGAGGGGTAGGAAGAGGTCGTTAATGAAACGAGGATGATGAATCTCCGTCGACTGGTGCTGCGAGCTCTCTGCGCTCAGTCATTCTCCGCCGTCGTTGAATCTACCGTGTGACAGGGCTAACTGAAATCGTACTGGAATCTCCATTTCGTGTTTTAGGTGGGATGACAAAAAGTGGGTTGGAAAATGATTCGCTTGCGGTCGGTCGAAAATCCATCCAGGAATATAACCGCTTTATTAATTATTTACCGGTACCGGAGAATCCGCCGTGCCTTGTGCCGAAGTCGACCGAAATTTGCGTTTATCACTTCACAACCTAACTGAGAGGTTACCCGGACTTAATCACCGAGCTCGCGTGTTGCATTCCCATGACGCTCGTTACACACTTGGTAGGTCAAAGGAAAAGCGCGTACACCTCGCTAATAGAAACGCGTTTCCGTATCTCTCTCTCTCTGATGGTTCACAAGGTTTGCCATCGCTCTACTGACTCGAAATACTGTCTTCGGTAAATATGCCGTCGAATTGACAGAGAGCATCCAGTTCTCCGTCTCTGACTAACACGAGAATTGTTTATGTAGATCTGCTATGATCTACAAGAGAATGTTTTATGGACAGCCCACAATTCGTGATTTGAATATGTAGACCCGGTGATCGCGAAAAAGATCAAGGCTCAGTTTATGTACATCGCGATATGTCAACAAGTCCTAATTTACTGTGTTAGGGCTGGATCTACGTAGTTTGGTCTTAGAACTTTTTAGCGATCACGATCTCGTTCGTTCAGTCTGCAATAATTCGACTTGGACCGAATCGTGTCATCGGAGAATACGACGCTGGCTTGATGAGATGGTAATTGATGTAATCAACTCTACATCTATTTTATCATCTGCTTGTGATAGAAATTTTGTTTATGCTGCTATGATCTATGAACCAAGTATTGTGTTTCACAAACCGGAACTATTGCAAAGTGAAATGTGGACTTTTCGATGGTCGAAAAGATAACGACTCCGCTTGTGTACATCACGATATTTAGGCAAGCCCTAATCGATGTTATTATCATCGAGTCCAGATTTACGGAAACTGGGCCTAAATCTTTTTACCGATCACGATGCCGTCATTTATTTTTGCAGTCATTCCACTCGATGGACTTTCTATTAATTTGTAAATCATTACAGGCTTGAAATGACAATTTTTTCCTTGATTTAAGATAACTCCGCGTCTCTTCTGCATCCCTACGACCTTTGCTACATTATCACTCGCTCGAACTCTGTTATTCCTTCCTTCTTTTTGCCGCGTGTGAACTTAAGCGGTGAGCTTCGCGTCGTCAGATACCGGAAGCAATAAAGTCCGAGTGAACTAAATGAAATTCTTATCTAGATCGAGCCTCGGCAGTCCTCCAGCGGAAAACCCCTTCGCTCTTCTACTACCACTAGACGCAGAGCGAATAGTGGGTAGCGTGGTGAGAAGAGCGGAAGTGAGAGAGCTGACCCACTCGCAAGCCAACTCACTCCCGGAACGTATCGACCGACTCGTCGGAAACGTCGTGGTAAACCCATCGTCGATAGTCCAAGTGAATTCCACGTAAAGTGGCGGACAGAGCTGGCAAAGGAGAAGGAGGGACTGCTGGTGCGCGCTTTCGCCAGCACTTAAAAAAGGAATTAATCCCTCTCGTCCATCGATACTTATCACTATTTTCTCCCTTTCACCAGCTACCGATGCGCGTCCTCGCTTTTTGCCTCTTCTCTGGCACCGTTCATTCCTCATTTTTTTTTTTTCTCGTTTGTTTTTCAGTCGTTTGAATGAGCTGTCAGACAGGCTTGTCGATAGAGCCCATTCCTCTGTACGAACGTTGCGTAGAACGAGGAGTGGCTGAAGGAGAAAGCTTCCACTTTGTATGCTTAAAAAAACTTAAACATCCGCCGGAGTCAAACGTCGATAGTAATCATAGGAAGCGTTCACCGTTTTGCCACTTCTTGGCTCGTGAAGCGCACGTGCCTGTACTTTTCTTTTATTCTTATGAGAATCGAAGAGCTTTAATGTAATGCTTTTGCGCAGCCATTGCAGGAAATCGACGATCAGCGAGCATCGGACCGAGTTTCTGCAGTCGAGTTTCCCTGTGAGCTTCTGAAAACTTTCTCCCACTTTCAATCGCCATGTGACGAGTGCTGAAAACGCCCCGTTCCAATGGCCCCCTTTTATGATTTTGGCCCCCCTACCCCTCGGCTTCGACTTTGGCAGATATTAAAAGTTTTCAGAAAGCAGTTGCCGCACACTTCACAGCCTTTACGCCCTCCGGCATGCGGTCGCCCAGCCCGACACCCGTCGCTCGAGTTTCGTTAAATGGTCCCGATTATTTCGTCGTTCACCGAGTGATAAAGCCACGGGTAACGGCAGTCGTAAACGCTCGAACGTGCCGTAGGTCTGGACTATCTGTATATTTGGCGAATCTATATCTGTAGGTATCTGAAGAAGGAAAACTGGTCTAATTCCCGGGAGCTTCATAAGTTGAAGGCGTGAATGGACTCACCATCAGGACCAAAACGGCAAAACTGTACATAGTATCAATGGAATATCCTATATACATATGAAGAATTTTATATCCTTTAAAATAACAGCAAAGACTATAACGCCATATAAATTATTGTAAAAATGTTCACGTATGAAGTGACATATCTGCTTCAGTAAACTTTATCCTCCATAATTCGTTTAGATCTCAGTCAACAATTTGTCAAAAAGCACCATTATCGTTTTAACTTAGGTGCTTTTGCATTCCACAATTAGTTTTATGAACAATTGAACGAGGATCGCCGATTGTTTGAAGCGGATTTGTTCTATAAGTCGTTCTATTCACTCCTGCCAACAGATTCGACTGTACCGCGTCATTGACTATACGACGACGAGAGGGGATGAGAGGACCTGGCTAGTATAGCCTATGCAAAGTTCTCGGTGGGATTTGCGGTTGCTCTGGATATAACTAAAGCGCGCTCACACCCTTCCTTGGGATAGCATCCAGCGAGGAGCTGGCGGGTGGAACAGAGGGAACGCGACACGGTAAAGCACCACCGACCCAAGTCCTCACGAGCTGATGGCACTCCGTCCAAGTTTCCGCGCCGAGCTATAAAATCTCTGTCCTCTGCGTTCTCGAACACACGTACTACGCCCAAGACCCTAGAGCTGTTTGGAATGGAAGAAGAGAACGGATAAGAAGAAGAAAAAGGAGTAGAAAGCAGGGGCATAGTCTATATGTGTTCTTCAAGCATTTCCATCGATAAATCTCTCTCGCCGCTTGGCGGTCCCAAGGATTTCCACGAATTTGTTTTGATCCTGTAACGATAGAAATTTTTCGATGGGAATTGACCTCGTTGGGTACCTGTGATTTATGTTCCAAGGGAATATAATAAAAGAAACGCCCCGAAAGGGATCCGATCACTAATGCAAATAAGAAGTGATTCCGTTTCACCTAACATCTCTGTCCCGCTCTCCAAATTGGGTCACATTATGTTTTAGCTGGTTTTTTTTATCCTCGGTTATGAGAGTACGGAATTTCTGGATCGGAAAAATGACTGGTATAAAAACCGTCTGTGCTCTGAGTGAAGGCCATGAATGGTCACGGTCGTTGGTATGGTACGCAGGTCATGTCCGGGATTGATTAGCCGAATTAGCCGACAATGATTCCCTCACGGGAACATAAGTTTTCTCATGGATCAGTTGGGTCAAACAATTTGCTTGAGTTACTTCAGATTCATCAGGAGTAGTCGATATATGAAGTGAAATTATCCTAGACACGGAATTCAGTTCGATTTTAAAGAATGATGCGTAAAGTTACGTGTACAGACGAATGTTTATGGCCAATGAGATAATCGAGGAAAAGACCATTGAGTGATGAGCGGTCACTGGAGGGTTTGAATGATTAAAGGGTTCCACTGTATGAAAAAATATTCGCCGGGTCAACGAAATCGGTGTGCGGCTTTCGGTGATTACATTCCTCTTCTTTAGCCAATAAAAGCGTACAGTTAACGCCTTGATGGTCGCTTATTTTTGGTACAGCAAACTTGAAAATCTCAGTGAAACAGAACTTTCGGCTCAACCATATTTCGCAGCGATGGAAGTAGTTCGCCAGTCAGGAAGTTGATACAGACCAGATGACAGGTGGTCGGTGAGGCGTCCGCACGAATCGCAGAGACAATAACCACTCTGGCCGTCTCGGCTTGCACGCAAGCAAGTGCCATGTCAGACAACACAGTTCACTTTGTATAACCCACAGTCTCCATCCAGTGCCTCGAGAAGCGATAGCGAGAGCCTCACGACAGGAGTAGCGGCCATCGCTATATCACCGCAGAATGCACGTGTTTATGATGGATAGCTTCTCGGGTCGCAAGAAAATTCCCGAAGTGGCTGACTTTTAATGGAAAACCGAACCCACACCGAGAGATTTGCTCACACCAGGCGTCATCATACACGCGAAGATGGGGGAAGGTTATATGACATGCACACTCGAGACACATAGTCACCGATGAAAGACGGGAAAGGGAGTGACCACTTCCGTATTCCAGCCACGTTCCACGCCAAGGGAAGCATCTGGGCGGGTCGTGAAGAAAGAACGTACGAAGAAACGAACCCAAGAACGAAAATAAGAAGAAAAAGAAAAGAGTCTTTCGTGGCGATAAGAAGGGAAACCCGCCGCTTCTTGATTCCTGGTGTCTTCCAGTGCCTCGGAAGATCAAGGCGCGCGCGAAATGACGAATGGCCGATAGCTGCTCAAGGATATCCCGTTCTTCTTCTTCTTCTTCTCGGCTTGTATGGGGATCCCATCAACGTGTTTGTTCTTTCAAACAGCGACACGTTGTCTCGATTTTGCTTTTTGTTTTTTGGGCTCCCAACTTTTTCAGCCGTACAGTCATCTTGGCTCTCCCCAGTTTCACGTCCCTCAGTTCTATACCAACCCTCACGGTTCCCATAAAACATGAAGCATGTTTCGCTGCGAGATAAGAAGCTCGGGATTTCAAGTTATGCCGTAGATTGGGTGTAGCGTCGCGGTCAATTGGCTCGCAGCACTGGCGACCCAATTGGGCAGTGGCCCTTTTTTCTTTCCGTGGGACAGTCTAACGTATCAAGGGCAACGTATTGTCGCAATGATTTCAGGTACTCAACAAATTACTTGAATTATGTTTAACCTCCTTTTACGAAGTAGGAATCCCAACGAATGTGAAATATGGTATAATTACAGTCACAGATATGTGGCCACAATGAAATTGTTTAGACTATGAAGCAAATTAATCAATAATAGATGACAGTTCGATAATAGCAATTCAGATTATCTTGAATCAGTTTAATCGCTGTTGATAAGGTATAAATCTGGAAAAACATGAAATGTATAATATAACGCTCTCAAAGCCACGCGAAGCTTGCATGGGAGATTGTACCACAAAACCGGAGAACTTGACATGCCCTGAAAAGGTGAGTTTATTTTTCGCGTTTCACGAGAACTGAAACGCAACGAGATGCGACAAGTCCCGACAGAGAAGGTATCTCAATTTTTCTCGTTCTCATAGCGCTGTCAAATAGAGTTTTCTCTCGACCCGCTTCGATATCCATTTGACCCGGATTGTGAGAGTTCACTGGTTTCGCGCTCTGAAAAAGATGAGCCTGGATGAGCCGTCGGTTTCTACGAACATGTACAATATCCGTGATGTTCAGCTCTTTGCTGCTGTACTTCTCTTTTACACTTGTAGTGCGATCGTAATATCAACATTTTTCTGTGAATGCAGAGGCGTACCACAGGATGTAAAGCGAAGCGCTCAGCCAGCATTTCGAAACTTGAAAGACACGCGGCGATCATCCAGCTGCATCCTACACAAATATGCGATAAATTTCAACCATTAGATTATTATAGAATATTATCATCGTCGATCTCATATGATGTTTTCAAAAAATGTTCTCTCGTATTAATAATCACAATTGGTAATTATAAACGAAGTAATGTGAATATTCTTATGCGCACACCCTTAATGTATATTTGCCTTCACAGAACATTCGATTTGGAGCGAAATAAATTAATGTAAAAATAGAGGTACGGAAAACATATTTAAATAATTAAAGTAATAAATATAAAATAGCAAATAATTATTAACTGGTATAATTAAATTTCATTCGTTGTGACAATCAATGTGCATATATTTTGCAAGAAGATGTATGAATTTGGTATTTTCAATTATTCGTAAAACTGGAGTTAGAATTTGAAATAGGGTTTGGCTTTGTCAATTTGTTTTGCTGCATGTATTTCAAGTTAGATGACATGTTTCCTTCTCTTGCTACTTTATATACTTAAAAAATGACAGTTGCTAATTGTCATTGTGACATTTTTATCTGTTCTCGACGGACCAAATTATTTCCAATCAACAAGAAGACATCATTACTGTCCTATCGTCCTATTTTGAACTAGCTTTAATTCCCCAAAGACCTAGACGCTGTACTTGTGGCCTCATTGGCATAGAAGTGCTGGCACGCATAACAGGCCCGTAAACCGTGACGCTCGATTCGTGCTTCGAACACGTACGTAGCAGTGACGTATGGGAAGGCTATTGGAAACTGGCCGAGCATTTGCTGTCTCCGGAGACGACGTCGGATAATCGCATATTGGCCACAGGAGAACTGGAGGAGTGATTGCTGGTACGACAATAGGCGTTCTATTGATCAAGATAGGTAATCGACTAATGCGGGTTTACGGGTTAGCTATTATACGGTACCGATTGAATTTAATCATTTCTGATCGTGGGAATCTTAGGATATGTCCGTTCCATTGGAGCGTTGATGCTCCCAACGTATCAATAAGTTTTGATCCAGCGATCAAAATTTCCCATCCGTAACAAATTTGAAGTTGCTAGTGGCGAATACATGGCAACTTTTTTGTTTTCCAATACTCTTAGCCCGAAAATTTAACTTTCTTCATACTCAAATCTAGAACAGATAATATTCGACCGGATATGCTTAGGAATATTTTACACAACATTGCATTTCGTTTTCAATCTATTTATGAATAATCCACCGAGGCTGCATACAAACAATGAGATAGAGCTGATATCTAATTTTAATGTTAACAGGTGAACTCAACACGAGAATAAGTTGAACTAATCCATTTGTGTCAATTTAGAAAATGTAAAAACCGTTGATATTTACACGTTAATGGGTAAAACGATGAAAATGTCCAGACCAGCCGCGTGAATTTGAAACGGTGTGCAACTTTATCAAATTAGGACCATTTGATCCAACACTTGGTACGTAATTGTAACGATTAATCGAATCAAATGGTTTATGAGAAGGATAGTTCTGTACTCTCATTTTCTATTTAGCGAGAGATATTTGGCTCGATCTGAGGCATACGGAGCCAGCTGCAGTGCACTAATCTCGCGAAACGTACGCATAATAAATCTTGCCCTCTTCAGCACACGAGCTCTGCGGCGTCGGCCGGAGGAAGGAGAACGAACCAACGAGCTCCTCCCGTTTTCTTCGGCTTTTTCTTCGCTTCCTCGCTCGTAATTCTCGCGGACGGGAGAGCTCAAGATTTCTTGTACAGCGTTTAACTGGGAATACAAGGAAAAGCCCTGGGTCTCGAGAGTAGTTCGCGGATGGTTATACCGAATGGGCTGCACTGGAAGTGGAGCTGGAGGTCGCCAGTGAAGCTCGATGTGGAAGAATAGCGAAAGAGGAAGAGAGTTTGCCGCGGCTCGGTAGCCAGAACCTAAAAATGTACCTTGGCCCCGCAGCTCGCGCTTTGGTCCTTCTGTGCAACTCCCACTCTCTCACACACGACGTGCCTGCGAATCCTCCACAAAATATAACCCTGCATTACTCAACCTCGAGTTTCTTATTATATCGAGAACGTTTTCGCTCGCTAACTGCAATGCCTCGGGTCCAAGGACTTTTACATTCTCTGCATTGTAACCACTCCACAAGGCGAGGCCACCTAGTTATTTTATAAGGACTCCAGACATGAAGCAATGCTTCCGTAAAGCCAAGAGCGGTCTGCATTCATTTTCATTTATGGATTTATAACAATCCGCTGCATGGGATTAAGCTGTCTGGTCAGTCGGTCTTGGAAAACAGTTACTATCGCAAAGCTTTGGAGCGTTCGTATGTATTTCGCATAAAGCGGATTATGAGTTTATGAAATTTTTCTATCTTCTATTTTATCTTTGGGATAAACAACGAAAAGTTGTTACTGGTGTATTCGCAAATAAATCTCAGCACATTTGCTATTGACATGAAGCTGTTCTCCCGAATTCACTGGGGTGTAGTGACGAGATACACGAATGGAAGATTATGAATTTCGTACATTAATCATAATCCACCTTCCTCGCTGGAATTTATTAAGCTCTCGCGTTTGAAAATTTGAGCTCCAGCGCGTGTGACGTTGCCAGGTGGCGACGCATGAAGAGGCCTTGACCTCGCATATTTTTCTTGTTTTGGTGGTGTTGTCATGGTTACGGAGATTTTGGCAGATCAGATCTACATTTTGATAATACATGTACCAATGGTTTCTTTAATTTACCATGAAAATTTCACATCAGTGACAAACTTGAAGAGTTTGTTTCTTCGGGTTTGTTTCCATTTTATATCACGTGTCCTATGGTTCCGAATAAATTGAAAACGCGAATTTTAAAAGGGCAAATCTGATTCATTATCACTGCAAATCTCCTGAATATGTTGCATCACACTTCCCATGTACCAATTTGCTCGAGAGAAAAATAACTTTGTACTCTACCACTGCAATGGAGTGGTCAGGTCGAAAATGGATTATTCTTGGAATAATAAATATTATCAATTTTACATTTATCCGATATGTAATATTCTATGCGGAAGTTGCAGTTTGAACCGTTTTCTGTTTGCTCAGAAAACGCAAAATGGCCAACTCTATTATGTGTATATAAGCTCTTGAAGTGGTTAAATCTGTCGTTTCGACATTTTCAATGCCGGATTTTTCGTTTTTTTTTTTTTAATATCTCTTGGACGCAAAGAGCGCAGCGGCGAGCCCGAGTAAACCACTTAGAGCACTTACGCGAAATGGAAGACTGCAGTCACGAACTAGTGGCGGGCCGCAACTTCGCTGTCTCACCGACAGCCAAGGAGCTTCAAGAAATGAAAAACAAAAAGTGTGTAGTCTTCTTTCATGCGCCTCTGGAAAAACCACCGGCGACGTACTTAAGCACACCGCGCAGTTCGCATAGGCGGAGTTTTTAATTAAATTTTGCTCCTTAACGTAACTTCGGAGAGCTGAAGTTTGCTTAGCCGAAAATGACCAAAGACATCATTAATAATTCACATTGTATCAGCGTAACCAATGCTGAAGAAAATACTTGATTATTCTATGAGTAACATTAAAAACGACTGCACAGAACTTTCCATGACAAGCGTGAAACGTAATTTGTATTCGATAAATCGAAGTCCAAGCGTGAGTTTAAGGGCTTGTTGCTGAGGTTGACTTCGCTGCTCTTCGGAGACTGCTTCATCATGCTTCAGGGGTTGCCAGGCTATCAACCATCGCCCTTTAAGGACTGGAACTCGTTTTCTTCCCTCTCCGCAGTACAGGGCAATCTGAAATTTCGTTTAGCGAAATGTCAGAAGGCGGAATGTTTTGGTGTGTGGTTAAAAGTAGCGCAAACATATTTTGTTTTTAAGAATACGTATAGATATACAAATTTGATATTTTAAACCATTCATAAAACTCGGTTTGGAATTCGATACACGTTTTAGTTTATTCAATTAGTTTTGTTGTGTACCTCTAAGAATAAATTACTTTTTTGCTTCTTTTGACTGTCAAAACTTGAAATATAACGTAACTTTGCAGACCTGAAATTGTCGAGACGAAAGGTTTAAAAAACATCATTAATAATTCACATTATATTAGCATAATCAACGTTGAAGTAAATCTTGATTATTCTTTAAGTAACATTGAAACTGACGGCATAGAATTTTCTCTGACAAGCGTAAAACGAAACGTAATGGATGAACACTGAATTTGTATTCAGTAAATCGAAGGTCAAGCGAGAGTAAAGTGCTTACTGCAGAGGTTGATTCCGGAGCTCTTTGGCGACTGCTTTATCATATTTCAGGGACTTGCCAGGCTAGCAACCATCGCTCTTTAAGGACCAGAACTCATCTCGCTCCCTCTCAGTAGTTAGGGGTACATACCAGGTCGAGTCTGTTCCTTTTTTTCGCTGGAAGCGAAGCCAAAGTTCCATAAAACGATGATGAAGCATCCCGGTAAGCACGATTACATGGGCAACGCCGAGGGCTTTTCGCGCCCGGAGAATTTAAGCTCCGATACCTTGGTGCGCCGAGAGCCGAGCTTTTTTTTTTTTAACATTCATCCAACGCAAAAAGAAATGAAACAAATATATCCCTGACACAAAAATGTTGCAATGCTGCGCATAAACTATGAAAGATCAAAGCGCGCACGTGCGACTATCTATTTAGTCACGACGTTTTTCGATTCAACAGTAACAATATAATACCTTCCTGGTTATTTTTTTTATTCCAAGATTTAACGTATCGCTAAATCCCTGCATCTCATCGACTTTCAAACTTAATCAAATTTGTCGCTCGAACGAGAATTCCGAACGACGGTACTAATATTGACATTTCAATTAAGCAATAACAAAGGGGAGATAAACGAGAGAACTCTGAATGACGCAGGTCGTCGACCTATTATTACATTATGTCACATAGATATATACAATGACACGCCCACACCTGCCGCATTCTTCGTCCGGTCAGCTACTCTTATTTTTTACTTCCTTAGAAATTTGATATAATTAACACGATGTTCCGCCAACAAGAACGCGCTTTTCTTTGATGTCGAGCGATTTTTTTTCCAACACTAATTTAAGAGGCAACTTGTTTTTCAACAATTTTATTCTTGGACGATAAGAGAAGGTCTAAAATATGCACGACGCAAGAATGACTATTATTAACGAAATTTCGAACATAATAGCAGTTGAATTTCATTCGTGGACGATAAAATGAATATGTCGTTTTTATGAATCAATGGAATTTTTCCGATTCCCGATTCAACGCTGGGGATTCTGCAAAAATTCGAATAATATGAAACTAAATTTGATTATTGCGCTGAAGAAAATTATATTTCATATTATTACGTCAGAATCCTCATTCAAATTATCGCAAGCTTCCCTGCCTGATCAATAATCTTCTATCACCCATTTTTCCGTAATTATCACTATATTGCTGCGTCATGGATAATTGACCTGGTCATTGAAATTCCAGCTCCTTGGTCGCGTATCCGGGGCATTAATTAAGCGCAATGAAAATATTCCCCTCTCGTAATATTCCATCCATGCTTGCCCGGCTCAAACAGTGGAGCTAGTCCTGTTTCGAAAAAAAAAAATAAATAAAATAAAATTAGGTCGCCGACGCAATTACTTATGAGAAATCGAATGGAAAAAAGTCCGGAAGTCACGATTGCGTGTTGAGTACGTGGCCATTAGCAGGATACTAATCATGAAATAAAGCGCATTGCTATGTCATATAACACGTCAGGTTAATCGCGACTGTATCAGGAAGGGTGAATTTTGACAAAATTATGCTCAACCAGCACGTAATTGGAACGCACCATCAACGTAATAAAATCAAATAAATGATAACGCTCGGAAGGCCTCACAAAAAATAGATGTATAAATGACGCATGACGCCAATTACCTTTTTCTCGTGATAAAAATGTGCTTCTGGGCAGTGAGAACAAATAAAAAACACAAGCAACACACCGCAGCAGGCTTGGAAACAAAAAGAGACGCGTTAACGTCGTGTGACATAAAATGGACTGATGTTGTCCGTCACGTTTTTCATGGACCAGCTCTCGAGGACGCGTTGGAAGGCGTCCAGGCCGGCGTCACTCATATACGATAATTTAAAACATCATCCCCTCTATGCACAAAGGGTGGTTCTCACGTGTTCCAGTACCACATACATCCTATGAATATTTATGACGTGACGCCTCAGCTCAGCTTTGCTCTCTTCCTTTTCGTTCCAGGATTCGCAAGCTCACGCATATCGTACCAACTAGTGCGATACGTGTTATACACGCGAAATATTTTAAGATTTCATGTTTCCGGAACACGTACGAAGATACATGTACGAAAACATCGTGCTCGAGACAAAGTGTATTTCTCCCTTTTGACAGATCTTTATCAAGCAGCAAACTACAGTGTCCTCTCGTTCTTCATCCTTTACGCGAATAACCTGAGGATAAACCTGTTATATGCAAGAGGCGGGTAGTTTGCAGATTTATCTGGGAAGAATAGTGACACCTACACGAGCCGAGAAAATTTCTCCTGCAAGTTGGAAATCAAGGAACCACCGGCAAGGTCTCGGGACACTGTCGATACTGTAGATCTGCGAGTTACCCGGAGTCGATAACTGTGTGACTCAGGGTAAGTTCTGCAGCCCAGAGAACATAGCCGATATAACTGGTGTCGGTGATGTACCCGTAGTTGAGAAGCTAAGGCGATTTCTATCCGAGCTTATGTCGATATTTGGCCATAGAGTGGAGGTTGTCGATAATTTATGATATTGGACGATTGCGGTTACACTAGAAATTCTGCAACTCTGCGTAATTGATCTCGTGATTAACTCGGAGCCTGTTGAATTGTTTATGGAAAACAAGATTTTGTTTTGCCGTCTGACGACATTTGACAAACCATTCGAAAAAAAAAAAACCACAATTTCGGAGCCATTGATGAATGCCCGTATTTATGATTGGAATTATTTCTGTAACAAATAAATGATTTTGTAAATTATTTATCGAAGGACTATTGTAATAAAGCTTATGTTAATGATAGAATTATTGCGATCAACTATATATTTTATTCAGTGTTTCATTGAATATTTTAATAGAAGAAGGGAACATGTTTTCGAAACAACTGGATTAAATATGTAAACGTTTTGATAGTTTGAGACGTAACCCAGCCTCGCTACTGAATATTTTATATCACGAAACCGAACAAATGTTCTCATTGAGCCGACATATTTCAACCGAACGTGAGTATAATTATTAATACTTAATGGATCGTGTAGGATCGAGCAAATAATTAACAGTCACCGCATTATCAATTCTGCGCAAAAGGCCGCATATAGATAATGTATGGCAAATTTTAGCATTTCCCATAACGATTTACAAAGACAGAAAGAATAAAAAATAAAAAATCGAATACTTTTAATAATTCATTGGAATTAGTCTTAAATTCAATATTTGATTTAATTATTATTTAATAATTTTGCACCAAGACGCATTATTTCCAAGAGTGCTATATAAAAAAATCATTTTATATGTTTCCATTTCCGGTTTGAAATGTAAAGAGCTATTCATGAAAAAATTTGCGAATAAATTATAAATGGTTTCACAGTTTTGCCCGTTTTTCAGTTTATGAGTTTTTTTTTCAGGTTTAACAATCGTAATCGATATCGTACCGAGAACATCCGATTTCATTAATTAAAGCAGATGGCAACATAACATGTTTGGAGAAGGTAGAAAATAAATAATTGTTTTCGTCAATAAAAATATGCATGGAAAACATTGTATTTCCTCTAAACAAACATTTTTTCACAGGCAAAATACTGAAAAAGTGTATTCAATTTTTTAAATCCCTTTATTATTGAAATAATGATGAAAGTGTGGACGTTTTATTCAAATATTGGCTGATGTGAGCGCTGTAAATTCGGCGAATTGCACGATATGAGCAAAAAATCGCTAAATTGTTTAAAGGTGAATTCGCTCGAAATAAAACTTCCATTTTTTCACGGTTATAATATTTTTTCCAACTACGCAGAATTACTCAAATAAAATATAAGATTGAGAATAAAAAAACATTTCTTTCATTGAATATAAAAAACCATCTCATAAGTCAAGATTTTAATTTAATTCATATCATTCAATTAATCTTTCTCTTTCGCTGCTTTAGTACAATATTACGTTCTTATTGATTTTTTCATATTTTTCAACCGCCTGGAGGCATTACGTCTATCCCAGGACCTCCTAGGTTAATTCTGTTTTTTTTTATTTCTCAATATTCGCCTGGGAACTTTTGGTTCAGCGAAATACATAGAAATTTTTTACAAAATAATTACTGCTCGCTTATGCGGCAGTATAATTATTTTTGGCTCTTTCATAGCGGATAGTAGGTCTCGCATTTTACCAGGTCATTGAGCATTACTGACGTTTAATTTATGAAAAAGGTGGGAGAACAAGCAGTGATATTGATCACACAATCGTGAGCCTATAGTAGCCAATATAGGGTTCCTTTCTCCACGACCCTTAACCGCAGTGATTGCAGGATCAATAACGAATCATTCTCCAACATTTACAGATCATTTGCGTGTACCAGAGAACACATAACAGATTCTACCTGCTGGAGGGCAAAAGAGTGAGTGCGTGGTAGAATTGGGAAGATCATGTACGTACGAGTGGAACGAAGAGAGTGAGCCCCGAATAAATAGTCTTGTTTGCCCCGTGAATCAACTGCGCACTCGAATAATCAGGGTAAATGATGTTTTTAACGAAGTCTAACCCCCGCCCCTGTGTACGGTTCTCGCTTTCTCTCTGACGTAATTATCCAGACCTCGCAAAGCACTCGGTCAAGCCACAAACGAACCTTCCGCAATTGAATCGACCTCGAACCGCTTTGACTTGGCCGCTAAATCGGCCTACACTGCGCATTGCCTGGTAGGATTAATCTAACCTCATGCGTGGACTTGGAAAGATGAGAGTGCTTAATATAATCCATGGTTAACACAAAGCCGAAATCTGTCGGTCATTTCATTAGTGAAAACGCCACTAACTTATATGAAAATCCGCGGCTTAAGCAGCCTCGTAATTATCATGGACATTTTCCAAAATTTCTGTTAAGCCATGTGAGAACCGAATCCGAGTATTTGTCTGAGTCAGTATGAAAAACAATTAGGTGAACGTCTTCCATTTAACACACATATTGTATCGCTTTCACCGAGATTGTATATAGATACTAATGTAGGCAGCGACGTTATCGGTCGATTTTTCTTTTAAGATGGAATTTTGGCGAAGCACATCTCGGGTCTGAGACCGTGATCGCCACATTCGAAATCCGAATTCTTATATATGTCGGTTGTAGCTGCTTAATAAATTTGAATAAATTCATTAATTAGCCACAATCTGCTTAATAAATTTGATTAAATTCATTAATCAGCCACAATCGACACATTTTTTATCGCGAATAAAATCCCGTCTTCCGTTGATTGTAGATTTTTTAAACTCTGTCCATGATTCGCAAGCACTTTTTGATGGTTACTATATGATGAGTAAATTTTCTCACATTGATTTCCCACAGCGGTGAATTTGAGGGGTTTTATTTGAAGGCCTGTAAAGGCCATGTGTGAAGGTATGTGGGCATTTGAAAGCGCGTAAAGCTTAAATTTTGATCTCTATCCGACAGCGCTCCAATTAGCTCGTGCAAGAGATGATGGCGAAGAGAAATGAGACAACGTAGAATAATTTATTCTGAATTATGTACACAGCTAAAAAATACAAAATCTGTTTAAGAAATAAATGGTTATCATAACTGGTTTATACGATGACCGGAAATTTCTTCGTTGCAATTCTCAAAGCACATATTAAACAGTAAACAGTTTCGCGTGGATAAATTTCGATTTTCACACCCTGCGAAATAAAATTTCGTACGATACAACTGCGATAAATATTTACGTAACTCATATGATCGCTTCATTCACCCTCAGTTCGTGCTGCAAGCTCACCCGCGTCAAAAAAAATATTATCGCACTAGTATCGTAAAGTACTGTATCATTTCTCTTATGCGATCACGAGTCGGGTTCTTCTCCACACCCGTCGGTAATTCCGTTCGGAAATCGCTGGTTTTCGTTTAGCTTTGGTTAGCTAAAATGGTTTCGTATAAATGAAGCAATCGGCATGTCGCTAAGGGACACAGAGGGCGTTGAGTGTGGAGCCCCCTAAGCTGAATCAAAGTATAAGGGAACAGCTTGCCGATGCCTCGCAAGCTGTTTTCGTTTGAGAACTGGCACGAACTCTGGTATTATGAACCAGGCGAGATTTTTCTGGATTCTTCATTCCCTCTTGGCTATCGGCGACTTCCGAGGTTGCAGCCGAAAGCTCGTTCACTTAAACGGTTATGTCGCAAGCTCGCCTTGCTTTTACTTTACTCTTCTTAGAATCAGCGAGTTTTGGCGACGCTCTTCACAGATTTGTCCTGTTCCGAAGCCCTGACGCCTTTCAATAAAAGGCTTCCCTTTCTTATCGAGCTTTCGAATGAACACTCGGCTGATTGTGATCGTTATGACTGGTCGGTGACTGTCCCACTTCACAGTGCACCTGCAAGATAAGGCCGTGCTATTGTACAATAATGGATGAAAAAATTACTTCGAACTTGGCTTACTCATGATTAAATATATATTTTCAACGCGAGTGGACTTCAAACGTGATTTATCGCTCCCAAGTTCCGATAATTAAAACAACATGGCCATGATTTATACCAAATTTCAAACTAATGTCATATTTTTCACTACGTTGTTTTGAGGAGATTGAAGACTTGAAAAACTAGAAAAAGAAAGAAGAAACTAATCAGACGAAAAAACTTTCAGGCTGGGTTGCCGATTTATTAAAGGGTCCCGAAGGTGATTGGTGACAGCAATTTAGGTATGAGATTTGTGTCGTCCATTAACGTAATTCGATTTTTTTCCGGTGTGCCCAGAACCTTGAATACCATAGAAAAGCTGTTTTCAGTACCGATTGAAACGGTTGAAGTTGGGGAAGGGGGTCATATTACTTTAAGTGTAGCAAAAGCCAGGTTTCCACGAAGATATTAACAGAAACGACAAACGATTCTAACGTGTACTTTTTCAGTTCGATATTGAAGTCTATTTCACTTTTGCCTGTACTAGTCGTAAGTAACTGCGGGTGACAGAGGAAATACTGCGAAACCGCGCATTGGTGCTCTCTCGTTAACTACTGTTACCTTTTGCTTTCCTGTGAGTCATTGCACTAACGCTGCCGTAAGGATCGACTCGGCGAGTTTCGCGAAGGAGTAATCGATGTCAAACAAAAACTTCTTAGTTCGTGTCTAGTCAGAATCCAGTAATGACTAAACAAAAATGCTTCTCCTTTAGAGAGTACATTCATTTTTTATCTATTCAAAAAATCCTCATAAAACCAAGTATTATAACGTTTATAGCAAGTGGAGATTGGCTCTAATATGCCATTAAAATTTAAGCTGATCTGGTCGAGCAGCTTACGAGTGGTGGTAACAGGAATTTTAGGCTCTTCGTCTCACTCAAACACACACGCATACACACATACATGTTCAATTAAATTATTTTTTCTGAAGCACTTTTCTCGACGTTATAGACGAACAAAAATGGCATGAAAACAACGTTTTCTGTATGAGGAAAGAAAAAGGGATAATCCTCGCAAAAACTCGGTAACGTGCATGTAAAAAAGTGCACACTTACAGAAAAAGCTACTTACAAACTCACGAGCCAGTCGTGCTGAGTCGAACGTGCAAGTGGTACCCGGAAGTGTTTCGGTTTCCACTTCCGTCCGTTCCTCCCCCATATCGAGAATAGTACTTGGCTGTCTCGAGGATAGAGCGCGCATCCAAATCTTCACAACCTTCTGCACCGGACTCGCGACCCCCATGCTCGCTGCATCCGAAATGAGAGAAAAGCTCTCGAGACTCAACGGCGTGCAAGCGAATCGCCTACTCTCGACTCTGCTTCGCGCGCCGGATAAATGGGCCTCATATTCGATGCAAAGCGCACTTGGCGAAACTCTATCGCTCGCCCGGAAACGCCACTGGAGAGATACTGTATGTGTACGGTATACGTGTATATATGTGTAGATAAGAGCGCGAGACGACAGGAGGCGTTAGAAAAAGAACGATTGAAGAAGGACGACGATAAAGGGTGTAGTGTACGGATTTTATACTCAGTGAGAAAAAGCGATATCGGAAAATTGCTCGAGCGAGCGTACGAGTCGAGGCGAGACGAACCTCTCTGTCTGGAAATCTCGAAAAACCCTCGAGAAAAAAAAAAACACCTATCCTTACAGCTAGTAAAGATGGACACGCTCATTACTGAAACGAGAATAAGATGGGATAACATCGGATTAAACATCTTGCGAAACGAACACAAATTCTTAATACTTTTTTAGATTAGTTGCTTAGTAGCCAAGATCAATGGCAATTTTTTTTTAATTGTTTAACTTTGGAAACATTCCTTAATTAACAGCAAAATTATAGCACTTTCGAATTGTCTTTCCATCAAATTTTTTTTTAAATTTAATTATTACCCAATTTTATCCCATATTTTTGGATTGCTGCTCAAAATGGTATTTTTGAAAATTGCGAACCCTTCGATTTCAGGAACATGCTGCTATGGTGGTTGAAGGGTTAATGTGTCTTGGCGTGTTAATTATGATAATTTACAATAGCATTATCGTAATATGTTGTGAAACAAAAATATTGAATTTGTCATCTATTTAATTGCAAAAAACAGTATTATTTTATCACGTTTTTAAATGCACATTTAAAGAACGAATCGTGGTAATATTCCATTACATACAGTAAAAAGTAATACCTCGTAAAATGCAAAATTCGATAACCGAATATTGCAATCGCTTTACGCTATCGATACATGTTACGCGGTACAGTGAAGACTGGAGAATATGCAATTGACACGAGCATCTATACGTTTCGTCGAGCCGTGTACGTCCGGACCTTGCAACTGGCAGGATCAAGTATTGTCCCGTAAGCTTGAAATTCGAGGAATTCTCACTACCCAAGCCGAACATTCGATACAGCAGGATCGTATTAACGAGAACCTTGGGTAATATTCTATTCGTACTAGTCGATGTAACTTGAACGGATCATAGAACCGCACGCTCAAGCTAGTACTGATGCCTGTCCGACTATTGCAACTATTTACTCCTGGCATTTGCTCTAGCAAGTGATTCAACGTAACTATGCACACAGTCGCCCAGCAGACACTGACACTTAACACGATTAACAAATAGTATTCGAAACAATGTATACACAAAGAAAATGTACAACATCGTGTCGGTGATGAGCGACTTCAGATACGATTTTTATTTTTGCAATCAAATAATATATAGGCGAAGATTATATATTAGTCTAAGATTTTTTTGTTGAGTATTTGAGAGTTCCAATTTTAATCAACTTTTGAATATTTTATATCGAGTTGATGGAGCATTCACAAAGAAATCTGCAAGAATAAATTTAAAGTAGAATTGTAGAAAGAAATAATTTCTTCGGTTTAGATGTAAAATTGAACCCGGATTGAAAGATAGTCAATGTATTGTGCACATATTTTTTTATTGCGTGATTCGCCCATGTCGAAATCAAAATAATTAACAGGGAAAGAAAATAATTGCAGAACGTAATTTCGAGTAAAATAAAATCTATCCATTTATGAGAAATATCCGAAATCCTTAAAAGCCAAAGTAAGCTGCCATTGATTATCATTTCAGTAATAATGTACAGCAATGATAAAATAATTCCACCGGGACGTTGAACGATTTTTTCCAAAAAGAGCGAAGCAAAAAGAAAGTTTAAAAACCCGTTCGTACCTCGATATTCAAGACCTGCACAAAGTTCCGCTTTCAGGTTTCAGGAATCTGACTTTCCACAGTCATAAGTCATAAGGGTGTCCAACTAATTAAACACGATGCCGCAGATGAAGGCCGTTTTTGTATAGAAAGTCCCCTATATTATTCGTTCAAAAAAAAAGCTTTCACCTTGTCAATTTTTTATCAAGTTAAAAGTGCAAGATATTTCTCATCAAAATAGAGAGTGCCATTATTTCGAAAAACATCCCATCTCTTACCATCAAATATTCAGTATATCAGGGACCAAACCAAAAACGGCTCTGCTTATTCTGCTTCGATATCGACTCATTCGTTCGCAGTAACTCCGCTCTCAAAGTCACACTGTAGATTCCCATTAACGTTTAATCCTCTGTCGAATTCGATTAAAGCTAATTACGGCACGGAACACGATTGGGTTAGCTATAGTCTCCGATGTAGAGGCCAGTGCAACGTCCGATGTGGAGAGCCATGGATGTCGTTGAGTGGAAGAAAAATGGTCGGGTTGGCTTTTGGCCAGGGCCAACGCCACCTGGAGCTAGCAGTAACGATGCCAGAATAAGTGTACAGAAAAAAGCACGCGTGCGACGTTCGGCTTTTCACGTTCACGCTCTGTTCGAGAATCCGGCATGATTCCGCGCCGATCAAATGCACTCGTTCGTTCGTTCGTTTCGGTGGCATGATCACTGTGCTCTCGCCCTCGTTGTTGTCCGTTTCTCTGCCGTTGCTATCTCTCTCGTTGGGTGGATCGTTTTTTCCCCGAGAAAAACAAGCCAACGAGGAAAAGAGATAGCATAGCGGCAGAGTTACTGAATGGGTTGAGTAGCAGTAGCAGAAACGCATCGAGCTCTCAATTTCCGGGGCTCAACTGTCGTCTGTTACGCGTCGCTGAAAAAAATCGTTATTTCGATGATCCTCGCACAACATTTCGATTCCGCTAGTATTGGCATACACCGCGTCTTTCTTTACCACGAGCTTTTACGGATATTTAATTTTGTCAATACAACGATGTCATACCTGATTTCTCACGCGCGGTCTACCACCACCTCAATTTCCTTCCGATTAAACGATTTTTTTGTACCGTGACCGTAAACACGATTTTGGAAACAATGATCGTAATTCACTACGATATACGTTTGCCATTATTTGTTTTGCTCGTTTCACTATTGAGCCATTGGAATGCAGTTTTGGAAACGAAAGTACCGATGAAATCTAATAACACGAAAATATATATTTGTTAGGTTTTTCCTTCGATTTTGTGTTCTTAAATAGTTCAATTGATTTCACTGTGAAAAAATTGTTATCGCAACTATGGATAATTGAAGAAATATTTTCTTGTTTAAAATGACAACTGGATTGGGGTAAAGCTACGTGAAAAGCTCATATGAATAAAACTCCTTTTTCACTAATTCCTTCAACAATTATTATAGAACTTAATTTTTACTGCTTGACAACAAATCGAACAGGTCCATTGGGTGTTTTTCTCAGAACTTTCATTTCCCTATGAACCACTAGTTTTATCGTGGATCTTCTATAAAATTTACTGGGAGATTAGCATCTTAGTTTAGTGATATACGTATGCGTCTGTGAAAATTGTGCGGATAGGGATAAACGCGGACAAAACTATACCAGTCCCTAACAGTTACAATTAATCAAGCAAAAACTGTCAACTGCCACGTCCCAGTGTGTATACGTCACTCGAGCGAGAAACTATCGACCACGAACAATGCAGCGCATCCCGTTCACCTCACCTTCTGTTCGTACCCTCCTCCTCCTGCTCCTCGTCCTCCTCCTCTTCTCTTCGTCTCTTCCGCCGCCCGAATCCGGAATGCCTGATGCTGCTGCTGTTGTTGTTGTTACTGGGCCTAGTACTGTGGGTGGGTAACCAGCTTGTCAAGGATATTCGGTCCGTCAGATCGAAAGCCCTTCGTAGTTGTACGACGCGATGCTCCGATCCCGATGATTCCCATGACGAGATGAGTTTGCCACGACAAATCCTTCTACAATGTGAACTTGGCCACGTTTCCCACGTTTGGTCATGCGGCGCTCACGCGACTACAAATTCGCAGGTCTCATTTGGTACTGGCGAACACAGTGTTGACAGAATAGGAAAGACCGGGGTGAGTTGAAACACTTTTCTTTTGGGATTCTGGAAAAGATAATTGGCTCGGTGGATTGCAATAATTGTAAAGTCTTGCGTTGTGTTCTATGACCCATTAGGTATGTTATGTACAATTTTCAGTATCCTATATGATCCTAAATAATTGTAGCGAAAAATTTAATCTGAATGTAAAAATGTATATAAATGTGAGGACAATGTAATTTATTTTTCTGCAAGTATAATTTATTTAAAATATCAAAAATCTGGTTAGTGTCGAAATATAAGAACGAAACATTGTATGCTTTACTGATAAATTTAATACTCGAAAGTATACCCCTTTTAATATTGCAAATATTGGGGGATAAATTCGCCAAATGTACTGAAGTTTTTAAAGGCGATGGGGTCTGGCTGTCACATTGTTTGTTCGAGAAATCGACAACGTGAGACAAACGCCGGAAAACAAAGAGCTTCGGCACTTCTGGGGGAAAAGCTAGTCCCGGTGGCTGAACCTGATAATGGAATATCGATCGGTGAACTTATTTGTATGTGGTATCTACATGGTTAATTAACCGTACACGTTTCGTGTTTACTTATCGCTCTATTGTCTTCTTTCCCTTTTACGTACTATCGTCACGTTGCATCTCATCGTCAAAATTGTCCGGACCATCGGAACACAAACGAACGCTACGCTAGTAGTAAAATTCCGGTGCGAGCCACGAAAAACGAGTACGATATTTTCGAAGGTATGTTTGTATCCAATGGTGTCCGTTGATATGGAGCTGGAGATTTTTACAGGCAGATTGTTTGGTTTCAAAGAGCATGGCAATGAAAAACCAATTTTTTATTTTTATAATTTTCAAACCCCCCCCCCCCCCCCGCCATAATATGGAACGGCTAAAAATATCTTCACATTGTTCGCAGCATCACTGTCTATTCGTCAATCATTCTACCTCTGTAATTAATGAAATGTAATTGCAGTTTCGTTGTTCGTCCGAGAAACACCCGGTGTACAAATACTGATTCTAGTGAATCCTGGCTCTCAGCTATTCGGTGAGCTCGTCTGATTTGTTTGCTAGCTAGATGCTGTACTGCAGGTGTGCAACTGTACCTATCGAGAGATATAATCGTCGGGCGCACGTTTATCTATGGAAATCCCATTGTGGAAGTGCGATAATGTAGCTCGAGCGATATCTCACTCGTATCTTACTCATTCCTCACGACATTTAGGAGTGTACGGAGTGGTGTTCACGTGTGGTGTTTGCAAGTAAAGGACCTCATTACTGTACTAACCGCCTCTTTCGTGCACACCTGTTTCCAAGTTTGTCGTACCTGACGTAATTTAAAGCGGATTAATTTGTTGGTTCATTTACTTCACCAGTCTTCCCGAGTCTTGAGAATCTGCGGTGTTTCTATAAAATATATGATGTAAAGGTAGGACTGCGGCGAGTTCTCACTGAAATTCTATATTCATTTGTGGAAGTCTAGAAGAAGATCAATGGGAACCTGAAAAGGGCCTTGATTATTAAAAGTCCCTTTGCTTTTATATGTCCCTGATTTTTTAAAGGCTCCTGAAAGATCCTTGCCCAGGATCTGCCTGAATATTTCTTAGTTCCCATAGAACCTTTCTTCGACTCTAATTTTTGTAAACATCTCTGAGAAGCCTCCTTCTGGACCAAGTTATTCTAAGTCCCTTCCAGGGAACCGTATAGCTTTTATAACACACTTTTCATTTACAGGTCACCAATTATTATGTTCCTGATTATTCAGAGTTCCCTAAATGGTCCTTCCTGAGGCTCTGATTATTTTGAGTTGCTGTAATAGTCCTCTGCTAGACCCTGATTATTCTAAGTGCCCTAAGAAGCCCTTCATCTTCCACGGATAGAATCTAACTCGTTTCCAGAACTGCGCAAATATTTAAAAAAAAACATTTTTCACGTATGGCATCGATTAAAGCCATCATAACAAAATGAATTCCATTTTGCGATAATAATTGACCCGATATCTAATATTTTTTTCCCGGCCGTCGCTAAACATTCGACACAAGTTGATGGTATTAGTGTCGACTGCCTCGGGCAAAGAAGCGTCGGAGCATCGCATTCCACTCGTTACCGGCCGCGTGGGAGGCTCGCGTCAAAATTATGCATAATTTTCGGCGATAAAATGTGCTTCGTTCGTACGAAGCACCGGCTTCACGCGCATTCATTCCGCCGAACAAGCTGAAGAGGGTATTTGTGTGGGTGTGTACTGTGCTCGTGGGAAAGCTCAGTGTCGGTGAAGTCGTTGGTGAGTAGTATCTACCAGTCCCCCTTTTTCCCCCTCAACCCCTCCAGAGCTTTTCGCTGGTTTGAGCATGCTTACTCACCCTCCCACGCCCTGCACGGAACTGAGCATGGATCCTCCCACCATACTACCCTTCCACTCTCGCTACATACATTTTCACATCTAAATTTAACATTTCGATCACGTTTTCGCGCTCTCCGTGATTGTGCCCAGCTTCGGAGTTGAGCATAAGGAACGCACCCAGTCGACCGTCATTTCCCATTCCGAAATCTCGTTTCTACCTACTGGATTAACGAAAAAGAGGGATAGTGATCAAAATATTAAGTGGTACATGTCGATGTTTCCTAAAAAAACAGACACACCCTCAGATCGCATTTTAACTTCAGCACATTGTAATGTGTATATTTCGAGGCTGCCTGTTTTTTTTTTTTCTTCAGATTTTCACACACATTTATCTTTGACTTAGGATTTTCCGAATAGAAATTATGATTTGCCTGCAGTTTTCAGGAAAAAATGCTCTTCATGTAGAAAGAAAAAGGTATTCACATAAAAATGTCGCGAGCTTTTAAGAAATACAGTTTTGAAATATTTACATTTCAGCAGATAATTTTTTTTTTTGAAACTTTTTTGAAACAATATATATTTGGTTTGCCTTGTAAAGAGCATTTTTACCGGGAATTGAACTAAAGTAACAGTCGCAAAATTCTAAGTGGAAAAATGAAAAAAATCGGGACTTATAATCGTATCTACACGTATATTCGTGGAAGTATGCATATGCGATATTGGCTGTGCACTGCCGAGGACTTGCTGTCACTCAACGAGCTCACGCGTAGTAATAAGTTTATTTCGGTATCGCTGATACTGAGAGACTTTGACATGTTGAAAAGATCATCTGTGCGCTTCGTATGCGCCGAAGGCCTCGTGTGTCGGAGAGTCGATCGGCGACTGCCGATCTCAGGATATTATATGCTGCAGTACGATGCATCACCAAACGAGGAAAGCTCCTGCTTGTATTCGTATGGAGCATCTATCTGCAGTTACGGACTTCCTATACACGACTTCTCGCTTATACACAATACTGAATTAATTGTGATTAATGCTCAGCCAACGAAAAGCCGAGCAATATTGGAATTTCTGTAGTATGGACTGGAAACTCACTTATTTCTATTATAGAAATTACTCAGGAATGTAGCTTTTCGGTATACCCTTGCAAACATATGCCTTCGATATAATTACTTTTACCGGTTCGGTGGTCTAGTGGTTAGTGTATTGTCCTGTAGTCTAAAGTATCCGTAGGTCCCGGGTTTAAATCCCGGGCCCGTAATTTTATCGATAAATAAAAATACGGGTTCGATGATGGTCTTGATTTATACATGAGACATACACAGTAGGGTGTGCCATTTTTGGGCAATTTTTTTTTTTCGACTCAGAAACAGGTTGTATACTTTCAGGAAGGTAAAATAAGAAGCCTGTAAAAATTTGAGCTCTTAATATTAATATTTAGATGCGCCTCATCGCGAATTTCTATTTCCCATTTAAATAACATGGGAAAAAAATTTTTTCATCTTTGGAATTTTATACGTTGGCAATGGCATATTGTTCGATGGAACGCAAAACATATTTTATAGAGAATCGCACGCTCTACAAAAAAGATGTCTTGCATTTTTTCGATAGACATAGCCATTCTGATGGTATTTGAGTTCAAAGTTCAAAATATACGAAAATTCATCTTTTTGTTAATATTATAGCGAAACTATTGACTCTGTTGAGAATCTTCGATCAACTTTTTTGTAGATTATTAAATTTACCATGAAAATTGTCTCATCCATGATTAATTAATATTTATTGTTAATTGTTCAATGCTGTAGAGACCTGTCTTCTGTCACGAAACTGGTTCTAATGGGCTGGTACTTATCATAAATAGTTACAAAAAAAATCGACAAAATACTCACGAAAAATATCTTTCGTTATTTCCATTAATAGTAAAAAAAAATGTTTCATTCAATCTTTTTAAGTAAATTTATTAATGAAAAATTATAAATATTGAATAATTTATTACAGTATGAACATTTTTTTATTTGTTGTTGCCATTATTGTAAGTCTTGCTATACCGAGTATAAAAAATTCGCCAATGCATTAATAATTATTCAATTATTTTTTTATTGCAAGTCGGATATTTTCGACGATGCTCCTTCACTATTCGTAATAAATACTGGAACTGCTCTTCATTCTTTGTCAAACATGCATTATATTGTTCCAATAATGCCACTCCACGTTCTGCAGCGTCATTGACTACTTTCAATTTTGTGAAAAAGTCCAAATTTTCTCTATAGCTCTCGTTATTCGGCCATAGAAGTATATCTTCTTCGAGAAAATCAGACGGCAAATCAAATTTAATCATGGATGAGACAATTTTCATGGTAAATTTAATAATCTACAAAAAAGTTGATCGAAGATTCTCAACAGAGTCAATAGTTTCGCTATAATATTAACAAAAAGATGAATTTTCGTATATTTTGAACTTTGAACTCAAATACCATCAGAATGGCTATGTCTATCGAAAAAATGCAAGACATCTTTTTTGTAGAGCGTGCGATTCTCTATAAAATATGTTTTGCTTTCCATCGAACAATATGCCATTGCCAACGTATAAAATTCCAAAGATGAAAAATTTTTTTTCCCATGTTATTTAAATGGGAAATAGAAATTCGCGATGAGGCGCATCTAAATATTAATATTAAGAGCTCAAATTTTTACAGGCTTCTTATTTTACCTTCCTGAAAGTATACAACCTGTTTCTGAGTCGAAAAAAAAAAATTGCCCAAAAATGGCACACCCTAATACACAGGTATGGGTATTACAGCCTTTCCGCGTGTACGGCACTTTTTTCGCACTAGTGTGAGAAAGTAGTTTAGGATAAGTATTAGTCTTTGGTTTGAAGATCTGTAAATTTTTTTATACATGATTTTTTTTGTGTATAACTGAAAACAATTAGGGATTTATCTCCCTTTTATTAAATAATTCAGTTGTTCGAATCGCAAATAGTTTGGAACATTACTTGCACATTTCCCATTACTTGTATTACTGGTAATAAAAAATCCCGTTGGACCTTCGTTTCAATTATACGAATAACTTTTGATTTTCAGAGCAACAATGGAGTTGACGAACATCGCGGAATAATATTCTCGTTAAATCATTTCCGTGATGCGAATTGAATTTTTCCGTGCATTATGATCGATGCCCGCTGTCAAGATACTTAAAATATGCATTGTGCTGCGACGCGAAATTTTTTATTTATATTCCATCTGTTTTGGCTGATATAGTCGGCTCGCAAATATAATGTCGATGGCTATATTCTCATCGCGCGTCGTGCCTCATGCAGGTATCGGAAATAATATTTTTTTTTTTGTTGGACTCCCTCCATTTGCTTCCACGCGAGGTGATTGAATGTTCGACTTGGTATGGATGGAATGGCGGGGGAGGGGTGATGAAAAAAAATTTTGTCGCATTTTCGAGATAGCCCATCAGCAACCATCGAATCCGCGATCATTCACGCGATGAGCTCGAGTATAACTTATACTCCGCACGTGCGTCGGCTACGTTTCAGAGACTGCGAAAAGAGGGGGCGGTTCTTGGCACATTAATCTTCGTTGACTTTGTTCGCACCGCCAAGTGCTACTTCTCCACCTCATCACATGTCATGGGCCACGCAATTCTTTTTTTTTTATCACCACTTTTCATCGTTTGAATAATAGAATCGAGTGAGGAATTTTTAAACTCACGGTGGAATCTAAGTAACCGAAAAAGAAAAAGATCTTTGCATATTTTTATATCATTATTTTTTACTTTTTAGAAATCTACATCCAAAATAAAGTATGTTCATCAATGTTGCCGTCGTTTTGCAATGAGAGGAAAAATTATGAGGAAGCAATATGCAAGATTCTATTATTTTTAATAAGTTCTATAAAAATTCGTTAATAATAACTAAACAAAAAATCATATTCCTGTAGAAGCTGGACCATTCTACTCATTTTTATTAAATTATGTATTGAACATTTTTGAATATTATGCCGCTTGAAAAATTTCATGGAGGCAAAGCTTTCTCTGTGAGTAGGCAAAAATGAAGGTCACAGCATATAAGCATCGTGCATTTATAGCCATGCGACGAAACGATTAATCCAAGCTTTGGCTATAACGACTTTGCATGCTTCGAAGTTATAGAGAAAATTAGTCGGTAGAGTCTTTGGAGAGAAGAGAGGAGCAGGCGGTAAAGGATGAGGAAAGGGTGGATTCATTGAGTAGAAACGATGCCCTGGTTGGCAGTATCTATGGCCATAAAGTTTCCTACAGTGAAAAGTAGCGATGGGTATGAACTGCATAGTGGGAACATGCAGTATAAATTAGACGCCCATTTGGATTACCTAGCAATTTCTAGTAAAATATCTTCTGGTATGCATATTCAATTATATTCATTAGACTACGTACGAGATGTGCATATTTAATTTCAGCTACAAACAAAAACATTACACTATTTTTATTAATTACTAATTATTATTACTCAACATCAAACATAGAGATGAAATTCATTACAAAGTTTCAGATTATCCTTTACCCATTATTTACCTGCAGGTTATCAATATTTATATATCGCAATTTCTGATAATAATTTCAATGGAGTTTGACGTGTACGTTAATTCAAACATATCGGAGCAGATTGAATGTACGTAAAAATACGCAGTGTCGTGGATTTGTTCGGAAATAAAGGTACCAACCGGAAACCTAAATAAATTCGCAGGACTCTCGCTTTTGATTTTCCGAGCGCTGGACAATATTGTGAGGAATGGAGAAAACGGTCAGTAGGGTCAGTCGGTCAGCGTATGAAGAAGGATGTTGTGGTCGAACCCTGGGGATGGTTATAGCCGCGCCTCAATGGAAAACGATAGGGACTCAGAGCGTGTAACGCTCCAACTGCCGCTGTTCCCTGCTTCCGAATAGCTCGAAGCGAGTGCACTCGAGCTTGACGATACCTTTCCTCCTCCTACCTCGATCCCCTATACGACGAATAAGTTTTCGACAAAATGGATTCGACTGCTTCTCACTTCTCTCTCTGCCTCGTGTCTCTACCGCGCGTAGAACAAACTCCCAAGAAAACGAGGATAGACTCGCTTTTCTCTCTATTTTCCATGGAACGTGACGCGTCGAAAGTTTTTGCCCTCGTATCAGTTCGAGATTGAGAATGAATGGGCGCCATATTCCCTTAAGTTTCTCCGTAGTATATAGGGTAAAGATACTTGCCACATAATGACAAGGGGTAAACAGATAAACTTCCCGTTGAAAAATTGCTGGATCCTGTATGTTTGAAGATATATGATGCATGTACGATTTTTCGAGGAACAATTGTTTTATAGACGAAGAAAAAGAATGACTTGGAAGAACTGAAAGTTGGAAAAAACTTTTTTGATAAAGTTTTTTGCCCAATTCCCTGTTATCTCCCCCGCACTTACCCCTTTTCTCCGTGCCCAAATATATCGGAAATATATATTTTTGGAAAAATGTATTCATTTTGATGTCGTGGATAAAATTCATGTATTTGAAGAATTTACTGCCACGCGAAAAATTCCATATTTCAGGTGCCTTCGGCGTGCCAGTAAAAATTTTATTGTCACTCAGAAAAAATCAGCAAATTTTTAGATAAATTAGTTGCATATTTTTTTGTTTCAAGGTTTCAATAGGACTAAACAATTTTTTGAATTTGATCTTTGAGAACAATCTGATGTCGAGGCTAAGCTTACTTTTTACGCTTCTCTAAGATCGAATAAAAAAAATGAGTTGATCATGAGTTATGCCTGAAAATATGGTTATTAAGATGAAATCGATATGCTGCCAATTAATATATATCGGGAAATAACCCTGAAGATCCGAAGTTATATTACGTAAGCGGGCAACTATATCTGGCAATTTATGTCTGTCATACCGAACCCGATATCCGGCAGGAAAAAAGAATCTGCACTCAGCACTGCTACCTCGAGTTCTTCGCTTTGATAATTTATTCCGATCGTGCTTCAGCTCTTTTAAGACGGATAATCCACGGCAGAGCCGATTAACAATCTGATTCGTGGGCGCGCGTGTCATTGGACCTAGTTTGTGTCGCGCTCTCTCGCGAAGAGTGCAGAAAGATGCAATTGCTTGGTCGTATCAAAATCGATAAGGATAAATTGCTGCATCGCGGTTAGATGTCATTCGCTTAAAGAATTAATGGCCTGCAAGGCTAACCCGATTGCCCCTCGCTCCTGTTTTTCTTTTTATCTAATGCGATCTATCTTCGTACCGGGTGACGTTTAAAACAGAATTTCAGCGCCGGGATATGCAATAAAAAATATACTTTATGTGTTGGTCTTCGTGTACAGATCTATGTTTGCTTGGAACTCGTTCAAACGTCACAGTAAGCCAAAGAGAATATTAAGTTTCAACCACGGCGGAATTCCGTCGATCGGCAAATAATACACGTCGCCTTTTTGTTGCGTTTTTTTAAATATTCAGGTCTCGTGGTGTATATAATGGCAAGAGACGTCGAGAACCCGTCATTCCTCGTCTGGGTCCGTTCAGTTGAAGAAGACGAAGTACCGAAGTGCTCTCCTCGTACTCTCGTACTTGGGGCGCCCGAGTTCACCCATCGGACACGAAAAGACAGGAGGAGTGATCGAAGCTCCCTCCGACATAGTCATAACGTTCATCACAGCATCCCGAAATCCTGCCTACCAACGGTGTAGCATCAGGCCATTAGCAAGCTGCAGAGTGAGTACGATTCTCAATGTGATCAATCCATCACGTATAATTGAAACCACTCGGTTGATGAACGAAAAAAAAAAAAAAGAAACATTCGCCAAATATGGATATCACACTTGTCTACGGTTGGCACATTTTATAAATCGCAGATTGAAGAGAGGTCTAGAGAATAAAGTAATTAGATGGATAAGCTCCGACCGAGTCAATTGGTTCAGACAACCAATTAGTTGATTCGGTCAATTAATCACTTTGTTGGGCTAACCAATCATTTGATTGGGCTTATCGATCAGTTGGGCTAATGATAATGGCGCTAATCACTAAATTGTTTGGTAATCGATCGATTTATCGTCAGTCAACTCAATTGTCGGTTCAACCAATTACGTCATCTGCAGCCTATGTAAACATGCAATTTGGTTAGAATCTCTAACTAATTTTGCCAATTGACATTCAGGGTAAACCTCGAATTCGCAGGTCGTAGTTGTTTTACACCATGATTTATTTGTTCGTATTAATTAGATGATATCCAGCAAGTGATTAGGGTCATGGGTGCGATGACAGATCTACTGCAATTTTTATGGTGATGTGTCAATAGGATCAACAATCACAAACGTTACACACTGCTTTTCGTAAATTCTCTTTTGGTCGATTTGAGTGAGTTTGATGTATCGGTTCAGCTTGAATGGCGGGTGAGATTTTTGGCGGACACCGGGTATAGATCTTGCGGTATATACTATAGCAGTTACCACCACGTCCGACGGAGACGGCCTGTTGCAGCTCGTGATACATGGGAGTTGCGTCTGACCCATTCCTGAGTGTTTCCACTAGCTACGTCATAGGCTACCCGTTCGCACTTCTCATCGCTACACACCCACACACAGTCGCTCGTCCGATGGATATTAATTCTAGAATCAACACCATTATCTCAATGGGCACGTGAAGATAATTTATTATTATGGTTAGTCTCTCTTCAGGCGTGTGTAAAATAATTGTTGTCGTTCTTGAGAAACGTAAAGCTTCGCTGAGCTGTTATCAACAGGTATTGGCTCCATTTTTATGGAAAATAATTAAGATTGCTATTAAAGTAATTATTAAAATAAATCATTTGAATTTATTATTGTGCAAAACATTTTCACTCGTACAATGACTACGAATAACTTAAGGTAATCATTATTTTCCGTATCCATTTAGTCAAATAAGTATTTAAGAATTTGTTTTTCTAGTTCCAGTAGCTCGTAATTCAGCTTATCAGTTTATGTGAGAAAAATATATTGGGCGGAAATAATGATGTTTAATGCATTTTTTCGGACAATTACTAGCATGGAAATAAAATGACAATCTCAGGGATCCAAAAATATGGAAAGCGCTGAATAATTCGCGTTTTGAAATATGGAATATAATTGATAAATTATTCCAAGTATCAAACACTTCTGATTGCTATCTTTCGATTATCCAAGCCCTTGAGACGATCTCATCTCGAGACCGAACACAGAATTTCGTGGAATGCTTCTACGACTCACCTGAAGGGGGCGCTAAAAATTCTGCGGAAAAATGCGGACCTTCATGTGGTCCGGTGATTATATTTTGATTGAGGATTCACCGAGCGCGACGTTTGATAAACACATTATCGATAAAAACGTGCCGATTCGGATACCCAAGTGATTTAGAAAAATAATTCCTAGAAAAGCGGTTCCGACATGGTATAACTATGAGCGGCTCAAAATCTCAAGTGCATGTTATATAGGGAAGTTGTCTGTGGCTATGGGTCAACATTTATTCACAAATAAATGTACTGCTAAGAAGTTTCATTAAAATCGAGAGAGAAATATTACCTACTATTAAAATGATAAATGTATAAGTAGCACGTCAACGGCTTGGCTCCGACAGAAAGCACCTTTCAGCTCGGAATATATTTACATTCCGTCAAAGTGGATTAAAAATGAATCTTATGAAGTAGCGCCGTTATACCATAGCGAAAGAGGGGCAAATTAATTTCTCACGACTGCGTGAACATCATATAAAGTACGTTCTATCAATCCATCTTAATAAAGTTGCGACCGTTCGCATATGCCGTTTTATCGCTTTTTTCCCCTCCTTTCGAAACGTCACAGAAAAGGCTTTGTTTCGTAAGCAAAAAAATTGCCCGATATTCGTGTGAATATGCTTAGAATTGTCTGAAACGACTGGAAAACTTTCCGCCGTTTGAGAATGTGCGAAATTAATAAATCTATTATGACCATGTTTATGATAATTTTTCTACATATCGTTGCAAATTTAATTGACGTTTATTGTGTTCTTCATATTTCCGCACAGTTCAATTTTATTTTATATTGGATAAACTCGTGAAAAATGCAATCCAACGGTCTGAAAGTCTTTCCAGATTCGCGACTGGAACCTAAGCTGATTGATGAGATATTTGGGCAGAATCACAGAAGCAGTTAACAGATTACAATTTTTTTTTTTTCGTGAAAATTTCTTCTCTGCTTCAATCCTCATAACTTGAGAACGGTTTGACGTATTTACCTAGAGCAAATACCGCCTGATTATTCTAGTGTATATTATAGAAATCGACGGAACCAAGTTTTCATTATATTCAATTTTTTCGAATGGAATACACCATGTATTGTGTGAATATCGAGATATCGAATTGAATATTTATACATAGATAAAAATACAAATAAAGTTGGTCAGTATTAAGTTGGTCCAGGACTAACAATGAAAGTCGAAGGCGGTATACATAGTTTTCCACGTTTTACAAACGTTCCTATATGAACAATGCAATATTAATCGTCATAGTTGATTAGAGACGTTGATTTTGGAAATTCTAATCTGACAGACGTTGATGTGCAAATTCAGAAAGTCAGGACGTTGATTCGTGAAATGTGAATGATAGTCGAAAAGCCATGGGAAAGTTTCTACTTTGTACCACTTTTGTTTTTTTAAACTTCACCCCGATGATAATGCTGGTACTGCGTCGTCGTTGCAATTCTACGGTTAGTAAGGGCCACCGTTCGAGGCGCTTTCGCACGGAGCTTGTGCCACCAGCCCGCGAGCACGTGGCGCGGTGGAGGGGGTGAGCTTGCGAGCTTTCCAAGCAGTCAGTCAGCGGCCGACCGTCCCCCGATCCACAAGTTTCGGATTAACCCGCCGCCACCCCCTGTGTGCTTGCGGACGATATAACCACTCAGACGATAACACATTCCCATCATTATCACGATCCAGGACCACGAAACACAAAACGGCACGTGAATGGGTGAAGTGACAAGATTTACGAACGGTGAGTGTGCCAACAAATAATAATAAGTCTCTGAAAATATTTCTGGAAGCTCGGGAAAAAAAAAGTAAAATGAAAATAAGCAGTTAGTAAAAGTGACCATAAGTGAAAATCATGGTTTTATGCAATAGTTTGATATAAACTTCTAAGCTCGGGATAGTTGAATTAAATAATCTTTTGTAACATCTTATTTTTTTTTTCAAGTAACTTGAATTTTTTATTTTTGCGGAGGGAAAATTATTTTTAGTTTGGTTATTAGGGTTTTTATTGATAAAACTGAACTTTTATCAAATGCCATCGCCATCGAATAATAAACTTGCTTTTTTGTGTCTCTAATTTTTCTTTTAGTGCACTTGACCCGGGTTCTCTTACTGAATTCCTCCCGACAAAGCCCAGTGTATTGCTAAGGTGCACAAGGGATGCTCTTAAATTTCCAAGATTACTTTTGTACTCGGCACGCGTTCCACCTCCGCGCCCCGCGGCTCCTTTGAAGCGTGCACGACGCTCAAAGAGAGAACAAAAAGAAGTGACGCGAGCGCGCAATAATATGAGCACGAGAGCGCTAAGCTCTTCAGGATTTCGTTCCAAAGGAATTAAGTGTGCTTAAGCTTTAAAAACGAAAAAAAAAAAAAAAAAATAGAATAAAAAGAAAGACCGATTATTAATCTCGCGATTATTAACAAGATTATGAGACGATTTTTCCGTTCTGAAATTCAATCTCAATGAAGGGATCAGTGAGCGGGTAATCCTGAAGTTCGAGATAATTGTGCCAGAGAGGCGTGGAAATAATTCTCGTTCCGGTGCTCCCGAGCAATAATCAAACCACCGAATGATTCGCAACCATTTACACTGCATGCGGTGATTTTTTTCTCTCAATTAAAAAAACCTCATGTAGTTCCAACGATGGAAAAGTGTTCCAAATTTGTGGGTCGCTCGAATCTCATTGTTTCTGATCGTCGTATGTGCGCGTGTGTGTTTTTCGAAGCGACAAATGAAAACTGAAAAATATTATTCACTCAACATGGAACATCGTTCAACGCAATCAATTTTGAAAAAAAAAAAAAAAAAATGGTTATGGAAATGACAAATCCTCTGATAGCGAATGTTCCCCAAACGACACACTCCAGTATTTATCTCGCGTATGTAAATGAATATATAAGCGAGTTAGTTTATCTCCATGGGGATGCAGGAAGTAAAGTTTGCTGCGAAAGTCGCGGCAGGCAAGATTTAGCTAGGAAGTCATGGATTAAGCTAGGAAACTCGCATGTATGTCAGCCACGAAAGATCCCGCGACTAACATCACGCGTCGGTTAATTACAGTCTCGTTGATGATGGTGAATGTAAACCTGGAGGTTAAAGGGCGGAAGTAATAACTGCACGTTCCGCGCATGGTCCTGGTAATTGCCATGCACGCAACGTTGCCCGCTCGGCTTTAAAAGACCGAAAGAGCTACAATTACCGCACACACGCGTTTAAATAAAATCCCCAGGTCACTTAATAATCGTGGAAAACCGACATAGCCACCGCTCGTGATGTTCAGACACAGTGAAACGGAAAGCTGAATTAAATAAATAAAAAGGCTTGCATAAACAAAAGTGACAAAGGGCAGAAGAGGCTTTTTAAAAAGAGTCCAAACCGAACAGCCCTGCACGTGATTTAAGAATAAACAGATTCGTTGGCTGTTCAATTGAAACAAAAATATAGTGGTGAATCCAGCTCTCGGTGCGGTCGACATCCGGTTTAGTTCCACAGGTCGCGTGCACTGCGTGCAGTCGCAACGGGATCGTGGCAACTCCATTAAGCTCAACTTTTCTTCGCAGTAAACTGGTTGATTAAAAACTTCCTCACTCCCACGATTTTATTTTTTCGCGACCATATATTTCGTGTTTTATTTTTGTTGTTGTGTTGTTGCAGACCTTCTCTACCTTTCGCGTTGCCCCAACTTGCGAGCCCGTCGGCGAACTTGCTTCGCCGGACAAACGAGCTTCTCGAAGTAATTAAAAGCCTCCGACGTGTGTGTTTGTGTGTGTGGGTGTGTGTGTACACTCCTATCGCAATATTCATTTTATTTGTATAGCTTGTAACGAGCTTCTGACGCTTTCTTTACTTTACCTTTTAATTTTCTATTCACACATGCGTTATAACTTGGCCCATAAAAGGCTTTACGTCGAGTGTCGCTCAATAGCCGCATAAGCCTTAGGACTACACGAACCACGAATTTTTGTTATTAACCCTTTTTCTCAGCGCGCAAGTGGTGAAAGTTGAGACACGCCGATAATTAATTAAATACGGGGTGGCGAGCTAATTAGAAGCGAGTAAACGAGGCAGGTATACGGGGCGAACGAATCGAGGGAGCGCTCCGTAGAAAAAGAACTGTATATGCCAGAAAGCGGTGGAAAGTTTCGGTATCCGGGCGCGAATTTTCGAGGAATGTTTGGTTCTCAGCTGCAGTAGGCAAGCTGTGTTGGTACCTACTTTCCCGTACAAAATCCACCCCACCACTCGCCAGGCTAATTTCTATCGCTTTCCCATAAATTCCAGTCGGTTAAATCGAATCTGGCTTTTCTTTTGTGGCCGGGTTTCGTTTCCTCTCGGGCTCTCGAGTTACAGTTGGTTAGAGCATTTAAAAATTCTTTTTTATCACGTGCATTGCAACGAACGATCGTGCAGCTCTCGTTACCTTTGTGAATCCAATGGCTAAGCATAGAATGCGTTCCGAAATATTAACCCTACGTCAAAGCTTATGGCTAGCCAAGATACAACAATAGAAACTTAAATATGTCAAACAAAATAATTTTGGTAGTAGAATTTCAGAGTGTCCTTAGTTAGGCGAGGCACATTAGCATCCTTTTGTTAATGGGCATCGCAATGAAATGAAATTTGGTGAAATTCCACTTGGGTGGGGCAACTGACTACATTATTACTTCTGGATGCATTGGTTGCAATGAAAATTGGATGGGCAGTGTAACGATCGAGCATTAATAACGATTGATTACTTAGACTAATTATGAAAATTGTATTGATTCATTGAAGCGACCACATTGAAATTGCAGAAATTTCGAATGGGCAACGAAATTTATTGGTATCCTAACTGATTACATTTGTCAGTGCAACAAGTGAGTCGGTGCAATCAATGACGTACGATGGTGTATCAAACAAATTAATCATCAAGTTACGAGTATACTTGACGGTTAGTTACGATCAACTACTTGGTTTATTACTGCCACTCACCTATTATTGTTCGTGTAATCCGGTAGTCATGATCGTTTTCCAATTCAATGATGGGATGACATCTTCGTCACGAGTCACACTAAAAGACAGAGAAGTATAACAATGTAGTAGAATTACAAAACAGTCTGTCATATTACACATGATACCGTGGATCAAAACTTTTCTGGCACTCAGTTTCGAATTAACGTCAGCTCTTGATATAGTTCCGTGGCTTCTCCATGTTTGTCCCTTAACGCGAATATGAACTTCCCCACATACCATATAACAACGAAAGTATTAATGTTAATAGGACCACGTTGGCACAACGGTGGAGTAAATTCCCAAAGTGCACTTTGCAAACTCAACTGAATAGAAATTCCGAGCACCCGAACATTTCTCCATCCTCATTCGTGAAGATGTTAAGGATGCCAGGATGCGTCAGTCTCCTCTAAAGTCATGATCTCAGTTGAAGTCTGACCTCGGTGGCCCCTCTCTTCCTCTCTCTCTCTCTATCCATCTCCCTCTTCTTCTCTCTTTGCATCAACTTGCACTACCAAACTCAGCGAGGTCGTCAGTCTCATCGCACCTAGATGTCACATTCGATCTAAGTCAAAGAGGTTCTTGGGTTTCGGCTGAGTGTTGCCCCGGCAACGGAGTTAGCCTTTCACACCTACAGACTCTTTTTGGTACGTCATCGCTCTCTTGGACGTAAACACTCCGGTTGTATATCCGTCCGAGCTTAATCAGAAACACGCTATAACTAGCTGCAAACTTTCTTCATCTCGTTTCAAATCCCGCCTTGATCAGACACGAAGTGTTCGTCATTCTACTATGGAGCCGCGTTGCGAGAAGGTAGCAAAGTGAAATTAGATTACATAGTTAGTTATTCGTTCACGCCACTAAACTACAAGGTGACACGAGGTAAGACCGCACTGCAAAGTTATGACGATAAAAAAATTGACGCGCAGTCCGAACGCGCCGTTTTTTTCTCCCTCCAGTTACCGGAAGCGCCGTGTACTTTCAGGTCCATTTGAGAGATACCGTCGAGTATAATCACAACAGAGAGGACTAGCACAATGATGGATAAAAAATTAAAAAGCGCTCAAGGGAAAAGCACTGCACGTGTTATCATTATTCCTCTGACACAAGAACGCACATATCCCGCTGCTTTTTATCCTACCCATTCACCAGAGGATCATTCCAAGTGTAAAAACATCGAGATGGTTCATTGGGCAAAGACGAAGAAAAAATAGACGCACGTTGTAAAGTACGCAACCTCGTATACCGATGTGCTGTATGTTGCTATTGGTTCGCTTTTGTCGTTTACTTTCATCACTCTTAGTCCGTGTATCGATCAAGAAGAGGTTTCTCTTGTCATCATTCTCCGGTTCTCAACGCAGTCGATCAAAGAGCTGAATCATCGCTGAATCCGTCGCTCGCTATGTTGTCATTCAGTCTCATTTTATTTTATAGCGAAGCAACATCATTATTATTCGTCTGCTTACTTTGCTTTGCATGCCATCAAGAAAGCACTTTAATCTCAGGCGCCGACAAGAGTTTCAAAAACTTTGCATCGGTGTTTCTCTGTTTCCTGTTCACTTTCATGATAATCCGTCGACGATGTTTGCGCTCATTGTTGCCGCGAATCTTTTTCCGTCTGCGTTGGTATTCATTTTTTTTTTCCTGTACCCGTCAATGAAAAAATGTTCCTATTCCACAATGTAAGTCTCGATCGCTCGATGGAGCATTACATTTCACTTAGTCTAATGAGTCTGAGAGGATGAAAGCCGACAGACGTCGTAAATAAAAAATGTTATTGTCGTCTCGGCTGAAAAATGTGTATTATTTCCGTCACTGTTGGCAGAACATGCCAATTGAATCTCAATCTTCCGTCACGCGATAACGAGGAATACATCGATTTTTCGCACCCCTCAATGAAGTTCGCATCCCACAATATAAGACTCTTTCACTTAATGGAGCACCAAATTTGACGTCGCTCGCTCAGTCTAATGAGTCTGAGAGGATGACATCTGTCAGACGTCGTAAATAAATAAAAAAGGCATCGTCGCCTTGACTGAAAAATATTTTTCATTACTGCCACTGTTGGCGGAACATGCGGAGTGAATCTTGATCTTCGATCTCGAGATAACAAGGTTACTATTGCATCGAATAGACTTTGCTAAAGTCCAAGCGTATCCGAACGATCGAATCCTCCTCTCTCTTCCAATCTCTTTACGATTCTCTCGAGATTTTCTGCGGACGAAAAGCGGAAAAGAGAGCAGTTTCCCTGCATCTTACTTTTCGTTTTATCCAATGTGTTTTCGTCGTTCTCCTTTTCTTTCCATCTTCACTCTTACCCGGATTGGATCGTGGAATACACGGACTCGCATGGGCTTGAGTCGGGGATGTGTTGCAGTTAGACACCGCACCGACGGGAAACCGGAAGGCAAGGGAGGACGAGAGTCCGCGAAACAGAAACTCCGTGCAAACAGAATTCGGACTCGGCCACGCTGAACTCTCTTGCTTTCTCTCGTGCTTATATATTTTTATCCCTTTTTATTCTCGATGCGGCAAATCTCGGCCAGTGGAGTAGCAAGATCCGTTCATGTATATACGGAGTCTTGGTGGTTTCCCGCACATTCGCTTCGTACTCTTGCCACGTTACCGTCTCTCACGGTCAGAGGACACGTGGATCACGTCGCTGCAGTGGCTCGTAAAAGTCTATCGGAAGTTCGGACATACTTCCGGCAGCAAGGCGAAGAATCCGGCTTTGGATTCTTGAATCGGAAGCCTCCCAAATTCCGTTGCATCCCGCGGGGAATCCGCCGTCTTGCTTATTCTTCCGCCCTTCGCTTGTTCCGAAAATGTGCCTCGTCTGCCTCACAATACATCGATGTCTTCAGGAGATTCGAATCAGGACAAACGGTGCTTCCTTTTTCTTCTGATTTGCTTTACTTTAGAAATCCGGCGGACATCGTTGCACGGCAATTCAAAAATGATCGTATTTTCCGTGTCGTTAATGATGAAACATTTTTCGGACATGTGATCAGCCCTGATACAATTTTGTGTATGGAAAGAGGATTCATAGGACCACTGAAAATCATCGCTGACAAAGTCGTTCTGGAATATGACTGAGATAACATTATAAACAGATATTCCCGTCAAACGGAGTAAAGGGTAAATGCAAAATGGAAGGCGTGGCCTTGTTGTGTACTGGGCAATCATCCTCGTCTGCGTTGTCATTGAAGACGTCAACCCAACGTCACTCTGCTGACCCTAGTGCTTTTCTAATGACTTGAGCGCTAAGCTTCGGCATAGCTGCAGTTTGCAGAATGCTAATTGTCTCTTTAACAAAGGCTCGGAGACTCCGCCGTCGACGGCGACAGTCCTCGGCTGTGGATTGCAGTACCGCACCCTAAGAATGCACCTCTGTCTCCATTCCACCCCTCGAGCTTTCCTTTCTGTCTCTGCTCTTCCAGACCTTTCTGTCTTCCACAATGTTCCTCGCTCAGTCCTCATCCACGAAGGTAGGGATCCTCTGGCAGTAACGGACCCTTATTTCCTTTCCATTTCAGTGTAAGTGTTGACGTCGTTGTCGTTTACTATGAACACCAGTAAGATCATTGATTAAGCTTTGCAGTTTAGTGTATACGTATAAAATATTGCACAAATTTGACTAAGGTTCGTCTAGTAGATTAACAATTGTTAAATGAATGGTCGATTGAATATTAAGATTTCGTATTTGCAGATATCATATTTTGTTCAGCCTTCAACAAACTGTTGAAGTGGATCAGGATTTGATGCCTGAATATAAATACCTTTGGTGATTGAAAATCGAACGTTGGGTTGATTATATTTTTGTCCTGGCTCTCCTTGCTATTCGTGGCAACTCGCGATATTGACTATTCCAGTTCAATCACTTATTTGTAATCACATGCAATTCATTTAATATATCTGACGTCTAATTTCGTACAATGAAAAAATGTATCCCCTTTGGCCGGCAGCCTAAATAACCATGACGTAGAGTCCTGAGGACAGTTACTTCAAAGTTTGAATTAATTACTCTCGTATTCTCATCAGAGTTTCCAATTTTAGTAGTGCTTTGAAAACCAACAGTCATGGAATACACAAACGAAACTGGTGCTGTATCTCAGCACTGCACTTGATATCCCATTACGTTTCACGAGGTCGGGTAATTGCGATGTCCTCAGGAAAATTCATTTGAACATTTCAACGCGAATAGTTTAAATGTATCGGCTTTAACCCCATTTCAAATAAATGCATGTTTCGTAATAAAGTTAAATTCAATGCGTCCACGATTAAAATACCATTGGGAGACAGCGAAAACTGAGAAGGTAGAAAAAAAAAAAAGATTTCCGTGGTAACACGAGTTTGAAGCTTTAGGGAATTTCGGGTGATAAATTAGGAATAATTAAAGGCAAGAAGCCATTAGCACTAAGTAAAGTTTTTAGGTTTCATTTGGTACGTGTAAATCGCGTGAGGTTATTAAATGAAACAAGTTTTGTCAGAGACTGCACAAGCACGACATGGAAATTGATCGAAAGCTAAGCTCGATCATGTTGTCAGCATTTCCATGGTTTCCAGTCAGGCAGCTCCAAGGGTCTGGACTAGTGTTAGTATGGATATTGCAGCTGCTCGATGCTGTTCGATTCCTGCACAGCAGAACAATTCATCGAATCCGTCGTACATATGAAAGGGGGAGGTTCCCACCTTCAATGCTGGTGCAGATAAGCTCCGACAGGCATTCCAATGGGGCACTATTATTAAGAGGAAATTCCAGTCGACTGTCGGCCCCCATGAGCTTAACAGCATGAGCTTTAAGGCTAGTAGTTTTGTCGTGAAAACGCTGTTTGAGTTTGAGAAGTTAATAAATTGCTTCCACGCGCGTGAATTAGCCATTGAATTGATCTACGTGCAAGCTTATAAACGTGATCAAAGTTATTGAACGGCGAAATTTGATTTCGAATGAGTTTTACCGATAAATCAGAATGTTATGAATGTGGACTTGGATCCAGGTTGTCCGATACACAAAGTACGTCTTACGCTCGGCGGAACGTCAGCCTAAAAAAATGTATTCTGCTGATTTGGAAAAAAAAACAAAAAAATTGTAAGAAAAATCATTAGAAAGCAAGTTAGAATGATTAAAATACATTCGGGGGCTACGTATATTGATAATTTTGTTTTTACAGATTTTCAGTACTTTTTATTCAATGTCGGCTAATTATCAGCACCCAGTACATGGCGAAAGTTGTTTACGACCATCAAGTCGTTGATATCATGATGATTTTCTTCCTGCGTTGGGCTTACCTTCGTCAGCGTCATGCCAATTTGACTTGCACGTTGAAACTGACATTGTCTCAAGGTAGTCCCCAGTCTCAAATGGTACCTGAGGAGTGGATGATTGCCAGGTAGTGAAAATTAGCCTAGTTTTTTCTCCACTTTATATGGTTGGACCGAAGGGTAGTTCAGTAGCAAAGCAGTTTGTTCCAGGAAAATTGTGTCGTTCTGATGGATGTTGTATTGATCAGTGAAACAATTTATGGTTTGACTTATGACTGAAGGCCGACAAAGGCATGCAAAGTGCATCGAGCGTATTTATAGTTCTGAGCTTACAAAGTGTTATGTATATTTATGCTGAAGAAGTTTGTTCGAGCGTCGTTAAATCCTTTGCGTGACACTTTTGAGACGCGAATTCTCAGAGGTCTCCATGGTCTAACGGCTTCCGTCCCGCTTCGTGTCAAAGTAAAACCTTTTTCACTATAGCTTAACTCAAACTTTATGTCAGCCCAAATTTTATTCCACTTTCGTAGGAAAGTTATATAGTGGGCGATATATATCCCTTTGCCACGGACCCACGAAAGAACAAACACTTTTCACGGCGGCCTGGGCTTACCCACTTCGTCTTTAATCCCGAAAAGTCGTTTATACTTTCTCGGTATGAGCTAAGAAGAAGAATTATTACCTTTGGGGTTCCGGCGATGGTGCTGCCGTATCTGGCTTCACTCCTCACGACGGACAAAATATCGTCGGCAATTCACAAAATATTTCCATCAAAACTCGAAGGTGGCAGGAAACTGGCGTGGCGTTGATACTAATTCTATTCGCAAGGGGTGAAAATCCAAAGGAGTTTCACGCGAGAGGAAAATATTTTTCCTTGCCACAGAAAAAAAGCTGGATTTTCACGGAAAATTTCTTGGGCCACCCGGAAAAAAAGCTGAGGGTCGCATCTGGACGATTATCCTGTGAACGAGTACAACTTACCGGAATATCCGGGGAAATTAAATTAGGTTTATAACCCGGAGTGACTGCGATTCACAGAGAATTTCAACCTACCGCACGCTCTTTTTTCAGCTCAAACTACATAACAAATTTGTTTATTGCATTTTTTAAATGCAATACATTTTGTAAATGAATACTGTCTCCATTTAGAAAATATGCAAATGAAAATTTCGGTTTTTCGTGGGCATGGTTTTGGAATATGCAAAAACGTTAAATAATCACATTTGAAGAGAACATTTCTGGACATGTATCGAAATTAAGAGTTATGTAAAGCTGAAAATTATTAAGCCGTTAAAGGGGGAATTCATAGCTTGATCTAATTTTCAGCGAACCGCTATTAGTACTGAAAATTTTATCAATATCGAGATTCTGTCGTAAATGTGTGATCGTGTGATAGTTTTTAAATTTTGTAACTACCGTGCTAACATATTCTACATAAATTACGGATTATAGACGGATGGTCGATATTCTATTTCGTGACGAACGTTCGAACTGTGAAGTTTTCGTACGATTGTGAATTTTTTGGATTTCATTTAAACGGAATTATTTTTTTCGAAGTCGACCAAATCTTAAAGTATCGAATTGAAATTTCTCACAAGTATTCCAGGATATGAGATAGCTAACATTTTAAGTCAAGTAGCTACTGCCTTACAATTACAAACTCCGATGAGACAATCTAGTCTAAATAGTATTTCAACAATATTTCAAATTTGAACCCGGTAAAATTTTGTCATAATTTTTCATCTCTCGGCAAAAATTGCAATTCATCACTCGTACTTTTCCCAGAGGATATATTTTTAAAAGTCGTCAGTCCAAAAAAAAATGTGCAGAATTCTCCTTTAAAGTCTTTCATTCTCAAACTTCGGCCATTTAAAAATAATAAAAATACTAACTTCCAAATTCCAACAACGACCCCCTACCAAAACCAGAAATAAATGAATAATTAAATTGATACGCAATAGTTCAGTCACATTCACACGCATATAAAAATTATATAAACACGGCGAAAAAAAAAAAAAAAAAAAAACATAATTGACAGAAAAGACGAAGTGACGTCCCGTAATCTCGGATTGCGAGGAATGCCGTGAGTGATGAACCCCTCGGAATTCCATTTCTGTATCCGCAAGTTGTACAAAGCGTCGTGCTTGAGTCACGGGCGAAAGAAAATAGAAAGGTTCTTTGGAGTCTCGTTGAGATCTCGAGCTGGAGGCGCGGAAAACTCCGAGTCAGTGGCAAAACTTAAAGAGTCGGGGAGGGTTTTGCTGGCTCGTGGTTCCCGCGAGATGACGCGGTCTTCAACAGCGTTACACCGAGCGTCTCGACTCCCCGACGACGAGCTACTTCCTGTTTCCCTCAGCGAATGCTTTTCAATTTCCCAGAGGTGGAACTGAAGAGCTTAGCATTGAGCGCCGGTGCGCAGCAGTCAACGCTAAGTCGGTTCGGAGCTAAAAGGGTTAAGCGACGGAGGGAATCGTCGATTCATTTGCCGCAAGCAATTAACGCGAAGTAATTAACATACAGCGCCAGTGCTTCGTAGGAGCTTTTCCGCCGACACGAACGTTTCGGTATCGCCAATTTTGTGGTGCATCGAGAATTCCGAGATAACGATTGCGCCAGGTGAACCAGAAGAGCGAATGCTAGAGATCGGGATCCCAATTTTTATTCATGAGGCAAAAACGAATATATGGCACGAGTTTGACTGATGCTGCCACCTCTCGAAATAAAGTACATTCGAAAGTATGTTTTATTATATATCCACTATGTACCTTGAAGACATGGAAAATTTATAATATATGATAGAACGTTTAGATATAAAATTCCAATAATTGAAATTGCTGCTGAGAAATTTAATGCAAAGCCATTGGTATTGAAAATTTTGGAAGGTTGACATTTTTTCAGTGTTTGTTTAAAGCATATTAAAAATAAAGCAACATTAATTAATGTAATTGAGACCGAAATATCCAAAATGCAAACACCGTGGGCCGGTCCAAGGATCAATGTCCTCAAGGATTAAATCTCTTGATGCTTGGTGGTTCAATACAAATATTTTTTTAATATATATATACATGTTCGTTTTTAATTGATGTATAATATTTAATTATACATTCGATATATATTCTCGATATATCTCCGACATATTTTTTTTCTCGTGGGGGTTACCTCCGCTGTTCACTTTATCCGCGAATCGGTCAGCAAACAATAGACCAATAGATCAAAAATCAATAGACGAATTTATTCAACGATTGCAATTTTCACTGTTAATAATGGATAACATTTTTAATGAACGGTAAGTCCATTAGTAAATTAATCACAGGAGGCACCATCAGTGACATTTAATTTACGAATTGCAGTGATATTCCAACACCGGCATCCCATTTCAATCGATCAAACCTGATTGGAAGGGACACAGGGGGTTTTCCATGAAATACGTAATTAGATTATATCGAAATGCGACTATGAAGCGTCGGATCAAATCGCCCGAAATTAATTTCCATTTAAAATTCTTTTTTTTCTCTTTTTTCACGATGTTCGTATGATCTACCATCAAAAATGGGGAATTAAAAATCCCGTGTGTGCAGCTATCAGTCTTTGCTATAATTTTCATGGCTTTATCATCGGCGCACATACAGAAGATCGTTAAGTGCGCACGACCGAGACACGGAACGAGCGGTTCGCGTCAACCCCTTTAACGCTATACTCACCGCAGCTTCTGTCGTTGTCGTTTTTACGGCGCGACGAAGGTTTTCTCTGCGTCAATGCTCGCGCGTCCTCGTTCACTCGGCAGGCATCTCCCGCTCATCGATTATCGTAGGGAGCTCAAACGCTTCTTCGTTTTTTTTTTTTTTCTCTCGCCCTTTTCTCACTTTTCTCGTACCTTTGCCATCAAACGCAGAGGGTCAATTCCATAAATTAATATATGTACGGTCTAAGAAAAATCCTCGACACAAAGCGGAAGACTCTGCCTCGCTGACGCTATTTTTAATATTTATGGAAAAGGTAAACACAAAAGGGGAATAACTCTGAGCGAAAATTGAATCCTTGGCTTTTCCCGTATATTATTATATAACAAGAATTGGCGTATTCCTCGAGGATAAATTTCTGTCGGTACAAGAATTTTCCATTGGTTGATTTACCGAATATCGTTTTGTGCATAGTCGTGGGTTTGTACATGCTCTTCAAGTATTTCGTTCGGTACACGTGCTGGGAACAGACGTCAGAAGTAAGACAAATTAGAGATCGCAAGGGGGACAAGATAAAGTCGAGAAAAAGTTTGGGAGCAGGTGTAGCTGCGGCAGGAAGACGAGACCGATGGGGCCATCCTCAGCAACTAGCCTCGAATACTTTTTGTAAGCTGGGAAAACTTCTCTGTCAATGTGCATCGGCATCGAATAATACGCAACTTTTTTTTTTCGTCACCGAAAGTGACGCGTATATTGGTATTTACAAAAATATGTATTCATACCATTCAAAGTAATTGAGCATAAATATCTTGCGGTGTTTGAAATCGCAAGATTTTTTTCTGTACATCTTTGGCATAAGATATTCCTTTTAGCCCAAAAGCGAAGAGAAAAGCTCACCACTCGCCACAAATTAGGACTGCGAAGATTTGCAATAATTCAGCTTAAACTATAAAATATTAAAGGTTATTAATCCTTTGACAACTGAACCACTCCCCAGTTAGAAAACCAGTTATTCTAATCCACACGCTGTTCTGTATCAAAATATTTGCCTTAAAAAATTCACTTTTCACGTCTCAACGTTCACATCCATCATTCCTTTTTTCAAGTAAAATGTAGAATAAATTCCTGATGAAATTCTCCGGGTTCAAAAATCTTCCAAAATTCCTCATCGAACATTAAACTCAACAAATGAGTTCTTCCAATCAGATTAATTCCCTAACGGTTCTAATGTCTCAAATGCAACAAACGCTATATTTTACACCGCATCTACGTTACAATTCTGCACGTATTTTTTTTCTTTTCACAGTGAGAAGATGTATTTTTAAGAGGACGGTCGTGGCATTGAAAGAGTGGAGTCCCGGAATGTGCAGAAATGCTCGAAGGCGAATTTGTATCGCTGCTTTCTATCGCTTCTACAGAGGCGTTCGACATTGAGACGATTATAATGCCTGAACGGTCCCGGCGTAATACTTTGGGAGGCAATTATTGGCGGTATTGGCAGAGCCCCTTGGGAATACGAGGGGCTCTATGGTGCCTGTATATCGTCAGCAAGAGCGTTCTCTTCTGGAGGCAGAATATATATATATATATATGTATACATACATGTGTATACCCGACACAGCTTACGTTGCTTCCTCATCGCTGCTGGTGCAGCAGCAGCAGCAGCAGCCAGAGTGTATGGTCCAATAATCGTATTCGACGCATTTACTCCCCCCAGCCTCTCCTGTTTGGTCGACGATCCCTATCTTGGATATAACGAGGCTCGATCGTTCGGAATCGGGGAACACGGAAGGTTGTGTACTGCGTGTACAACAAACTAGTCAAGTAAACTCACCGACAGAAGCACGCGAAGCAGTCTCGATTTCAAGTCGTTCCCTCGGGACGCCTTGGTGTTCAAAATCAATTATCACAGGAGTATTCAACTGTAGAATGCAAATATAGTAACGTCAAAGGCAAATGCAGTCACGGAGTGATCTGCAAATCGAAATAGTGTGCATCGCAGGGATGGGATCAAAGATGAATACAGCGTCGATAAGATAAATGAAATGGATAGGATGTCGACAAGATCGGAGCAATAAGTTTTCGCAAAAACAAGCCGTTCTCAGATTCCTGTATGATTGAATCGGCAGGGAGATTAAATTCGACGTGGCTCGTAATCGAATTAATTTTGCGAAATGATATTATGTTTCGGGGGAGGGAAGTGCGTGATTCTTGCCGAGGGCGAAGTTTGTTGCCTGAGCTGAACGAGGAGAAATCCGAGAAATCATTTTCGGATTTCGCTAGAAAATGAGATTATTTTCGAAAAGTCGTGAACAATAGGACGTTTTTCACTCCAGGGAGACAAGCATTTTTTGCGAGCCTGGAATTTTGATACAGTTTCTTTTTCAAAGTTTTTCTTTCCCGTTAAGTTAAATGACAATTTTCGGCACAACGTCGAGAAACTGCAGTTTTTTGTAAGCTACAACTCCAGCTAGTGGGATGTGCACTTGTCTGGGCGGTGATCTGAAAGAAATGCAGGAGGTCATGATTAAAAGTTAGCGATAAGGTGACTGGACTTTCTCATTAAAAAACGTTTGGAGCAAAAATTATAAAAAGTTTTCATACAATAAAAACAGTGGACCATAAGATACGCCCTGAACCTGACATTTTATTGACTGAACAACATAAACACCATCACTACTTAACAACGTAACATTGTGAAAATAACCAAAAATACTACAAAATATCGTAAATCCAACAAATAAAACCGCCTATCGCCAAAGCATTAATCACGTGTGAACAATCACTTCATTACGGTACACACACGGAGGTAAATTCATTATTACCAGGATAACTTAACCAATGACAATGTCGCAACACAAAAATGATGACACTTCTTCGCAAGCCAATCCGCATTGCGTTTGAAGAACCTTTCCAACCACTCTCAGTGTATTCTAAATCAGCGTTACACCCAGCTGTTACTCTAGTATATCAGTGGACCTGGTCCACGTAATCCCCTCGTTCAATTTCAAGACAGCTCTTAGTACCACATGCTCTACCATATACGGTAGTGGTAGCGGTGTATGCGATCTGATGTGAGACCATGTTAGATGGTCTTGGCGATCTTAGCCTATTGATTATCCAGGAGCCTTAGATCCCTGATACACGTGGACATTATCGGGACGCTATTAAAGCGAGTGCCTCTCGTAACATTGTACAATATCCGCGCACCCAGGGCGTCCGTACTCGTGGTGGATAGTCGGTAACCTGTCACCTACATCGAATTCGGATTGATTCTACAAGAGCACCTATAGGCTATGCAGGCTAGCTGCTAGGTAACACAAGCAGTTCCTGACGGTAGACCGGAGAACCCGAATGATGTATCGTTTCGGGTCAACCAGGTGCCTGCTGCAATCTATCCTTCTGCGTTGTGCACACTCGTAGTCACTGTTCCTGTGCTGTTAGGACCAGCAGCTAGCTGTCGTCCCTGCTCGGGCGATCTCCTATTTGCTGTTACTGGTGTGTGTCGCCTCGCCGACTATCGCGCTCATTGGTTTCGCCATTTCGTTGTCCTGCCAATAACCTTTGTACCGAGTGTGCCTAATCTCCAGATATCATCCGACACCTCCACATATCCTCCGAAGGCGTCTCGAGAGCTTTTGGTGATAACTCACGTGGCTTTGACCCCATATGAACACGAAAATGGGATTCTGATTGTGGTAACTGTAAGTAGCGGACAAAAACAGTTCAACTGCAGTTTTTATTTGATAAAATAATAGGATGTCCAATTTGCTGTTACTGGTGCGAGTTGACTCTTTGACAATCGCGCTCATTGATTTCGTTGTTCTGCTAATAACCTTTGCAGCAAGTGTGCCTAATCTCCACATATCATCCGACACCTCCACATATCCTCCGAAGGCGTCTCGAGAGCTTTTCATGATAACCCACGTCGCTTAGACCCAATATGAACACGGATACGGGATTCTGATTGTTGTAAATATGAGCACCAGGTTGTAAAAACTGCAACACCGTTCTTTTTAATTGAGAAAAGAACGTTTTCACTTGACGAAGATATGACTTTTTAATATTATATTGCAGCAGTGAATTCCATATGGTCATTAAACCTTCCCCGTATAAATTTTTATTTATATTTGCCGGAATTAAAAATTATGAAAATATTTCGATAAATGAGATGATCGCAGTGCATTTGACGTGCTGTTGACAGAGTTTCCCGTACCCTGAATATTTTAGAGTGACTGCAGAATATTTTGCTTAAAAGATTCGATATGTGTGCTCTCAATATAGGCTCGGTTGCATTTAAACAATTTTTCTCGTGTAAAAAGGGGATTCCTGAAATTCTGGTGGCACGTAAAAGGGTTACGGTACAGAACCACTCTGTGGTGGCGTGCAAACCCCTGTCACCGGGGTGCGCTTTCGCAGCCCAGCTAATTTCGTCCATGTCACGTTCTCTTGTGAAGCTTTTTACTGGCCCTGTACACTGTGTGTTGAAAAAACGGCTGTTGGGCCGAGGTTAAAAGCATGCACGAGAAACTCGAGTGCCTGCTGAATGATTCGAGTATAATTTTGTAAAGCAGATTAGTTGCTCTGCCGATGTTCTTCTGTAGATGTATATTGAATGGAACAAGTGCTCGACCCTCGACATTGCACTACACGAACTGTTATACAGAACGTTTCCGAAGTAACGACTAACATGCAGTCCTACGTGACCCCATTATAACACAATATTGTAGCAATGATAAAGATATCTATGGGGCATTTCACGCGACCATAACAAACTTTCAAACCAACCATCGTTTTTCGTTTGGAAAATTGAAAATAGGGTAACATTTCGTGTGACGTGTACTCGTATACCCGGATAATTAATTTTCACATCTTAACGATATGAATTAAAAAATTAATTGCATACTAAAGATGAGCTGAAAACACTTAATCTGCAAACGATCAGAGTTTGTATCGATGGAGAATATATTTTCAAACACTGTATAAAACAAAAAATAAAGTTATTATTAACAACAAGCAGCAATAAGATTTTACTAATAATTATCTTACGGAATTGTTGTTCATTTAAAAGATGATTAATAATTCTAGCTTTTGAAAAAATATCCTGAATACATTTTTTATAGCATATATCCCACCTCGGGTTCCCAGGAAATTTCGAATGTGCCTCACATCCATAGGAAGTACAACCCGTCCGACGAATATCAATGTACAATGAAACACATTTACCATCGCAAGCGTTAATAAAAGCCTTTACATGGAAAGTAAAAATATACGTTTTTATGAAAAACCGCAGCGTTTTACCGCAGTGAATTGAAAAATTTTGAATATTTACCACAATGGAAGTTAATCAATATTGTATACACAATATATCGAGTAACAAATTGAACGTTCGACGGAAATTTGAATTTTCATCAACATGGCATAATCGTACGTTGGTTATTATGTATCAGGGATAAAACCGGATCAGTAGTCGCTGGTAATGACACAGGAAGCGAACGAGATGACCGGATCAAATGCAATGACCCAGATAGCGTCCATCAATTTCCACAAAATCTAATTCCCGATCAAATGTTAACGGCAATCAAACTTTGAAAGTGATTTTCTTTCGATAGTACTTTTCGCTATATTCTGAACCGGAAACACGAAGATTCCACTCGGTATCGGCTTTTGCAAGAGTCTTACTGATAACAGGTCGAAAAGCGATAAGAATCCGGATGGAGAACCGGTCGAACAATGAGATAAAAACCGCCAGGCTTTTAGACACAAGTATGAAAGTTTGTTACGTTAAAAAAGTCTGTTACGTTAGCGAAAGAACGAAGGAGTTATAATGTACACTTGATACCAATGTTTATTTTCCTCGCGAGGAAGATTGATCTGCCGAGTTCCGATTGTGTCAAGAAATGATCGAACGCGAATAATCCTCAGGCTTAGGAGCCACTTCTTCTTTATCGAATGTATACATTCCCGTTCATCTTGCAGCATACAAGTCATTTTTAAACCTGTGAACACCTTCGTTCTTACTCACTATAATTCCATTTTTTATCGAATAAAAATGGCTCGCACGTCGCCAGAAGCTCGGTAAAGAAGAGATAGGTACGAGGCGTGATCTTGCCGATAAATTCACTACGTTAGGAAGTCGCACGTTCCTAGAGCCTGCGGCTAACGCACGAGGCACCTAAAGGAAAGGATATCCTGAATATACGCTCCCATCAGTGATATACTTTTATCGAATCTCTACGTACAGCGGTTTTCCTTGCAAGCTCCAATCGCAACCTCACGAATTCTCTATCGATTATTCTCCTTTTTTAATGACGTACGATGTGTACTTGATGTATAAGCTTTATTGTAAGATAAAACTTTTTACCAACCATTAAAAAGGAAGTTAATGTATAACTAAATTTACGTAGAAGGTGGACTATAAAAAGCAGTGAAATAAATTTACAAAAAGAAAACTTCGGCACGGACTAATAAAATGATGTTCTACAATATTTGGACTTGAAGATTTACGTACGTTTATAATTTATAGAGGACCGATTATGGAATCGAATAACAATTCTTGTATTCATATATACAAGAAAAATTATAAACGATAAAAGACATTTTTATATCACTAAACGTTAACCGATTAAACTCGAAATAAAATATGGAAAGTGGAGACGTGTACATATCTTCCTCACTAATCATCACTTTCCACAAAGCTTCTCCTAGAGACCAGAATTGCCCAGCCTGTTCCTTCAGCGAGAATGCTTTGCAAAAGGTAAAAATTTCGATGAAGCGATTCGTAAGCTGCCACTTTCGCATCGTTGTGTCTCCGCACATCGACGTTCCATCGAAACTTTGCAGACAGCCCACGTGATGCGCCGCATATCATATTCACCGTACGGGATTCCCAAAAATCTGCATTTTTTATGGTGACTGCAGAAAATCCCGGATTATGCATACTCACGTGTGCTGATATCTATCTCGAGATACGATAGAATATAAAAGAAAGCCGTGGGGTAGGATGTGTATGTGGGTCTGTATAAAACGCTAGAACGTGTCGCGTAAATAGAACAGGGTAAACAGGCGATTTCCGAGGACACAATGCCCAACAGGTTTAGAGTGGAAAAGCGTTCAGTGATACCACGTGGTGTAAGGGAACGAGAACGAGTGCTAGCAGTGGATGACGAGGATGCGAAGCGGAAAGAGGACAACTCGCTCGAAGGGCTTGGCTTTCCTAGCACGAACAGCGTTTTAATATCAGCACGTGCGTGAGCGGGTGTGTGCGGGGAAGTATCTTCATTACGGGGGCAGCTACAGCTCTCTCTTCGCCTCTCTTGGCTCTCCGTAACGGCCGGTCGACCTCATTTCTGGTCAGGAGGAACATAACAGGGCCAATACGTCCGCCGCAGTCTGCCAGCTTCACTTCCTCCCCGTATTTCTCTCCAAGCTCCCACAGATCCCCACGAAAACCCCTCCCAGATCCCGTCGTGTCTCTCGTTGAGACGGAACCGCACGGAATACTTTCAGACCAGAACCTAGAAGAGGAACCATCGCATTCAGGTCGAGTGTGTGCACATGCAAAAGCGGAATCCATGGTGGGATGAAGGCGGAACGGGATGCGGATATCCTCAACACATGATAGTAGGTGTACGTGTTGGCATAAGAGTACAAAAGTAAGTGTGGAGTGCTCTTTGACTTGGCACTCACGGTATCATCTCTATGATGTTGCTGCTCCCCCAAATCCTTTGAACGTTCGCCGTGCGATTGTCCCGGATGATTCAGGCCACCATAAACCAGAAAGCTAGGAAGATCCACCGTATATTTCGTTAGCGAGAGTAAAGCGGAAGTGAAGAGCCTCGACGAAACAGCCTGATCTAATCTAGCTTTTGGTCGACGTGTTTCGTCTCGGACACCCTTGGTTAGGAGTCCCTCGTTCGCTCGTTCATTGGCGAGGTAACGCTGGTTGACGTCGACGTGTGTCAAGCGCCGAGCATTTTCGTTTCATTACATGCGGTTTTGTGAATATAATAAAACACACGGTAAAGAAGATACGGGGCAACAGCCGGTGAGTGACAGGTCGGTAGGTTTTCACTGGGCGTTTATCACTCGTTCGTGTTTATACACAGTCACAAGGAAAAGAGATACGCCTGCGGTTGTAACGGAGCGTCAGGCAACCATATATTATCAGCGGGGCTTTTTGCGGTGAATTCTTTTGAACTGATATTCCGTTGAGCTTGCTTACTGACGTGATATCGTGCTTCAAATATATTATCAATTACTCACGGACATATGTACCCGGTTATTTTCATTATTTTGTCGCTTGTCAACGTGTCAACGGCAGACAAATTTCGGGGTGAAATGTGACGGTTTCCATTTCAACGTGACCTGGTTATTTATTTTATTCCAAACAAGCGAAGCGTGACAAGCAATCGGGTCAATTAAAATATTATTACGAGGGATCGAGCGATATTTGGCGATTGAATTTTCGGATACGTGCGTGAGGATGTATCGCGACTCGCTCTACTTTCAATTCTCCAGGCTCATCGTGTTCGTTGATAGAAGAAAGTGAAAGTCGAGCACGAGAACACACCGACATACATACACATTCACCGTGGTACACAGTCGAACGGCGAGGAAAGCACAGAGGAAGAGTTGGAAAAGTGGCGCAAGCTCGAACGTAGCGAAGGAAGTATAGTGCCACTGTGAGAACTTCCGTGGTTGATATGACTATAGGGCGGAGCAAAGGAAAGTGAAGGAGGGTAAGGGGAAGCGAATCAGGCTGCCGGTCACGTTCGGATCGCGAAAGAGTTGCGGCAAGTATTTTCCAGGGTGTGAGACAGGTATCCTGCACCGCGTGCGGCTTCTTCCTTGATCTTCTGTACACAAGAGTGAAGCGGAACATCGATATCTCTCCATAGTCTTACAGCTTGCAGTCTGTGTAGCTGTCGATTTAGAGGACAAGGTTCCATGACGAACAAAAGCTCCTCGACGGGTTTCTTTTGTGTCAAATTTCTTAAGGGATTTCAGAGGGAGATTGAATTACGTATTGAACGAAGAATTACGCGTTTCAAATTGCTGTTAATGTGCTTGTGAAGCTAACAAGATCAAAGTATGAGAAGAAATCGTATACTTGGCAATGACCTCCAGTAAGTAGACGAGAAGTAACTAATGATTTGCAAATTACACAGCGTACATTTCAGGATAAAAGATTTCTTTTGGGAATGGGAGAGTTGGGTAGGGATCAGATAATAATTGAAAGCTAGACAATGAAACCACCTGCAAATCGTGAATCCGAATATCAGCATCCAACAAACACAACTCTGTCGTCAACAGGAGATTCGATGAATAATAATAATTATGCGAAACAGGCTTTCGATGACAAGGTATTGACATTCAGCTAACTAAGTTGAAATGGAAGCAGGATAACATCCTCTAACAAAGACGGGACAAAGGGATTGTCACCTGTCGTTCCAATAACTCGTATAACAATGTGAAATGTTTCGAGCATCTGTCTCGGAGCTTCCAAATGCTATTCTAAGCTCCGTGGTATCTAAGCTTAGACTTTGAAGTTGAAGTACCACGTGAGTGGAAATGCGCTATAAATTCTTAGTGCATTCTCTCGAAACTCGTGCTTCGCTCTTAAAGGTCGCAGTAAAGGAGGAATTGTGGGATGTCGAAGGTGTTGGATGGCTATCACAAAAAGGATTCGAATGAAGGAAAATTCATTGAAGGTACGCGGTAGGAATTAGAATCGATTTTACGATCGTTCACACGATTGCTTGCAGCATGAGGCAAGTAGCATTCTACGTGCAGAATATACCCGTTCTCATGTGACTCCACTCGTTTAAACGGGAGCACAACCTCCATACCGGAGAGGTCCGTTGTTCTCATCTGGATTTGTTAGCATTGCGGCTTACAGCATTCGCGTCCCCCCATCAACATTCTCACGTCGTGTAGTTGCCGGAGATCCTGGCTAGCCACGAGCTAACGGCTCATTGTTTTATTGCCAATCTGGACAATGTCCAGCCAACCGAGAAAGAGAGAGAGAGAGCCGTAAACGAGAATCCGCTGGTCCGTCCTGCAAACTTCTTTAATTACGCCTCACGTTTCTCATCGGTGTTGTGTGCTGTTACCTATCGCAACCCGATCAGCAAGCTTTATGAATTTTGTTCTGGATTTATACGCTTTCATTGCGTCTCCTATGTATGTATGCAGAAAACTATAAAGCTTTGATGCGTCCCCTTTTTAAAATTCATTTTCAACGTTCAATATTGCACCGGGTGAAAGTTCCAATAGGATACCATTCGCAGTATCGTACCATTTCCCTGGCACATCTCAAATCACCAGCTGAAGTCATATTTCGTGGGCCCTGAAAGTATTTAATTCCGATCATTTGTGAATTTTCGAAGAGGATTGACATTGCATTTTGAAGAATTTATGAATTTTTTTGTAACAATAGGTTGGGTTTACGACTTTACGCCATAAAATATACCTTATCCGAAGTGGATCATGTTCTGAGTGTGAAAATGTAAATGCATCTCCAAATTCTGTATTTCATATGTACATATTCTTCGCATTTGAAGTTTTGGTTTTTGATATTCAGAGGTTTATGGGTACAGACGAGTCAATTATACTAATAACATAAATTCGATGTTTACCAATACTTTCTGTAAACTGTACCATTTTCGTTATTATATTTAGGAGCGGAAACCAAATACAAGAAGGTTCGAATAGGTCATTAATATCAAAATGTAAATATGAAGCTATTCCCTATTTGACAATTTCCGTTCACATCTACAGGGTTCACCACATGTGCCTGGCGAGTGGTGGGCACCAGAATCGCGTCAACGATCCGATAAATTGTTCGCCCAAATTACCATAGACTCGAACGACCTATGGTCCTCGTTCTAGCTCATCCTGCTTTTGTCCGTTGCTGCTCGCGGTATTAATATTCAAAATCCTTATTGGGATAGTGGGTTAGAGTAGCTAGTCTAGCGGGCAATGAATTAAATTCTCTGGTTGATTGCTTGCTGATCGACTAATAGCCAGGGCCTCCGATATGCATTGTAGTTGGCAGGGCATTGGAAGTCTAGCTGTACGTGTACATTGTGGTAGGTGTTGGATCCTTGGCCAAAGGCGGAAAAGCAAGAGTTGATGGGCTTGTGGTCATGCACGTATATAAGTCTTCTACTCCGCATATGTGAACCAAACGAAGTGAGGCTTTGTAGTTGATTCGAGTCAAAGTAGAGTGGTTTATAACCCAATTAACTGAGTTGAATTCTGAAGGGACCGACCTTGTACATCATATAATCCGGCGGTCGTAAACTTATCTAGTCATAGAATAGTTTTGAGCTCCCTGGTTCATGACGTAGTTTCCAACTCTGCCTAATTCACTACTACACGAAATTGCTGGGAATAGTCATCAATAGATCAATCGATACAGAAGTGATCGATTCCCTGACGGGTGTTCGATCATCGGAGAAAATGCAGTACTTTAAATTGAACTGATTAATTGGTTTACAAGTGGTTTGATCGAACAAAGACTATATTATGGAGTGAAATTGCGATGATAGCTACCTCTTTCTTATCCGTCACTTTTTCTATTCTCCTCTATCATTCGTCGCAGGCAGATAGCGAAAAACGGAATGGAAAAGAAAGGGAATGCTCCGAACGACTCCCGAGAGATATCCTGCTGAGTGGATCTGTGTCTCAGCTCGTCCATTTAATTTCTTCGATCCAATCTGCGGCCAGGTCGCTTCACTGCTTCGTGATCTTATACCTTCTTCTCCGCTTCCAGGCTTCTATCTTTTCGTCTTTTTCTTATTGGACAAAACATGCTATTCACCGCATCATTAATTTATATTGGCTAGAGATGCTTGGGGGTAGAAACGACCCAGAACTCAGCTCTGGATCGGTCGGTTCACTACCTGGATGGCTCGGGGATTGCTGCAGAACGCAGTTGAGGTTCCATAAAGTTCTTCGCTGGATCGGAAAAGAGCGAGAACCAAAAAGCTTGCTGAAGTTAAACGAGTGAGTGAACCAATGGGTGAAAATCGAAAGAGCAGTTGAAAGGTAAGGGAGGGATAACGAGAGTGGACGAAAAATATGAAGTTATCGTGAACTTGCTAGAGGCAAGAACATCGTCGTGCTATCAGGAATACTTGGATGCTCAGCTCAACAGAACATACGAAAACTTTCAGTGACTGCAAACACAGTACGCTAAATTGCGAGCAACCATAGATCTCCATGGGGTGGATGTCGTGTCCCTGAAACCCCTGGAGAGCCTCACATCCACGAATATCGTGCAGATAAGAGCAGGGATTTGAATGTTGGTGGAGACGGGCAACGACACGAGTTGGTTTGACAACGGCATTTCCCTCAGGTATCTTAAACGACCAAGATGCGGAACCCGTCAGGTATCTTATCAGAGCTATAGTAACGCCGGAGCAACCAGAGCGTCGACCCACGTCAAGCTTGCATCACTGAACCAATTGGCCGTGCGAACAATGATTCAATTACGCAGCAACTGAGCTCAGGTCATTATAAATATGATATGGAGCCTGGTAAGTCTATTTCCAATGATCTAAACCAGTGATTAAATCATAATCCACATACCCGGTCCTAAGCTGGCCCAGGTTCTGTGACATTTCACCATTTCCGTTTAGTTGCTAATTAAGATGAGTCAACAATGTTCGCATTTATTATTCACCAACAAAGTTTTCCCAGTTTCACGCAATTACGAGTGCACATTTCGGAGCGTGACGAAGAATTTCATTATGAATGAGCGTTTGACTAATGAGACTTCCGTACCATATTCCCAAGTGCAACTGGAGTACAGTTTCCGCAATGGGGATGACTCTCGCCAGCGGAGGATGATGGGCCACCGCATCTAGACGCTTCAGCGGTGAGGCTTCAGGTTTGCTGGCAACCGTTACCCTTACCTAAGGGCGAGTCTGGAGAGTACTGTTATAACGTACGACCCAACATACCATTCTCTACGGCTGGCAACGCTGTGTAACCTCTTGCGCCGTCTAGTCCCTTTCTATCGCCGGCTTTTCATCCTTTGCACTATTGCTATATCCATCCTTGCATAACTATAGCCCTTACACTCTATCTTTCCCTCGCGATAGCCGGAAAACGTTTTCAACACGAGCTCTGTCCGTCCTCAAATTCACAGGACTCGCTTCGCTGCAACTCCTTCACAGCTATCCCGTTTCGCAAACTCCCGCTTTGCTCGCCCTTCATGTTTTCTGTAAGCATGCTCGCCTGGAGCTGTATTACACCCTACTCCCGAGGTTTGCAGTAATTATGGTGAACTAAAGTTATTCACCGGCTGATGTTTACTCGACCGCAACTCGCCAACTCCCGATAGCGTCTATTGGTCGCGGATAACCAGGATACACTGTCCTCTGGATATGTTGCTGCTATTTCTCGACATACTACGCGCCTAAATTTTCGAACCGAAATCCCTAACTCCAATTATCAGCGACGCTATATTTGCTTGGACAGATAGAGACACTTTGCTTGATACCATTCACCTTTCTTGAAAGTCGAGGTTCCGAGATAATGCCGGAAGAATGCTTGCATTATGAAAATTAATACCAATGTTAGTGGTCATATGTCAAAGCGACTGAACATAAATAATCAGATTAAAGCACTTACGTACGAAGCAAACTAGTATATAAAATAATTACACACCAAAGTCTGAAGAATTCATTACGTTTTTCGTCGCATTTGCTTCCCAACTGTCAATAGCAGTGAACGAAATTCACTTGAGCAATTTTGCATAAACAATCCCGCCAGTTTTGAAGATACTTTTTACCTTAAGATGTCTAAAAAAATTACCATTACAATAAGAAAAATCTTCCCTATTTTAAACTCGTTAAGAAGCAGATCCTGGGTACTGACGGAGCGAAAATAAATAAGAATATCAGTCACAGTTTTGTAGCGACGATTGTGAGGAGAAAATGTATACATGATTGTCATTTCTGACAATCGCAAGTATCCGCCAAATACAAATGGTAAGACACATGCCTTCACATTTTTTTTACCACAATTACCCGAAAACTGTGTTTGTTGTTAAGTTATTGCGTTGAATTGGAATTAACCGTGGTACTTCACATCAACCTAATTCGATGATGAGACGATATCATTTTGATGTATTCCACATAGAGTCATTGTTTCCCACGAGAGATGAGAAGACGTCGACCTACTTGTTCAGAGACTCGTACCAACGTTCATTAGTATTTCACGCTCAACCGGGTAGTGTACATATAATTCTGTTTGTCGGTCCCTTCTCGAGACGAGCCATTAAGCCTATTATATTAAACGAGGAAACGTTTCGTTCGCAGAGGTAGGAAGAGAGTTTCGATAAGTGCGCAGCACACGGAAAAGCGGCAGCTATTACGTGCTTTCCAGGAACATTGATGCACAGCATCAGCTCCGCTGCATTTGTCGAAGTAACGAGCGTTAACATGAGCGTTTTCATCTACAAAAATAGCGGATCTCTGATGTTCGTAAGAGCCTGGAAATCTGTTCCATCTTTCAGTAATTGATTTCATGTGCCCGAGTTATTGCTCAAATCCAATTACTCTTAACGCCCGACGTAGAAAAAAAAAAACGTCTGAAAGTAAAAAATACCGTTTCTGGTTGATGGACAGTGAAAAAGGTTAAAGAGCCATTAAGAGATTCTTCGCCTTGCTTTCGTTCCCATCTCCTCAGTTACGATTTAACAGCAATAATAAAAATCACTCAGTTAAAGTATCATATATTCTGGCTGAAATTTTTGTATCAGTGGGACCTGCCAATCAACGTTCATATTGTCGTGATTATCGATTTTTTTTCAATTGTCATTGGGAAATTTTTGCTTTCATTTTTGTTCGTTCCTCCAATAATATGTGGAATATACCGGGTGAAATGATACGAGGTTTAGATAATTGATGTCTTTCATAGGGTACAAATTCATAATCACTTCAGCCATGAACTAAAATGAATTATACGTGTTTTCTAATAAAATAAATAACATTGGCTATCATAAAATACTCTATAATCGCGTGAATCGGCTGGAAGTAAATACCATTCAAGGGTCCGTATAAACAAGCAGCCATAATATCATGCAAAACGCAAATGTTCCGACATTCTCCCCTGTATAATACCTTATACACCTGCAGCTTGTACACACTCAACGAAGGAACATTGCACATTGGTAAAGCGTCATAATGCATGTGCAATGCTGCTGAGTGGGTATACTCTGGCTTATGCACGGCACGCTCCTCCACTCTCCGCCACCATGGATATTATTTCAGCCAGGGTACATGTATAAAACATGGGCGTATATCCTATAGGAACGAGAATGAAACGATGAAAGTCTGTACGGTCGACCATCTTATCCATTTCCTCAACTAGAATGACGTAGGCTTGTACATCGGCCACATCAATAATCATCATCGTGTAATCAAACTGAAACTGGTGAACACGGCCTGTCAGATGACTATCCAATAAGGGCATTGGAATTTTTCATCCCTTCAACCAGATTTGATTCAGCAAATAAACACAGGTTTCAAGCGAGTACAAATTTTGTTGTGCTGACAGAAAAATGAAAAACCAATAATTCATTTGATGTCATTCCTTATCCGCATATCATTCTGTACACGAGAAAATGCATAAAGCTGTTACGAGCTGAGACACTCTACATCATGTGTCTACAATATACGATTGCATATTTTATTAGTTAAAATACAGCAACACATCTGCCGTCATATATTCTGGGATGTGGACAGAGGGAAATTGAAAAGCGAACAAGGTTTAAGAGAAAAGAATAGGTATACTGGAGAGAAACTGCAGGGAACGATTCTCCCAAGTTTACGGAAGCTCGATCAATCGAAACAAATAGACTCGGGACAGAATCGAAACGACGTAGCCTTATCCATTGCCTACATTGAAAGTCATTATTGTTCAGTTCAACTAAATCTGGAGAAAACGGGCTATCAAATAAAAGTTCCATTAAGACACGGAGGCTTTTTTGTTTCTTCAATCACATTTGATTCGGCAAAGCAACACATGTTCCGGATAAGCAAAAATCTTGTTGCGCTGAAAACATTTTTGACAATCATTCATTTAATGTCTTTTCATCTCTGCAAACAATTTTTCATACGAGAAAATATGGGAAAGCTGTTACGAACCTAGATATTTTCATGTCATGTGTCTGGAACATACGATTGCATAATTTATTAGGCAAAATTCAGTAACATATCTGTCATCATATATTCCGGAATGCAGACAGAGTGAAATTGGAAAGCGGACGAGGTTCATGCGAAAAGGATAGGGTTACTGAAGGAGAAGCCGTAGGCAACAACACTGCCGAGTTCACGAAAGCTTGACCAATCGAAACAGATTAAAACTCTCGTATAGCAGAGAGAACTCGAGGGAGCGCATCAGCTTGCTTAACCTCGCTCTCCGTCGACGAGCATCCAGGAGGCTTTCCGTACACGTATAATCCAAAAGGACGTTGCGGGTAGTGGGTCTGGGATGCGCCAGCACGTAAGCTTAGTCAACAACGAATTCCCCCAGCGAGACAAGACAGGAGACCATGAAAATTTTCGGACAAATAGATATGGTACCTAAAAATAACCAATAACGTCAATCTTTGAAAAAAAAAAACAATGGAATAAAAGTCATACCACATTGTCAAATTCACAGACTCAAGTATGAAGTTTGAAGCTTAATTTTTAATTTGAAGCTGTAAATGGTATTGCAATTTCGATACTTTCATTTATAATTACCAATCCCATTTTATTTGTCTAAGTGAATCATTAAAAACGCTTGCGAAAATATTCTGAATTGCATATTGAGCAGAAGGTTTTTTATTTTATTTTTTATTTTACATTTCCGGATAGTTTCAACAAATTTTCGGTCCATCTCATCCTTAATTTACTCGTTTCCTGCTGTACGACCCTTTTAAAGACGACTTTTTTATTCGCAGCAGCAGCAGCATCAGCATCCATGGCGCGCTTAATGCATTCCTACTGGCTTGTGCAACGTACGTAACCCAACGACGTAGCGGAGCTGAACGCGCACTCGAGTTAGCTGAGGAATGGGGGGTGCGGTTGCAAGCCCACCGCGCGCCGCAGAAAAAAAAGGTGTCCATTCATTTTCAGCGGTGAATTTAGTAATGCGGAACGTCCTTCCACGTGTCCCCTAGGCCAACGCTTTACCTCCGGTTTCCAAATTTTTTTTATTCCTCATCGCGGAGTATCTCGTTGCGTGCTTTCACTGGCGCACATATACACAGATGCCCGAGTGCATCAAGAGGACATGGTGCCGTGAGAGGGAAATTGGAAGAGACCAGTGAAGACTGGTACCGTTCTAACGATTATTCAGCACTGGACGAGGATTCCAGTACTCGTTAATTTAAGGACGATGAATACACGGTCTCCCCATTTTAGCAATTATTAACGTTACATGCGCGGCTTGATACATTCTCGACTTAACAAAAGTACTATCTAGGTCTAATTAATTAGGTACACCACTCTCCTATATCTGTTAATTTCGTCGGTACCGGTGCAACCAGACTGCCGTTAAAAAAATTTAATCTTATATTTGGTCCACACAGATCGTACCTTCATCCATTATTCACTGGTGAAGGACGATTATACGATGTACAAAATAACACGGACTGAAGGACAAAAATAAATAAATACGTGGAATAAAATATTCAACAGCAGGATGTATGTTGTCACTCAATAGAGTTCGTTGTAAAAAAATACAGAAGGGTTCGCTTTGTGAAAAATGGTGCGCTTGTCTATAGTCATATATACATTGTTCTGAAGGTTTGATAGTGAAATAATTTAAATCAATGAAAACAGCTACTTTTTAGGTTCCACCGAAAAAAAATGTTAAGGGTTAATGTAACATTTTGAAGAAAATTAATAGTATTCTCTGTATTATTTTGTAAGTCGGTTAAAAATTCTAACTCCTTCGCAGATTTATCCTGAATTCAGTACCAAAAAGCTCGGATCAATTTGTCCAAGCTTGATGCTAAGTTTCAATAGCGGGGATTTGATTCGAGTAATGATGGACATTTCTCAAAATTTGGAAAATCACGTGGAAATGCTTCGACTGTTAGTCCTGTTAATAAATGGGTCTTTGCTTTTGGAATAATCCCAGGAGGACAGAGAGCTAGATATCATATCGATTATATTGCACCATTATCGCTGTCAAAATGTGCAGAACTCACAGAGTACGAGTGGCTTACGATGCTTCTAAGTTGTTGGGATATCAACTCCCTCGGTAGCAGCATTTCCCTGGAAGTCTGAGTGTTATATATAGCCCTGCTGGTCATACGCAACTAGAGCAGAGCGCGTTGCATTGTCTCTCGAATCCCCTGACTCCTCCTCCGCGTCTTCGTGAGCCAGTTCGCCAGATTCTCGAGTCTGTGTGGTTCGCCTTGTACAGTTGAAGCTCGATAGAGAGGAAATGAGGGGAGGAACAGGGCTGCCAGGGCAGAAAGAGCAAAACACACAGAGAGAGAGAGAGAGCGAGGAAGAGACGGAAGATGAAGCAGAGACTGCAATAGAGAATAGTCCGGATTGGAATAGGGGAAGGTTAGTGAAGGATGGTGGCAGTGGCACCAAAGTGACTGACTCACTAAGCAGGGGCATCCGGTACGTCCTCTGGTATCGCAGTTGAACCCTTCGAAACCACAGCCCACTCTAACATCAGCGTCGTCAGCGAGCAAGACGGAGACTAAGAACAAGAACGAACTTGGCGCCCACTTCCGCTTCCGCTACCGGTTTGCCGATGAAATTTCCGAGAACTACCATCATCTTTCCCTATCTCACAGTCTCGTTCGCTGCGAGTGAGTGCGATGAACGGCAGTGTCGACGACGACGAGCCAGCTCCTTTGTCGACTAATTTACTTGGTTGTCCTGCGAACTTAGGGATGTTGCACTGAACAGAACCGCGGTATAGATTCCTTCGTTCTTCGATTGAAGGTGGTAAAGCTGCTAGTTACCTGATCATCGTTTGAAGGTTTGAAAGAGATTTTTCGAGGGCTTGGCTTGAGATAATAATGGAAATTACAGGACAACGCAGCTTCTCTTTTCATTCAGCGATAAAACAAGTTAATTTACAACTTGAGTTACGGCCGGCGAGGAGACGAGAGATTGTCGTCGCTTTGGAAAACAAGTGCACATCTCCCTGCGTTTTATGCTAATGAACTCAACCGCTTGTACTCCACGATGGTCTGCTGGGATCTCGTCGCACTGCATGTCGCCTACCCTCTTCGCATTCTATTTCGTTCCTTCGTGGTTTTTGTCTTCAAGCTGACACTGCAAGCTGCTTTCGCGAGCCCTCCTGCTTCGAAGCTATGCTCACGGCTGTGAAAAATTTGCAAACTTCACTACCGCGTTACTACCAAGGACGCTAAACTGGCTCTCTGAAAGGATGTATCAATTCCACTTGAGAAGCTGTCCCTTATCCATACTTGAAGAGATTCGGATCAGCATAGTGAATGATGCTACACGTCATACATCATTAATTGGTCCACATTGGTTTAGTACTGCAAAGGGGAAAATTACGAATTCCTGGATTCCGTGTTCATTGAATTAAGTTATTGGAAATCTAATTAAGTAAATGAGCTCTGGAAAATGGACCGGATAGAAAGTAGTTTTTGTGTGTGGTATTTATAAAAAATTATAAGTGATAACTCTTATGGATCTTGGAATAATTTTTTCAGTTGCAGTCAAAATTTTTCCAAGATTAGTTGAATAGTTGTCGTGACTAATATACGAATTAACTGCAATAACTATAGTAATTTTGATAATCATTAAGGGGTTAGTTTATCCACTGTTCCTAGATTCGAATACCAGGTATCATTGTAGTTTATTTGCCGCAAAATGTATGACAACTGACATATCAACTACCGGCATATTCGCATAATGCATGTAAATACCGATAAGTACTATACTCGAGACTCGAAAGGTTTGAAGTTTATCTTATATTTCTTTGCCTGCATAGAATGGCGCAATTCTATGTTATAAGATAGACAACTACTTGAAGAATAATGTTTGTGACTTCAAGATACATCACTCGAAATGATCCCCGAATACCGAAACTCTGATATGCCCGAGTTATACGTCAGACAGTAAAAGCCACGATTCACTACGAACACAATAATGTTGGCGGATGTCCCGAAGAGATATGCCCGGCCTGGCCTCGTCCCCGTCTTCATCGTTCGCTCCGACTGCGGTGTATTGTGTCCAAGTAATAAAGTTTAAGGATTTGCAATGCAAAAACCGAGTCTGAGGCATTCTCCTACAACGCTGAGAATCCTGCCTGCCTGCAATGACGTCCAGTGTTACTTCCGTCCTCTTGCGTTTCTGCTGAAAACAGACAAGCTTTTACCAAGTGCGTGTTAAACCTTACACATTTAACTGGAACCCTAGTCCGGAAGTTCGACGCTACGTACTTAAATAATTTGACCAAATAGTGCGGTATTCAAATTTAAATCCTTGAATTAAAGCTACCGGATAAGTTGGTAGTGTTGGGAAATGCAGTCGTTGCAACGTACACTTGTGTCATACTGTTCTCCTAACTGTTTCTTTTTTTTGTTGTGGCCTTGACGTTAACTAATAACGATGCGAATACAAAGGAGACAATCAGTTTCATTTTCCCAGCACTAACGTCAATGAGGATATGATCATCTTTGTTTATACCATTTTTCACAATCACTCTTTCTGTTATCGTTCGATAGCCACTCAAATTTCTCTAAGCTGCAAACGATGTTTGATCATGATGTGTCTGTTGATTTTGGCTGTTCGTTTTCAGAGCACTCATAATTATGATAACGGAATATCTCGTCGGGACATCTGCCAACATTATTGTGTTCGTAGTGAATCGTGGCTTTTACTGTCTGACGTATAACTCGGGCATATCAGAGTTTTGGTATTCGGGGACCATTTCGAGCAGTGTATCTTGAAGTCACAACCCGTAATAAAGTATTGTTCTTCAAGTAGTGTTGGAAAGTGCAGTCTCTGCAATGTACGCTTGTATCATATTGTTCTCCCAACGGATTTTTTTTGCGGCGGCCGTGTCGTTAACTAATAACGATGCGAATACGAAGGGGACAATCAGTTTCATTTTACCAGCACTAACGTCAATGAGGATATGATCATCTTTGTTTATACCATTTTTCACAATCACTCTTTCTGTTATCATTTGATAACCGCTCAAGTTTTTCTAAGCTGCAAACAATGTTTGATCATGATGTGCCTGCCGATTTTGGCCGTTCGTTTTCAGAGCAGTCATAATTATGATAACGGAATATGTGATGCGGTAGTTGAGGCAGGGTATCATTTGCGGAAACCGTGTCAAGTATCTCCTACGAGACAGGAGGAAGCACACAAGTCAGGCTATATGTATAAACATGTCGTTTCGCCGCAGATATTCGAGGATGCGGTTATATGTGGTACACATGTAACCCGAGCCCGTACCACGTACTTATACGTATTTCTATAATGTGGAACGTGGAGGAGTTCCCGACTACCGTGTTTTGTACGACCAGAGAAAGAGCGAGAGAAAAAGAAGGGAAAGCTCGGAGCGGCTCTCGCAGAAAACTTTGGATAGTTTGCAGCGAGAGTCACGAGACTGCCTTTCAACGAGGCGAGACTCCGACAGCGTAACGACAGAAGCTTCGCAAAAGCTTGCTTTCCCTCCGCCATCCGTAATCTCGGAGAAACGCCCTCGGTAGCCGATATTTACAGCGCCGGAAACTTTGCCGCTCGTGCATCAAGCCGTCTCTCGTTTTCCTTGACGGTCTTTGGACTGTGAACATAGCTCTTTCCAGAAATACCTACAGCAAAAGCGATGAAATTATGACAAAGTTTCAAGTGAAAGCCGATGTTTCTCAAACTACACCTGATCTTCGTGGTTGTGACGTAGCCTTCAAAATTCAAACTTCACGTCATGTACTAAAGTCAATGTGCAAATTAATTCATCATCAAGTTATACTGAATTAGTGATATACGTTAATTAGGAAAAAAAAATCGTCCGATCACTTTGAACATACCGGAAATGGTGGGAATTTTCAAAATGATAATTCAGTACTCCCAGAGAATTCTGCTTGAATCGGAAGAAGGAGGACCCAATAAAAAAAAAAAAAAACAGGTATAAGAATACCTAAAGAAAGTTCGAATCGAAGTATACAAAGCGTTTTTTTACAATGATAGTAAATTAAGGGAAATCTTCTAACCACTTATTTTGTTTTCAACGTAATATTCAAGTGTTTTTTGAAACTCTACTCGCTACGTTTACCTCGATATCGCCAAAACTCTAACAATAGATGCTATAAGCATAATGAGTCACTGGGGGATAATTCCGGTAAGGTGACTCTATAAGAGAGTGTGACGAGGGTGAATCCATGGGGGTTTTGACAAGGCGTTGACAACACTCGAATGATTAGGCACTTTAATCTTATTCGGTAACTGACTTGCCTCTAGAGAGAGGTGCTCATGTACCCGTGCCTCGTGGCACAGAAGTTTCCGGTCTGTCAATGTGTTAGGGTGTTCGTGGTTCAACACTTTGCCAGACTCGTACACAGCTTGCTCTCGGGCTTGTTACTATTGGGAAGCACATGTTTGGTACGTGTATACTATGTAAATTGACGATTAGGACAGAGCACACTTGTGCTCAGTGCTCATCAGGGTGGCGCCACGACGCGAACCCCTGAGCCTCAGAGATATCGATGACGTGAGAGAAACCCACGGAATCTGCTTACAAGTTTTGACCACGACAAGGGAGACCGGAGTCGCGGGGTATCGAACTTTGCTCACTCACTCTCCAACTCCTCACCCCCGGTTGAACATTCAACCTCGCTTTACCACTGCCAGGATCGGCGGGACGGGAACCTACTCCCGACACTCGATACAGGCCGAAAGGTCTCCTGGAATTACATTCTATATCCCGGAGACTCATAAATTTTATCGTCGGATTCAATGCATAGAAATATCCGTATCTTATATTCACTGAAAACATACAATTTCCCATGCAAATCACACCGTAGATGGGGTAAGATCGCTGTGTATTCTCCTCGTGGCCTTTTTTTTTTCTGAGATCAGTATCTTCTCAACGTGTACCCGAATTTTTTTTTCACCGACCCTGTCGGGAATGTTGATCCATTCGACTCGATTGAATTGACTGTTCGTGTCGCTACATTTTCAAACCCTGATGGAATGGACAGGGACAAAGAAAACTTGACCTTTGTCACAAATCTTATTTTACAAGTGTCGAGAAGCAGACACTTCGTTTTGCTTCCATTTCGGCAATGCTGAAACAAGAATTGACTGTCGGTTGCGGTATATTTTGAGTCCATGATGGAATGGATCGAGAGAAAGTAAGTTTGAACTCTATCAGAACTCACATTGTACAGGTGTCAAAGCAGACACTTCATCTTCACTTCCTTTTCGTCAATGCTGAAGCAACGGAAGCAAATTGATTGAATGGACTATGGGTTTCGCTTCACTTTGAATTCCTAGTGGCATGGACGAGGACAAAGAAAGTTTGACTCCTATCAGACCTCGTACTTCACATGTGTCAATGTAGTCACTTAACTTTCGGTTGCTTTTCGGCAATGTTGAAGTAACGAAATCACACCAGCGTACATACTACGTTTATTCGTTGAGTAATCCTGTTAAACCATGGAAATTGGAAACGCAGTTAGTTAATGAAGTGTGGGGTGGCAATTACGAGGGATCAGCAGTGGGAAAGGGATGTTTCCAAGCTGGTGCAAGCAACTGTACTGCGTACAACCAACCGACCTTGCCGCCAACCCCATTGCCGTTTACCTCTCGCTTGGCCCGCGATCGCATAACTAGGTACTTTACAGGGAATACTCGGGTACCTCCTGACCAAACATCCCGGCCAACCGGATTTCTAATCCGAGTACACGAGCTGCAGAAGACGTTGCCCGTGAGGCGAATCGGTTTGCACACCAGCGGCCAGAGAATGACCTTACACGAAATCCCAACTACAATATTTGAATGGAGTACTCAGGCGCGGATTTAAACCAAGTCTAATTTATCTTCTCGCTCGAACAAGCTTTCTCGACGATTTATCGAGTACGTGTTTCTCTGTCTGGCTCGCTGGGCCTTGGGTTATAGGAGCTTCGTACAACCGTGAACACCGAGTCCTTTGAGACTCCGCTTTATAATTAATTCTCATCGGTAACTAATTGGACGACTCAGTTATATCCTCTGGGTTTCCCAGCATCCGTCCACTTTCAATTTACATAAACTACGTGGATAACACCGGAAAAGAGCAGCTGTTCAATCACTGTCTCAATGGGTTGGATAATTGAGGGTCCATTTGTCGTCATGCTGATGACTGAGATAAGAGAGGTGTTATACTGGAGGTTTATGCAATTCGAAAAGAATGGGTTGCACTTAGATTTTAAGAGTAATGGACCTTTTCTTGAGATACTTAAAAACGTGAATGTCTTTTTCGAATCGAAATTCAGTTTTTCTATTTTTACATGTAAATGCGTGTTAATTTTACAAAATCAAGAAGTGGAAAGTACTTGTTATCGAATCTCGATTCGCAAAAATATCCATAGGGAATCAAGAGAAACGTTAGCCAACTTTTCGGAAACACTAGATTTGAAGCTCTGCCGGGTTTGTAGGTTATTGTCTATCAAATTAACGTGTTCTCATCGGCTGATGTGTATGACGGAAAAGCAAGCCAGTAATTGAAATGAATACTCGACGGCATTTCACTAATCTCATCGTGATTAAAACTCGTAAATCACTACAACGTCTGCATGTTCGACGACCGCGAACGCGGTTAATTAATTTAACGGCAATTAGTCGGTTGGTTAAATTCCTCGGTCTGATAAATCGAAGGGCCAGTCAGAACGATATATCCTCCTTTTGTACAGTTCCTGTTCCCCAATTAGGAGCACAACAATTTTCGTACGTTTTCTTGTGACCTCGTTATCGCGTTACGTAAATAGAATACACGGAATTGGAACTTTTCCAAATCCACACTGTTAGAAAAGATTGGAAGATTTTATGCATGAACACGTTCAATAAATTTCATTTTCAATTGTGGTAGAAAAATAGCCATGTACTTTTCCACTAAAATTAAAGCAAATGATTAAATTGAAGGTATTTTCACATTCGAATTATAATTAATTAACGAAATTACTGTACCATTCGTTGATGCTGCATCTCGCTTGTACTTCTCTTAAGAATTGACGCCAGTTGGCTCACTGTCATCGTGTTATTCACACTGTGATTGGCCTAAATTGGCACGGGACCCAATCGAGACCGGGATGGAGTTCGTTGCTGTCACGTGAGATTTTGACAGCTCGGCGAGTGAACCGAAAGTTCAAAAGATTTTTTTGTAACTGCACCAATCGATTGCATCAATTCGGTCAATTAAAAATAAAATTGTATGGAAATAGTTTGTTAAGCTTAGAAAACCTGTACGGCATCCCCGAAATAATTTAAAGAAATTCAGCTATCTTTCACTTTGCATTCAACATTAGCAATGTTGCAGCCAAATCAGTTAAGACTTCTAGTAATTATACATTTTGTTTCAAATAAATGTTTTAATGAGTATATTTAATCATAGTATAAACGATTTAAAAAAATTCTTTGTTACGCCGTTGATTCTTATCGAAAGGGGATTTCCCAAGACTTTTCTCTAAAGCCTCAGTTGAGAGTTTTCATTGCATCGCTTCATAATGGGTGTTGATTTATTACCTCGTAAAACGTCGGAGTTCCCAGCGGGATATGCTTCAATATTTATGGTGTACGTTACCACGGGCTTGGCGCGAGTTTCTCGTTCGTTTTCTGTGGCGCATTGACGAAATCATCGCTCATATGCATCGGCATATTCGCAAACAGAAATCTCTTCTTTTCTCGCTCGATCTCTCGTACATTCTCGCCGCACATTCGCATCGTTTATTGGCTATATTTTACCCTCGTTAATTATGCAATAATTTTCGCATGCAATGACGATATCATGATTTAATTAATCGTAACTTGCCTGGGGTCGGCCTTCCAGGGCTTCAATTCTCTCTAACGCAAATTGCGACTGTACCACAATGACCGCGAGTAGACCAAAAGTCGCCGTAAATTTGTCACGCGACTGGCGCAGTGAACCTATTATATCGTGGAGCCCGTATAGGAAACGATAACAGAATAAATGTGTCGTCTCTTTATTGGAACACCGACCGATGTATGAGGGGATCAGTTTTTAATGGGGTTGCAATTTCGGGGTTCGTGGGAATTTTTACCCTGAAAAATGCCATTTATTGGAATGTGATTGCCCATCAGAACTGTATGACCAGAAAAAGGTAAAGAGTAGAACGATAAGACAGACAAAAATGGGAATTAAATCAGACGAGGATAAATATTTTTCTGAATGAATATATAAAGAGAAAAAAAACACACATTTTTTTTCTGATCAAGCCCTGGGCCAATCGTTAAAAGGTGATGCATGAATAGGTAGGGATTTACTTCTCGATACTTTATACCCAAATTATCATGCGTATATACAGGTGGATATGTTTACATTAAATTTTCATAAAATGCTATCCCAAAAATAAATATCACAATCGTACCCGTCGTTATAATCTCAATATCACATTAGTGTTCTCACGCTGATTTCCAACACCAACATTACACGTGAATCATTGCCAAATTCTTCATCCAAAAAAACAGCTAAAATCTGCGACAATGATTTTTATCCGTGGTTCTGCTTGAACATTCATATTTTATTTGAGGAGGTTTTTCATCGAACCGATTAGATTGCGCTAGAGGAAACAACAGTAGAATACATCCTCTCTTTATTGGAACACCGACCGATGTATGAGGGGATCAGTTTTTAATGGGGTTGCAATTTCGGGGTTCGTGGGAATTTTTACCCTGAAAAATCCCATTTATTGGAATGTGATTGCCCATCAGAACTGTATGACCAGAAAAAGGAAAAAGAGTAGAACGATAAGACAGCCAAAAATGGGAATTAAATCAGACGAGGATAAATATTTTTCTGAATGAATATATAAAGAGAAAAAAAATACACATTTTTTTTCTGATCAAGCCCTGGGCCAATCGTTAAAAGGTGATACATGAATAGGTAGGGATTTACTTCTCGATACTTTATACCCAAATTATCATGCGTATATACAGATGGATATGTTTATATTAAATTTTCATAAAATGCTATCGCAAAAATAAATATCACAATCGTACCCGTCGTTATAATCTCAATATCACATTAGTGTTCTCACCCTGATTTCCAACACCAACATTACATGTGAATCATTGCCAAATTCCTCATCCAAAAAAACAGCTAAAATCTGCGACAATGATTTTTATCCGTGGTTCTGCTTGAACATTCATATTTTATTTGAGGAGGTTTTTCATCGAACCGATTATATTGCGCTAGAGGAAACAACAGTAGAATACATCCTCTCTTTATTGGCGCCCGGCGATATGAGTGAATCAGCGTTTGACGAGGTTGCGGTCTGAAAATTTGTGGCAGTAGTAAAAAAAAGTTTGTTTGTCTGAAGAATTCACGCTTCGGCGAATGTGACTGACCAGAAAGAGATAGAGAGTGAAAAAGAATGCGAATGAATAAAAACAGAGGTGTAGCACACAGATTTTAACGGGCAAATGTGGAACACGTGCGGGACCGCTTTTGTCATAAGCCTTGTGATTGAATGCGGCTCGTTTACGTATGCGTTGCACGTTATAGTGCACTGCATCTCGGAACGGCCCGCGGGCTTCGAAGACCAAGGATACCCGGCAGCGATACAGCGAACTGAACCACAATGCGATTTCGTATGACAATGTTATTCGAATGTCACGTAGGAGATGCCGTGCGATTGTGTTTACGCACAATGCGGATAACAATTGTAAGGAACCATGGGATACGGTTGTCTGCATCACTGCACACTAAAGGCCATGGCTCAGTTACTGATCTAAGCTCACCGAGAAGCCATTGACAAGATGTCACTGCCATGGATGATAAATCAAGTCATCTCTGTGTAAATCGTGAGTTTATGGCTGAGTTATTCCTGATGGAAAAACAAATACACTTACCCTTTTTGTAAATATTGCTTTTTGGAACACAAAATACGGTATTTCGTAGATTTTTTTTTTCAACATACTCCTTTTTTGGGGGGCTTAATACTGTATTATATGCACATGGTAAATGGTTATTGAAAAATGGATTTCAGGCATACCGATTTTTTTCCAGTCATGTCAATGGTGTTATTTTGACATGACATGAGGTAAAATGTGGTCGATATTCAAAATGGAATTGTCCTTTGCGTAATTGAAACTGTATGCAGTAATTTTCATACCTTTGCAGTGTTAATTAGCGTTTCTCCTGAGAAACGCTAATTACATAGTTGTGCGTTTGGATGTCAATGATGGAATTACAAGGAGCTTGAACGAACTCGCGACCGCATATAAGGGTGTTTAAGCCTTGAAAATTTCAAACCTCAAATACACTTCACTCTGGCTTTACCACAAACTGCACTTTCTGTTTTTAGTGAGCAGTTTTTTTGTCACACATTCGGCGTCCCTCACAGGAACACGAAAGGCTTTGCTGAAGTACCCTTGTCTCGAGTGTGGCACCGCCGTTCCACACTTAGCCTGCTCTCTCTTTTCTTTATTTCTTCGTTTGAGTAAATAGACGAATAGAAATAACAGGAAAAAAATTATCGACACTCCGCTGGTGAATGACCAAACGACCCCGGAATCTCTGACTGTAAATTTTCGACACTCGAATAGCTCGCGCGGTGCCAATAAACTTTTAGCAACATGTGGGAAAATTTTCGGGTACACCTAGTGGTTGCCGTAATATAGAGTTTGGCCTGGGAACGTTTTTTCAATGTTCACGAGGTGCCTCTATTTTTATTTTTCAGCCCAGCGGTAGTGTACAAAAGCAGGGGTAAATAAAAAAAAACAAAACAAAACAAAAAACCAGCAGTATTTACCTCACCCACGCCCTTTTATTCATCGCGACGTAGGATCTATGGTCTGCCCGCAGGTGCAATGGAGGGCGTGCTTCGGATAATAATCCATTGATTTATTTAAAAATATACCAGCCGCGCGGCTCTACCTCTGCCTAGTCGTCTTTAACGGCCTAATGGACCGCGAAGCTTTTATAATACACGGCGATTTGTGGGGTACCCCTCTTGTATACCTGCCGCGAGCTTGTGGGTGTGACAAATTTTATTATATTTTGAAAGCACCGCCAAGAAAATGGATAAACTTTTTTCTTTCTTTCTCCATTCTCTCACTTTTTCGCAATGCTGAGAGAACTTTGCACGAGACATTCATATACTCTGTCAGCGAAGCAGTATTAAAGAAACCAATGAAACACAAAACTGTGGCGTAAAAATACGTAAATACGTTTCAACTCATATTTCATTATTTAACAATCAATTTCGACTAATATTTCATCAGATATTATTACTCCTGAATTTCAATATATCTCTTCAGAAAACAAAACTGTGGCGTAAAAATACGTAAATACGTTTCAACTCATATTTCATTATTTAACAATCAATTTCAATTAATATTTCATCAGATATTATTACTCCTGTAATTTCAATATATCTCTTCAGAAAGAATCAGTAATACATGCATTAGTTGAAAAAAAATGGGCATTATTGAATAGGTATTAAAATTTAAAGCTGAGCGAACACTGGATAATTTCACCAATATTGGATATCGGACTGACGTATGGAGGATTATTGTGGCAGTTACAAGAATGGACACAGGGGGATTTATGTAATTATGTAATTGGCATGGAATGAATTAATTACATGTTCGTGCGCAATCAATTTCATTCGATTAATGATATTGAAATGAATCTCGAGTTTCTCTCCATTTGATGTTTCAACCAGTTTTTAAATTTAATCGTTCATCCATACGGGTATGCTGCAAATTTTTCTGCGAGGGTCAACACAGTGCTGTAAATTTTCCGGAATCGTTATTATGGCTGGTCATTTGTTACTGCAGAATACGGTCTATTCGTGTGAACGAGCTAAATGAGAATTTCAGCAATGTTTGTAGTACAGGGGGTTGTCTTATTTGCAGTACCCACGACGACTCACCTCCTCCTTCTCACTTCCGGCTTTCCCCACTATCTTCGTCCCACGTAACTAGAGATTTCACAAGTTTTTCCACGAAAGTCCGTGTATCCTGTTTCCTAAGTCTCCCGGAGCAGGATAATCGGAAGAACCTTAAGGAGTTAGTTTTGTAACTCGAGTTAGCTGTATAATTAACAAGACTCCGTCGACACACTTATCAATTCATTAAAAGTTTGTTTACGAACGTGGAGCTTATTCGTTGTTCGACTTTTTCTCGATCTCAATGGCCATTAGTCTCATTTTCCAAGCTTGTTTTGAAGGCTCTTTTCGTTGAATTTCCCGATTTATGCTACCCTTCGACACTCAAAGATTTAAGCGAGTGTCTTCATGATGAAGATATGAAAAATATTAATTAAAAAAAAAAACAAGATTACAAAATAGAACATCTCACATTTTTCATTTTTTATAAGCGAAGCATCATGAAGAAATTGTTCTTTAAGCTTGGCTTCCTCACAGAACTTAAAAATAATGAGGAAGTTACATGCAAGGTTCTACTTTGCATCCTACCAAATAATTTTTTTAAAACTTAAACTTAGCGAAATTACAGTTGTCAAGAAACAATATCGAAAAATTGCTACATAATCCGAACCCTTTTATCGATTACCACTAAATTATGTTTCTAGCAGCACTGGATACTTTTATTTCAAAGTTTGCGATGCAACAACGTACATTTTTTGACAATTACACAATTTCATTAAATCCGAACATCTTTTCTCATTTCGTTCAAATCGAAGCACAACCAATATTAAAAGTATCTGCACTTATCATAAACTATTTTACAAAATATCGCGTAATTTGGGAAAGTGGGAGCATTCACCCTCTTTTCTGAGAAAAATAAGTAAGACTCAAAATCGAAATTTGTGCACATATCTCGAAAAACAAATTAAAAACATGGCTTTGTCCGCGAGGAAAAAAATCACCTGAATATTGACTAATGTCGTTATTCATTGATTTGATATTTCAGATCTAATGAAGTAAACCCCGTGACAACGACGTTCCGAAGGTGGGAGCGGGGTTAGAGAAAGGCAACTACTAGTACTGGAATTACCGGGAAGGTTGCAGTGAAAAAACCCTCGGGGGATGCGAATGCCGCAGGAGGATGTCGTCGGGAGCAGCTTGGGGGTCGAGGCTGTTCCTCATGCTCGCGACGACCACGTTTGTCATCGCCAATTATCAACGTCCACGCGATAACTCAAGCCTCAAGAATTACGAACAGATTGGTGGCGATCATCGAACGGTTGTCAATGCTTCTCGGGCACAGGGTAAGTTGCTAAAATTATTACTGTATTTTTTTTTTTTTTTCGTATGCAACGTTTTTCGGACAACTATAATCATCGACATTTGCAAAGCACATCTCGGGTTGTAAAACCATAAATATTAGATTCGCAGCGTATAAAAACTGAGATCACCTCAGATTTCACTAATACGAATCGTTAAAAATAAATATAATGTACCTTACACAAGTTGTAAACCACGTGAATCGCTAAATATATTCGGAAGCTGAAACGCGAGTCGTTTTTAGGCCGTCTGGTTTTTTGTTCTTTATTTTTTGTAGACTGCTACTCTGATGTAATTTACGTTATTAAATATGATAATTATTGCATCGCTTGATCGATTTTTATATTAGCAATAAAATATTTCGGTGTATTTCGGACTCTCTTAAGGTTGCAATGCCTGGAACTTGTAAAACCAATAATTCTTATCAGTATTTGATATGATCGTTCGTGAGATGCTGAAACCCTATGGTTTCTGGACCATTTTAATTCAGTTGAGCTGTTTGAAAATTTACACTTCGGTAGATAGACATTATTCAATAATTTCCAGATATTCTACAAATCTCATATAAATAACTAACCGGATACTTATTTTTTGTAAATTCGGATTGTCATGTGAATGTAACGTAATTCAATAATTTCCAAATCTTCTACAAATCTCATTTAAATAACTAACCGGATACTTATTTTTTGTAAATTCGGATTGTCAAGTGAATGTAACGTAATTCAGCCACGTACTTATTGACGCAAAAGCTCTCAATAACTTACTACACTCCACGGATATCTCGCGTTGCTCTTAATCTACAAAAGCTCTTAGCTTAGTTGGTACAATAGCCAAACTGGGACGCGAAATATAGGCCTCAAAATCCAGGAACGCCCACTGTAGACAGAGTTGAATAAGCGGTGTGGATGGAGATGAGGGTGGAGTGGTAGGAAGCATAGTAGAGGAATATAGTCGAACGTCACCGTTGACTCGGTGACCCTGTTCAGAACGACTGCTCACAGCTCCTGCTGCTGGCAACAGGTGCATTCGTATAGGCCGCAAAATTTCTGGCAAGCAATTTCCCCTCCGAACCTGGAAACACCAGTATGCATCATAGTATATTGGAAAGCGGGTACTATCGAAGATTCAGGGGGTGTGAGGAGACACACTAAAGCCAAGAAAGAGCGTAATAACCTCTGACAACTTGGCTGTGATAAAAACTCCTGGTATCAAAAGCAGCACGAAATTATTACGGCATTTCCATAAACGAGTATAATGGTTTTGTGAATTGAGACAACGAATCAATGACTGTCCCCGCTCCCAAAGTGGTCTCATATGAATTGACGAAAAGTGAGGATGTTCAAGCACATTTTTAATTTGGGTGACTATTTTTTTTTTTTTTTTTTTCGTAAAAACAAAGGAAACTGTAAATTTCCTAAGGGAGGAAAAATAGACCGCTGTGCTGCCGGTTGAGTAGATTCGAAGATTCGGGGCTGTGAAAAGATGCAATGAAGCCAAGAAAGGGTGTTGTAAAATCTGACAATTTCACTGTGATGAAAAAACTTGGATGCTAAAATTTTATAGAATATTAGAACATTTATGCAAATATGTATTGTTTTGCAACGAACTGTAGCTGTGTCATAAAAAAAAAGTGTCAGACCGTGAGAGACAACTTTATTGGGTCACAGATTGGGAAAAATCCACGTTGCGGGTGCGAGATAGGATCCACCGTGACCACCGGAACTCCGGGGGTTTTTCGAAACGGCTAAAAATTGAGGTTCTCTCAGGGAGAAAAAAAAATAGACCACCGTGTTTCCGGTACATGGTCCGTGGTGTTGCACTGTGAGGTACACCGATGCAACCAACTCGTGACTCGACACAAATGTTTTACGAGGTCGTCCGGCACATCGAGAGAGCCTGACAGTAAAACCTAAATTGACAGTTCCATGAAAGCAATTTCGTGGCTGTCAGCGACAACGTATCACTCTCTCTCACTACTTGGCCCCGTTGCTCCACGAACTGTGGAATACACGTCCGATTCGCGTACTTTTTAAATGTTCATCTGAAATTCAAGGGCTTTCGATGAATCATAACGATGATCGTTAGCTCCACTTCTGATTTTATTCACTTCTTGCCGTACGCTTCTCTCGGTCTTATCAATTTCGACCTCGTTTTTTTATTATTTCGAAAATCAGAATTACTGCAAGTGAGATTGATTATACACAAAAATTGTATTTTTTTCCCCGGAGGCCACGTTCTAAATTGCGTCGTGGGTTTTTGATTAAAACGAATAGCTACATTTTGCAGGTTGGCAATAGAAAAAACTAAAAACATTTAGAAATTTGAGGTAATTTGAGGTAATGAGGGAAATTTGAGAAATCATGATAAAAACATTCAGGTTTCAATCGATTTTGTTAAGGGATTCTAAAAGTACTGAATACAGTTTTTCACATTAGTCGTCTTGTGTTTTCTATTGATATTGTCATTCGTTGCCTATCAAAAGCGCCACTTAACGAAGACGTGAAGTAATTGACAAGTAATACGTTAATCTCTCTTTGTCCACGCAAATGGTCCGCTTAAATAAACGACGCATGTCTCGAGCATATGGCGACTTGTACTCCTACAATCCGTGAATTCAGAGCTTTGTATTCATTACTGCAATGGGTGGCCAATCCAAAGGCGCTTATCGTTAGCGTTCAGTTCAGAAGCGCTTTGCAAACAGGTCGGCAACTCCTGTGCCTTCGCTTTTCCGAGCTTCTGGCTGTTGTTCGAAATGGACGTTAGTGTAAAACAAACACGAAAACGGAACTCTATTCTGCTCACGATACTGCGAATGGTAAATCCAGCGTCGGTGCTTTTACAGGCAGTGGTCAATTATAGTCAATCCAATTTTCCCCTAAATGGTATCGATAACAGAACAATTCAAGTCAAACAAAATAGGCTTACAGCGCGTAACAAGTGTGAAGTAATAACGCGAGAAATTATTATCAAGCAAATAAGAGCATTTCACTGTTATCACTGACTTACCATGTGTCAAAGTGATTGAACCTAATGAACTGTCGATATCTCTGTGACGGGCTCTCGAACGATTCTCCCGAGAAATTCTTCGACGCTTATTGGAAGCTGACTGATTGCGACACCATTTCTTCGGCGAATCGTTGGAACTTTTCGAATTTAGATATTTCGCCTCGTCTCTGGCAATCATTAGTGATCTGCGAACAGAAAAATGCACGCTAATCTGAAACGCAATTACGGGGAATCAGCAAACTGTTTCCAACAAGTTCAGGCTGACAGTTAGACGATTTGCACAAAATTATCGATATGGCGTTCAATAGCTGATTATGCACGAATGTTTTCTTCTGAATCTCGAATGCATAGTTTACATGTAAAACGGGTGCAATAGTGATAGTTATTAGAGTCATCTATTAATTTCAAAATGGAGCCCTTTCAACCAAAGTCCTCAAATCACAAGCGATTAGATTAGATCTTATTCAGAAACGGGTCATCATTGACTTTTGTTGTATTCGTAATTACCACTTCGCTTGGTGAATACGCATTGAATGGTTTTTTTGACCTGTGAAGTTGGTATTAGCCGATCGGTAAATGTCATATGATTACTTATACAAAGCTTTACAACAAAATATTGAGCGTGCTCAATAAAAGCAAAGAGACTTTCGTAAATTGGCTTCAAAGCGAGATTTACAGTGTCACGATTGATTGTCGCTCGTGAAGCCCATCAATTTTGGGCAACTTCACGCTGCACAAGAATGCGACATAAAAGTGAAAGATTTAATTGAATCGATACCAATTGCAGTTCGCTCAAGTGCGAGTCCGACAATGGAACGTCATGGTATATCGGGACCCGTTTACGAGGATGTAACGTTCGTTTGTAACATACGACAATAGTTTTGGACTGGGCCGGTAACAGAGGATTTAATTAAATTAACGGTGAGTCGGCCTTTGTCACGTTCAATTTTCACCGCATCGAATATAGGTGCGCGTTCTTGATCCTGGCGTTCCCTCACTTTCGATAGTATGTGAATTCATGCATGGCATTACATCAGGTCACCGAATCGGAAAAATGTCACCGCCGATGAAGCGTACAAAAAATTCGCTACAGAACCATTTTCGAAAGAATTGGGTTTGCATACAAAATCGATAGTAATACGATTTGTAGAACTGTGCTTATGTAAACAGAAGAAAAATTCTTCATGCAAAATAATGAGTTTGTTAAAAGAGCACATGGTTGCCGAACATCCTCTTGAAACCCTCTCGGTACATGAAGGTAATTGCAAGCCGATGAACCGGTCACTATAATCTTTGAAAAACGAGATATTAGTAATTTTGTGGTGTAAAAAATCTCACCTCTTTTTCAAAAAGCGTATTTGAAATTCGGTTTTCGGGTTCACTAGATTTGACCTACTTGCACAGATTGAATTAGTATGCGTAATTTCGGAAATTTACTTCGCATGGGTGAATGATCGATAGTTTGGAAATTCTCGAAACAGTTCGTGACGAAAAGTCCCAAGAGAATGGGACGATAATCTCCGGGACCAGCTTTAACCGCGAACTAATCGACTTCCAGAATTCTGAGCTACCTCTTAGCTTGCGGAGAGAGTTTATATTGCCATTTCCCGAATGTTGGATCATTCCAATTCGGAAAAGTCTCGGTCCCGGTGGATGCGGTAATATACACGGGACCATTGCAGACATGACTAAAGAAGAGAAAAGAAAGGGAAAATATCCGGGCGGATAAAGGAGTTACGGATTTCCATAGAAATTTGTTCCCGGAGGGCACGTTACCGAAACAAAAGGTAGAACTTTGCACCGGTAGGATATATCCCATTCGATGTTGAAGGACATGGATAGGCGGAGAAGCTGAGTATATGTAAACTGATGCAAGACTACGAAAGGGAAGTCGAAGGCAGAACAAGACGACGTGGAACAGCTTTGGGCGGAGCTGCAGGTATTAACTTGTGTGTGTTCCAGTTTCGCCGGTCCACTTTAGTTCTGTAACTAAAAATAAAATGGAACGAAAATATTGAATATTAGCTTATTATAAGCCATTACTTTTTCATTGCATTGTATGTACGATATGGTACAATAGTAAATGGTATGATGTTTTTGGCGTGTTACAAAATAAAATTTGAAGTCTGTGTGAAATAAGTGATGATAATTCACATTCAGTAAACTTGTGGCAAATCTCATACTCCATTGATTATAAAAATATTCATACTCCATGGATGAATATTTTTATCACCCACTGATTCTGTCTTCTAGCTATTTGTATTTAATACCAATGGACATTTGGTTTCAAACAGTTTTTAAGTTTTGGGCTAAACATCAAAATTGTTGTAGTTAGTGGGGTTCCTTTTTTTGACACCGATACTGCATATTGTACATGAAAGACAAACCAAGTTTTAGGAGGGTTCACAAATTTTGATGTTTTCAGTATACAGAAGTAGACAGCAAAGAGGTGAAAATATTTTTATAATCGAAGACACGCAAATCGTGTATTCGAAGAAATTTTGAAACATCCGCGAAGATTATTCGAGTTTCTTATAAGACAACAAAAAATTATGAAGTTCTTAGTGGTATCAATTTTCGTTTCTGATTGTGCAAAGATGTCATTATTTTTTATTTTCGATAAATAGACATCTCCAATATTATTAATATTAATTAATATTTCGGAATTCCCGAAAGTTGCTGCAGTTGCTCCAGTGAGGTCACATTTCATCTAGTTTGATTTGATTTAGTGTGATAATTATCAGCATCCAACATGGTCCATATATAATGACCAACCCTTCATAGTCACGATAGAATTTTGTGGGTGCTGCACAATCGCTGCTATTACATCGGATACCTAAATCTGTCTATTAGCTGAGCTGCATGTAAACACACTATTGCGAATATCTATGATTTCTCCACTTTATACCAGAACATCTAGTTATTCATATGCGAGCGGCATAATCTTCTGACGAATAAGGCTGACCGTGTTAACACCTGAGTAGAAATTCGGAGCGTTACATCAGGCGTGAATCTGGAGGTTCTAAGGCCCTGACAGGGCCTTCTCATGGCACATTCAGTACCTCATTTGTGCCTAATGAAACGTTAAAATATTTTACTCGGGTGTAAGCTTGAATATCAAAGTATGGGGTGATTCAATTCCAATTGACTCGACTACACTTCTGGCATATGTATGCACATTTTTTTTTGTACTTCGTATCTTAAAAATCTAAGAACACAAGAAAATCTGCACAATCCTCAAAAGTTTTTCTACACTTTTAAAAATTACAAAATAACTAAACACAAGTTAATAAATTCATCAAATCGTAAAAGAAAGTAAAATATTAGCCTCTTTCTACAGGGCTGACCCAGTTGACGATTTATACTTTTTTTTTTTTTTCCAAATTACGATTGCAGTTTGTTAGCTTTGGGTGCGAACGGCCCATACGAATGTATGTATGTTGTTCATTACTCCGACTATCACTCCTCTCGCTTCTTTCTCATCACCGAGTCCAGAACGTACTACATACTATATAAGCCACCGGTACAGCTTAATTATCGTGGAGTACACGCACATACATACAACATGGACTGGGGATCCATCCATGGAATAATAACGCAGTAGGATACGTGGAAATATTTCTACCCATTGTCCATTCCCTTCCACACCCACTCATTCTTTCATGGCAGTGGTCGAAGGTTTCAATTACGCTTTTCAAACTCGTCACGATCATCGTCATCATCATACGAACTGCATGTACGAGAGAACTCTGCCCGGAAATAAATAGGTGGTTGCCCTAACCAATCGCATGGTTAAATACGCTCGAAGTGTCAATATTGGTTGGTTGAACCAACTACTGGGCGTTAGAACCAATTTTGTCGCACACAAAAATGTATTCAACCCAATCTAATTCGAATTTTGTATTCCAGGATTTTGGACCACCAACTAATAAGTTGCGTTTAGTTTTTTTTTTTTTTTTCTTCAAAGTACCAACTATAGTCTATAGCGTCATTTCGCACTTACTAACAAGTGCAAAGAAACAATGTTGATCAGCGGCTGTCAATACATCGACTCACCGGCAAGATATGTAATTTTGATTATAATTTTACCGGACGTGAGTTTGTATTTCAGTAATATATAAAACATAGATCGACAAATCGTTCATGAAAATAAAAATCATGATTTTACGGACAAGTCAACGACACGAGATTAGTACCATGCAAGTGAACCGACTTGAACCCTAGGAAATTTATTTCCCACTGCCCGATAGTAACGCATTAATGAAAATCCGTAAACACAAGTACAAAAGGGGCATGAAATAAAAATAAAAGTCTTCGACGATAAGTTCAGTCCTAATATGTAGTGCGTTGTAGTAACGACTTTAGTTAGAATAATGGTGATGGTATCGCTCGACATCGTCAAAAGTCAAAGATCGACTGCGTTACAGCATAAAGCCTCTCGTTTCTTCCAGCCCAGCAGTTCCGATCCCGTACATTGCACCTCTGAGCTTTCTCTGTTTTTCTTTTTTACGGCTTTCCGATGTGCGATGAATACTCCTTTTTTTCCAGTATTTTTTTATTTTTATTGCACTCCGTCCCCCTTCGCCTCGACTGCTTTATACAGTCGACGAGGACGACGTAGCCGTAGTACTATAGTGCTCGAGAGAACGAGCGCGCGCTCCGCAGGGCTTAATTACGTACTCACAGGCTAGTACAGTGCGCTAGCTGCTGGTGGATGGTATATCGCCCCTCGCGAAACGGTATATCCCATATGTCCGGTGCTAAAAAGCAGAGTAAGACCAGAACCGGAGAGGTAGCCATAAAGAATATAAAAAGAAAATGGAAAATACGTTGTTTCTCCGATAACCACGAGTGCAAGGGTTGTGGGCGGTGTTCACGGTGTAACCTTTGCCATGTTGATCTTGCGACCAGTCGAAGTAAACTGACAGGAATGATTTGCCAGGTAGAGCGAGAGAACGTAGCGGTCCATTCTGTTTTCCTCGTGGTTTTTCCTAATGGCATCCATCCTGTGGAAGGGAGGATTTCGCGGTCTCTTCAGCATCGACCAAAGGGGGTTCACCGTCGGCCGCAAAGCCCTTGGCCTTCCAACGCCTTTTGGAACGTCATTGAACGTTTAGTACAGTCTATAAGGCTTGATACGAACTCGAGTTTAAGGAAAAATATAAAAGGATTATGGGCAATACGGCGTTTCCCCGATGAACACGAGTTCAGCAAGGTTCCGCGTGGCTTTCATGGTCTAATTGTTGCGATGTTGATTTTGTAACCAGTATAAGTAAACCGAGAAGAATCATCTGCCGAGTAGTGTGAGAAAACAGACCGCTCTATTCGGTTTTCCTCGTGGTTTTTCGTAATGCCTTCTATCCTGTGGAACGGACGATTTTGTGGTTTCCCCGGCATCAGCACAAGAGGGTTTACGGCTCGCCACAAACCTCCTGACTATCCGATGCCTTTCGAAACGTCGTTGCACTTTAAGTACAGTTAAAAGGACGTAATATAAACGCAAGCTTGAGTTTCTCGTCCAGATTTTCGCAAGGCAACTAATGTATGTGGGCCGGGCTTGTTTAAGTATCCATACATTTCGGAATTTGTGCTGTAACACGGTTTCTTGGGGAATATAAGTGATGAAAGAGAATGGGAGAATACAATGAGCAGCGATGCGGAGCACCTATATTATATGTATAATTTTGTCATCTCATTATACCGTCGTATTAAACTCTTTATGCACTCGAGGGTTTCGACATTAAAAATACGGACGAGGATGATAAATGCAGCACTCAGGAAAATAAAATATTTATCCTTCAGTATATTTTCAACGAGGCCGGAAAAGTTTATTTGAAAACGTTTCACCCACCGCCAATTCTGCGAGAGTTATTCTAATAGCAATACCATAAGAAGAATCTTGCTGTAGGTTAGGTCAGTTTGTTTGTTTTCTAGTTAGTTCTTATTCAATCATTCATTCAATAGTCCAATTTAACATTTAACGGGCAATTAATATTTTTACTTTGCAAATGTGAATTAGGAGGAATTAGGCATTCACTTAAAACTGTCGTGGGTCCCAATCAGACGTCAACAAATTAGTTCAAGAATTCAGGCTTAAGAATCGTCGATTTCGATGACTCTGGCCCATGGAGTTTTGAACATTACAGCCAAAGTGTAAGTTCTTACATCTTCAAGTGTCGGAGATGCCATTTAATATTTAAAATTATTGTGTCTACTGCAAAAGATTTTAAAGTACCGTTGAAAATAAACGACTGAGATATCCAGACTGGTGACGATGCTGGAAAATAGTGAAGAAGGAGAAAGTGCCGGTGGCGGGTGGAGAAGCGATGGTTATAACGCAGCGCACGAGCTTCCATTAGAAAGCCCGCGAGCGAGGCCGCGTCGACGAGCTTAATGTCCTCTCGGCACTAACCCAGCAATTCGGGCTCCTTCTGTGCTTTCTCTGCACCATGGACCACTTTTACCCTGCCGTGTGCCTGCCTCAGACGCACGCAGACACGTCCACCCTCACCATCGTCTTATTTATTTAATTACTAATTACGACGAGCCCTGTGTTAATTGGCGTATATCTCACAGGAAGTGGAATTCCCTCGCCGTTTCACGCTAACACCCACACTATACTTGCGGTGGAGAGAAGAGCAGGAAGCGCCACTTTTATAGCAGTTTCAGAGAAGAACCCTCGGCTTGCCTCTCCTTTTGACGTGGACATACGTATATAATTACAGAGCCAGGCCTTGGGACGACTGAAAGATGAGAATAATTATGTTCTTTTTATACTTTTCCTACGGGAACCCGTGCACGGAAAACGTGAGACTCCACCTACTGGTAACCTCCGGAGTTCGGTACTTCAGCTCTTATAACGACGGTTGAATGGCTCGAATGTACCTAAGTGGAGATGGAATTGATTTTTCTACCCAAAGGCATCGCCTCGATAAACCTTCTCGGAATTATTTTATTTTTATCGCCGCCCGTAGCTGAAACCCGGGATAAGGCAGTCTCTCGTAAATAGCTACACTGAGAAAAAATTATGGTGAGTTTAATATAATAAAAATATAGTAAGACTGAAGATAATGCTAGGGCGGCTCAGGATACAACTATATGCCATGTTTCAGTGACATACGAAAGATCATGACAGCTACTATCCCTACAATTAGGACAATCATGTAATACAGACGTGTCCGCTATAAACTATGATTTACAGTAGATCTGACAAGTGTATATTATTATGGTATTTATCTCGATAGATAATTCCCCCATATTGTATATTGAATTTAGCCAAATTTATGATAATTATAGTCCAAATGGTTGATGATGCCTCTATGGTTTTGAGTTATACGTTGTCAAACTCCATGATGGGTATAACCAGTCTGTATGTTTGCCTTATATTCCTATGATCGGTCTGTAGGTTTGCAACTAATATGTACGTGTTTTTAAGCAGTACAACTATGCAACACAAAGTTAGATGGATGAAATTTTATAGTTGCTCTAACCGATTACTTATTCAATCCATTGCATTGACAATACATTTTGGTTAAACACTCTAGAAACTTTAAATATTCTATTTCGATGTCTACAGATTCTAAGTGACATGTTACAACTAACTATCACATTATCGTGTATTCAACTATATTGCGATTTACCATAAAATATCGTAAGCCTTTTTATACCTTTTTCACGGTGCGAAATGGCTGGATCTACGATACACTTTTCTCTCAGAGTAAGTGAATCGTGCAGAAGGTAAGTGAAACGGAGAAGAGAATATAGTCGGGTTGATGGAAACATTGTGTCCACGATGAAACTCGGTACTCACGCGTCCTGTCGGCTGCCGATTATCCTCGTAACGTACGAACCTTAATGTCTTTTTACTCACTTCTGTATGTGTTATATACACCGCAGCATGTACCCTCCATCAAATATTGGTATCATGCACAACCTAGCAAATGACTCTGGCTCATGCGTTTCCGCTGGTCACAACAAATGCATGAATACTTCCCATTTTCGATGGGAATAGTAACTCCTTGTTCTGTTTAACTGCCATTTGCCAAAGAATTAACCTGTTCGATATCATGGTTGGGCTAGCCAACGACATTGCTTTGTAATATTCCTTGAGAATCGGACAATCAAAATTTATTTTAATGGCAACAAGCACCGATGTCAAATATCGCCGGTATATTTGCTCATGATTCAATCTGCATCCGCATTCATTGGAAAAATGACTCATATTTTATATCATCATGCAGAAATCTCCTTGACTGTCATTGGCGATAACATGTGATGCATTAATGGTTGAATTCTACAACTACATTCCTCTTCTAACATTTTTGTACAATCGATAAATTCAAGCTCTTTTTTAAATTAAACCGAACGCCGATGTAGAACAATGCTAGTGTATTTGCTCGGTATTCCATCCGGCTGCGTGCAGACAACTCGATCGAAGCCAAATTGATACCATCACGTTTTGACCGATGAAAGCTTGGTTAAGTGGTCCCAGATCATGTGCTGGTGCTGGGCCAGATTTAATCCTGTACCTGGTAAACGTTCCATTAATTACAGGCTAGGGCAAATTGGACGGTTCGAAGTTACCTCACCGGGATACAAATTGAAACCACCCATGTCTGCCGGTTTTCGACTAATGCACCCATATTGACCACCGATGGAAACTCTTTTCGTTGTATTCATTTCAGACATGCGCTTCAAATGATCGGACCAACCTCAATATGCACATTGCTAATATAATCATTCAATAACGAATGGTTATTTCCACACCATAGACGCGAAAATAGAAACCGAGGCAATGTGCTAAATGCTCACTAATGGTCCCTTTTGTGCTGTCAGAGGTATCACCTATTAGACTATGAATACATTGTATTTACAATAACTGGACCCTACGATTTCGGCGTTGTTGTCTTTGTTCCAGTTTAACTACCCGTTAGGGTAGTTAACCCCATTGTCTAGTTTACCCCACGTTCTATTCAAGAAAGCGTGCCTTGTCTTACCATGCTAAATTTCTTCGGTTCGCTTAATCCCTCCCAAGCCGAAACCATCGTAAATCATAAGACTGGTACGACATTACGTGGTGTTGTGTTCTCCAGGAGGAGTTTTAATCACTCGCACGTGCTTCCTGCTAAATATCTTCATCGTATTACCGGGGCTCAATATCATTTGGCGCTTCTCGATGCATCGCCTGGGTTGCCTACATTGCACGATGCGGTAGACCAACGTGGAGAACGCGAGTTCTTCGTTGCTGCGGGAGGTAGACCCACAGCGAGTGTAACTTCGGTAGGCTTTATCGCGTTTCGCCTCATCGAACCGTGAAGCCAGTGGGAAAAGCACGTTCACGAGGGTAGATTGGCCCAGCACCACCATTTCTATCTCTCGAAATACGTGAACATTCGTGCGTTGGGAATTATACTCTCAGCTCTAACTATCTATATACATATGTACTCTCGTTCGCGAGCTAGTCGACTACTGGACTACACGATCCATGCAGGTACTTCAGCGGCTGAAGTATCTACTATATTATGTATACTTGGTGTTTCAGTAATGCTAGACGATGGTAGGCCGACTGCTAGGCTCACAACCTAGCAGCAAGGACTTCAGCCACGTCAGTATCAACGGAAGCGTCTAGTATAGTTGCAGCCTAGTTGGCCAGCTGGATTCAGAGCGCGATGGAAAGTACAGCCCTAACGAGCCACGGGTTATTAAGCAAATTCGCATCTCCCGTTTTCCCTACATAGTCGTTCATTAATGAACCGTAAAAGAGAAATAAGGGTTGCTCCATCTGGGGCTTTGTAAATAAAATTGGCTTTTATGCATCAAGTAACGCGGATACTGTTTACTCTTCAACCTGAGAGGAAAACCTTCTAAGCAGTCAATAAAAAATTTCTTGAGAGCATTTTCTGCTTACTAAGATGCAACTTGGATGGAGATCAAAATCTGTAAAATACTCACGCCGTACACTTTGGCATGAAGCTAACAATGCTCTTGGGACCTTTCTGGTTAGGTTCCCATCATCGGACATACATCAAAATCGTATTTCTTACTTCCTTGCACACACGATGCGTCCAGCAAATGCAGCTGGTCCAGTCTTTGGAACCTGGTGTCTCAATTTCATTAGTTGACATGATCACTAATACATGAAATTCTCCACTACAGGAGAATATGGCCAACATGAGAAGAAACTGCCTAGTGGAATCAACCGGTTATTTCACGTAGTGCAAAAACTGGAATGTAATGATTCAAAATTTGTCACCATCCCCGTAAAAATGATGAAGTGTTCAGTATGGAGTCCAAGACAGAATTCAAGATGGGCTCTGGGCTGTCCCGAATCGAGTCCAAGTGGACGATGGAACCGGATCAAATCCCATCATCCATCCAAGGATCATCACTTTTGTGCAGCGACTGATCAACCAAATGTAGAAGAATTTTAAAAAAAGTTGTTTAAGACCAATTGAATCAGCTTATGATACAGAGGTGAAGAATTATAGTCATCTGGACAGAGATTTTGAAAGAGTTGATGATTCTACTGGTTGTTTTTGGCTAACTTCTCGGATACTACAGTCCTCCCAGTTTCGGACAGCACTTGCTGCACTGAGAAGTAGTTAAGTAGTCGTATTTAATAGCCTCGGGGAAACTGTTAGAGCCCCGAGTATCCATTACTCCAGCTTCTGCATTCCTACTTCATATCTTCTTACGGTTACATGATGTTGGCTCGCCTTCCTGTAATTCCAGCTAGATGTTCACCGTGGATTTCTCCGCTAGACACTTACTTCACCTGGATTCCAGTGTCGCTATTGCCCGAACGTTGGGATGCACCTTCACTCAGTCTGGAAGATGATGAACGTAATAATTTTGCGCAGTACACGAACCACTGCTGTTCCTCAAAATAGTTTCACACCGAGATCTACGATTACTACTCTAACACGCGACAACAATTTTGGCGTGTTCCTTTTGAATTTGGATCTGGGTCATGTGAAAATTGCATGTGATGTAGATCACCGGGTGATAGACAGTCATAGAGCTAAAGACCTTGACTAAAATTGCACTCGACGTGGATAAAGTTATACAAAATTGACTATAAGCCATTATTGCATCCATTTAAGTTACCCATTGTAGTCAGAGACTGGCAATAATTCATTGCAAATAGATGTGAAGTACTTTTTGGATGACATATGACGATGATGTACGTAATCATTATGCAAAGTTCAAAATTTGTACAGCTCTGTAACGGGTATCAAAATTTTTCAAATATGTTTCTATTGAATGAATGCCTGTCCCAGATTGTGGTAGAAATTAAGTTGACTCAAATTTTCATCATGTACTATTTTTGAGGATTAAACCAAGCGAGCTGTTTCATTTCGGTTTAAAGTCAAGTCCTTTCGAGGCGACGACGTTGAAAGGTTAAACAAACGAATGGCCAGTGATGAGTATACACTCTGAAAGTGTGAGGGCAAAGGTTTTCTCATAATTCCGCGTACAAATACGCGTATAAACGTCACGTACATTTGGTGAGACTGTTTATTCGGCCTCGCTGGGCTACTACTAGACGTCCACTCAGTCTGATGAAATATATCGCGCTGGAGGCTGCGGGCTGTACGCCAGCGATACGCTGCGTTTGCCACGAATTTATCTCGGCCAATACAACGCTGTTGTATCCCGGTTACCGAAACACACCTACCCCATCATATCACCGATATGGGAATTATGTTCACGGTCGTAAAGAGACGTGTATCTTTTGTTTCGTCCGTTACAATGCATCCTTACTTCACACAAACGCATACTAATTTTTATTTATTAAGGTCTATGAGAAAATTATTACTTGTTAATCACCAAAGTCCAAAAATAAGATACGGGGATGAAAAAAAAGATGCGAACGCATTCGATCCGATTTATTTTACGTCAATAAATTGAAGCAGTGAAGTGAATGTAAATTTTCTCCCTTACTGTCATTTTGTTATCTCTGTTACGGTTTCATTGTAGCAACGAGGACCTTAATGCAACCGCATCCCACATCTTGATATTAAACTACTTTACCCATATGCTTGTTATTCTTCAACGAGGGTATTCGCTGCAGCCATTTCCGAGGTACAATTGCTGAATGCGCATAAACTCATACCATACGCGTGTTGGTAACAAACTGAATTGCCTCGTTTCAAGTGCTCGCCAATTTTGCGAGAATCCTTAAGATCGACAAATAAGCAGATGGATTACATTACAATTATGAAGGATAAATGCTTGAATATTTATTCACTAATTGGGAGGTATATTCTTCGAGTACTAATGTTGTTACTAAGCTTATACTGGACAAAATCTGGACAAAACTTACATTGATCCCATTTTCATGGACAAGTTTGTGTTTTGTTTTCGCAGCATTGTTAAATTATTTTTTAATGCGAAGAGCATTATTTTTTTTACCCCTTACTAGATTGTTCATATTCTGACTGGTATTATAGGATATTAAAAAAAAAAGTAAAGTACAAAGTTATTCATACAATAATTCAATGCAACTAGACGATTCATAATTAATCGGTGATTAAAATTATGACTGAAAGGGCGAAAATGAATAAAACAAAAGTAACAATATCACAATATATCATAAGATGTAAACTGGTAAACCAAACTAAACATTCAAGTAAATAATTGAATTGGGAATACATAAATGCCCAACCTTTGAACACGCATAAGTCCACGTACTCTCGATAATTTTATCCGTTTCAATTCCAGCTGAGCAAACAAACACCCCCAGAAAGCCTGAGCAAATGTTATTCAAGATTGCTCATTTCGATGTAAGATAAACAGTTTAATTTGGCTGTTCTGAGAGGAGAGGCAGTGCGAAGCACAGTGTGTAAGGAAGATACAGTTATGGTGGGTGTATATAGCAATTAGGAGCCTGTATCTGAGCTGCTTACTGCCGGAAAGCCAGCTTACTGAGTTTGCTCAGCTTTGCCATGCTCAGAAGCTTCGCAGTCTATATGCATATTTTTTGGATGCTCTTCGCTCTCGGGCTTACACCGGTGCATAAAAATACACCGATTCCAGTTTATTCGTATCCACTGCCGGACGTACAAGCAGCCCTGACCTATTTTTCGAACTCAAGAATAAAGTCTCATTGTATAATGCATGTTCCCTCGAATATCAAACTCGCGATTCTTCGTGAAAACTGTGCCGTTACCACAATTCCCTTACACCACACCCATCACGCTGTATTAATTAAATTTTCCCTCAGGTTGCTTATAATTACGATTGCAGGTAAAGTTGCCAAGATTTCGGTGAATTTATCATGAGGATGCAGAAGCTCTGCTACGGCAAACGTGGAGCAATAACTAGAGAGCAAGTGAGGCCACTTATTATTGCACGGCAATTAGTGGACGAGCGCGGTTTTGCAAGCTCGCAGATTCATGGTAGGGTGACTCGGAGAGGATCTGGAGTATAAGCTCGACGTCTGTGATGTATTTTCCTTTCGCTCCACGCTCAGCAAACCTCGAGACCTATATCAGCTACCAAAAGCAAGAACGTTGCGTCATAAATCGGTGCACCCTTAATTGGGAGCGAAAGAGCCGAATTATACGGAAAAAGGGAAGAGAAAGCTTAGCTCCTGCACTTGGCTGTGCTCGACGTAACGTGTAGGGTCTCTTCGTCTCGCTACCAGTCGCCGTGTATAAATGTTTCAACAAGGAAAACGCGAGCGCAACCAACGTTGACTCTCTCCTGAGCTTTTACGAGGTAATACGTAACTGGATGGCCCACGATGAATCTAGATCACGCGCATCTCTCTTACGGTCGCTATCTTGCAAAGCTTTCCGGCGACGGTGACGACAACGGCGACGGACTCTCGCTGTGCTTCTCGTAGCTACAGCACGACGGTGACGACGACGGTGAACGTTGCTAAGGCACTTCGCCACCGGGCTTACAGCTTTCGGCTTTAACCTCCCCTCTACCCTCTTCCTTCTTCCTTCGCTCCTGCCTGCAGCGTCAAGCCTCGTGAAAGCTCGAACCTCACGAGGCTTTTCTCGAGGAACGACCGGCGTAGCAGTCGCTACGTATAAGTAGATAGTGGAAGAAAAGTGCCTTCAGATCTATGGCTGGATGACTGTAGCTGGGAACAACGGAGATTCACACTCAGCCGTAAAAGAAAGGGCTCGTTTGATTCATCGATTATACTCTGGTTTCGAATTCATGGTTCATCGTCGTCCGCCCTTTGCCAACTCTTATTCGGTATCCGTAGGAAGGTGAAATATAGTTTCCTCGGTTATCGCAGAATACGGCAATTCCGAATGTGGTGACTAAAAATTACGGTTTCAAAAGACACCTTGTTTAGTTTTAAAGTAGAGCTGTACTTTTTACCAATGCAGATCGATTTGGTTTTTGTGGTAACACTCTCACCATTTTCAAATCGAGACTAGCGAGTGTGATCAAATTAGTGCCTGCAGATCTAGTACCTTAAGATCTATCGTTCGATGAATGTAGCTGAGAAGAACGGAGATTCACACTCTGTGGTGACATAAAGGGTTCGTTTGATTCATCGATTGTTCTCTGGTTTGGAATTCATGGTTTATTCTCATCCGCCCTTTGCCAACTTTTATTCGGTATCCGTAAAAAGGTGAAATATAAGTTTTCTAGGTTAACGCAGAATATGGCAATTTCGCATGTGGTGGCTAAAAATTACAGCAGCTTTTCAAAAGATACCTTGATAAGAACAATACGTTTTGCATAGCTAAAAAAAGCAAGCTTTCAAGTAGAGCTCTACTTTTTACCAGTGCTGACCGCATTCGTACCTGTGATATAATTTCGCCCAGTTCCATATTGGGATAAGCAAGTGTCCTCAAATTATGCGGTTGCCCTTAAAACCCGAATGAGCCGTTAATGCAAAATGCTAACAAAAATAAACTCCGACATAGTAATTGATTTTCTTTCTCTTGGTTTTAGGTTTAAATTTGTGACGGCTTTTTCGGGTTAATCGATGTATCAATACCAGCTATTAAGAATTCGGCATTGCCACTAGTTTCCGGTGCGGACGATAGCAGAGGAATCAACAATTTTGATCTGCCTCTCTCCGCTTGTACGTGATCGCCTATGTACTTGCTGTGATTTTGTTCGTCTACACACTCGTAGCTGATGTATCAGATCGCATCGTGGTTACGAGTATCGTTCGCCAAACGTGACCAACTGAGTAAACATATCTAACATATCAAAATTGTTTATGTTTCTCGTGGACGTTCCGGTCAGGAGGTACCGAGAGATATGCGGTTGGGACGGAGAACATGTGCGTGCTGCTCGTGCTATAAAGTTTACTTTTCCTCGAGGTCGAGCGTGAACCGTACAAGGTTTACGAGATCAAGCTCGGAATATGTGTGTTCCACGGTTGGAAGTGAGACTGTAAGTCGCGTCATGGGTCTTCGAGTGTATGTACTTCCGGTAAGATCGATTCCAGCACCTCGACAGTATGGGCCATTCCGTCCGCTCCGGCACTCTGAAATAAGTGCGCTGGCAAAGTTGATTTCGACGCGCCTCACTCGAAGCTCTATATCTCTACACAGATATACGGTGCACGCTGCAATGTAGAAGTGAGTGCACTCCGATAAGAGGATCCTGGACGAAAACTGGAGCTTCTGGCGTCACACGCGATATTCGCTGCTGCTGCTGCTGCTGCTGCTGCTGCGTTTGCATGCAAGTCGAGCGTTATGCATATACGCAGATATAATATTAGAAGGGATGCAAGTGTCTGCTTGAACTTCCCTCCACGAAGACATGCATTTCTAATGACAAATGCGATAGCGAGATAAGGAATCTGTACTTTGATTCAGAAAGCTACCGAGACATTTCGAAATATGCATCTTTTTGAACTTCTTGATGTGATTTGTCTACTACATTTATTTACATGAATTTGAATATCAATTCGAACGACCAAAATGACAAAGACTCGTGTTTGGTTTGACACAGATGTTATTAATTGAAGTCGACTTCAATTATCAGTCAAGTCGATCATCTTTTTATCGTTGATTCCGTTATATCGTGTATATCTGTAATTTCTAATCTGGGTATTCGTCATATAGGAAATAAAGTGAGAAATGTGTAACACAAACAAATAATCAATGGGCACATCAACAAATTAATAATTATCCTGGTAGTCGCTCGAAGAATGTGACGCTATTTACGAAAGCAATACATAAAATATAGTCACTTGAGATGTGAAAAATAATCGGGGACCCGAAGCAGATGCTTTCGTTCTTAGATTAGCTTCTTCAGCTTCTTGCTACTATTGAACGGACCACTTTCAGCTGGAACCAATTCCAGTGCATATACCAAATGGACCATAAATTTCGTTCCTCCAACTGAACATTCATTTAATATCCGGATTCACTAAATGTAGTTGACCCAAACAATTTCTTATCTCAGTGCTAAATGCGTTTGCAACCAGAATCTCAAATCTGCACAGTTTCCACGATATGGGAAATACGTGTACCGTTAGGATGCCGCGCATGTAGATATCAGGTAGAATCGTCAACTTAATGCATGCGTTATATACATGGAATCGACTCCACGACGAGTACCACGTTTCAAACGCGGTCGAGTCGAAGCACAAGAAAGTTCTTATCGATAGGAAATGGCCTCAGGGCAGGAGTCAGGCAGGCATGACTCGCTGCGCAACACGCCGAGTGCATGTGGCACATAGAAAGTAGGAAAGAAGCAAAGAAGGTCATAGTCGAGGTGGGGTGCGATAAAACGCGAGTTCTCTCCCTTTTCAGTGTAGTCTGCGGTATCTCTTTAGTCGGCTGGGGTAGCAAAAGCGTGAGCGGGCCCCTTGGACTTTCTTTGGAAACAAACTGCCCTTCGAGCTTTTGCGGAAAAGCGAGATACGGCGGCAACGAGTTTTCCACGAGGGGTCTCGCCTTCGCTGCATACACGCAGACTAAACTGCCTCTCGGTTCGTGTATGGATACGAGGTTACCAATGCAGTAGTGGAGTTTGGTAAAAGGGGGTTCCGAGGTTACGAGAGGGGCCGAGAGGGCGAGTTAGCTCGGGAAAAAGGGTCCTCACACTGCACAATGGTCATTGTTGTAGCTTCCGCGGTCAGAGCGAAGCTGAAGAGCCTAGGGGGCTAAGAAACGCAGAGGCACTGCTGCCATGGTGCGCTTGGTATTGGACGTGCACGGAAGAAACACGAGATCCACTTGTACGGTTCACTCGCGGAAAAGTATAACAAGCTCAGCCCATGGCAGAGGTCAGAAAGCTGGGGATGAGATGGTGTACAATCTTGGCGAAAAGTTTCCGAGTTAGCCAACGAGCTACTTCTTCTTTGTCTCACATTGCTCGCTAACGTTCCTCCGGTTAGTTGTGTGCTCGGGTAATTTTAGATTTATAGTTGTTGGAGCAATGGGGATGACATTTTTCCACTTAAGTTCATTCGATTAATTACAAGTTGTCGGGCTAACCGATATCCTCTTTTTGAAAATGCGTTTTGGTCCACGCTGTTAAATGTGGTTTTGTTGGTGTAACGACAATTGTGAGCCTTGTACACATTCGTTTAGTCTAAAAGAAATAAATAGATTTTGTCATTAGGTCAATTTGAATCAAAGTCCTTCAGGGCATTTATTCATAATTCTGCATTTCTGAGGGAGTGCGGAAAAATAAATTCCACCGTTCCTTCTTGCTTGTGCTTCTTTTGAGGTATTTATAAATAGAAAATCTTGGGTACTGACGCGTGCGGTTTATATTTCGTGCAAGTTACACAGTTTGAATAACAGAGCAATTGTATGCTCTCCTATTGCTTGGTACCGATTTATTTAGTGAGTGTTTGGTTCCTCCTTAAGGGTTTGATGTTTGTTTTTACATAGCGGTCGTTTTTTCCGACTGAGAGTTTGATGTAAATTGAACGCATTTGCGCGAGATGTTTGAAACAACATTAAGAAAATGAATGGAACGAATAAAATTAATTGAACAGTTGATTTTTTCATTCACTTTGTCCGTTCCATTACTTAAAAGTTTATCATAATTATGAGCGACATTTTTCTAAACGGTGACTGATCAAAAGCTGAAATTGATGAGTACCGTTGTCCGGATTTTCGCGGAACAACCCGACTCTCGATGGAGAGTTATGCGAATGACTATCATTCGTGTACTTCCCTCGTCACGTACTTGCAAATTACAGACGTGGCTTATACATAATGCATTGAGGATTGGTGGATGCTATCGAAACCTCTCACCTATATTATTCTCTCGATTCATCACTGTTCTATACATATACATGCCCATTTTGGGCTCAGGTATGAGTGCATGTCCGTTTTCGTGATGAACCGAATATATATTATGTTTGGAGTCGAAACATCGATGTTTCCAGATTGTCTGTGGTTCTCTGAATAAGTATTACATGACTGCTACATAGAGACGTATGTTCCAGATTCCATAGTCGTTACCATATATCCAGCTTATGATCAAATTAATCATGATCAAGTGGGCCATCCTCGAGATAATCGTGCAGAGTTCCTGTTCCTGTTGAATTCAAACTGTTAATACTCCGTTGATTATTCCGATCCTCTTGCAAACAAATCAATCCATAATTGACTCAACAGTTGGTTGTAATAAAAATGACATTCGCAACCTTTCGGCCTGTCTCTATACTTATGTGATTTTCTCCATAATTCGCACACGATTATCAATTATTCGGTACATCATAATCCAGGGAAGTGAATGAGTATAAGTTACTGGAGTTCTTGATTTTCGCAAATGGAAAGTTTGTCAAGTTCTCGACGACGTTGAGATATTTGAAGGGGGCGGTGATGCCGTTGTGCGGATGGAAACTTTTATTCTCGAAGCTCATCGTCTCTCTTGAGAACCCGGCAATGTTCAACTTTGTTTTTACCACCTTCGGAAGGTCCAGCGGAAAGGAGGTTCAAGGCGAGGAAGTCGTCATTGCTGGAACTCATTGCTACAAGAGTATACAGTGGGCGATAAAATAATGTTTTTCGTCCCGGGTGCTCGAGACGCTGGATAAAAATATGGAAAGAAAACAGAAGGATGAAAAGTTTATCCTATTACTGTGACCGCAGTATCTCATTACCGAGTGCCACTGGAGTATATAACTCGGCAAGTTCAAAGCTTCGCTTTCCTCTAGGCAGAAATAGCGCGAATGTATAGGCTCATTCTCGCGAAATGAGCTTCCGTTCGCACGTGTTTCCCCGTCGTTTTCCACGGTAATCCCAAGTTTTGCCTGATAGAGGAAGGTGTATACGTGAAACGACGACGTGGGACGTACGTGCGAGTGAAAGCCGGAAGTTGCCGAGCATTCAAAACTTTTGTCGTTACCTGCTACTCGCCGGCACGTACTCGCGTTGCTGTGTAATTAGCGCGTTACACACGGCCCTCTTCGCGACCTTAGCGTGCCCTACCCTCCTCACCATGCTTCCTTCATCTCTCCTCGTCGTTCCTTTCAAGGCCTTAGCGGCAAAGAGCTTATTAACACGATATGACATTCCTGCGACAGTGATCTCAAGACTCGGTGAAGCTTCCCGCCTTCCTTTTTACTGTGGCTTGGATCGTTGGTTATAAAGTTGCGTAAGTTTGTCGGAAGGCTCTTCCCTATATCTGCACGCTTATAGCGAACCTGCTATCAACCTTATTCGTTCACGTCAGCCGTATATTTGGAATATCTGCGAAGCCATCTCACCAACATCGAACGAAGCTCACTTTTGCAAGTGAACTCGAGATGCTGGATGAAAATACTCACGCTGGATAGAATTCACTTGCAAAAGTGATCTCCCGCAAGTAAGAACGTTTACGAGTGAACGTCTTTTGCGGCACATATTCAGATGATCGAATAGCATAATTTACTATGCAACAGTCTGAAAGTGGATCACAAGCGATTTCATAAATACCGTTGTAGACATCCGTTGTCATGGCAATCGCCATCTTCAGCCTCCTATGTTTAAAGTGAGACTACCTAACTGCGGGTTTTTAGGTATATCTAGTATCTAAACATTGGGCAACATAAACGTACACACGTTTACCATCTATCGGCATACGAGCCTGACGTTTCGTATACTGACTGACTGTCTCTCTCTCATGAACTTGATGCTAAAGTAATCGGGATCACGTGCGGGATCATTAAACTAATGAACCGACGCTTCTGTGCTTCCGAGCTTTCGTGCTGTTAGTTAGAATGTGGAGGGGTGCAAAAGCACATCATCACCGCATCGCTCCAGAGCTCCGGGAAACCATGAACGTACGTGAGGGTAGCTGGTGTCGGAGTAGAGCGTTATAAGAGAGTCACGTTCCCATTGTTAAGTCCCGTGGTCTCTTCCTTCATCACTTTCTCCTTTACGTTCTCCTTCTTCTCCGCAGCCACGTTGATCCATAACGATAAACCGGGAAACTATAGAGCGCTAGCTGGTGAAACGAGACAGAGTGCGAGGTGAAGAAGGAGCAAGGGAAGGCTGAGCTTTAATCCGGCAATTAAGCACTCGACGAACGGGCTTTGATCAAGTATTCGTCGAGGCCTCCTCTGCTTCGCTTATTCGCGAGGGCTCATCGCTTGTACTGTAAGCGCAGCGTCACATCAGCAGGCTCTTTGCACGCGCTTTCAAATCCATCGAGTTTGCACCCCTCGACCTCCTTCCGCATCCACTTTTCATCCGCCCATCGACCAAGTGAGCGCGACCCTCTGGCCTTCCTTTGGTGCATAAAATATATCTCAAGATTCAACGTGTCACCGAGCTCCGAGAGGCTCTTCCGCTTGTTAATCTCGCCGTTGTCAACCACCGTTCCCACGTCGATTAAGCCTACTTGATGAAGAATGGTTAGTGCCTCCAAAAGGAGACGGAAAGTGATCTGGAAGACAAAAATAAAGTGAAATCCGATACTTAAAAAACGAACGAAACAATGGAAATAATAATATCGACTAAGCGTGGAGGTAAACCGAGATTAAAAATTAATCCGGACTTCTTGCAAGCAACTCAAAGGAAGTTTTACCAACGGAATTAGAAATGACTGACTCACCGTCTTGTTCCCCTTTCTCTTTTCATCGATGAATTTTAAATAATCTCGACTTTTTCAACTCTTTTGAAGCGACGACTCGAATTTAACCACTGAAACTCGAATAATTTGATAATTCACATGAAAATGGGAAGTTCTAATGGAATTACCATTAGAATGCTAAACGTCTGATGCAGAACCAATAACGACCGTGACCCGATTTCTTCTGATAAAACGTTCGTGAACGTTCGACGGCTGAAAGTTTTTCCTACTTATACCTATCCATCAGGGGCTCTGGAGAGTGCGGGAGAGAGTTAAGGAAAAAGAGTAATCGAAGGAAGCCGCAGGTGTGGCAACTCGGGAGAGGCGTCCGAAATCTTGAAAAATTAGTTTTACCGTGGCTCTTGTGATTCGCCGGGTCCCAAATGGAGAAAGCCACGAAACGAGCTCAAGCGAGAGAGAAAATTCGAGTGATTTTTCGAAATTAGTTAGGAAGTATCAGCCGAGAAAACTCACTCGCCCACCTTCATCCTGGGGAGAGAGTTCACCACGTGAACCTATATATAACCCAAGAGTTTCGGATTTCCGCGTCGGCAACCCCAGGCATTTGCACCCCATCCTGCCATTACCGGCAGCGGCAATAGCAGCACCACAAAGTTTCACCAGTAGCGATGTAAATAATTGATCGGTTAAAATCCAAGTTCGAAAATCGTCAAAAGCGACTCATCTGCTTGCATATCCGGTCGTTGTATTGAATTCTCACGCTGCTCGTAACAGAAACTCTTTTGACAATCCAACTTGCAAAAGGTTCAACGACTATTCACGATTGTTAGCTTGTAAATCACACCCATTTTCCATTTGGGTGCAGCTTTAACTCCCATGTTGTATGACTTGCACGCGACTCTATTCAATCGTGACCGTAAAATATTTTTACATGAAAATGTTCAGTGGTACACTCTGCTTTGTTCGTGCGCGGTCTGGCACGCTGTATGTTTCATTTCCGACCTTTCTCGGTATAGAAAAAAAAAAAAAAAAAAAAAAAAGAATTAACAGCGGTAACAAAAAGGCAGAGAGAAAAATTTCGACAGCTCGTTCGGGGGAGCTAAATTGCCCAGGTGAAACCACTGTCCATGGTTGTACATACTCGTTTTGTTAAACATGAGCACACTACTAAACTATGCGTACGCCAGGAACGAGGTAAATTTTTCGGCTTTCCTCCGCTCCATCACTGTTATAAATAACATATACTTCCACACTTTTGCAAAACCTGGAATTTAAGCTACGGAGAGTGGAATCGCAATTCGTGAACCGTCAACATTTCCGTGTGTAATTGCAATTGGGATTTTTCCAATAACGACTAAGAGAAAACCGAGTTGAAAGCCAAAAGGAGATTTGAAAAATCAAAAAGGTACATAAGAATTCAGCGATGAAATGAGAAACTTTTGGATATGGGAGATTATATTCGCTCCATGAAATTGGCCGTAACAAGTATTTCAAGGAAACTCATTACCCATCACGATCCTCCTTCCTGCCATTCATCCACCAAAGAAGCGAAGAAATAAATTTGGATGATGCTCGACGGGATATGGCCATATACCGGGTGTTGTAACGTACTTGGAGTATACAATAGAGCTCCACAAACGAAATCTCCAGAGGCATCTCCGACCCGGGCAAATAAGCCACCACGTAACACTCGGCAGCATCGAGGGTGAAGAGAGTTTCAAGCAACACTCTCACGCGACTCACCATTCCGCAAGTTGAAGAGGACATGCTATGAGGAAGAGAGAATAACATGAGTAATTGAGTGAGTCGATTCGTCCTGAGACTCCTCGAGGGTAGTAAGAGCACTTTCCAGTACAAGTCTCCGCCACGACCAGCGAAACGCCTACCCAATTACCAATCTATCGACCGCGACAGTTATTGCCTAGATGCTTGAACCTTTCTTTATTTGTCTAGCCTTTTAATAGCCTTTCAAGAAGGTCGATACGCTGCCGCATCGCTCGATGTTCCCGCCGAATTTAGGCCTTGCCGATTCGTCACGAACTTGTGGTTATTTTTACTTTCACTCCTCGCTTTATAATTAGGCAGACAAATGAAAGCTTGTGTGAAGTCAGTTACTCGAAGGTCACTGAATACCAGACAAGTTGATAAACCCTTTTAATCCTCCCACGTGTCGGATGATTTCATCTGATCTAGACTCTGGACAGCGTTTGAAAAGGTGAGACACATAACCAGCTTCCTTGTTTACAATTATGGAATTATCAAACCAATTTGGGGTACATAACCTGCGATGTGCAGAACATGTCATCTTCAGCGTACCTCAACAGCAAATAAACGACTTGAAGATATGAATGTGTAGATCTACAATGCGTTGTGGAATTGCTAAACTTAATCTACTACTACGAGGCTAAAAAAAATTTTGCGGATTAACCACGTTACATAAACCGTAGCGTTAGATGCGTTAGAAAAGTGAGTGACTAGCGACTAACCCCTTTCGTAAAAGGACTATAAAGCTTCATGAATTGTCTCTGTCTCTCTCGTAGTCACACCGTGCAAACAAACCTTGCCCGGAAGACAAATGGTCCTGCTCAACGTTTCGCGCCACGCCATAAAACAATGCAAGAAAACGAATGGTTCTTGCAGGATGTATATTTATTATATCAAGGAAAGTGCGAAACAGGAAGTGAAGATGGAAAGCAAGAGCTGAGCACAGAACCACAGCCTGTAGATCTCTTGAGAAATAGGATTAAGGCAAGACTGCATACTAGAGATGTGCCAGGGCTCGTAGTGGGTTACATAGCGCGATCTTACTACATCCATACCGGCAGAACACTTAATTTTGACGTGCTCATTTTGTCGTCTCCTCGGTATCATGCGAAAAAATCAATGATAAAAACGTTTTGCCCTGGAATACATTCCGAGAGGCAGAAATGTATGAGACACGTGAAAGTGCATGAAGATTTTTAACAATGTTACGAGAATTGCCAACAATTGCTGCTATCGTTCAATAACCTCTATTATTATTTATGTGCACGTTGACTAAAATACGTGTACTATTAAATGTTAAATAATAACGATGTAAGACTTATCCTTTTTCCTATATTTATATGAAATATGGGACTGCGGTTATTCATTCGGAGAACTGCATTTTCAGTTTCTTGAACAACTTAGAAAGTGTCTTATATCTTTCTTGAGCTTCTCTGGCTCAGTGAAGTGGGATTCACTAACGTGTCCCCTTAAAGATTCCTGACACGAATCCAACGCTTTTTGCGGTGATGAGAATTTTTCATTAATTACGCTGTACGATTATGGTCACGTTCGTTATCTCAAGATTAATGGTAAGTTTAAGTACAGATAAATGAAAAGATATTTCAATTGTCATTCTTGTGACAATGGCTGGTAACTCAACTAGGTTGTTGCATCACCCCATAAACCCCGAGACGACGCGCTGAGCTCTCTAGTAACTGCTGCGTCCGCTGCTACGTTTCTGCCATGAACATGTGCCACGGTTCTCTCATAGTTGTACAATTGCCGTTTCGCCCTCGCACGCGGCAGACACCGCGTAAAAATGACGGAGGGTCTTCCGGGCTGGAGAATAAAATTCCAGCGATTCACAGGCTCGCGCTTCGTGTTTTATATCTTTCGCGACGTCATCCGTCCGTTATAACGACGCCGTTGACGACGGCGCCTCGACGGGAATGGGAAATATTCAATTATCGCTCAGTGTATAGAGGGCATCCGAGCTGGCGACGCGTCTCGTCGCTGCTATGAGACTCGACACTTTTATCTCTCACTTGGAGCGATTCGTGGTATTCTTGCGACTTTTCACTTTTCTTTAGAATCCGACATGCCGGGGAAATAGAATTTATGAAAAAATGACGAAGTGAAGCAGCATGCTTTCTAGGATAAAACTCGAAATTCCATTAAATGCTTCAAGATCATAGCAGGACCTACAAGAGGATGCTGCAATATTCTCTCTTTCAAATGAAAACAAAAAATTCTACGACGTACAACCGGCGTTTTTAACTTATCCAAGAAATAAGTTAACTTCCGGATGATGGAAACGGGAAATGCTATGTCAAAAAAAAAATACGCGTCTGTTCTTTTTTGAAATACTATTTTGTGAAAAAAAAAAATATTAAAAAATTGAAGAGAGCTGGGATCAAAGCATGTAAATTTCAGTGGGCATGCCTCGTATACTCCGTTATAAAAGTGAACGCTAATGGAGCAGCAATAGTCGCGGTTCCACTTTTTATCGTGTTCATTTTTTTCACTACGCCGTATGCATGGAATTTCAATAAAATAACATGTATTAAAAAAAGGCATAGAAAAATAATATGGCACAGGTGAAACCCGGAGTTCCATTAAGAGCTCGACCACTCTAAGCCGGATGATCACGTTATTGAATTACAAGAGAATATGGCAACTTTGCCTACGACATCATTCGAAGCGTTACCAACAATCGGTTTCGACGAAAATAAAGAAAGAAAAAAAGAAATCTCTGACACAACACGTCGGCTCTAACTAAGGCAAAAAAAAAAAGAGGTAACTTCTGGATGATGAATTTCGTTTCTAACAAGCCCATCGCTCACACACCGTACCTCCGGGTGGCACTACACTAGATGTATCGATTGGCAATGATGCACGGTGTATAGGGTGGCGTGTGAATAGGAATGCACCGATAGCGCGCAAAAGGATGAAAGAGGACAAATGCGAGCAACGTTGTAAATTCACTGAACTGGTAACCCGGATTTGTGTCGATGGCGGCGTATATACCAACCTGGGAGACCGATCTCCCGATGCTCAACTACGACTACGACCTTCCGATCTATCGTTCACGCTCCAGCCCGCCGTTTTTATCCGACGTATCCGGCAAAGTTGAAAAAAGGCTTCCATTCTATGTAGGAAACAAAATAGTACAGAAACAAAAATGTCAAGCGGTTATAAAGCGGACAGGGTTTGCTGGGCTGTTGGGTGGATTTCTATCCAAACCCGCGATGAATCTCGCGAAAAAACGGATGCGTGTATATTGAGAAAAGCTCGGCCGCAATTCCGCACGAGAGAAACTGTATTATAGTATTACACACAGTGTCGATATTTATACTATAGTAACAGGTTATTGTGGCTGGTCTGATCGGTCTAGCTTTAAAATCCAAGCAAGAAATCACAAGGATTTTCTTTCCCAGGTCGAAATTAATGTGTGACTAAATTACACCAAGAACACGATCGAAATTAACTTCGTATTCAATGTTAAGAAAAATGGCTTACACAGAGAAAAATAAATAATTGGGACAACCATAAACGTTGAAATTATCCACAAGGTTTGAATATACCGAAGTATTAGCGTACCAAGTTTTTGATTACCTACAAAATAACTCAATTGAACTAAATACTAAGGTATTCAGTTGCTCAACAAATTATCCGGTTAGACTAATGAATTAGTTGTCTAGAGTCCACATAATCATAGCACTTGATTGTCCCAATGAAGCCTTTTTCTGTTTTCATAATACCACATTTTTTTCTACTTCAATTAAACCTCAAAGTAAAGCGACGAACGAGAGTTGGAGGAATACAGATCAAAGTTGAGGTTGTCATCGTTAGTTCTAATTTAAATTAAAAAAAAAGATGAATCAATTAAATTCGGGAGATCATAGAGACTGCCTGGCAGTCTCTCTTGCAGCGAATATTTCCTTAGACGATTTATGTTCCGGAGCAATCATTGAAGCGAACAGCTTTCCGCTCTACACTTAAAAATAATCAGCCAAATCGTGAAGCTGGATCCGCGTTTGGGTGTCGATACTGCCGACACCGATAAATCCTCTAACATCCCATAACTCGTTTTATAACCCGGACGGGAACTCTACAATTCGCGACGACGGTGCAACAAATAAAGTTTTAGGATCGCAGAGAATCAGAGTGAATCAGCCGCGCCGTCTATCGGCTATATCTCGTATCGCTAGCTTCGAAATCACTTTGTTCAGACGTTTGGAAGTAACGACTGCCTTTACCCGGTTAAGTAGGCCACACTACCATTTGTCAGACACTCCGTGAGACAAAAATATATAGACATTCTATAAAATATTGCCACTGAAACAATAAACTTTATAGCAATACTTTTTTTCCAAGTCCAAATAAAATATATTTCGTTTGCTAAGCGTATTAAGGAAAATATATAAACGTTTCATTGAAGTTAATCTTATCAACATTTCATACGAATGCTTAATCAAAAAAACACGAAACATTTTTTTTTTTACTTTAACAATATATTTAATATTATTTTACTTTTTTTTTCAAGTAATAAGTATAAAATAAAACATATTTCGCTTCCAAAGCGTATTAAGGAAAACATGTTTCGTTTATCTTTTCGTTAAAGTAAAGCATATCAAAATTTCGTACGGCTTGCCAATGATGGAATACGAAAAATATTTGTTTTTCAATAATAGGATTTGCGCCTTTATGTAAAAGTCCCAATTAGCGTATTACAGAGTGTGGATCATGTTGAAGAACGGAAATCCCGCGTCAATAATGAAAGAAAAATAGTGGTGGGGGTTCGTCAGCTAAAACGAAGCCGTGTTGTTAATTTGCGATCGTTACCGTGGAGCGAAATATTCACAGAGACGTTTGTATGGACGTAGCCAACCAGCCAACAAAGCGTAGCAAGGGTTTGAAGCTCGAAGGGCAATGGGTTTTGTAGCGTCCTCCATTAGCACTAATGAAAAGCACACATTTTACATGGCTTTCACTCGGCATAGCGACGGATGAACGCTAATATTTCGATGGGTTCTTCGCCCCGAGAAAGAGTGAGAAAGGTACTCAGTATTAAAAAAGAAGCACTGTGCTATGAGCAGCTGGTGTACACCGACAAAGTTTATTCAGAAAGTAACGTCAGGGGCGTCGCTTCTGACTCGCACTGGAATGAAAAGCTTACTCTCGATTGCAGTGCAGGAAGTACAAAAGGTGCGACACGTCCACAGAGACTGGCTTCTCGAGATTCGACCTTTTATCGTTTAATGGGTATAGCCTTTTAACTCGTCTATAAATCACGACACCAACGTCAACAGACACATCTTCACATTTGAAGTGATAAAAACGGATGATTCAAACGTGGGTCTATTTTATTCCAACAAATTCGAAAATTACCATCATATTACTTATGCATCGAAAACGTAACAAATGTGCACTTAGATTAAAATACGACAATTACGAGAAGATTTGCAACTGTTGCAATCTGCTGATCTTTTGATCGCACGTTTCGTTACTATTGGCAAGATTACCGAAGGGTTTATTCTTTATTGCAGTCTGAAAAGTAGGAAAAACAATTCTTGCTGTCAACAGGTGCCCGGGAGATTCAACTCTTTACTGTTGATGGGTATCGCCTTGCAGTCAGTTTAAAAATCTCAATATCAATGTCCGCTATTATAAATTCATTCTGGAAATGACAAGCCAAGGAAAAGCCACGAGTGAACCCACCGTTTCAAAATTTTTTTAAAAAACTAATTTCACATTACTTATGCTGCTAAATTTATGTAAACCAGTACTTCGATAAATCCATGATAATTATTATTGAACACGAAATTGGATAAAAGGAAATTTGGAAAAATAAGTGAATTCAGAAGCGAGTTTTTCGGATATTTTACACCATCGGAATTAGCGGAGGGTAACGAACGTTGGGATTATGTTCCACAGCGCTGTGCCAAACTTTTAACACTGTATAGCATAAGCTCGAACCTTCGTAGTTCCACATACGGCATCGTCATTACAAAGCGGGTATAAAACATGCTCGTGTGTGTAGTCATAGCTGTTCCATATACGCCAAGAAAATCCGCACGTGCAGAGCGCCCCATTTCGTCAATGGTGCTATTCAGTAAAATTCTTTATCTCGTGTTACACGTCGGGTGGTTGGGTGAATATATGTGCGATGAAAAAGGAAAAACGTGTGACAGATACTCATTTGACGTAAGCCAGGGCACGAAATATTGTACGTTTATATGTGCGCCTGCACGTAAGTGAAATAAGTTTGCAGGTGGAGGTGAAAGTGAAGTTGCCTGTGGTGGTAGAACAGTAAATGCTCAGCCCTTATCCGCATTCTGCAACCGCATGCACCAGCAGCAGCACAGCGACAGCAACGTGGCTGAGGCATAACCTTCTCGCTCTCTCACTAAACATGTAGCTCCCGGTACTGCTCATATTTATGCGGCAGTACACGCGTCCTCATAGCCAGCCTCCCCGTTCGTATTTTACTGGCAGATAAACCACCGGAAATGTCCTCTCCTCAAGCGGCTTTCCGGCGTCACGCCAACCGGAGCTTCGACACCGACGCGGCTTGGAAGCTCGCGCTCGGTCGACCCATGACTCGTTAATTATACGCCCAATGGTACACTCCCGGTGTGAAAGCAGGAGCAGCGTGTCACAACGATCACCACCAACGGAGAAGCAAAGTTGTAGTTATGACCGTGGAATATGACGAGATAAAAAATTAATTGACATATAACAAAATAGTCGGACAATAATAGGGTTAATAATTCACGACTGTAATGACATTTTCTGACAAGCGTTAAACATTCTTGCGCTAGTAGAGTATGGAGATGACACGTTTCCAAAGCTAGCATAAATCTAACTACGATGATGGAACTCCGGAAAAAAATGTTTATCACACTAGACGATAATTCAGTGATAAGAAACAAGGTTGTCTGTAGTGAGATCTTTTCCCAATGCCGCATTTTTTCTAGTCTTACATGACGAGAGAAAAAATGAATCGACATTTAGCAAAATAGTTTGATACTAATGACGTTGATGATTCAGGAGAGCAATTACATTTTCTGACAAGCGTTAAGTATTATTGCGCTGATAGAGTATCGAGATGACACGTTTCCAAAGCTAGCATAAATCTAACTACGATGATGGAACTCCGGAAAAAAATGTTTATCACACTAGACCATTATTCAGTGATAAGAAACAAGGTCGTCTGTAGTGAGGTCTTTTCCCAATGCCGAATTTTTTCTAGTCTTACATGACGAGAGAAAAAATGAATCGACATTTAGCAAAATAGTTGGATAATAATGACGTTGATGATTCAGGAGAGCAATTACATTTTCTGACAAGCGTTAAGTATTATTGCGCTGATAGAGTATCGAGATGACACGTTTCCAAAGCTAGCATAAATCTAACTACGATGATGGAACTCCGGAAAAAAATGTTTATCACACTAGACGATAATTCAGTGATAAGAAACAAGGTTGTCTGTAGTGAGATCTTTTCCCAATGCCGTACTTTTTCTAGTCTTATATGACGAGAGAAAAAATGAATCGACATTTAGCAAAATAGTTGGATAATAATGACGTTGATGATTCAGGAGAGCAATTACATTTTCTGACAAGCGTTAAGTATTATTGCGCTGATAGAGTATCGAGATGACACGTTTCCAAAGCTAGCATAAATCTGACTACGATGATGGAACTCCGGAAAAAAATGTTTATCACACTAGACCATAATTCAGTGATAAGAAACAAGGTTTGTCTGTAGTGAGGTCTTTTCCCAATGCCGAATTTTTTCTAGTCTTACATGACGAGAGAAAAAATGAATCGACATTTAGCAAAATAGTTGGATAATTATGACGTTGATGATTCAGGAGAGCAATTACATTTTCTGACAAGCGTTAAGCATTATTGCGCTGATAGAGTATTGATACGAGACATTTATAACACTGGTATAAATCCATCTACCAAAATAACAATATATCTGATGATTAATATTTTTATAAAATCAGAGGAGATCCTATTCTGGATAACTGACGTATTCTTACTGCAAATCTCTCCACCACATGGAATCTGTCAGTGTTGAAACTCAGTAAAGATATTATCCAAGAACGAATTGTTATCGTGTTGCTTCTTCGGAGTTCACTGATAGTGGAGTTAAATGTGTCATCGCAATGTAATTTAGAATGATTCATAGATCCAGTGGCAATTGCCTTTTTCCCGGTTCGCGTGACGTTAAACCCGATTGATTTTCTGTTGTATACTGCGACGAAGGGTTGATTGAAACTTCGCGTGCGTCTCTTGCTTCCAATTGATAGATGTAATTGAAAAACTAATTGGAGCTGTCTCGAGAGGCTTACCGCGGCTACAACGATCCAAGTGATTCACATAAATTCCAATTGCCTACTATTCAGTTATTCTTGAGCCCTTCAACAATTTTATCCCGCTGTGAAACATTGATAGAATATTGTTAGCAGCGAAAGTAAAAATTTTCTTTTTTTTTACCCCTCACAAAATAAAGTATGTTTATGATTTTATTATCAGCCCCTTTTTCACTGGACCATCACATTTCCATTATAACCTCCAACTGTTCGGAAAATACGAACCGTTACATGGAACGCAATTTTCTGGTAAAGCATATAAACGTCCAGTTATCGTTTTTATTTATTTTTTTCATTTCAATACTGTTTCCAAAATCCCAGCGGCTTCCAATCGTTAAAACCAAATTATTACATGGACACAACTGTTTGAATTTCAATTTATCACTTAATTTTACGATGGATGTGTCGTGGCCCATTGATGATGACATCTATTGCCATTTTTGATTCCTTCGTAACTTCGTTTTGCAATTCTCTTCGTCCGTTCGTCCAATGGTTACATTCCAATTTCGAAGTTTTCATTTGGATAGCGAAGCTTTTGTTCCCAAAGCCATAAACTACATTTGTAAATCCCTAGCTTTAAGCGATGAATTATTAGAAATTGGAGAAAAGTCCATTTTTTTAGTCTAAATTCATTTGTCAAGCAATCTACAGATTCCCATCGGTTAATTTGTCTCCTCCCATGGATACAACACGTTTGAATTCTTTTATTTGTAAATGTATTGGCCGTGGCACTTCGATAATGACGTCGACTGCAATTTATGATTCTCTATATATCTTCTTTTCCACGATTCTCTTTATATCTTCTCTTCCACGATTCTCTTCATCTGTTCGTCTAACGGTTACATCGATTTTCCATTTGGATCGCGAAGCTTGTGTCCCACGCCCGCGAGCTACGTTCGTAAATCCGAAGCTCGCAGCGATGATTTATTAGAAATTTTCGAGAAGCCTGAAACCGGGCCTTTTTATCGCTGGTAAGTTTAGCGGAACGCCAGCTATAAATCTCCGAACGAAGGTAGATCGAAGATGTGAGAGAGAAAACGATGGAGCGTATATAGTATCGAACATATAGCATATGTCTCTGGTGGTTGGCTGGCCAAGAATCCGGAAAAGCCTGAGGCTTATCGCTTTTCGACAGGGATTAAGCATGTTTTTTTTTTTTCTTCAAATCAGTAAAAGGTGGATAGTCGATTATTCGCTCAAGTACCGAAGACTGACAACAAAGAACTGCGCTTGTTTAGCCGTCGAAGCAATGAAAAATGATACTCCAAAATTATCCTACAATGTTTAAATAATTTTACAAACACATTCCGAAATTTATAAATAATTTATCATGAATCAATTTATTATAGTTAAAGATAGAAAATTGGACAAAAATAAAATAAGGTAATGATATAATTTAAGCATTACTTTTGTTGTTATAAATTACCTCAATTCAATATCATTGTTCCTCAGATTTCGAATATGTATGAGTAATTATTTTTTAATTAGAATCAACTGTTAACAACAACTGCGACGTCGATATGCTGCATTGAAACCTTTCATACCTGACAAAATAGCCTTAAAAATTGGTTCAGTAACATTGCACACAAGTAGTAAACAAAAAAAGGCACTTGAACGAGAAATAAAATTGAGGCTCGGTTCGTACATGATTCCGCAGTCATCTTTCAGCTAGATTGGTTTCTGGAGATTTTGCTGATTAGATTCGCAAGACCTTAGACGCAACTGAGAGTATCGAATGGGTTACCTGCATATATTATGATATAATTTATGCATTACTTTTGTTGTTATAAATTACCTCAATTCACTATAATTCTTCCTTAGATTTCGAATATGTATGAATAATTATTTTTCATTACAATCAACTGTTAACAACAACTGCGACGTCGATATGCTGCATTGAAACCTTTCATACCTGACAAAATAACCTTAAAGATTGGTTCAGTAACATTGCACACAAGTAGTAAACAAAAAAAGGCACTTGAACGAGAAATAAAATTGAGGCTCGGTTCGTACATGATTCCGCAGTCATCTTTCAGCTAGATTGGTTTCTGGAGATTTTGCTGATTAGATTCGCAAGACCTTAGACGCAACTGAGAGTATCGAATGGGTTACCTGCATATATAATGATATAATTTATGCATTACTTTTGTTGTTATAAATTACCTCAATTCACTATAATTCTTCCTTAGATTTCGAATATGTATGAATAATTATTTTTCATTACAATCAACTGTTAACAACAACTGCGACGTCGATGTGCTGCATTGAAACCTTTCATACCTGACAAAATAGCCTTAAAGATTGGTTCAGTAACATTGCACACAAGTAGTAAACAAAAAAAGGCACTTGAACGAGAAATAAAATTGAGGCTCGGTTCATACAAGATTCCGTGGTCATCTTTCAGCTGGATTTGTCTCTGGAGATTTTGCTGATTAGATTCGCAAGACCTTAGCCGAGACTGAGAGTATCGAATGGGTTACCTGCGTATACGCACTGAAAGTTTAGTGCCCGTACTTGGTTCCTTCTTTTTCCGTGCTACAAAACCGCCTATATTTTTACGGTACTCTGGAATTTACGTCGTTGAACGGATATGAGGGACAGTAGATAGCATGATACGGTACATGGAAGCGATTCTCGCGACTTTTATGGGTTATATTGTACGGTGTGTAGAACCAATATGCGATACTCTCATGAAGTGGTTCTATGGGCAACCACGATGACCTTCGCGTATCCATAATGTGGAGGGACCATCAACACGCAAGCCGCACTACATAATGCAGTGCACATCACCACGCGGAGCGTCGTAAAAGTACATAAAAATTCTTCTTCCGGAATAGGGCTCGATTTCGAAAGGGCTTTACAGCCACGGGCATTCTGCAAAAGATTGAGCTTCCAGGTAAACTACCATTTTTCGTATAAACGTGTTCCTTAAAATCCGTAGCTTCCCCGTATCTGCAAAAAAAAGTCAAACTTTGTTTTACTTCGTAGCTTTATTACCAGCTTTTTGTGTCAGCCTTTTCAGAATTTCATGAAACTATACTCGATGGTTTCATCAAATTTGGCGCTCACGAGGAGCTAAATAAATTTTTTAACAAGTAAGAGTAAACTGTCAATTTCCTCAACAGTCATTTCATTCGGCAGATGAAAATGTAATTGACATGGCTCGAAATTTGCTGAATGTGTCTCTGATAACCCGACAAAATTAAACATACCTTCCGCTTTTCCCTGAGAATTTTTGAGGAAATTATCTGAAGTGAAGTCATAATGCACAGTACTGATTGTTTATATCTTACAATAAGAAGACAAATACAAGGTCTGACCCGCAATCGTAAAGCACAATTTAAAACTCTCACTGCACATTCCCGCTTAATTCCCAAACGACCATCGCCTATTACCGCAGGTAACGTATAGAACTGCTAGATCGTTACAGAGAACGACATGCGGTTGCACACGTGATTATAAAAAGTTATGCGACACTGGAGACCCGGTTGAGTTTCCTATGCTTCTCAAATGTACCGGCAAACCTGGCAGTGAAATGGAGAGGGTGACCTCGTTCGCTTAATTGAAAGCCGAGATACCTCATATACTTCAGTCTCTTCACTCTTTTTCACCGAGTGGAGACAAAAAAATCAATCCTTCATGTGTTGCGTGCCGCAAATCAGTAATTTCACGATTCACGACACTCGAAAGCCTGTATAGATAATCGCAGCCGAGTGAAAATAAACTGCCGGTACAAATCAGCTTTAAATAAGTCTGGGGTAGAAGTAACGGTGGAAGTCACATGATAATAAAGCAGAGTTAAAAAGAGAGAGACGTTTGAAGATTATCGGCCAATTTTGCTCCAGGACCTACAATTTTGTTGCCATTTCGATGTCGAGTGGGGATGGTGAAAATTTGCTTTATTTTTGCTTTGTCGGTGGGCTCCGCTCATTTTTCATGGCAATTCGCAGCGCGAATGGAGTTGGCCTAGGGCTTGAGAAAAGGGAAGCCACGCAGTTGCCGTGCTTCAACCACGGCGGAGAAAGCGAGCGAGAGAAAGTACCGCACACCGCCGTTGCCGAAGACATTTAGTTCTCTGCTCCGTTAACCTCGTGCGGTCTGGCGAAATCGAATCAGCAACGGATGGATAATTTCTTCCGGGGACAAAGCGACGGCGAAAGACGGGCTAAAGTCCCTCTGCAACTCGCGGAAATCGTAATGGCGGTCCCTTCTGTGCCTCCGCTGTGCTCGTCCCAAAAAAGGACGTCGAAGAAGTGCCACCGCCTCGAGTACACCGACGCTTCGGTAAATTCACGTGCCCGATCGTAAACCGAGCTCTACCACTTATCTGACAGCAGTGGATTTGCTGGCGTGTCGCAGATGTTTCGAATTACGGTTTCACAGATCCCACTCTGGTATCAACAAGGATCAATCCTAATTGCAATAGTCTTCTACTCAGGGAACAAGATGACAAAAATATTGCCTTCGGTCTTGATGCAAGCTTCATCGACGGACATGTCAGGTTTTGACATCTATTATTGCTGACGACCGCTATAGGACTATCGCATCCTGTCCGAATCCAGGATGAAGAAGAGAATGTAGTCTAAGTCATTTTCCGATGAATTCTATTTCCATTCTGCAAGCTCTTCCATCGACTCATTCAGTGGGATCTCAATTTGGTACCACCGGAGATCAATTCTCATTACAACAGTTATTCATTGAGTAAACCAGAGCAAAACTCTTCCGTCGTTAGTGGTGTTCAAAGAGTCGTCTTCTTGTGGACACAAGGCAGCATTTTGGCAAATCCGAATGCCGGCTACTGATGATAGTCAATCACAGTTGTGGACATATGGCAAGACTGTTTCTAGCACGGAAGCCAAATGTTTTGTCGACTTTCATAATTTTTGCCGGCAAACAACAATGAAAAAGTATTTTCTCGTTGAACACACGCGATCATAGAGAGGTTAGATCGATGTATATCGTACGTTTGGAGGTTGGAACTCATAGCCACACACAGCAGAGCTTGCAAGTTGCACGAGCAATAGCCACTTTCTGCTCGAGTAGCTCGCCCGCGGCCCTCATACAGCGGAATTGATTCTTCGTGACGCTGGTGCGGAAAACGAGCTTCGGAAATTCGAAGCCAAGACTTGTACGACATATATACCAAGGTCCTGGTCGAAAGAATGCGCCATTTTCTGTCGTGGATACCATCTTGCCGATTCGCCACAACCCTAAAATTGCGAATTATGCCGGAGGTCCGGTGTCACTTCTCGCGGGTTATTGACTCTTATAAATTGGTTTCACCGGATATGAAAGCTTGCGCTATCCGCTCGATTTGCCAGTGTTCGCAATCAGGGGTTGAGGGTCCACTCGCAACTCGGAAAAGGAAATCGACACAGACGTCACGTGTTCGGAGTTGGTTTCTCCAGTTCATATACTTTTCGCGAACTAGAAATTGTGTACACCGAATAGAAAGAAAAAGGAGGTGGTTTGATAGCGAGCTACTTAATTTTTCACTCGGTATCGACTTCCGTCAGAATGTCTCATGGGATCAGCTCGGTTTTATTGCAAATGACTTTCGGCTTTTCTCCACCACGAAATTGGATAAAACAATGGGGGAAAAGCACGAAGCACGTTTGCAACTCCTCGCTACCCAGACGAGTGAACCGAGAGCCGAGCGTATTCGGCTGATGGATTAACCGCAAAAGGGTGAGCGCCGGGTGCGAGGTAACGCCGAAATCGTATAGCGTGGTATGCCGTACGATGAACAGCCTCTGACCTCATACCGAAGATCGGCCACCAAGTGCTTAATGGCCTATGGAACACATTGAACACAAGGCGACTGCTGTATGCCAATAACTGTTGCTGGCTTGTACCTAAACGACTAGGAGCTTCGACTTTAACCCCACATTAGGGGGACGCAGAGATTCCTGCCCTGAAGCCGTCGTGGGGAAAATCACACGAATTTTTCGAATGATTGTTTTCCAGGCAACCCGGAGATTGTGAGGATTTCTGGTTATAATTTAGTTGGAAACGGTATTATCTCTCACCGAACTTCATCACTCTCTCCCCTTCTGTTACTCTCCCCTTGAGCCAGCAACAATCACACTGCCGAAATATAAAATTGCGATGAGGCTGAATTACGGTCATGATGTCTCTTTTTCTTTTATTACAGATTAACCGTAACGGGAAGGGTCGCGGAAAACTACTTGACAGCGGCGCTGAAGATGGCAACGAGAGAACAACAGCAAGAATTTTTTCGCGCCTCTTCTCCTGGGGCTCTGTTTAACCCTCTTCATTTTTCATCAGCTTTTTTTACTCCCGACGTCTACCCACTTCGTTTCTTTGTGGCTTTTCTCTCACCCTTCGGCATTTCATTCCGCACAGCCTACTGGCTCGAATTCAACCGGCTCTTGAATTCACTCGTTGCCCAAAAAGCCAACACTCGACACACTCCTCGCATAATCTCGGTTGTCGACGGTACCTCGAGGCCATGACCACTACCACGGGATAAAAAGTTTTTTACCTTCACCGGCAGAGATACAAGTCCACTGACTATGCTTGCGCTCGCGTTGTTCATTCGCTCGAGTGTCTCCTCGCGATTCCCACAGCACTCGTGAACATTTGATCCTTCAGTGCCAGACAATTTCAGCGGTTTACGAGCGGATAACTGATGCCGAGGCGTTTGATTGACGCGATTCCGCGTAAAAGTTGGAAGTTAAAGTTAAAGGGCCTGGAAAGACGTTAAGAATCCGAGCAGTTATACGCAGCTGGTCGAGGTTTCGGCGATTTGCCGAGCTTTTCGGGTAATTCCTCGCCTCGAGTACCCACTAGGCTGGTTATATACACCACCACCGTGCCCCGAGTTGAAACTCGAACGTGCCTCCACCAACTTCAAGGACTTAAAAGCTCACCACGCTAATCTTGAAGCAAACCCTCGACCTTTTCTCTCTTGTTTCCCGGAAAATTGACTCTCTTAACATTTTTACTTTTGTACTTGACTTCGCGGCTAAAGCTCACTCGACCGAACTAGGAAGGGATGAATCATCTTCGGGGATAGGGGGAAAAGAATGAGGGATTAACGATAGGCTTTTACACTGATAGTTCAGTTTATGTGGGTTAGCACTCGAGAAATCGATAAAAATAATTCTGAGAAATGTTCATGTGATCAGAGAACGTCATCATCCACTGTTCGAATTAATAATCCGTGCTATTTCTCATGACTGAAAAATTTATTTAATGAGTATACAAGATCCTTATACTCTTGAACAATAATTTTTATAGAAATCTTGTCCCTTATTTTGTCCCTATATAAATATGCTGTTCGATACTTTGCATGCGATTATTCCCTTGATTTATCACATGATGTCAATATCAAATTACATATGTCACTCGAATTAAGAGAGAGCAGTCGACGTTGCCGTTTGTTCCTCAGCAAGCATAAATCGCAATGCACTTAGTTCATCATTATTTGTGATATCGAAATATAAATACAAGCCAAATTTCTCTCGAATCCGCAGTCAGCAAAGGCAAAAGCATCATAAAAGCATCACGAATTACTGGAGTAGTTTAAGCTGAGAATATTTTATTGGACCTCGTCAAACCGCAATATCTCGGAGAACATAAAACATACGTTAATAGCTCTTTGCCATCGTAAAGAACAGGCTGTTGCCTTCGCAACGATTTGCTTATGACCGTAAGTCATTCACTTCCCAAGATTCGGGGTACTGTCGCAAATAAACCTCTAACGTCGCCATAAATTGACAGGTATTTATGACCCAACATTTTATCGATCTACATCTTAATTTTTACAATGCCTGCAAAAATTATACAAGACAGTGGACGGTCAAATATTGGTATCCATATGCGAGCGAAAAAGTCAAGGCTAATCAGCACTGATCAATGAAAATAGTACCTCGATCGCTATTACATTGCGCGTTACGGTCACAAGTATACAGTGCCTGTATTACAGCAGGCGAAGACCCCACATAAATCCCATTAGAGCACCTGGGAAAAATGGAGAAAGCCAGGATACAGGGCCAAAGCTCACACCCGCTGCTCGCCACCGTTGAGCGAAGAATCCTCGGGTAAATTGTGCTTTCGTATAAAAAAACGATTGAAGCTTTATCCTCGAGACGACGAGGCGCGTATCAAATTCTGTCTTGGAGGCTTATTACACTTTCTATAGGTGGCTTATAGCTGTCTGCACCTTTGCAAGAGAGTTCTGCCGCTGTCAACTTTAAAATACATTGTCCTCGAAACTTTAGGACTGCCATGAGTCTTTTTATTGCAAGGTGAATTCATTTTTTCTTCGAGTTTAGTCAACGTTCTCATTTCCCTTCCAGTTCCTCAAACTAAAGAAACATTTGGTGATCCAGACCTACTGAAAATCCCGATTAATTCAAACACACACACACAACATCGTTGCTCAATCGAGCGCGTTACTCGATGTATGTTCGTGAATCATTATTATACGAGGCTGTGAAAGCTGCTGCCAGGTGGCAATACCAATTTTCCGCATTTACCGTTGCACGCGTATTAACTAATGAAATCATACAGCCGCGAGGGTGAAACAAGTTGGAGTCACGTGGCCAGGCTATCAAGCTAGCTTCACTCACGCCAACGAAGGTAATGGATATACGAGCTGAACACACTGCTCCCTTCCCTGCTCGCATTACGCGCTGCAACAGCATTCGCGAATTGATCATATATTGCAATAGGAGGGATAAACGTTGCCGTTAAACTCATTGTACGTACTGATTATCATTTCCCGGAATTACAAATGATCAATGTTTCCTCATGTTTATCCTGCACTACATTTATCTAGTTTTATGGCTAGTGAAGCAATGTTCGATACTGCTTTTTTCAATAATTCAGAGTTCTCGTTACGATCTGGTGCTGATCGGTGTTTCTTCATGTTTACACTAATATCAAACTTTAATTGTCTTAACAATAACCGGAGAAACGTACGACGCAGCTATATCAAACATTTTTGTTATAACTCGGAAAATATTGGTGCCGCACATGGTATGGTACTTTTCATAGGTCAAAGTTTGCAGCCATATTAAACACAGCATGGCTCTCTGTACATGCAAGTTTTAGTATTATTCGATATTAATGGTCCCTGTGATTGTATTAATGTGGATTCAAAGCGTTATTGCCCGAGTATCAACATTTTGAACAAGTGTTCTCGTGATATTGGCTGTATAATATAATCCCCCTTCAGCCTGGTATCGGTGGTGGACATAAACGGAACCGATCGATAGTAAAAGAGAATAGTCAGCTCACTCGTTGAATGACAATCAACGTGGCCAAGGGGGCGCGCTTCATGTGCCGGGAATAAAAAAAGGAACGAGTCTGAAGGGAGGATGATGAAGTAACCCTCGGATGGAAAAGATATGATTTTTACTCGCACAAATCGTTCCAAAGTGGATGGCCATTTTTTTATGTGATTAGTAGTCGTTCTACGTTGAACCGTAAGTCCTTTTCTCGCCACTACTTCTGGGGCTGGGCCAGTAAACTGCTATAAATTGAGAGCTGATCGAGTCGAACGGGCGTCGATCGAATGGATCCGCAAGGCTCCGGTGCTAAAACCTCGACGAGAAGTTAAATCGTTTCACGTACGATCATTTTCCACAAAGAGGGGACGATGATGGGGCCAATAGCCTCACTCAAATTCCCGTTTGGGCATCGCACTGCCTTACACGGGCTAATATTTTTGGCGTTATACAGACGAGTGGGCGCTATGCCATGGGGTGCCCGGAAAATAGATGCCCGGTACCAACACATTGGAGTAGAGGGTGACATAAAATAATCATATCTTTTGTCTCAACGTTTAAGGGGGACGGGGGAATGGAGGATGAAGAGCAGCGTCTGTATGAGTAGAAAAGAGGGGTTGGCGAGAGTGTAGTTCTCTCGAGGATCCTGAAAGCGTTTATAAGACCATCATCCCCTGGTTTCTCATTCTCCTTCACCCGCGTCTCGCTCACTGCGGTGTAGATAGATTTTCCTCGCTCGAGTTACACCCCCAGGGGATTAATAGCCCACGGGACGGGCGCTTGTTTATCTCAACTCGATTAAACTCCTCTCCGTACCATTACGGTATTACGATTTTCCATTATCGCTAGCATTCTTAGCCGCACAACAATCAAGTACACGCAGATAACGGTACTCGATGTTCTGACAAAAAGAACGCTGCTCAAGGAATGTTCGTTTGCGCGATGAAAAAATGATGATGATTTTTGTTAGACGTGGTTCTTCTTTCTGTTTTTGGTTCTAACGATTCTCGTCTGTTTTTATGTTCGTTATCCTAGAACAGATCAACGTTCAGCTGCCGCCACTTCGAGTTCCCCACCTGAGACATCATCACGTTACCCATTGGGGACCGTACTTCGAAAATGCCGAAGGCCAATGGATCAACGGATCACAGCATGTTGTGCTTCATCTCGGTGCGACGGCTATGCTCGACTGCAGGATCGCCATGCTCGATAAGAGAACGGTAATTATCCCTCTTGACAGAACCATTATTTCAAGGCGACCATTCGCCAATCCACTCTCGGTCGCTTTCCTGCGGATGGGGAATTTATCACGACAATCGGAATTCCAGGTGACAGCTCTACAAGAAACTTCGACTAGTGCGACCAAAGATTAATGAAACGTAAAACCTGGAACATAGACGTGTCGTTTTTGCTGGACGTAATACACTTTATGGCCATGACCTCTTTGCGAAGCCCGCACTCAGAAAAAGGCTTGGTTGGGCTTACGAAGATCTTGGTTATAAAAATACTACGAAAAACCAAGTTATTGATTAGGCGTACTGACAACTTGGTTGTCTTAACAAGTTCTTGCTTATGTTAACCAATAATTGAGTTGTTCCTTCCTATTTTTCTCGATAACATTGTTAAGCAAGTTTTTGGTAGTCCATTCTCCATCGTCCATTCTTGTACTGTTTTTGCAATTGGTTATGATATAAGTCTCGTTGGATTCGATTTGACGTTTTATTTACTTTCTGATATTGTAAAGTAATGACAAATTGACGCTTCATACTTGACGATCAGTCAGGTATTGCCATTCTTCTGAACTGTCCATTCCCTACGAAAAAAAGCTAGTTAATACAAGCTTTCTAAGTAGGTTCGTTCTACGTTTCAGGTAATGTGGATGAGAAAGAGCGCAGATAGAGCCTTCCTTCTGACTCTCGGCAAGGAAGTTCACATCTCGGATCCACGATACAGCGTGAATTTCCAGTATCCAAATAATTGGAGGCTGAAGATCACTGCAGTTCAAAAGGAAGATCGTGGACAGTATGTCTGCGAGGTCAACACGCATCCGCCGACGATGCTCGTCACCAACGTCACTGTCCTTGGTAAGATGTATATGTGCAATACGATCCTAAAAGAGTTTATCCAAAATGCAGTCCATCAATATTAACGTCAGATTGCAACTATCGTTATCCAGATTCCAATCAATATCGATATTCTTCTTTAAGAAATATTCGGAATTATTAATTTTCCTATGAATATCCACATATGTGCGTTATAAGAATTCGTACGATGTTGTCATCCACATTATCATTATCTTCATCGTTGTTCTTCACAAGTCCATCGAATAAAATATGAGGTACGGTCATTTCAGTAATTGCTTCGGAGCCTTTCCGGGTCTCTATATGCTCTGTGGAAAAAGCCGAATGCATCCAGAAAGCCTAGCTTCCGGCGCGGCGAGAGCTTTTGATCAGACGTTGAAAAAGCTCAGCGGCCTCCTTCGTTTTTCTGCTGGGCTTTGAGCCTCCGAATCGGAAGCCTCTCGGTGCACAGAGTCTAAGTATCCCCCAAAGTACAGTGCGCTGTATAAAGTATCTACTATACGTTGCCTCGTTTATTCCTCGAAATCCTGATCACCGACGAGCTTTCGACGACGTGGTGCAGCTTCCAAGAAAACCAGTAACGAAAAACTTCTCGACGAAAACTTATATTCCTGCTGCTGTTACTTTGCTCAACGTAGAAAGTTGTGAAGAGTTTTTGCTCAGAAAATTTCACCACATCGCCACTTTTCTCAGTCAGTCTGGAAAATTTCGCCGGAAAAGGTGTTGCACCAAGAGTAGAAGACGATATTGGGATATCGATATTAATGTCTCAAGATGTCTTCAACATTGTTCAAAAACACTTCGCTTGCAGTACGTGGAAAAAAATGTAATCTTAGGGTTCCAGCCATTTAAGGTCTGTACTTGTATGATTGTAAGCAGTTTTGCACCCATTTTACCACAACAAATTAAACTTGTATCGCACAAATTATAAGGCTGCACTTGAGTCTAAGTTACCAACGCGCAAGGGGCTCTTGTTTCGCCCACAGCTATCGTAGTATTCGTCTGAGCTTATGGTCAACACGCTCAGGCTTTAAGAAGCTTTCGAGTGGGAATCGGAGGCACGAGAAGGTGGAGGAATGAAGGAATATGAAGAAAGAACGCAAGGAAAAGGTGGCAACAGCTTCGAGCTCGTTCATTCGGGATAAAAGGTACAGGATGACTGTGATTCTTTCAAGCTTGCTGGCAGAGAGGCGAGAGTCGCAAAAAAAAAGTGGGCCACAGCTTGAGGAGCACAGAAGGGAGAAAAACGAAAGAAGGGAAAGAAAAAAGGGATGAAGGATGGATGGAGAAAAGTGTGGGGAGTGAAAATTGTCCACTCGTTTGTGACCCTTCCCGGCCACGTGCCAGTTTTACTTCAGAACGCCGATGAGGATATGACGACGGTAAAGAAGAAGAAGAAGAAGTAGAAGAAGTGGAAAGGGAAGCGGCGCCGGGCTTCATCGTCGTCGCGCTGGACGGTCCGCGCCTGAGTGGCCCTTTGTTCGACGTTTTAATTCATACCTTCCGCATTTCGTCTCACAACCCTTTTCTCCTTGGGCTTCGTTTTTTTCCTCGCTCGGTCTTCACTTTTCCTCGGTCCTTCTATCCTCTTTGCCACGCTATTTTTTTTCACCCAAAGTAATTACAAACTCGTTTATCCTGCTAGATATTCATCCCTTGTCCATACCCGGGAAAGTAATTAATCGTTTTCTTCAAAGAATAAAATAAAATCCGCTCGTCACAATCAAGGCAGTGATGGCCAGTGCAACAATAAAGTGTTTTTTTCAAGAGTGTCCTGCATCGATACTTCGTATTAAATCTCTTTGCGCTATGGCTTTCGAAACTTGTGGACGCCTCTTTCTTATTCTCTTTCTTTGCTATCTTCCAGCGTTCTGATCGATCGTACACGCAATTCTTCCGTAGAAATCTCGTTTCATTCCACGGACAGCATCCAGAAGCGACTTTCTCGTGCAAAGAGGATTGGCATACAGTCGTTGAGCGTGAATCCTTAAGAAGTTTTCGAGAGAGTGCATCGATTTCATTTCGAGTGCACTTCTCTAGCTTCGTCTCACAGGGAGATCGACGTGCTCAGCTACTTCTCACGTAGAGTCTGCCCTTATTGTAAAGGGGTAAGTGGAAGAAGGAGCGACAGGGGCAGCGAGCAAGACTCGATTAAAATTCCATTCCCGTGAAGATTCAATTACAATGAGGAGCTCAGATTTTTCCACTAGCCGGAGCCACGTGCCCCGTACCCGGCAACATTCTTTTCTTCTCATCCCGGGTATAAAGTTGTCCTGCACGTAATGAGTTCTTATCTCTCGGCTTATTTGTAAGCGGCTCGGCCTGTTCGACTCCGGGATGCTAGGCTTTGCGTGCTTCAGCGTCATTGCCCCTCCTTCCGCTAGTTGGAACGAGCATTTTGCTTCTGTTGCTCGAACCACGGTTGCCTGCTTCGCTGCCGGGTTACCTACAAAAAGCCTAAGCGTCGTTGAGTGGCCACCACTCACGTCGCGACGGTCGCGTACGCGGAGTTTCGATTAAACTTTTCCCGCTTACTGCCGCCGCCTCTACTAATTAGGGATTCATGCGGCGAGTGAGCTTGACAAAAAAAAAAGAACCAAAGCAAAAAAGACAAAAAAAAAGCGGAAGCGTATACAGCGAACAGAGTAGACCATTAAGGAAATTTGCACGTCAGTCGCCTACTGTAGTGGCTTATATGCATAAACTCCGAGGACACAGTACACTGCGGTTAATCTGCTGAATATTGTAAAGCGCTGGTCCAAAAGAATTTAGCCGTACTCATGAACCGTTATTCATTCGCAATTTGAATGACATTTTTAAACGCCATTTTGGTCGCAGTATAAACGGCACGGACCGAAGTAAATGGACATTTATTTAAATATTCAACAAGTTGGCTATCCAATGTTCAAGCATTCCATGAAAGAACATTCCGAAAATCGTACATTCAGTTTCAGAGGTCAACCGATAATCTCTCGCAGTGAATACTTTACAGGGAAAAAAGGGAATCCATGTTCAACTAAAGTCACTCACGTCAATCTGATCGGTATTACATCGGTCGATGGGCAACATCCGCTATTCCCCAGAAACATTGAACCCTGCGACAAGCGTTCAATCGCAAGCGCTGTTGACAAGTGCATAATTACTGCTGGTACACGCAACCGCACATGTCATTTGGATCAGCTGCATAGTTAACCAGTCGAGGCAGACTTACGCTAAATGAACAGCTCAATAAAAATGCGGACGAGTGCACGAGTGGGCAGAGCGCACCATTAAGGAAATTAACACATCAATCACCTTCTGCAGAGGCTCGTATGCATAAAGCCCGAGGAAATCCTAGACTAAGAGTATCCGTTGAATATTTTAGTTCGAATAGCTCAACAATAATCGAAGAAATGTAGCCATATTCAAGAATCACTCATTTCAATCATGATTACATTTTTTTTCCAATATGCCTTCTGAGCAGGATAACCGTAATAACCAATGCGATATTTTTTTTTCTATCCAAGAAGTTGACTAAAAAATGTCACAGCATTCTATAAAAACGAAGACCCACTGCGAAGTTGATTTGGTTCCAGAACCCAACACCGTGAATAACGTTGCAAAAATAGCAGTATTCATTTGAAACTGAAATCACTGACGTCAATTTGTTTGCCGGTACATCGGTTGATGCGTACATTCGGAATTCCGTGAAAACTTTGAACCCACTTGTCGACAAGGCTATAATGACTGTCGGTACACGAACCAGCGGATGCCATTCACATCGGCTGCCTGGTTAATCAGTTGAGTGAGACTTATGCTATCTGGACGACACAAAGTTAATTATTATTCGGCGGAGCATGAACAGGAAAGCGTGTACGATGCGGTAAATACAGACAGTGGAATAGTTGGAAGGATCGGTCGGAGCATGTCCACATCGGGAATCCAAACAATCTCTCTGAGCGACTGCATGGGAATCTGGTAAAGCCATGGCCAGAATGTTATATATAGACGTGCACCGTCCGTTGCGTTCAGTAGGAGGCATCGAGCTTTCTGTCAGGCGCGTGTACTACGGAATATATATCGTCGAGTACACGCGTGCAACTCTGATGATTAACGTGGGTGCGGATTTTGCATCGTCTACGTGATAAATTCGGATCAACTGGCTCTGCCGTTCACCTGCAGAGATGATGCTCGTGCAGCTTCGTTTGTTGTTGCAGGTGCAACACCCGCACGCGTTGAAGTGCCGCAGGCTGCTACCTTCCGCTATGGCGTAGTGAGAATTGTGGTAGTTTAATTCGTAGGGACTATTCGTCGGTGGATTACGGGGCGTTTCGTGAATTGGCGAGCAGTTCGGTCAGATGTTCTCCCTCGCATCCCCAAACTGGAATAACTCGCCGGCACACGCACCGCCGGCCGAGAGGATTGCGCTGAAAAGGATCGAAATTTACTGGAGATTTATTGCTCTCCATTACCTACGCCTCCGACGATTTATAGCACTTATACCAGTTACCGAGTCCTCGTGACCCTCGCCTCCTCGCGCGGAGCTTCTCTACCGTTAAAATCAATTGACGTTCACTGGCCAATGTCGAATCGCACCGATGGCTCGCGTTTAGAGGATCACAGGCGCCTCCCGGGACGTATCCTGTCCGGTTATTAATCTCATCTGGCGCGCACAAAAGCATTTTGCAAAACAAATAAAAATAAAGCATCGCGAATGCGCCAGTAAAATTGTGTCGGTTCCGATACACATAGAACGCGTATCGTGTGTTGTAACTGTTTCGATTCGGGAGGTCGTTATTGGAAAAGTCAAGCCAAAGCTACGGCATGCAATTTTTTACTGCAATATAAACGTAACGTAACTTTTTTTATCTCGAGCTTTTTGGTTCACGTTTTTTTTTTTTTGGCCGCATCAATTTTCCCCTATCTTATCATTTATTTTAGCATTATTTATCCATTCTCAGAAAAACTTTGCATAATTCAATTGACATTTCAGCACCGGACATCAGAATCGAGGATGAGGCGAGTCACGAATTACGCGATCGTTACTACAAAACCGGAAGTGTCATCGAACTGGCCTGCATAGTGAAACCCGCGCAGCCGGAATCGCGAGTTCCTCATCCATCGTGGAAGAAGGCTGGAGAGATGCTGCCTGATCACGTCAACGTTTATCACATTAACGGGTGAGCATGAAGCGAAGTGAAGACCGGATAAATCGATGTAGTTGACGAGAATACTGAACAGCATACAAAAATAAAAATCGGAATTCAATTGGCCGCATATTTCCTGAGCCAATGGGGGTAAAGGCTTAGCTTTTGTTCTCTTTCGTCACATTCTGTCAACGTTATCTTCAAAAATCAAATATGATTGAACTCGCTCGAAGATAAGGGAATCTTATGATTTTCGAAAATTTGTCGTTAGTTGAAAGTTAATATTTGACGACTATTTGCCAAATGAAGGAGTATTTATTCGATCCAAAACCACTTTCAGTCTTAATGATATATATTTGATATAAAGTAAATAAAGAGTATAACTTATTTAAGGTTTTTAAATGAGGCACACTTCGTCAGTTTAGCGAGTGTAACTTTGGAAAAACTTTTCAACCGCTCCAAACTTTTCTTACCCACTATCAATTTCGCAATAGATTCTGTCCGTAGGTTTTGCACTGCAGCTTCCATTAAATGGGGAACTAAATGTTGGAATACCGAAAAATGTGTATAAAAATGTGTTTAATTACCTCAATAAGTGGCTAAACTGATGAAGGTTGGGTTCTAAAATACAGTCACAGCATATACAAAACCTTATGATCTTGAAACTCGTTTGCCATTCTCTGGACTTCAGTTAACTCCACATCACGTTCGAGTCACAGTGCACAACAAGGATAATCAGGTTACAGCATCGTGAAAATGAAATTATTTCCAATCGAACCCTTCAAGAGCTTAACTAGGGATACTTCACGACTTGAATGAGCGAAACAGTCCTTTGAGCTTGGCACTCGCTTCGTATACACAGTTAGGAAATGGCCCAGGTTGGCAAAGTTTACACTCGTCGGCCAACTGTGATCACTGTGCTCGAGGGGTGGAGTCAGACAGAGGATAGAGCCTTGCCCGCCACCAAAACTGCGGATGCTCACCTGGCGTGTAAACATCGGTCAATGTCGGAGAATCCTCTGGCTGCGGCGTCTGTGCTAGGGTGCGGTGATGCAGTGACGAAAGCTGAGGCCGTGTGTCGCCAGCCAAACAGCGTACAACCACGAAACCCTTGACTCTGCAGAGAAAACCACCGTACGGTAGTTTCCTTATACACAGATCCAGAAGTTACGGCTTTAGCTCCTCTTCCACAGTTGTTTCAGTAGCAGAGTTAACTCAGACCAAGTGGAATCACGCAAGTGAACTGCGTTCATGACCTCACGCCATTCATCACCGTCACCCCTCAGATTCCTTCTTCATATCTGTTGCGTATTTTGGTTTCAGGACGAACGACGAATTGGTGACGAGCTTCCACATCGAACGAGCCAAAAAGACTGATAGCGGCGAGTACACGTGTTCGCTCGGACAGTTCACCAGCACAATGGTCCACATTCACGTTCTTAATGGTAAAATGGGAACACCTTTCACTTTTTTTAGCTTCAAAGACTTCGTGAATTATAAGAAAAACAAGAAAAAAAAAAATGAGAATATGCTTTGTTGAGTCCTTTGTTCGTTTTGATTTTATGATCAAAGTTCAACGAGGAGGGAACTTTTATTTTGGCATTCAGGATTTGGTGCACGGGATGAAAAATATGATCGTTGCTTAGTTTTGTGTTGTTGGCTGGTAATTTCGTTGGTTTCCTTTCCCTTTCCTTGGATCACCATATTTTTCATAGTATCAAGTAACAATGCCTGAATAGGAGAAGTTCATAATGATGTTTACTCGGGGGGTGTACTACAATATTCATCGCTACCGTGTGTATCCAAGTAACTTTGATAGTTTGATAATCACTTTGCCATGCGAAGCATAACCCTATCGTCTCGGGGCTCTAACCGGCTCGGGTGCTCCGGTGCGGCAGTAGATCCGGCATGCATTAGACAGACAGAGCACGTGAATACAGTAAGTATCAGTCAGACATGGGCGGTTTGCCGGCCACTCTGCCGCAGCGCTAATCAACATGCTAATGAATGCAACACAGGAATGATTACTGTCCTCCGAGCAGTCTACCGCATGACTAAGAACAGAATCCGAGTAGATAACGCTGCCACGCGGTCAGACTTGAAGATACAGGGAACAGACGTGTAATCAAAAGCTTCGAAGTCAGGTAGATAAAATAAATATATTGTTTCTTAACTTGGCATTGCTTAAATAACATTTTATAAGCTTACGAATATATAAATTCATTGAATCATTACAACACAACATTTTTTGTGAGCAAACAGTAAACATGTCAATACCCAAACTCCACGGTTAATTTATAAAGCATTTTTCAAGGAAAAGGTTTTGCCCATTATACTCGATTAAAAATTAGAGAGCATATTAGAGACAGTGATTTCCAAAAACTTCAAAAAAGTCTTACTTAATTTTTTTTTTTTTAATACAGGAACCTGCAATTATTCATTCCTAATGTTATTATCGGAACAAACTTCACAGAAACGTTCACAAAAATCTAGGACTGATTTGACTTGCGTAAAGCGCTCCAAACTGAGATACAATAAAGCTTATCGAGTTTGAGAAATTTTTGTCTCGAACAAAAGTTCTAAAAGATTAAAAGTTTCCACGGAATCCGAGCAACAAGTAATGCAATAACGCAATAATCTGCTTTCACTCCCGGGTTGAATAACCTTCGTCGTTGATTCGATACTTCGGCATAGCATTATCGTACGTCCACGTGGAAAGTCCGCAGACGTTCGGCGCGTCGCGAGTCGCGCATCCGTGCCTCGAGACATTTAATTTTCACGAGTTTTTGAGCTCACTTATCGAGTCGCTCTGGTGTCTGGCGAGTCCAAAGAGCTCTCAGCTGAAGGAAATTACAACATCCTCCTGAGGAAGCGCGAGGGAGCGAGACAATGATAAGGAGTAGCGAAGGGTGTGAGAGAGGAATAGCGCCGAGTCACGAGAAGGGTTGGTACAATTTGCCACCCCGATTCGCGCGAACACCGCGCGACCCGACTAAAAAAGTAGGGAAAGGAATAAAGTGAAGAATGCGTGAGAAAATAAACGAAAGAAAAAAGCTGCAAAGCTTAGTTCCAAGCTCTCGACTCTTCGCACAGCGCCCTCTCTATCCCAGCGACGACAATGAGCGTCTGGCATGCACTTTGCGTTTGAGTAATGAAAGAAAGAACATAAAAATGCAGGGAAACAAAAAAATCGCACATTACTTTTCGCCGTTCCGCGTTTTGTTCGTGGCACTTGTTTTATTTTGTTTCTTCTTCCGACTGATTGCAGGCGAGAAGCAAGCGGCCGTGCATCACGACCAGTGGAACGCTGGGAGAACGAATTACCACGAGGCCTGTGGCAGCTTGTTCACGGTATTAACCGCGATCCAGCTCTTTCTCCATGCTACATATTCGTCGTCCTCGACCATCTACTTGTTGTGAAGAGACCATAGAACGCGGCGACCGGGCGTCGAGAGAGGCGAAGCTTCATAGTCAAGCATTAAAATTCATAGACGCCCAGTGACGCGCTCGCGTTATGCAAATGTGAATGTATGTGTGTGAAAGAAAGAGCGAGAGAGCATACTCCGGTGGATATGATGGGATGGACGAGAGTAAAAGGGCTTTCGACCCAAATATGTCGGGGATACTTCGAATCTACTTGTAAGCGACCTTCGATTAAGCATTAATTCCTGCTCGATGTGTGTATATTAAACTCATTAATAACGACGGTATTAAAGTGTAAGTGTAATTACACGCGAGATTCATTATGGTCCCCCTCATGTATAAACGTCGGATAAGTCAACCTGCGACGCACGTGATATAAAGACACATCGAGGGTTGTTGCTTCAACGCTCCAACGTAATGTTATATCTGTATAGCAATTTGTAAATATTAATTAACGTCAACTATTATTATAATTGATAATTATTATACCCAGTGCTCGAAGGCTTTGCAAGATTGTGCTGCATAACGTATACCACGATGTGAAAACACACACGTTGTGCGTATAATATTTTCTTGACATCGCTACGGAGAGTCTGACATCATCGGTTTACGGTAAAGCGTAACACGTACAATAAATATTCGTAAATGCAACGTCAAACAATGCGTGTTTCATTTGTCAACCCCATTTTACTTCCTCATAGAGGAAACTTTGTTTTTTTTAATTATCATAAGTTCGAAATGTCAATTACAAGAAAAAATGGAAATGATGAAATGTAATTTTTGTTATCACAATGAGGTGGTTACATTTATTTGAATAGTCTTTCAAAATATGAAAATTATTGTTTTTTGCACTTACGTTAATTCTTTTTTGGATCAGTTATAAAGAAGTTTGTCTAAACAATGGAAATTTTATTTCAATGGCCTAAGGTCGTATCAATTACACGTCGAGGATGTTTTGGTAAGGAAAAATTTCTTTTTCGGCATTCACGGACGTTTTAGAAACAAAATAAAGTCTTTGAATTCGCTTAGACGTTATATTCTGCGTATGCTCTAGAGTCTTTCTCTGTTTCTTTCGTTTCGAAAGAGTTTTCTGTCGCGCAAATTTACCAACAAATGGAAACACGGCATTCGGTTTATCGCATGTGGATAATGTACGAAAGCAAAGCTTTCGATGTCGAAAGCTCGAATGTCGGTAAGGCCGGCCGCAAGCTCACTAGTATTTCTGCATTATCATTTGCAGATTCGTCGGTATATTCGCTGTATAGATCCCTATATTATCAGCGAAAGCTCTGGGAAATTCTCGAGTGCGCCCTCATTCTTCGAAGGGTTGAATTGACAATACACACCCTTCAGTAGTATCGACGCAAGCTTTCATCCTTATCAGCTCCTTTAATACCTACAATGGCTTGCACATAAAAATTGTACCAAACGAATAAAGATTGCGTATCAGATCATTTCTCACCGTCACATACAAGTGACCGATGGAAATTAGTATTAGAGAAAAGTTTATAAAACATACGGAAAAGTTCGCTAGATTATCGACCGATCGGAGGGTTGATGCCGAATATAACTATGAATTACAATTCGCCGAATAAGTCCACTCTTCATCATAGAATATTACCGCCTAAATCCCATCTCCAAATCTGGATAAATTGATGGTTAGCCATTTATACTCAGTTTCACTTTATGTTTCATGTTTCATATTTTTTTCGAAGGTGTTAGAAAAAGTACAATGTCAACGTATGTTCACCCGGATGTTTATGAGTGAATATGATGTGAGCATATTGAATATTAGTAAACGACGCTGTTAAGAAATCCGACGTACTGTACACATGACGATCGTACCGAGCCGGGTCCATTATTCACGTGATTTATGGCCTCTCTCTCACTTCCTGTGCTGAATTCAATCCCATTCATTCGATTCAGTCCACTCTATTGGGCTTTCACCCTCTCCCTCTGCGTCGCTGCTACTATCAACTCTCGTAACGATTGCCTCTCACGCTGCGCCGGTTCCAGATCACCGTGCATTACGACTCTATGTTCCGCCTAAATCATTCGGGAAACTTGACAGTCCCTCAGCGTATATTTGCATAATCGTTTGCCAGCTCGATAAAGGTAACGTACCGAGAAAATTATTGGCCGCGGGAATAAAAGTAGTTGCAATTACCGTGAGAGCGATGTTTCACGAGGGCGTTGATGAGATTAATTGGAGCAAATTAATTGAGAATAATAAGCCGACCGAGTGAACAAACAGAGCTTCATCATTAACGCAGATTGTCGTAGATATTTTTAAAAAATGTGTTTTAAATATGTGAATATGAAAAAGTCGCCACGTGTCGATTTATACGCCTCAAAAATATTCGTGATTCCCATGGTAATTGATAATCGCAAGTAAATTTTCTTCATACGATGTCTGATCGTTGATCGAGTGAGATTTAACGAGCAAATTAAAGCACGTGGGTGGCAGGCCACATATGACGTTCGCACGGAGGGGGGAGTGGAAAAGCCCCCTGAGAGCTGGAGGAGTTGCTGCTACACTGCTCCACGCTGGTCTTGATATTTAGCCGGTAATGAAGGAGGGCTGCAATTACGATACCGTTCGCTTGAAAGCTATCAGCCGATACACAATACAGATGCGTTTACGGAGCGTGCATACCCCTAGTAAACTAAACAGGACAATATTCTGGTGTAATACGGTAGGAGATAGAGAGAGCAAGGGTGCTCCTTGCTTGTGAACCTCTTACCCCAATGGGTCCACCATTTGAATTACTAACGTCGAGACAGAACGCTTCAATTCTGATCGGTCGAGTTTACATGGAAGACGGAGATTACTCTGAGCCTCGGAGGTTATTTTTCGTTTTAAGCAAAAAATTCAAATATCTCCACGTCCAAAATAGAAACACGATGTTCAATCGCCTTATCTTGCGAAAATATTTCAGGTTTGCCCTTTACGCATATCAAGTTCTTGGGTTATAATCAAAGCAAGTACCCGCCTAGTCTGGATTATTAATGCTAAATGCAAATGGATTTCCGAGGAATAGAGAAGAGGGCCCCGGAGGATGTGTAAGGGCCCCCCGAAAGGTATCAGGGTAGCCTCCGGAGCAAAGGGAAAAAGGCAATGGGTGGTGAAGGAGGCCCCGAAGGGTTCAGGTCATCCCTCTCAGGATTCCCTGCATCCCTCAGAGAATTTTCAGAGGTGAAGCTCGGTTTTAAAAGATTGAAGGGGTTCCGAGACACGGCAGGAATACAAGGACATGCCATGATTTTTCAGACTTAAACTGACGATCTAACGTATGGGTACGTGAGAGATCATAGACATCCCATAGATAATATGCATGGGGGGAGGGGGCCGATTGGATGCAGCTTCCGGTCTGTGAGTGGCAATGGCAGTTTGGTGAACCGCAGTACCGCATGCGGATCGACATTAAGGTATACGTACCGCACCACCTAGGGCCACATTTCACAAGTCGGTGAGTCAACGATCGACCGCTATCGCTTTCCCTTACCCTCAGCTCATGTAGAATTGCTATACCGAGAAATCCTTGGGTTTCTCGAGTTCCGGTTCCTAAGAGCGTAACCGAGTGAAGGGAAAGAGCGAGACGGTGTGTTCGGCGAAGGGAGGAACTTAATAACAGACATTGGATACCTTATCTTTGGAATATTCTAATCGCGTAAAACGCGCTTGGTACTCGGGCCCTCGTTCCTCCCGCATAACTATACTTAATGCAGTAATAGTGGTACTCCTGCCACTGATTACAATATTCAAATTTAAGGCAATCTCCATATGTACTAGATGCGAGGCCCACTTATATTAAGGTATGTGCGTCCAAGAAACCACCCGATCACTGTTTTAATAACGAATTCCGAATCGAATTTTCCTGGAGGTAAATTGCAAGAAATGTAATCAATCTTGAACGTGAATTCACAATCACACATATTTTTTAACGTTTTTTCACTGCTCGGCCTACTTTTTCGGGCGGAACTAATTATAGATCGATATATTCATTATATTAATGTTGGGGATGCTGCTCGTTTAAGGGATTGAAATTCCACATTCTGCAAATTATCGCATGCTGAGATTTATGGATTACAATAATGTATTAACTATTCAAAGTACATGAAATATATTTACCGAAATTCGTTAATTTGGATATATTGTTTATTATTTATTGTATCGCCGTTTCAACACTCGACACGCGGAACAATGATGATCGAAGGACTTCTAGGAATGATTCCGGCCGTAATTAGTGATAAACTCGCGAGATTGCAGCTCGCGTGACGCGAGCTCAATAATTAATTATTAGCGGAGTTACGACTCGGGGGAAAAAAAAAAAATTATTATTAGCGTGCAGAAAGGGATAAAAAATTGCGAGGACGTCAAAGTTTTATTGATAGACGCGTAATTTATATTGGAACGAAATTACATAATTACTCATCACTCAATCCCCGACAGATACTAAGTGAAAAATATCACCTGTAATTAATCAAAATTCTCAGCATAGCGATGAGGTTGGTTTCTATTTTTATAACACTTTTTTGGTACACGCTTACTTCAAACACACATTTCCTTGGCCCCTTGATTTCAATGATGGAACTAGTAGATCTCAGTGAAAAGCAGGTGTGTTTTTTCTTTTTCATCATTACTATACCTTTTCACTTCAGTCTTCATGATGATGGTAGGCGATTCCCTCAAAAGTTCCTGAATCATCTACTGTCATGGAGCTCATATCCTCGGGCGTTTCGAGTTAACTTTGACAAGATAATCAAGGTGGGTTGGCAAACGTAGGAAGGGGTGATTTCCGCAAACGTCAAAATGCCTCGACGTTGGGAGGTTTGAGAAAGATGGAAGATTGCGGCGTCGTGAGTATACGCGAGCTAGCATTGGGGAGATCTGGTCGTAGCTGACGCGTGACTAACTGGCAATTAGCCGAGATATAATTGCAATTGGCGAAAGCCACCCCGATCTATCGTTAACCTTCATTCAGCCTGTCTTTACGACGCCGATGACAAGATGGAACCGAAAGCCATTCAAGAATGAGAAACCTTCACGTACGTCTGGAGAATTTATTGTTAAGATGGCAAACGATGAGAGAAACCGAGGCCAACGGCGAGAGGGAAGGTTGCGGTCGAGTTTGAAGCTCGATCGAAGTGCAACGAGAGGATAACTCGTTGTAGCATCTGGAATCGAGCGTCGGAGCGTCGTCTATCAAACTCACCCCCCGTCTCAACAGATGATTCGTCCCTCTGCTGCTCGATCGCGTCAATTCATCCCCTACCCTAGCATCACCATCGAAACCCTCGGACGATCGTTTTACAGGTAGGACGAGATGAGAACCGAGTGGAAAAACCTATCGTTGCAGATTCTCACAGCCCCTCGAGTATCCTGAGAGCCTTTCACTATCACCTTTTGCGTTTATTTCGCGGCAGCTCTTCGGGATCTTTCTCCTGCCTTGGATACCCACACAAAATCTCTTTTCTCGATTCTCGCTTTCAACACTATTGTTTGATCGCTCGACGCTTTCGGATCGAATTAATCGAAGTGGGCGCTCAAGTTCCTGAATTGCTGGAGAGCTAAGGATGCCGAAAAGGAAGATGAAATCGTCGAGCGTTTTTCGTCGGGTGAAAAAAAAAAAAAAGAAAAAAAAAGCGTAAAAGCCGGAGAGCATTCAAGCATCGAGTGCAGAATAAGTAAAGTATTGCGACGATTTTTACCTCTCCATCTGCTTCCTTTATTCCCTTCCTTCGAGGCACGGCCGCGAGAAATCTAAAAACTACAGGCACTACAAACGATTTCCGATAAATAGTCTCGCGCATATAAAATCGAAACAAACAGACAGCGAGCGAGGATCGAGATGAAAGTGGGCTCAGGAAAGAATTAAGTTGCAGTAGTGTGTATAACGTTAATAATGTATTTCTAGTCGCAAGAGTATCGATCAGGTGTCCAAATACTTTCAGGTGTTTGTTGCACTTAATAGAGAAATTAATTACGGATTTCAGAATTTATACATTTTTCTAAACGTCCGTTGATTAATTAATTCGTGCATACGATGGAGAAATGTGTGGCATAAGAATGTTCTTCGATTCGATATGAAAATAAACGTTAAAAAAAATATATATATATTATAGAAGGCTTCATTCGTACAAAAACTGAATCAAAGACCAGTTTTTTCTAATATCTGTACTGAAAAGGAGTGAATACCTACTCCAACTAGCACTTATCGCAAAAAACTGCTTGAGTAATATGCAAAATGATATTTGTCAAATTTCTCGATCAGTGATTTCGTTTCTTCTACGCTATAAATTTTGGAAGAATGCATATACGACGTGCTCGTCTATCCTTGAGACGATATGAGGACCGACTGAACCAGCTCAGAATGAAAAGTTTTTGAGAGGGAAGCATGGCAAGATATGCAAGACAGAAGAGCAGGTGAGAGCTCGGAGACTGTGACTATCATAGCGAGAGATTTTTTTGGAACTCACGAGAGCGCGTTATTAAAGCGGACGCCTGAAAAATGGCGCTTAATAAAAGTCAAGACAAAAGACGCCGCCGGCGATTGCACTTCTCGCGCGTTCTCTCCTTTGCTCTCTTTTTCAAGCTCGTCTCTCTTTCCTGTAGTACGGATAACGTGGTGCTGGGTGAAAGACAGGGCCGCACCTTACTGGCTTGCACTGGGCGAGAGTAACAGAGAAAGCTTGATTGGGATCACGAAACAAGGGAGCGAGACATGGCGTTGTTGTATAGGAGAATAAAAGTTACTTTTCCAACAAGGCAGCGAAGAAGCGCAGGTGTGTGACCCTGTTTTTCCTGTCGGGTGGTGTTCGTGCGCCATTTTTCTCCATACCCTCTTGCAAAAACACCGCATGACTGCTACACCTACTTGGAGAAAAAGTAGAATGCAACGCTTTGCTTAATATATTTTCGTCAAAGTTTCAGAGTAACTACTGATTAATCTGAAGTTGGTCGTCGCAAGAGGGATTTAATTGTCTAATATCGACCATAAAATGAATGTGACAGGTTGAAAGTTAGTCTTAAAAATGGATTCGATCATTACCATGTTGGCTATGAATAAAAATTCCACAAGTCCGAAGATGATCGTTAAGGGGCGTTAGATGAGCTTGAAATTGGTTATAGAAAATGATTCGTGCAGTCTGAAGTTGGTCCTAACAAGAGGTGGGTTAGTCTGAAAATTACTGCAGGGTACACGTGGAATTTCTAACAAGGCAACGAAAAAGTACAGGTGTGTGACCCTGTTTCTCCTGTCGGTTGGTGTTCGTGCGTCATTTTTCTCCATACCCTCTTGCAAAAACACCGCATGACTGCGTGGTTTGTTTAATATATTTTTGGCAAAGTTTCAGAGTAACTACTGATTAATCTGAAGTTTGTCGTCGCAAGAGGGGTTTAATTATCTAATATCGACCATAAAATGAATGTGACAGGTTGAAAGTTAGTCTTAAAAATGGATTCAATCATTACTAAGTTGGCTATGAATAGGAATTCCACAAGTCCGAAGATGATCATTAAAGGGCGTTAGATCAGCTGGAACTTGGTTATGGAAAATTATTCGTGCAGTCTGAAGTTGGTCGCAACAAGAGGTGGGTTAGTCTGAAGATTACTACACGGTACACGTGGAATTTCTAACAAGGCAGCGAAAAAGTATAGGTGTGTGTCCCTGTTTCTCCTGTCGGTTGATGTTCATTTTTCTCCATACCCTCTTGCAAAGAAACCGCGTGACCGCTACACCTATCTGGGCAAAGTGTAGAATGCAACACTTTGCTTTACATGTTTTTGTCTAAGTCTCAGAGTAACTACGGATTAATCTGAAATTAATAAAAATGACGACCATCAAAGGCATATGGGCGGTTGAAAGTTAGCCTTAAAAGCGGGTTCAACCATTACAAAGTTGGCTATCGATGAAAATTTTACGAACCTTAAGATGGCCGTTAAAGGGCGTTACATTGAACTTGGTTATAGAACAGTATTCGTGTAGTCTGAAGTTCGACATAAAAAAACGATTACTCTGAAGATTACTGCAGGGTACACGTGGAATGTCGTAAAATATTGTCTTCAGACCTACATTTCAACAAGACTCTGATATGACCAATGCGATCATGACCGAAAAAAGCTTCCAAACTAAACTTAAATAATGAACTGTTAGGTGAGTTCGTAGGGATAGTCACGGTCCGTCTTCAATGCTACTAAGATCCACATGCGACTCTCATGAGATTCCACCTTGCGCAGTTGCTCACCGAATAAGTAACGCTCGCGTGAGTTACAACGGCGATCCACTTCGAGAATATACTTCAACTTATTGCTTTTTCCACCCCTATAACTGTTGCCCACGAACCTATATGATCTTTGTCCCTCGCGTAATAGTTGAAGGACCTTTCATTCGGTGTCTTCAAGTGTTCCGATATTCTATGATGGCGTAGATTCCCCATTCGGTATCCCCTATCACAATAAACCTCGTGCAATTTTTCGGTAAGACTCCTTACATTGCACGGACATTTTATTGAGAAATTCGGTCATATAGCACATATGGTGTACATATGGACATAGCACAGAACAAGGAGAAAGAAATGCACTACTTTGGACAGAGTATATGATGTAATATTGTCATAGTAGCACAAAAATAAGCACAAAACAGTATATTACGAAGAGTCACATATTTGGAAAACGAAGAAACCTTCGATATCGAGGCACAAAAATTTACCAAGGCTCCTATAGGTAATGCGCAATAATACGGTAGTGTGAGGAGCTTCGCGCTGTAAACTACCAGCAGGTGTCGGCTACACGAGATTCTGCAGAAGCAAGTGAGAGTTTCCGGCGACCACTTCATTAGCCTTTGCTTACTTCGCCAAATTGTCTTGGGATCCGTGGGCTAGTTCTCTGAAACTCGTAGTCCAGCTCTCTCGCCTTCTCAAAGCTCTGTGTGTGTTACTATCCCCGGAGACCGGCTCGCTGAGAGTCTTGTCTCGTGGGAATAGGAGTAGAACGGGGAGAAAAGGAGATGAAGGAGAACGAGGTTCGGTTGCTAGTAGGTGGCTAGATAGGAATGTGGTGATGTGCGCTGGACGAAGGCAGTTAAAGTGACGTGTCTACAATACAATGTAGTATCCTCTGAGTTGCCTCTTCTCTATTATAACCAAAGGAAGTTTGTTTCGTCAGGTTGATACTATACCCCTGAGGCCACCTCGCATTTCTACGTTTTCGTCTACGTCGGGACGTAGCTGACGAGACGGAAATCAGATTGTATGACATCAAGGAATACGGCAAAACGTCGTTAAATGTGGGCAAGCCATTTATTAAGTGAGTAGCAGAACGGGATCAAGTTAAGAGTGACATCTCATGTTCTAACGCAATTACTGGTGACGTTAGAACTTTGAAATTGCTTTTGTATTGCTCATTTATGTTATTGGAGTGGATTTAAGGAGTCACGACGAGGTAATCCTTCCCAAACGCAGCCTGAATAGTGACCACCTTTGTGAACCCAAATGACAAATATCCACATTAGGGATCGATGCTCCACGTACGAGATACGGATGGGGACTCGTTATGCGAATCCGTAAACTAACCGAATCGTTTGCAGCTCTACGCAGACCATTAGAATCACTCCAGCGATTGCTATTCTCGTGCGTCCACGGTAAATCCCCTGTTTGTCAATCAAAGCGTCAGTTCGCCACTGGCTACGTCGATCCACATACGCATCGTCCATTCAATATACTGAAATACAATGCAAATTTGATAATTCAGTCAGTTCGCCATGGGTTCGTTCGCTGCTATATGGTCGTGCGATTCGGTAGTGTTGCTCGAGCGGAGGTCCTCATAGCCGACGGCAGATCTCTCGAAAATAAATTTCCATCACAAACGTACGATGCGTACACATAAAACGAGAACGAGGAATTCGACGGAACTATGACACATTTTTCCAACCACGCACCAATTGCGAATTTGGGTCGCTACCAAAATGGTTTACGCATTCCATAAAATTAAGTCCATAAAATTTTCGATAATCTAACTAAAAAGTATTCGCAGTTTAGAAAAAAAAAGAAAAAAAAAAACGTGGCCTGAATGCTGACACGGTAGATACATGCTTTGTTTCATTCGAAAACATTTTGAATTTTTTTGTTTTTTTTTTTTTAGAAGTAGAAAACAATGAAGAGGCGACGGAAGATTAAAAAAGGAATTGAACAGTTTTGAATTAAGTAAGCTGAGCTTATTTCGGAAAAAGGTTATGAGTATGAAAAAAATCAGTAAATTTGTGCCAAACTTCGATTTAAGATCAATTGTGGCAAGCTGACAAGATCTACAATAAGCCATGAGTTGAGTAGAAGAAACGTAGTTTATTCTAAATACATATAAATTGCTTAACTAAAAAAAAAAAAAAAACAACAACAGCAACAAGTTAACCTGACAAATAATATGTTCCCATACCTATTTATAGAATTGTTACACCCAAACCAATATTTAAAAAAATGTTGACCTGCTGTAGGTGTAATGAAAAATAAAAAATAAAGATTTTTCACAAAATTACATGACTATTCAAGTAATCACAACAGGACTATGCCGTTTAATAAATTGCCATTGAAGAAAAATAAGTGGCGTCGAGATTCGATTGGCAGGTGTGACAGCACCGATTTGTGTAATCGGGACACCGTCATTACTAAAGACACAAGTAGGTTGAAATAATAATCTAGTTATCATTTGTATCCTAGTGAAAAACTATAAATAAAAAAAAGGGTACTGCGTGTCCTTGTTCCCCGGTTTCATAAGTCGAGTGACGGATTGAAAATCGACACAAAAGTCTCGCAACATCGAGCATACCACCACTGGGGAAAAAATATCGTCAACGTTAAACGAGCTTTAAATTAGGAATGACGGATAGACAGGGCAGTCGAGCGACACTGTGTGGTTGTATGTGGACTTCTCTCCGGTTCCCTCACGCAATAACGGTCTACCAATTTCGTTGCCAGGGACACGCTACGATCAATCATCTGCACTCTATCGTTATATTGTTCCAGGCAAATATCATACTCCGCTTGCAATACCATACCTTGGAAGTATATGGCAACCACAGGTGAACATAATTCGGTTCAAGTTGCAGTGCCCAGTCGAACGAGAAGCATTATTGCAATATTAGTAAGAGCATAAAAGCGTTTGTTGGTACTCTAGTTTACTGTACAACATTGGAATGTTTGAAAAATTCGTTACCAATATACCAGAACGATTTAATGTATAGATCGGTACATAGAATTTTAGCTACAAGTATTGAATAATATTAAAAAATGTGTATATTAAACAGGATTTATTTATCGCGTCTGGCATATTGTTGATTATATTTATTATATCATTATACTTGCACGTAAAATAAAAAATATCAATGCATGTATCGATGGTTCCTATTCACCCAGATCAACATTTATACAGGTATATATATACTCTTTTTTTGCAAAGATGATTAAGAATATTTTAAATACCAAGCTGAAAGGGTGTGATATAAGCCGCCATCAATCAAAGCCGATGAAATTCATCTGCATTCATTGAACTCGCGCCCTAGCAAAAAAAAATCAAACCCTCATGGAGGTATAAAATTATTAACAGAAGGAAGCCGAACCATATGAATGGAATATATTAGTATTAAAATACAATTTCTACAACACTGGTTGCCTCAGTGGATAGTAAATGCAATTTTAAAAAATTTTGAGCGTGCTGTTGCTCCCCAGAGGCGCATAAAGTTTTTTGAAAGAGATAAATGTATCCAATCTGCATATTCACAATGTAGAGTATTGCATCCCTCCTCAATATATCAGAAAGAACAATTATACGCAATAAAAATTATTACTAGTCTAAACAATATTTAAATTGTAAAATGTAGGCATAGAAATTCACAAAACCATAAGTATAGAAAGTTCACAAACCCAGAATAAATAACAAAAATATAATTTATAAAACACAGGTGCGCTCAGATAAACGCAATTCTATTGAAAAAATGCTGAGCTTTTTATTTATATGCAGGGGCAAATCCGAATCGGAAATCGGTTACATACGTCAGTATTCTAAGCACGATCATGTATATTATTTTTCAAATTTGTATATAAATTAATCTGTTCATTTACTTTTTAAACATCGCGTATGCCGTCCTTTGTAATTTACCGAAGAATACAAAGATTTAAAAAAAAAACAAAAACAAAAACCTAAAAACTCTGAATATATGGGAAAATCGAAGTAGCAGCTAGTAGGGCGTTAATCAAAACTGATTTCGTATGTCGGGCCCGGGTTTCTCAAAGTGTGTCGACAAGAAGGTGATCGAGGTAACACGATGAGGTAGTAAGGCGAGTGTTTGGAAAGCGAGCAACATACACAGAGCCATACTTTGTATACTCGGGTGGTAGAGGTGCATCAGAGTGGTGCAAGCTACGGAGTTTAGGCGTAAGGGTGGTGCACTGAGAGGTAGGTTGCGCTCTGAATTAATTACCTATAACTGAGGGGGTTTTAATTAAAGTTCAGGCGACTGTTTATGGTATACACGGGAAACTCGGCGATCCGCGGTTGCGTGTATATTTGCATGTTTGTATTACACAGTACCATAGAGTATCAGCTGATATAGCGCTAGTAGTAGTAATAGTTCGTGCTTGTATTGAATCAGGGTTGGTGATGCGCGTTTACATTGGTAGTGCATACAGGATTGCCGGTGGATGTGAACTCGTGCAAGAGGCGCTGAGTCACGTGGTGTAGTTGAGGGAGGTTGGGGGGAGGAAGGGAGAGGCCAAGAAAGGGAGGGTTTCGGAGGACGAGAGTTGAAATCTAGCGGTAAAGCGTCCCTCTCGGATTCCTTTGGGCTTTCAGTGGACACGAGGGCACAAAAGCTATAGAGTTACGAGAAAAACTATCGGACGCCGTGAGTTGATATCTGGTACAAGAACAAAACGAAAAAACATTGCAGTTGATTCTCTCGTGTGTCAGTAGAAGCTTCTGTTAAAGCACGACGATAGACTTTGGCAGAAAACGAAAACATTTGCAAGGTTTTGCTAAAGCTCGTCGTCTGCTAACTTCGTTAAATATACATATATGCCACAGTCTGGATTCGGTGGTCGACAGGCCAAATTTAAAAGGATTTAGGCAATGTTGAATACTTAAAGCAGTCGATAGCCGTTTGTTTAAATTCATCGAGCTCGGGGGCTTGCGATAAAAACAAAAATTCATGAAGCATCAAATTCTTAGCAGGAGGAAAAAAGGTATAGAGTTACGAGAAAAGCTATCAGGCGCCGTGAGTTGATGTCTATTGCAGAAATAGAACAAAACAAAGACAAAAAACATCAGAGTCAATTTCCTACCGTCAGTAGAAGCCTCTCTTAATGCTCATAAATCAACTCTGGGAGAAAAGGAAAAAATGTACCGGGTTCTGCTGATTGTGCTGATAGTCGACAAGCCAAACTTGAATCGATTTAGCTAATGTTGAATACTCAGTTAAAACGGTTTGATTTAATCTGTCGGCAATCGCAGCATTCTATATATACACTTTTATTTAAATTCGTCGAACTTGGTCGTTTGTAACAAAACCGAAAATTCATTAAAGCGTAACATTCTTAGCAGAGGAAGGAAAATAGGTATAGAGTTACGAGAAAAGCTCTTAGACGAAGCGAGTTCATTTCCCAACGTCAGTGGAAGCCTCTGTTAATGCCCATCAATCGAATCTGGGAGAAAAGGAAAACATTTGCAGGGTTCCGCTGAAGCTGTTCGTCTCGAGTGCTCACTTAGTAAAACATACATATATGTGCAACCTGGATTGGATAGTCGACAAGCCAAACTTGAACGACCTTGCTACGCCTACTACGCTATATGTGTTACGGTCTCTGAGACTCTGCACTCTATAGACCCTCTCCCAGAATCCAATAAGGGTTGCAACCGAGATTGCTTGTGCTCTAACAGTTACGTTGTGGTCCTTCACCACAACGACATTGAAGATAGCTTCAACGTTCTGGGTCACCGAAGCTGGTGTGTTACCCAGCGGTGTAACGAACGTAACATGACAGCAAACGAGCTGGTAATCTGGACATGCCAATAAGTACTCACTCATTTATTCGGCCGACCGTTCAGCCCGTACCGGAAAATAAAATCGGGCATACATTTCCAAGTGGACAGAGGTTTTTTTCATTCTCGAGTGTCACGTTCATTCGATCTCGCGAACTGCTCCAATTACGCCCGTAAAATGTTTGCCACCCACTCGACTACCAGCTGCACGTATTGGCTTTTTATCGCGCAATGTTGTGGGTATCATTGCATTGATAACATACTAAAGTGTCATCTTTGGGCTTTTAACAAAAAATGTTGCATGTTTCTTTTGTTTTTTTTTTTTCATTTCACAGGAAATAATTGGTTTATTACTAGTTTTACAGAAAATATAAAAATATAATTCAATCAATTGATCTGTTTGTAAGCAAAAACTTTTTGTTCAGCACATGACAAATGTTATTGAATTTCCACTGTGCAACTTCGTTATAGATGTTGATTGAAGATGTGGAAGGAAGTGATCCATCACTTTTTTTTTCGGAGAAAGGAAGATTGGCAAGATATTGGCCAATGAGACAATTAGATAGACCAAGACAAAGATCTGTTCGCCACAGATTTGTGGAGACTAATGTGGACTACTTGCACTGAGTTGCGCTTCAGCAGCCAACAGTATGTGAACGGACGCGAAGTTCTCCAATCTTTGTTCTCACATTATCCTTCTTGAATAGAGACGCGCGTAGTCCTCTCGCTCCGGAAACTCGTTATCGACCTTTCCTGCCTCTGGACCACCGTAAATCTCGATATCGTTCCTACAGGCACCAAACCACCAAGCAGCAAGTAGCACCACTGGAACAACGCTAATTACCTGATACACTAGGCAATTTACACTGAAATTATCCTGCAAGATTCTAGTTTATTGGAACTGTTCGGTGATTTCGATAAATTACTATCTAGCGACAAGTGCGAATTTCACTGGTTATAGAATTTCCCGAATTCGGAACCCGACAATTTCCTGCCGGAGAGGCATTCTCTTTCCATGAGTATTGGTTAAATGGTGTACCATTGGTATATCTATACATTTCCTTTTATCGAATATGTTTCTCTAGGGAAAAACGGGGCGAAATGGCACATGGGCTCAACGAATTGGAAAGGTGAGGAAATTTAAAGGACAAAACATTTAACAATATTTACGATATTCTTTTCATATGAAAAATTCTTGAGAGGAAAAATTTTCTTTGAAAAGGAAAAAGGAATCTACTATTCGTACTTTCAGGTATGAAGTCACGATAAAATGGAATTTCTAAAACTCTTGATATGAAATTTTACAATAATTTTATAATAATGTGCTTCAATGTGGTCAATTTTTTTCGATAATTATAAGTTGATTGTATCGTGACGATATGTGTAAAGCCAAGTGGTGTCATGTTACCCCGGTCTCCGTTGGCCACTATAGCCTAAAATTGGAGAGTGGAGGAGTAAGCGGGAAAAGAGCGAGTGAATGAACTGAAAGACACCCCAGGGAATTCCACTTAAGCATGAATATACGAGGTCATTTACATGTAAATTAAATCCTGTAAGATTCCCGTTTATTATGGAATTGTTGGACGATTTCTATAAATTTCGATGCAAGTGGAAAAGCTATTTCGAAATTTCCTGTAATAGAATTCGTGGAATTAAATCCTTTTTTCAGTTTATATATATTTTTTATCTCTCACCACGTATATAGTCGATGGAACGAAAAATTCGTTTTAGTAAAGCTCATTTTTTTTAACGCTTGAAACTAATAGTTGAGAGTTTTTTTCGGTCAAAAACACAAACTATTTTTAACACTTAATTTTATTAATTTCGAATGTCTCGATCGATTTAATTAATTTAACAATGTAATAATATATACTAAATAAAGATTGGCCAGTGTCGTATATTGGACTGACATTTCAGCTGATTTGGCCTATTAGTACCCGACTTATGGTGTCACGAATTGCGGTCTTTGACATACAAACACACGCACACACACATCAAAACACTTCTCATTGATCACTTTTGGTGCTCTTTAAAAATATTTTAAATAAACTGGCACGAAAATCTAGAAAAGAAAAATGGTGTCACAACATTTTTCCTCCTCGTCGAAGCAAAAATAAAATAAAAGTATGCAGAATGAGGTAATACGAAACACATGTTTGAGGAAAGTTGGAGAATCAGTGGGAGTAAAGGCAATTCCAAGGACGAAGAATTTCTGACTCGTATCTGTCCTCATTTCCGTAAAGGCAGCAGAATTAGTTGAGCGTCGGTGGATGGAAGCTTCACGACCTACAGAGCTTCAAGGTGGATCTTATCAAGAGAGTGTACAAGCACTAAATACACATGCTTGAATCGAACTTAATTCCACGATAAGATCTTAACGGAGCGAGGGTACACTGCGCCACGACGGCAGATGCGGTAAAGTGACAAGAGATGTGAAATGGCCGCCCGTATTGAAGTCGGCAGCTAGTTGGTAGTATAGAAGCTCCACTTTAGAGCCTCCCTTGAGCCGTTTTAGGTACTGACAGCATACGGGCGTGAACCACTTAATAAACTAAAGCTTTTTATCTCAGGATCTCCGGTTTAGGAGCAATACCAACATTACAGAATTCTTTAAAAAGCTTTGCTCAAGATTCAGATTAATCATTTCTCAGAAGGTGCTAATGCGGTACCTAACATCAGGCAAATAACGAATTAAATAATCATAGTGGATTATAAAGGTTTCTCATAATTTTCCATTTTTTCCAAAGCCCCTTTATGAGGACAAACGTTCATCAGCTCTTGTGAAATGTGGTGAATAATAAGAGCGCGATGTACAAAGTCCATGTTCGCGCCGTTCCTATTTTCTTCGCCGGTTTGAATATCGCGCTCGCACGGGTTCGTTGTCGCGTCGTAGCGCACGCGTTTTGGCGCCCGCGGTCTGTAGGCCCGCGCGCACGTCGGGCCCGCGCAGGCGATCACGTGGGCCTTTTGTTCTCTCGACGCGCGCGAAGAGATGCAGATTTACGACACAGTCGATCGACAGCGATCCACGAGTGGACACCTCGCGTATTATCCTTCTCGTTACGTTCGGTCATCGAAGCGATTATTAATCCGTTACGTCGTAGCTTCTTCCCTTCGCGGTATAATCATTCCTTTCGCGATCAAGGAAGATTAATTCGCATATTAGTCGATTTACGTGTGTGTGTGTGTGTGTGTGCCTCGAGGCGACAATAGGAAATTGTTGGGGAACGGTGTCCACGGTGATACGTGACCCGTTCCAGGGCGAGCGCAGCAAGCGGCAACACCCTGGTTGCCCGGGCATCACGCGTCTGGATCCCCAAGACGTTGGGGCGCGCGTGGTGCAGGTTGAGACCACTCTCTGCGCTTCCCGTGACCGGCTTGACCACGCTTCGTGGCTCAACGCCGCGTTGAGACGGCTGGTTTGTAACGCCAGTCCGTAAGTAGTAAGTACAACGAGATCTCTCGCGATAGGTTGCGGAATGATCATTCGTCGCATTATTAATCGTTCGTGTCGCGTCTACATTACTGTCCGCGTTTAGATTCTATTTAAATAATAAGTGTATATTTGTCCGACAACTACAGTCGATTGACGTTATTCTTTCTTATTTTGTTGTAAAGTAAATTTAGATAAATAAAGAATCCGCTTGTTACGGCTTTTCCCTCTGAACCGTGAGGGTTTTTACGCCGTAACAAGTGTTTGTCATTTTCGCGAAATTTGTATTTTATTTGTGATAAACCTTTCACTCACTCATCCCCACCCATTCCTAAAACTCACGACCTTAAATATAAATAGATATATATAAATATATCTTTGCCTGATCTATAAACAGTCCACAACTCTTCACTGCCGGGTGAAAAATTGCATTGTAGTTTAGAAGGTCTCAGCACTCACAGCAACAATTTTTTATACCATTTTGTGTATCCTGGTATTTGCAAAACAAGCAGTTTTTTATATTACACGAATTTCTATTTGTGGTGGGTAAAAAGCTTCACTGGAAGACAAGTCTATGTACCCAACATGGGTTCAGAACCTCTCAATCTTTCATCCCCTTTTGCATTTTAGGTCACCCAATTCCAATGCTAAATCAATAAATCATCAGACTCTAATAGTGACACGGTGAGTTTCTTCCCAGTGAGAAAACGTTCCGATATCGCGACGACAGCTTTCTTCCATAGCGGAGAGTAAAAGTCGATGTTTCATCACTTCAGGTCGTTGGATATAGTGGATGCTCGTAGCAGGCCGAGACGGGAGAAGTTTTCTGGCGTGGCGATCGAGCCCCTTCGTCGTTCGGTGGTCGGTAAGCTCGTCCGGCCTTTCCCTAAGTGCGATGTTAATGGCGCTTGTCGGGCTCATCGGTAACAGGGTCCGCCATAATTTCGCTCAAAATTCGCCAACGTCGCAGCCCATTAAGCACATTCAAGCTTCGCGCGCGTCCTTTCCACGTCTCTATATATTTTATAGAACATGTATATAAAGCTTGTCGAGACTGGCACATAATATTATATACCGTCGTCCAATACGTCTGTTCGGTGTCTATGTGTAAAGCACATGTGTGTCTATTCGGTATATCTATCTGTACTAATACCGAAAGAGGTATCAGTAGCCGAGGCAGCGTCTGGCAATCTGCCAAGCGGGCCACTCGCCGCGCGCGCATCAGAAAAACTCGAAAGCCCGACGCCAACGTTCGGCGGCCCTTCCATAGTACATTCTCTCGGTCTTGGCCAACGAGGCCGCCGAGTAGAAGAGGCTCTGGCTTTTTAAGCGTCCGCGGTTAAAGAGCCGTTTATCACCTGCCGTTTAACCGAACGGCTCATTCACGGATAGCACCCGCACGTTCCCAACTTTATTCCCTCTGTGCCCTTCGCGATCCCGGTCGCACTATCTTTCCGAAGCTTCGCCCTCGAATATCGAAAACCGCCGGCGAACTTTTCTTTTGATCGCCCTGTTTACGCGATCCTTGGAGCTCGCGATATCTATTATGTTTTTTTGCTACTTCGCAGAGGCACTTTTTTCTTGTCTGGATACTTTTTTCGATTCCCATGTCAGCAGCCGTAAAACTGTGTAAAACATCGCGAAAATGGATATAAATTTGGCTTGCAAAATTCGAACCACTAAGAAAGGGTTTGATGATCGGAGCGAAATTTCGCAGTCAAAAGGAGCTTTTATGCTTCTTTGCACGTAGTAGCTTATGTAATGATTAAAACATTAGCGCGAAATTGATCAGAGCTTGAATTCCTCTTCCTAATAACTTCAACCTAAAACGAAAACATAGAAATACCGTGAGTAATTTTTAAAAAAGTTGTACGACACGATTGGTCGAGTTTGCCAGAATGACTAAGTTAATCTCTTATTTTTGTCGAATTTCCAACTACAGTTACTAAATGATGACCAAAGATAGTTATTAAATTAGTTAGTACAGTCAGTGTTATAATAACAAACTCAAATTTTTCGCATACGTAATAGGACACTTTTCCTGGGTATGACTTGATCAATCTGTTTTCTATGCAGAACATCCATCTCCAGTTCAATTGAACGCCCGTCAATACGATCAAAGCGAGTGCACGAGACGCGTCCGCGTTTTAACGATGCCGATTGCGCCGGCAGCGGCGTCAACGGCACTCAGTGAGCTTTTTTCGTGGTGAAGCACTCTCCGGCGAGACTTCCGGTCGTCGATAATTTTCGCCAATGGAGAGGCGACGTTTGTTACTTCGTGCGAAATACGTCGTTACACTCACTCGTCGTCGCTCGTGCACGGAGAGTCCAAAGCTTTTTAGTTGCCACTTCGTCTCTTTCTTACTCATACTCGCTGATCCGTCATCTTTCCTCCGCCAGCCGTTTCTAAAATGAGCCGGCAGTGGAACCGAGAAATGGAAGTCGTTCGTCACGTTTATTAAACCTTCCTATACGGATGACAAATCTTCGTTCTCCAATTTTTCCATTTTCCACAAATGTTATTATACTTAAGAAGCATTACGTCGAAACAAAACTGTTGTTCATCCGAACCTAGTGAAAAGCGTTTGCAATACGTTTCAGAAGGTCTGACGCTTATTTAACATGGTTACGGAATTAAATAGACATTTAATACCAAGGCACTGCTGTAAAAAGGCGAATATTCCAATTCGTTTCGTGTTGAATAGACATTTCAGTCGATGGCGATTCCCTAACGCAAATATAGAACCTATAGCTATGACGGCGGGATGTTCTCGTCGTGACTTTATGCCTTCAACAGACACTCGTTCAATAACGACGTATAAAACGACCTCGGAACCTCTCACGAGACACGTTTTTTCCACGTTTTTTTTTTTTTTTTTTTTTTTTTTACAAACTATGAAATAAGCTAAGAGGTACGTTGTAAACAAAGGTTGTTTGGACTTTACAGAAATGTGTTGGGAGATACCGTGTCCTACGACGAGATATTGTGATCATATCGTCACGAGACATTACTCTCGTTCTTGTGGATAGTAAATATTCTCGTAAAATATTGCTCCGAGCGCGTTATAAAAGTTCAATTTTTCTTCGTTATTAGTGTCCCACCTGGCTCCGAATAGCGAGGTAGGATTACGACGCACAAGACCAACAACGTCGAAGGTTGAAGGGTTATAACCAACGTAATTCCTAGCCTCTGTTCGATGTGTTCTCAATAATGTGGATGTAAAAATATCGGGTGCTTCCGAGCGAGCTTTTAGCCGATTATACTTCAAGTGCAGCCGATTATCGTTAGATCATGACATTAAAAATTGTCTGTTGATGATTCAAGCGCGAACAACCGGAATATAGACGGCAGCACGTAAAGCATATTTCGATAGTAATGGTACATCGCAATTCTCCAGACCCTCATCGATATTCCAATCTAGAGATAATGCATTTCGTAAGACAACAAACTCGCATTGTCATTAGGAAATGTCCGAGGTAGTAATGAAGGTGATCAGTAAATGCATCGACTGATGGTGATGAGGATGATAGAAATCGGTATCCAAATCTTAAAGTCCATTTCCCCTTTCATAAAACAATTTGCGCCTCATTTCGTGGTTACAGAATTTGAAGAGATAAAAGTAGATATATGAACTCATTAAATATGAACGTGGAAGCATCTGCAATAATCTCGGGATTGAGAGAGAATTTTTCATCTTATCATTCTCCATCTCCGAAATACCCTCCCAGGATTCCGTTATTTAAAGTTCCTCCCAAACAATGGCAATATTTTTCATGAACACTTTTCACATGGAAATGCCACGAAAATTGGTACCACATTTAAAAAACGAGAATCTAAATCACTTGCTGACCCACTTTCGGAGTGGAGCGAAATGCATCGGTACAAAATTAGTTACAATGATAGCAATACGAATACGTCTTTATTTAAATACTATTTATAATCTTATAAATGACTCAAATGAATCCAACTGACTGCTAAACTCTTGAATAAGAATAGAGTGGTCATCTCTCTTCGAGTTGCCTGTAATACGAGTATATATTTTTACCAATATTCGGAATAAAAACCGGTAAATAGAGTATTTCGACATTACGGTGTTTTAGTTTTTCCTTTTCTCAAACTACATGCAGTTACATACGATACACGTATTGCGCAGTGATAACATATTTCTACTGCATATTCACGTTCACCTACGCCGCATAATATTGATACTGTAATAATACCCTGGTAGAGCTGAGATTGCGCTCCGAAATAATACTGGTACAGTGTCAAACAGCTTTCGGTACAACATCCATTTGGAGAAAATCTCTTAGCCGCACCCGTTGTAAATGTCCACCATTCTGCTTCGCTGGCAAGCCTTGCCGACTTTCCTTCACCCATTCGGTTCTCGAACCGCGTACAAACCATGCACGATGCTCCTCTCAGCCTCCTCTTCGTTACGCTAAATATTCATGATACGAGACCGCATATCTGGGCCATTGTTTCCGGATGCAGCGAGGAAATACCAGGGTCTCTGGGCTCCCGAGTGGAGGGAGCTTTCCACCCCTTTCTACCTCTCTCTCTCTCTTTGAATTCTGCCCGTCCACTCATTGTCGTATTCCCATGGTTACACAGTGCCCGGCTGAGTAGTTCGAGCCAACCGACACCTGGCTCACCAACGTCATGGGCGGTCATCGTAATGTCCCGAAACTGGCTCTCCGTTCTTCTGGTCCAAGATTTGCGTAACGCATTTCTGTACGTTTTCGTAAAGAGTACGACTGCCATTTCGCGTTTAGAGATCGGCCATCATGGTCTGAAAAGAAAGTCCCATATATTTTTCAGGCTATCCGTTTCATTGTTAATTGGAGATACGTTTTCCATCAAAGTATCCATTGATACTATCGAGGTCATCTTGCTTTAGAAGCGATACAGAGCAGAGCTACTGTCCGTTGCTTTTGATCCTTCCAGACAGTAACAAACGAGTTTACAACGTCTCGAATTACAAATATAGCGAGTGCGGGAAAAAACATATTGATTTTTCCTTTATTGACTCCAGATGGACGATGGAAGTAAATAACCTACTGCAGCTGAGTGTGTATCTGATTGGAAATGAAATTTGGCGGAACTTCTTGTAAGCTGTAATGGTTGTAATGGTTAAATGCAATAAGATACGATACGGACGTGAGTTAAGGAAGTATAATAAAAAAAAGGACGAACAAATTGTCAACATACACATAGACAAGCAAATGGACAAACCATTGTTCACAGTGTATCCAAAGTTTCTTTGGAAGTCGCATGAAATTGATGTTGTCTGAATGCATTTTTCTCAACGAATTAAAATATACAAAGCAGATGATGGAGAGGCGTAAACAAGTCAGAGACATTAGTTACGCAATTTAATCCAGTCTATCTGGTGTGGATGTGACGTTGAATTTAATTGGAAAACGGGGTGGCGATGTAATGGCTTTTCTCAGTGGAAAATAGGAGAACAAACTCTTTCCATCAATGACCATCCAGAATAGTGACAGAGGTTTCAAGTGTGTCTGCGAGCCCCTGGGCGAAGGATGGTAGATGGAAAACGCGTGACAGGGATGGTTAGAAAGGCGTACGTCCGCAGAAAAAGTAGGGCTTCTATTTATCTTTACTTAACCGTTCTCTATACTATCGACCCTCTCGCTCGGAGCCTTCGCGATGCTCTGCGGGAACTCGATATCTCGTAGGAAACTCGAATCGACAGGCAGGTAGAGCTTGATGGAAAAAGGTGATAAATAAGTTTGCAGGATAGCAGGGGGCGTTGTTCGCTGGTCAAGCTTTGTACCGTATAAACGTACGGACTGCATGTTCCTCCAATGGTTTCTGAACAGGCAGTTTTATATATCGTATGTCAGAAGCTATTTCTGAACGCATGCTGTACGTGCGGTCAGATGCAACTCTTCCATTGAGATAAAACACGTGCTAAGATATATGTATACCTTATTTTTTCGAAATATTTCCTTCGGCAAATATCTGATTGACCCAATGGCAAATTAAATTAGCAACCTACACTTGAAAGAACTTTTCGTGTTTCTCACACGAAGTATCTTCAGCGGACTAATTTTTGACTGACACTGGATTAAAATGACAGCCATAGAATTTTTTAATTAACTTTACGCGATAACTTTTTCTATACAATTGTCTCCGCGGAGGCAATTGAATGCCAAGGATAATCTTGTAGAAAGTTGAAGGCAGGCTCTGATGACGAATGTTCGCCCCGGAAGGACCGTAGAAGAATACCCGTCTAATGTATGAGGTCTCCGGACAGTTATGATTGCACAAGAGGGCAATTAGGAAGGTCCGCAACCGTTCTCCGCGGAGCCAAGCAGTTTCTTGTTTCCGCCGACGACGAGCGCGACGATATCTTCGGGGCTTTACCACGGAGCTTTCTATGGCCATTGCGACCCCTCAAACTTGCGCTGGCCGCGCGAAAGAGCTCCGCACTGAGAACTGGGGTCTTTTGATTAATACGTTTTCCACGAGTCCGGAATGTCTCATGATGTTACTTGATTTACGCGTGCGCCATTGCCATCAAGATGCAATTCGCGTACCGTGTACCAAAGCCTCTTGGTATTTAAGCACAGTCGATTTAATTGCTACGTACGTCGCTGTGAACGTCGTTTTGAAAAATTTCGCGCCAGACAGGATATGACTTATTTGTTAAATTCACGCGAATGTGTCGCAGCATGTGCTGGAAGAGTCAGCGAGAGAACGGAGGCACTTGGCAAGAAACGAAAAGTTTGCCGCGGCTCTGCAAGTAGGTACTTCAAGCTGAGTGAGGTGTCACGCGAGGGAAGTAGACGCCAAAGGATGTAAACGCGACCAGAAAGCTGGGTGACGGGGCCACCGCGTATATATCGTCGTGGCACATGTCGACGACGACGAAGAGCTTGGTGTGCACGCTAACGTTCGCGCGGCTATAGCAGCGGAATCCAGCGGTGGAATGCCTTCCGAATAAATTCCATAGTCGCTTTGTTTTGAATATTATATTCCGCGTAGCCAGTATTTGGACACGACGGTAAGCTCTGAGTTAATTCGTGCAGTCATATTCAGTTTGACTTTGTTACTATGAAGGTACACAAACGGAACTAGCCGCAAGAGCAACGCAAAGCGAAAAGTTAGTTGCGGAGTTTCTTGAGGTCATGCGGAAAATCCGTGATAAAGGGAAGTATGCATTTTGCATATTTCCAAGAGCTTTATTTGAGTGAAGATTCTAAATGGATTAAATATTCTGACATTAGTTTGTTCTGTTTTTACAACTGGCAAAATATTTCAAAATAGTTGAGAATAGTTCAGTTGCCTCAGCAACAGGATCGTAATTGGCGAACTAAATGTCAATCAGTAGACTACAACTTAATAGTATTTGTAATTGCAGAAACTACTCAAGCACACATCGTATATTTTTTTTTCAAAGCTCTCCGAACTTTTCTTATAAATATTAAATAAATACCCGCGCAAAATAGATGAAAACTCTAGCACGAGTCCAAGAATCATGAGCTGTCAAGACTCCGTCGGGGACTTCCCGGAGAAATTATACTACATGGAATATCCAATAGCCTTGTACATTCTAAAAGCATGCACGACATCATGTTCCTGGTCTTAACCTATTGCATAGATTGAGAATAAACATTATGTTGATGCAAACGTGTTTCATGAATATGCATATTTCATCATGTAGAACCTCGTTCTTCATCCAATATCCAGACCACAAGGCGCTGAAGCGGGAAGTCGATGGTCACTACCGTCAAGATGTGAGGGTGGCCATCGGTCAACATGATTCGTGGTGAGATTGAAAGCGCCAGAATTTTAGGTTCCCGCGAACGCTGACAGATTTTACAGTGAGAGAGAGTGTGTGTGTGTGTGTGTGTATGAGAGAGAAGCAGAAAGCAAGTCGGAGGCTGATAGAAAGAGACGAGCCGGCGGGGCTTGGGTGATGGTGTGGGAGTTCCATGAACATGTGCTCGCCAGAGGCGCCGTAACGGATCCGCTGTTTGCTCAGATAAGAGTAATTAATGTCTCTCGCTTCTGGACATATATACCCACAACCTCTCGAGTCCCCAACCACGGGGAGAAGAGAGGGGGAGGGCTTGTGGATGAAGAGTGAACGTTGGAATACAGAGATAGAGTACCGAGACATGGCTCATGCTAGACTCCCCGTGACTTCAACACCGCTTCCGGTTCTATCTTTCCGTACACGATGTCAACCTCTATGCGCACAGTTTACCCAGTGCATTCACGCGGTTCTGGTTCTCACGTTCGAGATTCTGTGTATAGCGACGACGGGGCTCATGGATACCAGCAGAATCCGGACCAACGCTCGTGGTGAACGCACAGCTAGTTCATCTCTCGTTTCTGACAAGGACCTTGTTATTCAACCGCAGAAAACCGCGGGGCTCAAATCCGAGAATAACGATGAAATAGCTCAAACACTAATGAAATCGCTAATACTCAAAAGAAACCTCCAAAAATTTGTAAAAAATTTCAAGATTCGAGGCATTCTCCGTCAGGCTACCCATCTCGACATATTTTGTCCACTTTGGCAATTTTTCCGTATATACCAACCGTACGACATATTAAATTGAAAGCAAAGTTAAAAATGTCCGATCAAGTGAAAAAATCAAGGAACATAACATTGCTAAGATCTTGGCATGATGTTGTTATCGACACGACAATGTTTCAATTTTTAAACTGTGTCAATTGACTCGAATCTTTTCAATGGCGTCTTGAATGCAGTAGGTCAGGAAGTGCATCACAACACATATTGTGAATTAAGGGTTATGACTGCATAACCCGTTATCTACGAGTTGATGACTGCGAAAGCTGTCCAGGATCACAGCATGCGGTATAGATACTGGTGCACTTGTGGTAGACTCTATTAGGCCACGGGACCACGTTCAGATGGCAGGCTCGACGGGTAGGTGGAAGAGGACGATTCAACGGGGTGCTCGAATGTGCTTGACCGTTCGCGGTTTACCTCGGCCTGTCGAGGATTAAAGGGCCGTTGCCACGCCACTAGCCACCAGCTCGTGCTACAGCATTAACGGGGACAGGGACTTCCTTGAGGTCGGCTCTCGACGCTCTTGAGCCAGTACTAGTTCTAAGCGAGCGAGAGAGCAACTGGAAGACCGACCAGCTCGTTAACACCGTTGTTGCCACACACTTTATGGATACGTCGTGCGCTACCCAGTTGCTTGTTTCCTGCTTGGTTTGCACAACGCGTTGCATACAGCCCAACAAGAATCCGTCGAGATAAGCAATATGCATAATGAGACCCTCGTACTATTAATTCAATGGCTAATTTTTTTTCTCTCGATCCAACGGACGTGCTACCGTGAAATTAAACCGAGGAAATGTATGATTAGCATGAAGTTACGTGAGTTATGATGGTTCTTATGGAGTCGCAATCGTGTACTGCCACGCTTTATGAATTCTCCGCGTGGTCCAATACAGAGGCTCGTTTCTTAGGTTTACACACTCATTGCATGAACATTTCTGATGGAAATTTTGCTAGATAAGCATATTTCACATGGGACCTTCCGTAGAATTAATTCAATGGTTTGTTTCTTGTTTCTGCAGCATCATTACTTTAGCCGAGATTAAATAGCCCGGAACAAGATTTACCTCACGGCCCATGAATACAATGAATCTGAATGAGTATGTTGTCGTTTATCGCAACAATGACCGTTCGGAACTTTGAAAAACGATTTTTGTAAATCTTATGAACAATTCTATCTCCTAAACGTTTGTGTATTAGAAATACACAAACGTTACAATATAATAAAATGCGTAGATTATTCATAGATTAATTAGAGTAATTACTTTGCCGATTTAGTTTCGTTTTAATCGATGAAATGATTATTACGATACGATACATTCTTAAACCAGATATTTCAGATGGTTAGAAAAATCCTAAATGTATTTTTAGATCCATTCTTCGCATATCCTGAAAAATGTCGTTTGCTCTTTTTGAATCAATGTTATTGGTGGGTTTGTGCTTCCACTTTTAACGAAACCAAGTTCCTATATTTTTAAGAATTTTTTATGCTCGGATGTTGTCACAGATATCCCCAAATATTATCTGTCAGTTGAATAACATGGCGCCGATCGGAACGCAGACATGTGATTATCTTTGACGTTCGACGAATTACGAGAAGCCAAATTACTAACATATCTCGATCGTCGAAATGTAAATCCGAGATCATTCAGGCCTGAATCTGTCGGATCTGCCGTTACAGTCGGAGAGACTGCGGAGCCGGGCGTTGGTATATTCCGCCGTCGACTGATTTACCGCTTGAAAATCCCCCCTTACCGCTCCGCCATCCGTGTGGAAATTAATTAAGCAATTCATTAGCCCCCGGCGGGCGTGCGTAACGAGCCGGGAAGAATAACGGCCGAAAAATTCCTGCAGTGGTTTTCTCTGCCACTGAAAGAAAAAAAAAAAAAAGAATAAAATAAATGACGAAAGCTCTGAAGTGTATTTCAGTTCAGGATCTGAGGGTCGATTACAACCTGCCGAAAGTTCGAAAAATTCGTGTAGGTCATTGCCCACGTCGTTGTTCGTTAATTATTTAAGTTAGCAAAACGAAGGTATGAGGAATATCGGATAACAAACGTTATTAAGAGGGTTGAAACGTGTGAGTTCCCTACAAGGAGAATAGTGCACTTCAGCAGCTAACTCCCTTACACTTATCACTCTGCTCTGGTAATGAGATTCACTGCAAATGTGTATGTTGGATAGACAGTATGTATTACGAAACTTGCGAACCATCAGATAGCGATAGTCTCGAGATAGCTGATAGTGTACCTAACATCCATACAGATCCACTACAAGGTAAGGCGCCACTGAGGAAATAAGTAGCCACGGGAATGAGCCTCGCAATTTCGTGTCGGCAATGGGCTCGCATAGTACTTATCGTACTGTCGTTGGATCGCGATTTCAAAGCTTCATTCCCCCAACCTTGTTAACCATTATACGAGGCGGATTGTCTCGTCGAAGTCTCGCGACTATACCAGGTGCTTCGAAATAAAACAGCATACCCGAAGAATGATCTAAAGTTCTGTGTAAAAACTGACAAGGTTATTCCGAAAAAAGCTTCCCCACAATAAATATCTAAGCTTTATCGTTACGTAAAATTTCATTCAATGAATAATTGAATAATTTGAATAAGCCAAATCAGCTCAGACCGCGTAAGCTGTCAGTCCTCTTCGTTGGCGATTCACGCTCTGGTGCAAAGCACAATTTCGTTTATACAAAATTGTTTTTGGACTTGAAAAAAACGTTTCTTCATTTATGGGTTTTACAAAATTTCTTTAATTATTCATAATAAGTTCAATGAAACTAGATGAAACTATTCTTAATGAAATTAAAAAAAAAATACAAAAAACCAAAATGATATTTAACAAAAAGTGGGATTGTAATGGTTTGCTGACTAGATGCATCAGAGAGAGCATACGAAGGGATTGTGTCCGCGAGGCGTACTGCATCGGAATTTGGGTCACGTAACGTGCCGCGGCAGAGCGACGCGTTGCGCACCGTAATCGCCTGGACCTTTCCCGCGGCTTCTGGCTTACAGGACCGCAAGACGCATTCCCATCGCCACACCCGGTACATTCACCACGCTACGACGAACCCACGCCCCGAGCTTTCGCACTAATGTAAATAGTGTATATATCCAAGAGGATAGTAATGTTACTGAGAGAGATACACTGTACATTGCGGAAACTTGATCCCCAGGCTACTCTCGCGTCTCTTCACCCCCGGCAGTTATCTCCAGGTTGCCGTTAAATATTTAAACGGGTTTTGCATAATCATCGAGGCAGTCTTGTCGCTTTACACTTGCTTTATCGAATTGATTACACGTCGCAATTCAAGAGATCATCGTACAATTCGGTATTTAGCTCGGCATCTTCATCTCCTATGCGTCTGGCCTCAGTTGATGAGGTCGTAAGCGTGTGTCGACGTATGCTAAATAGCCCGTAAAGGCACATTTCAGAATTGCTTACACGCTTATTAAATTAAATACGTCCCTTATGACATCAAATGCAAATTTGAGAAAATGGTTTCGTTGACCTGTTTTTGTTAGATCAAATTACCTCACCACAATCAAATACGAAAGATAAGCAATCAAGCAATCAACGCCCCCCATCGACATTATAGTTACGATTTTGAGAGGTGATTGGAAAATCACCAAATCATCAAAATCAACTGAAAAAGGATTTTTAGGTTAAAGAACCCTAGAAATAATCTATTTTTTACCGATAGAGGAGATATTGGCTAATCCACGATTTATCAAATCGCAGGTATTCGACCAGATCTTAGGCACACATTCGCGCCTTTGCGAAACACGTGTCACATGGAAGTAAGATGTGAAGACGAATTCATGTCACAGCTGTAAGTGCGATATTAAACTATTGCTTTTTAAATTAAATACGTTCCTTATTACATCAAATGCAAATTTGAGAAAATGGTTTTGTTGACCTAGTTTTATTAGATCAAATTACCTCACCACAATCAAATACGAAAGATAAACAATCAAGCAATCAACGCCCCCCATTGACATTATTGTTACAATTTTGAGAGGTGATTGGAAAATCACCAGATCATCAAAATCAAATGAAAAAGGATTTTTAGGTTAAAGGACCCTAGAAATAATCTATTTTTTACCGATAGAGGAGATATTGGCTAATCCACGATTTATCAAATCGCAGGTATTCGACCAGATCTTAGGTACACATTCGCGCCTCCGCGAAACACGTGTCGCATGGAAGTAAGATGTGAAGTCGAATTCATGTCACGGCTGTAAGGGCGATACTGAATTTATGACGTCGGCTATGCCGATAGAGAGCGAGTGAAAAAAAGAGGGAAAAAAAAAACGACGAGGGTGGGTGTTTCGTGCTACGTGATAGATAGGGTGGCGCAGCGCAACGATATTGAAAATAATCTAGGTGTCTTCTTGGCATTCAGGTACAGGTCGTTCTTTCTTACCCAGGGGAAATAGTATTGGGATACAAGGAAAAAGACGGGACGGAATAAAAAGAAAGGAATTCACACAACCTACGAATGCAAGAGCATCTGAATTTCTACATTCGATTCATCTTTATCTGCTTAGGGAGAACCCTTCACGAGATAATGATACGTTTTATTTCCTACTGGCTGCGTAGAAAAAGCTCACGAAATTCATGAATCCGTGAATAAAAGCCCGAGCCTTCTAGGGAAGCTCAGAGCGTTAAATAATTAGCAGCGAATGTGTATTAACATGAATTTAATGTAGACTTTAGTCTGCGTACGCAAGGGTAACTTGGGGGCTGCTTCTTGTGTAGGCATAGGAACAAGGAAATCGCTTCTTGCTGGCAAAGTTTTCCCACTACGAACTTGAGCCCAATGCAGCTTTCTGCGGTTGCATGGTACAAAATGTACGTCATTTTGACTGATTGAAAAAGGATTGTGAATAATTAAAATAAAGAAGTAGTTAGAGGCATCCGATTTAATTGATAAATATTAATTTTCCACTTACGTAGGTTTCCCTGGAACGAAAGAAGCAATTTATTATAACAATTTTGTAAACAGAGATAAAAATTATATGTATATTTTCAATAAATTCTTCGTCGACGGTGCTAATTGTAAAATCATAATACCATTGAAGAGTTTTGCTTCCTCATTACATGTTTCCTTCGTTCGCTTTTCAGCTTCGAAATATCGACTTGAGTGCAACAGTTGGAGAAATTGTATGGCCAATCATTTCTCCACGAAGTAAAATGAATGGCATTATAATTAAATTTATGCTTGATAAGGCTGCGAGATCGAATGAAGTGTACCAGAAGGTTCGAAAATTGCATCAAAAGAAAAGCGTGACTCCCACCGTCGGCGACTGTGTCTACGATGAAGAGTCTACAAACTTGACTTGCACGCACAGCCACGTCGTCTTCCGAGGGCTCCCGTCTTCGCCGTTCGAGTTAGAAGTTCATCCAACACGCGTGCAACTTTATCGTCGTCTTATGCTCCCAGCCACTCTCAGCCCCCGTCCCTCTCAAGAGTTAACCACGAAATCCGTTGACACTGAATTATGTTCTATGAATACTTGACGAGAGTCGGGAGCAGCACGAAGAATGGCTTTTTCCTCTGTTCGGATCTACGTGGAATACAGACAAACCTCTTAACTTTGGATAAAGACCTATTTACTGATTAAACCATGAATATACTACGAGTCTCTTGAGAATTTACATGAAAACTCTATAATTCACTATTAACAGCAATCGTATTTAACACTTTTCCAAATTTTTTAAAAAGTCGCACACTTTTAGCGACTATCCAATACTTGTCTTTTTCAAAAAATGCTATCAAAAAAACCGGCTACCACAATTTCGTTCCCAATTTACATAAAATCGCAATTTCGACCTTCGCCATCTGAAACGATGAAGTTTTTTTCTCTGGAATGGATTTGCAACCTACTCGTAGAGGAGACGTGGCGAAATTAAAAAAAAAATACACTCTATTATTTAGCAAGTACATTGATTGACCACAACGAGGAAATAGATAGTTTCTACTTGTTCAATGAAACCACGAAAAAAAAAGTAGGAGGTAAACTTTGGATAAGCTACGGGTGTTTAATTTATCCTGTCTTCTTCTAACAACACCCCATTGTCCCAGGTGCGTGTCAACAAGCGGAAAGTAACAAACGTGGACTCAACGCGCCGTGTTGTTGGTAAAGGAAAAAAAAAATGAAGTGAAATAAACTCTGCGGTGCGGAGATTTGAACAATGTGTCGGGGACAGACGACGGGTGACAAGTGTCGACTGGGTGTCGCAAATCCAAACGACCGTAAGTGCCATTATTTTCATTAAAAGAGAAACGAGAAACAGGGAGCTGACGAGGAGACCTGCTGCAAGCCCAGTTGGTTGGCAGCTTCGGTATGTATGCGCGCACGGTTTGTTGAGTGAGCGAAAGTAGTAGCGAAGTAGGAGCTGGCCGTTGCTCCTGGTTGCCCGACTCGTTCAGTTCTGCAAGTGACTACAAGAGTGTACGAAGGGATAGTGTGAGCGAAAGAGCACGATTCGGCCACTGGGTTCATAAAGCAGCTTTATCTAGATCGCCGGAGAAGTTACGGGCTGAAAGTACGGGCTATTAACTCGCAAAGTGGCGCGGCATGAGGGTGAAGTACAAAGGAGTGAGGGAGACGGACAGATAACGAGGGTCAGGGGTGTTTGGCGGGCACGACAACCCCCTGAGAAATGTTTATACTGTTACCGGTCTATTAGCCCGCCCGCGTGCACTCGTCTATTCAACTAAACTGGAACAACCGCTACATTCTATATCTATTGACTATTACTGCACGTCCGGTAATAACAGTATCCATAAAATCGATCTAATCTGTGTACATCTGTGGCTGTAACACGGGCTCGTTGGTATTAACCCTGTGACAAAGATGAGCGTTGGTCCAATCTTCGCGAAAATTTACCATTAAAATGGTTCGCCATTCGACAGATTCGTATCGAGAGGTCTTTTATGTACAGCCATTTATCGCTCGGATTGTTCGTTATTATAACAGCAGGGGTCAGAGTGCGAACTTAATGATGAGACACACGGAAGATCGCCATTCGGGTTTTACGTTATGCTATTATTCAGAGGTACCGGAGGTAATATCCTCGACGAAGTGGAACGTGGTGATCTAAGACAAAACAATAAAATCCAGAACGGGAAAATCGGGTATCCGAAATTACGAACTTTCGAATCTTATACCATCTTCTTGGCTGCGGATAAGCTCTGACATAGTTTTTTTTATTAGTCATTTATCGATTATCGGTGACGTTTACTAATGACAATCCGAACTGGTCAATCACGTCCAATTTCTTTGAAAACGTTCAGGGGAAATGTGTTTGCACTGAAACTTCATTGCATCGCTCATTTCCCTAATTGTCATGATAATCCGGTGGTTTCGAAAGAATTTCCCGATACCCACCGTCACCACAGATCCATCATGGTCCTGAATGGAACGTGATCATGCATCGTTCATTGACAATAACCTACTTTCCTTGATGTTCGACGTTCCATGTTCCAAGATTTTATTTCGCACATAGTACGGCAAGTTTGAGGGTATTGTGAGCTCGGCAAGCTCGATAAAATGAATGTAAAAAGGAATAGAGTCTTCAGGTCCCCAGAGCAACCCGTGGACAGGGTTTCCGTGAATAATGCAGTTTTCTTCGGCACTCCGAAATGTATACACTCGCGATTCGCGGTGTACTCTGTTCACACTCGTGTTCGAACTTTGTGGCCTCTCTGAATTTTTATTCTCTCGTAACATTTAAAAGTTTTCGCTAAACAATTCCATTGACATTCACCGTTTCTCGCGATTACGACCTCTAAATAATTCCCGCCTTCGTCTCTTAAATCGAGCGGTGCAAATGGATGAATACTTCTGGAAAATTACCTTCACACGAACGTAAGAATTGAACATAATTTTCACTTACATCGAAACAATATTCGTTATACATGAGGACCATCGTTTAAATATTATGATTAACCGCGTCCAGGAGAGCACGTTTGTCGGCTTGTGAAGCAAGTTTATGTGTACGTAGTGTAATAATGTAATAGTATTATACATATATATATATATGTACATATAGGCACGTAATTAAGGCATTGTCTTCTTATTATAAATTTCTGTAAACTTGCAAACATTCACATTAGACACACATGCACAATTTTGCACGCATAGCTTTACACAATTTGGGTGTAGGTCGAATAATTACACCACCCTTTATCTCCATGAAAGTCGCGGTCCAACCGGATGAATATTGCTTCAGCGATCCACCGCATGAACATAATGATTGCATGAGAATTTGATCTGCTTCGAAACGATATTCGTTATACATGGCGTCTTGTCGATCAAACGTATGATTAACCGCGTTCAGTACACGGGAAAAAATGCTCGGTTGAATAAGCAACTGCCGATTAATTGGCTCGACCAACAAAGTTATCGGTTGGCGTAACCATCCTCAATTTATAATACAACCGGTAACCTCGTTAGAGTAACCAACAAGTTGATCGGTCAAACCAATTAATCGGCTGGTGCATATTCAACCTAGCGCTTTATTATTCCTGCCAAGACTTTTTTCCGTGTACAACAAAAGTATATCCACCTATTACTCTACCCTGTACAGATCGAACGCACCATTCTTCAGAAAAACTGATGTTGAAAAATGATCCTTACAAATCCATCGTATAGTTACCCACAATTTTTGTACGGTTCACTCAATTGTTCCGTTCTTTATTTTGTATATATAGTAACCTTACGAATAGTGCGACGACATATTGTTAGTCCAGGCGATATTTATTTACATTAAAACGATATCCTAGGTGCACAGCGACTTATCGACGAAATGTATGGTTAACCGCGTCCACTATAACAAAAGCAGTTCACTCGCAGTTCACCGATTCGTGAAGCGTTTATATATACTACACTATTACGCTGCATCATCGACCGAAGCAAACTCAGGTCTCGCAGTTTACTTCAAATTGAGTTTGCATCCGATAACGGCGCGTAGAGAGGTGAGCAGAACGCAAGAGGCGCGCGGGCAGCAGTTCAAAATCCACTTTTCCGCTAGCAACTTTATCGTACTGGATCGCTTGTGCTCCGCTGCTGCTTGGGAAAACACCCTCCGCGGAGTCCACAACCTTTCGCCTTTGCCTTTCCTCGTGTCTCGCCTTTTCCCTCCGCGCAACAAGCTTATCCTCGGTCCTTCAGTGATGTCTCGCATCCACCCGCGGTGTTCACTCTCTCTCGGCCGTTGTACGCTTCGGTGTTGTCTCATCGCGAGAGCTTCGCCTCCTTTCCAATATTGTACACACCAGCTGCTGCCTACCATCTCTCCAATAAACTACGGGCTATAGAATAGATGCGTCTGACGGTTGCGTCTCAATTACCTCGAGTCAAGTGCAGCCACCTGCCTCGCCTAAATCATCGGCGTATCTGCAACGATTAACGTCCACGTCATTATCTCTTTTGCATCTATCGAAATACAGGCATTCGCTATCTCGAAACGATTGAAATACATTGACAGTCATCTTTTTCAACGAGGACAACCACAATTGTGACATTGAGATGTGGATCAAAACGTAGGTAATTTATTTCGATTTTCTGCATATTTAGTCGTGCACTTAATTCGTAGTGCTATTTGATAAGTTGTTGTGGGATGATTAATGTATTTTTTTTAAATCGCAGTCGTTTCATCTCAGTGATCAAATTGTCATCCGTTGGGTCGAAGTTTCGTAAATGTTAAAAAAGTATTATTATATTACCTTCTGCAAAATGCTTTGAGGACTTGAATTTTGATAAATTTTTATTTGGTATTTATTTTGTTACAACGGATGTAAGATTTTATGAGAGCCGGAGATGTCGCCGAATAAAAATTATTGATCCAAGTACACAACTTATGGATATGAAGAATATGAATTATGGAGATTTGGGATTCTTTCGGGAACTCAATTAAAATTTTGTGGAATATGAAAAAAATGCAGATGCATTTGAAATGACCCACGTGCGGTCGATATAAAAAAAATCAGTTCGATATCGACTAGTTAAAAGAGATCAATACCCACAGTTCTTATCTACTTGACTATATTGTGTTCCTGCTCTGGAATTCTTCGAGCATACATCTTTCACTCGGTTGGCAGGCCCGGTTACGTAGGGGATCCATTCATAGTTCGGCGATGGAGAAAGCACCCATACCTTCCCCAAGAAGGATTTTTCGAAATTGGTGAGTGAGGACGATCCGAGAGAAACGATATAAGCATAGAGCTCTTCGTCTTCAGCGTGGCGTTTGTTCGAAGCAACTAGGGTGCGGCTACGCGGGTGCTTGGACCCTTCCTCGCAATAAATCTCTCACCGTGACACGACTCGGACCGAACGAGCGGAGGACTGGCAGAGTTTCCAGAGGAGAATGTTGGAGCTTTCTTCTTTTCCATTCTCCTCTCGGTTAAATGCGATCTCTCAATTATTTTTTTCCGCACCAATTCGCACTCACATACTGAAACGTGGATCAATCGTAGATACTGGTATTCGCATTCGCAGAGGAACGCGATTATTCAACATCCAAGGACGACCAAAGGTCTGCTTTATGAGTGTAGGTTGAAATTTAACATAAAGTGTGGGAGGGCGAAAAAGTCTGCTGGGAAAGCTGTGGAACTAGGGTCACTCGGATGGAAAGAACAAATCGTCGGAATCTACAGCAAATATTCCGCAGGCATTGTAGAAATTCTTTAAAAATAATCCCCTACGTACCTTGATATGTCAGTAAATAATAGAACGGAGTGCAATGAAATTCAAACAGTAGTTACGTAAAACTGCAGAGAAATGCTCGAATGTTTCCTGCCTTATGATAGACTGTAATAATCACAAAATAATCACAAAAATATCATAAAGTTGTTAATAATACGATGACAAGAAAAGCGGTTTATCAAATTTTATCGCTTCATAAAATTCGTGTTATGTCGTTGTGGGATAAATCCATAAATTTTTGTAAAAACGTATGATTTTGTAAAGAATTATTTTACGATTAGAACATGTTTTACAGGAATGGTAAAAAAATTACGAATTTTTTACTCGGTCGTGAGGAAATTCTGTATTACACGTAAGAAGTCTCAAAACCATTTAAAAAACCATTGTGCAAAGACAGCCCTAAAAGTATTTCGAAAACGGAACATTATGAATCGTTAATAAATGCTTTTAAAAAATCATATAAATTGAGATGAATCATCGAATTCGCTTCGTATAAAAATGCAGGACATTTTTCCACATCATTAATGTAGCTTCTAGTAAATTTTCTTACGGTAAAGTTCTGACGAGAGTTAATCAGTAAGAGTACAAAAAATCTTGTTACCCCCGTTTTCATAACGAGCGAATTTTCCCAAAATTTCGTTTATGTACTCCGACTAATGCTGACTTTCTGTACGATGACTGATTAGGTCAGTCATCATGTGGCTTTCATTCTGCACTCACTCAATGCTGCAGTCATCGCATGGCTCATCGATCGATGTGCGCCACATTGACAGGACTATAACTCAAATTGAAGTGACGAAAATCGATATTGCAGTTTCACCTGAAATGAAGTGTGACATAACGTATCAAATTCATCAACGGCGATATGATATCACTTTAGAATCGAAGGATCATTATTCAGTTCACTCATCCGCAGATATGCAATGAGAAGCAGTTGTACGTATAGAAGCGAAGAAAGCAGAGAAAGTCAGCCGAGAAGTCAGTAGAGCAGACGCGAGCGCCTCCGCTCGACGATCAAACTTTTAATTAGAGAACGGATTTACTCCCCATCTCTCAATTATATCTAGATTCCTAACCAGAAGGAAAGAGCTGTACCAATTGTGGAAGCGCGGGACAAGTAAGAGGAAGAAGAAAAGTATAGAAGTTGTGCTGAAAGTATAGAGAGGCGCATTGGTTGGCATCGGTGCTCAGCTTGGACGTGGATCCGGACAGAATGCGACCGATCTCGAAATCTTTCAATTACATCTCGTGCTCCGCAAAGTAACGAGCGGGCAATGCAGCCGCAGTTCATTGGAGATCTCCATCGCTCTTCAGTATAACCTTCCACTGCTTTTTGTCTATATATATGGTAAACCGCGCAAGTTCCAATGGAGAAGAAAGAAAATCGGATCATACGGCAGGCAGGTAACTAGGACCACGCGGCAATGGAAGAGCGTATAAAAATAAAGTGGAAAGTTTTCTTGGAATTCAAGCGCCAAGGGGAATTTTTTATCAAGAAATAAATAATGTGGAATTCTACCTGGACAGTGATTTTCGCAGTAGAGTGGAACTCTCGATGCAAGAAGTGTAATCGTCCACTTTATTGCCACTCAACTAGCCTTGGTTCATGCCCACAGGAAGCTCGATTTTTCATAAAAGTCGAGAGTCGACGGTATTAGTCTCATTTCGTTTTTCCAGGCAAGTCGAGGGGGATTACAGGCCCGAAAAGTGATACTTGTTCGAATGTATCGTAGAGAAGTATTCGCGACCATCGATACTCATAAACCAATGTAACGGCGCAGCACGGAAAAGCATAGCCCTCTTGGAAATCTTGAGTGTCAGCGACAACATAAATCTTTCGATGCCAGTCTGAGCTTTCTGGTAGAGGCAGAAAATCCATCGAGTATGAAGGGCGTTATGAGGAATGAAAAAAAAAAAAAACTCGACGTAAGATTCAGTACGTCTTTCGCCCTAATGTGACTAGTGAAATAGAGTCTGGCAATGCTATGAGATTTTGATATCTTGCATTCTAAATTTGGCATGACGAATATCTCGTTTTAACTCGTAAGTTCACTAATGAAATTTGAACAATTCATGTTTATCCAGACTAGGCTGAAGAGACCACATTCGGCTAATGACCATAGTAGTAGACGCCGTAACAAATAAAAAAAAAAAGAGACCACATTCCATGCCGCCAACGCGGCTGATATGTTGTCAATTCTTAAACAGCGGAAGGAAACGTAAAACAGTAGGGGAAAATTGACGCAGCGGGCAGGAAAGTACTTTTTTGTATAGTAATGAAAACCGTACACACGTTATCAGTTAAAAATGCGTAACTCTTCCGTCCTTATTGTAAGTACGAAATGCGGTCTTTCTAACGAAATCGGAAAAAATTGGCGGGGATGATCATCTGACGGTCTCTCGATCTCGAAAGGATCACCAATAAAAAAACAGAAATGTTCGGACATTCCTCCCTCTGTTTCACGTAATGCGCAAAATGAAAGTTCCTGTTAAATATAATATATAGATTAGCAGTCATACCGTTATTAAAATAGTTCAACCCGAATAACTTACATCCTGTTTCCAGTTTTTAAACAATGCAATTGGTGGCAAAAGGATCGATTGACGCAATTGTAGTACATGAGAAAGAAAATGCCGTCGAGAATAATGTTTGAGCTATGACGAAAAGTGCTAGGATCAAGTAGTGACGATCAGTTTTGATCGGACACGTTGTCAGATAATTTCCTCACGTCTCACGACAGCCGAGTTAGACATATCGGAGGGAAATTTGCATTTGAGACTAGGAAACATCAGGATCGACGGGAATCAGACGAAGGATTCTATAGAAAAATTTAGCGGAGCCCCCGAATCACGTCGCATCGTCCACTGAATCATGACAGGAGAGGTGCGCGCTCATCGCTTTGAAACACTGCCGAGGCCGGGCCCATTGTGTTTAGGTTGCATACGTTGCAACAGTACAACGGTGGCTCGTCCATTGTACACCATTAGCGAAGGGGACCGACAGAGAGGCGCGCGAGAGACTCGTCAATTCGACGGGAGTATATGTAGAGTATGCATCTCCCTCCATCGCTTCAATTCCCTGAGCCACCTCGGCCCGGAGCGACGATTGCATCGGTGCACCCCAATAGCAATATCGACGGGGGCTTCGGGCACCTCGAATAACAATTATTGCATCCGCGTTGGACGCTTCGCATCGCTTTCACTGCGCGACTGCCGCTAGTCACTGAGAGGAGTAAACGGATGTCGCTCATTCGCATCGTATATTGCCGTACCATTTGTCTTTGCTCAGCGGACACTTCCGGCGCGATGCCGACGATAATTTTATATTACTGCAGATATCCATCGGTTTCCAATAAAGCTCGCAATAAATTTGAGGGGTCAACAAACCGTACGGTCAAAATACACACAACATCGGGGCACGATTAAAAGTCGATTGAAATTTTTGTATCGTGGAAAGAAAAAAAAAATTGTACATACACGTACATAGAAACATTTGGTTGTTTACATGGAAAAACTTTTATCAACGCTCAATTTGACATTTCGAGTTTAACAAATTGTTTATGTACTTTTTCAAACTCTTTTTGTTGAAATTGTATAAAGTTTCAACCAGAAGTGCTCATCTAAACAAATAAACTTGAATTTAACATTCTTCTGATATTATTTATGATACATGAATACAACAAGAGCCGCGGTGGCGACTCGACGCCAAGTTGAAAAGAAAGTTAATGCTGCCTACGCATACACAATTTTCCACAAACCCCATTCTGTATAATTATTATTTATACGTACACATTGACTGATTGAACAATTATACATTATTCTTATTGACTATAACAAAAATTGAAAAAAATCTTCTATGTTGAGTATCACTACATGGTTTGGTTATAAATGTTACGAAAGGTCCGTTCTGATTGTTTCCTGGTAAATTGGATTGGAGAACTTTGGAAATTAATGCAAATGATATCCGAGAGCAATGCGTGGAACGTATGACCAACAGAAGTTCCTGGTTTGACAATGATATCCGATAACATATATATGACAGCACATTGTACGCGTAGAATTACGGGGAGAATTTAATCAAGAGGTCGTTGGCCCGTGACGCCACGTCGACGACGAACAAATTGACGCGCTGCTGCCGGCGTTTATGCCGCCTTGGATATTTATGTATCGCGAACGATTGCTCGTATTCCGAGAGGATTGCGAGCTATGCAACAGAGAATGCGCGCCGTATATGGTGCTCAAAATGCAATACACAATGTTATTACGGACTGCCAGTATATACTCTCCTCCCACGAGGGCATGTGATCACGACACAGGTAGCATAATCTACAAGCCTCTAATAATATGGTAAGCTTCAGGTGGATACGGTTGATCTCCTTCCTCCGCATCTGAGATCTTCGAATTTACGGTTATAGTGGGTTGAGATAAAGATTTAAGCAGGTTTCCACGTTGGTTTTAATATAGCATGTCACGCAAAGTGGGACATTTGCTTTTGCAATAAAATTTATAATTTGACTGTATTATCAATTGGATCGAAATAGAAATCAAAACCTTTGTGGTTTTTTTTTTTGGACATGTGATTTTATCATCTGGACAAGAAAAATTCTATCGGTTTCATGGCTATTCAAGAAATAACGTTGTGTAGTGAAGTAGATTTTGGCGTTGCAAATTTAAATTTAAAGCGTTTAAAACCTTATCTTGTTGGTGTTCTAAAAAAAAAAAAAAACGAACAAACTGAACAAATAACTCCAGTTATATCTATCAATCTAATCTTCTTACCCCCTTGCTGTAACAGTCACTGTATTCTATCATAACAACCAACATTTTTCTCGTGATATTATTTTTTTTCCTACATTCTCAAAAAAATAATAGACCTCCAAATTTGGCGCGGCCAAAACCATTCACTCTACTCGTAAAATACCTCTAATATAGAATTCCCAAAAAGTTCCCACGAGAGGAACAAGAAAAAAAAAAAGTAAAAATTATCAAAATACACCTTTGAAAAATGGTAATACTTATGGTTAATGCATAATAATAATAAACCGATGTGCACGTTATTAGATATGCAATTTATTAATGTATTTAATGATCAATAATTAAAATAGTTCGTATTCACCAAGATTATTAAATCAATTTCCTGATATTGATGCGTTTTTCTGATGCAACTGTTGGTGTCATCAATAACCGAGAAGCGATGCATGGCCCTGTGATCAGTGTTTAGGGCCACAGCTTTAGCATGCATTTGGATTAATTATCAATATGTATAAATTACATATCAGGTGGTTTAATGAACACGGTTATCGATCGCGCGTCTGCGTTGCGGTAGCCACCTGTGTGTTGAGAGGCGCTCAAACGCCTACGATTTATCGTAACGAGGTAGGTCTGCATGCGCGTTTATCCCTTTGTGTAAAGGTTTCCGTGACGTGCGAGTGTATATACTCCTCAGCAGGCAGCTCCGCTCCTGCATAAAACACACATTCACACGTTGATCCGAGAACGATATGCCAAGCTGCAACGTTCTCGTCTTGCCGCAAGCGTCTAAATACACGTACCCAAACACGACAATTACACACGTAATAACAGCCTCGGTTGAGGCGTGTAAAAAGGATCTTTACCGTGGATTGGAGTTGGGATACGATCGAGGCAGCGCAGCGCTGACGGAACCAGGCTATCGCAAGCGAAAGCTTTATATTTCCTCATACAATATCTCACCTCGGCTCTCGACGCTTGGTCCCTCAACTCATAACCACCCTCACAACCGTACATCACGTAACTCCTTACAGTTTCATTTTTATATATTATACGATCAATCGCCTACCGCGTACCAAGAAAGCAATAACTTATGGCTCTTTACGACTCTGAAAAATGCGAGATTAGGTTTAAAAATTATTATTATTTTTTTATGCATGTAGAATTGACTGATAAGAAATTCATTAGCAGACTAAATTCCTCAGATGTGAGCAGTCAAAAATGTAGAGGATGAACTGTTCGAGTTTATCAATATTTTTTTTTCGGTTCAGTTGGTAAACAGATCTTGTTTTGATGAATAGTGTCGTACTGACGACAAGTTTATTCGACTTTTTATTTTTTTTATTTATTGTTTCCTTGCTTATGGACACGTTTTTTATTACTGAATCTAGATTATTAATAATACATTTGAATATAAATCTGTGTACATTGAATTCGGATAATGTGACATTTCATACGTACGTGTCTAAATTTATGTCGTTGCGTGAAAATGCGTGGGCTAATACGAGGAGGCTTATTATGATATTGAATTTTTTCTTGTCGGAGATTTTTGTCGATTCTTTCCAGGATAAGCAAAACATGTCACCTGTCCTGAGACTCGACGTGAAAACGATTTTTCGCAATTTTTCTCAGCCCCATTCGCACACATTACCAGACAATAATTTTGTCGGCTCGTGAATTATGGATGAGAGGACTAGAGTGCTCGGGGAATCCTCCGATGGGACAGTGATCGGGACGCGAGAACGCGGAATGTTTTTCAACGAGATAACAGAAGAGGCCAACGTATATATCCGCCTCAACATCCAGAGACGAATTGTCTTCACGACTCACAGGTGGGAGGGTAGTTTTTGCCTGTACGCCCACGCACGTATCGCCTCCGTGTCCAATTCTAGCGGCGCGAAGAACCGCCAACTAATCCGACAAATTACCTTCCCATTCGCGCTTGGCCTAGTAAGAAATGGAAATCAGTGTCCTTAACGAGCGAACTCGTTGCCCACGTTCGATCCTCGACTAATCCACTGTTGGACGCTCGGAGAATACAAACTCGGCGAATCTTATTGATATTTGATACGTGACCGAAATATATCGATCGATTAATTCGAAGGTGATTCAATTTCCTCATTACGAACATTATTCTACACCATGTACTATGAACCTATATTTTTTTATCGAATTTTCTTTTGGTCTTGAAGTTACCGGACAACGAATAAGCAATTTATTTGAAATATTGAAAATACACAAAATAATATACTCCGTAGATACTTTCAGAAAATCTAACATTTGAACCTCATCAAGTACACATGAAGCATTATAATTCTGCAATTTTGTAAAGACAATCAGTGCACCAAAATATTGTGAAGTAAAAAGTACAATTTACGACGCAGCTTTCAGTAAAAAACGCGGATCACGAGAAAGCAATGCAATGATTATTGTTTGTTTCGTCAAAAATTTTAATCAAAATATTGACAGTTCTTATATTGGAGAGCACAGGAACCCCGAAATTCACGGTGCTATTGAAGAAAAACAAACGTAACTCATGCTTTTGTTGACAGTAACATCGATGTTCGCGGTGACGAAGAAGTATCGGGAATAGAGAATCGCAGTACCACGTTATCCGCGTCAATACCTTTCCATTTGCTCCGTGAGAATCGACGGATTTGAATCCGAAGAGCTCGATCCATCAGCATAAATGCTCCCGTGTCGTGCCCCTCACATGGTACGGTCTGTGCGCAAGCAATGTTGAGGGTTGCGGTGATACGGGTTCGAGTAGACGAGCAAGAATGAGAAGGGTTGGTGGAGAAGGGTGAATACGCTGACTGCGGAATACCGCCCTTGGAAACCCTTATTAATAGTGTGCTCCGATGGCCCCTTTGCCATTCCCACTGTACATATCGTACGAGTGTACTTCTGTAATCATATCCTAGGCCAGTAACCTATATTCCACAGAAATGCACATCGAATCAGTAACAGACGAAGAGTATTTTCTCCGGAAGCTCGGAAACCAAAAATGGAAACGATTCGCGAGTGTTTCTAATGGTATTGATATTGGCATTAGGCAAGACATTCCCGTGAAATGTGAGGATCAAAATTCAGTGCGGAAGCTTGCACATTGGAAAGTGATTTTGGGGCCAAACGCCAAACGTACAGCATATAAACTGCGGGATCATCGCCGGTGCGCGGCAGAAACAGGTTTCGGAGGTGAACACATGTCGACAATATCGATATCTTTGGATAATCGAGATACTACTAGGATCGGATGGTCTACCACTTCTCGAGAGTACACACACACACACACACACACACACACACACACACACATATATATATATATAGGCTTTGGAGGCGTTGAGGCTTACTGGAATATTCTCCATCGCTTAGAAGTGCAGTATAGAATAGCATGGTCCTAGCTGCAAAGCAGAGGACCCAACGCTCGTCTAGTGACATCCATGAACGTAACAAGGTTGTAGGGTAAACGTATTTGCACATCCCTCCTGATCCGCACGGATCTCCGCATCCGGGAGCAGGTATGCAACCTTTCTACTTACTTTTCAATGCAGTCATTTTATAAACTCACTTGTGTTTATCATAATTTCGAATCGCTTCCCTGATGGTGATTAAAAATATAGAATTGAGTCTAAAAAATATCGAAGGAAAAAGGTGCAGATTCAATCGGTACATAAATTGAAGGGCTAGGAACTTTTGTTGCATGATTCTGTTTGATACGTTTGTCTTTAAACGTTCATTTACTCGTTAAAACCAGTATTTTCAATTCTATAAATCGATCACATACTTTATTGTCAGTTGTGCGTGCCATTTAATGAAAAGAACCAACTTTAAGTGATTTATAAAAGAATCCAATGGATAGAAGAAATTATAAAACTATGAGAGGGTTGAAAATTTGATCGGGACTAGGTCAAACTGTTTCCTCTACTTGGACTTCTTCTTGCTCCTGATTGCATCAACTTTTAACCGATAGCTCGTTCAATTATTGATTTCTTAAGATGCTGTCGAAAATGTATGGGCACAAGAGAGATAATCTACAATTTTGTCTGTCATTTGTCTGATAATCCGTTGGATCAATATCGAGATTTGTCGCAGCATCGTGCAGCATTGTTAGACGGCTGTGTTCTTGTTTTCAATCCGAAAATCAATAATGATAGACAAAATCAGATTATACCTTGTTTTTCTGATCGATTACGATAGCATTTTGAAAAATGTAAGCCCTTTTTATTAATAACGATAAAAGTTCTTTTTCTAATTATGAATTTGTTCATCTGTTATGCCCGTGAGGTTCATTTGTTTTCGCAAAACAACATCCAGTATCCTCGAAAGATTTACAGCTTTTGATTCTAGCTTCGTGCCTGAAAATGGTGTTGAGGTGTCACATCGGCTTAATACGTAGCATCGAGACTCCTGTGCGTCTTTTGATTCACGGTGCCTAAAACGGGAAGTGATCTATTCCGGTAAGCCCATCGCCTAAATTTATTGCCGGAGTGCACCTTGTGTACACGTATAGTAAGTACCAGTCGCGTCGAGAAACGGGCAGCGCGTTATCTCCATTCGAGTGTTCCTACTGTACACGTTGGTATCCATAACTAACTATATTCCTCGCGACGAAACCCATAAATCAACTTGACACTCAATTTACTTGACGTTCCCTATCGCAGCCACACGAGCATACAGCATAAGCACTGTAATGTATATGGCTGCACTTTACGCTTCATAATATATTTCTCCTGCATCCTGTTATATCAAAATGCATCGGGTAACAGTATTCAATTACAGCGGTATGCAAATATGAACCTTTTCTGACGAACGGGGTATAGTTCAAACCTTATTATGCAGCCAACGATAAAAATCTCGAATAATGGTAGCGATTGATCCGTGGGTCATAATTGATACATATTATCGATCTGTGTTATTTCAATTAATTGCTTTATACTATTGCACGAGTCGGTTCGTTGCACTTATAATAATTTCATGATCGAAACAGTATTTCGATAGCCTAGTTCGGTACTCGAATTTTGACGTTCACCCCCCTTAAAAATCCCATGGCACCTACAAACATAATGAAATGTGCAAAATATGATTTATCACAGAAGAAAGTTTCTCTTTTGCTCAAATATCACAATGAATATTCAATAGCCGTTTGTAGAACATCCTCTTGCTCTTAGAGATCTTTTCCATTGGTTATGATATTTCTAGTGAAAACCTGATTTCTACGAAGATGAATCAAGCAATGGCTTAGACCGGTGCTCAGATACTCGTGAGAGAAGTGTCAAACAACTCAAGTAAATCAAACCCTTGATAACATCAGATTAGTTCAATTCAATACAAATGGTAACGAGTTATGGAAGGTTCTACTGTACGGCACCAAACCGTATTCCCAGATTTTCCATGATATATCGTAGTCCAAGAATAGATTAGTTCTTGGAATGATACACAATTGTTGTCCCCCGCTCTTCGGGTTTGTCCCCAATTCGCCGTGGGTTTTGGTATCTCGCATTAGTGACATTATCACAGTCGGTGAACACCACTATCGTTCTCCTTCGCTCCTGGAGTTTCCGCTGCACTGATTCTGAAGGAGCAATAGGGCGGGAGCCTAAAGGGGCCGTCCTTGTGCTCACAAATGTCCTACCCTTCCTCTCAACTGTGGAGCTTTCTCCGTGCGCCGTACCCACTCTTGGATTCGTCAACGAGATGGTATGCCACTGTGGATCCAGGACCACGACGTGGTATATATACATTTGGACTCCAAGTCCACTGGAATAACGAGCTTTCTCAACACGCGAATCCAGCTGAACGGAGACAGAGAGTGAGCTGGCTATCCAACCACGTGCGCCACGATAAGCTCGTCCTCCGCGGTAGCTAGTAATCGTAGACGAGCGAAAGCGCGTTTGCAGTTGCGCTTCCATACAGCCGGTATACGGTTGTGGGACGACTACGTGAAGAGAGCTTGGTTAGAGAAGATGTGAACGTAGAAGGAGAAGACGGAAGTGGAAGGAGGCAAGCCACGGGTATGCTCTAAAGGTACGTGACCTACGAAATCCTGACAAATGGTTGTCTCTTCTTCCCTTTCCCTCTCTGCGTGGAAGGCAAGCCAACGACGCGCAGCTAAACCACGCTTATGTGCACCCTTGTACACTGTGCATCTTGTTCTTCTCAGGACGAACTATCCTAACGTCTTCTGTCTCAGAAATTGATCCAGCTACTCCTTTGCCTTTCACTGCATGGCATGGAATAGCCAAATTCGAGTTATAAACAGCTTCCATTTACTTGCAATTTCCATTGCAGCGCAGCCTGGAAAATGCCCGCTATAAAGTGCGCCAACACACTGACAGGTTCTTGGTTGGAAGCAGTTGAAATCCTTGTGGATGACTGGTTATCAGTGGGACTGGAGAAACTTGGGTAAGCTTGACAACACTATTATTTAGCCTATGACTGATACATCTAGCCAATAGTTATAAAATAGTATGTACTCGATGGGGTATGTGGCTAAAAACTCATCTCTCCATATCCATATTAGTAGCAGTTACAATGATACATGATTATACAACCGCCCCGGGTCCGGATTTGTCGCCGTATGAGAAAACTGCACAGGTTTTCATTTTCCTAATACCGCCTCCAAGCCACATTTTTGCCCGCCCTGAAATCCCTTCGTCGAGCCTTATTTTTCTGAATTTTCTCACGAGACTGAGAATAATCTGCCTCATGGGATCCGGGACAAACATGCAAGCAAACAAATAACTTTCTGAAATCTGTATAAGAGATATCTGTCGTCATTGGACCACTTAACGTGAAACGCTGGAAAAAGTCTGAAACAAGTTTCTTGCCCAGCAAAACTTAGTTGTAAGTTACGTTGGATAAGCTTATCTACAATATTCTTACAACATTGGAAGATATTCGAGGCGAACCAAGAAAGACTTTTTATCCTAACCATCAGGTGTACGGAAAAACGGCGCACCCAAAAATTCTTGGTACCGTCGCTTTTCATCAGTTCTCTTACATCAAGACGCTGTATGAAACCATAACACAGCAACGTTCGTGCCCTGAAACCCAACCATAAAACCAAAGACCTTCGATGCAAGCGGAGACCCGACATCGTAAACTCTGATGCCAATAATTCGATTGAACCATCGCTATAGTTTCTATGTTAGAGTTGGACTTGTGAGTGAGTATGAAGGACAAACCGAGGGAGAGATTCAAGTGATGAGACTGGGGACCAGGATGGACACCACGATCGCTCAGCCAGTAGGAAATCAGTGATTGCGATTCAGCTAGGACTTATTGACGTTTCGGCTATCGCGATGTTGTATCGCTGCTCTCGTCAGTGCCGAGGTGCGCAGCCTGTGTACAGAGCATAAAATATTTATGCTCCTCTAGTATTCGTACGGGAAAGTCTGCGACGATTTTCTCTTGGGTTTTTTGTTCCTCTCAACCGGCTTCCACTTTCCTCACCGAGCTTTTACAGAGAGTACTAGACGTTGAAATTCCTGGAGATTTTACATCGTCCCGCTGTCACATGGATGTGAGGTACTGATACCAGTTGAGATGGAGGTATGAAGTACTAAAGTTGTATTTCTGTTATTGACGTCGAGAGCGACAGACATGAGACATGCATAAAATATTTACACTCAATTTATCGTACACATGTCTACATACGTCTGTATATTTGTCAGACCAATGGGATATTATTCAGATGCCGATATAGTAGTCTTCAACCCTTTGAGGTGTACATTATTTTTCAAATAAAATGGAAATATTGATATGTAATGTTGGGGAATGAGTTCAAGCTATTTGAAATTGAACGGAAGGTATAAGGATATCCATTGTTTCACTGAGGCAAAAAGGTCAAGGTCCCTTTGATGGTAGTTATGGTGGAATGAAGTACCAAAGACAACAAATACTTCATAGCTGGGTTAACTAATAAACTTGGCTGTAACAACTGAACATAGTATCCCGGTTACTGAAACAAACATTCAATGAAAATCAGAGAGACTTCTTTTTAATTTGAAAAACAAGCGATTTTCAAAAATTCTTTTCTAGTTTCTCAAAAACTCTTTTCTAGTTTCTCAAAATGTCGCATTATCGACAGTCTTTCCGAGGCTTATTCCGAGAACATTATTTGTACGGTACTTCAACGACCATTTCAGCAAAGAAACTTAAACTTGAGAAGAGTGACATTTCAGAAATTTCTAGAATCATTTTCTTCTGCGAGTGATATAAATTGTGCAGCTATCGATTCTCCAGTTTATCCACACGACGGCAGTGCCGACGTTTCCATTCCTGCAATTCAACGAGAGAAAAGCAAATAATATTGTAAATGCTATCGGGGTAAGAGAGCGTCGTCGCGGCAAGTGCGGCGATGCAGACGTCGGTTCATTGATATGAGATACCCTTCAAACTCTTGATAGTGTCGATCTACTTCTATATTACTCTTCAACCACCCACAGCATCCATTAGAGATAAAAGTAACATCTTATCGACAATGATTATCTCACTGTATCGAAGGAAAAGAAAGTGTCCATTCGAATCATGTGACAACATAATGGACTTTAATTACTATGGTTCAAAGTAAAAGTGCAATAGGTTCGAAAGTAAATATAAACCGATACTTCATAATTTTTTTCTAAAGTTATTAAAATTCACAAATGTTGTTGTTGATAATTATGCAATGAATGTATCAAAAACATCAATCGTAGCAAAAGTCGCTAGCGAGGCAATAGGGAAAACGATAGGGTTGTTCAGCATGAGTGAGATATGTAGATGTATAGGATGGGTTCAAAAATGCAATAAAATGGAAAACAATAGACCATTCCCATAGTTCAAAATAAAAATAACTTCGAAAGTAAATATAAATAAATTAAGCTGGACCATCATTATTTATCCAAAATTATTAAAATTTACCAATATTTTTGTTTGAGCAATTAAAGTATCGAAATCATCAAATCTAACATGTCTGTGGTAATTGTCGCTGGCGGGAAGTAGGAAAAGCGACGAGGTTGTACAAAATGAGTGATATATATACAATCGATTTTTAAAAAAATACAACAAACCGAAAAACAATAAACTACTACTATGGGTCAAACTAAAAATAACTTCGAAATTGAATATAAACTGATTAAAATTCCCCTTTTTTTTTTTGGAATACATTAAAATTCACAAATATTGTTGTTGATAGTTAGACAATTGTCAAAAGGACCAAACCTATCGTGTCTGTGACAAGAACTGCAAACTAAGCAGTAGGAGAAGCGAAAGGGTTGCACAGAATGAGTAAGATATATAGGATCGGTTAAAAAATGCGATGAAACAATGGAAAACTACGGATCAAAATAAACATAACTTCGAAAACAAATATGAAGCGATCAAACTTCTCCATAATTTTTTTCTGAAGGCATTAAAATTCCCAAATATGCCTGTTTGCACTTCCGCAATTATAGTGTCAAAAGGATGAAACCTATCGTGTCTGTGGCAAAAGTCGCAGGCGGGGCAGCAGGGGAAGCGATAGGGTTGTACGGAATGAGTGAGATATATGGCATCGAAGGAGGGTGCGCGAAGGAGGACTCGTACGACTCGCCTCGTTCGGCGCCAGCAAGGCAGAGCGAGAGAGAGGGCGTCGCGACGACGCGAGTGAGGGTGAAACGCTAGCGCGCGAGGCTCGGTTCTCCGCGCTCTCAGTAACGCCGCGCCCCTTGCGAAGCGCGCTCCCACGAGCGCGAGATAGTAGTGACACAGCGCGCCAACTGTCCTTATCATAGTCTCCAACTTCTGTAGCAAATCATTCGCCAAAACAATAAAAAATAAAAACATAAAAATGAACACCAAAAAGCATGTTTTACTTTTACAATATAAATTAAAATTTTATAAAATGAAAAAAAAAATGCATTTTCAATCATCAAAAACAAATTGAGTTCTTCTACATTGCAATAAACAAAACAACTAGTGAAAATCCGTGTGTCTAGCGATGAGGAAATAAATAAATAAAAAAAACCAGAAAACAAACGACGTTGTTCGAAAAGGAGATAAATGAGGCCAAAAAAACTCGTGACGTTGACAGTGATGTGCTGAATATCGATGAAAATCTGAGGCTTTACGAGACCGCATTTTTCATGCGGGAATTGGAGTGTGCGTGCTTTTAGATAGAGTCTTCGTGCTGGAATATATATATCTATATATACACACATGTACATAGAACGTGCGTGTCAAAAGGTGGAAAAAAAGATGATGTAGAAATATGTGTATTCTAGTGTTGGAAAGGTTGTCGGGACGTTGTGCGGTCGAAGACGACAGGATGTTGTTTCTCCTGTCGTCGTCATCGTCGTCGTCATCATCGACTGCTGTTGTGCGTGTCGACGAGCTGTTCCCTTCGAAGGCTTTGGACATCGTCGATGTTCATGTGGTTCTTGCTGCCAATATCAATACTTCCGTTACCGGTACCACCCCTTGGGACACTTTGACCGATCGACCGTCCCCTATGACAACGTCTTAAAATTCCTAGCGCCGCATTGCCACACGAGACTCTATCACCTCCCCAACCCATTGCGGACTTCGTGCTTTGACTCGGAGTAGTGTGAACTAACCGGCCGGCGACTGGTCGTTCGGTAAACACGACGACGAACCTATCGTCGAGTGATTGAGAGTTACTCTTTTACGATGGATGGCAAGAACTCGCATGGAGCGTCCGGAAACGAAGGACTTTGAGAAAAATCCTCCTCGACAGCAACGGTGAGTTACCAAACGTTGTACCGCAAAGCGATAGCTGCACAGAGAAAGAAGAAAAGATAATAATGACCTACGGAGGAGGTTGGCAAATTGATCGCTGACTCAAAGGAATTTAGGTTGAAATAACCGCAGGACCAATGAAATCCATTTTTTGCGTCAATTACTTTACAATGTTGCGCTTTGACTGCGAATTTACTTCACCGAGACCCAAAAATGCTAATCAAAACGTGGTGTATGTTGTGCCGATAAAATATGAGATTGAAACAAGACACAGCCAGTACTTGCTTGAAGTAACATGAATGGTGAAGTGAATTACAAGTTGTACTTCAATGATCGAAATGATTTTCCCGAATTAACCGCTGAGAAATCATTGAAAAAACTGAAGTATGGCCTCGAGAGGATTGCGATGTAAATGAGTCGTATAAACTAAGAGGCTGGTTCAACCTCCTAAGCTAATCTATTCAATCGCAACTAAGTACTGGTTTACATTTGTTGTTCTTTTGATGTAATGATATATAATGATGCAGGTAATAACTGATTTGTACGGTCAAGAAAACTTTGGTGTAGTTTAATCTGATTAAGTGAAAGCCGCTAATTAAACACGAACTTTGAGAGGTAACCGCTACTTTCAGGGGAATATATCGATACATCGATAAAACGAGTATATGACCATGTGCCATAATCATTAACCTAACTATCAGGGTTCACCTATAATCCATGATGTAGCTTATAATGATTTTGAACACGAGAGATTCCCAAGTTATGGCGCAGTCGGTAGAGTATTAGGTTCATAGATAGCCGCCAATTAATCGTCAAAATAGGTTAAAGTAAATCTAACGCCGAAAGAGGTTGAGTCACCCTAAATTTGTTGGCTTCATTTTTTTATATTTTTCTCAGTGCATAATTCTGGAGCATGCATTAACGAGGAATCGATTAATCACGTAATGAATAATTCATATTCAAAATATATCACGACATTCAGTATAATTGGAGCAATCAAGCCTCTGGCCATTAGCCGCTGTCAAAAGGTTCTGCACAATTTGCACACGTTCAAAATAATAATTCACGTGAAATTATCCAAGCGTAATTAGGTTGAGATGCGTCGCGGTTACTGCGGCTGATGCCGTACTACCTCTGCCACGTGCAGTTTGTTAAATTACTCGTCCATCGAAGTTATACAACTGCCCCGACCGTTGGGTAAACCAATTTTTTATCGGTAATACCTCGCGGCCCTTATTGTCTATCGCAATTTGCACCACAATCGTGCATAGCTGAAAATTGCTATAGAGCGGCTCGTGGGGGTTGAAACAAAATGTAGCTTTTGCCAGGTAGCGTTAAAAAAATGTAACTGTGTGTTAATTCAACTACCGCAGCGTTAACGCAGTCCAATGGAAGATGGTTTATTTTTGTGCAAGCAATTTTGTCCATGTATATTTGTTCATACATATTTATGGCGAAATTGCGTATTTCTGTGTTAGGATTTTAATTTTCAAGCATCGTTCGAAATTATTTTTGCGCTGTTATTTCACGTCGATAAAATTGACAGCATGCGAAAAATTTTCGTTACTATTATCATTTTTGTGAACATTCAATTACAAAGATACCAAAAAATCTTGCATCGAGTCAGCAGTTATGGCAGTGAATTTTTCAAGCGAAAGATCAATTTGTTTATACGTATTTCTGAATTTGACGACACAATTACATATTTGCATAGGTGAAAATTTTATTTCCGACCTACGCAGTAGAATGTTATGGCGCGGTTATTTCACATCGACGAAATGTATAGTTTGGGAATAAATTTTCGTTGATCATAACATTTTTCAAGCACCGAATACCTCTAAGAAAGAAAGTTACGTCACTTCACCGGATAGTTACAATATGGCAAGCAGGCAGGCGAACATTGTAATTAAAAAAAGGCAAATGACCATAATTCATACATTTATAAATTTTACGACACAATTGCACGTGTGCACGTGCCAGAATTTTATTACGCGGTTATTCCACGTCAACAAAATTTATAGTTTGTGAATAAATTTCCGTGAGTCATAATGTTCTTCGTATATTCAATTACTGGAATTTAAAAAAATGTTGCGGCAAGCCATGTTACAGTTACGGTATGACAATCCGTCAGACAAACAGTGTACCGAAAAAAAAGAGAGAAAATTTGTATTCGTTCTTCATTCTTCTTTTCATTTTCTCGTGCCATTTTATGCGCATGTGATTGACACGTAAAGCTCACCGATTTACATAAACATACGAGATACGATAAAACTTTAGCCCCGGGACATAGCCGTAGTAGTACAGAGAGGAGCGGCGGAGGTCTAATCGTAAGATTACGCTGCGGTATGGCTCTCTATCTCGCTCTATCTTCTGTTACTTCGCTCTGCGGCGTCCCGTCTGAATATAAAAAGGCTCGTTGGGACTCACGAACGATACCGTTCTGAATTCATGTGCGTGCTGAAAGTGTGGAGGTGCGCTGCTTTCTGTTTCCTCCACCGAACCTCTTTTCGTCCTTTCCTCTTTTCTCAATTTGGTGGCACTCCCATAAGAGACAGGGCTTTCCGCCCAAATCTTTTTATATCTTGCGAACGATTGGATAACAAGACTCACTCGTACTCCATGAGTGATACAAAAGAATTTGCGGGGAAAAAACAAGCTGCATGGTACTCTTCGTGATCTAATTGTGACGTCGACCTTGTTTTAGCGTTCGTAGAATATTCTTATCACGTTTATGTTTTCTATCTCGGCTTTCCCAAACGTCGTGAACGTGAAGATAGTCAAAAATATGGTCCTTCAGTTAACTACAATTTCGGCTAGCAATGAATTTCAAGAGATAAAAGACCAGACTTTCGTAATGTTGTATTACCCCCTGAAAATATCACAGTATTAAATTGATGTTTATTATTTTGAAGATGTTCCAATGTCGAATAGACGTTTTGAAGATGTCTCAATATTGAATGAATGATTACCACGTCGTTTAAGAAATAGATTTTTGAAAATTAGTAGTTCGCTCATATCAAACAGCACTCGATATTTTTAATAACCAGATTCAATAACGGGACAATTGCCTGTTGTTTGTAAATGTGCAGCGTTTTTTGGCGTGGAAATCGCTTGGAACTTTGTTATCTAGATATAAACAACAGGACGACGGTTGCTCGGTTATTTTTTGATGTTGAGGTTATTCGGTTTATTAAACGACATGGGAGAGTATAGTACAGGAGCAGCTCAGGCGACATGGACGTGAGAGATCACAAGCGAACAAACACGACAGACTTGGTAAAGTTCGAATGAGCTTTTAACTATCCCCGTTATACCGGACACAGAGCGAGTATAGCGTGAGCGAGAAACGGTTTTTCGCAGCTCTTACTTTTTCGCCTACAACGCCGAGAGTCCCGACCATCTCACTAAGAACGGTATGTGTGCGAAAGCAGGCCGTGGTGTACTTCGAACTTTTAAAAGTCTAGTCAGTGAGTGAGCTTGTCGAACTTTTCGCCTCCGAAGCAGGAACTATAGCCTTTCCACGCCGAACCATGCCACAGAAGCTGGGTGCACGTTTTTCTATCTTTGAGACTCGCCTCTGGGTCAGGATGACCGAACAAGAGCAAAGAACTTGAACTCTCGTTGATTTTCCCTTCATGTTCGATCGCTCCGTTCTTTTCGCTCTGCTATTTGGAACACTGGACAACACGACGTCTCATTTGATGCCCTTTTATCGACTGTCAACGATAGGTATCTTGAAAACTCGTGGAGACATTTAGACATAACAACTCAGCTTTTCTTGAAACTCTGCAGAAGACAAAATGTCGGAATAGTTGCAGAAAAAAAAGATACACATAGGCTATATTTTTTGTATAAGCTCAGAATGATATATTATGAGTCTGCACTGTTTCCAACATAGGTAACACTTGAATTCCCGTTGATTATTTGTTTTTGGTCAATCGCTTGATTTTTGTTCTGTTCTGTTATGAGAATATTGGAGAACTTGAGCCATTTGACGTTCATTTATTAAATTAAAATGATTGAACCTCTCGAAAGGATATGATATAAATCAGTGTTTTTTTTTGCAACGAAGACAGTTAGGGACAACTTGGCAGACGAAGGTGACGGAAATGAGAAAATATATTATGACTGACGGCTCTGTTCCATTTTTATGAAAATGTCTATCTCCTTTTTTCTCTCGTTAATTCTCTGTTTCGCGAGATATGTAGCTAGTTTCTTCACAGCGATGTAACGTTTGCCAAGAATTCCCTGGAGCAAAAATGACGCACAGTGACGAATAGTTGCTCCCATATTCCCACGATACTGTTACAGTTGTACGTGTAAATTCAAAATATAAATATACACGTGTGCGCAGCAGCAATACGATATTGATGTCTCCATACAATTCTCTGGCAAAGACTTCCTGCCGCATGAGATAATACGAGGTGACAGACGTATGAGCGAGTATAAAGCACTGTAATCGTAGCATTGCGAGAATGTAATTTCGAGATGAAACTTTATTCTAGTGAACATTTTTCATCAGGAACACAATTTTAGTCTAAAAACTAACCTTATCGTTTTTGCGATGGTGAATGTGTCAAATAAATGTCCACATACATCGGAGATTGATCAACTATCTAAAAATTACAAATGTATTAGAGACAACAAATTAGCAGTCAGCAAATTATTTAACAGATTTCGCAAAATTTTATTTTTCATTTAAATTTCACATTTATACAGAGCTCATAGTAACGATCACGTGTGAGTTTCTAAGCATATGTAAATTTCGTGGCTCACATGTTTAAGGGACTGAGATCGAGCTGCCAGTGAAATGCAGAAATATCGTTTCATATTCAAAGTATATTCAAGTGACGTTGGGTATGATCTACTTTTATACTATACAAATTTAGAGTAACAAAGATACGTTGATATATCACTAATGTGCAGTAATTACCTCAATAAGTTGGTATATGTTGTATAAATGTGAGAATTGAACGTCAACTTGATAAAGACTGCTTTGATGAAATAGAGTGGAGCCGAAAATAAAGTAGAGAGGAAAAAGGAAAGAGCGTTGAGGTATATCCATAGAGGAAAAAAAAAAAAAAAAAACAATATAATGTACACTGGCTTGATAAAGTGGAGGGGTCCCGAAAAAAAATGAAGAGGAAAAAGGAAAAAATGTCGAAACTGATCAATGAAGAATTTCGCCCATGGCTGACCAACCGAGTGTTGCGTTGTTAGGCCCGGAGAACAAAATGTAGCAAAACGGGGCTCTGTAGTCCAGTTGATTAGGCAAGAAGGACGCTGGCAGGAATTCAGGCAATTTTTAACGCCTCTGTGACCGAATCAGCCAGGTGCCCGCGAATCTACAGATTCGAGGTTGGCGTACAGTGGCCACCGAGGTTTATTTATGGAACGGATCGGTTGAACCTGGGCCGAGAATGGAAAGCAGATTCAGCCGGTGGTGCTGGGGTTAAACGGAGCTTAACACTAGGTCCCAGTGGCTAGCTATACGCTGGTATAACGTTCAATATCAGCCTCAACGACGACGAACGAGGGAGAACCTTACTGATTCACCCAACACAGTGGTTCTCGCACATCGCTTTCCGCTGCTCCCTTGCACGTAACGGATATCCGGTGGGCACTTTGTCAAGCGAACTTCTGGTTCGATTCTTGATCCCTCTCGGCTTAACATGTGCCGTTTCGATTCTCGCACTCGCTTCAACTGCTGCCATTGCTGGTGGAACACTCACCCTTGCTCGCTGTCGAAACCCGGATCGGTTGAAACCACCTCCACCATGGTCGTATCTTCGACACGAGCAAGTTTAACGTCGACAATCAACGAGCCTGGCCAACGGGTGCGATGCCGAGTAGTGGGTATATGGGCTTGTTTCCCAGCCGCAAGTGGTTCGCCTCGGAAATTCCGAAGGTATTAAGAAGGTTATGGAAGATGATACCAACTGTGGCGGCAATGAAAGATTATGCAGTTCATGAAAGATAACAGTTGCACAAGTAGGTGAACCAATATGGACGTTGTACTAAAGTAACTAAAACCGAGTTCCCTCGATTTTCTTCATCGAGGCCGTCAATCAGATTCAATCCAGGATAGGGAGTTTGCTTAAGAATTACGTAACAATACCCCGGTAGTAGAGCCCACTTACGCGAAAAATGTGATTCCTGTACAAACGCTCGTACGGAAAAGTGCATCGATCATTTCCCTGAAGGAGTTCGCAAAAGGGTCTGTTTTCCAGTCGTAAGTGGTTTGCCTCGCAAATTCAAAGGGTATTTGTAGGGCATGCAAGATGATAGCAACTGTGTTGGCAATGGGAATGGATGCAGTTCATTAATAATTTCACGAGCGGGAGTGAACCAATATGGACCTTGTACTAGGTTCGCTCAACATGAGTTTTCTCAATTTTCGTTATTGATGATTCAAAACTAGGTATAGAGTTTGTTCGGAACTTACATGCCAGTACTTATTTCATCGATCATCTCCCGGGAGGAGTCGTAAAAAGCTTTGTTTTCACTTTATTAACAGTTCCACAGGACGGTGTACATAGACAAATACAGCACCAACATGGGCTCTGTAAACAGGTTAGTAAATCTGTTCTAGCTCGATTTTCTTCATGGAGGTCATCGATCAGATTCAAGTCAGGATATAAAATTTGCTTGAAACTCACATAACCGTTCCCGGGGAATAGTAGCCAGTTACACGAAAAATGTGATTCCTGTGTGTAAGTTATACGGAAAGGTGCATCGATCATTTCCGTGAAGGAATTCGTAAAAGGTCGTTGGTTTTATGTGAAATGTGTGCTCGGATGGTATATAAGACCCGATGATGTAACGGGGGGAGATAAAGGTATACATGTTACTCGTTATACTATGTAGTTTCCCATCTACTTGGTACGATAGCATGCACTGTACCTACCTGTCGACATGTTCGCGATCCTGTCGTCGACTCTACCCAACTATCGACGAACTGTTGGAGCACATACGGACGTGTAGCCCCTCCTTCGTTTACTTTCTCGCGGTACTCTCGCGGGGTTCGCACTCCCACAATTGATAGACCAGCCTCAGGTGATCGAAGAGTTCTTGTTCCTGATTGCATTGACTCGTAGAGTCTTCACACCGTCATACAAAAGCTGTCTGCGAACTTAGACAGCATATCGGAGTTGCTACTTTGATGTATAACAGCCTCGCATTTGTCAAGTGTCTGCAAATGAAATTCCGCGGTATGAACGATAAATAATATAACGCCACTGCTTGTCAAACTCATAACAACAATGTTAACAAACGTCTGTGATAGCAAAACATACACTTTGCCAATTTGCCCGATAATCGAATGACACAAAGTCCTTGGGGCCATTCCGGTGGGTCGTAGCGGTAAATTCTAAACAAACCCGCTTCTCGCTAAATTTTACAATTATGGATAGCACAGCTGATACAATAGCCAGCATTGTGTCAAATGTTGGTCCATTATCCGGATCCAAAATATGTGGTCATCGGTGAGAGATGACCAGGGAAATCACCGGTGGGTTATGCATTGAATTATTCCTGTACGAAATAGTAGTTCACGTTGGGCGACATAACTAACGATAAAATCGATTGATTAAACATTTCCACATTCTATCAGTACAGGAATTGGTATTGATATATGAAAAGCCCAGTGGAATAATTTACGAACGCCAGTGGTTCCACCATTTGTAGCGAAGGGCAATGAGGCAAGGTCTGTCGACGAAGAAAAAAACAAAACGATTAACGAGCCTGTCGAGTGGGCCCGTTGAACGATGGCCAATCTCATCTAATCCCAATTGACCTTTTCGCAAATTCAACGGAGGAAACGGACATTAATCCCGCTGGAGATAGCGCAGGACTGTGGATTAACGAGGTGCTTGGTACACGAAGATGAGACAAGGGGTAACCGATTAAATCCATCGCACATAGAGAGGATTCTGTACGAGTGAATCCGCACCAAGTTCAAGGACATCAGGACATAACAAGAACGGTGCGATAACGTCTCACAGCATGCTTTCCACCCCTGAAACGTGGATTTGATACTTACCTTCCTCTTTCGCTTTCTGCTCTGCTCTCGCTCAGTACTTTCGTATAATCCTCCCGTCATCATCCCCAGTTTGGATCAGTCGCAATGCTTTTGGCCGTGTCGAAGATCTTCAGCCTCTCTTTCTTTCCTCCTCTCGACGGCACGGATATCCTTTTCGACCCTTTGCTTCCTTCCGTTCCCAGCCTGTCTGGAATATAAATTACGTATAATTCCCTGTTGTCAAATAAAGTGGATATCCAAAGATTACAAGTTCGAGTGAGATATATCATCAAGCGATCCATTCGTCCGCAAGGGTTGATAGAAATTGTTGTGTTTCGTTCGCCAGGCCCTCCAAGCACAGAAATTAACCGAGTTCGTTGGAACGGGTGACGGTGTAGGAAACTTCAGCAATGCCAGGCTGAAAAGTAGGGGCTATGGGATTACTGTTGTGAAGCCTCGGCTATGGCTCAGAATTAGCCGTTTCTCGAATTCTGTGTACATGAAATTTATTGGAGGACAGGGAACATGAACCTTCGTAGAAGTGTGGTTGTTTCGGAGTACTCAAGTTAGCTAATTAATATCGATCGAATTGTGGTAGTCCTTGGAACTTGAATCTTTAGTTGCTTGCGGATTTCAGCAAACTCGTTACGCGATGTGACTCAGCAAATTAATAATACCGTATATCCGAGGGAATTTAGGAACGTGACGGTTGCAGAATCGCCACGAATTTGTACAAGAAACCGTAAAGTTTAGTTTCATCTAATTGTTACAGGGTTTTGCTTGGACAAAATAGTCCAAATAAACGGAACAAATTAGTGTAGTTTTTAACACACATAAAAGGAAATATGTTACAAGTGGATCTTCGTGGGATATCTGATGGACGTTGTTACAATAAGACGCGTGTCGTATGCTGTTAGGCAAATTATTAACATTCGTTAATAAATATAGAAAACTGAATGCATGTGATTGTAGAATTTTGGTAAAATTTAACAAGGACTTTGATTATCTTGATAGTGTTGGAAGAATTTTATATGTTATTTTCTTTACCTGTCTTTAGTATTTCCTGTTGAGTTCCTGCCAAGCGAGAGGATACTTAAAGTAACAGGAATAAAATACCGGCAAAAGCATTTGCATACTCTCGGCATCGTTTCCGCTATAATCCCATCCACCAAGCTAACGAATAAAATAAACCTTCTAGTCTCTTTCTCCATGTTGCATAGGCTATACGAGCTTCGCGCAGTGTCCCACGGTGAACACAGTGGACATAAATCAACTTCGTAATCCTATTGAATGGATTGCCAGCACTACTCGTAGAATAAAGTCGCTTATCGTCGGCCTTGCTTGGATTGCTCTACCTCACCAACTGCTCTGTGCTACTCTCCTTTCCTTGGATTTTATTTTTATTTTTTGCAACTATTCGCCTCTAACGTGTTGTCGATTGATGTGATTTAGTTGACTAGTGTTTTTTAAAATGCTACAAGGTAACATCTTTTCACCTAATTCTAACCCTCGCAATCAGCGACAATCGGAAATTCGCCGACGTAAAGATTACGAGTCCAGGATGGAATCTGACTGATCCAGAATGGACAAAGATATATGATCTAATTGTATAGGTTGCTCTGGATGTTGACAAGAATCTGACTTGCATTTTGCCAAGACTTCATCCTGCATTGCCCAGATTCTATCCTAGTGTGTACCGACAACATCATGGATGCCCAGACTCCATCCTAGACAGTCTGGACTCCATTCTGGATGCTTTGATTCCGTCCTGGACCGTCTGGGCAATATCCTGACTCTGAATTCCACCCTGGACTCCTCGCATTTGGTTTGCGTGTTATAACTGCTGGTTTATCAGGCCAAATATATGGGGATTACCGACTGACAAGTGAAACTGAAAATGATCGTTCCGTGTCGTTTGAAAATCGACACTCGATTCCTTTGTCTCACTTTACTCTATAGCCCCAGCGATTAGTGAGAAAACGAAAAGCAATTTTGTAGTTATACGATGGAAATGTGTATTTTTACTTGCTGAACGTTTGTATTGGATTACCAACACGAACAAAGGAAAGCCTTGTAGAGATGTAATGGCCGGTGGGTCGGTTTTGTCCGTTCAAGTATTTCGGTAGTGGAGCAACTTGCATGCATACCACTTCTTTTTAGTATTGTGGGACTGTTGTACCAGTTGTTCTCTGTCTCTATCTCTGTCTCTTTCTCTCTCTCTCTCACTCTGGCTCAGTTAAGCCGTTCATTTCCGTTTCTTCTGTTCTCATTTTATTTCGTGTTGCCTTCGTTGAGCGCTTTGGTATGGAATTTAGCTTGTATTTTGGCAGGAACGGTTCGATCGGCGATCGATTAATCTTGCGGTTATCGGAGAGCTACAGGCAGCATCATCGTCATCAAGAGAACTGCAGAGAACACTGAAGGTCCTGCCATGCTTTCTCTCCCATTCTATAGGGGCAACGGGTCCTGAATATTCAACATATAGTCGAACGATCGGAAGCAGTCAGAGAGTCTACCAAATTCCAGGCGGGTATACCGAGTCCACAAGCAGCATAGAATATTCCAAACCTTTTTACACTAACTAATGTATGCAACGGTTCCAAATATGTAACGCCATTCCATCATCACAAGCTTTATTGTGTAAAAAAGAGAAGCTCACAGTGCTGTGATAGAATTGCATCTTGTGCAAAAAGTTCAGTAGCAGAAATTTACATATATTTTCACCGTAGGCGCTGATAATCAAATCCATAGAGACATGAGATACAAAGTCGAGCCAAAAATGTTCACCACGCAGCAGTCACTGCAATGAATAGAATAGAAAATAAATTGTTGATGTTTCAATGGATTTATATCGTCCGCCCCTATTGAACTAATTTACGATGGTCGGGTCAAATTCGTTTCACAAAGAAACCGGTTGATGTGAATGGTTTCCGCATTGACAGAAAAATCTATTGCACCATTCCTCAAGAAATGAATTTAATTGAAATTTATCAATCTACCAAGAAAGAAAATGCAACGAAGCGATTTTTTTTCGTCTAACTAACTTCCTTATCTCAAAGCTTCGGGAATTTATTTCATTTTTCAGCATGGGTACATAATTCTGGTTAGCTTTGACAACTACCCCTTTCTGCATTCGATTCCTAGTTAAAGATGCATCCTCACGAGAGAAGAATTTCCAAATATATTGCTGTTCCTTTGTTATTTAGTTAGATTTATCGTAACCGACCCTTTTTCAGATTTTCAATTTGGATAGTGAAGGGAATGTAACCTCACTCTTGGGCTCTAGCTGCATATTGATTGAATGTGATTCTCAAAGGGCTCGAATACGAATGGAAAATTGTAGAGATCTCGTCGAACTCTTTTTGAGTCGAGAACATATAGCGTCTTCACTCTGAAGCTCAATCATACGCTTTACTTTTTGATGCAGGTTTGATACAACTTTGCTACAAGCTAACTTTTTGTGAGCACCTTAGCTTTCAAAGTCGAATAATGCCTGCGGTATCCGAGAAAAACGTGGTTGAATGTGATCACATATATTTTCACCAAAATTAAGGTAGAAGCACCGTTTTTGACCATCTTAAAACCGCATTGCATGTAAATGTTAGTGATTGTCACAAATGACGGAAAAGAACTTCAAACATAATTTATCAAGCATTTAGGTATTTTAACTATTGCATATTCAATGTAAACTTTGCTTTGATTCGTGTAAAATAATCTGTTTTAATAATTTGAATAGATTGAAGTAATGATGAATGAATATATACGTTTTTGTGTGGTCACAAATGTTACGTCGTGCACCTTGTGCATTCAGAGCATTTACAGTGAAATTGAAGTTTCAATTCGAAACAGAACCTACAACAGATAAAGTATAGCAAACGTTTTTCTATCAGCGCGCAATAAAAATATAGTACGTATGCGGCGATGATCTTTATTTATTATATTTGATAAAATGCGTGTGGTTTATATATATTCGATCTCTTCGCTATTTGTGGCACATTTTATCAGCAATATATCCTGCGCACTTCCGGAAGAACAAACTTGTAAAAATCCAATATATCGTTGATGTAACAGTAACTCATACCGAAAGAGCTTTATTGATGTTTGTCGAAAAAACACAGGTGTCACTTCCGGACCAAGATACAAAAATGTTTTGTTTAAACGCAAAAATGTGTCACCGTTAAATTTTTATTTTCAATCTCGCTGTTTTACGCCAAAGGACGAGAACTGCAGCAATTCTCGTAAAACACACATGACATGAAATTCCTTTTTTTTTTTTAATTCCGAAGCAAACATATACACACAAACTTGTACAGAATGTTCGCAGTATCCTCTGTTACAGTCCACCGTGAACCCGAGGACGTATTAAATTAGTCGGTTAACCCGAGAAGAGTGTACGTTGGCGCGTGTGGTTGGTATGAAAGACACAGCCTGCAGCAGTAATTACTTTGCTGCGGACAGAGGGCGCTGGGGTGTTGGGATTGCGCTTTTCTTTCTTTTCTCTTTCGCTTCTCCTTCGTTACGCTTCGCGATTTTCTCTCTTTAACCGAGGATACAGTAAAAAGTATCGGTCCGCGATAAGGTTGTCAAAAGACAATTGAATATTTCGTGTATCCGCGAAAACAAGCGTGGAAAAAGCGGATTTGAGATAGCAGACCGAACGTGGGCGGTGCGGATGGACAGTGATGGTTTTCCATTTTATTCGCTATATTTTTTCTTTCCGAAACGGGCTTTTATCGCGAACGGCTCTGCCTTCAATTCGCATCGCACTCACATTTATATCTACACGCCGTGGTTTGGGCAAAAGGAGAGAGGAAGAGTTGAGTCTCGTTTATGCGGTGTGCATGAAGCGTGATTCGGAAAAAAAAAAAAAAAAACGCGTCTCTTTCTGTAGTACTACTATCATGAGTCTGGTTGTGGAAGGAAAAAAAAGATATATGTCTATATACATACAGGTATGTGTACCAAGTGTGCAGTGTGCATGTTGGTACACAGGTATACGTATACCAACGAGATTCGAACCACATTCGTGGTACGCGATGAGAGAAATACTCTCGTAGAGCGAGTGAGTCACGTAGACCCCAATCCCGCAGGGCTCGCGCTTACGGAAATCGGGAAAGAGGAGAACGCGAGGGAGGCGCGGCTGAATGAAAAAAAAAAAAAAAAAAAAAAATACTGCGACTCGCACACGGGTTGACTACATACATCGACCGTGCGGAACGAAAGCGTCGTGTTGTGGATACGGAAAAAAAAAAAAAAAAAAACGATAGAGACTTTGCCATGGCACGCGTTACGAGCCATGGGACTATGGTAAACAAGAAAATATATCTGGAATTCCGGTGCGCGAGGGAAACACGCAGAAAACGGTGGCATGTGTTACGCACCATTTATGTACGTTTCGGTAGGTGTATGGTTCCGGTTTCTGCGTTCGCGAATTCAGACAATTGGATAATATGCAACCCCGATTACTCGGTTATGCTATTTTTGCGAGAGGAGAAGCAGTTAAAGCAACGCAATGTGCGGCCAAAGTGTCAGAAACGGATTTGGACGAAAATATGCCATATACGTTTTGTGTTTCTTTCTCATTTATAAAATGTTGACGTTACGAAGAAATGAAAAAGTGTCAAATGTCCAGGAATGCGGTTGAGCGAAAATGGCAGATGAATTCGTGCGTATATTTGGATGCTTGAAATAATTTAAAAAAATTCGTTACCAATGATTTTTGTCAACATTTATTTCATAGATTGGAATTTTGTGTCCTTTTTAATTGGGGAGAGGATTTTACAAATTAGTGGAGCGTGAACAAATTTACATCTATCGAGCCAAATAAGCATGATAGTGCAGGACGGTTTGAATTTAAAAAATATTTCCTTACACTAGCATTTTAAAATTTGAAGTAATAAATTCGAAAAAAAAAATCATTAAAAAAATGTTTATTTCTGTAAATTTAGAGTAACAAAAATGCTTTTTATTTTATTTTTTTAGAGCAAAGATGCAAAACAGGACTATCCACAATAAATACCCACATGACACAAACTTATGACGCAGTAAAATATTACTTTAAAGACTAAAAGATATAAAATATGATATCTACCAGACAAGGAACGTGTTTTTCTTTTACAGTCTTTGTCTATATCTTATAGTAATTTATCCACATTTTATTCTAAAAACCCACGAAAACGTTGAGTCGGAATCCTCAATATTATTTTTAATTACGCCTAACGCTTTTTGCTTCTCGCATACACTATTTTCTTCTTCCTATAATATTTTTCACGTCGAAACTTTTCGTTCTTCATAAGCCCATTTATCAAAGCACAAACTATTCGGCGCCAGAGGCTTTTTTATATAGCGGCTGGAGTGCGTGTATGGTGTGATAGGTAGAACTTTTGCCTCGTTTGTTAGTCGCAGACAATTCCGGAGAGCGATGGAGTAGCCGGGAGTGAAAATAGCACCGCAGCATCTCGAGGCAGTTTTACATCTTCATACGTCTCCACCCTTCAGCGAGTTGAATGCTCTCAACCGGAGCCACCAACTGCTCTTCATGAATAGTCATGTCACTTTTCTAGTTACCATAACAATTATCGTTTATTTATACAGCTTATTTAGATAACTATTCCCGCCGATGTATACACTGTACCATAGATGGCGCTGAGTCTGGAGCTTATTGCCTTTGTGATATTTCCTCAATGAACTCAGGAGCTTATTTTCTTGGGGCATCAGCTTTTCTGGCGCCGGGTCGCCGGAGTCGAGCGATATTCTCTAGTAAACTTTCAACTTGAAGAGTGAAGCAAAAATAAGCCTTCTTCTCGCTGTCACCGTACGCTCTTAAGTTCCCGTATAGTACAGCGTAAGCGGCGCGAACAATCTTCTTACCCTCAAAAATGCCTTTTTCCTGTTCCCAGTGACCACTAAGACTTTTGTTCTCGTGCCAATCTTCGGAAAAGGGATTCACTAACTTTGACATGCTTTTAACGTAAAGGACAAAGCTTCCACCAACTGCCAATAAAGCAATTGGTAAAACCCAATATCCTACCCGTACTCAGTACCAATTACCAGCTGGGAAAATGTGTAATAATAGTGTATAATAATAATAATATAATTGCGCAGGGTCGATTCACTGCTGTACAAGTTATATTCGGACGCATTTATCTCGGTGAATAATTAGTGGTGTATCTCAAGCCTAGTATAACACACTCTGTAATGGCGTATGCGCAATGATTTTTTTTCTCTCTCCCTCTCCCTTACTCTCCGGTTGCAGTTTACTCTGCGGCTCTATTAAAGTCAGACGAAAATTTGCACCCGGTTGTTCATTGGGCTGGTGGTGGGCGCGCTGTATGTGCGGTGGTGTGTCAGCACGCCGAGGGAGTTGAACGAGGAGAGCCGAGGTGCGGCGTAACTCTCGTCGCGTCGAGGTGGGTAGGCGTTGTCGCGTTGCGCCTGTATCCCAGGGAATTAATATTGCAGACTTAATTTTCGGCACTCTCGCGGTGTCTGGTGTTACTATTTCTGGTGTTAGCGGCGTACACCAACGCGAGAGCACACGTGTATAGCGTGGGAGGGCGCAGCGTTTTTAGGTCAGCGGGGAAAGAGTCAACGACGTCGAATTTACTGGAGAACGAGAAAACGCGTCGTCGAGGGCCGTTTGGATGTGGCTCCTGTGCCAATGGAATAGCCGTGCGGTAACGCGACATTGCGAAATGGTATGTAAATGCGAAGGGCGAGCTTGGATGCGGTTCACAGTATGGCCAGCAGGCGGTGGAGCTTCGTGATGGGATAGCGGTCGCAACTCCGTTACCCAACGTCCATCAGGAACTACTTTCAGCCGGTTGAACATACCCTCTATGGCATACGCTGTATCGTAATGGTGGATATGCGTCGGGGAAGCCTCTATGTCCCTGGTCATCGCACCCTTTGTTATAGTCTACTGAAGCAAGTTATATTTGCAACCCAAATTCTATGGGAAGACTTGACGTAGCCCTTTGCCGATCGCAAAAACATAATCTTCGGTTGGAATATTGATTTGGAGAACTTACTTGTATATATGTGAATACGTGGCTACTGAAGCGAGACATTAATACTTATTGAATGTCCATAACAAATCCTCCGCTTGGATGGAGTAAAATGATATTCCAAGGAAAATCAGACATCATAGGCAGAGATCGTATTAACAGTTCGTTCTGGATCATGCGCAGAGTTGAAAGAGCATAAAATCGGGTTACAAATAAAGTGATTGATTTAGTGGCTTTGAGAGTCGCGTTGGCATAAATTTGATAATTGTCATTTTTTTTTCAACGAATACGACTTCTTTTGCAATAAAATTTCGTGAAAATGTGCTTGAAAGCGCTATTTCATTCAATTCGAATGAAACACATTGTAAATGTTTCGAAAAATGTATAATATTTGATGAAGAGACTGTTTGTAATATTTATTCGTTCGAATTGCGCTCATCCTCGTTTACCTGGACACAGGCAAATTGAAGAAAAAGGCCGTCGTATGCACGGCAAACGCGATATACATTCATATTTTTGTATCCATATCCCTCTGGTCATTTACTCTCGGGGCTTGTATGTTTTTATTTTTGTTTTTCATTTTACTCTACGCTAATAAATCGCTCGTGGGTTCGAGCGGACGAATGGACCCTTTGCTGATGAATCGAGTATCGACGTTGTGAGAAGTGTCAAGGATCGCGTATGGCAAAACGCGACACAAGCGGATTCCGAACTGTAACTGATGTGCATAGTAATCCATTTCGAGTACTCTCCTCAGTATTGATACTATGTATGTTCGAAGAGAAGTGTCCAATATCGCGTTTGACCAAACGCAACGAATAGCGAAATTCCGTATGTAACGGGTAAAGTAATTAATTTCATCTATTCCTCTCAACGTTGTTGCAATTTATGTTTGATCTTCGTAGTTGCGTCCCATTACAATCCCAATGAGATGTAAAAATGATCATAGGTATTCCATGGTGACATTCCGTTGGCATGTCGAATATCAATAGCAAATCGTATCTGGGTGTAGAAATGGAGATGAGCCCTCATTAGATTTTACTAAATTCAGTTATCCCGCGTTACCAGAATTAGAGGAGACCGAGGCAATTCGGGGCAATATTCACTTCAGATTTTTTCTTATTCTTGCATACATTGAATTCCGGGTCAATCTATTTTCTCGCATTGATAATCAGATAGGAAATCTGACTTTAATTAGCAGTAACATGACAGATAACACACCAGCACTTACCAACTGGAAATAACTACGAGTACAAAGCATACATTGTGACAATATTAAGAGAGTTGCATTATGCAAGAAAAATCTGTAAGAGCAAAATAGCTAATGGAATTGCCCATTTGTAAATGGGTCTGACTCCACTTGCCCCTCACCCGATTACCTCGGGTTTGCCCTATGAATAGACGACACGTGGGAATGCGAAAAATAGCCTGTCCTTGCCATTCGCCGATCGGCCTTTAGTAGAATCGGCCTCGTGTCGTCGTTATGCGTTCCCTCGTCGAGCCAATAGCCGATATCGTGATATCGCGCATAGCATTTAATATATACATATACGTATATACCGCAGCCGAACCACACTGTGAATAATCGGGTAGTTCCAACTATTATTCACGCGCGATCGTACGTCGATAATCCCGGTGCGCTTTCACCCAGTGAATGTCGTCGAAACCATCGATTACTTCTCTAGTACTACGACTACTACTACTACTCACATCGAGCAACGATTTCGCGCATTCAATGGATTCGGAGCTCTGCGTAATCTCGTTTTGGGCTGCTATATGCCCTACGCGATCGGTTCACCCTGTGTTAGGCCCGTTAGTCGATTTGTATTGCTGCTTATCGTGCAGACTGGTTGGTGATCAGACCGTATCCGTGAAATCGTGACGATCGGAAAAATATATCTCAGACCTTTACGACGTGGAGGAGTACCGAGAAAATACGAAGGAACTCGGAGCCCTTGTGAAATGTGACCGGGATAGTATTCGTACATGCCTCGAGAGCCTGTTCTCGGGTCGTAATGTTTTCTTTCCGGCAGCAAGAATGCTCACCTTCGTCACGCGAAAAGCTCCTGGCGATCGTAAAAAGAAGATTGTTCGGGTTGCCGGTCCCGACGGTACACTTAGTTTTTTTTTTTTTCGGGTCAACGTTCCGCTTTCATATTTTACCGTCCGCTTTTCTAGTCAATTAGGTTTGCACCGAAAAAGGAGAAAAAAAATCGTTAAAGATTCAATACCGCCTGCAACGGATACACCGGTTTTTCCGGCAGAATGTAAGGCGGCGTTTAAACTGTGAGAGATTTCGTTTACCGGCTGCTCGGAGTACTTGCGTAATAATTGTTCAAAAAAGATTTTTTTTTTTTACAAATCGGTTGCGAAAACTGCAGTCGACATCAACTGAAATTACTCGTTAAACGCTCGAAATTATTTTTTTTATTGGCTTGTAGTTATTCAATTCTTACATACTTTGTGTGTGAAGAGGAAGTAAAAATACAATTGCACATTTTCTTTGCGATGCGGCGATACACTATTTTATGTAAAAGGTAAATTCACAACGCAAAATTTATGTGACAATTTTCATGTATAAAAGCTGAACGGCGACAACAAATTTATGCCTGTTATGAACTTTTTGTGTGCTGCATAATATCGTTGGTCATAGTGAATATTATGTAAGCAATTATTTATCTCGGGGTAGTTGAGCAGAGTCGAGAGGTGAGGTCATTCTGTACGCAGAATAGAGAAAAATCATGGCTCCTAACGAATGCGGTCCTTAAGGAAACAATTCTTGTCCCGAGGTTTGTCCCATTCGGACAAACCTCGGTGGTTCTGGTTTCCTGACAGCAGCACGGGCGAGCTTCCGGAAACGATATAAATGAGCGGTGCTCCTAGCTTTTGCTGGTAGTCGTAAAGAGGGAGAGGCGAGCTGCTCGAGGACGCAACTGACCACCGAAACAGCCGCAGGTCCAGCCGTCGGTTCCGAGCGAGGCGGAAACCGAGATTCCACCATGGTATGTCGGGACGGCCAACGACCACGAGAAAAATGAGCAGGATTCGCCTACAAATGTAAGCGATTACTAGGAGAGAGTGAGATAGACGGGAAAAGCGAACTGACAGTAGCCAACGATTATTTACAAGCTGTTACGGGCACGCGAGTGAGATACCGAATGAGAAATATGTTCAAACAATCCGGCCTAACGAAAGCGGTGACCCGGAGCAATTCAATTTATCCTGTCTTGTAGACAATTTATTCATTGCTACATTTAGATAAATCGTAGGGGCCTGGTGTCTATTGAGTAACTATTAATTGTTGGATTTCTCTGTGTAGAGAATGTTGAAAAAAAGATGATGTGATCAAATCAGCAAAATCATTCCATTCATCTCCTAATTCATTGATAATTTTTTGGAACTATTAATACTCAGATTCAATATAACAGGTATCTTTAATTACACTGATTTTTCAAGATTATTGTCGGAATACCGACAAGGTTATGAAATTAAATTCCTAAATTCCTAAAATCCGGCCTAACGAAAGCGGTGACCCGGAGCAATTCAATTTATCCTGTCTTGTAGACAATTTATTCATTGCTACATTTAGATAAATCGTGGGGGCCTGGTGTCTATTGGGTAACTATTAATTGTTGGATTTGTCTGTGTAGAGAATGTTGAAAAAAAGATGATGTGATCAAATCAGCAAAATCATTCCATTCATCTCTTAATTCATTGATAATTTTTTGGAACTATTAATAATCAGATTCAATATAACAGGTATCTTTAATTACACTGATTTTTCAAGATTATTGTCGGAATACTGACAAGGTTATAAAATTAAATTCCTAATTGAAAATGTATTTGAATCTTTGACAATATTATTCCGGTGAAATATTATTAAAAATTCTATTTCTTGAAAATTCAAAAGTAACCGCTTGAGACCTACTTGTGGATAATTTGATTGTGCTTAAGACACTTTATGTTTCATTGCATATTATTTTATTACGAATTTATTGTTAATACCAACAAAATTTAAGTTCAAACGTCAACGACTCCGGTCCATTTATTTTAAGTTACATAATTCTTTTACCGCTATTTGTTGAGCTCGAACATTGCTCGACACTGATTATAACCGAGTTTAATTAATGTATTCTTGAATACCGAAATAGGTACACAAATTCCAAAGTGAATTTAGGTGATAAATACAATAATTACCATAAATGTTGATTACTCAAGGCAGAGCCGCACTGATTTTCCTGCCTACGCGTCACCATCAGAACTAACAATAGATTACACGTGGCGGTATGTATGCGGTCCAATGCACTCGGTATGTACCAGAACCGTTGGTCTAGTAACAATTTATGATTTCCCCAATAATCAGAGTAACGAATTTACACAGCGCATTAATGTCGGGCATATGGATCATAAAGGGCCTTGTGATAGTTAATGTTAATTTCCTATTCATAGTATATCGCCATACAGTTGCACACTATTTATCCTTAGAGAATTCATAGAAATTCCGAAAAATATCATGTGACATCATTTTATATTTATCCGATTCAACCAGTTTTTTAAAATAGAAAATAATTGAAACTATAACATAAGGTGAACATAAAGAATTTGGCACAAAAATCAAAAATTAATAACTGCGGCTTCATACCCTTTACAGTTACAAAATCCATGAAATATGATCATAAAGATTGTATAAAATATTTGAAACTATCCCTTAGTTATAACTATTAATAGCGACTATAAAAAAACGATCGCATAATTTTTTAAGCCGTATCTGCCACTTCATAACATTCGATAAAAGAGCTTTATTCGAGTGGAAAGCATTTTGCTGGAAAGTATGCGATAAACGTGCTGGCATCCGGTTTTTAAAAATGAAATCCACGGGAAAATCACTGTTAGCTGTATGAGTAAAGAACTCGATTAGGATATGAAAAGCGTGCATTATTGTCGCAGTTGAGCCAGTGGATTGTCTCATTTACTTTTTTTTTTAGCAGCAAGAAAAAATTAAAAACGAAGGAAAAGATAGAGATTAATAGCGTGCGTGGTGGGACAGATAAAAAAAATGACGGGACATCACGCGCATCGTTGATGGGGACATTCGCAGTGCGAATTCGTAGACCCAACCACGCTCGTGGTGCTCCACTTTTGCACAAGCCTGGCATTTTAAACAGATTGGCCGTGCTTTTGCGCTTTCACTCTCGTCCGCGTTGAATTTGTCAGTGTGCGCCGCTGGAATGTCTACATTCTACGCGCGACGCCTCCGCCGCTACTCTCAGGCTGTATAGTCTCGTTTCGTCCCCTCGCGGGATGAACGACATGGGGAGGATGCTGAAGCGCGCATCCGAGCAGCCAGATAAAATAGGACCATGCTCTATTCTCTCAGTTTCCTCTACATCCACCTTTTCTGCTGGAGGACTCGCTCTCTGCCAGGATTATATACCATTTCTTTCGCGACTCTCGCGTTGGTATGCGCGAGGGCAAAAAATTCTTCTTTCAAATTACTGCGACGTTAGGATTTTATTCCGTGGCCGACAGGCAAAAATAAAAATGAAGAGTTATGGCCGTGAGGCTATAACTTTTTCGGAAAATTTATTCGTGACAATCTTCCCCGAGGTTTCACGGTCATTTCATCGCTGAAGACATCATCATTTTTTTTTTCAACCTTCATAATGTTGAGTATTTCAGGACAAATGACTAAAATAAATTATATTAAAAAATGAAATTTGATGAAAATTTCAATCGTGGATCCTCCGGAGAATATATGCATTTTTCAGAATATACATGATGCATCTGTAGTTTCATGATATTTTATTTTATAATTTACTTCAAGGTACCAATTCAATTTTATGTAATTCTATTACAAAAGACAATTTAAATGAAGTGGGATTCGCTCGAATCTCGAAATATTCGATTAACGTTATCCTTGGAAATGAAATAAAATACCTGAGCGCAATTGCTCAGACGGATCAAAAAATGATTCACCAGCCCATCTTGATTTTCTATGAACTTAGAAAATTGGGTTGAATACAGAGAGAATTTTTCATTGATAAATGCTAAGCTACAAAACCCTCAAATAATTTTATCACGTTACATTCCCTACTTAACAGTTAACAAAACTATATATAATAGTTGAAAAATGGTAATTCAACTAGAAAAATTGCGACATTAACTGTAATTAAAACTTGTCACTTTATTATAACATAACTTTTTATTCCAATCAGAAAATTTCCCAATCAGTGCAATTTCGTTAAGGGAAGTTCCTCATTTTTATTTCAATAAGGAAAAGAAAAGTGAATTTTACAAATGTGTCATTCTTCCACTATCCGTATTCAGACAAGTGTTCGGCAATTAGGAAAAACGGTATTTTCAACCGCAAACGCGCCTGGTAGTTAATGGTTTAATGTTATGATCCGATCGAGTGAAACCACATTTTCAATGTAATCGCCGGATGAGTAGAATTTTATTCGAAAGTATAAAAACGAGGAATGGTCGGTGAACCCTGAGGTCGACGTGTCATCAGTGAAGGGATACGGGTCTGCGCTTGGGCATACAAAGGAGGACGGAGAAATCGATGGACGCGGTACGGGGTTAATTGTAATGGTAATGGGAGGCATGTATAGTGCAGGATCTGTACCATCGGCGGGAGCCTGTTGGCTAAGTGTGCGGTGGAGTGCCCAGCCGAAAGAGCTGACAGAGTCATCCGTGCCCCTTGGCTTGTCTCGTGAACGATTCTGCACACTCACACTACATTCCTCGTGCTTTCTACTCGCTCTTTGAAATACGAGTGCCCACTCGAATTCAGGGAAATAAAATAAACTAAAGTGGAGAATTAAAGAATGCAGCTTCGAGTACTTCAGTCGATCGAATTTCTGTGCACGGGCAAAGAATGCTGTGCATGTAAGTAATCTCTTTACTTAACATGGCAATGGGAAATGTCAAAGAAGCCGGGACATCCACATTCGATTTTTTAAATAAAAACTATACTCAAATTATCGGCTAATTATCGGCTATTTATCGGCGCAAAAAGATATTTTCCAGCTCCATCCCTTATACCGGAAACGTGTGGATGTCCTAGCTTCCAGCGAAGCTAGGACATCCACAACTCAAAAAAAAAAGAACCAATAGGCGCACCGACAAAAACTTTATACGAGAATTATCGGCCATTTATCGGCTCTCGAAAAAACTTAGGTTCGAACAAATCGCACGAGCTTTTCAGGAGAAACCACCCCCTTAGCTTCTATACAATCATTGCCGAATATCTCGCCTAAAAAGAAAGCTAGGACATCCTAAATCATCTTAAAATGCATCTTGATTTATCGGCTCGACGTTTTCATAACGACCGATTTTCCAGCTTGACCCCTTACTATGATAGAAACCACCCCCTTAAGCTATAAGCTTATAACTTCGCGTACAATGTCATCCACATGAAATTTTTTCGATAAAAACTATACCAAAATTATCGGCGAATTACAAGCTATTTATAGGTGCATAAAGATATTTTCCAGCTCCACCCCTTATACTGGAAACATCCCTTATACCGGCGTCAACAATTGAACAAAAAAAAAGGATAGGCGCGCCGGAAAGAAAAGTACATGTGATTTATCGGCTATTTATCGACTCTCGAATGAACCTAGTTTCGATCGAATCGAACAACCCCTTCGCAGAAAACCACCCGCTGGGTTCAGTGAAATCTGTTATTTCAAGCAGGGGGTGGTTTCTGCTGTCGGAATCGTACGATTTTATGTAGTACTTGACAGGTACCCAGTACTTGATGGGTACCAAGTACTTGATGGGCACCAAGTACTTGATGGGTACCAAGTACTTGATGGGTACCAAGTACTTGATGGGCACCAAGTACTTGATGGGTACCAAGTACTTGATGGGCACCAAGTACTTGATGGGTACCAAGTACTTGATGGGCACCAAGTACTTGATGGGTACCAAGTACTTGATGGGCACCAAGTACTTGATGGGTACCAAGTACTTGATGGGCACCAAGTACTTGATGGGCACCAAGTACTTGATGGGTACCAAGTACTTGATGGGCACCAAGTACTTGATGGGCACCAAGTACTTGATGGGCACCAAGTACTTGATGGGCACCAAGTACTTGATGGGCACCAAGTACTTGATGGGTACCAAGTACTTGATGGGCACCAAGTACTTGATGGGTACCAAGTACTTGATGGGCACCAAGTACTTGATGGGCACCAAGTACTTGATGGGTACCAAGTACTTGATGGGTACCAAGTACTTGATGGGTACCAAGTACTTGATGGGTACCAAGTACTTGATGGGTACCAAGTACTTGATGGGTACCAAGTACTTGATGGGTACCAAGTACTTGATGGGTACCAAGTACTTGATGGGTACCAAGTACTTGATGGGTACCAAGTACTTGATGGGTACCAAGTACTTGATGGGTACCAAGTACTTGATGGGTACCAAGTACTTGATGGGTACCAAGTACTTGATGGGTACCAAGTACTTGATGGGTACCAAGTACTTGATGGGTACCAAGTACTTGATGGGTACCAAGTACTTGATGGGTACCAAGTACTTGATGGGTACCAAGTACTTGATGGGTACCAAGTACTTGATGGGTACCAAGTACTTGATGGGTACCAAGTACTTGATGGGTACCAAGTACTTGATGGGTACCAAGTACTTGATGGGTACCAAGTACTTGATGGGTACCAAGTACTTGATGGGTACCAAGTACTTGATGGGTACCAAGTACTTGATGGGTACCAAGTACTTGATGGGTACCAAGTACTTGATGGGTACCAAGTACTTGATGGGTACCAAGTACTTGATGGGTACCAAGTACTTGATGGGTACCAAGTACTTGATGGGTACCAAGTACTTGATGGGTACCAAGTACTTGATGGGTACCAAGTACTTGATGGGTACCAAGTACTTGATGGGTACCAAGTACTTGATGGGTACCAAGTACTTGATGGGTACCAAGTACTTGATGGGTACCAAGTACTTGATGGGTACCAAGTACTTGATGGGTACCAAGTACTTGATGGGTACCAAGTACTTGATGGGTACCAAGTACTTGATGGGTACCAAGTACTTGATGGGTACCAAGTACTTGATGGGTACCAAGTACTTGATGGGTACCAAGTACTTGATGGGTACCAAGTACTTGATGGGTACCAAGTACTTGATGGGTACCAAGTACTTGATGGGTACCAAGTACTTGATGGGTACCAAGTACTTGATGGGTACCAAGTACTTGATGGGTACCAAGTACTTGATGGGTACCAAGTACTTGATGGGTACCAAGTACTTGATGGGTACCAAGTACTTGATGGGTACCAAGTACTTGATGGGTACCAAGTACTTGATGGGTACCAAGTACTTGATGGGTACCAAGTACTTGATGGGTACCAAGTACTTGATGGGTACCAAGTACTTGATGGGTACCAAGTACTTGATGGGTACCAAGTACTTGATGGGTACCAAGTACTTGATGGGTACCAAGTACTTGATGGGTACCAAGTACTTGATGGGTACCAAGTACTTGATGGGTACCAAGTACTTGATGGGTACCAAGTACTTGATGGGTACCAAGTACTTGATGGGTACCAAGTACTTGATGGGTACCAAGTACTTGATGGGTACCAAGTACTTGATGGGTACCAAGTACTTGATGGGTACCAAGTACTTGATGGGTACCAAGTACTTGATGGGTACCAAGTACTTGATGGGTACCAAGTACTTGATGGGTACCAAGTACTTGATGGGTACCAAGTACTTGATGGGTACCAAGTACTTGATGGGTACCAAGTACTTGATGGGTACCAAGTACTTGATGGGTACCAAGTACTTGATGGGTACCAAGTACTTGATGGGTACCAAGTACTTGATGGGTACCAAGTACTTGATGGGTACCAAGTACTTGATGGGTACCAAGTACTTGATGGGTACCAAGTACTTGATGGGTACCAAGTACTTGATGGGTACCAAGTACTTGATGGGTACCAAGTACTTGATGGGTACCAAGTACTTGATGGGTACCAAGTACTTGATGGGTACCAAGTACTTGATGGGTACCAAGTACTTGATGGGTACCAAGTACTTGATGGGTACCAAGTACTTGATGGGTACCAAGTACTTGATGGGTACCAAGTACTTGATGGGTACCAAGTACTTGATGGGTACCAAGTACTTGATGGGTACCAAGTACTTGATGGGTACCAAGTACTTGATGGGTACCAAGTACTTGATGGGTACCAAGTACTTGATGGGTACCAAGTACTTGATGGGTACCAAGTACTTGATGGGTACCAAGTACTTGATGGGTACCAAGTACTTGATGGGTACCAAGTACTTGATGGGTACCAAGTACTTGATGGGTACCAAGTACTTGATGGGTACCAAGTACTTGATGGGTACCAAGTACTTGATGGGTACCAAGTACTTGATGGGTACCAAGTACTTGATGGGTACCAAGTACTTGATGGGTACCAAGTACTTGATGGGTACCAAGTACTTGATGGGTACCAAGTACTTGATGGGTACCAAGTACTTGATGGGTACCAAGTACTTGATGGGTACCAAGTACTTGATGGGTACCAAGTACTTGATGGGTACCAAGTACTTGATGGGTACCAAGTACTTGATGGGTACCAAGTACTTGATGGGTACCAAGTACTTGATGGGTACCAAGTACTTGATGGGTACCAAGTACTTGATGGGTACCAAGTACTTGATGGGTACCAAGTACTTGATGGGTACCAAGTACTTGATGGGTACCAAGTACTTGATGGGTACCAAGTACTTGATGGGTACCAAGTACTTGATGGGTACCAAGTACTTGATGGGTACCAAGTAGGTACCAAGTACTTGATGGGTACATCCACAAGCGAAGCTAGGACATCCACACGTTTCCGGTATAAGGGATGGAGCTGGAAAATATCTTTTTGCGCCGATAAATAGCCGATAATTAGCCGATAATTTGAGTATAGTTTTTATTTAAAAAATCGAATGTGGATGTCCCAGCTTCTTTGACGTCAATGGGAAGATATTTCGACACTCTGGTGTATATTCCGGAATGCAGCATCTTCGTAACCCATTATCAAGTATTTGTATCGTGTATATGATTCAGTCTCGAAAATCTATAAACTCTTATCACAATAGCTAACTAAACTTTGTGGTGGTAAATCGAATCCAGGAAAAGTTATACAAGAAATACGAGTGCCCACTCGAATTCATAAAAATGTAATAAAATAAAGTGGAGAATTAAAGAATACAGCTTCGAATACTTCAGTCGATCGAATTTCTGTACACGGGCAAAGAATGCTGTGCATGTAAGTAATCTCTTTACTTAATATGGCAATGGGAAGATATTTCGACACTCTGGTGTATATTCCGGAACGCAGCATCTTCGTAACCCATTATCAAGTATTTGCATCGTGTATATGGTTCAGCCTCGAAAATCTATAAACTCTTATCACAATAGCTAACTAAACTTTGTGGTGGTAAATCGAATCCAGGAAAAGTTATACAAGAAATACGAGTGCCCACTCGGATTCATAAAAATGTAATAAAATAAAGTGGAGAATTAAAGAATACAGCTTCGAATACTTCAGTCGATCGAATTTCTGTACACGGGCAAAGAATGCTGTGCATGTAAGTAATCTCTTTACTTAACATGGCAATGGGAAGATATTTCGATACTATGGTGTATATTCCGGAATGCAGTATCTTCGTAACCCATTATCAAGTGTATGTGCATCGTATTTGCATCGTGTATGTGGTTCAGCCTCGAAAATCTATAAACTCTTATCACAATAGCTAACTAAACTTTGTGGTGGTAAATCGAGTCCAGGAAAAGTGGACCCCGGCCCAATTTTCGATGTACCAAATTTCCGGGCGCAAACGCCTTATGACACCGTGAGACATGACTTTAAGACACACTTTGACGTATTGTGTGGGACAGACTTTCACGTATCTTGTTGTAGGTGTGTCGATAAAGGAATTCGATTCCCAGCGTATACTCATATACGTACGTATACGTCTCTCCCAAATATTACTAGACTTATTCCTTTTAAAAAAAATCAGCATGTGGAGTTTCCAAGAAAACGTCTTATGACACGACAAAACATGACTTCAGGACACACTTTGAGGGCTCCGACATCTGCAGACGTTACTGTATTGTGGCTGACAGGATTTCACGTATCTCGTCGTTGGTGTGACGATAAAGGAATTCGATTCGCCCTCGTATGCTCATATATGTGCCATATGAAGGATTTACTCCTAAACTTCTCTAGTCGATATTTTGAGAATAATTGAAAATATGAAGTGCCCCATAAAACGTCTTATGACACGGTAAAAAATTACTTCAGGGCACACTTTGGGACGCTTGACATCCACAGACGTTATTGTATTATGTGGGACAGGATTTCACGTATCTCGTTGTTGGTTTGACGATAGAGAAATTCGATTCCCCGGGGTATACTCATATAGGTTGTATATAGGTGGGAGCTAGAGTGAATCGAGACTGCTAATTGCGAGATAGCATGCCGGTCGCACTCGAGGATGCCCCGGGGGAGAAACTCAACCGGGGCGAAACAATGTCGAGGAAGTAACGGTGGTCTCGTGCAGGAGGCTGCCTGGAATTCGAACGTCGGAGAAAGCAGGAGGTAGAGTGTTGGAGGAATGAAGCAGGGATGGCGATTGGGGTGGGACCGACGATGCGAAGCTATTACGTGGCAATATGCCTATACCAGCGCCAGTCCGCTTCTATATCTCTAGATATATACATTATACCTATATATAGATATTTTGCTCTTACGTATAGATTGTACTGCATTGTAGTGTCATTTGCGTATAGTGGTCGACGTATATACAAAGATTCTGGTACGTATATATATGTACGTACCGCATCGGGTGAGTATGCGAAAGCAAAAGCGTACGTGGTCCCCAAGCCAATTAAGAGAACTGGGACGTTACGGCTATAAAACAAGCCTCGTTAAGCAAAAATATTAAGTTTTATCTGAACTGGACCAATGCCAACGATTCCAACGCATGGATATAGGTATCACTGTCAGAGGAGAGAGTGGTGGACCGCCAAACTTTACTCTTGATCCCGTTGCTGCTTTTGTAGTCTTGAGGTTGGCCCACAACTTTATTCTTTTTCCAGTGTGTATGTACATCTCTTATATATAGGTAGACATACATGTATGTGTAGGGTTACTCATATGCGTAGGTTCTATTGTGTAATTTCACGAAGGGGATAAGAAGTAGCGACGTAAACATAACATTGAAGGCCGAAGGCCGAGATTTCAGGATTCTCCGTTCGTGAATTTGTGTTAAAAGGTTGGAATCATGAAATGGATTCGTTTATTTAGAACTTGATAAATAGGAGGGATGAAGGACTCTGGTCGATGGCAATTAACGTTATGCTAAGCAAAGACACGAACTTTGTCGAAGAACACTTTATGTCGAACTTTTTGTACTACTACTACTAAATAGGATTTCAATGGATATTCTGTTCTTGAATTGTGCAAATTCATTGATTGTTCTAATATCCATTGCATATTATATATTATTTATCTGTGCATTGTTTTATGATGGAATATTTGGTTACAAACTGTTGATACATTTTTTTCACCAACATACTAGCACAATCCGATAAAGCCATTCAAGTGTAATTGATTATGGTACAAATTGAAGGGATGGGTTGAATCCAAAACTGTTGTGATGATGAAAATTATGCCGATCATTTGTCCGACGAATGACGAATTTCAATTTACCATGCACTCTGTTTGCCAACCATCGATTCGGTGGATTCGAGCGAAATTTGACCCCATTTCACTTTCGTCACTCATGACACATTCGACAAAGCTGCAAGATCTTATTTGAGAAAATTAATGCAACGAGTTAAGTCGCTAGTCGGATTTCGTATGAAATCTCGGTCCCGTTCTCTAGTGACGTGAACGACCATTTGCACGCCGGATATCCTGGCACACGTCAGGACGAAGAATGAAGACCGCCTGGAGGAGATTGTGTGGGTAGATTGCGCGGGAAATGGCTCGTCTTGGTAAGCCCGAAAGGATCCGAGATGCATTTTTAAGTAGTCTTTCCCTTGGGACAATGGAGCGCACGTGCGAATGACTGCCGCGTCGCGATGCGCCTCTCCTTCCCATTCTGGATTTGCCAGGGCGCCAAACACACACGCCTCACGCGGTTGGATATTTCCCAGACAGCGAAACGTGTCATACTGACACGTACGTTTCGTAAAACATTCATTGGAAATCCCCAGTGATGTGAGCTTTTTCCCTCGTCTCAGTCATGCAGTTTGTAACAGTGGCTTCTGTACACTGTGGCATTTCCATCAAACTCTTTACTAGCATTGCAACCTGTACACCTGCATTCTCATTGTCAAACAAACTCACTGGTTTAACAAACTCAGTTACAAACATTTCTCAAGCGCTTCATCGAAGCACGAAGTCTCTTTAAACTTTAAAGTGGCGACGACATCTCCGTACACCAAAGATCTTTAGGGGACAAAACTTTTACGAGCCTTGTTTGAGAATACATAAGAAAATCAAATAATTGTGCATGCTTCGGGAACCGTAGCCAAGAGGTGAACCCTTCCCAGGACCTCAGGCTACTTGAAACTCCCTCGAAAGACTTTATCCGACACGCGTCAGCCTAGAAAGTATTAAATTGTCCATGTAACAAACCTTGTTGAAGGTATTCTTGCTTCACCACTTCAAACCCCGAGGCGAGTCTTATCTCACACGTGACTCTATCTTACCCTATACGAGTAGGGACGATGCACGCGCGTGTCATTCGCGATAATGGATATGTGACGTGTGTCCTTGAAGAGGAAGGAATAGAGCCGTTCCCACTGGTTCCGAGATGAAGATATACCTTACAGCTATAATACTTATCAATAGCATCTACTTCTGCGCGGCCTTCGATAGTTGAGTTTGCGAAAACATCGACAACCCTCGGTGAAGGGTTTCTTCTTTGCTCCCGGACTGCGGCTACTTCTTCACCGCTCTGTGAGCTGCGTCTTCCTCTGGCGTATCACGGTTGAACGCATTCAATTTTCCTTCTCACTCCACGTTATATCCGCTTTAAGATCTTTCGCACGTAGTCCTCTCTGACGCTCGATGAAATCGCATTTCTTCAGCATCAGAAGTCAGCCAACCTCGAGGACTAAGCACGCGGACCCATTTCATCACCTTATCTCCGCCAGACGTTCTGACCTTTCGTTGTGAGAATCACCTTCTTTGATCGTTTAGAAGAGAAAGCGAGAGTCGGTTTTCACTCGATTCTCAAGAAGACGAAGAAAAACCCTCGTAAGTTAAAAAGCAGTAAATCAAACGATGTTTTTGACAATCTTAGTGATCGGATCCTTTGTGTTTTCACACGCTACTTACAGGGGAACGAATGGCCAAGTATTAGCAAAATGAATTGGCATGCTCTCAAAGCAAAGATCATGTGACACGGAGATAAGCCAGAGACCTACGTAATTGATGATAAGAGGTACGAAAGGGGCTGGGAGGATTCATCCTGTAACTCTCTAACAAGTCAATTCAGAAGCCGCCCTGGTGAGCCCTCGTCTCTCTATATTGAGCTTATCCACTAATGCTAATCTGTCGTTTTCTGTGTCGTCTGGCAGGAAATTCGTAATAGCAGAGTTTGCAAATTGAGTTAGTAATATCTGCCGGTGCGTATGTCAATGATAACTGCAACTCGTCTCCACCGCACCTGCGACCACAGGTGGACCACTAAATAATAATAATAACGTAATGAAAACAATAATAACGTCAAATGTTAAAATACAGTTTTATGCAGTGAGATCAACTTGTTGGTAGGTTAATATTATGAAATAACGCGGCGAATAGGGAGGAGGACAGTGAACGGAGGCTTGTGAGGCTATAGCTCGAAATGGCATTAGCTTCGAAGCTGTGTAACTGGGTATAGTTGGTTAACGAGGTGGGGCAGGAGGTTCTCCAAAGTTTTATTTCAATAGCGCGCAACGAATGGCTTCTAAGTTTAATTAGTGAACATCGCGGGAAGGCTACGCAGCGTGGCTCGTACCTATCAGGTGCCCGATAGTGCCTAATGGCGACTGCTCCGACCCAACAAGTTTCGTAGTACTTTTTGCGAAAAGCAGGAGAAAGAGAAAGAGATAGGGGAGGACGATAACGACTTCACGTCACAGCGTGGGGAACGTTGGCTGGCAAAGGGCCAAAACTGTTTCCTCTTCACCGCGGTCGGGTTCGGATACTGCCATACCATACTCCGACCAAGCATCGCTAGAGCTCGAGCGAATAGACAAATTTCTGCGCGAGCACTCGCGAGAGCCTCGGGAATAGGTATACCATTCACCGTAGCGTAAGCTTAGCGAAGCGTATATAGTTGTCCCATAGCACAAAGCGCCATATACCACTCGGCGTCCATGTAGAATCGAAATCTTTTATTCTCGGCCACGAGCCAAAGGAGTTAGGGAAGAAGCGCAGAGAGCGAGGTCAGTAAGCATTCCCAACGTTTCTTTTTACGAGCTGGATCCATTAGGTCCCTTACCATATAACATGGTAAGGTCGAGCCGGGGCACCCCTCGATTCTCGTGGTTGTTTTCCCTTGCACTGGCCATACGTGTTTTATATTTCATTTCAATGTACTCTAAAGTCTCGTCCGCCTCTTCAATTCCATTGAAATTTCGATTGAATATATTTCTATGCGTGCCGGATAAATAAATTCTGAAAGATCGTGGCCAGTAGCTGTTTTTTGAGACAGGTGGATCTTCTTCGCCCTACAAATTTTTCTCCTGGGATCAGTTATCTCGTGGGTTGAAGTGGAGTTTTGTATTTTCGAGTGTATGGCCAGAGCTATACAATTTAGGTGTGCCACGCTCGCGTTCTCCGCTGAATAACGAGCCTCTGTGCCCCCGCATAGTTTCGGCTTGGGCTAGCCTGTTCGATAATGGGCTTCTCGCTTGGAAAATATACTGCGTCCTTCGTGCGATGTGTAAGGGCCGCCGATAGAGTGGCCTTCGGAGGTGGTAGGTAACCCGTTGCTCCGAGTCCTCCATCCTCGGTTCCAAGATCACGACGCCAAGCGCAGTAGCCCCCGGCAGGAAGGTTCGAGCGTACAGCACAGAGTGTGGTCTGTATATACTTCAGTATGCTACGGGCGTGCCAGGAGGAAGAGAGGAACGGAAAGAAGAACCCACCGTTGGACGAGACTTTATCAAAACCTCAGATTTATGGCTTCCACCGAGTGAATAATGCCAGTCTTTTGCTCTCGGCAACCGCGTGGAGACTCCGATACAATATACCGAGGAAACCTCGTAGCCTGTGTTCCCTCTTTTGCTATTCACTTCCTAACATTTTACACGAACTGATTTGGTCTTCCGTGTATGCTCTTCAACGGGTTCTACCTAAAAGAATGTTACATGAGCGTTATCCGATTTCCAAGGGCTCCAAAATACAATTGGTCATTGTGGGGGCATGAGTGAGACTCATGAGTGAAACTGTTTCTCGTTTTGCATTCGTGAATTTCTAGTCAAGTTGCAAAGTGGATGAGTTCAGAACGCATCGAATTATGCGTTCAACGAAGTGCAACATATTCACCCGACACCTGGAATTCTCATTACTCACCGCGAAATTAGCTTCTCTGGATTACAATGTACAGTTGTAAGTGGCAGGGTTGTGTGCTTAAGGCTCCATGGTATGTAGGAATATATAGAGCGGTAGCTAAGGGAGAAATTTCACACGAACGACGACAATCATCCAGCCCTCGCGACATAGTGCTTCTCTTTCTGGAGCGTGGAATGTCTGAGGGTGATGCCGGAGTAGACAACCTCGGCGCTCCACGCAGTCGAACACCGACGCCGTTGTTGGGATTGGCCCGACACGTACTAGCTGAACTCGTGCAGGCGAATGTACAAACGACCTCGTTTATTTAAGTGCCTTGCTCCTCGTCCAACGTGGAATAACCTCGCTCTCGTCTTCAACCCGAAATCTTTGCGTCCGACCGACGAATCTCGCGTTTATCCTCATTTTCGTCTGGGCTCGGCCCCAACTATACTTCTTTCTGCGGACTAACGGGAAACGTGATATCAGACACAAGTGGAAGACTGGGAGAAAATGATAAAAGGGTGCAGGCCCGCAGACTGCGCACTGGTTGTCCAGACATGATGCGATGAATTGAGACAACGTAAAGCCGGGTTAGAACCGTTTAACCCTGAATCACATGTTCCCAGAATTTTCTAGGGTAGCCCTCCATTCGCTCTTTGGAACGTCGTCCCAAGAGTCAAGGTTTAACCAGCAGGTTAAGTGATGAAAATAAATGACGATGCTCTGGATGATCCAGGTAACTCCAATTCTGATTTACAGTCATAGTTGATGGTTTACCCAAGCCAAACCTATTATCGTTTTTATGCACAGCTGTGAGAAAGGGAACGAGAAGTTGCATGGAGAAATTGGGTTCAGCCTGACAGGAAAACTTTTTTACTTCGCGACTGGAGAAATCTAGATCATGAAGATCGATGGTCGGTAACTTGACTTAAGCGTGTTTATCAATTTACGTCACCGTCAAAAATAACAACATTATACTCCTGGGTAATACGGATCTCCTCTGGTATATGCGCGTCTTGATGTCAGTGGAACTTGCTTTTAAGGACGTTGAGAGGGTAGTTCAGCTATCATAAAGCAGCTTCGAGTGAAGGAGAGATAAGAGTCTTTACGAGGCCGTAGACGTCGCTCTAGGGGTCATCTCAAAGTGGCACAAACATCTATGTACATGACCTAAACGTTCCATAGAGTGGAGTGCTCTCATGCCTTGCCTAGATGTGGGATAATTGACATTAAATCTTGGTTAAAAGCAAATTCCACGACGTATTATTATACCTAAAAGATGGCTGGATTTATTTATAAGGTGATAGGATTGAATGAGGACAGATGGGATTTGAGGGCAATTGGAAAACTGCGAATTTTCTACGCCTCCATTAAAATTACGATGGAAGAGGAAAAGTGGATGAAGTGGGACGGACGGAAGGCGGAATCGATATCGAGTAGTCGCGGAGAAGAGGTTTTCCTGACAAAACGTCGGCTCGGATGACCGAGCTCTCCGGAGACAACTAGGGGAGCGATAGAGAAAACGAGAAAAAAAGACGTAGATATAGAAGAAGCGGTATAGCGGAAGCAGTGATTAGTGCTATTCGACCAGAAACTTTAATACTCAATTAAAAGTTATAAATGAGAGCGTTGGTCCGCTGGGTGCCGATGGCGAGGTCTACCAGCATCGCCAAGAGCACCCCCGACATTCTGTATAGTTCCAGAGAGCAATGTGCGGGAATTGCATCGAAAGATTCTGGGCTGTATCCTTTATCTGGGGTAAGCAGTTCAGGTATCATTAAATTGAACCATTCATAAATCGATCACTGGCATTATTATAGCTCCTTCCTGAAATCATTCTCTATTAAGCTGATCAATATGCATTACTGCTACAAATATTCAGTGTATGCTTCGATTACAGTCAAAGGACGTTCCTTTACATAAGTTGGTATATTGACGTTAATATACAAGTGAGATATAGAAGGCCATTACTTTGTAGTAAATCATATTACAATCAGGAAATTCAATGAAACATTTTGCAATTTTATTACACTCGGATATATCAGCTGATGAATAAAATTTCGGGCAATATAAATTCGCAAACAATTTCAATATGATTTCTCATCAGCTGCGCATACCCTGAAGACATATCTAGATACATCAACAGTTTATCCTACTACTTATTTAGTACGTCTTACATTTCAATTGCTCTACGAGCAATTTCCGTTCTGATTTCGTAGACGAAAGTATTTTTCTGTGATTTTTTTGTTTTATGTAAAAATGTGTTTAGTGGTAGTGTTCCAGGGAAAAGTGCCGTCATATAGCGTAACAGCACCTCTGGGAAATTTGTAAAATAGAACAAGTATTCTTAATAAGCGAAACCGTACTACTGCGAATTTTTTGGAATGGAGCAAGTGTCCTCGAAAAATATAAAGGCCGTTCTGAAAAATTTGTAAAACACAGAAAAATGCTTTTGACAAGCGTAACGACTCTCCTCCAAGAATAATTTTAGATATAAGGTAATGAGTATATACCCACAATATTATAAGCCTACGTAATTTACTAAATCATTTATCGCATACATTTTTTTTTTAATTACATGGTTAGAAACTTTTAACTACACGGTGAAAGCTGCTACGTTTAAAAAGTTGGGGTCATTTTTTGTAAGCACATTGCAGCATTTTGGCAAAAGCAGTTAAGAGAAAAATTTACGATCGTCCGGGGGAAACTTATACTACGTCAACAAACCCACCCCCCAAATTCATTCATGTGCAGTTATGAAGAATTTATCTGTCAGCTTTTAGTGGATCGCAATATTTAACTAATTTTAAGAGAGAAAAGAAAGTAATAGTCTTTCTATATCGTCATCTTTTACTAGCCAGTAAAATGTGAAATCGTACCAATATTTCACTCACGATTCGCATGCAGAATATAGAGGTAGGACGGGGATGGAGTTTTCTCGTGCAATAAATTTTCATCCGGAAATAAGCTTCAACTCGATATACTTCGTAACGATATTTTCCGGCCACCATTCGCTCAAGCACATAGGTGTGTGTTTTACGATAAATAATTTGGAAACAATGGCACTTCCGGGTCCAGAACCTAGCACCCGTGGTGTCGAGTATACTGTGAATGAGGCGATAAAGTGTCCAGTCTCCGTCCCTCTGTTCTGTGTCGTACGTGATAATCGTGCAAGAGTAAAAGGAGTTACGGCTGAATATTTCTCTGTGTCACCACGAGCCATCGGACTGCACTCTGTTATAGTGAATACCAAAAGAGGCCATGAAAACTTTACTGTTGTTAAAAGCTCGTTACACAACGTTTAACAAGTTCGAGAGCACTTTTAAAGTTCACAGTTGACGTTATATTGCATCTGGTCGTGGGCTTGAAGCTTTATTAAAACTGGCCTCAGAGTCACAAGATATTTTAGCACCTTCCCTTACTTTCCTCCTTCGTTTGAAGTTGATTGCATCTAACAAGCGTTCCCTACTAGGCTTGTCAACCATGATTAGAACGGAAGGTGCATGTCACCGGCCCTCAAGATAACTGATAACAATCTCCAAGGTTGAATAGACGTCGAGGTGCTTCTCACGCAAAGAAAAAACCGGGGCTGACGGGTGTGAAAAGCTTTATCTTACTAATCTCCGCTGGTTAGCGTTATCGCGAACCTATTGAAAGAGGTTGGGAACGTTTTTCGTGAGGTTTTATTGAATCTCGCAGGAAGTGCCGGAAGGAAAAGGATGATAGCAGGAGAAAAGACTGGAGTACATCGTGCCCTTGCAGCTCAACAAGAAAGCTTGCAAGCTCGACACTGACAAATTCACCGCATGAGGTCAGATTCAGGAGGTTGCTATCCACACGAAAGGGGAGGAGGCCTTGGTTCTCGGACTCGTTGGCTCTCCTCACTCTTCTCCTGGTAGTGCTGCCCTATGTAATGCTTGGCTCACGTGTACACGAGGCACTTTGAAAGAGGTCACGTCCCTCCGGGTGGGCGTTAGTGGGCATACGAGCGTCTGACTTTTATGGCATCGCTGGGCGAAGGTAAAAAGCTTCATACGTCAATGCTACACGCGTTTTTCTCCATCCCTCGTTGCCTGGACTTGCTTTCTCGTGCTCTGACTATGTGCCAGTTGAATGCAACTTGCCGATCTCACACGTTCGGACATTTCTCTTCATCGACTTCTCTGACTGCACAACTGGGCATGAACTCAGTACACACTCTGCCCCGTTTTCATTTATAAGACGTGGTAATCACGTTTGACGCTGCGCAAAACTTAAAACTCAATGGTAACCTGGTTCCACGATCATTTCCGAATTTCTTCAGCTGCTACTCCAGCGTTCTACCGTATAAATTCTCGTATATATTTACTATCTAACGTAACTATCGAAAATTGAATCATGAATTTCACGAGCGGACTCGGGGCAGGTACCGTCGTTTAGGAAACGGTCCGATATCCGTGCCATATCGACGAATCATGTACGTACCATCGGCGGTGGCGACGTAGACAACTACATAGTTCGGAGACCTCGCGAACCAATCGCACGTGCAAGCCCGAGCGAAATAACTAAGGGGTTCAGCGTTTGCGGCATGGAGCTGGAAATACACGTTGAATACCACGAAACATCGTTGTTAGCGTCAAAAACTCCGTGAACGTAACTATAGAGACACACGGTTGACAGATAATAAGATGGAAACGTCAAAAGAACTCCTCGTCTTTACTAAGATCGGCGCAAAATTGGTTTATGAATATTTTTCATATTATCCATTGCATATTTCGTAGACCTCATATGAGTCGCTGAGTCGCAATACTGACATGTGAGTATTTTCCACGAGGAGCCTATGCAGACAACTGCATAGCCCGAGAAGCTCGTGGACCAATCGCACTCGAATACCCGAGCGAAATATCTAACAGGGTCAGCGTGCATGGTATGGAGTTGGAAATACACGTTGAATGCCACGAAACAAAGATGTTTCAAGCAATATCGAAAACCGTGTCCGTAACTGTCGAGTCACACATGCACACTGACAATAAGATAATAATATCAGCGACTCCGCTGATATTGTTTGACGGCTGCACAGAATTTGTTTTTGTAAGTTGCACATATTTATAGTTTCATATTATGTAGACCGTGTAAACGTCACTGCCTCGTAGATGAGTTTTCCATGAGAAGCATCTGCAACACAGTTCCAATCCAAGTGGCTTTTTCTATCGATCTGCAATGAAAGACATTGGCCACTTCGGCCCATAGGCACGGTTTCTCAATTCAATTTATCTTCAATGTATCGACGTGCAAGCTTGGCCGTCGTGGTGTATACTGGTATCCTCGTGTCTAACTGATAGTCGTGTTTTCGAACGTGCCGATGGTCCGTTGTTCGCGGCCAAGTTTTGGCAAGTCGGCCGCAAACGGTCCTTCGACAAGTTTTCTAGGATAGGACTCGACAACCGGTGGAAGACTCTCCGCTGCCCAATTCACGGCGCCGCACGGCCGTCACGGTTCTCTCATCATTCTTGCTCACGAAGCCCACTTGCAAATAGGAGAATCGTGCCTTCCCGGAGCTGCCACATATAGCTCCCGATGGCTACACAAGAACGAGAAACCGCAATATGCTGAATCGATATTGACATCCACTTCGACGGGCTCTTCGCGGTAGACGAGTAGCAACCTACAATGTGCGCATCATCCCCGATTGATATAAAGCTTCAGGCGAGAGGAGGGACTTTTACATATTGCCCTGGAGAGCTGACGAGGTTGCAGTTGAATAAAAACACTGAACTGAACAGCCAACGCTTCTATGTTGGCAGTCTAGTTTTTGATGTTGATCAATTTATTGGACAGACCATTATGCTGAACAATTGACTCGATGCGGTTCACGATAGACACAAACAGAAAAGAGGCGACGGCGCCGAACCCAAAAACGGGATAAATTCGTGAAAGGCATGGATATGTCCAGTTTCGATTGATCGGTTCAATGGGCCGAAACATTTTTTAACCTTCCGACTGGCACACGTACTGACAGTATTTATCGGACCTTACACAGTAACCGCTGCCTCTTTTTACTGATACTCGCAGCAGATTTGCCAGTAACCTGATGGCCAACGAACTGCCAGAGAAAATTTATCTAGGGATTAAGAGAGCGGCTGGCCTCATCCAAATTAATGATGCCCACAGTAAAAGTTTTCTAGGAGAGATAGAGCTTCGAGCAAGAGAAACGGGGTGCGATGCTGTAGCTGGAAAAAAAGCATCAGCAGGCTTTTCCCTTCCCTGTTTCTATCTTTCTCGCTCACTCTTCTTCCGCGTGACTGATGATTCTTGGCAAACTCTCACGGTGCTCGAGGTAAATCGACGCTGCAACGCTTCTCGTCTTTTGCTCTCTCAATCTCGAAGCCGAGAGGCCACATACCAGAGATTTGGCACAAGCTTCTAATATACTTCCCCGCACGGTCGAACGGGACTATATCGATTGCTTTCTATCAAAATGTTACCAACTTCTTCGCTTGATAAGTGGAATAACGAGGCCGTTGTCGGTCGCGAGATCGATTTCTGACTGGAATATCCGACGCCGACTCCGGGACGTTCACGAAAATCGAAAGGTTTGTTCAGGCTTTACTGACGCATGGAGATTTAAAGTGAACGGGGGCTTTCGTTTTACGACAGGCACGATCACGCAATCAGTTCGCGTTGCCATTATTTACATCCGAACTGAGCGCTTTCACTATCATTTCACCGAACCTCTACAATCAGAATATATCTTCCGGAGTTAGAAGACATCATTCGATCAATTAAATTTGTATATCTAATCAAGCTTCCCCTCAGCTATTTCAATTGATTTTTTTTCTACGTAATGCTCGTCGCATGAGTTTGAAAGAAATGATGAAACGCGATGAAAGTTTTAAGCCGGCCATTATAAATCTCATTTTCAAACCGCCTCCTTTATTCCCTCGCTCAAAAAACGCCGTACTTTTTGGTGAAACTTTAAAGGTTGGTCGAATCCGTAGTTCAAAACTCAGCGTTCTGTGGATTCCATTGTTTCCTGAAAAGTTGACGTTTTTGATGACGCCATGGATAAAACGGTTCCCCGAGAGCGCAAAGTCGAGTTTTCACTGGATCTAAATAAAACATATTCCACAAACTTTGTTGATACCCTGTAAGACTTGCGTTTGAGTTACTTCTTTCCAATGTTTTTTTTTTTTTGCGGAAACCTTTCTCGTTTCTTTCGCGAGTGTAATCTGGATTCGGCAAGATGAGGATCTCTGTACGAAATTGTGTGGATCAGCAACGCTGAAACTTCCGTCTGGTGAAACACAGGAACGTATAAAGAGGGATGCTGCATAGAAGGGGTCCGTGCGGACTGCGCTACTACTTGTACACTCGGGGAGTAACGGGGCGAGTAGAGTACTACCATCTAGTACGTAGTCAGTGCAACTGGCGAAGCAAGGGAGGAAAGGGAGGGTATTCGAGGGCTGGCTGGTCGCCAAATCGTTTCGACGTTATAGCGGCTTCTCGTCTGCGCGTACCGTGCGGTAATATTTCAATTCGGCGTGTAGTCCGTACGGTGGTTCGCCCCGAGTCCCTCCCGGCCACCGGAAACTTGGGCGAAAGGGCTTTCGTTGATTTTTGATTAAGAGATCACGGCAGTGCGACGTCGGCAAATCTCGGAAAATGCAATATAAAACGTACCGAGTTCTCGTATGCCTTCTAACCCGATCCATATGTTTAACGTGGTATGTTGTGTTCTCGAAACTCCTTTTCCAAACGACGTGTACTTAGACCCGAGAGTTGAACCCTCATTTATATTAATTACGTGGGACATTCTGAACCAGCCTCCACGGGACCAGCATCTTGACCCAATAATTAATTCTCTGGGATTCATTGATTTTTTTATTAGGAGATCATGGCCATTTGGTGTATTACTAAGTATTTATTAGTATCCTTACCTCTTGCGTTGTAGTCAGTTTTTCCATTAATAAAAGGTGGATATTAAAAGGCTCCGAGAACAATTCGTCCTCGACACTTCTGCCAGACAACTTGCACTTAATTGCTCAATTTGGATGTGGAAGTTAAAGCTCTACTTATATCAATTACGTAGGACATTTGGCCTCGGAGTTCACGAGATGCGCATCTTGGTCCGACAACTAATCCCCGACCGCTCATTAATTTTTTATTACGCAATCAATAAACGATTTCTTAATAGGACCATTAATTTGTTGTTTTCTTTTTTTTCGAAATCAATGAGTGTCTGGGAAAGAGGGTTTGTTAGGCTCATTAACTTTTGCATTGTTCGTCGCTATTTGCTTCATTATGAATATTTTGCCGAAGCTTTGTACATTTTTTTACACAAAGACATTGCCGGGCTTCAAGAAAGATTCGTTCTCGAAACTTCTGCCAGACAATTTGCACTTAATTGCTCCAGTTAGACGTGGTAGTTAAAGCCCTACTTATATTAATTACGTAGAACGTTCGGTGCCAGACTGCACGAGCCGTCCACCATCTGGGCCCGATAACTAATGCTTGGCCATACATAGCAATGCCATGGCTATCCCAGGGTGAGAACGACTGGAAATCGGCCGCAAGAACGACGACGATTTCTCACCGAATGTCTTGCGAAGTACTCGTGGAGTGCCTTTTACGACACGACGTTACGTCGCGACCACGAATGGCTTTGCTAATTTGTGGAATCACTATCAGATCTCAGAATTTCGCGACCGAGTGATGTGCTGAATCCACAGATTTTATTTCGAGTATCCATACATTTTATAACCTCGAGTGTTAAATGTAAGTAATTCCAGCTGCATGCACAAGTATCGAGTCACTAAATTTGAGGCCAAGTGTCGACTCAAGTGCATGTCCTCATATTCTGTGGGTGTAATCACGAATCCAATTATCAGTTCGTCGGGAATTACGAGGAGATATATTGCTCTACTCTACAAGGCCGATAATTTGCCCTGTGACATCTTTCCTGATATGACCTTGAATTACCAGGGGTATTACGCTGTAATCTGGAGCAGAACTGATCCACACATACACATATAAGTACAAGCTAATAGTTTGGATTACAAGTTCCGTTCAAGCTGCTCGTTGGCGGAAGAGCCTGAAGGGAGGTCGAGGGAATGAGGAGTATGTGCAGAGTACAGAGACCGCGCCCAGTCATTACGAATCGATCTTCTCGAGGAGCTTCCTACGAAGTTTCGTGAACAGCGAGGAGGCACTATATCTCACACTCAACCCGATATCCCTTACTTAGCTGGAAGGTAAATGGTACTGCGTGACGAGTGAAATCGCCTTCGATTAAGAGCTTCTCATACGAGCTCTTTCCTCGCAGCTTCATCCGATACAAAGTTTATTGGGAAATAAAAATCGTGTAGTATGCCCTTGAAGGATATAACGACATAAGTTTCGGAAACTTTACCATCGTTATATCAAATTTATTGAACGTGCTTCCGCGAGACACTTAAACGAAAAGTTGCAGGACGTTGCGCGATTTACGAAAGCTATTTTTGAAAGAAAATCATGCTACTTTTAACCCGAAAGTATTGCGGTCGTAAAAAAATTAAAATTGCACTTTTGGTTTTGCTTGTTATCAAATAAGTCCCCGGAAAAATGATCAAATATTTAACGACCTCTGATTACCATGGAAAAGTGTTTGAAAGTTTTCACGAAACCCCGAAGAAAATGATGTACTATATATTATCCTACAAGCTCAACGATAATGTTATTTTTATTTCTTATAAAACCGCATTAACACTCATCGCACCAAGAATCAATTCCAATTCACAAAACATTTTGTAATAGCTGAATTTCAATCCACGAGTAGTGAACTTAAAACTACTTCGCTTATTTCAACATGAGGTAGGTTACTCAAATATAACTGAATCGAGAAAACGAATAATTATTACGAAGCGACCTATTTCGCGAAGTTGGACCATAGACGTGTAAAAAAAACGTCTCGAGGTGGGAGAACATCGCGCGCACTTTGGTATCAGAATGAAATTTATTGAAGTTATACATTCCACCCGTTGGAAAACTGGTTCACTTACTTCAACATGAGACAAAATGCTCGAACATTACTAAAGCGAAAAGGACAATACTATTTGGAGGAGTCGATGCATGGTCGGATGGAAAAAATTCCTGGCGGTGGGAAAATAGTGCATACATTTTGCTATCAGAAGGACATTTTTTACAGTTATTCATTCCACGTGGTAGCCTAGCGTACAACGTGAAAACGACCGCTCAAACTGCCTCCGAGAATCCGCGCACCGCAAGCGTCGGGCCGCAGTTTTGATAACTCCTCGTCGCTCGTGGGAAAAGCCCGCTTCGATACCAACCCCAGCACAATTTCTGCTCGCAGCACTTCGTCCACCCCACGACTCTTGCGGTGCACCGCGTTTATCGCAGAAAAAACTCTGCGCCACGCAAAATACCATGGATTTCGGTAATTCCTTTGCATGAGTGTGTACAACTAGCAATAAACTGTCGGAGTTTTTTTTAGTTCGCTCTAAATCGTCCGAATGAAAGCTCTTATCCCTCGAAATCCCGATGGTATTTATCACACCGTAGTCGTTTATTATTGCTGCACACAATACACGTTTCGATGGAATATCGGGCGCAGAGAGAATGGATTGCCTTGTATGACAGGAAGTGATGAATGTTTGCGCAATATCTCTTTCCCTCGAATCAATTAAGGAGAGGGTTTGCAAGCTTCGGACAACTCGGCGGGGAAATTATTGTAGATTCAGGGTGGAAAAAGAAAGAGTAGTCATGACAATATTCCGTGCGGATTCTCGTTTTGTCAAAATTAAAAAATATACACGAACGAACTTAGCAGAGCTTAGTTCAAAAAGTGCATTCATAATACACCATAATTAAGTATTTATTGTGTGCGAATTTATAAACTTGTTTATAATTTTGGCACTCCTTTGATATAGCGTGTAATTTAATTGCGAATCCCCTCTGCTTAATCCGCGATATTTGTTTAGCAGGAAGTAAGTGCTTTTAAAGTGCTTTCAAACAGTATGACGTTCAACACTGAATTCCACGTGGAAACATTTTTTTTTCTCGGCAAAAGTTCGTCGATGGATAATGAAGACTTCGAAAGCCGGATTCGACATACACCAAAATTAAGTGCTTTTCAGGTACTTTCCAATCGTATAACATTCTCGTTATTTGTGCGTCGAGTGTACACAAACTCTTTGTGCATTATACTAATAACAATGGAACATTGAATGTGAATTAAAAATTCAGTTCCATTTCTATATCTAAGCCCATACATATATTACACACTGTATATATATATATATATACACTGTATTTAATAGCAAAATTCTCGGCAATTTGATCGGAGACTGACGCTCAAACTCTTCCGCCCATTAATTATGGCAAGCGTCGAACAACTGAGCAAATAAATTCTTGTAGCTCCGACCCGCGTAGAAATTGAGTGGTCAAGGTGTACGATGTCAGCTGGACTCTTGTTTTATCGCAATTTTAAGCTGGTCTCAGACCTTTCGTGTTTCCTCAGCCTACGAATCGTTGCTTGTACGTCAGGTGCACAAACTCCCTTGCGGATCAGTGGTGCAGTCTTCCGGAAGAATGGCGCACGTAAACTTTTGCCAAAGAGCGTCGAACCCGGTGTATACTGGAGCGGCAAGGAAAACTAGCTAAGGCCAGAGGAGCAGCACGTCGAAAGGGCTGCTCACGCGCCTCATTAAACTCAACTTTGTTGTTACAGGGTTGGCAGCGATAAAACCAGCTGTTCTTCGATAACCAGTATCAACGGGACCGTCGACTTCTCGCCCGCTTGCTTCCCGTGTTATTCCCTGCCATATGTACCTGAGGCGGTCATAAATATACAGCGAATCTATAAGAGACATACATAACCGATGCTGCGGCCTTTGCGGCGAACCTGATGCTGCTTACAAATCCTAACTTTGTGGTCGGAACTTGTTTGTATAGAAGACTCTATTCCCTTGACCCACAACATATCTTGCTGCTCCGCTGCATAATATTTCAGTATACAGGGAGTCCCAGAGCTGCTTCAGAGACGACTTGTACATTTTTTTTCCGGTTCTCTCCCAAAAATGGCAGTTTCAATAAAAGTCAAAAAGTAACGTATGTTGATGAAAAAATAAAATAAAAAAGAGATCTCCACAAAAAACCCCGGCATATTGGTTTCATGAAAAAAGAAGTGTCAAATCTTCCAAAAGTTTGTTGACCAGTGCAGTATTAACTTGTGGAATTAAAAAACTTGCGAGCTATTTTTCAAAAACTTGATATTACTATTGAACATCGTAAACATCCCTAAATTATGAGCGATACAGTGTGACTTGCTATACAAATTTAGGAGCCCCAAATAAAAAAGAACGTACTATTTACAAAGTGACAAAAAATAGTTTTCAACCCTGATGTCTCTCGCCTTTCAATCTCACTCTTGTGTACCTTAGCACACGTGAACGAAGCCATAATACGATTAAGAAAAATGGAATTCAATTTTGGAACAGTCTGTAGATCTGTTGAGGGTATATCGCTTTTCCTACTCGGAGGCAAATACGATCGTTGTCGTTCGTAGAACGGTACAGTGAGAAGTCGAGCGAGGGAAGGCAGTACAGAGTATGAGAAAGCAAGCAAGTGGAGCCTGAGAAAAGAAGTCAGAGCGAGCTTGTACCGTATATACATATACGTATATATGAATGGGTCTTTCTCGATACTATGGGAAAACGCCGAAAATACTTATATACATGTATTTGGAGAGAGCCGCAGCAAAGTCTCTTCGGCGAGAACCTGTTCCTTTATCGTGAGTATAGGGGTTTCGACCGATCGCACACTTCCTTGAGGCTCTGGCCTCGTTCCAAAGACGCCTTTGCTGCTGTGACATCAGGCTTTACGATCGTCTTGCGGAATTCACCCCAGTAAAATGTGGCCGCATGATCTCGAAAAACGGCAGCTGCCATCACATCCGTAACACGCCTAAAATTCTTTCCAACGGGCTCTGGATCGAAAGAAAAGACCAACACTCTCATTTTGTTGATGTTCGACAACTGGTCGGCCGAACAAAAAAGAGGCATCAGCAGGAACAGAAGCTTTGACGAAGCTTTTTTGTGGCTTCGAAATTCTGGCACGTCTGCATAGATTCCTGCGGGTTTTGTTGAGAATACGGATGAGATAGCAAACAAATGAATATCGAGGAGTTGACCGCGGTTTTGTTCGGCTAACATCGTAGACCAAAACGTGTCAGAGGCAGAGGTAGACAAAACGTTGATCCTTCTTTTTTTCGACCGCAATGCCGTTCACGTCAGCAGAGAAATGAGGCAGTCTGGACTTTTTCGATAATCGGAAGCCACTTCCGGTACAGGCATTGGCACGACTCCAAAGTCGTCGCTCTTTATCTCAGTGAATCACAGCCGAAATGTGTGCGGTTTTGGAGTGCGACTGAAGCTCCACTGAGTCTCCCAGGGTTTTTTTTGTTTTAGCGAGGTTAGCTGGAAAGAAAAAGTAGATAAATAGTGGTAGGGTTGAGCGAGAAAAGAAATTATGAGAACATGTCGAGAATCTGGCCGCTTGATTAAACAGTTCAATGCTTTCTACACGGAGGAAACGATTTTGCTGGCTCAATAAATCGTTTGCTGAAATAGTGATAGCATTGTATCACGTGCTAGCCTAGCAAAACAATTTGCTGTATTAGCGAAACATTTTTTTAACCCAGCAAAAAAACCTAACCGCAACGTTGTCCCTATTTTAGCACGCGATTCGCTGGCGTAGCAAAATCGTTTCCTCCGTGTACCGAACGGACTATGTTCTCTAGGTTCAAAGAATTATTACTAGCGGAGCAGATAGGATACTAAAAAAGCCATACGTTTTCATTTCTTAGCTGTAACGTGCACAGTCCCGAAGAGCCAATGAAGCCAAATCTTCTAGATTAATACATAAATCGTGGTAGGTTCTTGGGTTAAATTCATATGGCAAAAACTTTAAATATAAATTGGTCGACGGGCTCCGAGATTGAGAATCAGGCTGCTCGATAAATATGAAGTGAATATGTTCAATGACGCGCATAATAAGAATCTTCTTTAGTTTCTGAGAATTATTACTGGCGGAGCACATGAAACGGTGAAAAGCGATACGTTTTTAATTCTTATTAGAAACGATCTCTTTCAGTAGATTGCAAAAAGAGAAAAAACAACGGATCAATCGTCTTTGGATTTTCGAGAAAAAATAGCGTGTGGCAAACAACTTTTGAAGTAAATCGGTCGAGTGGCTGAGAGATCGAGAATCTGGCCACTTGTTCAATATGGATTGAACGTATTCAATGGCACATGCGGTGAAGGGCTTCTTCAGCATCCAAGAATTATTGCTCGCAGAGCAGATGGGATGATGACAAGCGTAGCGATTTTACGTTAGAACTCTATTCATCGACTTCGCAAAGTTTCTTGCCGACGAAACTCCACGTTCGATTGGCTTCATGAAAAATAGTGAGTGAAACTCTGGTGTCTCCTCGTCTCTTCGTTCTCCATCGAGTATCGCGTCGGAAAGCTAGTCCAGCTGCACTTCGCAGATGCAAATTTCACGTCGAACTCAAGCGAAGGAAGCGAGAAACGGAGAAACGACTGCTGCTGTACTGCGAAGTGAGTAGGTGAAACGCAAGCGAGAACGATACGATTGTCGAGGCGAATCCGTTTCGAAGCTTCGTCGACAGTTTCCGACAAACGGTCTTCACTTGAAACTTCGCGAATCGCGTGTTCTATAGCACAGAGAGTATGTGTAAGGCATGAACTCTATAGATGCTGCTGATTCTGGTTCTGAATCTGGCTTGGTGCCGGACGCCGATGGAGACAAATTGGAAAGGCGCGCCGCTCGACAAAAAGAATTCGGCTCTCGTTCCCCAGCAAACTTGGAAACTCCGAGATTTCCAGGATAACGCGAATATCGGTCAAAGTCAGTAGACATAGTTGTTGCGGTCCACGAGCGGACAAGAAAAACGCGGCGGCTAAAGTGAAATATCGTTATTTCTCCCTAATGTATTCCCCACAATCGGTTTGCAATGTCGTCAAGAATGATCGGCAATATCGATCTTGTCTCGTGGTATCGAATCCTCAAATCTCATTATTTCAGAAACAGGATTCGGAAATATGTGATTGGACGTCACATCCTTTATCTCAAGGTTGGATATATCATGGCATTTCTTTATGACAGTCCGGGTAAACAATTCATCCGATAGTCACAGTAATGATTTTGATTGGCAAGTAGACTGAATGATGTCCGAACAATAGGTAGACAAGTTTTCATCAGTGTTCATTGGGTCTATTCAGATTAGGCTGACCACAATAATCTTTTCGGTTCTGACATCTGTGTTTTTACATCCCCCTTCGCATTAAGTAAAGAAATCCTCGAAGAACAGAAAACTCGCAAAAACCCATCAGCGTTAGGCTTTGCTGATCGAAGTAGCGATTAGGTCACAATTTATCGTATCCTTTTTTTCCAATACCAATTTTTTAAGACCATTTATATTCTCAATACCGTAGAACAAGGACATGATACATTAGCAACCCATCAAAAAAAAAAAAAAAAAAAACTATACAACCTCCGTGGAGACAGATTTGACGGTTAAGCGTAGCCGGGTAAACGAAATTGTTAGGGATCTCCATCTGCAGGAACGAGGATACGCTACCGTTAACGACGAAAACGGACGTGATTAATCGTCTGGGGCGGGTTCCGCATTCGCAGAGGGTCCACCGCGGGCCCCAAGCACATAACTTCGCGACGTAAGTGTAATAACTATTCGCGAGTGCGAGGCTTAGGTATACAAGGTCCCATTCGTTGGACCGTGGTACACGATGAAGCGAAGTGAGAGGTGAGGCGAGGGAAAGGGCGCGGAGTAGCTTTGGTTAGTGCTTGCCTAATTACTTACGCCGTATCTACGTAGAGACGACTCGACTCTGGCTCCTGACAGAAGCTACCGCCCATAAATCTCGCGAGCAGGGGCAGTTAAGTTGCTGCGCACCGGTCTCGTGATAGTACCAACAGAATTGTGCCCCTGCGGTGTGCCCGAGTGCACAGTTGCTCCGGGGTCTCTGAGGTGCAAGGAACAGGGCACAGAGCACGAAGGGACAACGTGAAGCTACAGTCACGGGGTGCATAGCACGTATATAGAGCGATATATAGCAAGTTATACGTAAGACGCCAAGGGTTTCTCGTATACCACGTACATACGATGTCAGGGGTGTAGCAGAGGCTAAGTTGTGGCTTGAAAGTTAAACACTGCCCTGTCCGGGAGTAATTAATCTATCCCCGTGAGTCCACGAAGAGCCACCACCACCGCTGCAAAACGATAAGGTGCACAAGCGCAGCGGGGCCAAAAACCTCTTTCTCAGTTTCCTCGGTCGCGTCTTCAAGGACCGTTTCACTTGACTCTTCTTGAGATTCTCGGCGAAGAGTCGCAATGAAGACACTTATTCGAATCCCGAGGACCTCCCGGGATGCTGAGATAAAATTCTGCCGTGGAGTTGTTGAAGAGAAAAAAACCCAGGACCATGTACACTGTATCTATAGAGATTGGTCGACGTGGGCATAAATTTCCGCGAAATCGTCTGATTTATTTATGTCCGTTTGGTGCGGGCATAGAAAGCGAAGTGGAGAGAAGAGAATACTATCGGAATGATATCCTCACTGCAGTATAGTGGGATATGTGCGGATAGCTATAGGCGAGTAGGTCGCCTGCCAACCCATGAGCACCCCCGTTGGTAACGTAAATCGTGCATCCCCCGAGTGTCGTCAGGTTGCTCCAGGCTTCGGGAAACCTCTAGCTTCTCATATAGTAGAGCAGGTAAAGCGTGGATGCGCCGCTGAGGCAACAGACGCAACGTCAAATGGCGATTGTATCGCGATGCCAGCGATATGTTACCTCCAGCATTTCCTGGCAACCCCATATACGATGCTGCATCGGCAGCACATACCTATCTATCTTTATTGAGGGTGCTAAAGCTTAACGGCGTCTATATATGCATTTCCGATTCTCGTCGGCTGAGATGTGATGTTGTCTGTGAAACTGGTACAGCTTTTTCTTCGCACGTATTTTCACAATTATAGATGTGTTTATTGCATCTTTGTTCCTCTGTTTGAAAAATCAAAGACCACATCTACGTTCATAGGTTTCAAAGAAGTAAAAGTTTGTCGTATCTTCTGCAACCTGAATCATTAATTCCTTGGCATTATTTGTTCAAAATAACGTTCCTTAGCAGCCGATATGACGTTTTTGACAATAATCTCTTTCGCGAGATTTTTTTATCATATACAGATCAATATTGATCTTGTTGCGAATTACAGCAACTCTAATCGAATAAAAATTTGCTTAGGGATGAATGTTCGAAAAATCCTTGATATGATATTTTCACTGCCGTTCCTGAATTTGGCAGGGTCCACGAACACGAATGTATGTTTTCTGCAGAGCTATTGAATTTTTTTCTCTCCGCATATAACCGCAACGTAATTTAAAGAAAGCCTACGTCACGATAAATCGTGTACATACTTTATAGAATCATAAAAGTACTTTTGACTCCGGCACGTCGGTCGTATACAGCCTCCAAATAGTTTTTGCTGCGTAGGGAAAGCAACTTCATTCACAATAGCGGCTCACTACGAGCTTTATTTTGTATAGAATAATATAGCCGCTACTTCCTGTAACGTCTCGACTGCGTTCAGATCTTGTCGGATACGCTCGTTACTTCGCGGTACAACCTGGCAGGGTCTGAGTTAACGCGAAATAAAGCCACAGTGGGATAGCTCAACGGCAGCATGAGGACTCACTAGCAAACCAGAGTTACACAACCGATAAGCGATCGCTGCCAGGGAGCGAATGTCTATACACCTGGGTGACCATAACGAGAGGGCCCTTTACGACCACGAAGAGCGAGGATGTAAAACGAAAGACATCTCGGCTGTGGGGGCTTTGCTGCTGCTGTCTATAGAGAAATTCTACAGTGCTAGATGGTGAAAGAAAGCAGCGGAAGAATGGAAAGCGAGAAAAGTCGGTGTGGCGTGGCGGGATGACGAGAATTAAGAAGATGAAGCACAGCCCTCGTTTCGTTGCCTGCTCTCCCCTTTTCTTTCACCATCGCCATCGCCCAAGATTAATTGACGTGGAGGTGGGAAAGTCAACGAATTTTATCGTTCGCCTTCTTCAAATGCAATTTCGCTCCGCTCATGAATCTCAGAGGAAAAAAAAAAAAAATATTTCCTCTTGCTTACGGCAATCGATCGCAGTGGACAAACGTTTCACAAAAGTTTGGCAGAAGAATGTGGCGAAAAGCAATTGTTGAATTCCCGTTGGAATGCGAATTCTCCATCCCGCTTATGTCCGCACTGATGAATCGATAATCGAGTGTTCTTCCAGCCTGAGGAACCACACCTCGGGGATTTAAAGGAAGGAACGGAAAGTTTGTTTTCAACAGATGAGAATCCACTCAATTCAGCTCAGCTTTGCTCCGCTCGGCTACTTCACACAGCCGCATCTGTCCGGAGCTCTTTGTGCCAAAGGAAATCCACGAACCACATTTTACCGATGCATCGAAACCTTCGTTTACTCTCGTTCACTCCGGAACTCCTGCAGAAAACAAAAACAAATGGAGATGAAAGGTCGCTGCAACGGATATACATCAATATATCTCTCTGGTCTCGCAGCTGCTTTGATGAAACACAAAACGTACGTTATTAGTTTTGTGTTTTCCTATTTCGCAAATACCTACGCCACTTCGTAGTACATTAAAATTATTATAATGATGACTATTATTATCGCACAATTGCACCTGGCGACATTTTACAAAAAATGTATAAGCTTAACATGCTCTTGACGAAAAAATCCATTAAGGTATTTCGTACTATATAATTATGCACTCTATTATTAGTATTTATTGAATAGTCGCATGTAACTCCATTTAGTTGTTGGCACCTAAAAACGTACCACGACTTCTCTAGGTTTCCTATTCAGTAGACTTCTACTTCACGAAAGTGTAAGATTATCAGAATAGTGTACGGAAGCTTAAGCGTGAAAGTAATAAATTGGCAAAGCTGCGAGTGTAGTTTTTGCGAAATCCCAAGGGATCTTTCAACGGTTTTTGCTCTCGTCTCAGACTAATCAAGACGTAACTCAGCACATGCGGATAAAAACGAATACTCGTTTGGAGCATTTCCACGCAAAAAATCATTCAGCCAGCCACGGCCTTGGAGCACGCAATTTATATCAAGATCTTCTCGACTTTGACGTCTCGAGAAGTTTGAGTGACTTATATTCGGCGGCGTAATCTTCGTGTTGACGATTAATTAATATACGAACTACAAACGAGCCCTTGACAGTTCTATTCCTGATTAATGGAACTAGAGTAATTAATGTAGGAAAGGGACGAGAGGAACGAGCACCAATTATCGCGTTCCCAAACGCAGCGACTTGGGCCCACGTCCCTGTCAAGTTCTCGTCGATTTCGCCCGAACGAAACTGGCGAGGAATTCCTTCCCGGTAATTAGGCGCAACCATAATCGCCAAAGGAAGCGAAATGCGCGACGACGACGACGACGACGACGACATCCTTCGGGCCATCGAAATTGGAATTCCACAAGCAATATCCTATACTGTACTATATAATATATATAGTGAACGACACGAGAGGCGCTAGGTCTTCTTAAATACGCCGTTCGTGATGGTATTTCAATAACCTCTCGCGTTCGATTCCGCAGGCACTGCCAAAGAGGGGATAGTGCCTAGTCCCCTTCAAGATCGTCGAGCCAACCAAGTAGTCTCTTCTCGCGCGAGTCACAAGAAATGGAAAGTCGATTTTTGTCAATCGCTGTATTCGAATTGGATTAACTCGGCAATCAATATCGTCTAATTTCTTCATTCACGAACGGCACAACTTCTATAATTCTTCGATAATCATGCCAATTATCAATTATCAAGAAAAAAATATAGCTTTTTAGCTGGATTTATCCGATGTTACTTTTCGCCCTCAAATTACCACAAAAAAATTCTGAAAAATCATATTTCTGTGTACTAAAAACGTATTTTTTAACATCTATGCACGGCACGCTGAACAATGAAGTCCCGAACCTCCACTGCCCAAAACATTTGCCGCTCCCTCTAATTGCCGCAACTGCCGAACTGATGGATAATCCGAAAAAATCCTGGAAGGAAGTTAACCAAGAGTATTGACGCCAGAAATGAAAAACAAAGCCGAGACGCCAGGGCTGCGAATCGAGAGCGGGATGTCTCCTCGTGGGGACTCTCGTAACACCGATACGAGGAATAGCAGCGGTGGAAAGTGGAAAAAGAGCCCTCCTCTTTGGAGCGCAAACGACGAGAGTTACGTGTGGTGTTGCATAAGAGTTTTACGACTATGGGCCAGTAAAGGTGCCGTTATTACAACTGTATCTGCGCAATGTCTCTGGGGAGAGCGGAATGAGAAGAGGAGACGAAACCGAGAGGGAGGACAGGCTTGATAGCTGTGTATGGGTAAACCGAGCACTGAACGCAGCTTCGAAAGCTTTTCGAAAGTTTCTCCGTGTCGGTCGACCAGAAGATGGGGGAGTATGAGGATATATAGGCAAGATAGCTAGTTTGGTATACTAGACAGGCGATCGCATAGGCGAAGTGACTCGACCACGGATTGCACGTACTTTTGCCCTCCCTACCACGAGACCATGTTGCGATCAGCGTTCATCCACCTTCCGAGATGTTTATGGTCCGGCAACGTTGCTCTGGGCCTTCTTATAAAATATATAAAATAGTATATCTATACCGGTAGCATTGGTAGCCGGTAAAAATATATCGAGAGCTTGGTTCGATGGTAGAATCTACCAGCCGGGCGGATAGGGAGTGTACCTCATACTACACGCTCAAATGGTTCTCCCGATGGAGAATCTCACCCAACCTGCCGGCGAAACCACGTCGATTTGACCCTCTCCCTCATTTTTATATATATATCTTCGCAGCGTCCTCTTTCACGATACGATTATGTCTCGGCGCGGCCAGGAGGTATAGATATCGGCACGAGACCTCTGCTCGCCGCACCGTGTAATTCGATAAGGTCGTCGAGTCGTTTTCACGAGGACCTCCCGCCGAAGTATGCCTCGTAGGAATTTCGCTGTATTATTCGGAGCACGATCGTAACCATAACGCGATGGGCTTTCGGGTTTTAACCACCTTATTACTTTTTAACGCACTCCATTTGATTATTTATTCCCAGTTAAATTTAATTCTTGATCTTCTATAGATGATAAATGTATAACAATGATAACAGTATGCTCACAATTGATCGTTGTGAGTCCGTCACTTTCGAATAACAAATACTTTTTTCCGTAGAATTTGCTTATTCACATAAAATTCGATTACTCCGTTAATGAGAAAGCTCGCAGTCTCAGACCTTTTTTGGCATAGAAAAATGTAGATTGAAGCATATTTTTATCTTCCGAGCTTAATGGCAACTTTACAGATAGAAAATGCTCGGTCTACCGTGTAATTCGATAAGATCGTCGGTCGTTGTCGCGTGCACCTCCCGCCGAAGTATGGGTCGCAGGAATTTTGCTATAATATTCGAGGCACGACCACAACCATTACACAAAAGACTCTGGAGTTTTAACCACCTTATTACTTTTAAACGCTGTCAATTTGTTTACATGTCTTATGTATAATTTCATGCTCTTTTTGGTATCGAAAAAAACGTGACATTTTATTGGAAGTACAATAATTTTGGTATAAAAATTCATGATTGCCACGAGAAATCGAAGAAAAGTCGAAGTTTATTATGGGCTCATTATTTTCCTCATTATCCATTGTCAATTAATTAAATTAAATTCCCGCTTATTTGTAAAAATGTTTTATATAAATATTGTTATGCCAAGAGAAATGACATCACTTTGTTATAGTCTCTGTCGAGAATAAATCAAGTACGTACTTTTACACAACTAAATAAACCGATGTGCTTTAAATATGCGATTCGGACACAATTATTTTCTTATGTTTGCGGAGGAGGGTATAAACAAGGCGTTAGTACCAACCCCTCAAGTCGACGAGCAATTTAGATAGAGTTTGTGGTATTCTCTGTCACGGACTGTGCCGTAAATTTTCATTTAATGAAGCAGCCCGTATCCGTGGCCCTTAAACTGAAGAGGTTTCGCTGTTAAGAACGAATCACCGTGCATTTCACGTCACAGCGAATCGTTTTGGCGATAGGCTTACTGGCGGGTATCGAAACGACGCCAGTGGGAAAACGACCACCCGGCAATTTCCTGCATCGCGTTACAGTGTGTACACACCTTTGCTCGTAACGCCAGGAGGATGCGCAGCTAGGATGGCGATTGCCAGGGAGAAAGATAAAGGGAATGGTTCGACATCGTATGGGAGAGAGAAACGGTGACACGGGCAAGTCCGCTGTACGAGCTATTCGCCGGGATTCTGTAATGCAATTAGGCCAGGGTACGTGTCGCGTGGCCGTACTCGTGTGTAGATTTTACTCGCCGCATCCTCCTGCTAGCGTTGCTCGTTCCATCGTTGGAAAGCATGACGGAATCGCGCCATAGAGGCGAGCCTCGAAGCACCAGAGAAGTATGCAAATCGTCGATCGACTTTGCCCAGCTCACGATTGAAGCTTCCGGTTTCGGTATACGACCGCCATCCGTTCGCCGCTTCTCTCTGACGAGCCAATTGAACGTCATGTATACATATAGAGATATGTAATTTACATAGGTGCGTATACCAATACACGCATTTATTCAGACTCGATCAGAATGATTTTCACATTTTGATATGAGATTTAGCTCGACTAAGTATGGCAGAGAATTGTTTGAGAAATTAAATATTGCCGATTTTTTTAATGAGCTTGGGGCCCAGAAAAATTAAGGTATACCATCGAAACATGGCAGAAGTATGCAAATCGATAATCAACTTTGTTCAGCTTATAGTCGAAGCTTCCGGTTTTGGAATGGGACCAGCCGTTCTTTGATGATGATGATGATACGATGAATCAATTAAACAATTTTTCGCGCGAAGGTATTGATTTTTTTTTCTTCGTTGGACAATTTATCAGTGCAAATAATTTTTTTCTATTTTGAATGGTGGCAGAATGCGCGCTAGACCGAGAAGCCAAGTTAACTTTCTACCAACTCTTCACCTGGTTGCAGTATAGAAACTTCTTTCGAAGTTTTTGAGCAGAAAATATTTTGCCACTCTTTTTTTTTAGCAGAGATTTTTTAAACAAAACTTCCTCGTGACTGCCGTGCAATATCAGATTGCAATTTCTGTACTGAAATAGAAACTTGCTGCGAACAAAATTTCACGTTGAATGGGTCTTTAATAAATTGAAAATAAAAAAATATTCCCATGAACTGGATTACAGAATGGAATTTCAATTATGAGAATGCTTTACATTTTGGCACTCGTCAAGTGTTATTTTCTATGCAGGTGTCAAATTCTGTATGTGTATTGGAATTATAAAAAATATTTTTTACTTTAATGATTTTCAGCTGACGGAAAATAATCTTCAATCTGAATAAAAAATAAATAAAAAAAATTAAAATAAAAACATTTATCCTGTGCATCGGACAATTCTCGTCCGTTGGATCAGTATATTTTATCTCAACATACACCACCCGCAACGCGATATCAGAGATAACCCTTAATTAACATACCAAACCACCGATGAAGTATAAAAAAACGAGTTTTTTAACATTTTAAATATTGGATGTAGATAAAATCGCTTTCGTGTCGAACCATTAGTGGTGTTGAATTAATTAAATTTCAATGGAATGTCGAGAGTAGTTCGTGGTTACCAATTAATTGCCTAATTGATTAATATTATCGATACCGTTGAATGTTAAAAAAAGGGTCAAGTGAGACAGTATTACTAGAAACAGGATGAGTAAATGAACCGAGGCTAGTATTTTGCGAATTGCGAATTTTGACGAGATCATCAGTTTTCCAGGATTAACTTTACTGTACCTTCGGGATCCCTTCGTACCGCAATGCCGTAGGATTATTTCGAGGACATTTCGAGGGCGACAATGCGGATATAACAAGCGGACTAGTAGCGTAGTTTTGGTACAGAGGATGCTGATACCTACAGGGTGACCATCGCTGTATTGTTCAAACCACGAGCTTTTCGCTTAGTGCTAACAATCGTTGATTTAATACCGTTAATCCTATAATACCCGGTGAGCCAAGTTTGTCACGTGCATTTTCAATTTTATCAAAATTCTGCTTATACTTTAAACGACTTTGGGTAAACATAATTTTTTCAATATCACTAAACAAAAACCGTACTCACAGAATAATAACAAAAAAATACCCAATCTATCGATACGCTAAATAAAAAACCTCTTTAGCTTTATCATGACATACGACGTACGTAATAAAAAAAAATTCTAAAAACATTTCAGTGACGGATAACCGTGTAAATAAATCATTTGATTTTCCGAGATTACGATAAAAGTATTTGCGTTCCGAAATCACGATGAAATTTTCAAAATGCTGTAAACTCCAATTAAATTGACGTTATGCCCGAAATTTTTATTAGTACTCTGTTAGTGTCTTGACTGCGTTAAAAGATCGTGCTTCGTACAAAATTGAATAGCACTTAAGTGTATCGCAGGAAACGACGTGTTCTGATTTGAGTACTTTGAAAGAATATTGTTATTCCATTTATGAAGATCAGTAGGGTTTCCGACTTATAAATATTTTCTCATTTTTCCTTTTACTCTCGCCACTGTCTGTCGAAGGTACGCTCTTAAAAGTCCGTAGGAAGTCTTCACACCGTGCTGAAAAAGCTCAGTATTTTTTACTCAAAGCCGCAACGTAATTTATCGGCTCTGCCAGCATGTTACTCGGAGGATTTTCGGCTGGCTGTATTGGGATCGAACCTGTATAACAGAATCGGACGCCTTTCGATTTACACGGCAACGCGAAGCTGCTTGTACATCACGTTAATGCAGGGGCTCGATTGGAAAAAAACCTTGACGCAATTTTATCGCCTACAGTCTCTTTGTATGACCGTTCCATCAAACTGACAGCAGTACCGTGAAGCATTCTTCTCGTCTCCGACTATTCCCTGAGTAGTCAGAAATAGGAAAAGTTTGGAGGGCCAAAAAAATATATATTGGCACAAAAAATATAACGATCTGTATTGAAATCAGAATGAATAGAATTTCAACCCGTTGCATTACAATAGGGCAAACAAAAGTGCAGAATGTAAAGAAACACTTGCACCAAATTTCACCAATTTCGATTATAAAAATTTTCAATTTTTTTTTTTTGCTACTCAGTGGTACATTTTTTTCTAAACACAATATATATTTCACAGAATAACATTTCAGGTTTCGAAAATGATAAAAAATACTTCAGTTGAGCAAATGATTGTCTCCATTTGTAGGTGAGTTGTTTTCATTAATTTCGGACCGTTTAGCTCGCGAACTTCATTTAGTCGCGAACGCGATTGGCTGTATTGGGATCGAACCTGTATAACAGAATCGGACGCCTTTCGATTTACACGGCAACGCGGAGCTGCTTGTACATCACGTTAATGCAGGGGCTTCATTGGAAAAAAAACCTTGACGCAATTTTATCGCCTACAGTCTCTTTGTATGACCGTTCCATAAAACTGACAGCAGTACCGTGAAGCATTCTTCTCGTCTCCGACTATTCCCCGAGTAGTCAGAAATAGGTAAAGTTTGGAGGGCCAAAAAAATATATATTGGCACAAAAAATATAACGATCTGTATTGAAATCAGAATAAATAGAATTTCAACCCGTTGCATTACAATAGGGCAAACAAAAGTGCAGAATGTAAAGAAATACTTGCACCAAATTTCACCAATTTCGATTATAAAAATTTTCCATTTTTTTTTTTTTGCTACTCAGTGGTACATTTTTTTCTAAACACAATATATATTTGACAGAATAACATTTCAGGTTTCGAAAATGATAAAAAATATTTCAATTGAGCAAATGATTGTCTCCATTTGTAGGTGAGTTGTTTTCATTAATTTCGGACCGTTTAGCTCGCGAACTTCATTTAGTCGCGAACGCGATTGGCTGTATTGGGATCGAACCTGTATAACAGAATCGGACGCCTTTCGATTTACACGGCAACGCGAAGCTGCTTGTACATCACGTTAATGCAGGGGCTCCATTGAAAAAAAAACGTTGACGCAATTCTATCGCCTACAGTCTCTTTGTATGACCGTTCCATAAAACTGACAGCAGTACCGTGAAGCATTCTTCTCGTCTCCGACTATTCCCTGAGTAGTCAGAAATAGGTAAAGTTTGGAGGGCCAAAAAAATATATATTGGCACAAAAAATATAACGATCTGTATTGAAATCAGAATGAATAGAATTTCAACCCGTTGCATTATAATAGAGCAAACAAAAGTGCAGAATGTAAAGAAATGCTTGCACCAAATTTCACCAATTTCGATTATAAAAATTTTCCATTTTTTTTTTTTTGCTACTCAGTGGTACATTTTTTTCTAAACACAATATATATTTCACAGAATAACATTTCAGGTTTCGAAAATGATAAAAAATATTTCAATTGAGCAAATGATTGTCTCCATTTGTAGGTGAGTTGTTTTCTTTAATTTCGGACCGTTTAGCTCGCGAAATTTTCTCTCCCACAGATGATGATCGAGCGCGTTGACGACTAAAAATTCTATTTGCTATTCAAAGACGTTGGTACGTTGACAAAGTGACTGGAGGTCGCGCCCTCAGGGTCCAATTTTGAGGGAAGCATTTCAGAAGCGGGAAAAAGCAAAAGAAAAAAAAACATAACACTCTCTAAGTTGGGCCGCCCATAGCCCTGTTGAGAAGTTTGTCGGCTAGAAGAGGTTTTTTTCGAGAGGCGACGCCAGAAGAAACCTAGCTGACGGTGTGAGGTGGAAAGAGAGAGAGAGAGAGAGAGCCATTGCCGTGCTGCGTCGCGTCTTCGCTACCTCTTTGAATCTTTGATAAATTTATTCTGGTCTCGGGGGACGGTTTTGGAAGCGAACGAGCACTTACATCGCGTGCCTGCGTTGAAAACATTATTTCAGCGACAGTATTCACGAGCCTCGAACTCTCGTTTCGCGCTGCAAGTTGTGCATGTACAGCTTCATTCGTCCGCGTTGAATTCGTGAAAAACGTACTTTCCACAAAGTGCACTCAGTGCTCTTTGCCTCGTTTTCCACCCTCGCTGGGTGTGAAAAAAAAATATTGCCTAACTTTTCATTCGTGTATTCATAAATTGGTGACCATTTTTACACGTCTCAATTTTTACCGTTACGCCCTTTATATTAACCTCCTTGCTGTAGGTAAAGCAATAGCTGCAGCGATTATTCATTTTTATAACAACCTCGGATAAAAAAGTGATATGCTATATTTGATAGCAGAACATTTATTGATTATATTTATATTTAAATAAATCCTGATTTAAAACGTATTAGTGCCGGTAGTTTATCATTTTTAGTATAACTATTTTTAGCCATCTCATGACAATCAGGATTCGAATTATAGAATACAGTGATATGTATTTCATTAAGACTCGAAACGATGAATATTGAAGATGATAGAGAAAATAGCATTAGGAGAGACAAACGTTAAGTAGATTTACATTGGATTGTAATTAATATTCGTGATCCGCAGTTATGTCCACAAACTACGACGTGCTTCTGTAGTTTAATTCAAGGGAATGACCGGAACTAATTGATTTACCGATAACGAGGTATGTGATATTACGGGAATATGTAAGTAACGTAATTCAACGTCGCTGGAACTTGTAGCGAGATATTTACACCAGTTACTCGCATTGCACCGAAATGGTTTCTCAAGCCAAGCCGAATTTGACGTGGCTAATTATACTGCGCGCGGGATTCGATGGCCGAGCTTGTTGTACGTCACGGAGCTTCGAAATTAATGCGAATTCTACAGTTGATCCTTGCATTCCATGCACGGATTTCAGATGAAACCTCGGACCGATTGGTAAATTGCTGATACCTGTAATAGATGCGTTACAACTGAAAAGCACTGATTACAGAGCCAACAATAATTGGATGCAAATCTACTTCTGATAAGAGATCAGCGCATGCTAATGTGCCATTAACTCTAGTCTAATGAATTTTATTTAAATCAACTTGATCATCTGCCTAATACTCTTTTTGAGAGCGTTACATGAACCAATTCTGTATCTGAATCAATTAAATGTGTTGACATGTCTACTCAACATTTTTCTTCATCGTGAAATCAATGAGTCAACATTTCAAATCGCAGGTCCTGCTACAAAGTCCTCCTGTCTCGTAAATTCATTGAAAGTGTTCACAAGCAAGAACCGGAACAGGAAACAGACTGGCCAGAATGACAAAAGAAAAACGAACTGAAGTCAAGGGAGTAAAATTCACGACGGTAGAACAACTTTCCGAGTCGAGTTCAAGTTTCCTGCGCCGGTCACTTCGGTATGGTCGAGACATTGGCAGTCAGAACTTCCAGAAAGTGTAGAAAATGTAGTCATAGAACATCCACACGAAAATATGTAACGTCGAGACAGTTCAATAGAATTCAGAAAAATCAAGCGAACGCAAAGACATTGTCCCCTCGCACGAGTCATTTTGATAGATCCGACTGATCTCTAAGACGAGTTTGACTTAAATGTTGAAAGTCGAAATGATTTTCGGAAGCATAAAAATGACAAGTGCTCGTAACTTGTTGACGACCATTGGCTACCACTTGAGACCACTGACAAGAGGCCTTAGATGAAAAATTGAACGGCTCAAGAGAGCATCTCCATTGTTAGGAGTGTTCTAAGTTTCTTGGCGGTGCACAGAGCTCAAGTTACTCAAGTTACTGGAGCCTCTTTGCTGTTGAGCCACCCGCGCATGCGTTCTCCAGGTACCCAAAAAACACCTCATTCGAACTCCGTTTGCGTTTTAGCACACAGCGTCTAATCTTGGTAATGAAAAACAGGAAGGAATTAAGGAAAACGAGCAAGAAATTAAATAAAATAAAGAGGGGAAACGTACGAGGACTTAAACGCTGGTCCACAGCCCGTGCTCGTTTATACGTTAAACTAACCGGGATAATTTTATTTCACGGAAAAAGCAGCGTACTGCCTTTCCGGGTGCGCACCTTCGCGATGCACACTTAATACGCTCTCTCGTTTTGCTCCAGTGCATGTGTACAACGGGAATTAGCGGTTTAGAAATACATTTCCGCAATAATCACAATTGGCTTACAGTGCCATGATAAGAGCATGGTTCGCAAATGCTCCAGCAACCTCTCCCGCAAACGCTGTTATTATCGCGAGATGTTGTATTGCAAATACGAATTTCCGGTCTACCGCTTCCATTTTGCGGGTGAGATTCTAATCGGATGCTGGAACCGTTAGGAATGGATTAATTTGCATTATTCTCGATGGAATATAGCGATCATCAATACATTTTTTACGATTTGCGTAAACGGACCGCGAACTCTCTATGAGAGTGCACTTTTCTGCAGCACATATATTTGACAAATTTAAAAACGTTTAATGCACCTGAGTTTTCCTCAATTTTTAATGAAATTTTATTTCACGAGTCATATAAAATTTCATTGCAATACGAACTAAAAAACCGCATCCAATAAATCGCTATTCATCTTCTCCTGTTATAACGATCCTTTGATAGACACGCTCCTTTCCAATAAAAAACCGTTTGGTCTAGAACGGTGAAAAGTTTTCTAAATGAAAAGAGTAAAAAATATGTTTTTCGAAATTTGACGTGTCTATATGGTTTTCTTTAATAAAATGAAATGTAGTATACATGTCTAAATTTCGAAGGTAACATTTTTTATGCGATTTTTAATATAATTTCTTAGTTATTAAAAATTGACGTGGCTTTACCGCGAGAGACGCTTGGGTCGCTAAATAAACCGACTCTCGTAGAGCTTTACAAGCTTATCAGAGCATCGGCGGAAAAAATCATATAATTCTCGCTATGCAAATACATTTTTTAATGATTTTATTCTTTATCACAAAGAGCCATGCCGATATCATGTCGAATATTGTAGGTCACCCGGAGTTTAACAATTAGAAGGGGTCCAAAAGTAACAATTGATAAATAACAAAATCAGCTAAACGATTAACTGGAATAAAATATGTGAACATGGCTCTGGTCGACCCAAATTGGAATTGCCAGTGGAAAAAAAGAATGCAGTGACTTTGGTACCGACAACCGACTGACCGACTTCGAGTTGAAATCATTCCTTTCGGACTCTCGAATCAAATTAGCCGATTATCCCTCTAAAGTTTTCCGCAATCCCGACCACCCCACCATCCGCGGTACTTATTATAACTTGCAGAGTGTGCATAATCGGACTAACGAGATATCTCGTGGGATACTTGGCTGAAAGAAATCCCAATTATTTTCTGCCAGCTTGTTAAAAAAATCGGTTTTTTCGATAACGCAGCAGTTTTTCACAAACTAGAACGTCCGCAGATTAATTTTTCCGTAGTGACGCAATTTAATGAATTCAACATAGTAGTCGATGTGTTGGCGTTACAAAAAAAATTTATTTCATTCAACAAAAATATCGACAGATTAAGCACAATTGAAAATGTATTATTTTCTCGAATTCAACAATGACGCCTAATTGTTGCACAAAAATAAATGTGTTTTTGATTTCGAAATAATTGAAAATTAACAATGACTTGTTGTACAAAAAATTTTCAGTCGTCTATAATTACATAGTGACAAAAGCGTGGAAGTAATCTTTCCAACGTTGCGCATCTGTATTCAACAGTAGTCCCGAATGCCTTTTTGGCAAATTCCTATGTTGTTGAAAAGCCGGAAGTTAAATATACTGCAATATGATGGTAAGAGCATAGAAACGAAGAATTAAGTTGACATTGCATCGAAACCACGACGGGTTCGGTGGAATTTCGTTGCCATTCACCGAGGAATTCGTGTTCGCTGCATCCTGTTCGGTGGTCGCCGAGCAAACTTACTGCCAACGAGTTTCTATGAGAATTCCGGTAACACTAGACCAGCGGAATTTTACTCGAAAAAGCCGTGAAACAACGGGGTGAACCCATAGATTGTCATTATCGCGCGGGAAGGAAATTAAAAAGAGAAAAAGAAGAGGAAGAAAAAAAAAAAGGAATCGAGGAAAAACGAATAGGACGAAGGTAACGAAAAATAGGGCGCGAGGACGACGCCACCAGTGGAAAAGAGAAACAGAGAGAAAGGGAGAAAGAAACGTCGGAATACAATATCTCTTCGTAGCCCGCACTGCTGCTGCTCTAGTCGTACTCACTGCTGTGGGCTAGCTCAGTCTGCGGGTGGTGGCCTGGATGCGGAATTGCAGTGGTCGCTGCGTACAGTATTGGTGTGAATGTGTAAGTAAGTATATTGCGCCTACTTGCACGTATATGTGAAAGCTTACGAAGCGCGTACGCATCGTTTCCAGCGTAACGTTGAAACGCCTTTAGTTGTGTGAGTAAATGCGGTACGTCGTGCGTTACCGTATAGTATATGGGACACCAGAATGTGAGCAGCGATGTGCAGAGTTGAAACTCTCGACGAACCAGTTGGCAGGGAGTTGAGCGGCACGCAATGAACAAAAAAAAAAAGAGTGTTGGAAAGTCGATCCGTTGATGGAAGAAAAACGGGATAAAAAATTGGCACTATTTAATCACCTCGTTTTTAATCAAACAAATTAATATTTGTTATTCCGGAGAAATCCCGCGGAAAATCAACAGATCCGAATGTGAAATTTTAACAATCGTAATAAATAGATGTGTGATTGAAAAAGCTTCGGATTAAAACCGTATTACGTACTGATATTCATTTATTAATTCATTAAAAGGGCAAACCAATAGCTCCACTCGCTGCACACTCGTTTTATTCTTATTAATTTTAATTGATAACAATGCAATTTGCCGACAATCTCTACTAACCCGTCCCTTCTACTCATCCTTCTCTGCCTCTCAGAATCCCTTCTACTCTTTCCGTTTATTTTTTTTTCGCCTACCTTTATCTCACACAAAGAGAAAATTAATTACATCGCACACACTGTAATCCGTGCACTTTTACGAGACGTGCCGCGAGATTACGCGCTTGGCATCGGATTAACGGGTTGTTTCGCGGATCTAAAGCGTAGCGGTTTTGTCAAGCTCGACAAAACTACCAGTTGTAAAATCAGTCTTACCGATACTGTTGATCAAAGTGAATTCAACTTGTTGACTGAGAGTGGAATCAAAATCTTAACGATCGACGTGAACATTCCGGACTTTTTGACTCCAGGCACCCACTACTGTGATTGCGTGGTATAGACAAAGGGTTAGGAAATTTTTAGAATGTTTGGAAAATTCTAAATGTTTCGAAAGGATTCTGAAAATTGTTGAAAATCATTTAAAACTTCTGAAAACATTTGGATGCTCCTGAATAGCTACAACGAAAAGCTTCTACATTTAATTTACGATCCTATCTTGCTTAAGGGGCGGGAGCTGTATGCCCCGACGAAACTTTTGTGTTTACACAATGTTGCATTGCCGAAGGGCTTAATCCACCTATGTGGTGTGTTGAATATGACCGCAGTTTGAATATGTATATTATAAGCATGCACTCAAAAATGGCTTAGGCCACAGGTGTACGAGAGCATATTAAGGTACTGAAGAAGACGAGGGTCGGTTCAGGATATCCGTAGGGTTGGATAGAACACCATTTAACGGGATGGTGTTGGAACCCCGTGGGACCAGAGAATTGAACCTTTGCCAACGAGATAACCAAGTCTCTGAATCATTCTGAAATACGTCCGCGCACCTATATGTATCCTTGTATTTTATGACATTCTCCAGTTACTTCAGTACCTACCGCACTGCAATCCACTTCTCTCCATTGTTCGTCTACATATATAAATGGCTCAGGATCAGTGAATATACGACGAGCACGTGCACACGCGTTACATTCAGCGCCGTTACAACGCATCGGGATGCGGAGTGTCCTCATTGCAGCACAAACAAGAATACGTCTGACATATGCAGTGTGGCATTATATATAAATCATAAAGAGTTCCCAGTTCAGCATTCAATATTTCATAAAACTCGAAGTATTACATTGAATTTTAAAAAATCCATTGGAATATGACAAGTGAATACCGTTTTCGTCGAATCCTCCCAATATTTATCTGCATTCGAGTGATATAGTAATATAAGAATATATCTTTTTTTATGTTTCAGGTAAGCGAGTTCTGCATTTCATATCGAGGATCATCCGTGGTCTGTATGGTTTGAATAATCCTGTATTCATTATTCATTCGATATCTCATAAATTTATTGTGTATTCAAGCTCCGTCATTAAAAATTCATCGCTCGCTGTACGAGTTACGAGTTGATTTATCGTTATGGACTAACAAGCATTTTAACGTCCACCAGTCACCGTTAAACTTACTATTTGATAACTATGTCCCGGATTATTTATTTTTAACATTTTTCATACACCTTTCCTCATCATTCGACCAACAGCTAAAAGTCATACTGGTTGTTTATGAGATTACTTAAATATCTTCATTTACCTCTGTTATCTTACACGTTCAAAGTGAGATGTGTGCTTATTCCCTCACTAATTGTATCATATATTTTTTTAAATATGTATTTATTATTCAATTTTTTTCTTACAAATCCAATATGCGATGCAGCTGTCACCTGACAGAGTAAATCGTAATCGAGTCCAACCGAATAATAGTTGATTTTTATTCTTGAGTTCGATGTATTGTTACTCTGTTAACTAGTTAACTAGTACTTATTCAGTTTGAATTCCATTTTGATTCTCCACAACCTTGTCCCTCTCTCACTTCCTATCCGCCCTTCACTAAGTTAACTCAACTTTCAATGCATCAGTAACCGACTTATCTGAAATGTACCGCATTCGTCACGGACAAGGGAAAACCGCGGAAAACCCATACAACCATATATTCCTCTGAGTTTCCGGTGTATACATGAAAATAACTTACTTAGGTGTATACGCTGAGGCGTCAGAAGAACTGACCTCACGCTCACTGACTGATGAGCCAGATGGTGCACGGCTAAGCAGTCGCGCATCCAAGTTACGACCACAAACAATGGTATTTGCAGCCATAACTCCCCCGGGGGATCGCCAAATTCGCCACGAACACTAGTGTCATTTTTATAAGTTCATACTCTTAAAAAATACATGACACATCGAAAGTCGATTATATCGAAACGCTGAAGCGAAAGTAGAGTAACGTAGACGCACAAAGTTGCGAATATCACGTTCTCTTGTCACTCGTTGTCAAATGACAAATGAGGACAAAGGAGGCGTGCACATTTTTGTACGTTCGTTGAAGTACATATCCAATTTTTTTCAAATTTAATAATTAATCGTTTGTATTTCAATGATAAGTGATGAAATTTCGGTTTAGACCCAAATCATAATGTATTGTTTGATATTGTCGCTGAAAATTTTAATCGAAAACAACTTTTTCCACGACAAAGCCTTGGCGCATCCTCAGTTGTTGAGAGGAGAGGACGGCGGGGGTTAGCGCCGTCATCGTTGTCGACACGACAGTGCGACAGTCCTCCCTACACACAACTATAGGTACTACACTGTAAACCCACCGGGTGGTTATTTCCTGTGAGGACAGGTACGAAGTTAAAAGGATAAAGAAAACCAATGGCCACATATACTCGACACTGTGCAGAGAGTGTTGTGTCAGTTTCGCAACAGCACGACGTACCTCCCGCGCTATCTTAACCAGCCGTAATTCACAACTGGAAAACTTTTTACTATGAAAAATCGCCGACGCGTTATCGCGAGTGTCGGGGCACGGCTGGATGCTGTGCCACCTCCACCAACACGAGTACCAACAGCAACAGCAACGAATTCGTTTCGGCAAGGACGAAGTCACGAGAATTCCCTTCGGGCGAGCCAAGAGCCTTGATACTTTCGCGACACTGATGTTGCTACTGTGCAAGTATATAACCAGAAATGAAAGTACCCGGAAAATTCGTTTTCACCCCCGGACAAAATATGGGAAGAAAGAGGCCGAGAAAAATACATGCTTCTAGTTCCCGTGACCCAAAGAATTCGAATTCCAGTGTAGAGGTTGCAGCGCCATTGCGGTAATTACCATCTGGTAGTTGCAAATGAAAAGAGGCCCGAATGCCTGGAAATTCTTTCCTTAAACATTCTGTACTTATGTTTTTTTTTTTTTGCATCGCATTTTATGTGAACTCCAAATTCTGCATAGGGTTTGTATACACTATAAAATTCGAAACATGTCATATGACTATTAAAAATGATAATCCAGCTTGTTGAAATTAATTTGTTAGTCGCATAGTAAAATTACAGATTAGTATAGTCTTGAATTTTTTACTTTTGTCATTGGTCGCAAAAAACATATATATATTGAAATTTTGTTATGAGAAATATTCTTCATAAGGATGGGAAATTTCTAGAAATTGCTGATATAGGGAAAAATTATTATTCAGATATAATCGACAGCGAATGTGCAGTTGCCTATAATATATTAGTGCACGTCGAACACAAATAAAACTTCATGCGACTCAGGTTAATAATTCCAGATGTCAAAATGTTCTTGAACGTTCAACCCCAATGCAATATCTCAATATTAAACTTACCACTGTCTCCCCTTTGGCTTCGAAACTTAGCCACGAGAAATAGTCGGCATAATTTTTTCCTGCCATTCTTTCGCTGATTCCGCGGCCTGCAATCTACGGGGAAGTAAACGAGAGGAAAGGGGGTACTTATTATCGCGTGGACGCGTCCCCACGATCGTTTACTTAATAGCCGGTTGCACTAGAGAGAAGCATACCGTAAGCAAACTGCGACTTTCTAATTGAACGGAAGCCCGAATGGTTTTAAAGCGACTCTCATTAAACGCAGCATGCAAAAGCTCGTTTCCGCTTGTCTCCCTCTCAGTGGCTTCGGGTTCCTCCAATGTATAGTTACATCGCGGAAAAGGCGAACGATAGTATTTTCCGATAGATTAATTATTTCTGACGCAAGAGCCTCGCGTCTGCTTCTCAATTTCTCTCCGCGGTGAGAGCTTTTACCAGTCCGAGGTGAAAGCTGCCTAGTCGCAAAGAGGATACCAACCGCCCAACCCAGTCGGGCATCGGGAAACGCCAGAGTCTAGAAGTGGTGCGGTTTCTCGCGAAACGTTATCGACGTTTGCAATATCCAGTAATGGGGGCGAAAAGAAGAAGTAGGTTTGGAGAAGAAGTTAACACGAAGTAGAACCAATTCACTTCATTCACTCTCTTCAACTGTATTGACTTTAAAAAAAGGGTTCTTGCTTGCGCCGCAATGCATTATACGGTTTCACATTTAATCGTTTAGCAACGTTCACTCAATAGGAAACAATAAATATTGCGGGCCGATGCTGTTGTCTCGACTCATTGGAATTTAATTAACCGAAGGTCAATCGTTACTCGATGGGCTGATTAAATAGCTGATTAAAATGTAATAAATGAGAGAAATGAATTGATAGTGTAATTAGTAATTAAACCGGCCATCAATGATGTAGTTAATTTTACTCCGTCAAAATATCGGAAGACACGATCTCCCGAAACATGACGTCGAAAAACATGCGCAGATTCCGCTGTTCATGTGAAAACAATATTTAATTGCTCGTCACTTAATGTACCGTAATTCACGAGGACTCCTTTAAGGAACCCGCAATTTAATGTTAACTATGGTTATCGATCAAGTGAGACAAAAGTTATTTTTTTCATAACGAACAAATTTATGAAAACATCGTCATAAAGCATTGGAATCGTGTCAGATCACATTTGAGTCTCAAGTCCTACCTCCAACATGACGAACCGTCCGATTTTCAAGGAGCTACCCCCACTACCAATATGAAATTTAATTAATCACTCCAGGCCGTTGACTGAGGTAAATTAAAACGCGAGTGGTAGAATAATCGAATGCTAGCATGCAACGCATTCGTGACAGCAAAGCTCGAATCCCAAATAGCGTGTTGAAATTCTCGCGGTGACTCGATATAGTCGTGATTTCGTATAATCCGATTATCGGGACAGATACCGCTTCGAAAACATCATCGATGCTAATGGGCCCATCCTGTTGGTAGGCTCTGGCCCTTCCCATCGAACTCTTCCTCCAAATTGCACAATGCTATGTAAACGTGGTTGCGAATTTATCGACGAAAACGTGACTGGCCTGTGGCATGATCGTTTCGTCATATCTTGGCCACGCCAATACATTGCCTTAGTGTTAGTATTGGAAGCAAGTACGGTGACTCACTGAACTTTTCCCCACCCCGCCTCCTCCGATATCAATGCGAATGATCAAACTCGTGCTCTTAATGGGTTTTTAATTTGCTGAGCCATTTGTGCCGTAGCTCCATCGCAATGCATTAAAAGCGTCACGAAAATCGAGAAAATAATTCGATAGATCCGGTGGAATGGATTGTGGAGCCCGCGACTACCTTCCAGCGGCTCCGGCAGGTTATACAATTTCCATCTCCCTCTCTCATCGCCACTCCGCCCATCCGGTTCCCTGCGCCGAATCTATAGTTCAGAGCACTTTTGGTAACGACAGTAATTACACGCATGACAGCTCCGGTGGCCAGTCGTTCGTTAGTCTCCATTAGACTAATTAATTGGTGAAGATCGAAAAATTTCCGTCAGCGAGTCCAATCAACATATCCATTTTTTATGAGCACATTTATTACCTAACAGAATGTATGATGCGCCCTCATTGGGTACGAGGTGGATACATGACTGTGTGTGATACTGAGGACAGGGTTGAACGACTCGAAAAAGGTATAAATGAAGCGTAAAAGAGTTGCTGGCATTGCTGTATCGGTGAATAGGAAGAGAGGAGCTCGGGCGGGGATGCAACCCACAGGAACACGTCCATTCCCATCAGATACAGCTGTGTATATATATATATGTACACAGGCACATATACACACGTTGAAGGTATAGAACGTCACCGCTGGTCCACCGTTTCTGAACCACTGATCCGTAGATCAGAGAGCTGTGGCGATCCCCATATTTTGCGACCCGAAAAACGTCAAAGCACGCTTCTCCCTGTTGGGACGACCTACACTTATACTGTGTAACGTTCGATCGCGCTTGACGTGGTCCCGTGGATCCAGTGGCAATATATGGCACGCCGGAATAACGTGCTCGTTTTCCCTCAGCGTCGAACGGACAAGGGCCATACCCGAGATCTGTTACGGGTTCTGTTTCAAAGCCCAAGCTAACGTTGGACAACAGGGGCAAAGGGTGGCTCTAGAACCTTGACGAACAATCTCCCACGGAATATGATCGACTTCTGGATGGTACGAATTAGCAACCCCCTCCGAATGTCAGAACGGATGATTGACGAGTCAAAGTGGGGGACTTTGTGATAATGTCATAAATGGCAGATATCATCTTCCTATTCTTGACATATCGGGACACTAATTTAGTTATGTTTTGACGAATTGAGAATTTAAATTGTACGGAATTGTAAATGTAAATGTGGAACGTTGCCTTCTCATTTGACCTGACATGAGAAATAAATTCATCTCCCAATATGTCCGAATTGTATCCTTGTTTTGAATAATTAGCTTAATAACTTGTACAGAAACGGGAAAACTGTTGGAACGTCGGTTGTCTTATCAATTTTGAGTAAATCCACTTCACACAAGAGCATGAGATCTATTTCCAACGTCAGAAGGCTCTTGGTGTAAGCTCCTCGTAACGTGTCAGGAGTAACATTCGCAAATGTGAGCCAGACAAAAATATCGTATACACGTATATTAATCAAGTCCCTCGTTGAGGCTCCTAATTGGTTACCCTTTTCCTGAAATTGTGCTGTTGGCTGTCGACGAAATGAGGTAACGCATGGTTGCTCTGATGTTGGTCTATTCTGCACAACTTCGCTCATTGGAACGGTACAACCTCACCTCCAAACTTGTCTGACACGTCATGGATACTCACTTCTGCGAAGGGGACAACGTTTGAGCGTGATGTACGTGGTGTTTCTCTCGCTCTATCACGCTTCCCAACCGTGGGTTCTGTCTCGTAGTTTCCATCAAATAGTAAGCTCGCGTGCACGTCCGTTCTGACTTTTCCCAACACATATCTCCAACGGAATTAGTCGGTGAACAACAAAACAACAAAGTTCACCGAGTAAAATAGTACATTGGACGCCTTGACTCGTTGCATTTCAGTGGTCACGACCAACATGTAGACACAGAGTAGAGATTCAGGATTTGTGGTTCATCTAACAATTCATCCGATAGAGAATTTGCATGAAATTTACCGTTAACAATTTCCATAGCTATGAATATTCTACTGCGCCGCAACGTTTCAAAATAGTTCGTCGATGAATCTATGGAAAATACATATTAAGCTAAAATATGTGCAAGCAATTCGCATGGAAATATTGAACAGAGCGGGTTTCTCCGCCGAATAAATGACATCATGATTGCGGGTTCTCGACATTGACCTAAGCGTGCAGTCCAGTAGCAATAGTTCATCGAAGATACTGTCCTCGGACTCCCATCAACACGAAGTATATGGCCAATAACTGAAGCACGTTAATGAGTACCAATACCGGTAGAAATTGTTCTGTCAACTGACGGACGACGAGACGTGAATGTTCACTGTGCCGCACCCTGCAACTTCGTTAGTGCCGCAGCAATTCAAATCGCAATTCTGAATAACGGGGCTTCTGTTGCCGAATAAACGACATGATCAGTTTGGACTGCCGAAATTTATAGAAGCACATTTATTGATCTACCAGAAATGGTTTAAACCCGCGATATTACCAATTAAGCTCACAAAGCGGTCAGTCGATTACTAATCTCGAAGTCATATGAACACTATCCTCATGGCCAACAGCTGAAGCGCATCGGAGGGTACAAATATCACTCGGAATTGTTATGTCAGCGGAGGACAATCTACAGACTTCAGCGTTTAGTGTGCCGGGCCGTGGAACTTCGTTAGAGCAAAAGCAATTCAGATCGCGATTTTGAATACCGCGGTTTCTGCTGGCGAATAAACGGCGTCATCATTTCAGATTTTCGACATTGACAGAAACGTTGGTCCCGGGAGCAACGGTTGAAAATCCGCGATCCAACCATCTGTAGCACGAGGCTGGTCATGCATTCCAGCCGAGTGTTGAACGGTGTCGCATGCTAATGCGTCGCGTGCAACGCGCGGAGAGGGGTGGGTATTCATGCTATACGTACACTTTGTTATAGTATTAGCGTTGCGGAACGCAACAGAGTGACCGAGATTTTGGAAAACGGGCTAACGTTCGTGATGTTCCCATCACATTCTCGTCTCGTTGCGTTAACGCACGTTGCTCGCTGATGTGAGCCGACATGTGTTTATCAATGTGTTCTATATTAGGATGTAGCCTGTACGTATACAAATGCGCGTGTATTATATGGCTCGATATGGTACACGGCTTCAACGCCAATATCAGTCCGGCACGTTGATGCGACGCATAACATAACGAATGGATAATCGATTCGTACCTATATGCCTACCACAACGTAGCTGCGAGCTTTCCACATTGCACTCACTCTTGCTCTCTGTCTCTCTATTTGCAACGTACTCATAATATTATGTAAATAGTATGGGGAGGTTGCATGATGGTTATAGTATGTCTGGTGCTCATGTAGTATACGCGCATAGATATTAGGTAGATGGGTATTATATAGGTACTTATACAGTCCGGGAGTCGTACGCCAGGCATGGTAAATACCCTAGCGGAGTCTCCGCACATAGTATACTCATGGGCTCTGCATATAGAACTGCTTTAAAATTCACAGCAGGTGTTCGCGGGTATCAGAAAGCGATAAAGGACGTGAAAACGGGCGGGCAGCTCACGTCATTCCTTGGATCTCTTGTAAATGGGAGGATCGAGAGTCGAGACTCGACCAGAGAGCCTAGCGATGGAGAAGCGGCGTTCGCGAGAGTCGAACTACCGCAGAATCGCCCCAACAAAAAGTCGATATAGAGAAAAAGCGGTTTTCCTAGGGTTTGAAGTGTTTTCTCTCGCGGTTTATATGTTTTGTCTGCACTTTCAGTAATAGCCGTCGTGGCGATTTGAAAATATACCGTACCATAGGTGTATAGATCCGCGCCGCGCACCGAGCAAGAAACAAATCGGATATTGTATCGGTTGTCGTAAAATTCAACAATCATTGATGTGAACAACGGGAATTAAAGTGAAGCAGGTTTGTTCTCACATCAGTGGACCTTCTAAATGTACCATTTATAGCTGGTAGTGGATTTCGATACCGGAATTGCTCGGAAATGTGCAATCTCTTCTCGCACATTTCTAGTTGTGATGTTCGAACATCAAAACTGCTCGTCCAAAAATAACATTGATGTTCTTTGTTTCCATGAATCGAAGGCTGTTACTTTTATGCTTCCTGCTGTACTGTCGATTCTGAATGAAGAACGAAAAAACTGATAGGAGGCGGTCTCCGTTTAATGGGCCGGAGAATTTTTTAAGTTGAAGCCATTTTCCACTATTACAGCAACCTGTTATGAGGATTGCACCGATAGTTGCATTCCTCTTGGTCAGGTTCATCGGGAATTAGTAGTAGAAGAGATTTTCCTTAAGAGTTTCTTCATCTTGATCTGTGTCCTTAAGAATCGTCGAGACTGTACGAATTCGTGCCAGATTGAGCTTTCAAGAAGTTGGAAGGAAGGCCAATGTAGCAAGAACACCAACGATTTCCTCTTTATATATAGCAAATGAGGTTGTTCTGGCTGGTTCTGCCGCGAAGTTAACGTTCACCTAATGCCAGGTTTTAGGCCAAATCCTTGCGGCAGCTACTGTGGTTGCTGAAACTTGGTCTTGCCTTCTAGTTTCTACTTAACCCCGTAGCTCTATAACCCCAGGCGCTTATTCATGCCAGTTTGCTTCGCGACGATCTATATACGTATACCCACAAACTGTACAGCCCTACAGAAGTTATAACGTTTCTGCCTTATTCTCTCGCCATCTTTCGCCACTTTCAACTCGTCGACGCCAATATCCGGTTGAACTTTCCATTAGATGTAAATACCATGGTCTCGATAAAAACGGATCGACCCTGCGCAGATCGTTAAGAGATCCTGATGATCATTCGATCATTTTATAACGAAACTTGATTGTTTTGATCATATACAATCGACGATGTAAAAACCCACATTTTAGACAGGATGTATTTTCTGATTTTAAAATCTGCTCATCAATTTCCGAGCCAACGTCCGTATTGATGATAGCGGCCAGCGAAACCGACGAAATCTTCTGCGATCGTCAGCCCCGGGGCACAGCAAAAAGATCCAGGGGATCAAGTGGTGAGAAGGCTTTTCGTGACAGCGCCGGTCGTTTCTGGAAAAAGAGCCGTCTTTCCTTCTGGAGAGTGGTACGAAAGAAAGCGGAAGGGCGGACGGAAAGAGGTTATCGACGACGAAAAGACGAAGCTCCGGCACGTAAACGCGACACTCCCGCTTTCTACTTTCTCAAAAGAAGCGAGCAATCGATGAACCCCGGGTTTCTCACGAACTGTACCTGTCTGGTTCGCACGCTTTTAACTTATATATTTTACCTTATTCTTTCTCCGCTTCTATTCGGAGGTGAAACTCGTGTGCGAAACACTCGACATATCTGAAGAATTCAAGCATTCTTGGCAGTATAAGTTCGTCTTTTTGTCATTGAGCTCCATGTACAACTATTTCCTACGTCATTCTCTGCAAGCCTCCAACACATCCTCTCATAGAGTTGCGTCAGTCACTAAGTATTCTGCACTTCAAAACGATGAAAAATTCAATAAACTCACGAACGAAGAAACCTCTTTTAGGGTCAGATCTTGGACTTCCAGATAAAAGTGTATTTCCATCAAACGCGATTATAAATCCCATGTTGACATTACTTAAAAAACCTTTTTAGTGGGAATTATTGGAAACGATCACACCGTGAAGCAATCAGCAAACTTTTACACTTCATTTCCGTGATCCATTTATTACGGAAGAATTGTGCGCCATTTTATGATTTATTGAAGAAAAAGAACTTCTGATATATATGCATATATACTGTCCCATTTATCTGCTAGTTAAAACATCGAGCACCGTTTAGAATAGCTCATCACGATGCTCCACTTCTTCACTGATGCGTGAAGCCGTAAAAAACCCTGGATACTGCTTAACGTTGAATGGTAAAACAGGAGTTACGTTAATTCGACTAGATATGCTTGGTCAGTGACGAAAGACTCGGAGGCGCATCCACGGAGAGATCCAATTTCCGTTCGAAATCCCGGGAATCATTGTGTCAGGGTGACTCAGAACGAGAGGAGGACACGTACCAGTGAAGCGTAGAAAATTCGCCGGTGCAATTTTGCATTTTTTTCTAATTTCGCTTTATTAATGCTCCGATTAAATTCAACCGTTTAAAAAACGAGCTGCACGTTGCCTCTAATTCTGGTGCCGCTGGTGCTGCCAGAATTAGAGGCAGTTTTCGGGAACTGTTGGACTCAACAGCGTCTCTCGGTTCTCCCGTCTTTTTGCTCTTGCCAATAGCACCAGTAACTACGACGGGACGAAAGAACCATTAGGAAGAAAAACACAAAGACCGCCCGAGGGACCAGAAAAATTGCATTATCCCCCTCATCCGTACCACCGCCGTAGCACCCACTATATTCCAGCTGGGACTGCGGCTTTCGCGTTTTTCCGGAGCTCAGAGAGTTTTTTCATCCGCAGCACACTTTTATCCTTGTCAAACGTTCGTGGTCTTTCAGAGGTGCTCAGTCGTGCGAGGTCCATCTCAAACAAGTCTTCAGGACGCTCAAAGTGTTTCATCCCTCCCGAGTTTCGGTTATGTCTATTTATGTCCAGACGGAATACATTTTTTCACCTTCTGCACTCATAAATGCACGGGGAACTGCAGAAAATGCCAATAAAATATGAGTTTTCCTACAAAAATGGGCATTTTCTAAGTCCAACAAATCCTCCCCTTAAACGAAACTCTGAGAGGTTACGTGGAGAACGTAGCAGGTTTAACGTACCGCGAAAACGTATAGTTTTACAGCTGACAAAAAAATAACTTCTCGGTACTTGGTTACTCACCTAGCGAAAAATGAAAAAGGGCAGTTTCGATAGACCACCATCGTGATTATATTGTTCTCAGTATAATTTAGATGTAGAGCGTGTGGATACATAATATAGCGTTTTTTGTTTTCTCATAGCTCCATTTTATTGAACTTTTTTTTGAAACTCTGTACACTTGCTAGCTTCCGCAAGGTCTTATAGCTACTGAGCTAACCAGTTCTCCACGAAGACAATTACATAAAGTGACACGCTATATTTAATTTACGTTGAATCAATATGACAGTTCGGATTTTATAGAATTCCGATTGTCCGAAAAATAAACATTGTCGTTCCAAGTCAACCTGGAGATTGAATCTTCTATAGGGACAAAATAATATTTAACTTTGGTGATATTATAATAGCGAAAATGAGAGAGAAAAAAATATGTTAAATGCGGATAATTAAGAACAGAGGTGCAAGAGGAAAGGGATATCGCAAAATTGGTTCATAACCAAATCGAATGATATTGTCCTACATGCAAACGAGGTAATGGAGTAAAAGGGATATTGTGCGGTTTGTGTACTATGTCTATCGCTGGAAGGTTTATATACGCCATTTATAATTGCAGTTGTGTGGGAACTTGCTCGCCGTGACGCGTTGTATTACGGTGGCAGCTACAACAAGACACAGACACGTATATCGCAAACGCTGAAGCTGGCAGTGGCTCTTGTCGCCTGGGCTTCGTAGAGATTGACGGTAAATGTGGGTCAGGGACCTCCGACATAGCACGTTCCAGGATAAACTGCTGGCGCCAAGAGATTGAATTCGTTGGGTCGCGCGCGTTCATCCGAGCGGTGGGCGTATGGTTTAATTAAAATCGTGCCCTGATATTAAAAAGTAATTATCGGTCGTTTACGAGTAATGACGCTGGCGATGAAATCACTGATAGCGTTGAAAACACTGTCCGAGGTCCAAGACCCAAAAACAGTTACAAATTGTCCGTTTTTTTTTTTTTTGCATTAATGCATACGTAATCGTTTGATGGTCCCAAAAAAATATATATATAATTAAAACATTTGGCGGTCTTTACTTTTCGAGAAAAATCAAGAAAATGAAGTGCTCGTCGTCAAAACCAGAAGCAAGGATGGTTAGCACGTAGACAGCCCGACAGCCAATCAGAGAACGGATAACCCAACAACATTACTCATATGGAAAATGCGACGTATTTTACCCCATGATTTTTTGAAGAGGGATAATAAGTCCGTAATATTTTACGAATTACAAAACGTAATTCACGTGTTTATTATTTAGTTTGAGGTATACTTAATGAATAAATAAATGCTTAATATAACAATAATATTTCTTCAACAAATTGCAGCTTCGAATGAAAATTTGGCTGGATGATGACTGACATAATTGTGCATGCGTATACATAGCCTTGGACTGGAAACAATTCCTTTGTGTATGTGCATGCAAATTGAGGAGAATCCCGTCACGGCAGGGCCAAGAGCTACCCAAAGGTCCACAGAATGTTCGACCTAGCCTCCTGCTCATCGGTCATCCGCTTGGGATTTGTACGAAATTTGTCTAAATTGGACAAACTGGAAGCAGGGACTACCGGGATTTACGGTGGACTGTAAACGGAGAATTGACCAAGGATGACCAGAGACCCGATGGGTGGGCTCGTTATATCATGTTCCATGAGTCCTGGCCATAACTAAATGATCAAATTAGTCTCCACTCCACCAGTAAATACTTAACGATAGAATACCGACGTCTAAAGATCTTAATTCGAAATGGATAAAACAACATTATCTTTTAAAAAAAACGACGGACAATCAATAGTTTTATTGTGAACTTATATATTTTGGATGAAAAAATTTCAGAATCCGATATGTCGTGCAACTCCCGATAAAACCTGCCATTCCCCGAAATCACTAATATATTTCGGACTGGTTCTTTTTAATTGCTCCATGCTCCTAGAATAATTCTTTGAATTAAACCCATAGATCAAACTCAACATGGAGCTTTGATTAAGATTAATATTGAGGTCAAACTTATGTTCAAAAGTTCAATCCGTGGATAAGCGTCTGTGAAAGCTTAACTAACCGTGAAATATTAACCAATCGGATGACTCAAGTTGCTTAGGAAGCAGCGTTAGTTATGATATGGATGCTTCCAATGCCATTACGAATTTGATGCCCAGTTACAATAGGCTAAGAAGCTTCGTTCCGGTTCAGGGGCTTTGTCGAGTCGGTAACAGGATCCCGAACAGTATTCTCAGTATCGATGCCGAAGCAGCTGCAACGTACACACAGTGAGCTAATATGGGTTCAAGCTATTACGTAATCTGTCAAGGCGTGAATATACGTCCAGGAACAGGGAGCACCGCGTAAATGCGTCCATAACACTTCGTGGCCGGTGTACACGCCGTCGCCGGCAGGGTTTGCCGCCTCGAGGGAAACGCAGCTTACGATCATATGTCCGAACTCTAACCGTTGGCATTTCACAGAGTTAGAAGGCATTCCGTGGTATTTCAGAAGGTCAGAATCAGACCAAATTTTAACACGATTGTCGCTCCACGTCCATTTATGATTATCAGTATAAGTATAATGTATTGTAATGATACGTATGCTGGGTGTAACGCAGCCTATCGATAATATTATATGAGCATGTAGATCTCGACGCAACAAAAATCTTGGTACCACGGACAATGAGTTGCGCCGAAAATTGGCGACGGTATTAATATTTAAAGTTGACCAATCGCAACGCAGTTATAGCGGAAGGCGACGCCTCCATTTACTACCACAGTCGAGTCACACGCACCCTGTATATAAAAATTAACGTAGGCAAGTTCAAAAGGAACGCAAATCGAAGGATCATAGCGAAAAATATTTTTGATACTTCTCGAAGCTGTGATCAAAGAATCTAACCATTATTGAGTGATGATTAATAGGGTAGTTTCTTCAAGGACGAGAGGATTATTTTAATATCCCAAATGTGGATACTTCGAGTTGATCGAAAGTTACATGCCTTGGTATTGTAGCAGCGAATATGTCACTTGGTATTGCAAAGCTTATTGAACACATAAGGATATTTTAAATTTGCGGGATAAGTTCATGGAGATCTGTCAGGGTTCATTGCCAATGTTGATTCAAAAAATAAACCTCAACGAAGCGGTTCGAATTGAGCAAAGGGAAAACTACTAATTGCTGAGTACGCCCGGAAGTAACGAAAAGAGAATGGCGCAACTGTCCTCTGCACACTTCTCTGACCCGAAACGAAAACGTAATGGGGATTGTCACCCTTATTCCCTTTCACTACATCTCCTGGTAGTTTCGAAGTACCACAGCGGTAGAGTGGTTGATCGTGTTTTACGAGACTTCAGCAGAGGTAAGGGATACGATTTCTTCGGAGAGAGAAGTCGGTTCAGCCAGAGATATAAACGTCGTGGCCTACTTAGTGCACCGGGCCAGGTGTGCCTGTGGGATTGGATTTTATGATCGTTTCGTCGTCGAACCAATCGAAACGGTGAATTTATCCACAAGACGTAATATATTCTTTTCCGGAGCAGGGTATTCCGCTTTATTTCCTGTTTCCAAAACTATTCGGGCCGAAACTAAACTTGAATCTCCCAATAGTACATTCAATATTCTACTGCATTCATCCCGCTTACGCGGGCTTGTAAATGCTTCAACAAGCATTTACGAATGCTCCAGAATACATTTTGTGTAAAAAAAAAAATATCATCAATTTTTTCTATCTCATTCCATGAAAATGACGAGAAATTGGAATTCGCAACATTTCAACCGTCAAGACGGATAAAAAAATTGTTATTCTACACATAGCGGCACAGAAGTGCAAAATTTGAGGGTCCGAGTCGAAAATAATAAAGGAAAAACGTTTCATTAACGCTTTTCATTGAGTTCGAGATCATTCAAAGAAAATATAGTATCAGAACGTAAGTATACAATTATTCGTTGACGAATATCTCTGCGATTCAACGAAACGTTTTTTTTTTTTCTCGACGTCTTGCCTCTCTAGCAACCCGCGGTTTACCCCGCCAGAAAGTCGTGATCCACCCTCCTTAAGACGCGGAGAGAGAGAGAGAAAAAATTTCGCACGTGCGCCTCATACATACGGCTTTGCAGGAGAGCATATACCGAGCAGAAAATTTATTGCGCGCCGGACATATAGGTGCACGAAAGCCGCGAGGAGGGTCGAACACAACGTCCAGTTGGATAGTAAATATATCGGCGCACGGAGAGTCGAGCGAGGTAGAGGTAGATTGGAAATTCCTAAACGGTCAGGAGGAGCAGAACATCAGCAACGCGGCCCGTATACGGCGTGCCTCGAAGGTCCGTCGAGCGAGGAAGGGAGGAAGGCACTTCCAAATATGCGGCGCGTGTCAAGCGTGAACTATGCGTCCCAGGCCCCGGCGAACGCAGGACTCGCTATGCGAAACTGGAACCGGCTATTATCGGTGACGTTATGGTAGGGATCAATATATTATCCGGGCCAAATATTCGAGACAGCGGATGTACATCGAAACAGAAGCACCACCGCTTATAGCAGCCGCAGGCTATTTCGAGTGACACCGGCTCGAATAATGCAATCAGACAGGCCACTGCCATAGATCGTACGAATATACTGTTGCTACGAAGCATCAACCTACTTCAATGATGAATTCTCAAACGATTAGATCACAAAGTTGGCCCACACGATTAAATCTATAAAAAGTTAAGAACGTATCATATCCGGTGGACACTGATGTATATTTAATCCTGAGAAAAATTAATAACCACGAATACTGAAATTCGTGACGTTTCCGTCGACTGTGAAAAAGTATTTATATTTGCATGCCCACCTGCGGCAATGGAAAATATGCCAATTATTCATTTTCCCATCTTGACCCCACAATTGAATAAGTGATATTTCAAAAATGTATCGTGTGAACTTTAGACCCTGTTGAATGTTCGATCCTCAGAAAAATGAATACAGATACTGAAATTCGTAATGCTATCGACGACTATAAAAAAAAATAGATGCGCATGCGGAATTGTAACCCGACTAACCGAAACTGAGAAGAATCAGATACTCCTTCAACTGAATGCTTTTTAATAGAACCAGAACGGAAAGGGGTAAGATTTCAATGCAGAACAGTCAGTTTTGATGGTATTGCACAGTTCGGACTACGTCTTCATGGTCGTCGTCGTCGTTGTCGCCGTCGTCGAATTGCACGAAACTGTAAGAGTGAGATGCAAAGAAAGAGCTGATGCTTTGTTCACGTAATTCCGGGCGTAAGACCGCAATTCTCTCTACAGGTAGTAGATATACAAGAAACAGTCGTGGATTACTCGCTAAACTCGGTTTCGTACAAAGACTTCGTTCTCTTACGCCACGACCGCTCGGTCGCAATCAGAGCCGCACAATAATTAAGATCCGGCAAAAGGAGAAGGCGCGGACGCCACGAGCTCTCACCTCTCTTCACTTTCCTCGGCTCCTTTGCTGCTGCTGCTGCTGCTGAATCTGGTTTCACCGAGTCGCGGCGAAAGCGGGCAATGCAGAACAATAAGCCAGACTGGATGGCGTGGCATTAGCGTGAGTGTAACAATAACTTTCTTGCTAAGCAGGTGAAGCCGTTCCATTTGTATAACGGCACTAGCCCCCGGCTGCATACTATTCTTCTCGAAATCCCACACTGTTCCTGCAAATCTCGGCTGGTTAAATTGAAACATGCAAATAACATTCACAAAGGAGGAGGCGAGAATAATTTTTAATCTATTCCGAAAATTCACTACACGATAAAGACTTGTTGAGAAAATGTATTGCCTTTAAGCTCGTTGCATTTGGGTAAAAAAAAGATCAGGTATCTTGCCACTTAAAAAATGTGGAATCATCCATGAAGAAGCTCAACGGGCACTCCGGAAAATTTGGAAAGTATCGAAATAAACTTCAAAAAGCACAATGACTCTACTAGATGATTTGACAAACATATCAAAAGTGTCTTAAAAAGGGTGACGACCCTTTTGGAAAATTAGTGGAATTAAATAAACACGTCTTCAAAAAGCTCATCCATCTGAAAACTTTGTAAAATGGACCAAAGTGTATTAACCCTTTTCGAAAATTAATAAAATCGAACAGATTGCTCTAATAAAGCAAAACGTAAATTTCTTTCAGCGTATTAAGCCAGGGCCACTTTGAAATATATTCTCATACATCACAATGATTTTGCCAACCTCGACACAAATACTGATTTTTGGGTTTGAAAAATATTCTTGTGTTCGGTGAATCATGGGAAAATTTTGCAGAGAGAAATGGCAAATTTCTCATATTTACTGCTGATAAATGGTATTTCAATCGCACCCACAATTGTGTACACTATAAATAGACATATAAGTACTATGAATATATTGCAACCCAGAAGCTCAATACTTTCATTAGCAGGCACGCAGAGTGGTTGCACGTTGCGCAGCTTTTCCTATTACACACAAAATTTCATTGGCTTCAGTCTCGTGGGGGTCGGTGAAATTCGCTCGACATTGGACGCGTTCCCTCCACCGGTGGGAAAAACTCATATAGAGGGACATGCATACACCGGCGAGCTGTTGCCTTCGCACTCCACCTCTGGAGCGCACCTGTGCGCCTCTTCTGCTCTCTGGGCTAGATTCCCGTTTGTCAGTTGCACCTGTGACGATGTGTGGATTCACTCAGACCTAAGGGGCCATAACGGACGAAAATACGCAAATACCGGCGTGGTATATGAAAGCTTCACAATCCGCGTGACGGGGACCAGAAAATTTTCGGCGAAATGAAACAAAAATCGTTTGGATTAGCTTCGCTATTGTTCTCTTTACCCTTCCCATTAAACAATAGTTTAAATAATAATGGTCTGAATATATAATGGAATTCAGTTGATTATTGTTGAATAAATAACCGAACATTCGCGATAAGAAAAATGCTCTAAATGAATAAATGCATGTAACATTAATTCGCCGCTTCAGTTAAGGAAAAAAGACATTTTTTTATTTTGCAAAACTCTGAAATATCGCAGAATTCGCTTCAAAGTTAAAATTCTTTTTAAACTACGATTTAATTTTTTTTTTAAGATTTACAGTTTAATGTATTATTTTATTTTAGTTAAAATCGCCTTGAACATTTTTTTAAATGTAATCATCGAGGATTGAATTAATCTTTCCACTGTTTCGACTCCTGCTGTAATTACTATTCATTGAAAAACCATTTGAACAAACTAATTGTTTATTCGATTTGGTGCAGTAAAAAATAGACAAACAATTACAATTAGACATTCAACGATAACCAAATAATGCCAGTTTACACAAACAATTAGAATTACACAAACGTGCATTACAATTCCAAAAAAAGCATTGAGACTGGCTTATCACTGTCATGATTTCGCAAAATCGCGGTAGTAATGAGCCAGCTGAATGCTTGTGCGTGTGTAGCGATGTAATAAGTTCAGGTGAACACAGGCTCGTCATCAAGACACGTAGGTCTAGACTACATTCACGTCTACCGAACGTGCTGTCTAAACTTACGAGCACAAAGTTATTTCTCGCACGAGTCGAGAAGACATGCTATGCACACCGAGTTCCTAGAGATCTCGTGTTGCTCGAGCAGCTTTCCGGAAAACTGCCGGCGGACAAGCCGCTTTATGCACTGGAACGGCAAGTCGCTACAGAGGCTAGTCGTCGTCGACGCGACGCCAGTAATTCTGCTTAGAATCCTGCAGTGGCTCATAGGATATCCGGGGTTCCGAAAATCCTGACAAAGCTACTTTACCTTAGAAGAGAGGGTTTATGGTGAAACGAAACATTAAAAATCCGTAGTATAAGTTAAGCTCGTGATGTCCATTTGTTTTGTTGTTATTATTATTATTATTATTATTATTATTATCATCATTATAACACTATCGCTTCCTCATATAAAAAGATTTGCTTTGATGAAACGATTTTTCTTCTTGTTAGGTTTTCAAGCTCATGTACCCAAATATTGAAGTATCGAGAAAAGTAATGCTGGCAGAAAAAAAGTGTGCGTCTGTATATTTGCTATTGAATTTGGACAAATTGACATTATTGCACAAACTTTTTCCTAACTACTGCAATATGAGTCGACGTGGTATTAAAATAGAAAATTGAATTTTAAAAAAAAATTGCATATAGTGGATCCTATTATTTATTCCCGTGAGTGTGATATTTAATAAATTTAAAAAATGCCTTTCATTGTACCATCAATATTGATAGGCAAATAATTATAACGGTGATAATTTCAATTGACCTTTTTCACGTTCTCTTAATTTTACATACCGCTATTTATATTCAGTTTTTATTTTATATTGAGCCTCTCAATACCCACGACATACCTTTTGTTTAATATCAACTGTCTAATGTTTCGAGGTACGTTTAATGCTATATATTTGTATTTCCACCAGAGAAGATACGGAAGGAGAGGATATAATGACGACAACCGAGGCATGTCATATGAAAGAGCCTTGCGTGGTACGCGAAATACACATGTACAGAACACAAGGTACAGTATAAGAGACATCAAGGAGTCACACACACGAGAATTTCAGGATTCGAGAGGCGTGCAGAACGTCGAATACTATTATATTTGCAGTGTAACGTCGGGATAGCAAACGAGCGCCAGAGTGTAATGCATTCCGACGAAAACCACACGGAGCAGATATGCATAAATGTATTATAAACAGAACTGAGTTTGAGGAGAGATGGAGAGAGATAAAGAGAGAAGGAGCCATGGTAGGCAAAGCTGAAACAGAAACATCGTGCGGATACACCTCGCAATGCACGCCATGCTCTTGTTGAACGGGTTGACGCGCGTAATATTACGAACGCGCGAAAATTCGCATTATCCAAGCAAAGCGAGACTATCTGAATGCAAATATTGTTAAAACGATTAATTTATCGAAGCTCATTAATGCCTATTATGGCAATATCGATATGAGAATTTACTGTGATCGGACAAAATCATGGAGCCTGTGGAAAATATTTTCTCCATGCATTTTTCAGACGAGAGACAATAATTTGCATAACGTAATTAGTAAATCACCGAGGTTAAGATTCTGGGTGGCCGGTGCGAAATCAGATCAAAATTTTTTTTTACTATTTGTTTAAAATAAAGAATCGTTGATTGCGGTTGCTTGATTAATTCATTAATTTAATTAAGCAGCTCCAGTCGATGCCTACAGAGATTGGCATTAGTGGGATTTGAACTGGGCTTTGGTTTTGCGTGCTTTTAACCTAGCAATCAACGGAAAATTATACTGAGCACAGCCGCACATTATATAAATTAACGTTAATCGTTTCCCCATGTAACAAAGGTCAAGACCTTACTTAAATGAAGTACTTAAAATTGATAGAATGGATATTGTGTGACGGTAATACAATTCAAGCCAGAGCAAAATCTTACTTTACCGCCTATACCAACAGCCCGAACAGAAATTTGGATCAATATACTAGGCGTAAATTGGGTACTACTGAGACCAAGCTAGCGCCCAGTCAGGGCCTGGTCAGTGCCTAGTACGGCTGATCTAATGTCTTAAAAGATTCAAAAAATTTGTTACACAACGAGTCCAACATTCTACAAAAAGTCATTATCTATTGGTATCACTCGCGGTCACGATTTCCTGTATAGTGCATAGCGAACATTCCCCAGAGTATAATGCATTCCGGAGAAAACCACCCGAAGCAGATATGCATAAATGTATTATAAACAGAACTGAGCTTAAGGAAAGACGCAGAAAGATAAAGAGGGAAAGAGGCACAGTTCGCAAGCCGGAATCAGAAACATCGAGCGTATACACGTTGCAATGCACACTGTTCAGACTCTCGTTGAAGGGGTTGACGCACGTAGTACTAGGAGCGCGTGAAGATTCGTATTATACAAGCGGAGCGAAGCCATCCGCCCTACCATTCCATTTCTGAATTCTAACTATATACCGATGCGAGTATGCATCCCGGAAAATTACAACGTCGTGATTTCTGACGGTGGGACGTTAGCACTGTCGTTGGTCGTAGCGGCACGGTATGTTACCACTGCCACAACTACTCCATGCATGTACCACGCGCTTTCATTGCTCTCTCACTCATCCACGGCTGACGCCATGAGAGCAGGAATTTTGCAGCGTTATATCAATGTATGGGACGAAAACAGGCGGTTCGCTGACTCGTTCTCGGTGCACAGGAGCTCGAAACAGACGGCGTCAGGTCTCGTGTGTCCTATGGCATACCAACTCGACACGCCCGAATTCTGCATATGCCTCGCTCTTCTTCACATTCAATGTACCATACAGTATACCCACCGTGTGTGTACACCGAGTATATAAAACGCGATGTACTTCCCGGCACTGGCCGCATCACACATATGGCGCAGACATAATATTGCCCGGCATGCATTTTACATTGTTGGCATTAATATTGTAGACAGATGAGAAGGTAGTTGCAAATTCGTGGAGAGGGCCGCATTGTACTGTTTCGTGTGCAAAGGGAAAATAAAAAAAGCATTGGATATAAAACGAAAAATATGGATAGTGTGGGCAGTTAAGACAGAGTCGTGTCGGATGAAGGGACGAATTCCGCAGATTGCATGCGAAAAGTTGCATTTTCATTTTTGTTCATCTGGTTCATGGATAAATGGATTGTCATTTTTTGAGCGTGTTTTGAACATTTGTCAATCACAAACATTTTCTTGCTCGGATTGCACGGGCTACTTTTTTTATTTAACCCAGATATGTTCCATTTGCAAATCCGATTTTTGTTCGCCTTTGAATATCGTACGTGCAGAATTTTTTGCCGCACACTTTTCGAAACTTCAAACGTACACATACGTAACAACATCCTTTAGAAAAATCTCATAGCCGGGGAATGAGAAATTCTTCACAAAATTGCTGTGTGTTGTCCAGCTTGCGATTTATATTGCAGTCATGAATATTGCAGACATATGAGAAGGTAGTTGCGAATTTTCGGAGGAGGCTGCTTTGTGTAGAAAAGAAATTAAGAGCGTTGAATGAAAAATGAAAAACGAGGACAGTGTGTGCTGTTATGATAACGTCATGTGGGGTGAAGGGACGAACCCTTCTACAGCTCATACAGCTGTGAAACGTGGCACAACTCCAAAAACGTTGCATTTTTATTTTGAGCCATAAAGGATGCATTCTCATTTAATACACAGAGTGACTCAATTTAAACATGTCTCAATGGCCAACATTTTTCACTCGGTTTAAAACGACTATATTTTTTATTTTTATTTTTAATTTTTATTTCAGCAAAATCCCGATACGATCTTTTTACACTTCCATTAATATTTATTTTTTAAATGTTGTCGGTTTAAACATTTTGCCACAACTGCAGATTATAATTAATCCGCAATTTCACAGCAGTGAGAAATAAAAAAATCACGGAGTATTTCCCGGCTTGCATTTTACATTGCAGACACAAATATGATGAACATATGAATACGTACTTACAAATTTATGGAGAAGGTTGCAATATGTTGATTCGTGTAAAAAGGGAATTAAAAGCATAGGATGCAAAACGAAAGTACACGTGTGTGCACGTGTGATAGTGTGATTTTGCTCGCCCCCAAAAACTCTTCCGCATCTTGTGTACACGCCACCCTACGAATGAAGGGATTATGTGCGACAGGCCAATGAAAGAGAACTCAGAAGAAAAATAGAAAGCTGAGGTAAATCCCAACTGCGTCGAAGTGATACGGTTCTGCAAAAGTGTTGGTGTAAATTCGTGGTGATCTTTATTCGTCTGTCAGTATATACTTACATTTACGTATGTATATCTATATATATATATATATACTGGCGTGTTCACCCTCGACGAAACGGGTTCTTCCTATCCACGAGGCAGTGGTTATGCGACAAATGAACGCTGAGACTCTCTTGAAAAGGGACAACGAAATAAAAAGCAACGGAAAAATCGTGGAACATTGTCAGGGTGGAGACAAATCTTGCTAGGCAACGATTAGGACGTGCACCATGAAACGACTTGAGTCTGTTGTAAAACGTTACGAATAAAACTTTTGTTAAAAGTTACGAACGACACTTTTTGCAAAAAGCTAAACTTGGAGAAGTTAATTCACTTCTATGAGAAAACCTCAACCGGAAAAATTGCTCTTATCGAAAATAAACCATGGCGCCAGTGTAAAATGATTTTTCTTATGTCTACCATACGCAAGACGGTAATTTGCTTGTATTGGAAAAATTTTGTTACCCAATTTGAATTAAAGTTGGGAAAACAGATGATCATGTTACCGCGATATTATTCGTGGCATGGTAACGTATTATTTCACTACTCGCGGTAAAAGATTAGCCGCGAGTGCAAGCAATTATCGGAAAAACATACTTTGTTAGAAAAACAAAAGCTGTGTTCTCCGTACGACTGACGTAACATATCATGCATTCGGTCATTGTTTGATATCTACTGAAATTAAAAACCTGTAATGCCAGTCATAATTTATTGGTATCACTCATGATAACAATTTTCCGTGTGATGCAATCTTCATAATTCATAATATCCCGAATTCTCACAGGTATTGATATCACTTATGACTGTATCTTAAAGTGCAATTTTTTTTTTGTTTCCCTAGGTCTGTTCCTTTATTTTTCATTAAGTTAAGTGCCCTTTTAGGAAAAAGACTCGGTTCTTATTGCCTCGTTCTTGCAATATGATCTTCTTCGTTCTCATTGTTCGTGATCTTCCCAAGCGAGAAACCCTCGACTTAGTGGATGTAACGAAAAAAGGGGTTTCACGAAATCGTGGACGGCAATGTTAAGAAAAAGTACTTCGAAGGAGCCAGCGAAAATTCGCGACTGCACACCGGAGAATGTTGTCACTCGTCGCCCTTATAAGTTTCGAAATCTTAGGAGGAGCCGGAGAAGCCCGTAAAAATTGTCTTCTTCTTGGAAAATCCTACGTGAAAAGAGTTATCCCGCGTGTGGCATTAACCGCAAGTTCAGGCTTTTCTCTGGGCTAGACTCTCTTCTCGTCGTTTTGTCCCCTCAGCCCGCGAGCGCTACCCATCTTAATTCTCGTAATTACTCATAATTATACTCGCCCTCCGTTACCCTCGACATAATTGCTGTAGCGATGGTCCTTCGTCCCCCTCGACTTCGCGGAGACCGAAGGAACTTTTATTCATCCCCGTTTCTCTTGTCGAGACGTAAAATTAAATGTGTACCAAGTGCTCGAAGCAAGACAAAGATGTTTATGACCCGTCATCGTCATCGTGGTCGTCGTTGTCATTGTAGAGTTCCACCATTCAGGTTTAAAAACAGGGACGTAAAATAGAAATTTGCATATTATTATTTTTTTTTATTATTCTCAACCTTTTACAAACATGCGCTTGAATGAAATGTCACTCGCAACTCTCACCAATAAATTTCGCTATGAAATATTTTGTAAAAAGACTCATATTTTTGCAGCATTCGGCAGTAAAAAATGTTCTTCAGGCAACCTGTGAATTTTTCAATATGTAAATTAGTCGAAGTAGAAAAAGGAAGAGCTGTTCGGATTTTATGGTGTTTTGGAATTACGAAAAATGTACGTCATTGTAATAACTTTCGCAAACCATGGACTGCGATGAACTACTGCACGAAATAATATTCAGGAATGTCATTCAGGAATGTCGTTAATGTACAAACAAAGTATTCTCAACTGACCATTTTCCATTGTAGATTCACGTGTATTAGATGGGTTGAGCCTCGTCCTTCCTCATTTGGTAATGTTGCCCGATATAATGAAGCATAACAATGAAATGTCAGTATGTTCCTAGCTTTAAAATATTCAGTATATGGTTTAAAACGGATTACACTTGGGGCTGTTCTAGCGGTTTATATGAGTCAGGTCCCCGGTGAACTTTATTTTAACCAAACCCGCACATGTAAAACGCACGAGCAGCCACAAAATTAAATCCCGCATTTAATAATAAAACTCCCAAGCGTCACATGCGTCACTGCGATTAAACGGTATTTACATGGGAAACAGGGAGCGGAATGGTAAAACGAGACCAGCTAGCGGCGAAAGTTTAAAAACCATTGTTCTCCATGCATTCAATAATGGAGATACGTTTCAGTGTCGAAAGTCACTGTTGCCTGAATGAGAAAGGTAGTGGTGCGCGTTTGAATCGAGAATCGATGTTGGGCCGATCCGTTTCTCTTCGGACAGTGGTTAACTTTGAGTGTAGCTACGGTCCCAGGTATGCAATGGATATCAGAAGCGACGACGAGAGCGATGGACATAAATCTGCAGCTATTTCGGCCGAACCAATCTGCACGATTCTCGAGAAATCTCGATGTGCAACAAGAGTTACTAGGCACCAACGGATTACGGGAGAGGAAACCATATATACGAAGGAGAGGAAGTGTGGCTAACATTTCCAATGGTCGTTACTCATCCCTCCGCGTTTCCAACATTATCTTGGATCATAATCATCGTTGGTTTTAGATATGCCAAAGTGGAACAGTCCTCCGATATTCTACGTGCTTTGCGACCAACGTCCTGGCATATATCTACAGTTGACCAGAATGTATTGGCTTTTGATCTTCCGGACCAGAAAATCCACCGGTTTCTCCTAGGGATTCAAACTGCAGTCATGTGCAATAATATAATATAGAATACAAAATACTTCCCTCTAATCTTGATGATTCGTTTTTACAACCCAGAAGTAAACTATGAGACAGAATTTTGATTGCTTTTGGATCAGGTCCGAAGATTGTTAAAGTTGCATTTTCTTTCAATTGCGGAGCTCGATGGTCGTTTTTCATACCATTACATTTATGTTTTTACACTCTCGTGTTCTGGTATATATTTGTGTATTTCTTAAACTTGTCATTGTCTTTGATTTATGGAGGTAATAAATTGGTTAAATTGATTAGTTGAAATGGACTTCTGCTTACTTATTTACGGTGATTAGGGGAAACGAAACTTTCTCTTACTTACTATCATTATTTTATGATGATGTATTATTAAGACGTCCTGATTTGTAAGCTTTGCTTACAATTGATAAGCACTTTATAATTTAATACCAATGAACTTTTCTAAGATTAATATGAATCAGTGGAACATATTTTACGAGACTTATTGTAATATCGATCGCAGTGTGTATATCAATCGTGTAATTTGTAGTATCCGTATCTCATTCGAATTCCTTTCACCGCTCAGAAATGATTACGGAAGTAGCGAACATGATACAACCAAGAAGGGCGCGAAAAACGAAAGGTCGGAGTCTCAATTGAAAACTTCTTCACTCCCGCGAGCGCTTATTACCTTGGCCCGACTCACCCTTCACCAGGGTTCAGAGAGGTGAGATTAAAGCATGCTAATTTAATACACGACTCGTAAAAGTTGTACTTTTATATTAAAACTCTTGGCTCCTTCGAGGCGACAGCGCAGGAAAGCAAAGGAAACCAAAACTTTCCGAATAAATGGTGGACACAGAAGTGAAAGAGGCGGAGCTATCAAGAGGGGAAATTTTTTAAATGCTTATAAAATCTAGCTAGACCATTGAACCCTAAAGAATCTCTCTATATTTTACAAATTCCAATGTGCGCAAAAAATAACTAGGCCGTTAAAAAAGCGCGCGAAAGCAACTTGTACTAATTAAGTATGGGCAGATTTTTTTTTTTTTTTTTACGTACACGAAAAGATTTTCTGGATTCACTACAACCAGAATTAGAGGAACTTTTTTCCATACGTATCACAAAAGGCTTGTTTGCACCAAGAAACGGCGAGTTGATCGCAATCTGTCGCCAAGAAACCGAATCCTGTTCAAATATCAGCGTCCTACTATATTGCGTAGCCCGAGGCTATAAATACTCCCCTTGAACCCAGAAATAAAGAACGTGAATGGTGTTGTGTGAAACGTACATCACTTCGTGTTCGTCATACCGAGACACTCTGACAAAGAGCCAGCGGTCTCGAAAATAGTGCCACTTTCATCTTTGTCCCCATCTCGAATTCGCCCCTTGATCACACGACTGTCGTCTTCCGGAAGACCCGTCCTCGAGGCGGAAGTTACCGCACATTGGAACATATCCTCTCTTCTTGGACACTTCACCCCTCGTGCAGAATGCGCGAGAGTTTAGCAATTTAATATTCGTGTCTGTCCTCCGTTTGATATTCAGTGGTCGCGGATATTAGCATTTAGAGCCTGTGGAAAACGTGGGTTCTCCGTCACGCGAACAAACTTTCGACGGATTCGCTTCCGGTTTCTCCATCTGTCTCTACTGCGCGATAGAATACACAGCAGAGGGAGGAATCGATGATGGCTATGTGGATTTCAACCGTGTATTTTTTTAATCATCGCTGTTCTCCCGTATTGTATTTTTTACGCACCTGCTTTTCCGGTTACTTAATGAAAACCACTGAAAAAATAAGGCGTCGTTAAAGGTGCCTTTTTAAGCAGATAGATTTTTTCTCCTTTACATAAAAAAGTGATTTCTAGTTTAGAGCTGTCTGTCTGCGAAAATTTATGTAAATTTCTTTAGTAACACTGGGAATGAAAAGCTTGGTGCATTAACTCCTAAACAACTGACCCTCTGATGTCTGAAGATCTATTTAACTGGTAACAGAAGAACACGATCTTCATCGCACAGGATCGTACGCGACAGATGAAAAAAAGGAAAACTGCAGAGATGCGTCCAGTTTTTTTCATTCTCATCGTCATCGCATATTCATAGTCCGTTAATACGTTATTCAAGCCCGTGGACATTAGTATGTAAACGGTATGAGGTGCGGCTGGTTGGTGGATACACAAAAGGTGGAAGGGGAGAAAGCAAGAGAAAGCAAAGGGAGGGCAAGCACAATAGCGTCGTTCGCTTGTGCATCGTAATAATCCCATTAGAAGCACGGCTGGCATGCGGAAAATAGTGGATACGTGGCAGCAACATCTATAGTCTCCGACATTACGTGGTGTATGCGTTTCGTGCTATCTCACCGTACAGACACTTCAGCTATACGCCAGAGAGAAATTGCAGATTCAGTTGCACTCAAACACCGGTGAATAGTCGTAGATGCTCTTAGCAAAATTGTAAATCTTCAGCTCTATCTCAACGTGAATTTAGAAGTGCAGTTGACTGCTTGTACTTCCGAAATATGTCAATACCAATTTCACCTAAATTCGGTTCGCTGGCTGGACTTCAAAATGAAAAATTCCTAGTCTTAATGGAATTTCGATGAAGCTCATGTACGTGATTTTTCAAAGTTCAAGTTGAATACAGTATCCAATTTTTCCTATTTCTTAGATTAATGAACAGCAGTACAAAGCAAAACGTTAGAACAAAAATTGATATGAAATTCTGAGTAAGCACTTTTCATTTGCCTCACGTGCAAATATACAGATATAAAGCAGTCGGTGATTCAAGGTTTCTCGTGTTATTTCCCACGGTGTTCGTTCAAAACATGTCCGATACACTCGTAAAATCTCAGAAACAAGCCGGCGTAAGAATTCGCAAGGCATGTACGATTTCTAAGCTGAATCACAAGTGCCCTTGTGATTCGATTTCGGCAAAACGGCCAGCACCCATTCGCATCGTTGGGAGACGTACACACCCTCCGTTCCTTCGCCTCCGGATGATCGTCGGAGCTACGTTGCGGCCCGCCAAATTTATGGTTTTTATTTCTTGCTCGGCCGAACGTATTACAGAATCGAACGTGACGAAAATATTCAGGGCCTAGCGGGACACGCCTCGTGTGCTTGAAATCTGACCCTCGCACAACAAGGGAGCGCCAAGATACGAACTTCTTTATATTCAAAGTCTAACACGTAGCCTTCCAGATCTCTCGCTCCCTTTTAGCCGCCATCTTAGTCACATTTGGAGATAGTATGAAATAATAGAGAATTAATTCGGTCTGCAGAATATAAGGGCGTAACGGATTGTATATAGGTATAAAGCGTATTCTCAGACACGATAAGGGGCTCAATCGAGCGATGAGAGCTTTCACGTTATAACACAGCCCTCTCCAGGCTGAAGCTTCAAGCTTTACATAATGCGATCATACGAGAAAATCACTTCGTAGATGGAACACACTGCGCGCGTCGTTCTGGCAGACTGCGCTCTTTGGGGACGCGGGAGAATCGTTAACGGTTTTCAAGACCCCGGTAAATTCGTTTGAGAAAAAGTAGCATCGGAAGTCTAATCCATTCCTGAAAAAAAGGAAAGTGATCCGTACCGTGTCGAAGGGTTAGAATCGAGGTAAAAAAAATCTATCTGGATCTCTTCTACGGATTTCTGGATACTTTTGTCGTTGATACTCTTTTCAAGACGTTGTTACGTCCCGGTCAACTTTTATGAGCTGCACTTTGGGAAAACGTATCCGTGATCTCATTTTTGGGTCAAGGCGTACACCCAAGGCCTTTACACCAGGGACGGAGACCTCGCTCTATACTACCCTAATTTCGAGACTCCGAAATAGTGATTTGTCGTCGGTAGACCAGGTTCCAAAATAATAATTGAAGTCTTGATTCGTTTGTACTCACAATGATTAATGAATTCGTCGAGGAGCCTTGCTCGCTCCATGGAGTTTCGCCGATGGCGTCCGGCATGATAGTCGTCGAGAGAATGACTGACTTTTCTTTAGAATCTTGTCCTTATATACTAATTCGGGCGGTATGTCAAGGAATGTGGAAATTATAAATGTGTCAGGAAAGTCACCGGAGAAGACTTTTATTATTAGGGTGTTGATGAAAAATGAATCTAAAGTAAATACTGTGGGTCAGCACGGACCCATTTAGCGACCTATTATCGGTGCATGTATTTTTCCGTAATTTATGTTGCTTCACGTAAGATGCGTGGAGGGATTTTGTGACACGCGCGGTATATATGCGTCTAGTGCCTTGCGCTCTAGGCCAGTAGGATCCCCCTTGAGTGGAAAAGAGGGTCCGAAGCGACGGTCGCTAGTGATGCACGTGCGGTTCAACTAAGACGGGCGCGCCGCAGTATAGTTTAGGCTCGAGAAATACTAAAGGCTACGTAGGACGTAACAACGTTGTTTCATTAAACGAAAATCCAGGAATCAGATGTACTTAAAAACCAAAATACATTGCAACGAAAATATTTGCCGAATTGAAAAGTGAATGTCTGATCATTCTTGATATCTAATAAATATTACCATAGCTGATGCCAAATAAAAAACCTTGTGAATACCTGAAGAAACCGGACTTGAACCAAAGACCAAAGATCGCAGGGGATGGACAATCAAATATATAAATGTAAAATTGTGTCCCTAGGTAATAGAAAGGGAGGATCAGACACAGTTGAAGTAAGAGTTCCACACCTGCTAGTATATGCGAGTGTAGTCCGCGCAACATGGGAATAGAAAGAGAGATGTGAGCAAAGGTACCGCGACAGCAAAAGAGAAACGTGGGTTGGCCCGTAAGTATGAATGGACAGACAGATAGATTGAACGAAAAAAAGTGCGGAGGGAGTGAGTGCGGGTGCCGAAGGGAAGAGCTGCTGGCGATGCTGGCCAGTGTTCTCCCCGGTGGCTGGTGGTTGGACGTGGTCGGACCGAGAATGGACCTTGTGGAAGTGTGTATGTTAGTAGTGGTGGTGCAAGCTGAGGCGAGTTCCGAACCAACTGGCATTGGTGGTAGCGGCCGTGAGGGAGCTGGAAATTCTCCTGACTGCCAAGTGGAACACTGGAATCGTTACCAGAGTTGCTGGCGTCTCAGCATCAGCGATAGTGAAGCCCAAGAATCGCCATCTCGTCAGCCAAAGCACAGTAGCCACATTGCGAAACTCTCGACGTCCCCTCGTTGTTTCACGATTGATCGATCCTCCCATGTTTACGAGGGTAGGTTCTTCGCACTGTAACCATGTCGAATCCTACCACTAGACATACGACATCAAGAAGTGGAAGCTCTTGCTCACGTTTTCTGAGTCTCCAATTCACCGGAATTCAAATCCTCTGATTTTCGTGACACACAGAAAAATTCATTTCTTCACGAAAATTTTATAGCGTCCCTACGAGAATTGAAGATTTTCTCGGTCGATTGAATGACGCACTTCACTTTATGCCGTTCATTTTATTTTATCAGTTGTCTACCACGTCGACACAAAAACTCGAGAAATGAGAATAAGGGCACCACGTTGACCAGTCTCAGATTGTTGGGATCCTGATCCGGTCTCGTCATCTGGTATCCGTGGCAAGTGAGTCAACCTAGTCTGGTACTTACATCCGGAGCAAGGTCCTTAACCAAGTTTTGTGTCTGGGAGAACGCGTTACCTATATGTACAACAATGGGTGGAGTGCATAGTGGAGAAATAAGAGGAGGGGCACACTATCGAGAAAAGGAGTGTCACGGTGGAGAAGGGCGAGCGAGAGAGAGAGAGACAAGGAAGAGACAGTAGGAACTGAAGATGTGGATAGTCGGAGAAGCTAGAATGGAACTAGAGTCGTACACTCTACACTGAGCCTTCTCCTCTCTCGTTGCATACGAGCGACTGTGAGAACTAGCTAGTTCCTCGGGTATACGAGCACGCGAATACCGGGTGGAATGGCTTCAGAGGAACTAGATAGAGACGTTGGATGTGCAGGGGCGCGGCGGACGTAGAGCATTGGTTGGCTCGCACGTGACTGGAATCTCCGCTGTTGAGACAGTTTCTCTCCTCAATGTCGCCGCTTGTTCAACGGCGTATCCTCTCAACCCGACGAACCTTAGCAGAAAGAGACACAGAAACCCGTAGCGCCATTCTAAAGTGAGGTCTAGGCTCTGCCCAGTTCTACCTAATTCCAGCCAAATCCTAGCAGGTTCTGCGTCTGTTAGCACCAGTGGGATCGTTGTGTGTGCCCCGAGCCAACACGGTTCTCCTTCCAAGCCAAACTCGGCGGAAATGCGGTTAACCAGAGTGGATTTCAGCCGTGCGATGTCAAAGTGGTATCAGGCATTTGATGTCAGGATTTTCACCAAGAATCCAAATTGTAAACTGAGTTTCTGACAAAACTGAACCTTGCCGCAATATCATTAGTGAAGGTCTTGGGTGACAGATATGGATGTGACTTACTCTTACACCGTTTAGATCTGTAATCAGGCCTCGGGGACCAATTCCTGCCAAAGTTTACTTATGGACCTACGTGTCGCACCGACCGGTGCGAAGAGCGTGCTAATGGGCATACGTGTTGGGTCGTCGTTCCACCGGCTTTCATTAGAATAAAAGGATCGAGGACCCCTGTGTCAAGCTAGACGCGGTGAGGCCAGATGGACCGTTCCCTTGAGGCATTTGACGGAAATTGCGGTTAACCGGAGTCGATTTTAGTCGTCACTATGTCAAAGTGGTAACAGGGGTTTGAAGTCACCATCTTCTTCTCAAATCTAAAATGAAAACTGAACCCCTTCCAAAACTGATTCTCACTGTAATATTATTAGCCCACGTCCTCGATGCCAAATGTGGATGTGACTTGCTCGCAAACCACTTAGATCCGTAATCAGGCTTTTGCAACCAACCGCTGCCAAAGTTAACTTATGGACCTACGTGTCCCACCGAAGAGCGTGCTAATGGGGGCATGTACTCAGGTCGTCGCCGCATCGATTTTCGTTAGAATAAAAGGGCCGAGGACCTCTGTATCAAGCTAACCACGGTAAGCGCCCTGAAGGGTATTCCCTAGAGGCATGCGGCGGAAATGCGGTTTACTAGTGTCGATTTCAACCTTGACTATATCAAAGTTATATCAGGCATTCAATGTCAGGATTGTCACTTTTAATCCGGATTGCGAACTAGGTTACTGGTAACATTGAATCTCGTGGGAAAATCATTAGAAAACGTTTTGCGTAACGAATATGAATGCCCCTTGGCCTCAAACCACCTAGATCTATAATCAACCCTCTGGGACCAATTATTTCCAACATTTATTTATAGACCTACGTGTCGCACCGAAGTGCGTGATAATGAACACATGTGCTCGGATCGGCGTCCCATCGTATTTTATTAGAATAAAGGAACCGAGGACCTGTGGGTCAGGCTAGTGATGGCAAGGGCGGCTATTCCCTAAGGGTATGCGGCAGAAATTGTCTTTCGGAGATTACTTAGATAGTTTTTCGATTCTTCGTCCCTAATCCACTTGTCCGATAGCTCCCGAGGCTACAGTGTAGTCGAGAAAAGTCGTTTAACTTAATGGCTGGAAATAAAAGTTGTAGATTCACAGGAGGGTGACACGGAGCGGAATTCACCGGCTGAATGTCCTAGTCGTAGTTACGTATCTCAAGAAAAACATATCTAGAATAGCGATTGCTATCATTCGCTTTATTCACCCCGGTCTTGTAATAGAGAATTGCTTTCACTGGTCTAGAAAACCGAGTACCGGAAACAGCGTTATGATTGTCAATCTCCAGACTCCCAAATGAAACGATAACTTCGTGCATCCAGTGAATTCGATTTCTCGTCGGCTGATGCTCGTTTAACTGGAACAGTGTAAGTTGGAAAGCATATCCTTTCCATATCTTTCCGACTCTTCAAACTTATAATCGCTGGATTACAATTCGCAAGTCGTTGAAGACAATCGACGAGCTTATAGAAAACGAAAGGTAACTTAATCATATTACGAAGGATCTAATGGTAGAAGAGCAGAAAACGCGGGTATACATATTTTTTTATAGAATGACGCATCCTGAATTGGACTCTGTTTTCGATATCCAAGATGGAGCTCGACGAGGTTCAGCAACCTAATAAACTAAACTTGAAACTTTTTACGGAACAAACATAGTACTTGCCTGTCGGTTGCTTCCGGTTTATTTTTTTGGTAGTTCTCACCCTCACACAAATTTTCACACCCACGCTTACCGCTTATATTTCACCCTTTTCTCTGGTATATCCTGCTCCAACGTATCGACGTGATATCACGCAAAAGAATAGTAATGTGCCAATAGCTGTTGCACGAGATAAGAGGATATTATATGTGACATGTAATCTCCCCCGTATCAAAACTTCTAAGACCCCAGAAACCGATAGCACCTTCTATCACGCCACCCATAAGTTTTCTATACAAAATTGTAATGCGCTTTTGGTTCAATCGTTGATCCTACTCGCAAGCTGAATACAATCTCCCAGCTAAATTGTACGGGCAAGTTTGAGCTTTCTTGCAGTTACGAGGGTGACCGCAAAAAAACTCATTCGAGTTCCTCGACCTGTGAGGGCACAATGGTGTTGATGATCATGTATCGAGTCAGGAGAGCAACAAAGAGAGAGAGAGAGAGAGAGAGCGGGTTGAACGATCGAAAAATAGAATCGAGCGACAAACCACGCTCTTACACTGACTCTTTTCCTGACGGACAATGGGGTCCAGCCATGGTCATCATCGTCAAACCTTCACCTCTTCGTCCAAAGCCGCTGAGGCAGAGAAACATCCACTGAATAGAAAGTCTTCCCGCTTTTCAGTCTCTCCATTTTTTTTTATCAACGATATACACTACACTGAGGATTCACAATGCCGAGGAACTGGATTTACAGAAGATGGAACGACTGTCGTGTATTATCGACCATGTTTCAACACGATCAATAATGTAACGGATATTAAATTACAATTTATATTCTTTCTATTCGAGAGCATCTTCCAAAATAATAGTATGAATGGTACATGGATATTCTACGGCAGTGTTCAGTCGTAGGGGAAATAAACAGCAGTTTTCCGTCTTACGTTTCGACTCACGTGTCCTCTTGTGGAATGTATTTTCCCCTCGATATTCAAATGCTGCAATATTTGTATTTCAATAACGAATAGCTTTACGAAAAGTCATGTTAGCTTATATTGAATTTAAGTGCAAAAAGAAGATAAATTAAATGAATGAATACATAATGAATGAATAAATAAATAACTGTGTAGGAAATATACAACAGACAATCTAATTTCGCCTTAATTTTATCACCCAACAAACTTATTTTTCGACGGAAATGAGGTTAAGACATGTTGATGTCATTAAAAAAATGGACCGCGATCCTGTTAATTCACAAGTACTTAAGTTCTACTTAGCATAGAAAATAGGTTACAAAAAATATTCGGATTCAATGAACCCGTGAAGTGTTACTTTGTTACAGCATTCAACCACCTACTCTTTTGGGAATTGTGGAATCACTGAACACAGCCTGGCGCCAGCAAGTCGTCTGGAAAAAGCCGAAAGTCTTTATCTCCATCCCCTTTCGATTTTCACGAATTCTACTCTATTCGACCGACTATTTGAGCGAGTGTGTGTTCTCCATGGAGTGAGTAAGTGAGTGTGTGTAGGCTGTCGGAGATTCACAGGGGTAGTTGTATCGTCCTAGCCTTATCTATGGGTGTACAGCGAGATGCGTGAGGATACATATACAGCAATGGAGTCCCGGCCGGATAACGACAGACCACGAGGAACTTTAACGCTCGTTCGAAAAATACTAAGAGGAAAAGGGTATACTCACGAAGAGAGGAGCAGGAAAAAGTCGAAGAAGAAATGGAAGGAGTGGAACGAAAACGAGTTCGATATCTTTATTTGCTTCTCGACTCCGTTGTGACGATAACGACAAGTCACTTTTGGCGAATAAGTCGCTTTCTGGCTTCTACACTGCATTGCTTTTTTTAGATCATAAATGGACAGTTGAATGTATTGTGAATCTTGGGTTATTAACATATGTTTCTCGGTAAATTTGAGATAGATATTTACGTACCTCCGATTTACCAAAAGAAAATATTCTGTCTGCATATGATTTTGTACTGAGTTGCGAACCCCGAAGTATCCATGGTGCAGCACGGCGCGAGAATACACATATATCAAGCTTGGTGCAGACGCGTTACGTAGTCAAACACCGGATATGAAAAGGAAGTCACAGGACCGAGAAATTGATCGACCTTCCTCCCTCTCGCATAGCGGAGAAGAGTTATAAAACCGCAGCGAAAAATTGTACCAGAAGATATTCATCCGACGAGACATTTCTCGTAACTCTGCCACTCTCTTTCGAGCTTTATTTTCCCCATTCCCTGCTTCTCGACCGGGATGATTTGTGTCGTTCACTTTCCAGGAAAAAGCTTTCAAAACTAGTTGATCTTGAACTTGGACAAACAAACGAGCCTTCGGATCGCAGTTGCGCCAAACCCTGTGGGAGATAGGAAGAGACGGAACGATAGAACGACAGTGTCTCTATTTTCTCATCCCTTTCAGTACCTATCTCATCCCCCGCTATACCTATTCCACTTCTATGCCAAGAGTCACTCTTCACCCTCGGGGCACACTGCGAAAACTAGTTACCCGAATTCAATCTACTTTCGATTTAGATTCGAAACTTGGAGAGAAACCTTGCCGAACTTCGGTTAAATATCACTGAGGGTCGCTGAGTCGCGTCCCGCAGGATGTTGGACGCCCGGAAACTCGGTAGCGTGACCTAACGCAGCGGGAAGCCAGTGTTCAAACGTAATACGTAGGTTACATTCGCCGGGCTGTTCTCCAAATCATGTCAGCAATCTTACGAAGAAGCAAAGATATGGTCAAAGAGTACTGAAAAATTCACATGATCCCGACCCTAAATCCGACAATGGGTGTAATTTTTATATTTCCTACTTTCTGGACCAAATCCTATCAGAGTTCCTTTCTGGTTAAAGATCATATCAAGTTATCGTCAAATTGGAAAACATCGAGATGTTTGTTTCATGTACGGGAAAAAATATAATTCTTAAACGTACCTTTTTCCGGGGGGAAGGGATCAAGTATCTCATAATAGGGTGGCAAATAAATAAATAAATAAAAATCATCTTAAAATATACAATAAAAAAAATAATTTCACAGAAGGTCCTCGCATTTTTCTCTATTTAGTATACACACATATATATATATATGTATGTCACTTATATCTCAAAGTTACAGATTTTTTGGCAAATATGTAGGGGTTCGACAAAAAATTAAATAGAGGAACCGTAAAGTCCCGCGTACTTGAAATGGCAAAATTAAAGCCACTATCGGGAGGGTTAAATAATAAAATAAAATTTCATGTTTCAAGAGAACTCGAAATAACGGCTGCTGTAATGTTATATGCCCTGGAGAATAAAAGCAGAATAATTTAAAATTCGTATACCTCGAGCAGGCAGACATTGTTGCAAAACAAAAAACGGAGAACAAAAACAGTACAAGTTGTCCAGGTTCTTAATTGACGGGTGTACCCTTCGGTTTACTACAACGCACGCAGTCGATCACCATATAGTTTTTATAGGCACTAAAAGACAGCAGTAAATTGTGTCCCATTTCCTGGTGCCATGCGGTAGTGTATAAAAGGTGTAAAACGTCTGGGCGGTGGAGCTTTAAATTTCCGCATGTGGTACGTGTCTAAAAAGTTAGGTCAAAAAGAAAGCAAGGGAAAAACATTGGAAACCTACGAATGTACCTTCGGAACGAACTACGCGATCCTAGCTGAAATGCTTGCAAACCGGATGGAGATGAGTTCAACGACGAAACAGCGGAGCGAAAGAGAAAGAACAGTGTGCGCACTGTGAACAGGTATCCGCTGGTAGCTTGGTAATTAGCTGCCGCTCTAAACTCGAGCAACCGGCCGGATTAAGTACTTTTCTGGAAAACTGCCTAATTCCACGCTCGACGTACCGAGAACGAGGGGTTAGTGAGGTACTGTGAAATTCCCAGGGAATTGAAGACCTTATATACGGCATTTCTCCTGGTTAGCCAAGCATCACTCCACAGAACGAATGGCAAGTTCGTGTATTGTATGTACTGATGGTTAAACCATCCGAATAGATAGTATGACTTTTATACTCGCAAGTTTTATGCAGATGAACTTTTTCAACAAAAAAAACCCCTATGTTCTGTTCTATTTTGTGTTTTACTGTTCATGCCCTTCGCGCATACATCTGCCAGGCCAAATATAACTATAAAAAATCTTCGTCTTTTTCTAACGCTAATTAGTAAAGAATGTGAAATGTTGCATTAGCCGTTGTGAAAATGGTTAATAATGGTTCTTCAACTCCTCTATTGAAGAGCCGTCATTCGCCGAAGCTTTTCCATATAAGCTAATTGGTAAAATTTTGTTTGGATAAGCCTAAGACTCATACCATCGGATATGACTCCAATGGTAGTTTGCTTCTGTCCAAAGTAGAATATGATTGTGCGGCTTGTTAAAAGCAGTCGGTCATAACCGGAAGTGTGGTTCCGCCGACTTTCTTGGCCTATGCCACGCAGACCAGGGCATTAATTAAAATTTGTCAGAGGCCTTGGTAGCTGCATGGTATAACACTTCCGGTCGGAACGCCAACCTGGTTACCGCAGTATTTAGGCGAATCATAGGTTACACGACGTTCTACATAGGCTCTTTGTATATATCTATATACAATATATATATTTTGTTTTGTATATATACTATGTATATTAGGGTGTGTCATTTTTGGGCAATTTTTTTTTTTCGACTCAGAAACAGGTTGTATACTTTCAGGAAGGTAAAATAAGAAGCCTGTAAAAATTTTAGCTCTTAATATTAATATTTAGATGCGCCTCATCGCGAATTTCTATTTCCCATTTAAATAACATGGGAAAAAAATTTTTTCATGTTTGGAATTTTATACGTTGGCAATGGCATATTGTTCGATGGAACGCATAACATATTTTATAGAGAATCGCACGCTCTACAAAAAAGATGTCTTGCATTTTTTCGATAGACATAGCCATTCTGATAATATTTGAGTTCAAAGTTCAAAATATACGAAAATTCATCTTTTTGTTAATATTATAGCGAAACTATTGACTCTATTAAGAATCTTCAATCAACTTTTATGTAAATTATTAAATTTACCATGAAAATTGTCTCATCCATGATTAATTAATATTTATTGGTGAATTGTTCAATGCTGTAGAGACCTGTCTTCTGTCACGAAACTGGTTCTAATGGGCTGATACTTATCATAAATAGTTACAAAAAAAATCGACAAAATACTCACGAAAAATATCTTTCGTTATTTCCATTAATAGTAAAAAAAAAAATGTTTATGTTTATGTTAAAAATTAACAAAAAGATGAATTTTCGTATATTTTGAACTTTGAACTCAAATATCATCAGAATGACTATGTCTATCGAAAAAATGCAAGACATCTTTTTTGTAGAGCGTGCGATTCTCTATAAAATATGTGTTGCGTTCCATCGAACAATATGCCATTGCCAACGTATAAAATTCCAAACATGAAAAAATTTTTTTCCCATGTTATTTAAATGGGAAATAGAAATTCGCGATGAGGCGCATCTAAATATTAATATTAAGAGCTAAAATTTTTACAGGCTTCTTATTTTACCTTCCTGAAAGTATACAACCTGTTTCTGAGTCGAAAAAAAAAAATTGCCCAAAAATGACACACCCTAATGTATATACATCATAAGATACGCTCGCTGAAGTTTAAGCGTATACATCTATAGTACGGTATCAGGCTCTACTGCAACATTGGACGGAAACTAAAGGCTCACATCAATCTGTGCTGCATTCAGCTTTGGCCAACAGAAGTTAGCGGTTGACGTGGGTCAGACCACACAGCTGCCAACCATGAGACCTTAATGGGCTGATAGAACGCTTTGGATAAAAGGCGATGCATTGCTGCTAATAAAAATGGTACTTCCCTTCGAGGACCAATAACTGTACCGTATATCAGAAAGGTAATTATCTACGGTTTTATCATGCCTTTATCCCATGCGGACACGGGCACAGGAGCGTTAATAATGCCTAATGGTATAGTCGAGCTCCAAGCTAGGGATGTAGTGGAAAGCTACCTACGTTCGCGCGGTATCGCTAGCTCGGGTTAAAGTGCCACTACCCCTAGCGTTTCAACCCTCTATCAGCTTCTCTTTTGCTCTGGTCGATTTAGCCCCTTGTCGCTGGCATGGGCCACGAGGGTTGTAATGCTACTGCCTAGCTTACAGTGCGGTGCCACCCTCGACCTTCTTGAACCCGCATGAAATTTTAATCGGCCTGGCAATCTTACTAGACCGGCAACAGCACCTCCATCCTCCACGTTATGCCTTTGCTCCTTTGCGCTCTCTCGGCCTCTTTCTACTAAGGCCACCTCTTCACTTCTTTCCGCACTCACCTCTTCTCATGCTACCTTCGAGCTTGGCCGTTTTCAATTTTTCGCCGAGATGACTAACACGTCTTCTCACGAGGATCGTACCAACTATGCACCGTGTAGACTTCCCGGGTTTGGCTGAAGACGGAAGCGGGAATTTCAACAACATCCGAAAAATATTCCGCTTGAGATATCAGGTAATTGGCGTTATTATTTTTCCTACCGTACAATCGGAAGTTTTCCATCAAGGAAAATTATATGGCTGAACATTAGAATATGTTTATTGTAATTTTAAGACCACTTTTCACTTTGTTATCGTAGCGTGACCTTCCGGACTTTAGATCCGGTGGATTATATGGGCGAAATAAACGTTACCTTAAGTCGAGGCATTTTTATGTGTTGCCACGTTAACCCGTTTCACGTTCCTTTGAATTATCAGTCGTCTTTGAAAGGCAGGATCAACGGGACATCTCGCGACATCCTCCTGCTGCGTTTAAATGCTGCTAACACGAGGGGATCGCGATTGCAATAGCGCTGATGTAGCCGGAAGGCGTAATTAGAGCTCACTATTCCAGTTTATTATTCTCCTTTGAAGAATCTAACCAGATACCCTCGGGCTTCAGCGTCGCCTTGTTCCTCTATTACCGGGATACAGTATCCCCCACGCCTCTTCTCAAACTCAATCTCTCACCAGTTCAGCGCTATAGCCTAAAATTAGTCAAGCGACATTCCAGAAACTCCGGAAGGCGATCACGTTCCGCAGGTGAAAATTTTAACCTAATGAAAACGTTAAGATGACGGCCTGCCACTCGAACGTCAACATTTTTTGTTAATCTACTCAATTTTTTCATAGAGTTAATCCCATTAACCAATTTTATAGGGTTTAAAATAATCTTCTTACTTAGGGCGATAATTACAAAATATTATGACACCCTGATGTATCTTCTTCAGTGTACGTGACTACATCGTGGCCTTTGCCTTCTGTGATTTTGCAATTGGGACTATTCGAACTTTTGCTGAACTAACAAAAACGTTTGTTGATCAACTATGAGTTGAAAAAAAAATATATATATATATATATACTAGGGGTTATTGGGGGTCGCCCGCTCAGCGCGCTCCCGCCGCCCCCACTTCCCCCTTGACCAGCCTAATGGTTGTGGCAACGAATTTTCACTCAACTAATAATTAATTAGTTGGGCCAACGAAGTCATTTTTTCCGCGCACTTCACTTTAAAAAGCTTCAACCATTACGCGATTGCTTGTTAATAAATTGAGTCACATAAAATAAAGTAAGAATGGGAAAAATGATATCTGCACTCATCTTAGTCAGCGAAGCGAGTATGAATGTTGTGGAAAAAAAAAAATTGAAGAAAAAAGTAGTGGGTGTTAAAATGCACAGTGGGTATTTTATGTCGGGAACCGCGAGAGGTCGAGTCGAGTGGGTGCTAAATTAATTAATTAACTCGAGTGCTCGTGCTAATTGTTATGAGTTGTCATGATTTATCGTAGCATAGAGCTCGAAAAACAAATGCAGAAAATTCGCTTGGCTTCCCTCCACCGTTTATTATTTCTAGTAATCAAAATTCTTAGCGACCTCGTAAAATATAAACATTTTAATTTTTTTTCTTTTTCACCTCGATTATTCGTCTCCATTTGTACAAGAGACTGTATTCCGTAACAAGAAATGGTTCTGCGAAGGTTTCGCCTTTCTCAGTTCCATTGTTGAACGTTATATTCAATTTTCCTCAACGAATTTCAGTTATTTCACAATTATTCTGGCTTCTCTATCGTCATGACTGTCGACACGTGCACGAAACACGTCTTACTATTGTGTAGGTGTCGAGAGTAACGGAGAATAAAGTGAAACACCAGCGATTCCGTCAGTTTATAGGGCTGTCTGACCATATACTGACAGTAACTACTGGCACACCAACGCTCCGAGCAGCGAACTATGTTCGGGCTTCCGCCAGTTCCTCATCTCCTCACCTCGAGCTACGAAGAAGGTTAATGAAAGCTTGATACCTTCCCTCGAGCTTTACTCGCCTTGGCCTGGTCCAGGAAGCTCGCTTACTAGAAAAAAAAAGCACAGAAATAAAAGTAGATTAAACTCGTGAGAAAAAAGAAATACGTCAGTGTCTTAATCATAATATTTCTAATTATACAAAAACAGCGTCTTAGGTCAAGTATTACTACGCGCTCTGTAGAGTAGAAGTATGAGATAGGGAAGTTATACTTAAGCGTAAAAAAATGAGTACGAGCTAGTAAACTGGTGTGCAACGATCGATTTGTTCACGTCCGTTTTGGTCAAAAGGAATCCGTGCCAAGACTTTTCTTGGGGATTCCCCTGCATCCGAATATCTGGCTGCGTCCATCATGAACTTTAACGGGCAGTGATACACTGCTGGGAATTTCGTCGCCGGATTAAACGCTCTCTCGCACTTTTTTATTTTTCGATTCTCTTGAACAAACGGCTTCGAGTATCGATAAGCCCGAAGCTCAGCCCAATTCTGCAATTCTGCAATACAGCCCATTCCGCACATTCTATCGAAATTTGATCTCTTTCTGCCGAGTAGAATAGGAGAAAAGAGGTTTCCAAATTTTGAGCTGTGGCGGAATGTCGTGGGGAAGTAAAGCTGAACTCCCAAACGTACCAGTGATCCTGGCGCCTGCGAACTGGCCACGGGGTTAATCGACACATTCTTAGTATAGGGCGTGGCGAAGATAATCCTCTTCGAGTTTCTAAAAAAGCCATTTCTGAAACAATCAAATATCAATCTAAAAATAATAATTCCTCATTCTTTACCATAAACTACAATTTTATTCTATTCAGCATTGTAACTTTAAATTTACTCACCTCATTTCTTCACTTCCGGATCCCATCGTACTTAAAGAATACAAAAATGAACGAAAACACAAAGAAACATTTTTTCCTGGTTATCAATAAAGTATTGGAATATATTGTGTTAAAGGATAAAATATCAATGATCATAAAATCATTGATCGAACAACGGACAAGCAGAGCGAGTTGAGAGGTGTCAAAAGATTTGAAACTCCATCCCTATTAACCACGCAATTAAGAAAACCAATAAAATAAAATCGCGACTGGCAATGAAGCCCTAAAAACGGTGGAGCTTTGACACGTTCGTTAAGGTCGGTCCTGAGGTTCGTTTGGTTCCCCGGTAGTACAGCTCGCGACGATCTACATAACAGTAACGTGGTGCGCTCCTGATGCTACAGCTGCCACTGCTATCCCACTCTGGATAGGCACTGCTATACGTATTTATAATAACAGTTACGAGAGTACTTGAGCCACGTCGGGTTCTCTGCTCGCATGTATCTCTAGTAGCAAACCCGCTGGTTGGTGTAACGCCCTTGAGACCGTTAAACCTAATAGATTTTATGGTCTCGTAAAACCCAAGCCTGAACACACTCCTCTATCCCGCATATTCGTGTCTCTGTGGAGTCTCGATCTTCATGAAAACTCACCATGAAGACACATCGAAATCTTGAATTAATTATTTGACAATCCGGGTAAAGAGCATAAAACGAGGTGCAAAAGCCTTTACAACATTCAACGTGACTACTTGAAAGGAAAGTCCCATTATTCAAGAATCTAATAACGCGACCAAGGCACAAGGAATTGTAATCACCGTTGTATAACAATAGGCGTCCTTTCGAAACTTGGCTTCCTTTGCAATTTCAATGCTTTGAAACTATAAACTCGGCGATTTTCCGAGAATACAACGTGTAGAATGCGGCCATATTTTGCAAAGCCATAATAATCTTCAAAGTACCTTTTACATTCATCTTAGTTTTCTGGGAAGTCTTAATGTAAAGAAAAGCATGTACCTATCAATGTATAACCTAATTTTTGCATCAATTATTTCCGCAACCTAATATATCATAAGTTATTGTCTTTCCATAAAAAATGCGAACTTGTTGAGTCTCTGCATAATAATTTTTGGAATCGCGGATTCACAAATTCAGTAAATGCGCAAATTTTTGGAAATTTTCGCCAAGTGTTCAACTGATTAAATAATGTAATCTGCTGCGACGAGTTCAAAACAGCGTAAATTTTGGAAATTGATTTTAAAAAAATGTATAGACGATATTTTTCATTGTTGGACATTTTTTGTATACACCTTTGATAGAATTAATATAAATTTTTTATGAAAAAAAAAAAAAAAAAAAAAAATCGTTCTTTACCACATTGTGTCTTCAGGTCCATCATCGGTGGATAGTAGAAATGATGTGAGCGAGAGGCCAGGGCTGAAATAGAAAAGTGAAAAAAATTCTTCAATCATATTAGCCACGGTACTTTCTTAAATTCTTATTTTCCTACAGTAGAATATTCGTTTGCATAATAAACTCACTTAATAATGATTAATCAATAAATGTCGGAGCGATAATTGTGAATCATGTTTGCCCGGTATGGCGCCTTTATCACCGTAACTAAGTAGCCTAATGCAACAGCCTATTGATCATCGGCGTCCGACACTTAATCGTTCGAGACAGTAGCACACTGTTGTAAATTCAAGTAAATTAACGCGCGAGTGATGCAAGTGACACACTGCTGGGCCGTTAGCCGGAGGAAGCGGAGAGCGTGAAGTAAGGTCTCGTGAATAACATTATGCAAAGTTCATTAAAACCGGCCTGTTGGAGCCCATTCGCGGCGCACATCCGAAGTAGTTCATAGCCGCGAATGTCCTGCGAAGTCTTATATAGAAGCAGCAGAAACAGCCTCCCACCCAAGTAGCCCGCGCCGAGATGAATAACACTTTGCCGGGAGAGTCTCGACCAAGAACCACGCCCAGCCTCGACCCAACTAACCGTCCTACCCGGAGGGTTGAAAACTTTCAACGACCCACAAAAGCCAACCTCCACCAGTTCCAAATCTTCCTCACCATGACTCCCCATTCTAATTCCCGTTTTCTTGTTTCTCGTGTTTTATTGTATTATGCTGATTTCTTTATTCGAGCTGTTCTTGAGATTTGTGCCAATATAAAATTTTCTAATTTTGATTTTTGGACCCTTGCATCGGAAGACAAGATTTCATTGGCTCTAAAGAATTGAGTGGTTTGATTTTTTTTTTTGAGCTTCAGATTATTTAAACAAAATTTTCATTTCATTAGCACATTCCCGTGATTCAACGAAAATTTTTCTCCGGGTGCACTTGCACTTTAACTGGTACTTTTTCTTCTTCTTCTTCTTCATTTTTATTTACTTTCTCTTTTGTGCAAAACTTTCGCTTCAAAGAAGAAAGTTCGTGAATTTTTCAGGTTTCATAAAAACGTTAAATGAAGTTTCCTGATGAAAGCTTAAGCATTTCGCGGGGCAGCATCACGAGGTAAGAGCATGAAGAGGCTGGAGAGTCAGTCCGAATGCAGCTGAGTCCGCGATTCGACATCGAAAATGCACAGACATCCAACCTTGTATTCTCTCTCTCTCTCGGTCCAAACACTTAATCGAGAGCTTCTCCCCGGCTTCATTTCTCGAATTTACAGTGGTAACTGGTGCTGCGATATCAGACGAATTTGTTACTGGCTCGAAGCCCAGTGAACGGTGAGTGGATACTCTATTCGGGCGCCATTAGGAGAACTTCCGGCCCGAATGGCGTAGAAGAGTCTGCACAAGGACAGGAAACGTGGAGCCGGAATCTGGCAAACGAGATATAATCAGAATTTAAGTGTTCGAGTGGAGTAGGAGGAAGAAGTGAAAGTACGGAAGCGGAAAGAGTGGAAACGAAGGATAAGGACAGTGTCAATTCCGTGGAGTCTTACTTCTACTGCTGCAAATATATACAAACTTAAACTACTTCGCCAGCTTTGGCTTTCGAAACACGTAATAATCCATCTTGTTCTTCGCCCAGTGGGAAATCCCCTGATCCTACGGTTGTGAGGTGTAGAGAGCAACGGTCTCCCACTCTGACAGTATAAACAGCTTTTCCCTTGAGTAAAGGGCGCAGCGTTGCCTCTCACGGGAATCGCGATGGCCTTTCTCTCGGTGTCGTGTTAATTGCTCGAACGCGCTTACATCCGACTACGAAATCGATCTGCTCAGATAAGCCGAGTGGAACTACGACTAAAGCGTCATGTTAAGCGGTTTCAGCCTCGGATCTCTATCGTCTGAATGTGCGGTCAAATGTGGGGTACACGAAGAATTCAAATACCATTTTTTTTTTTTTTTTTTTTTTTTTTTTTTTTTTTTTTTTTTTTTTTTCAATACTATTTTGCAAAAACCTAGATATTAATTAATTCAGTATAAAAACACGGATTGTCAATGAAACTAGTTTAGTTGAAATTTATTTTATTGAATTATTGAAATATTCAAATAAAATTTACTTTATTTAAAAACGATGTAATTGAAATGGTATCGATACAACCTCAATTTCATCAACTTTAAATCAATGCAATGGCATTTATGTTGATGTAATTAGATTAATTTGGGAGAACTGACAGAAGTTTCTTAATCAGCCAAACCTTGTAGATCAAATGGAAATGCCGAAAATTAATATGCTTGTTTGCCTATCGCTACAACCCTACCAATTAATTACCGGGAGCACCCGAGACATAATAAGCCACTAATGCAGAATGCATCGACACCCCCGCACCAGATTCTGTGCTAAATAGGTGGAAATTAGCGGGAGAGTTCTGGTACACCGCGAATAACAAAAACAATTTCATATAGCCCAATTAGAATTTGTCGTTTAAATGGTTCCTACTCAGAGTGTAAAACACGACATTCTGTGTAGGACAATTTATCGGTTTTTATCATCCACTCAAGTACACGAGAGCTATTCACGAATTCTACTAAATTGAATTTGCCAATATTAACTCTTCGCAATGTTTGCCAATATTAACTCTTCGCAACTGTTCATCGCATGAACAGTCCAACATGTGGCTCTAAATTGATTAACTTACCAGTACAATATACTTCTAATATTTGACCAAATCAGAGTCTACTCTGTAAACCGGATTCAGTGGATAAATTGGCAGTCTTTTTTATTTCATTGCCGTTTCCATATTCCGCGGAATTGAATCTGACATTTTTTGTTCTGCGTGGCGTTCTCTTTCGCAATGCTTTTTATTCTGTCTATTTTTTTTCCTGTTTCGCCGTTGTAGCGATGAAAATTATTTAGCGGGAGAGGGTGTCGTAGCGAGAAAATTCAGGTTAACGTAATGAAACGGCAGGTGGGCGAATATTATCGTTGCACACTATGATATACACGTGAGCTTAATGACCCAGGCGAAAACAAAAAAGCAATTAGCACGCCCGCACGAAAAACCCTCGTCAGGTGACTACCATTTCTGCACATGTATGTACATACGTACGGACGCAATCATAAACGCCGGAAGCTCGTAAAAATTGAGAGCCGAAATTGAGCAATGCGAGTGTGCGTGTGCTCGTGCGTTTCGAACACAGAAACCACTCCGTATCCATTTTATTGGTGACGGTGTACGCGAAAAATTAAATTGGATTTTGAGGCTTGACTCTACCTGACCGAACGTCGAGTGCGCACACTCGAATGATCGTTTAGATATTTTTTACCGCTGCATAGCATGTGGACCCCGCACACCCAATAGTCCTGCGCTGCCAATAAAGGTAGACCACGATTGGCCAAATGTATTGCATCAAAATTCCGTTAAAAGTCACTGTTGCATTGAATGCATCGAAACACAAAATGCGCGCGCTGTCCGACACTACGTTTTAGCCGTTAGCCAGCCCGGAGGCCAAAGCGTTTAAACAATTGGATTTTTATTTATCTGCACCAAGGCAACAAATCACCGTTTTATGGCCTTCATTTTGTGGCGTCACGTTCCATGCTGCAGTCGAAACTGGTTTCCGTCTTGCGACGTCGCCTTATTCACTACGTGACGCCTTAACGTAAAACGTAGTACCGCTAAAGTATGAAACCGCATACACGGAGGGAAACAATTGTTTGCTGTTACCAACTCACATAGCTAAATACGCACCGAGCATATGTTTTTTTTTTTTTGGTACGCCAAGAAACTAGTTTATTGCGATACCCAATTAGTTTCTTGGCGCAACTAACTGATGACTAGTTTATTGCCCTCACCAATTTCATTGCTCGAAGCCTATTTGACCAAATTTTTTTTTAGTACAGGCCATACCGGCCAGATGTCAAGGCGTTTAAATAATTGGATTTTTACAAGTCACACTTATGTTGTCTCCGTTTTGCGATGTCACGTTTGATGCTGCACTTGAAGCCTTCATCATTTTGCAATATTGCGTCAGCAGCGGCAGCCGAGAAAAACACACACACATACACAACCTTCGCATCAGCTTATTTACTACGTGACCCTGCTTCAATGTAAAAAAAAAAAAAAAAAAAAAACGAACCACTAACGCTTGAAACGGTGAAGATCATAAAGCGAAAATGCTAGAAGTGTACCAGGAGTACTTCACACTGGTCCGGGCAAGTCTTACACGCTGGAAAAGAAGCATCGGCCCTAACCTCGCAAGCCCTTATTTTCTACGTGACGCTCACATTATAGCGCACTCATCCACGTGGTTGAACGAAGTGCAACGTAGCACCTGCAGTCATTATGTGGAGTGCCAACGGGACGAGAAAAGGGATGGAAGATTAATCGTACCCCTGTGAACGTCACATTGCGCTTCAAAGAAAAAATTCACACTCCTGAAGTTACTTTGCCACATCAAACGGTCTTTTCACTTCGTTTGAAGTCGAAAGCGTTTGCGATAAAAATGCAATGTAATTGTATTCTGAACAAACGGTCAACTATTATCGTGGTTCTCGAAGGGCGATAATCGAAAATTCCAATTTGCTTTTGAATAAAATCAGTCGAATGTATATACACGTGTAAATATACGTGTTATTTTTTAAAAATATACCTTTATTGTACGATAAATATATTCCATTTTATTTCACGAAAAACAAAAACGACAATGAGTTCTATGAGAAGGTAGCCCCAGAAAATCTTCGGTGCGAACGGTGTGTAACTTTCATATAGGAGTCAAATAATATCCTAATGAACGCACGTTCCAACTTTTATGGGGACATAACAAATATCATCGTTTAACAACAAATTGTTTTTGGCCGCCGTAAGCCTGAAAATGTAAGTGAGAATGAAGAGATGGTTGCACTGTAATAGACTTTTTGGTGTTGTCTGGAAAAATTGGATCCTTCGTCCCTTATATGTGTAATAAATGAACGCCTTATACGGAGAAAGTAATACCTACTATAACGTTGGTCCATTAATTTCATGTCCCATTTTTCCACCACATGCATCAATTGGAAATAAATAAGTTGACTCGTTAAAGCAGATGAAAAATTACGTAGGTCAGTTATTGTTATTTTGTTCCGGATTGCATTCGATCCGGTTTATGGATGCCTTACAATGATTGGTTAAAATCAATCTGAAAGTCTTTCGCCCATTTATGGGCAGACTGTAGTCGGGAATCTAACGAAAACATTTTTCGAACCTTTTCTTGAACGAGAGTAAGAAACGTGGATATCCACGAGCGGTTTGTGAGTTCGAATCCGTGATGGGAATTGAGAATGTCGTGCGCAGAGGCCCGAGAACATGACCATGGGTTGTGAGCACTGACTTACCAAAGCAAACAGGTTTGGCCATGGGAAACCTCCTTATGGGAATAAAATGGTAGTCCTGAGGCTAGCGAGATGCTTTTCTGTTGTGGAACACGCTCTTTTACGCTGAAGACGTATGAGCCTAGATAAAAGCATCGCTTCGTACACAAGACATCCGCACTATTAGACGTAAAGGAAGACAGAGCACTTGGATGATAAGATAGAAATACGACAGAGGAAAAATTACGAAAGGAAAAGTTGATACAAAAGCTAAGGGTGCTTTTACAAGCAAGAGAAAAATCGAGCTCGACCATTTGTTTGTTTTTACAGGATCCAACTGTACATAGTTCATACATATGCATAAAAAATCGACACAAGCCTACATCCACAAATTCAATGAATTTTATTAGCGAAACTATCACGAGTTAGATTACAGATAGCAAAACTGCAGAAGCAAAAAAACTGTACACAAGAAAAACTCTCTAAACGCCAGCAAAATGTGTGTTGCATTTTGGCTGTATACAGTTTTACTGACGCAGAGTTTACAATTTACAATTAAACAATTTTTTTATTAGTAGCAGTCGATCTATGCGAAAGAGATAGGGTTGGGTTGGGTATGTATAAAGTCGTCAATGAAATGAGCTTTTTTTAGTGTCGGGTTCTGTACACTGTGAATTTGACGCGCTGAAAATTTAAGTTTCCGAAAAATATTTTTTTCTATCTGTCAAAATTAAACATTTTATGTGTACCTATAAATATCAGACAAGTTAGTGAAATTTTACGACAGAGCACGCAATGTATAGTATAGGTATCTTTGCAAATATAGAAAGATTCGCGGAGTGCGGAGATTTCACTCTAAAAGCTGATTCCGAGTGATCCCATGGACATCTAAATAGCGCCATGGTAAGCAGACGAGGCACGTAAGATGTATTAGAACCCGTCAACTTTCCACCAAGAGCATACATATTTACGCCCGCATGAGTGTACACATTATAATATTTGCCCAGCCGTGCTTCCCCTGCAGTGAGAAAGGTAGTTCACTACAGTGCCCGAAGTTCTTTACCCCAAGAGGTTTCCGCACCCACTAACATCGACTGCGACTTATATATATATATTTGCACCTACTTTCAAAGGTTTACCAAAGTCGAGAATCCATTTGGACGACTCGATATATAACTGATTGTACTGTAGAAACGAAGCCAAGTAAAATTTCGTTTGAAATTGTTATCTGGGGATTCCTTATTTCATTAAATCTAAATCCAACGGCTTTTATACTTTTTGTTCGTGGAACCTTGGAACTCGACAAGGTATAATCCACTCTTCGAACAAATGACAAAGCAATTGTACAGAAAAAAGCGTATAGCCTACTTGAATTTCGAACTCAAACATCCTAGTAATTTATGTATTCAATTTCACCGCAAGCCCAAAGCGTTTACGTAATTAAATTAAACTTATCAAGCCACTGGGACATTGACGATTCCGTCCACGGTTCTCCTCCGGCGAAAGTCCAATCGAGAACGTGAGATTTATAGGACGCCGGCGATTTATGGTGACGTCTGGAAATTTATTGCGAAAAGGCCTTCGGAAAAAAGCTCGTCACCGCTTACCTAAATCTCCACTAACAACTTCCAGTGTCCCACGGCATAATTAATGACACAAAGACAAGACAATTTTGTATGACAAGCACAGCAGCATCTGGCATATGGTTCATCAAAAGAAGAGAGAATCACTATACGAGACGACCCAGTTTTTACGTTGATGACTTCCTGTTCGAGCCTCTGATCTTTCTGCATCTCTGCTAAACGTACCGGAAGTGGGTTGTTGTACCCTTGGTTTTACGCTTCGCAGCATCAACCGTTGGCTGCATATTCAGACCGTCTAATGGAAAAGTTAATGGGCTCTACCGCTTCCGAATTCCATTTACCAATGTTTAAAAGCCCTTTCAATGACATTTCTCAAATTGGAGTTCAATTCAGTTGGACAGTCGATATACGCTGTGTAAGGCTAATCATTAAAAGCCCTATTTCTCTGGCATATATAATACTTGCATTTTTTTGGTCCAATTGACAGTTTTGTTTCAATAATCTAACTACGTGAAAATATTGTTGGGCAAATTATTGAGTAGCGAAGTTGAATGGTGATGGAAAATGTTGATTTTTACTAACCTCTACTAAACCTACCCAAAATGGAATTTCACAGCGTATCTAATGGAAAAGTGGAAGTTGTCTGCAAAACTCTCAAGCCCTACATGACATTTCGTTCTTCATCCATCACTGGGCAGGCAAAACATGCCATGTAACTGGAATCATAAAAACCTTTGCCTCTCCCAGTGTGACTTCAGCCCTGGTGTACCTTCAATTCTGCTGATCCAGTTTACAACAGTATTTCCGTAAGCAAGCCGTGCGAACGTTCTATTCGTTGAACAATCAGGTCGCGAAATTGAACTGTAATGGAGAGCATTGAAGAATCCCGCTTCACGTTCGTCGCGTTTCCACTAAACGTGCCAGAAGTCGGTGTTTATACTGTTGATTTTACGTTTCGCTACTAGCAACCTCTCCGTAAACATTCAGAACATCTAATCGAAAAGTAGTAGAACACGAGCGTGTTCCCAGTGTTCGATTGAAAAATTTCTGAACGTCTGTATTCCATTTTTTGTATTCTTTCGTCGCAGGGGAATCGAAACATGTAGTGTTACAGTAATAACAAAAAAGCTCTACTTCACCCAGTTTGACCGCAATGCTGGTATATCCTCGGGTCTTCTTGATCCAGTTTACAGCAGTAATTCAGTAAGCGAGCCACGCGCATATTCTATTGGTCGAATGATTAGGTCGCGAAGTTGAACTGTAATGGAGAACGTGATCCAATTAGAAGATTCTGGTGCAGTGTATGCGCTATATAGCTTGGCTGGAACTTTACTCGTAAACCGTAAAAGCTCCGCGCAGGTGTCGGTGGAGCATTCACGACCGTTGAAGGGCTGCGGCAGAAGTGCGCATACTCTCCGGGCTGGCATTCGTCTCCCTCTGGTGCTTTTGTTTCGAGCATCGGTCAAGAGTGGCGACAAAACCACCGTATACCTATTATGACGATCCAAGTTATAATTGGTAGAGAATTATGGGTTCCCGCTACCTCGAGTTATAATGACGTCAAGTCATCGACGGTTGTGGACCTTTACTCTTGAACTTCGAGAGTAAAGCTGAAAGCCGTCGATGTCGTCGCCGGTTCAGCTTCTTGTTAGAATTACGGTGACCGCTCACGAACTGCACGACAATCGAGAAAATGTGCACGCTCGATTACCAGGTCTCGACAACTGGGAAATGAACGAACGATAAAGTTTTCTCTGAAGGTAGCTCTCGTGCGGTGGGTCACTGCATCGGACAGAAAAGCAGACCAAAACTTTTCGCCGATTAATAATTTCCTCATAAGCTATGTCAGCGTCGTAAACTATAAGGCTGGCGCAAACTCTCGCGTCTAATGTTAGTACCTGGTTGGTACAGCTCAGCTGGCACTCGACAGGTTCAGTGTTTTACTAGTTGCACCGAAAGCCAAGTGGTTTAGACGATAGCTCAGAAACATAGTTTCTTTTTTATGCAGATAACCCCAAGGAATAGAATGATTCGATCATTAATTAAACCAATAAATATCTAATTGCCTATCGATATTTATCACATAGTTTTGAGAAAATGGATTTTTATTTGTGAATCAAACGCCTACACTCAGTGCAGTCGCATTCCGTGCTGACGGTATTAGACAAGTGATTCACCACGCAATTCTCCGCATAATTATCAGACTTCGTAAGAAGAAATGACTTTGTCGACCAAATTTTTTTGCAGTATTGATGTGTCATTGGACAAATGCGGTAAAGTAAAGCATTACGAGCCATCGCGTAATTTTTTGAAAGAGAAGGAGATCTGCTTAAGGGAAGAAATGAAAAAGAAAGAGATACGATACAATACAATATAGTACTACAAAGTGCTTAATAAATCAACCACAATCGAAAATTAATAACCAATTGCAGAGTTGTAAAATGGTGTTTCCGAAGGTGTGAATAAACTTTTTTAACGATGAAGTTGCTTGAGGGCGAGAGAAAAATTTATAAATTAAGGTAACAGCTTATAACAGCCAGCACTCAAGTGCATTGCTACGCAAATCGTGGAGAAGTTCAACGAGAGCCCGATACTTTTATATTCAATTTATTTCCTATCTACCACCACGCGGCTTAATTATAGTTTGATTAAAATTCGCACTCGTTGCTCTCTCGCGCGCTCTTTGCGCGTACCACGAGGAGAAGGCACACGTTGCGGAAGCGTGGAGAGGACCACAGGCAAGTTTGAGAAGTTAATCCCTGCAGACTCGGCGATACTTTCATATTACCGAAGCACCGGCTGAGCGCGAAATAAAACGACGAGTTAATTATGTCGCGGCGAGAACATTTTTTAGATTTTCACTCGAGTTCTACCGCGAATTCAGTAAAATTCAGGAAGTCGAAATGGTCGTATATGAAAAAATGAATTGAATTAAATTCAAGCACAATAATTAACATTTAATAATAATAACAGCTCCTGAAAATTTACATTAGTTATTTTTTATTCAATGATAAAATATTAAATAACAATTTTAAGACTTTTAATTTAAGAACTTTGTTTAAATGTCATGTTTCAGATGGTCACGACAACTTCACGTACACGAGGGTGGGGCTAGACGAAGACAACTGTTGTCTTTGAGCAGTCATGTGGCGGGAGCATTTTTTGATGTGCTGCTGCCTCGCTGTGCTGTCGGCCTCGCAATCTCTCTCAGGTGTGTATTTTTCTTTTCTTTTTGGCCCCGCGTATTTCCCTAGAAAAACATGTACGGGCTCAAGGCAGAGCACGGTAACTAAAATGTCATGCAAATAACATTTGCGCAACTGCAACTCGTGGTAAAGTGAACTCTCAAAGCTGGCTAACGCGTCGAACAGCGCACATACGAACTCGGCGCAGTTACCATCTAATGTATCCAAAAAGCTCTTTAAAAAAAGTGGAAACTGGACGTTTACCGTTCCACAAAGAAAGCAAAGCGTTTCAATCTGCAAAACGCACAGTTTCGCTTTTCTGTTAGCTATTAATTTTTCACTCGCTGCTCAGGCTTCTCATATTCTTTCATGTTGAGTACGGAGATTACAGAACGAAAGGTCGTCAAAGTGGAACGTATATTTTGACTCGATCGGAAAATTTTTGACGAATTTCTCGCATATATTTTCATAACACAGAAAATACGATGAATACTGTAGGGCTTATAGACAAAGTACTTGATAAAAATTGCATTTACCGTATGCAGTACATCGTCTTCGAGGTGCACTCGAATGTTATACGCATGAGAATTCTAGCGATATAATAGACTCTTGTGAGAGGTATAGTTATGGAAATATAGCCCATGAGATACGTTGTCAGCATACTAGCGAGTACTTTAGGTAGACAAGTAGTTATAGTGTAAACCGAGCCACCTATAAATATATAGTATGAGAATGAGAAACGGTTGGACTGCCTGCGCTAAACCTCCCGCAAGAAACCGTATATTAGTTATATTATTCGTTCCACTTCCCCTTCAACCACCGTTTCCTCGTATCGTTGCGGACCAGTTACACTTTTTTATCCAGGCAAATTAACCCAGCCCAGAGATGCAACTCACCGCTGGTTTTTACTCATATATCCCACATGATTTATTTACTTTTAGACTTTTTATCAATATTCACTTTCCTGAACTATATACACGGACTTCAAAACATCGTTAATCGACAAATAACTCTGAAAGAAGCGTGCCGAATATTGAGTAACGGTGGTTGAATTGTTTTTCAAATATTTAATCGTTTACATCCGATTTGTGCGAAAAAAAAAATTAGTTTGAAATATTTTATGCACACTGTTGGAATTACTCAGGAATTTCATGTATCGGTAATTGAATTATTTCATGCTTACGGTGGTGAATTGAATATAATGTACAACCATGGAGCAAATTATTTAGTTTGGAATTAAATAAATGTTTTCAACGCATTCTGTTTGCCGTACATTGATATTAATTACAGTTTTTGATTGAAATTAACTCCAAACACACATATAAATTCCATTTGCGGTACATTAAATTTGACCGAACTTTGTTGAGTGCTGAATGAAAACACGCAACCATATTGATCGAGGTCGGGTTGAATAATGATTTAATGCTAAAATTATAAGATAATCAAGTAAAAAAGATCGGTATTCAAATGTACTGAAATTGGTAATTAATAATAAAAAAGCCATTATTACTGAACAGCGAATTCTGTGAAAGCTAAGATCTCAGACTCGAGATTAAATGTACAGGGCAAATAAATTTTATTTTACTAGGGCATAATTAATTATTCAGCAGTTACGGCAGCCAGTAATTATGCTCGCGTAACAAAGAGTAGATTACACCGCCATCATGATACCGGGGAACCGTAACCATAACTTGAAATTAATGAAGCGCTGCAAGATTCAGTGAACACAAAGAAAGCAGAGCCATATCGACTATTGTCACCCCGATTATAGTCCTCATGACAGTCCTCGTTAAAGATACAAGTCAAAGTATAATTGTACACCCCCTCGTATCTTACAATGCGAGGGTGTCACGGAATGACACACAGACTCGGCGTCCCCTCGAGGGCTTAAGGCCTTTCGATGATGGCGAATTTCTCTAGAGCTTCTCGCAAATGGAAATACAAAAAGAGCCCATGGATTAAAGTCGCCCATGTCTTCCACCGAGGCCAACTACCTACCCCTTCCCATTTTCGCGTGACCCGGGTAATTAACGAGGGAATGGCGTGAAAACGGTGAGTCGGAACAGTCTGAAGCGTTGTACAGCACGAGTAGCAATAACAGCGCTGGGAACGCTCCTGGATACTGTACTATTTACTGTAAAGCTGAACTAGAGTTTGGACTAATTAAATACGATGGTGTAGGCAGAGCGGCTGGTGATAGAAGTGAAATTGGAGAAGAAGTGGAGGGGAACACAACTTCTCTCGCAGATTCTGTGAAGTTTAAACCCTTCGAAAGCATCATGTTTGCCTTCAAACGCACACAAAGATAAATAAATGAGGCTCCATTTAACCCAAGTTTACATTATGGAATAAACGTTGGTAATGTTGTTGCAATGGAATAATGACAGCTACAGCTTTCACTGATAGAACTCAAGGAAAGTAATTTCAGTGCCTCTCTTCATGTTACAGCAAACCGGAAAAAAAGTAATGCATGAAGTTCATTCATTAAGATTCATGAAACATCGTTCGAAATAGCCTTTGTCGAGTACGCTGAAATTGATGTTCTGCTTTTTTTGAGGACACTTTGCCGTGTTTTACTTATTTTCTGAAAGAGCCGTTTCGCTTTTTGAGGACACTTCGCCCAGCTTTACAAATTTTCTGCAAGCGTTTTTACGCTTCTCGAGGGCACTTGGATTCATGTCACAAATTTTCCGTAAGAGCTGTTGCACTTTTTTTAAGCATACTTTTTGTTCAATTTTGCCATATCGATATTGAAGATTCGTCCTCGATTATGTTACCTGAGGGAAATTCTCACAATCCAAAATAATATATATTACGTACAACCAGAAGTATCCATTCAAGGAATTCGGAATTTCATTCATCAAAATTTTAATAATAAAATTTCAATATGTTTCTAAATTTTTATTTCTAAATTTCTAAATAAGAAATCAAGTTTTACGTGTTCAAAAATCAGAGTTTAATTCTCAACTCAACAACAAATACGAAATGAGCTTTTCCGTCTTAATAATTCCTATACTATTCGGATAAATTTCCGGTAATTAGAAAAATATCCAAACATTACCAAATGAAAAGGACAAGGATCACATGGCAAGAATTAGTCACACCTCGGATTCCGCTAATGCCTCGCTTGAGGCGTATTCTCTCATCTCGATGAGAGCAAAGTCACGTGCCAAAGAAACAGACTAAAGAATTTTCGCTCAGGATGTTCTTCGATTCTTTCCCGATAGTCCCGGTCAGTGGCAGTCGAGCGCACATACTGAGCAAAACGTGGCGACTCGCTCGTTTATCAGACCATCGCCGGCAATAAATTTATCTCTTGGTTACAATGCAAGCGGCAAAAGCCGCCACCGTTGCCCCTGGATTCTTGCCAGTAGCGTTACTTTTTTCCAGCCTGACTTATGGCCCCGACGTGCGTATACCGCGAGTACCTTCCGCATGAAGGTGTAGGAGCACATGGGGTTGGTTGCTTTGCTTTAAGAGCCGTCACTCGACGTTACTAGCCAGTTGCAACACCGTTGTATACTTTCGCCTTTATACGTTAGTTCGTTGTGGCTGACTCGACAATTCTGTGGGTTTGGGAAGAAAGAATAGAAGGCGAATCGCTTGACCTACCAAGGATATAGAAATGCGAGGAAATATTCTCGTAAAATAGGCTAGAGCTTTGAATATCCTCGTATCTTTCGGTGCCAAATCGTTATTCGGCTTCGATCAGCACCGAATAGGATGAGAAAGATGTGGGGGCAAGGTTTCTTGCAGGGCAGTATCTCAAGCTCGACGAGGTCGAGCCAGTATATTTTCTTCCACTCTACTGTACTCCGGTAATCTCCTTGAATCTCGGTCCGCGAAAATAAAATTGTTATATATGTGTAGATATTTATTGGATATTTATTGGATGTTTATTGGAGGCTTCGAATTCTTGGAAGACTTTATTTCAAATGTAGTTTGATAAAAGACCTCGATCGATGTTACAATATTACATTTTGAAGAGGTATTAGGGTAAGCCCTAATTCGTTCGTAGGATTTTACCAACTTTTGTATGGGGATTTTGAATTTTCAATTCGGACGAGGAATTAACATACCCTAGCAGAACTCCCAACCGGTAGATTCATCAACTATTGAACTCATTTCCTAAAATTGGATTTCACAAAGTTTCGTACGGGGAATTTATAATCACTGTGGAAACGGAAAAAAATTTTTTTATTCCGCTCCAGAGAATTAGACACGGATTTCACCAATAGGGTTTTTTAACCCCTTCGTGGTAACGAAAAGCTCGTGTCACCAAAAATGTTGAATAGAAATTTGATTTAAAAAATTAAATTTTAATTTAGTAGAAGAATGACCTTTATTAAACCAAACCATGGTTCAGTTACCTAAAAACTCCTTTATCCTCGAAAAATGATTGTCAAAAACAAAATCGAAAAATGAATTTTTTGAATATTCAGATATCAGGAATCAAAATAAAAAATCCAATGGAAAATGTAACGTCTCATAATAGTAAAATTTGAAGGACTACCGGATTCACTTCAATATACATTCGCCGTCTCCTTTTGAACAAGCTATCATCGGAATAACCCGTAAAAAAATCCATCAGCTAACATATAACACGTATAAATGTAAAACCTCCATATCATTCCCAATTTGGAATGAGAAGCTACTTCCGTTTTTCCGACAGCCCGAAGGAGGAAAGCATAAAAGTTTCATTAAATCAAATGACGGTGACCGTGATTGACTGAGTGTTCAACGTCAAAATGTCGGTTAAGTCGAGAAGTCGACTATGCGACGGAACGCGGTAACGCGGCAAGGTCGGTCCTTAGTTGGCGTGCAGACGCGGAAAAATCGAAGGAGGCCAAGGTATTAAAGGCGTTCCGTCGACGTTTCACTCGGGGGAATGCGTGAGGAAGAGAACAAGGATCGAATGGCACATAGAGGGTACAAGTGAGAGGGTGAAACCCATAAATCGATCCTCAGATGTATACCGCCAAGCACGAACACCCCCGAAAGCGGTAGCACTCTGCGTGCAACTACGCGTGCGAGTACTATACCATATCGTGTTTCTGATATGCAGGAATGTAGGGCTGCTCTATCGAAAACTCGTGCGTTTATGTTCCTTGTACATATATAAAGTGGATGGGGTAGCAATAGTCTCACTATAGTAATATACTACAGGATGTTATACTGCTTCCATCTCGACTACCTGGTGAATACCGGTTCGTGCAGTCTGCGTGAGCTCTGAATGTACAACTACTTGGTCTGTCCTATAGAGCTCCACTGATGTACCTCCAAGTTCCTCTATCAGCCCTAGCACTCGACCACCAAGTTATGTGAAACGTCTCTCTACGAGAGAGAGTCAAACCTGCTATGGTACACAGTGAGAGCAGTAATGTCGTTACGTGTTTGCATGTACGCAGACTCGGAAGTCTCATGCACCCTCCAGTCGCTCGATCTTCCCGTGTCTTGCGATGAGCACTCACTTCCTCTTTATCTGTCCCTCTCTCTCTCTCTCTCTCTCTCTCTCTCTCTTGCTTCCTTACCACACCTCATCGACTTTGATACGTCGCATTTACGACCCCCCATCATCCCTGTGTGCATGAGCATCCGTTTATTATTTAATTAGCTCAACATTCCAGGATGTAGTTGGTATTAGGTACGGGGTCTCGTCTTGTTGCATATTCTGTGGAAGTAAATGTGACATATACGATAGCAACTAATTGATTGCTGTCTATATTCTGAAGAGGATATTTGCTTGGTAAACGCCCACACAAACCTTAAGGTCGATCCGTTGAAATTACATGTGCATAACTGGGGTCTTGAAGATTTTGTAACTTATGGTTCAAGCAAATTGAAACATAATTGTAAAATTTTGAGGGTACTCGTAGAATGAGTGGCATTCCGCGAGGGTTACCAGGGAAAACCTTTTCGTGGCTTTCGGAGAAGCCTCTCTCTCTCTCTCTCTTGCTTCCTCGACAGACTTAGTGGGCTTTGATACGTTGCACTTACAACCTCCTATCATCTCTGTGTAAATGAGCAACTGTTTACGATTTAATTAGCTAACCATTACAGGATGTAGTTGGTATTAGGTACAAGGTCCAGTCTTGTCGTGTGTCCTGTAAGTAAACGTGACATATACGATCACAACTAATTGATTAGTGTCTATATTCTGAGGAGGATATTTCCTCGGTAAACGCTCGCACACAATCATTGAGATGGATCTGCCGAAATTACATATTTGAATTGTAGCGACGTGAAAATTTTGTAACTTGTAGCTCCAGCGAATTCAAACATAATTATAGAGTTGTGAGGGCACTCATCGACTGAACTCGTCCGAAATTTTAAGTGGAAAACGAAGCATTACATGAGGGTTACTAGGGAAAACCCTTTCCGTGGCTTGCGGTGAACCCTCTCTTCCTCGTTATCTCTCTCTCCTGCTCGCTCACCGCACTTCATGGACTTTGATGCGTTGCATTTACAACCCGCCACGATCTCCGTGTATACGAGCAACTGTTTATTATTTAATTGGCTAACCATTTCAGGACGGAGTTGATGTTAGGTGCAGGGCGTGGCTTTGTATATCCTGGAAGTAAATGTACCATATAAACATTGCATCGTACGGCTTAACCAATTCTGACAATAATTGCGCAGTTCGAAGCTGCGTTGTCGACTGAGCTGCTAAGAAATTTATGATTCATAATGCAGTACATAAATATCCACAGAGGACCTAAATTTTGGATTAGGACGAGGAATTAACATACCCAAGCAGAAATTCCAAGTAACAACCAGTACATTTCTTACCTATTCAACTCACACCATAAACTTCCATTGTTTATCAAAAATTATTAATTCCATATATTATACTAACGAGTAAGTGCAATCACGAAGCCAGTTTATTGAGACCATTTACCTGGCATTTGTATGTTGGACCAATTTTAAATCCGGCGTATTTGTAGGTATCTCTTCCTTCGTCTCGTGAGAGTTAGAAGACACAAATTGTCTACGTATACATTGATACGTGTATAAATATATATATGTAGGCACAAATATACATGTCTACGTACAGAGAAGTTGCACCTGGCGCACTAGCCGGTGCGCCACTAGTCCCGAGACTCGAGACACAGAACTGCCGAATGGAGAAACCTCTCCCCGTACAGCATTGGCTCAGCTGACAAGACAGTTTTTGCACCGTCGCCTCCTTCTCCGATTTAGCAAGCGACTCTATCTCCACGTTAGTCGAACGAACACTTGCCTGGAGAAACTGCCCCGTCGGGAGTTCCCGACTGTGTCCTTGCCTTGTCTTCAGGTATATTGTATACATATACTCTGAACACTCACCCACTGAGCTACGGAGGAACTGTAATTTGCTCATTCACCTCAATTGCGACACCGTAAACTAACGTGCGCGAACTAATCAACAGAGACAACGATAATTCGGTAATCTTGGCTCTTTCTCCATCGTACTTCCAATTCATCTTGATATTATTTGAAATAAAATCAAAATTATGACTGGAAAAAAATGCTGGTTGGTTGCATGGTTGTTTTTCAGCAGCAGACGGAAGAGTTGACGTGGGAGGCTGAGGAGGGGGTGCAGTGGGTGGGAAAAGAGTCGACGTCAAGCGTCATAAAATGATCGTAAATCCTGCTACTGGGGACACGATGACAATGCCGATAATCCTTGAATCCTTCGATATCATCGGCAAACCCTCGAGCTGTTCACCAGCTACTTTCCCGTCCAGCTCCTCACTTTCCACAGCTTCTCGCTTGGTATGCTACTACCATATTCCCTGTGGACATTGAGTAACACTTATTATCCGTGTGCTGCGCTGTTCAACACGAATTGTGGACCACACTATGGTACTCGACCAATATATATGACGATAATACAAGACGATGACGTCAGTTGGTTCCCAGCGAGTTGGGTACAACGCCCGAATGCATAAGTCTGCAAATGCACCGGTGGAAATTGCTCAAGCTCGAGTTTTACGACCACTCTCAAGATGGAGGGTACATGTACCGCACTTCGAGATTTTGACACGATGATGAAGACCGAAACACGAAATACGTCGCACTGGATATTACATTTATGCGCCGAAAACTTAGCTCCGCATATTAATAATCATTTTCAGTGTAACCTTTTTAGTTATGAAAAAAAAGCTTACAATTTATTTTTCGTACGCACTTCTTTTCATTGTGATAAGACGGAGTTTACCCAGAGTGAGGATTATAGAAATAAAATAAATATTTCGAAAAGTTCTATGAAAATGACAATCAAATTTTTGCAATACGAGGGAATGACATTATTGGATCGAAGCAATTTCTGTCAAAATTCACCTGCATAAATATGTAAATCCACCGGTTGAAATTGCGCAAGCCCGAATTTTACGACCCCTTGCAAAATAGTGCATGCACGTGCCGTATTGCACTCCGAGACTTTGATGGAACGATGAATACCGGCAGATGAAATACATTGCACTATATATCAGTTTTCAGCCTTGAAATTATGGTTATAAAATTTTGATATAATCTTCTTTTTATTACAAAACAAAATGACTTTTCATTTTCGTTCATTCAACGAAAAAATTATCTTTTTGTGTGATTCCGTGAAAATTTATTTCGGAGTCCCGCAATAATTTTTTTATACCTCATACTGCATAGAAAATTGGATGATATGAATGTGATTATCCGGGTTTGTGGAAAATTAAATGATAATAAAATTTATAAACAGAATACGATGATTTTTTAGTATTCCTCGATTATCGATAGACTATTTGTTTTACCGTCACTTTTACCGATTAATAAATTCCCGGTTAAATTGTTTCACCGTACTTTTACCTTTCGAGTCCCTCGAAAAACGTGCCCTTCCGTCAATCTCCGACGATTATCGCGTGTTCGTGATGTAAAAAAGGTTCTATTCACCACAGCTAGTGTTCTGGTCCCGGCCTCGTTTTCTCCTTCGATCGTTGACGAGGAAAATACACTTCGTCGTCGATTTTCTTTTGTTAGAATTATTTTAAAAAAATTCTACCGCCATGAATGCATCGCCACGGTGCTTAACAACGAACGATGTAATCTGGCGGGACTCTTTCCACAGTGTGGCTTGATAACTTTACGAGTGAACGCTCGATAACGAAGCGCGGTGAAAACCCACACCTATAAAACTACTTTCCTTCCCCCAGATATTTTCAGGGTAGAAAAAAAATTCCGTACCAGTTTCTTCATCATTCTTTTTTTTTTTTCTCTTAATATCTTTCTTTTTCTTTCGTCTATTGTTTTTTAGTCTAGCTGCACGTTGGTAAATCTTTAGTTTACAGGTTATCAAAAAAATTTCATCCGTGGAAAATTCGTTTCCATCACCGCGCAAGTTCTAAAAAATATACAAGCCGGGTTATTAAAAAAAAAGCTTCCCGCAACTTCTCCTGGTTACCGTTAAAAAATGAGAAGTATCAGAAGTTTTGTAGCCCAGCTTTTTATGACCTTAATACCACACTAGTTTTTATGTCTAAATAGAGTCACCACAGCTATATTTTCATACGACCCTTGTCTAGCGAAAAAAAAATTGATCGCGTGACATTGACGAGAATATGTATAATTCAAAAGTTTTTCGTGCATTCATATTTTATCGCGCAAACTCCTCTCGTAAAAAGTATGATCAGTGCGAAAAATGTCAAATTTTTACACAGTTGGGCGATGGCGTAGAAGAGCAGAAAGGGAAGCGAAAAGAGTAGAATAAAGGAGAATCTTTCATGGCGCCGAAAATTGCGCTAGAGCGAAAACTTTCGCCGTTTCGTGAGAGAGGAGAAAGGGACGAGAATAATAAGGGTAGCGTTCACAATAGTCTTGAGGAGCATGAGAGATTCGCGAGTTTCCGTGTCGTGAGCACCAGGTGTTATCAATGTCGACGACCGGGAAAATTTGACGATTCAAATTTTAATTCTGAATCTCATGATCCAAAGACACTCCTACTTCCGAGATTCTCACAATTTGCCTAGTGAAGTGTAACGGCGCTTGTTAGGCTGACGACGAAAATTATTATTAAGGGTTCTAAATTAATGAGATTCGATTCTGTGATTAGATATAGACGTTGAGGATGATAAGGAAAAATAATTTATCTATGTTATCCTCCTTTTGAAATATCTGCAATTTTGCGAGGTAAACAGTTAAAAAATGTATTAAGTGGTAGTTTTCAATCCAAACAAGACCGGAGAACAAAATTTAATGTTGAAAGTCCTACTTTATTTTTTTATCAGTCGAATCGTACATTTTGCCCAGTTTTCTCGAAAAAATGTCTTATTTTTAAAAAAACCGAAAAATTCGTATAACCGCGATCTTTCGAGGATTTGCAATTGGACTCATTAAAATTTGTATAAAAATTCGAACAAATTTGTTATTACATGATTTTCAACGAAAATATGTAATTCAATTTCCGCCATGGCTAGTGCTTTCTTTTGTTTGTAAGCCCATTCCCCAAAGTGGACAATGAGAGTATCGAAGACAAAGAGTAAACGTTTGTACGTAAGAAAAAGAAAACTATGAGAAAAGAAACTCTACACGGCAGGCAACCGTTAGAACACACATCATCCCTCAGGAGTGGGCCAACATGTGCCATATACAGTGGTCCTTGGAGGCTAATCGATGCCCAAACAAAAACGAAAGGGCCAAATGAGTGCGTGAGAAAAAGCACGTGACCATTATTATTGTTATACTTTAACGAAAGTGAAGGGCTGGAGGGGTAAGGAAAAATACGTAAAAAGTATAAGCAAAACCTTGTTTCTGTTTTATCTGACGACAAGAAGAGGCAACTATTGCGAGATAAACTTTTTCCTTGGATTAAAGTTATGTCATCATTGCGTGAAACAACTGCTTTCGTTCGTCCAACAGTTTGCAGTGGTAAAAGTTCATCTCCTGTGTGTACTCCATTTCGTCACGCATGAGCTTTTACTTGATATCGGCAACGACGGTTCCTAATGGTATAGTCATTGGCTTCTTTTCTCCATCGATACGGTTCAGTGCTATAGTCATTGACTCTCCAAACGCGTTCAATGAAAAGAGACCCTAAAATTCCAGTAATCGGTCGTTGCGTTTAAGCCGGGCTACTTCCTCGCCACAGTTCAGTGGTACAGTCATTGGCTCCTCTATATTTGTTGGGTTGTTGACCGCGATCGATGGCAAAAAAAGATGAAAAGAAGAGTCTTGCATATTGCTTACTCATTGTTTTAGGCACTTCACAAATCTACGTCGACGATGAAGTATGTTAATCAATTTCGGCTTCCTTCCAAAGGATCCTTTGTGAAGAGTTTAAAACAATGAGGAAGCGATATGCAAAGTACTCGACTTTGCATCCCTCTTTGAAAGCAATACGAAAAACTGAAGTTTAGCGAAAGTTCGTATATAATCGGAACCCTTCCACCGACCTCCACTAAATTACTCGTCATCATTGAATATTATCTTCCATTTACGTACAGAATGTAGGCAATTTTTCATAATTTGCAAAATCTCTAAGGAAAAATATGTTACGAAAAGAAGAAATGTTAAGATTCCTCTGTGAGGAGGGAAAACTCAAAATTGCCGATAAACTATTTCTGGGCTTAAGCCAGACGGCCAATCACTGTACAACGTCAACCCAGAAGGTACACATAGTCCAACGAAAACGATTTAATCCGGGCAATTTCATCGAGATGTTAGCGCGCGGTGACGGCACGTTCGAACGTCGAGAAATGGAGTCGTAATTTTTATCCACGCGCTTTAATCAAGACAGTAAACAGCGTAGGTACCAATCTTGCCTCAGCGAAACGTTTGTTAAAAGAAAACGAGCGTAAGCATCGTGTGAAAGGGCAGGTGAAAAAGTTCTCCACTGAGATGAAGGCAACAGGAAAAACCCACGACGATAAAAGCTGTCCTTAGCAATAGCTACTACTGGTGACCTCTAGCTTGTGAGAAACGCACTGCCGAATAGAAAAAGTCACGTACTATCGACGTCAGGCTTTTTTTGCGGGCCTCGTTAAACGACAAAAGCCACTACATCGGCAAGCTACCAGTAGAATCTTCGCGGTTGCGACAGCGTACGCATAACTCGTGGAATTAATAGAGGAGTCGTGTTTGGAGAGGTTTAAGGGGGTAAGACCATACAAAGGGCCGCAGTGAGTGTAGCGTGCGGCAAAAAAAAAATTGATAAATATGTATGAGGCTTTTGCGGGGCAAAAACAGTGGCTGTATCCACTTATCCGGCATAGGAAATTCTGGGATATCCTGGAAAGGGAAAATACAAAACCAATGAGATACACTTATAAGAGAGGAGGAGAATGGCATATCATTTCTTCGTCAGTATTGGAAAGCACTTCCACCTTTATTAAAAATTGACATCACAAATAAAAACACTATCTTATTCGTCCATGAGATCCAAAGTTGGTTCAGTTTCATTTTGAATAAGCCATTTCCAATTTACAAATGAAGCAGGATAGATAAAATAAGAACTCGAAAATACACATAAATTTGAAAAAAAAAGCGCGTTGATTATAGGATATATAATTATATGAAAATAACTCGGAGATTAAGTAATTTAAGTAATTTGCATCTAACATCTCCAATTTTCAATTAAAATGACACAACTATACAAATTATAAAATTCCTTAATAGAAATCTGATTTCAAAAGGTTTCATTATAAATTTGTTAGTTACTTATGTTAGTTAGTTCATGGAAAACACATTTGGTGGTGTTTTCCATGAGTCGTAATTCTCGAGAAATATTGAATTGAATAAATGCAGTGTCATCTAAAAGGCAAAGCTGAAAAAAAAATTGGTGAATACATTTTTGAAAGATAATGAAATAAGGCTAAATTATGCATCACAAGTGAGAAGCTCAAAAAAATGTGCTCACTTGATACAGACACATTTTTTAAAAATGATTACCTTTTGAAAGACTAAAGCTACTTCAGCTTGTTAACTGAGAGAGCATTTAGCGGAGAAATAAAAATCCATAATAAATTGGAAGGGAATCTAGATTAATTGCATTTATTAGGCAATTACTATTACCAATTAATCCAGGAAGCCGTTATTGGTAAATTATTCAAATTACTGCGGAAACATGTTGTTAAACAGAAAAAAAATGTTCAGCACGTAACGTATGTTTAACTACTTTTTCCTATAGAGTGTCTATTTGATTTTTCTGCTGATCACGCAGTGCATCGCGAACGGTAATTAAATGAGATACTCGCAAACATCGTTGATCAACGAGGCGTCTAACGAGTGCACGTTGCGCGGTAGAAGGCTAATATGGTTTTAACGGATTTAATTACCCACATTGATTACGGCCGATCCGTTTTAATTAGTGCGCCATTACAGAGCGAGGCTCGCTTTACCTGCTCGACTATGGCGTAAGTTTGATGAGCCTATACAAACCTCACCCTTCACCTACACTCCGCATTTTAATTGATTCAATACGCGTGAAGCTTACGGTCAATATTGTCGACATCGTTAAAATTTCGAATCATCAAAATATCGGTTATTGTTCGACACGTATCGATAAAATATTACGCAGTTGATACTTGAATTAAGCGTTGATTTAATTCCGTCACTTGACACTATTTCATGTTAAGAGAGCATATTTATCTAAAGAGATAACTGTTCAAATTACGTAATAATGAGAATGTTGATTGTTACTGCACATGTATCGATCAAAAAATGATCATATTGATACTCGAATTAAGGATAGAATCAATTTGGTCGCTTGAATATTCGAATTGAGCGTAATGTTAATTTTATCACTTTTGAACATTTTTATTTTAAAACAACGTGATTTCTTTTTTCTTTCAAATAATGACCTAATTATACAGACTAATAGCGTGTCGTATATTTTTCATTTACGGACATTTTGTCGGATTTCTGGAGCATCTCGATAGTTTTTCCGGAGAATCCGGTATCCGGCTTCAGAAAAGGATAAAATTATGATGGGTTGACGGCTCCTGGGAATATACTGAAATTTATCTCGCTCACAGTTCCCTTTCGGTATTAGCACTACCCCGTCCACGTGACGACGTCTCCTTCCCAAGTGGAGAGGCAGTCAGCTTAACATGTCGCGTCAGTCACATTTCCGAGCAGCACTTGGCGTCCTTCTGGATTTTCGTTCTGACTATTTGCTATCCTATTACCTTAGACATCTTCTATAGAATAGTATTTGTATTTGCATAACTTGATTCTTCTCTTTTATTTCTGAAAAAGACACGTCGCGTTTCCACTAATTCGGATAATTGATGTGATGGACAATCACTTTTTTATTATTCATAGATTTACGTCAAGCTAATTAAAAAATATTTTATACGTCACGTACCTCATCAGCGTAGATTTATTGACTTATTTGTAATCAATCAATTTTTTTTACATAGTTACGTCGCCAAATAATACAAAAATAGAAAGAGTACTCTGATCAAACATTTAGAAAAGTTATACGGTGAACAACATGGTTTTGTCCGGAAACGTCTTCGTTTCTGTCTGTCTAGCCTAGTCTCATTCATCACATTATTTTTGCACTGTTTTTAAAAAACTGTCATTTAGTCAAAATGTTTTGCGAAATCAACGAAATTTTGTTGTGGTTTCTGGACTTATACTTTTTGTTGAAAATGAGAAGAATTTTGTTGTTGTTGTTACCGTATATCATTTATGTCTCGAAAGAAATATTCCACATTGCCAGCGAATGAAATTAGACCAACTGCTTGCAGACTATGTTCAATATAACAAAAAATAAAAAAAAAAAGGTTTCAAAATTTATTCATATTTATGAAATTTGAAGGTAGTGAGGAAAAATGTACAATCTGATATTCGGTCGATATCAAAAGCAACGTAATACAACAATTCACTGAGTATAATGCCCAGAAATTAATTCAAGTTCCGTTCGCGTCATACATACAAAATTGCGATGAAAGTATTATCCGCAGTGTGCTCTCGAAATGATCAACTATCGATTACAGAGCAACCGATGGTCTCTGAAATGAAGGGAAAAGCGTCTATTCGTTGATGTTACCGTGGGTTGAATAATTACCGATGTATCAGCGTAAAATGATGCTGCATGTAAAAGTAGTAGTCTCGCGATGGCTCCATCAATTTTACAGTAACGACCGTAAATCAGTAGAATTGCAGCAAGTGAAAGTCCCGGGATCCACATGTACGTCTCTTCTCGGCTGCCGTCCATGCAAATGACCAGTGACCCCGTCTACTCCTCAACTCCGTCGATCCAATCAACCTGACTCAATTAGACTAATGACTCTCCTCTCCTCTCTGTCGAATCGCTCTTCCCTCACAGTGTTCGTTCCCTCGCCACCTACTTTTTTCATTACCTATCGGAACTGCAGACGGGTATTATACGAACGCGCGTCTACCCAGTAATTACAATTTTTTCTAACAGACTCTTCTTTCATTTATAGTAATAGGGAATCTCGGCGAATTCGGATTATTCATTTTTGGTTTTATTTCACGAATGAAACAGTCCGATTACAAAAAAATATATAAAAAGAAGTAGGCCAGTTTTTATAGCATATCAATTGAGACAGTATTCTACAAAATGGCCTCATTTCACAGTTTTATCTTTGACTAAAATCGTCCCAGCTATTTTTCAACCCCTTTTTTTAATAACAAGAACTTTAACAGCATGCACGAAATCTATACGCATTTATGTCGAATGGCACAGTATTATGCAGACATTCGTCTGCCCGGTAATTACAATTTTTTCCAGCAAACGCTTTTTCCATTTGTAGTAATTGGAAATCTCGGGAAGATCGAATTATTCCATTTTTTTTCTTATTCCAGGAGTTAAATAGTCCAATAAAAAATAAAGTAAAACGAAACCGATGAATTTTCATAAAGTTGTTTTTTCACTCGACGAAAAGTGACGTCCCAAAGATAAAATACACGTGAAGAGTATCGCGGAAAGAGTTAAGCACGTACAAAGCGAATATCACGTAACGACTCAATAAACATCGCCTCAATCAAATAACTCTCGGCTCTTTTTTTCAGTAACAAAAATTTTTGTGGCACGTATGAAATGCAGACGCATCAACAGTATTTTTTTTTTTTTTTTTTTTCTAATCGACTCCTTGTTCATATATCGAAATACTATAGTTTCTATGCAATAAACGAATCAAACCGATAAAAAAATTGTCAATTTATCTTGTATTCCACAAACTGGCTTCATCCAGTTATTTTTTCGGGACGTTCCAAGGAGAAAATACTTCACGTCACGTGTCACAGAGAGAATTAAGCACGTCTTCGTACAAAGCGGAAATTAGGCAGCCCCTCGACTAAAGTCGCACTAACTATTTTTCTCCCCCCCTTTTTTTTTAACAACAAGAACTTCAGCAACATGCGTGGAGTGACACGTACCAATGACAAGTGACAGGAATATCCTGGAAAGGCTGAATGAAAAACCCGAGTATTCCGGGGCATTTTCGTAATTTTATTTCCGTCCGAGCGGTGGTTCGCGTAATTAGAGAGAGATTTTTCCGAGTAGTCTCGAAACAGCAACGCTCGCAGGTCGCGCCGAGGGAGAGAAAGAGAGAGAGAATGAAAAAAAGGGAGGAGAATGAACGAGACAAATTATGTTTTAATGAGGAGCAGAGTCTCGTTGAGAACCGGATGAAAACGGACGACGTTTCTTTTTGCTGGTACTAGGGGTACTACACCACCCGGAAATGGCATCCTTCAACTTCTTGTTTTGTTTTCTTTTTTTTTTTTATATTCCTTTTCTCGTTTCTCCAGTCCCTTTCGGTTCACTCGGCAACACGATGTCGAGTGGCCTTCATATTTGAAGCGCGTATTTTTCCTTGTTTTCCAACCCTCTCGCGTTTTCCTGAGTCCGGGATCTTAGGGGTGAAGGAGACGTTGATCGATAGGCTTGAAAATCCCGATATCTCGATGTATTAAGTATTTATGTAGTGCCTATACTCAAGAAACCAACGATGACTCTTCATTGTCTCTAACCTGAGCGAGTAATCCGATCATTGACTGCCTTGGCATTCGTATTTTCACTTCAAACATCCGAAATCCGCTTTGTAACACATAAGAGGATAAAACTCCCGCTGGAATGTTCAATCCTTCGTGTTCTATTTAGATTGGGGCGGATTGGAATATCAAGAGGGATGGAGGAAAAGGTTTCGTTGCGAGGTCCGCACAAAATCATGTGTGACTACCTAAGTCGTAAGTATATGACATTGAAAAGAAAGGTGGATGGCCCAATAATCTTCCATGAACCTATGATCGACAATTGTCTTGACTGTCGATTTTGCTACAACCAAATTTCGCTTTCCAAGTGAATTACGGTTATCAAAAAATTGTATCTGCAATGCTGTTGATGGTGAACACATGCTGATTAGTAACTTCACAAATCCTATTCGTAATATCGACTAACCGAAAATAATAGCGATCAGAAATCAGGAAGCAACTGCAAATATAAATTTTATATGTACCGTAACTAACATACCCTCAAGCGCGTGAAAGTTTACTTTCGCAACTGAAATTTTTTTTCTGCACGTGAAACAGGAAAAAAAGTAAATCCAAAGCTTCCATGGCGGAGTGACCTTTATTGTAGAATATTCTGCACTGATTGATCATCAGACTGTTTAACGGCGACACATATGCCTGCGCATATCACCTCGTAACTATGGGATGGGACAATTAAACCGCTCACAACTAAACTTTGGAATTGCTAAAGGTTATCGCTTCAGAGGAAAATGTAGTGGTGACGTGTACGAAGCGAGACAAAATCTCTATTATCAAGCCCCTTCACCGCGGGCGATTAGCCAACGGCAATCACGAGTGAACTTCACCAGACAGGCGTATAACAGTTAACCGCTAATGGTTAACACACCTATCGAACCGTTGAGCCACCGAAAATGAAAATCATAGGGGAAATGGTTTTGGGACGTGAGTGGATGAGGGCGAGAGGCTGGCTAATCACTTCAGATAGCGAAGATCAACGAGTATTAAGGTAAAACAGTGATTGTGCCGAATTCGATCACACCCAACTACTGCACCTATGGAAAAATTTACATTTGTGCAACTTGTTGGTGAAAGTATGTCGGGATGCAATACCTTGCAATTCCCACGGTTCGCGTTCCAGTTTTACTTTTGTCATTCCTGATAGGAAAGTTTCCGGTATTTATTTCCGTAACAATGTGACCGAGTTCGCTGTCTTGTGACTTCAATTTTTCTTTTTCCAACAAACTCCGGAGTCCAAGATTCTCCGTCGAGGTTGATGACGCTAATCACTTCCGATAAAGACGATGAACGAGCAATCATCAGGTGAAACGGTGATTCTCCGAGAGCAGATTACAGTAAGCCGTTGCGTCAATTGGCTTACACCAACGTACATTTGCTGAACTTGCTCGTTGAAGTATTTGACTATTGATACCTTGAAATTCCCAAGGAGCGCATTCCGGACTTACCGTCAAATTCTCAAGGGCTACGTTTCAAACTTACCTTGAAATTTCCAGGGAGTTGTCTCAAGTCTTCCTGGAAGGAAACGTTTCGACACATGATTGTACGTGGCGTGACTAAGTTCGATATCTCGTAACTCTAACTTTTCTTTTTCCGACAAACCCAAGAGACGAGTCTTTGATCAAGTGGAGGATGCTGATCACATCCGATAGCGAATATCATCGGATAATCATCTGATAAAACAGTAATTGCGCCGTACCGGATTATTAACTATGTATTATTTTACCATCTCGCCAATGTTCTCCGACATTTTTCCATTCTAGCTAATACCTGGAATCACTATCTCGTATCCTCCCTGTTTTTTGTTTCTTGTTGCACCTAACGCAGGTCGCCAAGAGTCTCCAACGAGGTAGAGAATGCTAATCACTTTCCATTACGAAGATTAATGAGTAATCGTACGGTAGGGCCATGATTACCTTGCGTTGGATTGCGACGAGGCGTTGCATACGTTGAACTTCAAGTCCAACGTACATTTATACGCCTGGAAATGGAAGTATTTGAGGATGCAATATCTTGAAATTCCCAGGGAACGCGGCCCAGTCTAACCTTCCGTATTCCCGGCTGAATCTCTCCGGCACTTTTTTATACCCAGTAGCGATGTGGCTGGGATCGCTATCTCGTATCTTCAATGTTCCTTTTTTTTTAACAAACCCAAGAGGCCAAGAGTCTCCGTAGAGGAGGAGGATGCGAGGGAAATGGGGAAGGGAGTAAACTACGAGGCCGCTCTCGGGAAAGTATGTCTGCCAGCCAGCCAACCACCCAACCAGAGAGCCACCAGAGGATACGTATAGTGGAAAAGCGCAACGTCAGGCTTTACTCGGAGTGTTTGCCGAATGCCTTGGCCGCGGATATAGGAAAGCCTATGCGCCGCGAGGAGAATACAGAGAGGAGAAGCAGACATACAAAGGAGCGAGGAAAAGAGAAAAGGTTGTATGCTTCTTTTCGTTGAGGTTGCTTCTGCAACTGCTGGTGTAAATGCCAGGTCCCGAAGGCCAAGTCAACCTCCCGCGCTCATCGACTTTGCTCTGGGAAAAGCTCGGCGCCGATGTACGTCGATTGGAAAGACGTGCAAGACCGGAAACGGGTCAATTAAAGCTCACGTTCGCCATCCACGGCAACAATGGAAGAGAATGGTGCCATCGCTGGAGGTCGTGGATGGAGGAACATCAGTGAAAAGCGACCCCTGCGACCGCATTGAGTGCCCTTAAGGACAGACTTCACCGAGTTCCGGTGCTTAGTGAAGTCTACGGTTACAGCGGAAAAGCGTCGTACTTCAAAACATGACGAATGTAACAAGACTCTCGTTCTAATTGAAGACACATTAGAGGATACGACATGTTAGGATTACCGAGGAACAAGACATTTTTTGATAAATGGTAACAGTTACGGTAGCCTTCTATAAATAATTTCATCGTGAAAGTTCATATAGTTTTGACGGAGTTTTTGAAGCATTTGTTGAAAAAAGAAATTCATAAGAAATTTAGAGAAATAACGAATGATTCACGAAGAAAAAAATGGATTTTGATTTTGACTTGTCTGACTCTTAAAATACACGGAACAAAATGTAATAGGTTAATGAAGAGACGGTAAAAAAAACTTGGTAAGTACCAACTTTACAATATCGTGAACTTATACATCTGAATCGTCATGTTCATAGATATGGCACCGTGACCCCGTTTACTGCTTCCTCAATTCTTTGATAACAATTGCAACTTTCCAAGAGCCGAAGGAGGCATTCGCGGGGACTTCAGATATAGCGAACAAGGTCAGAAGTGGTTTATCTTTCGAAGGGTCTCTATTCCACGTGAATCGTTCTTTTCCGTCCTCATTCTCATCGCTCCTCTCTCGGGAAATACTTCGACGATAATAAAGCGTCAATATTGTCCCGTGCGATCTTTCTCGTGGCGCGTCCTAATGGATCACTGCTCGCACACTCGCCAGTCTCTAGACACGCACTCACATTTTCCCAGAGTCCCAAGCTCAGAAGTTATGTCGTTCTAGGAGAACACACTTATAGATTGGAGTTCATTGACATGCTCGCGAAAACGAGCGACGCCAAACCCTCGAACTACGTCGGTGCGTTATGAAATAGGAGGGCCGAGTGAATCATAGGAGTTTGTTCTGGTATAGGGACAAGGGGAAGCTGAGGGATTCACGGAATCCACCGACTTAATGCCAATATGATAATGATTTCCATGTCAGAGTTAGGGAGGAAAAGGAGGTGCGGGGTTGGGGGGGGGGGGTTGAACTGTGCAGAAGAGAAACTACGAACTGGATACATGCGCCGTTTCTGATCTGTCGGTGGAAACGCGCGCTAGCTCCTCGCATCAGACAACCCGAACACGCCCTCGACTTCACGTTCAGAATTTTTATAAGTTTTTCTCTCCGCCATGTTCCGACGGACGAGCGGAAGAACAGTGAGGGAAAAGCGGTGCGGCGAAATGTAGACTCGGAGGGTTGGTAAGAATTGAGAACGATAGAATCCGCACACACGCTGAATAGACTGCGAAAGCCAAACAGACATCTTCGCAAACTATATTTCCTGTTCTTTCGGCCAGCCGCCAGAGCTGTTCCCACATCCTCTATTTGCCTTCGTAGATTTTTATCATTATTATTGTAAATTGCGATGAGATTCCATGCTGCAGAATTTCTTTTGTTCTGGCAAAAATTTTGATCGGGAAACTCGATTTGTTCACGCATCGCCCTTCGCTGCATTGGACGAAAGAGTTAAGTTCTAATATGTTTTTGAATTACTGGAATGTTCGGATTCTTTAACATTTTTTGTGCAAATTGTAAATCAGTGTCACTCATCATTAGTGTATCGTAGGTGAAGATTGTCGATTGGTAATTCATGGATTGATTTACTCAGTTACATCAACGCCGTTAATTATCACCGTAACCTTAATTCATTAGTTACACTTTTACAACTCGAGGTAGTTATGAAAAGAGTGGGAAAATTAATGTAATCATGAAAAATTGAAACTTTTTTATGTCCAACAAGAAGTTTTCGTCTGCAAAAGTCCACGTGTACTTAAAGTTGATTTTAGAATAATTATTTTCTTCAATTTCCATTCTTTAAGGAGCACAAGAATTATTTGCTAGTCTTCCTAGTTTGTTTAATCATGCGATTCGTTGTTCTTATTTTTACGACAGCAAAGAAATTGTGAATTGCATTTTTTTCCTTGAATAATTGTGACAAATGTGGACATTATTCTCATTTATCTAATTCCACCGAAAAACATTTCGCACGTCCTCGAGTCCACGATATTTTTGAGTGGATGTAAATTTATTTCACATGGTCGATTTCAAGCAATTTAATAGTGAATCATTTTCTGCCTTAGCCTACTGCCAATTATTCGCTATTATCGCCAATTTAAATATGCGTGACTTTAGGTAGCGTATGGGATTGAATTATATCGTGCGACAAAGAATATAATTACTGGCAAATGAAACGAAGCGAAGACCCGTGCGAAGTACTCGACAAAAAATAATAAAACGGACTTGACATCACAGGGATCGAATGTAACGATGAGAATGAATGGAAAAAAGTCAATGAGACTTGCGAAGGTAAAACTTTGCTTTATCCAGAGACGTCGTTGCGTCTTCAACGCGGAAGAGCCTGCATGTGGAATGATTTTTCAGCACGAAGAAAAGTCCAAGGATAGAAAAAAAAAAAGCTGAAGAGCAAGATCTTCCGTTTGTAGATATAACGCGAGTGCGAATTTTTCTCAGCGAATGAACTCCACAACCGCAGAGTCAGTCGTGACTGATTCAGTGCAATGACGTATGGAGAACGGAAGGATATACGAATTCAAGAAAAATTCTTCGCGTAGCGTAAGATAAAAATTCAGGAAATCCCTCACCGAAATTGCAATACACACATCGTTATTGAATTATTATTCGAGTATGTGACTTGTCGAATTGAGCGACATTTTTTTTTTTTTCAAGCGCTCTTTTCGTTTGCGATACCAATTGCTCTTTAAGGTTTACGTGAATCTTTTCCAAGTGATGGAGAAAAAAAAGTGCCGAGGCAAACGAGGTCGTGGCTGCTAGCAAATCGACGGTGGAGTCGTGCTGCTGCTCAGCTTGCTATCTTCGCTCCACCTTTTCAAACGCTCACTAGCGGAAGGGTTGAATGCATAATCGACGCAAATGCTAGTCCGCTCCGCGGCCTAGTAGACATTTGCGGGAACTTGGAGTGCACGGTAATGCCGTTCGAATGGACGTTTCCTTCATATATGATGCTTTTAAACCCTGCGGGCCTCGAGAATCCGCGAGAGCGTGTGGATGTCTGGAAATGGAACGAAATGAAAGATTACACGAGCTCAAAATACCTCGGGCTGTTAGCTCAAAAGCTTCACTATCCATATTTATCGGCGACCATTTAACGATTGATGAATAACTTTACACTTAATTCCAAATATGAGGTAATTAGTGTAGAATGACGTTTGTTTTCGATATATTCAGGTTAAATCGTTATCTCTTTAGATATTTCGAGCTCTACTTTTTTTTTTCAATACATGAGCTAATTTTATGTGCACAACTGACTTCATATTCAGCGAATGTGGCATTATGAAAATATTCCGGATTTCCCAAATCCCCAAGTAATTCGAAATATTTTTGCAGTAACTTTATATTCCATATGTAAAGTTGATACAAAATACCTATGACCTTCGCCTTAAAACCTCCAATCTCTGAATTTATCGGCAACGCCGTAACGATTAGTGGAATTAACAGCTTTGCACTGCACTGCAAATATGAGATAATTGCATTAGTATTTTCGTTCGGTATCCACATATTCGTAAATACAAAATACCTCTCGACTTTAATACAAAACCTTTTATTTCTGTATTTATCGGTAGCAATTTGTTTATTGGTGGAATTAACGGCTTTACAATAAAATTCCAAATTCGCGGTATTTGCAATGGAATTTCGGTTCGTTGATCAGCTCATTGACATCAAATTGATTATCCTCCAGTCGTTCTAGATTTTAATTGTAAAAATGTATATGCGGGTTTAATGAATGCGAGTAAATAACTCGGTGCGTACCCAGTGAACGTAAAGTCACCTGTAACTATAACAAATGACTTTAAATAATTATTTGCTTATGTCGGAGACAAGATTAACAACCAAAATAACAATTATTCGGTTTTAATAAATGTCAGTAATAATATGTTCGATAAATAAACACAAATTTGATTACGAAACACGTATTGTCTCTTCTTTTAACTTATTAAGAACGTTGATCTTAGATGTTTAAAAAAATCCTTACTTCTTTAGATTTTCATGCATTGGATTACAAGCCAATTTCGGGATATTTCCTCAGCGGAAACATCCTGAAAATAAATTGCCAGTTTGGTAGGAAGTTAACACCAGAAACTTTAATAATAATTATAAACTTACTTCAAAAATTATTATTTCATAATTCTTATTATCTTCAAATTTGCATGTAAAGTTAATACGTCAAGTCTTGCAGCGAAATTTATACAAGACCTACAAATGAAATACAATTACGATATCACTGATTCATAAGTAGCGACGATAATTTCGCTTGCGGAGGACTTAAATAAATAATGAGGACCGGGAGGAATCAAGCGGTGCGCAATTAATTCCACTCCTTTGCAATGACACGACGTTTTTAACGAACTATTCTCTCCTTCAAAGATGCCGGGCCACACTCAGTGAGACGAAATGGTAAAGATTTGCTACCCTGAAGAATCCACATCTGATGAATCCTTCCACGACAGGATAATCACCTACTGGTGCTCTCGTCGTTCGCATCACAGAAGAAATGCCGAGGCACGCCCGTGCAAACGAAACGAGTGACGGCGTGCTGAGAAAAAGAAATTCCATGCTCTTGAGTTGAACATTTCCAGAAGCAAAAGCGTCTTTCTTCTTGCTCGACGAGCTTCAAGCTCGCTGTATCCTTTTTCTGCGTTACGAGACGAAGGATAATCGCTCGTTAATCCTTGGTACAAAAGAGACTTTCCTCCGGGTTAAGACAAACGAGCTTAGATTCTTCCATGAACGAATCACCTCTTCTGATGCTCTTGCTCCAGTTAAACGGAATGAAAACGCTCATCGTAAAAAAAAAACATATAAAACTTCCTCCAGTTCTTTGCAGCGATTTATCAACTCGGTCTTGTTTTATTAGAATATTAAAAAAAACGTTTTAATACAGGAGTTTTAATATTGTACATACTTTTGAAGTTATGCGACGGTATAAAAACTGTAGTCCAATTATTTTACTCTGGAACAAAAAAAAAAATATGTCGACTTATTGTAAAACTGCGTTTGCGATGTTCAAAGAAATGTTGATCTTCAGCACTTTCACAGTACGAACTGAGTACTAAGAGAGCAAATAAGTAACAACTTCCCCCATCTGTTACGTAGGTAAAATCATAAGTTCCTTTTGTCTGGAATTTTTTTTTTTTAGTGACAAACGGTCGAGCGTTACAAAATACAAACATTTGTTTATGCTATCCTGACTTTTGACATTGGCCGTAGAAGTAACTGTAACTCTTGAGCAACTAATACCAGACAAAATCTCGGACGGGCAATCGATTAAAGATCTTTCAATGATCCATTATTATGGTTTATCCCTTCAAAGAAGTTACACGACAGATTCGCATATAAGATCACACATTTGCATATATCATTCGATTTTCTAGTCAAAAATCTAATTCTGTTACACTCCTTGAAACTCCTGATCAAACCATCAGAAATTGTGACGCACCTCCAAAGAAAGTGATTTCCTTCCTCCCCTCACTTTTTTCTCTCAGTGATTTATCCAGTGTACTCCCGTTTATTGGCATATTCAAAATTATGGCGCGTGGAATATGTTTTGAGATATATATTCATCTTGACAGGACCACATTTGTAGGTTGACGTGATACGCTCTGCGGTTCGTGCGTCCGTTCACGCTTGGCTCGTTCTACTAGTGTTACTCGTTCTACCGAGCCACGTCACTACCCCTGACATGGCGCAGAAGATCGGATAGGACACCGATACATAACCGTAGAGGTTTGGTTTTACAACCACAAGACATCGGACGACGGAAGTCCTCGACTTGCCGTCTCTGCTCCCAGAGTTCCTTCCTCGTAGCTACCCCTTCTGCTTCCTTGCTCGAAGTCTAGCCCACAGAATCTCGTCGAGTTCTTGGGCCGGATTGCTATGTATCTGTCTACATGAATCTATCATATCTGGTCTTGTGAACGAACTTCGTGGACGAACTTGTCGTTCCCAATCAGCTTCTCCCGTAGTGTTTCAGTACTGTGGTGTCCAGATTGAAGGTTCGAACAGATACTCTTGATGTTTCGATCATCCTAATGAACTAGATGAAGATGTAGATGATACTGAAAAGCTGATGAGCTGTTGGGAGGTTTGTTGCCCTCTCTTTCATGGGTATATCCAAAATTACCAACGTTAATTAGTCCAATAAAAATGAACATGTTTTGAAAAAGAAAAAAAAAATCGGGGGTTTGTGTGAAGCTTCTGAGGACATGTTCATGTCTCTAAACGATATTTGATTATGATGACTTATAAATTGGTACTAAAAAATCTTCATTGCAAAATCACTTGGGCCGGTAAGGCAGGAACAATAATTTTCTACAAAATTAGGTAGTTAACTGAACCAAGTATTTAGTTGCTTAGAAATTGACATGGTTAGCCTACAAAATGTCTTTGTTGTTCCAACTACGTCATTTTTTTGGTATTCGAACAATTTCGGGTCGTGAACTACTTTCAAATTGGGTAGTTGTATTATGATCAAGTTTGGGCAAAAACCTAGTTTTTTTTTTCTGGTAGGATAGTCAATGTTTTGACATGATTTCAATGAAACTTCAAAGGCATCCAGTTTGAATGGGCAGAAGATTGGTTACATTGGGTAAACAATATGGTATAGATATGATAATGGATCGCGAATAAAAAAAAACAAATGGGTTCACCATGAAAACAGAATGGATGCCGGAATCTAAATGGCGGAGTTCCATTGTTGATTTTCGAAAACCATCTTTCTGCTTCAGATCCGTCAACGACAACAGAGCGAGGAATCTCAACAGAGGTAACGAAGGCGACGAAGGCAACGACAGCGGCGAAGCGTTCGATTCCCACGGACGCGCCGATGCTCAATTACATATTCGACGTGCACAGCACACTCAACAAACATCAGCATCATCATGATCATCGGTGGGGACCTCACTTCGAGGGAGAAAGTTCAAACGTTACTGCTCAGGCCGGTGCAACGGTCACACTCGACTGCAAGATATCGTTGCTGCAAGGAAAAACTGTGAGTAACACACAAGACGCTCGAAATTTATAGCCAAGAAGTCTCTGCAGGGAATTTATCCAGCGCTCGTTCTGCCTACGCGCACGGATATGCACGGAAAATGAAATAGAATTTTTACCGAGCCGACGATTTTTCATTTGCCGCATGTAAATCCGACGAGATGTCGTCATTAATTTTAGATTTGCTTCTGGGCAGCTTTTCAACCCCTCGAGCTCTTTCTCCGCAACTAGCGGGACTCATGATGAAGAAGAAAAAAAGCGTTTCTTTACAACTTTTCCACCTCGTATCTAACGGGATAACGATTGGACAATCGGATATTTTACTGTTTAAATCCTGCGCTCATGCCGACGGAAATTCTCGATGCAATATACCGTAGAGTCCTTCGCCGACCATTATTCCGTTCACGGACTGCGGCACTCGGACCACTCGATGTCCCGCTCTTCGTAATGAAGCAGCAGGGATTTTCGAATCGAGTGTCTCTGAATAATTAAATGATTTACGAGGAGTCGTTCGCGTCGACGCTGCAGCAGTACTGGCTGCGCCAGTGGCCGCGAACGTACAGCTTCGTTCCCCGAACATTTGTTATACACTATATTCAATCGAACGGAATGAAATATTGGAGCTGACAAAGATTAAACTAAATCCTCAATAAACAATTATGTCCGCATCCGCCCCGTAAACAAATTCGTGACTTGTTCGGAATAATTCGCTGATATATACGATTTAACTGCTAATAGAAGTTAAAAATGATGGACTGTTTCATCACTTTGTTGTTTTGTCTCGATTTTTTAAACAAAACACGACGTTCAACTGAGAGGAATTTTTTGCGTCCTCCTCATCGCATATTTGTATTGATTTTTTTTCATATCATACCGGAACAAAAATATTAACCCTCGGTTGACCTATTTTTCTGTTTTTCTGTGCGTTCGCTAGAGGAAATTCTTTTTCATGTTGTTAGTGACGCGCATCGCTAATTAAACCATGGGGGTATTATAACTTTTTAATTTTTTTTTTTTTCAACTTTTCAATCTTCAAATACGGGATAAAACTCTTAAAATGTGAAAACTTGGGAAAGAAATAACGGGCAAAACGGTGGGGCTGTTTACCTTATCGAATATTTAATAATTTTACCAATCGGTGGCAACCCTTACTTAATATTTGATAAGTTTGTCAGGCGGTAGCTACCCTTACTTAATATTTAATAAGGCCAACTTATCAAGGTCGCTTCTGTCGACACCCCATAGCTCGAGCTTCGTTTTTTATTCTCCAAGTACCACACCTCACATCTGAAATATTTTCATCTTGAATTTTCATCTACGGAATAAGGAATGAAAATTTTATTTTCTTCGGTGCCATTTTTTTAATGAAATTTTTTCAACATGTGAAAATCCAATTTTCCAAATTGTTATTTCAAAAAAGCATATTGTTCAATGTACAAAATGTGTGCCATAATTTCGTCGCTCTAATTAGACTTATGGCTTGAAAATGGCACATATTACAGAATATTAGACCTCAAACTGTTCCCACCACGCTTCGTTGGGTTATTAGTAGGTACACACCTTTCATTTATACAATCGCTTGATTATTATCTAATTTAATCGTGAGTACGATTATAATTATGATTATCGTTTATTACAGTCCTCACCCGAAGTCCTTTACTCTCAACCTTTTCTCCTCATATTGGAATGAGTCTCTCCGGTATCTCGTTAAATGAAATAGTAGAAACTAATCCATATTCTGAATTTGATCGAATGTGGCCATGTCAACATAGGATCATTGTCATCAGAATGTGCCACTTAACTCAAAATGACAGGACATGGAAGGTACTTACACCTCCGTTGAATGGGAGATGCTTTTAACCCGGAACTATAATTCCACCAAGTAATTGGCTGCTAAATCCAATTGTATAGCTAATACAAGTCGAATCATCAGGTCGTCAATTGTTTATTCATGGTCCATTCGCATGGAATCACGGAATCCGTAAATTAGAGCTTATCGTATACCATACGTAGGCACTCTGGAACGAACGTTAGCACGAGCGTGGTCAACACTGAATTAGCGTACCCGTAGTAGTGCGATTCGTGCTTCAGTGCAGTGCACTCTAGCTCACTTCGCACCCGGAACAATCCTGGATCGTGTATGCTCCACGATTGTTCTTTGTTCGCTGAAAGCCCTGGGCATTCACCACTGTTCCTCTATATCCGACCTGCAATGGTGTGAGCCGGAATGTAGAAGAGGTGTCGCTATCTCTCAGTTGTCCTATGCAGTGTCGATGTCGTTACGCGAGAACACAAGCGTGTTGAATTCCGGTATTGGAACGACTACGCAAGGGATGAACTGCGGGTTGCGCACTGTACTCTACCCACTCTTTACCCACCCTTTCGTCTCTCCGCCGATTGATTAGCGCGGCCATGTCCGCCTCAGTTAATTCCGGCTTTATTGACAATGATGCTGATGAGTTTTATTTTTCTCTCACGTTCGTAACTACATTTTTTTTCACCCTTTCCCATTCTACACGCAAAATTGTAGCGCTCCGCCACGATTTCGCGGATGTAAGTTGATACAGGATGTATTCCCACACTATTGGAAATTATTTTCACCTGTGCACTGGTTGTCAATAGCCGGAAAGTGAACTAATCGATTTCAAGTGAATTGGTATAGTGATTCGATTTATTCCGTGTACCTATTACCGATTATTTGTTACAAATTTGTACTTCCGGCGATACTGTGGCACATTTATTCACTATATTACATTAGCACCAACGACTAATCTCGGCAGGATGTCTTTGAATCAATCGATTTCGAATTGGACTTGGTTTATTGTTCTCCTTAAAGTTGCTTGCAATATGGAAAGCCAATAGCCAAACGGGTTGTCTAATTTTGACGAATTATGATTTGTTTCAGTTGTTTGTATAGCCTACCCAAATTATTGTTCGAATTTGTCGCTAATTCTGTATCATCTTTTAACAAACTTATGTTCATTCCTAAAAGATTGTGCAATTACAACTTTGATTTCTTGAACACATTTTCATAAGTGGCAGTTTCATAAACCCAAAAATGGATTTGGGTTCGATGACAAAAACCAAATAGGAAAAGCAGCCTTTCAATTAATTCTTCTTCAGCTACGAATGTATCATTTGCGATGAGACAACGTGATGTCGAAAGGAGGTTGTAATTCAATCGAATTGCAATTTAATGTGATTATTATCAAATCATTGCCATTTTGATTTACCATAGTCTGTTCAGAATTTGATTTACACGGCATTGACTTGATGTGTTTAGGTATCCTGGGTGCGGAGGCAAGAAGACAGCGAGAAGATGACCCTCCTAACATATGGACAACAGACGTACTCCGGAGACCCGAGATACACGGTCGAGTTTCAATATCCGGACAACTGGCGTCTACAGATCAAATACGTGAACAGCAGCGACGAGGGGCAGTACGAATGCCAGATTAGCACCCACCCACCCAAAACTATCCACGTGAATTTGCACATTAACGGTGAGTACATTAAATTGCAATCACATAGTCTAACATCTTTCAAAAATGACTTTTAATATCGTGGAAAATCCTTTTATTATTCCCGGACGTATAAAACGAATTTCTACTTTGATTATCAATACTAGAACATCCCGTACAAGCTCGCACTAAAATTACTATCGCAAGGATCTCACTGAATTTCATCACTTCTATTATCTCATCCACGACTCCATCGGCAGGCATCTTTTATCTTCGATGATTAGAAGGTGAAGCCGGAGATTAAATATTCATCACGATTATTGGGTTGAAATTGCAGTTTTACTCCAGAGACTTCAGGTTATCTTCGCGCAACTTTGATTGCATGAGATTCCGGAGAGATCGACGGTGAAATGGGAGATACGAAAGAAAGGACATTACTAAAATATGACTTTCTGATAATTCGAGTCTACGACGAATCTCAGGACACCGGAAATAAATTAAATCATTAATATACGAAACCATTGTGATAAAATATAAAACAGCTTAATTCTGAACTGGGTCACTCTTAAGGTACTAGTGAAAAATAAACCCATTTGTCGATTTCTCCGGTTCGTATCATTTTTAAAGACATTTACTATTTCCAACAGATATCATGAATAACATATTTCGTAGTTAAATCAGGGTTGCCGTCGTCAACGTTACGGAAACCTAACAGAATGACAATTTGTCAACGAGCCAACGAAAGAATTTTGAGGTACCTTATTAACGCTCTCCGGTTGATTACAAATTGATGGCAAATCCAATTGGGCTAAGTGAGTGACGTCAGTGAGCTCGTAAAATAACGTTCGTCCATTGATTTTTTCCAACCACTTCAATTTGACGAACCGTCAGTCGAAGTTAAGGGATTTCAGCACGGTAGCGAGAGATTTGTAGGTTGACGACCTGCAGGATATAGAGGCGCACTCAGTATTTAGTCAAGAGTCGGAACAACTTTCGAACAAGTGCGCCCTTGTCGATAAGGGCAAAAAACTGGGTAATAAATTAGAACGAACCCAATGTTTTGGTAAAACATAAACCCTTTTATCGATTTCCTCGAATTTTCGAGTCATTGGTCCTGCCCTTCCCCCTCCCCATTTGATACTTCATACCGCACTTGATTCTATACTTTGAACGTCTGCAACGAGTCTTAGTACTTATCGTAAATAACATAATTTCCAACTAAATTAAAATTGTCGCAGCCAACGTTACGTAGATTTGACGGAAACACAATTTGTCAGCGAGCCAAGTGATCGCCGAGACGAAGGATTGATAAGCTAACCCAACAACCCTCTCTGGAGAATTACGAACAGACGCGAAATCCAATTAGCCTAAATGGATGGTGTCAGTGAACTCATAAAACAACGTTTGTCCATTGATTTTTTCCGACCACTCGAGTTTGACGAACCGTCCGTCACAGTTGAGAGATTTCAGCAGTCGGTGGCAGGATAATTTTAAGTTCACGACCTGTGGCCTGTGGATGACTTGTACTCCGCGAACATTTAGATAAGAATACAAACAAGTTCGAAACAACGAGTGGAGAACACGCAGCGAGACACAATATATTGGAGTGAGGCACGACAATGGCGTGGGAAAACTTCATTCGGCTGAGTGGAGGATTACAGAATTGGATTAGAGTATTTCTGTGTCCTGGCCGCGTCTTACCCAAGAGATTTTTAGGATCTCCACGCTCTCCGTATAGATATAAGGTTCAGTCCTCGCTATGCGTGCTCGAATTGATTTGGGTTTGACCTGTCTCTCTTCCTTTCGTTTCCCCTTCTGCTCATGTACTCGGGAATTCCGGGTAAGTTTCGTCGCGAGTCCAAAGATCCGACTGAGTATCGCAGACTATCTGGAACCTTTGACGAAACTTCGTTAGCGCGAAGGAGAATACAGGACTGGATCCTAATCGTGGAACAATAAAAAAAGGGATGGATGAGACGGTTTTGGTGTGGCAGGGGTCCAAAATAAATTTTCCTTCCTCTTGTAACGATACCGATTCTCCCCTTTCTCTTTACCGATAAAGATAAAACGTTTCGAGTATAAAAGGCTGATGCTATAAACGAAGAAAAGGGGAGAACCGACGACAGAGATACGAATCAGGAACAAAGTTTATAAAAGAAAAGGTCGAACGACCAGTAATTAGGAGGTCGACCGAAGAAACATTTCGGACTTTGTTCATTTTGGAGAACATTCATGGCACGCGGTAAAGTGTTTCCGTTTTTCACTACCCAAATAAAAATGCGAAACCTTTTTCGAGTCTAAATATACCAGACGATTACGCTCAAGTTCATGAGCTTCCTCGGGACAGTCAATAACTCCGAAAATGGCGGCCATCAAGTGTTTGGAATAAACCGAAAATAACGCTAGATTAAAATGTTTATTTCGAGCTTCAAATCGAATTTGTAAAGTGGAACGAGGTTCCTAAGCTTTTTTATAGACCTCCGGAAATAGCATATTTTACCCATTCTGATTCATCGAAGGATATTTGAGGGACCGACATTGGTACTCGCATTTATGTGACGACTTGCACATGCACTCTCAATCAACTGTCGATTTTTTTTTGTAGCTTTATTATGAAACATTCTACATAGCGTTCATGAACATTTTCACCTCAATGTGAATTCGTTAAACCGGAAATTAGTATTTTCGAAAAAGATCATGTCTCGGAAAAGTAGCTTTTACGTCCTGGAAGTTTGTCCCTATTTTAGAAGTTACAATATTCCAAACGAGTTTTTGAAATGATTAATTTTCAATGCTAATCAATGCTTTCACAGTCTTTTATTCAAAAAACCATTAATAAACCTTATTCATTATTGTTTCAAATCCACATAAAAAAAAAGCTTATACATGCTTGAAATTTCCTTTAAAATCTGCAATATTCATACAGGTTCAATATCCGAAACTGTTCTTGTTGACGTTTAAAAATGAATTTCCTTTAGTCTTTTCGACGTCAATATTAATTTTAAAAATCTGATGTGCCTAGGCTTGCGTTTACTAAACCGAGCAACTTTCGGGGAAACTTCTTAAAGAAACATTTCGCGTTAAACGAGTTAATATTATTACAAGTTAGTGGGTATATAAACGTGAATCAAAGGAAGAAAAGTGAGCGAAGTCACAAGCGGAGAGGGTGTGTGCAGGCACTCGACTAAACAAGATTAAAGTGTGCGGCGAGCAATCTGAAAAAGTAATATTACGGTGGAGTGTTACGTGTGGTAGGAGGCCGGGTTTCGCGTTTTCGTTCTCCAGTCTTTCCGGGCGTATACACGAGACCGCGAAAATGTGAGTGGCTCGTATACAACTCACCCTAGCTTTCCACTACATTTCGCCGATACCCGCGGTGCTCAAGCGTATAGGTGTTGAGGGGAACTATGGAAAAGGTGGTTAGGTGACAGGAGTCTCCCGGAAGCAATCGGAGGGTCGCCGCGCCCGGAGGCGACTACGTCACACGGCGTTGTTCCGCGACGGAGATGATAAATCGGCTGCCATCTAGAATTCCGGAAGCGGAATTCCATAATGCCTAATGGTATAACAAGGGGTCGCCCGAGTATAATCAGGATATCGATCTCGCGAATCTCTGTGTCACCCTCTCTCGATATTATACGCTTGACTAAAGCTCCATCTGTACTCCTCTCCAATTTCGCGAGAGACACGAAGAGGCAAAGCGATGAGTAGGTAAAGCAAAATCGTGGAGAATAAAAAATTGACGCATGGAGGATGTGATGGGAGAGGCGATTGATCATTACTGCAATCTTCGATGACCGATTTTTTTAAATTCACCGCGTTCCCAAGCTCCACGAGTAAGTCCGCGCACGTCGGAGTGCAGAGAGTTAAGCGAAAACGAGAAATTATTCATCGAGCCGAGGGAGGAATAATAAATCAGGAGTATATTAAAGAAGACGTTGAACCACCGAGCGGCAGAGAGACGGGAAAGAGGCCTGCGAGAGGTACGGCCAGAGAAGGTATTTGCAGCTAGCTCGAAATTATACCGAGCAACTAAGCGGAAGAGTGTGGCAAAAGCGGAGCTTTGGGAGAGAGAAAGACGAGGTCGTAAACTCGAAAATTTCGTTGAAAAGTGATACGGGAAAAAGGGATGGATGTGATGTATATATAACGGGTGAAGAATGCACGAGGTGCATGCCACGAACAGTGAGAAATATCATTCAACGAATTATCCTAGTGAAAATAATCTCGCAGCCAGGGTGGGAGAGTGTGAAAGTAGTTTCGGAGGAAAAGATAGAGGCAGCAAGAAAGTCAAGCACAGAGTATACATATAGGAGATTATGATACGTACGTTAGGGAGGAAAAGACCAGAATGGGGAGAGAGAAAACGGCAGCAAAGCGGCAAGCAAAACCCAGTCGAATATACGTATAGCTCGAGCTGCTAGGAGAGAGAGAAGTAAAGCGGGCAAGGAGCCAATCCGGTGCAAAGTTAAACAGGTTTCATTGGCTGAAAAGAATTCCTTAGCGGGTTAACCGTGGCGATAGACGTGGCTGGAATACCCTGTGCTACGTTTCCCTTCGAACGACCAACATTCTTCAGCTTGGTTCCCTCTCGCCACTATCACCTTCAACGCGCTCGAGGTATTCAAGGGTGGTGAAAGAAGGAGCGAAAGGAAGTCGAGGCGATGGAGGCAGAGTAGAACATTAGGGCTGCGGTATTGCACAAAAAACCCTGCATTTCTGTGACCATTTCTGTGGCCCTCAGCACGCTCCATTGCCCATTATTTACATCGATTTAGATGCTATACATATCGTCGATTTTCTTGATTCGCAAGGATTAAAGTTGACTTCAATTCGCTTAGTTGCAATTACATCCACACGAATTTTATCAGTTTAATTAAATTCTTTCCAATTAAAGGTAAAATCCGAAATGGAATTTCGAAGCTAATTGCTAAGGATACTGCAGGTCATGTTCATTGCGTTTACGTTTGTAGCATGCAACTGACATATTCGATATTCGAAATGACAGAATATTTACTTGCTGATTTTTTCAAACTACTCGTTTAAATTTTACCCATACAATTTTTTAAAAACAAATACTATTTTCGTTTAAATCAACACTGACAAGAGGGAACGTGTCTTTGGAAATGGATTGTGTCTCTCGATCCAATTTTCCTCAAGTTCCACATTTCTATATCCAAAATAAACATTAATTTGCAAGCCACCTTGCGAACCACTGGTGCAGAAGATAGTTTTCTGTTCTACCGTACATGTGGCAATTTCCAAGTATGTTTAGCACTATCGCTTTCGATGATACCATATTCCTTTGTCTGTATATGCAATCGTGGGATATCGTATACGTGATGTTGTACCGCTCGGTGTATAAGAAACAGTGGACTGAAGCCTGTAGAATTGCGCATGAGATCTCGACGGAGAGTAAGCGCGGGAATGCCCATGTGCAGTCTGCTCCACGAGATCTCACGAAAACGTAGAGCTTATCCCTCTCTCGGCTCTATTGCTGACGTTATACTGCTGTTGGTGTTTCTGCTGAATCCGCGATTGGACGCCGAGCCAAGAGCTGCGAACGCAAGCATCAGGAGCACAGAGGAGACACGATCGTGTATACACTATATATCGGGGTTGAACAGACGATAGAGCTTCTCGATCCGGGCCCTCGTGATCTACATGTTTGGTGATCTTGCCACAAGTTCGAAAAAAACCCGAGTGGAAATTTTGAAATAAAACTTTTCGTTACAAAAAGCCTTGTTTTCTTTCTCTTTTTTTCATTTTGACCTATCAAGTGCATATACAATACAACAAAGTAACATTTTTGTGGATAACAAAAAATAGGAAGAATTTCGAATTGTCATCCTGTAACGATTTTCACTATATTTTCCATATAGTATATTTTTTTAAAAACCAATAGACAAAATTTTAGATGCAGAGCCAAAAAAATCTTCGTTGAAGGTTAAATAATTAACGTGGAGTTCGGTAATTTACTATTTGCTCAAAAGGCTTTTTTTCTAGTTCTGGTAATTCTTAGTCTCCCTGAAAAACAAACAATAATTTGGGTGGAATTTTGGATATCATTTATCAATATCTATGTGGGATGGATATACGGGCAAACGTAAGGAAATATTGCAATAATATGTAAATCTGAACCGTTACCCGGTTATGTAAAGCCTCCATCACACCACACGGGAAAAAAAAAAAAAAAAAAAAAAAAAAAAAAAAAACGGGCTGACACGGCCGAAAAATCACCTGAGATAACAAAGCGATTTTTGATAATGCCGTTAGAACTCGGCTTAGTTATGAGAACAAGAAAATTGCTTCCGCACATCAAGTTTCAGTTGCAGATTACCTATCAGTTGCACTATCTAACTATATGCATCATTACGTAATTGAATAGTTGATGCAACTATTCAAGCATGCAGTTTGAATGCATGCCCAAGACAACGGCTTGAGTACCCAATTACGGAGTCCTCTACCGGTTGCGTTGCTGTTTGTGCTACTAAAATAGCCAATTGTACTAATTGCGATGATCGATATTATGATTATGAGTATATACTGATCGGAATTGTGCGACTGATGCCTAGGAATATCGTTAACCGATGAAACAATGTAAATGATATCTTCAATTATTATCAGTTAATCATTAGGTTACCGTTAAAAAATAATACATTTTCTCGATTGTTTAAATTTTGAATTTTTAAAATTAAAAAATTGCAATTTTGAATGAAACGTTTTTCGTATTGACTTTAGAAATACAAATGAATTTACATTTCATGGAATCAAAATATAGGATGTATTCCCAATAAAATTGTACGTCTTATTAACATTTTCTATAACCTTCCCATTAAAATTTTTACATCGATTTTTGAAAATAGCTGTTAATTGAGTGTAGCAAATGTTGAAAATTTTGGATATAGCAAATTAAAAATGTAGATATCAGAATCAATCATTGTTTTCTATGCCCTTCCAGTGAACCTGTTACAAATTTGACAAAAATAATACAATTCTGATCGTATTTTCCAAAGTATATTAACCCTACGTAAATTACAGTAACAAAAATGATGTAACAGCTGTGAATATAATTTCGAAGGGCCAGAAGGTGTCTGGATATTTGTAACCTCGCTGTCTTCCGACTTTCGCGATACTTGAGTGAGGTTTCCTCCGTCTGACTAAGATGGAAGATGATCACTTAATCCCAGTTGTCGTCGTCTCGTTCCTCCTACCAAGGACTTTCTTCCAGCCAATTCGCACTTTCACCGAGCTACACCAAGACATCTATTTGTTTTGCTTTTTTTTTTGCTGCGACTCGGTTTTTGCCTGTCTGGAGCCCTTTTCACCATTCTCTGCATGTCAAGTCACTGAAGTACGACTTTGTTTCTCGAGAAACGTTGAAACTCTTCGATGCCTCAGAAAGTCCTGAAAGATTCACGAGGTGCATAGCTGCTCGATAGGACTTAAGATTCACCCGAGATTCCACGCAGCTTTGACTTTCTAACACTAGCAAACAAAGTTGATTCTCGCTACTGAATATATTGCAAAGGCAAATTGCAAGGAAAACGAAACAATAATAGAAATAAAAAACCTTTCGTTGCCCTCAAGCAAAATGCGATCAGTTGAATTTAAATTTCATAAGCTCTCCATCTATTGATGCATGATATACAAAGATTTCCATATTGGGCATCACTTCACCTTGAAAAGGGTTCATGTTTTTTTTTTTTTTTTCAAAGATTTTCAGTGTATTAAAAACATTTATGAATTATTTCAGATTTTTTATTCACGTATTTGATCAAAAATGAAATGCTGATTTCTGAATCATTTTACAATAAGAAAATGTCCCAACACAACATCTTCGGGTTTGAGCGAATATTTGATGTTTACAACCTGCCGAAAAATCATGAGCGCAATCGCAAATTTATATGTTCGCAGATGTCACTTTTTCCACATTTGATGGATATAATCATACTCAAAAAAATTAAATTGCTTTCCTCATTTGACGGAGTGAAGTGTAAGACCCACTTAAATTTTTCTTATGAATCAGAACGAAAAATAATCAAAACCTCTCGGAGAAAAAGAAAGTTTATCTCCGATTATATCCATGAAGTTTTATTATTTCAAAGTAAATACCGAAAAAGGAATTATCTTGATAATTTATTCTGTGTTCATTGCACCGACTCAAATTCACCGTATGAATAAGACATTCATCTCGGAATTTCTAAGTACCTTAACCTTCATAGTCTTCCTGAAATAAACGCGAAATTCCACTTGCTGTACAAATAATCTTTAATAATTTTCTCGCGACGTCTTCAGGCACTTGATCTTTTTGTTCCCACGGCTCGAGGTTGCAATTTATGTATCTCGTCGCGCCGGTAAAATTGTTTCTTGCGGCGTATTCGAGTGGCTTGAAAACGAGGAAACTCGAGTTGCGGCTGGTCGTACGATATGAAGCGAGATAGAAACATTCTTCGGAAGAGAAAAATGAGAGAAAATAGGAAAATTGTTGCGAACGATAGCAGAAATATAGAAAGCGACGTGACGTAAATATGCGAAGGGTATTTCGAGTTCGAGTGGGCTGCTACGTTTCAGCTACCTCTACTTGTACCGGCTCTACTCTGCGCTACAATATAGTGCCCACTCGGTACACTGTATGCCTCGCAATCCCAGAGACTCGATGTTTCATAAAATTCAAGGATCGGCTCGCCTCAAGGAAGAACCTTCGTTGCAACAACGAAGCTAAGAAGAGGGAAGAAGAAGAGAAAAAAAAAACGATAAAAATAAAAATAAAAAGCGAGTGCGCGCGTGGAAAGAGCGAAGGTAGAACCTCAGACTCTTATTACATATTTATGAGTGGTTGCTCTCGCGGAATTTTCGTGACAACAAAAGGAGCGATTGCCGCAACGAACAGAGAATTGAAGGGAAAGCGGAGAAAGACCGCTACTGCGGATGCTTCGTGCTGCGACCTCATGGTTGAGTCTTGAATTCTCACTCAGCCCCGCTTAAGAAATTATAGTAGAATTGAACATCTTTTTTTTTTTCTAATATGTTAGGCGTAGAAAAAAAAGTATGATACAAAATTTATTTGTCGAGTGTATAAAAGGTATACCGCAACACAGAACAATGAGGCCATGCATTGTCAACAGTCCGAGTAAATTTACCATATAAAAAAATATAAGATTTATGAATCGAGTATATAAATTCCATATGAATGTACTTTTACTGCAACACTGAGAATAATATTAAAATTTCACGAGTATTGTCTGCTTATTTTTAATATACCAATATTGTATTTGTTAATGACGAATGCACCTGAAAATTAATGTACGGAAGCTTTACATATCGGTAAATAAATTTTGAAACAAAACGTTTTTACATTCTGGCATTAAGCGAAATTGAGGGATTCGAACTGTTGAACGATAGCCTGGATTATTATTCTATTAATTAATTACACTATCTTATGAGAATTGGTTGCATACAGTTAAAGTTACTATTCGAACTGAAAATAAATTGATAATTTGTTATTGTCACTAATTTCAGAGTGTGTAAATGGTAGCATTAAGAATGTAAGAACCACGACCGTTTTTTTTTTTTTGTCAAAATCATTGCGATATCGAAGTGAAAAGTCTTCACTCTTTGTCGGCAAGAAAGCAAGAAAAATGTGCCGCTGCTGCTGCGTGTTCCGACCGCCCGAGTCTCAAAGTTGAGCCTTGATACCCGCGCGTTTCCTGTTACCGCTCGGGAGAGTGAAATCGAGAATTTACTGAGAAGGTCGTAGGCTTCAAGGAGAAGAACGATGAGATATCGTGAAATGTACCGCGGTTTTATACACGCGTGATAGCTTGCGCTTTCATGTGTAACGTTCACCCCCATAGAGACGGCCTGTATTTCTCAAGTGTATAAAGTATAATATACAGAACATACAGGACGTGGCATCAGGCGTGATGGAGAAAAAAAGGAGGAAGCACCCCGCGGGCTTTTTGATGCGGAAAAAGGTGGATACGAAAAATGATAGCCCAGAGGGCGCGATTCGCCTGAAGCGTATCTTCCGATCGATAACATGATTACAGCCCCAGGTTCAAACCCAGTTCTAGGCAGTTTCGCCCGTGCTTTTTTTTAAAGCTATGTCCTATAGAACTCGCTGCTATGGCGTTAGTCACGCGAGAATTCTTCTCGCTGCTACGAAAGAAACGGCCTTACAAAGGCTCGCTCGCAAACAGTTCTTACGCGACGGATATACCGAGAGCTCTTTCTAAAATCATCGTGAATGTGTTGTACGCCGTTGCACGCGAGCGTAAATGCCGGTTACGAGGATGGCAATGCAATCACGGATGAACGTGGAGCAAAAGAAAAAATCGACGGTTTGCCGGGGGCAAACAATACGCTTCTACCAAATTAGAGCACTGCCGGTGTGTGTCTCAATGCCTGTTCGACAGGCACGGGAACAACCGCGCGAAAAACCTATAAGTTTGCTTTTAACCGAATGCACAAGGACTGTGCATATTTAGGATGAGAAAGTTGGAGAAATTACAGAAATAAAAATACACAGGCATTTAACAATTGTGAAATTGGTATCACTAATTAATTGCCAATTCGTTATTAACGAATCATTATTTCGCGTTGAAATAACATCGGTTGCTATTAAGAATTTTCGTCAAATTTGGTGCTTAATTCAAAATGTTAACGGTGAAAAATTCAAAGTGAATTGTCGAATTCTCAAAAGAGCCACGAATTTCCCGCGGTTCTGTCCGCTCTTATCGTTAGATCGATTGCACTTGGATAGATTTCACCGAAGAAGTCGATTTGAAAAGTTCTCGGATATTTAGTGGGTCACAGGAGAAAGATCGACGTTGCCACGCGTCGAAAACTCCTCGACAACAACTCGAAAAGACCTCCAGGTAGTTTCGTTCCTGATGCACCAACGAAGAGCTTGGTGTGAGAAAGTTTTGCACGGGGTACGGGAAACTTTATGCACCCACACGAGCGACGAAAGCAACGCCACGGGATAGACAGCGGATGATGCTGCGCCGCTGGTGCTGCTGTTCCGGAGAGATCGGTACCCGAAGGCTTCCTCGAGGGGTTTGGAAAAAGGTTGACCCGGAGCGTACGGGTGTAAAGTCAGACGGTGACACCGGGAGCTTCCGCCTCCCCTTGGTGTGAGTTCAGTGCGCCAGAGGGATGAAGAGCAGTTTTATATATCCATGGAAGCTTCGCACTTTATAACACTTCACCTTTCAAGAATTATACGTTCTCGTCCTGTTTCTGCTTCCTCACGGAGAAACTTCTTTTCATGGAATTTTTTCTATTTCAACATTTTCATTTCAAGACACTCGGAATAGTCGAAGGCATCAAGAACAGTAGTAAAAAAAATATTTTCCGTACGTACGTGTGTATGTGTCACCGCTTCAAAATGTCAATGATCCATAACTCAAGAACTGCTTGGCCGGTTGAGCTGGAATTTGATACGCAAGTGGAGCACCAGTCCCTTTTCAATTGTTCTGATTTTTTGCAAGATTCATAGAGAATTTGTGATTTTACAGCTTTTTAAAATTATTTCGAAGAGAGGAGTACAATTTTCATGTAATTTGCACTATTTTGCCAAGTCTTCGTAAGTGCATTTAAGGTTGTTTGATATTCGCATGTAATTTGATGCGAATGTTGGACACTTTCCTAAGGAAAAAACGTGACGATTTTAATAAACGCACTTCTTTCAATATACACGCGAAATGCTGGTTTTCTCTAAAATAATGTGAAATGTGTAGAATTCTCAATGAGAATTTACTATCTATAGAAATTTTCCAGTATTTGTTCGTGGAAATTGAGAAAAGTGTATTTAATAATTGGTATTCCTCTAATGAGGCAAATACGTCGTGTTACCGCTCAAAAGGTTAACATAATTATTTCAAAGCATCCCACTTCACCAAAGACATGTAATAATATGCTCGTATTTCGATATTTAAATGTTTCAGCGCCTTCGGTACAAATCGTAGACGCAATGGGTGATCCATTGCGTGACAAGTACTACGAAGCCGACAGTACGATCGAGTTGCTGTGCGTAGTGCGTCACATAGCGATGCAAATGCAGTACAGTGTGGTCCAGTGGCTTCACGGGAATCGGACATTGAATTACGATACGACCAGAGGCGGCATTAGGTAAGGATGAAATCATCTGTCTTGTAAGCTTCACTGATCCACTGTTACTGAGAATCTCCTGTTGGTCATAGATATATATGTCGATATATCGGTGGGGCTCTATTTCCCCAGCCAACCAGAGGTGAGATTGATTTACCGCTGATGTTCTCCAGAATTTATATTATGCAGCATTATTACTGAATCGGTAGAGCGGAAATTGAACGTTTATCGACTTTTGGCCTTCATTATCGCTCAGTCAATTTAACCACTGAAAATACTCGATTCAAAGTTGTTTTCAGCGCTATTCTTAAGAGGAAATTGTCAACGAGTTTTCATAACCCACTGAGTAGTTGACGCAATATCAACTCCGCATTCGAGTGGCTATCGGAACCCATTTGTCAGTTTCTTCGAGTACTTTTTTCTCCAGTGTAATTTACAACGATTCGTGAAAATTGCATTTTTTCAACGTATATACAATTCATCGATTGTAAATTTACTTCCAATAAGTTTCCTGATGATCAAACTCGATTCCAGACTTTCCGTTACTCGTAAAAATTGTTCTAATTAATGTAATTGTAGTGAACGCGCGGCCAATGCATTCCTGAAGAGGTTGTTACAAAGCTGTAAAGCGAGACATCTGACACGCCAGAAACGTTTAAAATTTTATGCACTCTTGTGGTGAACCGCGCGCGGTTAATCAATTCGGTGGCCGTCTCCTCCACATCGTACGTGGTCGTGGCGCAACGAGGCAGTGGTTTCTACACGGCGTTTCCTATCCCAGTGAAAGTTCACAGAGAATGACCGCAAAGTCCCTCGGGACTTTGAGGACATTTTGCCGAGTCTTCGCCTCGTGGAAAGTGTGATGGCTTCACACGTTCGTTATAATTCCTCTGTGTGTATAATTGAGCCACTTGAAAAAGAATATTTGCAAGCTCAGCGTCAGGAAGGACCATTAGCGTCAGGTTCAACTCAAGCATCATCCAACCGCCCCGTTAATATACTTAAACCGCTACAGTATAAATTCCGCCGAGATCACTCGAAGAGCTTCCGCATAACTGCACTTGAGCCATTCACTCGCTGTTGAAAATAAAAGTAGCGAAACGTGACGAGCGACTCGAAAATTTCGAATTAAGTTCTCTGTGAAAATCTCAGTAGCGGCGTTTTTCTTTTTGGTCAAGGAAGAATTCGACGCTTCACGGCGAAACGGAGGAAACTATTTTCAACTGGGCTGCCGTTGCTCACACTGCGTCGGGCCTTTTTCTTTTCTCCCTCTCTGCGTTTCCTCTTTCTTCTTCTTTCCGCCGTCGGAAATGTGGAAAGCGTTCACGAGCTCTGTGACATCGAAAATAAATGGTTAGATCGATACTCTCCCTTTAAGCGTGTAATTGATGTTCAACAAAGTTCAATTAACTTAGGAGATACTTGACAAATAAATAAACAGTAATTTCGCTAACGGGGCGCTTTCTGTTTGATTTCTCTTTGAGGCTCTCATAGCCACTATTTTGTTTTTAATTAAGAAAGAATTTGCTCCTAGACAAAGGGTCGAATGAAACTGTTTCAAGGAGACGCAGTGACCTAGAAAAAAAAAAAAATCTTACATTGAAACCGCATCAAGTACGTCTTACGCACCATAATTCTGTAATTTTCTAAAGGCAGTGCACCAGAATGATGGATGGTAAAAAGACAAATTTTTTATTTGTTGCAGCATTTAGACCAAACGAAGTCAACAAAATTTTGTTTTCTGGCTTGACTGCGGCGATTGTGAATGCAGTGAATATTCCATTTACCTCAAATTGTTCAGTCAAATTTTAATAACAAAAAGATTTGGTGATACAATTAAAATCATTGCTTCGTTATGAAGGCTTGAAATACAAATTTCTACAAGCCGCTCAGAATGCACTCTTTCGAGGATAGAGTCAACACTAAAATTTGTTCACCGGTTTGGTCGGAAAGCTACGATAAGTGGAAATATTTCCTTTTTATCTCACTTCATAGTGGTGCGGTGTGTATCTTTATAAAATTTTGAATTGTAATGCCTTTTATGGCCCTTATGAGGTGTAAATGTAAGATTTTTTTAAACAGACCATATCATTTACCAAACTTTTATTCTTATGACTTTTTTAGGTGATTGAAACCTCTTAAACCTGACTACCGATGCTGACACCACGTCGCGCCTTTTTTTCTGATCTTCGCTACGGTTCATCTTCGTTCTCTCTTACTCCGAGTTTCCTCTTCCGTCTTCTTCCCGTCGTCGGAATTGCGGAAAGCTTGAAAGCGTTTACTAGCTCTGCAACATCGGGAATGGACGTTCTGTTCTGTACTCCCTTCCAGCGTCTGATCCCATTGTCGTGTCACCCACGCGAGTTCCGCAATGCTTCGTGGTTCTCCACTTCTTGTCCCACTCGATTCTACGTTTCCAGATCGCATTGGGGTGGTGAGGAGAACAGCGTCCTCTCGATTGTACAAGGCAAACGTCTAGTTCGCCAGCGTTGTCGTTGGAGCTTCTACGGTTTCGTTTTACAATCGCGCCACAACGACTCTAGAGGCTGTGTAGATGTGTGGTGCACGGATTTCCGCGACTGTACGCTTCGCTTCCAGCGTGGCTTTCACTGCCTCCGTCTATCTCATTGTTCAAGTAGTAAGTGGTAAATACGTTCAGACTCTGTACAGACTCTTTCACCCTAGAAAGAGAAGCGTCGCATCGTTCGTTTCTTTTTTCTTTACTTTTTTTCTTTCGCGCCTCATAGAAGAAAGCTCTTTGTCGTCTTCGTGAACGAGCGCGCTTTCGAAGAGAGAAAAGCCGATTGACAATTCAGTCAATGGTGCAGCGATGCTTCACTTCACATTCTTCTTCACAAGTTTCGTACTTTGTGTCACGGAATCCGGGAAACATCTTCAGGAGTGTGAAAGATGATTCTGAAATTGGACAGATAATGGAATGCACGAGTTATTTCATAGGGTTAAAAATATCACTGAATTATTAGGCCGCCAAAATATCAGAATTTGTGGATTCAATATTATCTTAGGCTGTTTTGAATAAATATAGCAGCGAGAAGAATGTTGATTCTATAATTCATAAGTATATATATTCTTAAATTATTGTGACACTCATTTTTCAATAAAATGAAACACTGGTTTTTTCGAATTATTTTTCAGTATAATTTATCCTCGTACACCTACAATTTATTCGAAAGTTCCGAAGGAAACAGCGATAAATAATTCACTGGTATAACACCCGATGAATACTAAGAATTGATAATGCATTTATTTCAGTGAAAACCCCGCGATTTTACGAGCAAATGTGAATTACGAGCGAGCAGCTCTTCAACAGGTTATTCGGTGTTAGGCCATGTATATTAATTACCATTATTACAATATTAATTCTGTATAGTAGTTCATCACTCGAAGCTGTATTGAAAAATTGATTTGAGAAAATCGATAAACTTACATACGATCCTGCTGAACATGTCACCCTGTCTCAATCCAAGAACTGAAATCTCAATTTCTGTGCAGAGCACAATTTCGTTCCAAGCTCCTGGACCATCCAAATCTGACGGAAATGTCAAATCTGACTCTTTCCACAAGCCACTCTGCCCACCCATACATAGTTGATAAGCATTTATGCTCTCGTCGATTCGCCCCTTCGTTGTAGCCATTTGCATCGGAATCGAAATTCGACGGACCAGCGGAAATCATGTACTTTCCTTGTACGAAGGGATATACTGGTGGAATTGGACCCAGGGAAGATTTTCAATCACTATGAATGCTGAGCTTAACATGAATGCTGCGACCATATAATCTTATGAAGAGCTTTACATCACTACGAAACTAGAATCAATGCTAACGGAATAAGTTCAGAATTAGGACTCAGAAAAGCAACATTTACACATTTACAGTCTCCAAAATCACATACTTGCTAGTTCGAAATATAACCTTTAAGACGTTTCAAAAATAAATGTAATTATTAATCGAAAAAATTGATTAACCACCACTACAGCGCTATTATCATTTTACCAAACAGATTTCTTTGTAAATGAAACATTGAATCAATAGAATCTGGACTTCTATGCAATGGTGAGTGAAAACTTTTTTTTTTTTTTATGAAATCCAATTGGCCCTACTTCAAGAATATCATTCTTTTCACTTCAAAAAAATTCTCTTAACGCTCAGTGATACACCGGTGAAAATTTCTTTGCTGAATGTTAAACGCCCATAGGGCTGTTTCTCTCGGACCTCACCCCACTTTTTGGTTTTTCGATTCTCCTAAGCAAACGGCTTTGAATATTAAAAAACCCGAAGCTTAGGCCAATTCTGCAATACTTTCGCACATTATATCAAAATTTGAGCTATTTCTGTCGAGTCTTTTGAAAGAAAATAGGTTTCAACATTTTTTAAAGTGGTGGGGGAAATATCACTGCCTCTTAAATGAAATGGTTATTTCAAAGACTGTATCGAGTCTGATAAAAACAGTGCGAAATACATATAATTCAACTTCCGGTTTCAAAATTATCACCTTCTCACCACGTTTCGGGGATAATATGAAAACAAAATTCACCCATTCTCCCAGTGAAGTCAGTCTTGAAATCTATCTCCAAGATTCCGACACCCAAGTCACGCCAAAGTGATTACTCCCGGCGGCCTCGTCCACGTCGAGGATAACGTAATTAAGATTCGCTCGTCTGGAAACCCGTGAATGCTGGAAAGGTTTTGCCACTCACTGCGACGTCTGCACTCCTCGCCATCAATCCGCCCATCTGCCCACGCCATACGCAGTGAAAACTCGTTTCTCAGAGCTAAATGGTCTGCCGAATAGTGCAGTTGTCGGTCACTCACTAGTAATAGTAGCCTCTCTATGTTTAATGGCTTATATTGAACAGAAAAAACGTGCACGTGTCAGTGCACTAAGAGGAAATTACAGTATTAGGAGCTATAAAGTAACAACTATCTACTTTTAGTTCGCGGAACAAATTTTTTAAATAATTGCCACAACAACGAGACAGTTACCATAAATATTTTCATAGTTACATATTTAACTAGGTCAATAATTGCGAGAATTAAAATTAAATAGTTTCCACTTTGTAATTTACTGTTCTACTACAATTTCTCGGAATTTAATATGCTACTGGCCAATTACTGGCTCATTTTAGTAGAATTCCACTCACCACCCTGAGACTTTTAGCGGTGCTGAATGTAAAATGGAGCTGGGCTTGTAAATAAGTTCAACTAGAACAGTCAGAAGGTCCGCGTGCCTCCTTCTGACGTTCTGAAGTTGGTTCAAGGAAATGGAGGTAAGAGGATGAGGAGACCGAGTGGTACGAAGACAAGAAGAGGGAAAAAGGTAGATGCTCTTAGGTCGTGATGGCTACACCGTCGTTGTAGAATCCTCGTTCTCCTGCAGCCTCATTCTTATCGCCGGAGAATATCAGTCTCGACCACTAATTTGCTTAATTGGCTGCCGCTTGAAGACTTCATCCGAGCTCCTCTATCCTAGCTCCAGCAGCAACAGCACTCTCGAAGTTACAAATTCCGACTGTCTCGTCACTTCGCAGTCCTGCGTGGCCTCATTTTTAAAAATGTATCAACGTAATTCTTTACTTCCTGCTTTATCTGTCATTCTTGAACCACCATCAGCAGCTAATAATAATAAATGGCTCTTATAAAAGTCATAATTCCGAAGAAATGAAATAAAATATTATCGAAGTGCTTCTTCCGTACAATTCTGCGCCTGGTCTTATTTTCTGTACTTTTTTTTCAATCGCCGACTTATCTTGGATCATACTGATATTAGCAACATCAAAATTGTATTTCTATCCTTCGATCGTCTGACGTAAAGGTATCTGCGACAAAATTATATTAAATACGAATATAATTTAGTTGAGGGAAGCGTTACAAATGTTAAAACAATTATTAAAACTGTTCTTGCGAGACAAAGGTTTTCATTTTCGAAACACCCACTTCAGAATTACCCAGAACGATTGTTTTGTAAAAAAAAAAAAAAAAAAAAAATAAATAAAATAATTTTCTGGAAATCCAATTCCAGTGAACCAAAGATTCCTATGTAAAAAAGGTTGTAGCATATTCAATATTTCTGAACTCAACCTTCAACGCGTTCCCTACAAGTGAATAACCCACTTAAAAACCATCAGAATAGTTTGGCAATCAATATGCGTGCCAGTTCGATCCGCCGAGTGGAAATTCGCAGTGTTCACGTTCGGGGAAGGGCAAGTAACGTGCTAGATAATCTCTCGTCACGATTCTGTTGCGATATAAGCCGTATAGTATGTAAGGGTCGTGAAAATGAACAGAGAAGCGAAGCACTACGTGGTAGCGATACACGGGGACCTTGCTGCCGGTATAACGAAATACGATCGAGTTATGGCCCGTTGTCGCGGAAGTTATAATCCAGTGTGAACAATTTCGGTCTCTCGTGGATCCCACGGCATTGGCCAGGGCGGAATATACTATGTGACTTAAAGCCGAGGGCATGAGGTTATGGAGAAGCCGAGAACGACAGAACTGTGTGCCAGAACACGATACTTGGCTGCATGGTGGAGCTTCGAAGCAAGCAGCCGTTTCACTGGCTCGAACCTACTCCACGTTACTCGTGGTGCTGCTTCTACACGAGCACGTCGTCTCTCACGTGTGTTAGTTGAGAGTAAAGTTAGCATTTGAGAAGGCAGCCCGGTGTCGAGCTGCTTAATGAGATTAGCACGTACCTACGTGTGTCCCCACAGTTCGTATTTCTCAAGTACTTTGCACTACGCTTTGCGCACGTACAAACACTCTGTCCATTTGAATCGTTCTCCGTGTAAGGCATACGAGTCATATGTGTACACACTCACACTCTTCACACTAAGTAGTGCAAACAAAATGATGAATGTATCCACACAAAATGATAGCGACCCGTATTGCCCACTTTCATTCGCCAATATATCAACCACCCTATGGCAAGCCCGTACGTGTGGTTTATATATTGGTCAATTAACGCATTCTGCACTAAATTTGCAAACTAAAAATTTCCGTACTCTTAATATATATCCAATAGATATTTTTATATAATTTTGTCGAAGAATTACGATCAACTTGTAGATTAGCACAAATATATTTCGACATTTTTATACAAAATTAGCGAAAAGTTTCCATGGGCAATTGATATCGTGGACTACTACTGACCAATTGAATGTAAAGTCGACCAATGGATTAGAAAAGCTCATCGAACTATCGGTAACGCTAATCAACCGATTGCTCATATCAGCTAACTAATATACGCCAAGCATATAACATTTCTCCGTCCCAACGAACGACTTTTCCCCATGCATTTCACTGTCTTCATGAAATTGACCATATTGCATTCATTATATACGACCACTATGCCTAACAAGCCACAATGATCGAGTTATCACGATGTTGAAGAGCCCGGAACATGTCGTAATAGACTCCAATTGGATTAAGCGACGGTTCAATTTAATCAGGAGCTTTCCACTTCACCCTAACGTTCTGCTATCTTTCCCTTAACCCTTACATCTCATCGCCTGCGTGCATTCTATTCCCCCGGCACGACCCCTTCTTCATTTAATCGAAACTCCACATCGATCGTGAATAATTCGACGTCAATTATAAATAATCCGTTTATAAAATCGTGAAAATGAAATGCTTAATAATTTCGCAATACGCCTACGTACACATATATGTATAGAGGGCGGCCGGTGTGCCTCAGGATTTAGCGGTTTCGGTTATTTTCATAACGCTGGGATGTACACCCGGAAGATAATTACAGAAATACGTCAGTGCACCGCAGTTGAATTCACTTCAGCGATATCGCTCTGATGACAGAGAGAAGTCGGTGAGCAAAGCCTGCACACGACAATGCCGATATTAAAATAATAATTAAAACGTGTGCACGAAGAGCGCTAAAAGAACTTTTCTTTGACGAGCGGCGAGACGAGCGCTCGCGCGTATAGACCAGCGATGAGTTTTCGCCAAGTGCGCGGCTGCAGAGAGGCGGGTCCTGAGGGAAATTCATTTGTTATACCGACGGACCAGCGCGCGGTTTGCGGTGTCGTTAATTCATGGACTGATGCATTCGTCGCTGCATTGCCGCTCCACAATTAAAATAAATGCGTCCCGCTTAGCCCACTGGGGTTATTATCGTATGGCGTATGCGCAGGGTAAATTAAACTGAAATTTTGCAATCTTCTCACTTCTATCTATTTCAAACTATATCGAAGAGGACGATATCCGATGGCTAGCATTTAAATTCCGAATTTTTTCATTTCGTCGCTATCATTAATCGGGTCTTATACGTTATCCTTGCATTATTTATAGCTGAGCAATAATTTCAACATAAACTTCAACCTCGCCCATTGCTTCCTCATTATTTTCACCCTTCATAAAACTAACCATGAATAACTATGATCATATAGAGAAAATTGTTCAAAAAAACGAAGATGGCTTCGAGGATTGAACTTTTTGGGTGATTTTTGTTTTGTGATTTGAGGTAATATCAAAATTTTCTTTTTCGTCCCCGATCACTTGGAAGATATGAATTATGAGTCGTCTACAGGAAAAGCTAGTTTTGTAATTGTAATTACAGGATATGTGAGGCCTGATCGTATTATTTTTTAAAGCTTATTGTCGATTCAGGCCAAAATTGTTCTCCGGCAGGGTTGCTCGAAATGAAACTTATGAATTGAATACTTGATAACTCGCCGTTTCCGAGGGATGGTGATTTTACAAAGCTCTGCATTTTAAGAAATTAAACTGTGATTCGATTTTCGTCTACTTATCATTTAATTTCACTGTAATGATTGGCTGCTTCACTTGGATGATTACATCAATTATGGTGATTTGAAGCAAAAATTAACGCTTCCGTTGATTCTACCCAACCAAACCTGGTTGTAACAACAATTATGTCGAAATTTGCAATTTGGTAACTGGTGATTCCCACGATGTAGCTTATTCACATCAATCGATCCTGCGAAATAATAAAAACAAATTTTTGGGCTTTTCGGTTTCGTAAAAAAAATCAGTACATCAAAAATATCAGTGAACCTAAGCAATTTCAGTGAATCTAAAGTTGACAGATGTTTAAGAGTAAAAACCTTAACTCAAACGCACATGTTTTATGACACGTTTTTCGGGAAGTTTTAGTCAATTTGTGCTATCCTGACAAAGTGTCGGAAAAAGAGTTTTCACGAGAGCGTAGCTTTCTGCATTGGTGAGCCAGTGAAACCCAGGAAAACTATGACCTGCAGAAGTTTCAGTTCAAACAGCTTTTTCTTCTTCCCGTATATAGTTTGAAGGATCGAAATTAACTTGCCCGAAATTTTTTGTTGCAAATTTAATTTAAAAAATTCCAGCCCACTCAAACACTGAGATAGAATTAATGGCTTTTTAAAAACAATTTCATTATCGTTTGATCTGCCACTCAACTCGAACTGCAAGAAGTTAGGTCACCGGGGTACGTATCGTAGGAAATTAGACATTTTGGAAATTACCTGAAAACTCCCTGTGGCAAATAAAGCCGAAATACTCTAGAGGAGGCTCGTAACCCACTCCATGCCACTAGTCACTGAACATATTGTACAGGAAAACGAGAGGAAGAGAATAAGAGAACTCCACACGAACGTGAATTACTGAGTACATGGGGTAGCAAAGCGCGAGAAGCGTGGCGCCCGAGTTACCTAGCAATAAACCTGAAACGAGGCTCGGTCTAATCAGAATGCACTTTGGGAGTTGAATTAGGTAGAACGTGAATTTCCAGCCACTCCCATACCCTTTCATTCTCACGTCGCGTACCGCTCTTCTATAGATGTGAACATACGCAATTCATATCCTGGCGTGTCCGACAGAGGATTTTCGGGTGCGCCCGTTTTTGGATACCGTGACAAAGAAAATGGGTTAGTACGAGTGCTGGATGATGAATGGGGATACTCACGGGAAAAAAAACTTCCCAGAAAGATGTTCTCAAGGCAAATTCGCGATTAATTCCACCATAATTGAGAGCTATTCGAAATACTTGATTTTTAAGAATATTATCAAATTTCCGGAGCGCTGCAAAAATTTAATTAATGATAGAAAAAAATTCGGAAAAATTGATTTGTAAAAAAAAAACAGTGAAAAAATGTTTTAAAAAAAATGTAAATAACCATTTAGTGTTTTGTTTTAGTAGACAACCATATAAAAAAATTGAACAGGTTGGGGGGGGGGGGGGGGGGGGGTAACGGTGAAACGTTTACCGAGCTAGCCGCAAATACCTTGTATACAACTTTTAGTTTTTATTTTATTTTATCGCCGTACAATTTATTTTTATGCACATAGTTAAAATAAAGGCAGAGTAATTCAATAATTCTTGATTGCTCAAAGATTATTGAAGTTACTCTATTTACAAGGATTGTAAAATTTTCAATACCCCAGTAAATGAGACAGTCAATACTCACTGTCTAGTTAAAATATTAGTTATCTTATTCTTGATTTTTCAGAATTTTTACAGAATTTTAAACTTTTCAAAAAATCATCTCTAAAAATGAATGTATGAAAAAAATAATTTTAAGCAGTTAAATTTTTTTCTTATGTATTATAATATTGAAAACAATGAAACCGACCGAAGGAAAAGAACCAGGGTTATGATGAAAAAAATTTAGAAAAAATTTAGAAAAAATATTGGTTACCGATTTTTTCCCGCCCCCTTAACGACGCCTCTAAAAAATAGTTGAAGTCGCCCATTCATTAATTCTAAAAAAAAATTTAATGGCTTTTTTTGTGTGTCGCATCATACTATTCCTTTGATAAAAACATTGCACGGAGAACATATTTCAGAAGCGACAAAATATTGCCATCGATAAATTTGTCAAAGGATTATCCGATAGCATTCATATACAGGGTATATTATGCTTAACAGCCAAAGCTCACCTCTGGACTTTATATTGCCAGGTATAGTTGCCCCGAGAAGCCACTCGGAGATAATGAATGGTTAAATTGTGAGAAAAAAAGTTTTTCAATTAAAGTTCTCGCGAGAGCGGACGTGCTCGGGGACGCTGGTTTTGCGCGAGCATCGTTGCCATGCGGAGGTGGTGGTGCATCATTCCACCACTCAGCTTTGTGGCACCTAACGCTCGCGACTAAGCGCGCACGGTTTGCATCGCCTCAGGGCCACTGGACCACCATCAGTCTAGGGTTATATCCCTCTCGGTTGTGCGACGGTGTATTCGGTTTTCTTTGAGCACTTTGACTGCAATGCTAACAGAGGGAATAGTTACATCGACCCTCGGGACAAACTTCTTTTCCAGTTTTCTTTAACTCAAGAACTGTCTCTTTTTATCGTCTGCCGCAGCAGACGGAAATTGTCCTGTAGCGCACAAAGTAAAGTTGGCAATAATAATAATGTGGAAAATATTATTTCTTGTATGTCTCTTCGTCCGTGATAAATGTCCCTGTTTTATCATATAGCTTTCGTTAGTAAATTATAATCTTTAAATGTACCAGGAGACTGAATTATGAAAAGCGAGAATGATATTAAGAGAAATATGTAAATAATTTTTTTATTCAGATATTAACCGCGAAAGAATAACATTTCAGTTGAGTAGATAAAGTAGACAAAGATCTTTTTCAATATTTTTTTATGTAGCCATAAACACACAAAGCCAAAAATAACAATCATAATAATTGGCCTAACGTCATTTTTTTTTCTAATTTCAGTTGAAGGGTTCAGTTCATAATGATTTCTTTATTACTTTTGGATCTTTAAAATTTCACTAAAATTCTGAGTTTTGTATATAAAATAATTAAGAACCCTAGGCAATAACCACTATTACGAATATTCAGAAACCTCTGACAAATGGATGGAATTGTGGTTAAATATACAGAAAAATTAGCCACGCGTCCAGCAAGTACACTGAGATAAAACTATTTGTATGGGACGAAGAGAATTTAGGTTTTTATTTTTATGCTGACCAGGTACAGAGATACAAGTGCTCCGGACCGCTTGTAGTGATCCTAATTGGAGCGTATGTTTTATCGTGGAAAATTTTGTAATTCGCTTTTTATCTGTATTTTCAGTGTGAAAACAGATCTGATGGAAGTTGGGGCTAATTCAACGCTGAGCATAGCGAGGGTCGGTCCATCCGACAGTGGCAACTATACGTGTGTTCTCACCACAATGCCCAACCAACCAGCGACCGTTCACGTCCACGTACTCAACGGTGAGGGAACAGAAGAAAAAAAAACTTATCTATACATTCAACGCCGACATTCTCTCTTATCCGTCCCGACTGCTCCTCTCTCTATCCTCGCAGACCTTCAGGCACGTAGTACAACTCGCAAGTTGTGGATTATACATTTTTGCCTTCCTTGCCACCGACGCGCACAACCAATGCAAAATTCAACGTTCTGGTCGACGTATCTGCAGTTCGCAGCAAAAATTCTCCATTCTCTCCTGCTGTTACTACTGTTTCGCCATGCTCGAGACTCTACTTCTCTTACCCCCCCGGGGATCCTCATTAAAATTTACCCGCTTCGACGCAAGCCACTGTCTGCAAGCTCCAATAGCCCCCCCGCCATCCCCACTCGTCCTCACCTCGTTACGATTTTTCATAAATGAGGGAAACTCTCAACGCAACTTCAGTACATGTGAATATTGATTTGCCTTAACCTCCACGGTAGTTTTCCAGTTGAGGCCACTTTTGTATTCATGTTTATGTTGAGACTCATAAGAGCTTTCCAGACACCCTTAAAACGGCTGAGACTATAACGGGACTTTCTATTCCGGAGTATTTAATAAGCCCCTAATATTCCAGACGGAATCCCAATTTTTTTATGTCTGGTATTTTATTTACTCGCCTATTTACAGCTGGAATATAGGTAATAATAATAATAATAGTAGGAGCAATGATAATAATAATGATGAATGTTTTCACAAGATTAAAAAACCCGAAGCGAAAATAAAAGGCCGTGAATACATAATAATTGATAATGGCATGAATATTTTTTGCTTTTATTATTTTCGTATTTGTAACCCGAGGTTAAATATTTTGATGGCTCTATTTTTCTGGCAATTACCGGGAAATGGCTCACATAAAAAAAGCCGTTGTCCTGGCAAATGTTTGTGTTATGTAAAAAAAAGCATTGCCGTTGTCATGCATTTTATTTGCATATTAAAAAAAAAACGATTTCATAAACTCTCATTAAATACGGTTTAAATTCAGATTTAAAGTGAAAATGTCAAACGATTGAAATTGTTTAGCGATTTCGTCAGACAACATTTTTGACGCTGTATTTTTTGACCGAATTTAATTTAAAGTCGTTAAACACAGTGAATATATACAGCGTATGAACAAACTTACAAAGTAAAATAAACACTTCCTCATTGGTATTTTTTTGCACGATTTAAGATAATTAAAAAGCAATTTACAAGATTCTACTTTGCAGACGTTTTACTATTCTTTTTTTTTACGTTTTAAAAACACTTCCACTATTACTTAAACCACTTCGGTTTAATCCAAGAGTATTTCAATAGCTGTAACTGTTTCACTAAACGCTTTTTCATTGGCTTCCGAATTCCTAAAGAGTTTCTAGTCTATCTCTGATTCCGTTAGTCGCATCGAGAATACATTAGAGCGCGTAGCGCAGGAGTATGAGCGCAACCTCGATAGTTCAAGACGCGATTTCCGTACTAACCGAACATCACGTGCGACAATGGCATTCCCGCGTGGCTTCCTAAGCGCTTCGCTTCCCTGCAATGGCCTTACCCGCATACTGAAACTAGTTACGGATAATTAGGTTTGCCTGTCCACTAATTTAGCCCCGTTATCTGAAATGCCTTGGCTCGCCCTACTGTAAGAGACGCACAAGGAGGGTCAGGGCATTCCTTCGACCTCCAAGTTGGTCAGTTCGAAATTTCGCCAATTGGCGGACCCCCACGTTTTGCCTATTTCGTGTTACATGGAGAAGATGATGCACCTTAAATTACAGTTTGATTTAAGAAAATCGATACCGCTCAACAGATATTATTTGTAATGCCTTCAGAGGGAAATAAAAAAATTCTTCGACCTTCATACCATTTTAATAGTAATTATCGTGGCAAAAAATTTAATTTGATATCTGTGTAATGATGCGATAAAATTGAAAATGGATCAACAAATAAAATTTTTCTAGTGGTCAATCAATATTTGAAGGAACTTTAGCTCACTTTTGAAAGAAATATAAAACATGCAATTTTAAAGATTTTATCCACAACATTTTTTTATACTGTAGCATAATGGACGATTACTTGTTACGTACAAAGAAAAACTAATCAAAATAAGAAATTGTTAAGAAATAATTCAACGGATTTTCCCCTTTAACTGCTAATAAATCATATCCGCTACATTGCGGAATGAGCAATATTTTAAATCGTCGTCTTTACCTTGACACAAAAAAAATTTTCGGACAACTCCACAAACATCGAAACCTCGTAAAAAACGCCGCTCATATTTTTATTTCTTCACTGAAAACCGGCTCTACACATAAAGGCTACTTTCAAATACGCCAAAGCGTTTCCCGATCTTTAACATCGTATTAACTAATTTTAACACTCTTTACAAAACATACAAAAACTATAGCTACAACGTAGCGAATAGGTAACAATTCGGGAACACGCCTGTTATTTGACCGTATCATCGTTAAATCTCATAATTGTTCGTTAGCAATTACGCACTATCACTACGACTACCAGTTATTTCCCTGACGTACGTAATTTTTATTAAATACTTCCCTTTATGTATGATATCATTGGACCCAAAAAATAGCATCAAGCATCGACAGACAAAAGCATCACTATTATAGCCCGTGCGCTGAATTTAACCGTACACAAAAAAAATTCCTTCGTGTTTTAGATAACAGATACAAAAAATAATTTGAATATTGGTAGACAAGGGTAATTAAGTGTAGTATAATAAATATGGTAGCCCATGTGCTTAGCCTGTGATTCAAAAAGAAAATGAATACTGTCAAACACGAAATCACGAGTTTCAAGTACTTAACGTTCCGGAATGACCGTAGAGTGAATAGCACCGATTCCCCAGTGTCATTTCAGCCCCTCTGGTGTTATAGTGCCCCATCGACGTATGGTTCATACGCATCAGCTGTATTAGTACAGGCTTTAAGCGTGCGTATAGTAGCACGATATTGTATGTGCACACGGGTACATAGAAGTGCCCCTTGCGTGCGAAATACCTGACCCGACGAGTGGCTCGTCGTGGTTGCACTATCGCGGTGCAGTGACCGGGCTAGTTGCAAATCGCGTACGCGTTCGAATATAGCCATAGATAATTATGCTTAACTTCCGGTAATTCGGTCGGGCTCCCGGCGAAAGCCCCGCGTCTGCAGTTCGCCGTGGCTCTGAGATAATTTATGTGATACTCGAGTGTGGGCTAATGTGCGAACAGTCCCGCGTGACTATGTGAGAGGCTGGCGACCGCGTCAGTATAGTCTCGTGTTAAGTAGCGAATATCCTGATTAACATTCGGACATCTAAATTAAACCCGCGTCAACCAGACGCATCTCGCACGCGTTCGGTTTGTTGAACCATGGCAAACATGGCCCGCAATCCTGTGGCCTATGAATATCATCATTGCACTGATATCTATATACGAGGGATTCCATACCAACTCCACCTGCGTCTCACCCTCGACCTCTTGGATTTCATCCCCGATTTTGTTTTTTATTGTTCTGTCTTTAAACTGCAACCACAATTTTAGTTGGATTTTTTTAAATCCATTTATAGACTTGTGATTGTTTGTAATAAAAATATTGTATTTAAAAAAAGAAGAACCATTTTCGATAGTAGTGCGATTTGTCTTCGATTTTTTAAAATATTTGCTTGAAAAATATATATATATATATATGAACGATAGTCTACGGTGAGAGAATTTTTAAATGAGAGGTCTGGTCCACTGCGGAGTTAAGCTTAACAATACTAATTTCTGTTACGACGTTTATGGAAATTTTTTCAGATAACGAAATAACCTTCAGCATTTTCGTTATAAATAATAAATATGCAGATAATTATGTTGCTCTTTAGAGATAGAACAAAAACATAAAAAATTGGGGATGAAATTCAAGAGGTCGAGAGTCAGACCCAGGTCGAGTTGATATGGAATACCTCATACACATCAATATATGACAAGTACACGGGAATACCTCTAAACGGATTCACCGAAACGCGTCGCGATTAAAGGAGAAATGCTGGTTAACCTCGACAAGTTGACTCCTTAACAACTTGGGCAAGTCGCCTCCAATATTTTGTAAGTGAAAACATCTTTAGCCAAGGAAATGTCTTTTTGAAAAATGTCCTCCATTTGGAAAAATAAAATGAATTTGGACAAACTGGCCCGAAAAAATGATTTGTGCATAAAATTAGAACGCGGAATAAATTATTGATGGAATTCAAATATCAATTTTTGCAGAACACTCATCGTACAATTGTAAACGTCTGTTTTATAATAGTTTAATCTTTAATGTAGCCTCGGCGAATAAAGGAATAATATATTCGCGAAAATAATCAAAGCTGAGGTAAAAAAGAAAAAGTCAGTCAGAAGGGTTACAAAAAAAACTATAATCATCGTAAAGTGGCCCCAAAAAATAAATAATCTCTCCACGAATCTGAGTACGACGAAACAATTTTTTCCACCCACATAACTATCAAAAATTGTAACAAAATAGCCTCGATCGGTTGACAGTCCCAACTTATCAGTACTCATACGTATTTTCTCGCTCCAAAATTCCAACACCGCTCCAGATATTTATTTTGTTAATCGAAAAAACGAAGTAACGTTAAGTCTCGTCTGGCAGTTCGCGAGTATTTTGAGAACCCGGTGAAATCCATGCAGATATGCATTATAAATCACTGTGCACTCGTTTTATATGCACAATGGCGAAGAGATCCTCAGTTATTCGTACAGGAGAATATTTCATGGGTTCGCGAAAAACACAAGAAGCTCTTGAGTATTCTTCGCTACATCTCGCCTCGGTGCATGCTACGAGATTTAACGCGGTGCGCTCGCGCCAACCGCACTTCTTTCATGAATAAAAGCCAAGAATAGCGGAGACGGGAGATGGCGACTGGTGTACGTAGGGATGAACGTCGTAGAGAAACGGAGTGTTTGAGTGGCCCCTCTTTGTTTCAGGAGAAAGTCTAGCCGAGCTGCATCATGGACTCGGGAGTACGAGACGAGCGGCGAACTACGTTACGCTGCCACTCGTGATGTTGGCACTCGGGCTCGCACGGTTGGTGCTCAGATGAAGAACCGTCGGTGCGCATGCTGCACTAATTCCGAGAGGGTTATCCAGTTCACAATGCTGTGAGCCAACGCGAAGAAAGAACCAAGTCAACCTAAAAAAGAGAAAAATTAAAATAAAAAAAAATATTAAGCCAAAAAATAAAACAAAAACATTGTGTGCGGTTCCTTAAAATCGAATCAACTCGCCCTGAAAGAGCAGAGTGACCGTTTAGGAAGTTACAATGAGAATTTTGTACATTATCCTGTATAATTGTGATCATAGTGCTGTGCGTGAGATGGACGTTAATGACAAATGTAATTTATCTTCGTACTTATCTTCCCGCTTCCCGTTTTCGTCGAGCCCAACAAATGAAGAAGAGTGAGTCACGGGGAAAGAAGAAAATGTAGTGTGAGGTTCGCCAAAATCGAATCCGTTTACGTTCACGAGATTCCACTGAGAATTTTGTATATTCTTCTGTATAATTGTGATCATAGTGCTGGGCGATGGTCGTTGAATGCTCGTGTCATTTATCTGCCCAATTCAGATTTCGGCTTTCGGCGAGTCGTGCAAATAATAAGAATGATGTTCAAGGAACGAAAATAGTCAAGGAATAAAAAAACAAATGTAGCCCGTGGCTTTCCGAAATCGAAACAATTCGCCCGGAAAGAGCAAAGTGAACGTTGACAATTTTGAAAATTTTGTACATTATCGTGGATTATTGTGTTCATAGATGTGAGCATGCGACGAACGCTAATAACAGATGTCATTTTTCTTCGTGATTTAGCTTTCCATTTGCGTTCTCGTCAAGTCCGGCAAACGAAAATCGATTGACCAGAAAAAAAATGTTGCGACAGCTTTCGGAAATTACGTTCACGAAGATGCAACGAGAATTTTCTGCATCGTTTTGTATATTTTTTATCACAGTGCCGTGCATGCGAGGATCGTTAATGCGTAACACTTGAGTTTTCCTCGAGTCAAGCGAAAGAAAATAATTGATTCACACGGAAATTTGTTGAAAATGTATGATGTGGTTTCTTGAATCGGAACAACGTGTCGTGAAAAAGCAGAGCGACCCTCACGGAAGTTACAATGAAATTTCTAAACATTTTCCTGAATAATTGTTACCATAATACGATGCGTTTAAATGCCCGCATAATTTGTTTCTTCACGCATCTTCTCAGCTTCCATTGTTTCTCTTTAGTCGAGTCAAGCAAAACAAAACAAAAGAGACGTTAAAAGCACTTTCCCAAAATCGAAACAAAACGCCACTCAAAAGCAGAGTATCTATTTGCAACAATATTGCAATGTCAATTCTCTACGTGATCACAATGTCCTGCATGTGATCACAGTGCTGCGCGTGCGATGAAAGTTAATGTCAAGTTTCATTCTCCTTCGTTCAAATCTTCCCACATTCCACTTTTCTTTTTATTAAGGTGCAGCAACTAAAATGCTTTCCAACATAAACTGCAACGCAAAGAGACGAAAAGGAAGTAGAACTTGCAAAGAGGAGAATTTAACGATGCGTCGGGACTTCCCAAGTTTAATTTATAGGCATACAGTGAAGGTCTTGGTGGTTGAGCCCGAAAGGGTTAATGCTTCTTCCTGCTCAACGCGAACGATGTTGACTTACGGGCAAGTCCATCGAGCTTCCGGAAACTAACAGGTGTGCTTTTAGGACCTCTTGTTCTCCTCGTCGACGCAGTGAGAAGCAATGTAGCGACGCAAATGGCAATATCGTAGACAAGCCACTGCAGAAAAGGTGAAGATACCTTGCCAAGGGAAGTGAAGGAATCGTCGCAAGGGAATGTAAAGGGAAAATCGCGGAGGGTATGCTGCCATGCAAAGGTGTGTTATATTTTCGCTGTTGGACCCAGAAAGCATTGGATGCATGGCCCAAGAGCAGCTGTGTTCAACCTAACTTGTTTTACACCTACGACCAGCATCACTAGGTGAACCGACAGCGCACAATGTACATTTTACAACCACGTTAAAAGTGTGCGTCTGTGTTTGTCAAGATGCTTTAACAAGCTGCATCCTATACTCCGAGAAATTGTAGTAGTGCAGTCAACTATAAAGTGACAACTGTCCCTTTTTTTTGTCTATGGACGTATTTTTATAGTTACGGTAACTATAAAAATATTTGCAAGGGAATTCCACGAGAGGGAAAGGTACTTCGCAAGGGAATGTAAAAGGGACGTCACAGTGGGTACGTCATGCAAAGCTGTACCATGTTTTTTCTGTTAGAAAAAGTGAGAAACCATCGGATGGATGGCACAAGAGCTGCTCTGTTCAATCTAACGTATTTTACACCCACGACCAGCATCACTGAAAGGCCAGAAACCACACGGTGTACATTCTACGACACACGTTAACGTGTGTCTGCGTATATACATGTGTTAGCAGACTGCTTTGTATGCCTGAGAAACTGTAGTAGTGCATTCAACTATAAATTGACAACCAATAATGTTTTGACCATGCAACTATTTTCATACTTACAGTAACTTTGAAAATAATGCATGAATTAAGAATTAATACTTGTCACTTTAAAGTACAATTTTGTAGCTATCCTGTCTATTTGACAGTCTCGGAAACTATAAACAAAATCAGTTATACGAACTAAAAATCAATAGTTGTCACTTCATAGTTCGTAACACCATAATTCTCTCATGGTGTACGACATATGTTAACAGTTTGCAACGAGGCAAAGATTACATTGATTTCAAGGACATGGGTTGATCAGATCTTTTTTCATTGATTTAAATGAAATATTTCCTTACTTTCAGAGAGAACATTGCATTGATTTAATAAAATGATTTCATTGTTCCAAAAAAACGTTCTCTTTCATTCAATACATTTCATTCAGTTTAAAGTCATTCAGAGATCAGATATTATTAACTCAGATATATCATTTAATTAATGTCAAGGAAATGTTTTATTGTTCGAGATTTCAAAGAGATTTCTTTGAATCAAGGGAACTTTTTCTCTGAGTGTGGGTGTTTGTAAAAAGGGTTGGGAAACTACAGTCCACGACACGCTTAAAAGTGTGTGTCTGTGTCTGTAGAATGTGCTGGCAAGCTACACGTGATGATGGTTGTGGTGGTGACACTGCTGCTACAACTGATGTACGAGGGAGAAACGAGTTTGTCCGAAAGTTTTGTCATTGAATCGTCGGCGAGGGCGACCTGGAGGTATGGACCCAAGCGAGGAACTCGAGCGAGCGAATGTTCGAGGTTCGGTCTCTAAAACTTCGTTAATGCGCGAAATTTCATTAATTATATCCACACGGACACGAGGTTACCACTTCCGTTACATCGTTAATCTCGCATCGCGGAGTCTCTGCCTCTCGGTCTTTTCATGCGGCATGACAAGAGAGTGCGAACAAGAAAAGCGACGCCATGTCCTACGAGCTTTTCAGGAAGGAGATTAGGAAAAAATTCTGATCAATTACAAATTCACGAGATAAAGTTGTCAATCGTAGCGCGGTCTTGCGAAGCTGGCACTTCGATTACAATTGATTGGTGCAGTGCGTTGATAAGGTATCGAAAAATGAACGTTTCACATTCCAGTGATCGCGGGCGATCGATAGAAAGAAAATTGTCGATGAAGTGTCGATGAAGTTTCGAATTTGTGTAGAGTTCGTCTATCGCGATTTTTTATAGCGGGACGAGCTGTCAAAAGCTTTTTAATGCTTCCTTAATTTCGAGAAGATCGTGGCCATGTGACATTTATTTCTCCTACTCGTTCAGAATTCTTTAACAGATTTGTTATCGTATAATTAACGTAACAGTCACTATTTTGGAATAATAATTAATTTTCCGCAATAACAAAAATATTTGATTGAAAATTAATTTTACGGACGCTAATGAAAAAATTCTAAAATTGCTGTATATTACTGTGCAACTTTTTATTGGGCAACGCCTGAATTGCGAAAATTGTCATAATCTCGAAGTTGTCAATAATTCAAAATGAAGCTTGAGACGTCACGAAGTTTTGGGATGCACTCTAGCTGGACTTTTATCATGATTATGAAGTTATGCGCAATTTAATGGCTGAATAAGAACTCACGTGAAAACGTAGGCAGTTTACCTAGGCCCAAAGAAAAGTAATGTCGTTAGAAATTCGAAACTCATTTAGAAAGAAATGTCGCATAGCCACCGCTTCGGCAAACTTAATATTTTCCTGGGTCACCAAAAGAAGCTTTGTTTCGTATATTAAGGTCGTGAAATTTATTGTTGTTCTTGCTCATTTCGTACGTTGCGGTGCTATAAACAGCTGATGTAAATTCTCGTTGCGAAAAAGAATCCTTGACTTTCCCGGTTTCTTCCCATAAGCGATGGGCAGGGAGGAAGGGGACGGAAAGCGGGTGAACGACGAGAAGAAAAAAAAAAAGTAGAAACAAAATCAGGCATCTCGTTTTCAGTTCGCTATTCCATTTCTGCCCCACTTGGCAAGTGTCCCGCAAGCTTTTCGTTTATTCCGAATATACTAGTGTGTATATTCACGTCCCTGTCTCAGGCATGGAAAAGGATAAGCAGCTTTCCTGGCGCCCCTCGTGACCCCATGAAGACACGCGTCTTTTCAATCTTTGTGCTTTATATTAAATTCAAACAACGTCAAGACTCCCAAACTGCAATTTTCGATTTTCGTTATTTTTTACAGAAATTTACGTACTTCTCTTAAATTAGTGAAACTTTTTAAATTTTTTATACTTTGATTAACGATTTTGAAAAAAAATTTGTGCTTCTCCTTGTTCTCGTTGTTCTCAATATAAAAATACATCCACAAAAGAGTTTTGAAAAAAAAAAAAACACACACACACACATACACTGACATATAAAAATGTCCGGTAAATTGTTTTTGATATTCAGTTTTAGATTACAGAAAAATTCATTGTTTCAGTCTGATTATGACGAACTCATTTTATTTATTGAAAGATGCTTCATTGATTAATTGGGAATCACAGTATTTTTTTCGTCCGTTCAAATCATAGTAACTCTAACAGTTACCGATCAATATTGGTTCGCACACAACCTACAATCGTGTGACAAAAGAAATGGCATTCGCGCACATTCTGCGATACTTTTTTCTTTGAATGAAAGAAATAACGCGAGATTGATAAACGCAGTGAGAGCAGTAAAGGAAAACGATTGTGGGCACATTTGATGACTGGAAACGTGACTCGTACGCTTCCCTAGACTCAATTGCTCTGAGAGTCTCTTTGCGCCGTCGTTTTTATCGTTATTGAATCTATATTAGGTGGTATATTTTTTACTGCAGATTTCTGGACGCGTTTTTTTTTCTTCGATAAAAATGATTACCCTTTTTTCTTAAAATGTTCAATTTGGTTATTAATTTAATTTTCTTACATTTCAATAACATCATTTTTAGTATAAAAATTTATTGAAATAAAAATAGAACAAAATTATCACATTTCAAAAGTACAGATCGATTTGAATGGTTGTAATCACTTAGAAAAATTACTTTGAATTAGTTAATTAGTCAGTTTGACTGGATAAATGATTTGTCGTGTATCTACAGTTAAAAATCTGCCCAATCTACCAAACCTTTTGATTGCATCTCATTTCGAAAAATTTCATTTACGTTCAATAAAATAGGCCAAAAATGGAATACCGAAGATCATATTGCGAAAACCTGGATTACGGAAAAACCGCATTCTTAACTACTAAACCTACAAAAGCTGCACGGTAAACGACGATCGATCGCTTAAAAAAATGCGCTGTGAGGGTTGACTAGTCAGTATCAACTTTGAGCCTCACGACTATATTACTATAAGATTACAAAATATAATAACTAAAGTGTAAAATATGTAAATAATAACGGGCATAAAAGATTCGAAAAATGTTGATGGTTAAGATCGTATACATATTAATAATTATAATTAAGGAGAAGGACGAGACGAGAGAGCGAGATTAGAATAAACAAAAGGAAAACAGAGAAACTGTATTAGAAATCTGGTTTTTCGACGAAAAGGAGGCGAGAAAATTGTTTCTTTAGTATCCCGAGAGATTCCTAATCAGAAATAAAACGCTTTCTGTGAGTCGTGTTTTGAATCACAGCGACCCTTTATTTTTTATTTTTTCGTTTCACCGAGACGTGGGACCAATGGCCAACATGCGCGAGGCTTATTTTTCCGACGATGACGACAAAGCCCGTGGTACAACCCTCTCGATTATCCAACAACAGCACCAGGACCGGAAGTTTCATTTTCGAGGCGTCCACGAAATTGGATCGGTGCTCGTCCGCCCTTCTCCTGTACTTTAGGCGTACCTCTGCCATTTGCTATAGTTTCACCGTCCAGCTGTATCTATTTTCGCAGCTTTTCTTTTCCATTCCTATCTGCGCTTATCTCATTTTCCTCTGTTTTTCTCCCACTTTGGAGACTTCAATTTTTCCGCATTTCGTTTACCCGGTGTCTCGCCTCCTTCTCGACAAAATAAACCTGGCCAACGAAAGGCGATAGCGAAAACGTGCCGCGGTCTCTTCCGGGTATGCGGAGCGACCACGTCGCGCGTATCGCAACGGTATGTCCTTTCCCGAGCGAGAAATGTACGCCAGAGCGATATTACTCTTTGTACTTGAACAAACAAAAAAAATATAATAATTCTATATGACGAATAAAATATTATATTACGATACGACTGCGTGTGTACCCGAGATAACCGAGAGAATGTGGTGTGTTATGAGGTTTGAACTTCGACCAGTATTGTTGTATTAAAAAAAAAAAAAAAAACACTACCTAGAAAATAAATAACGATATTCGTGTTGTTCCCGTTTAATATCGTAAATTCGAGCGCTGCCAGGCCTTTTGGGGTGAGTCTCAAAACCCCCAATATCTGCAATGGGACAAAAGCTCTCGCACCTTAACCCAGAACCAGAATTAAAACCAATCATCCCATAAATAATTTTATCTTAACCATTTTTTCTTATCATAAAAACAAATTGGCATAGATTCGTGATATGCCATTAATAGAAAAATAGTGGGTCATGTGAAATGAGTTGAAAAATTACCAATTTCTTCGGTACTTTGATCGTGAATGCATTTTTCAATGGATTGTCATAAAACGTTTTTTTTTTTTTTTCGTTGCATTTTTTGTTACCGACATAAGAGGATATTTTTTGTTTTTTAAATAAGAGAAAAATATTTATGGGATAGATAAGCAGAGTGAGATTGGAAATTATGGGGTGGTCACATCTCTGTCCAAATCCGGTCGCATTTCGATTTCGAGCGTCACAACGAACGGCTCACGGTCCAAGAGTCTCACTTCCGGTTCCCATTTATCCTATGAGAGAGGACAGAAGAAAGCAGATCACGGTGACCGGAAGTACAGTGGTTGTATCTCACTGTGTGACTTTGGGGTTGTAGGAAAAGTAGAGAAAGGGGTTGGTCCGGTGACCGTGACGCTCCAATCTGGCAATTTGCCTCAGATACATTTCAATACTATATTATTGTTATTTTCATTTCCGCCTGTGCTCAGGATAAACGCGACGTTGTAAGTCCCATTTTTTCGCCAAGTCACGAGACGAAAGGAGAGAAAAAAAAAAGCGTTATTAACTTTCTTCCGTCCGGCAGCTAAATAACACGATGTCGAATAACCCGACGGAAATCGTATGACGATGAAATTCACTAAAATTTGTGACGCGAGATTCGGACGAACGGGCGAAGTTAGAATAAGTTTAACAATTGTTTTGGGACATGCTGGATGAAAATTTATATTGGTTCCTCGATATAGTATATATGCGACTGTTATTGCGAGATTGTATTATATTGTAATGAAAAATAATAGCACAACTTCGCCCGTACGCCCTAGGCTGAATAATTATAGCCAATTATTTGGTTCTCCTGCTAGCCACACACCGGAAATATCAGTTTATTGTAACATTCATTGTGACGAAGATATTAAGAAATAAAGACCACAGTTTTACAAGAATATTTATTCTAACGTGTCTGATTAATTATGCAATGTACCTTTAACCCGTGATCTTCAAAATTATTGTCGACAAATTTTGAACCCACCTCTATGTATTTTGGATTCAAACTATTCGTGTATATACATGCCTAATTAATTAATAAGAATAATTAAAATAAAAGGGGCAAGTATTTGTCTTGAAAAATAGAAATAAAACGAAAAAGAAAATGGAATTGGTGATTTGCTCATTACTTTGACTTTTATTTTGAATTAAATTAATCTAAATATAAACTCATTGTTAATAAAAATGTCTATCCTTTTTCTTACTCAGGTATTTAAAGTTATTTATAAAAACAGAGACATAATATGTCTGATGAATTATTTCCGTTCCTATTCAACGAATAATGAACTACCAAAGGCAAATAAAAAAACACACACACACCCACACCAAAGATTGAAAAAAAGTTCTAGATTTTCTTATTTTCAGTTGATTTATCTTCTATGCAAGTATATTTCTCTATATAATATGCATTATAATGACTTTGATTGTGCTATAAATCTCATGAGAATTACCGTTGTAAACTGTAGAGAAAATAACGAGGAAAAAACAAAGCCGGCTATATTTTGTCCCCTGTCCACAGCATCGTTCACCAGCAGCGACGACTAACTTCGGCAAAAGAGGTTAGCTTCCAGGTAAATATTCCACCAAAGTCGAAAAAGAGAGCCCGGGGTCAATTGTTTTATGCATGATATGGAAAGTGAGAAATATGCAATAACGTCGTGGACGTTATCATAATAAATTATGTAGAGAGCGTTGACTGTATCTACGTCTGTATGGCTGTACGTATGCATCCCGAAACGAAAAATAATTTCGTTGCCCGTTGTGGTGGGTGTATATGTCTGTTCATGGGATCCCGGAGGTAGAACGGCGAGTACGACTCTCGGACCTCCTCGTTCCGTGCCTCTACCTCCTGCAGTGCAGCGCCAAGCAATGCATAAATGCATTTTTCGCATCCAAGCCAGTGCCCCCTGCCGAGGACAAGTCTCTTTCGCGAACCCGAGCATTTTAATATCATGTTGAGTAGGAACATGCCGGACTCTTTTTTAAAAGTGCTTCTTAGGTGATAAGGCAGAGAGAAAGAGAAATAAATAGAAAACCAAAGTCGTGTGGCGCTTGAAAAAAGAATTAATGAATTAAAAGCCTGGAGAATGGAATTTTAATTCACGGAAGCATTAGTCAGAGGTTGAAGCAACGATGTGTATGAAAATAAAGCTTTTTGAGAGTACAGAGCAGCAGCTTCGGGTCGCTAAAAAAAAACGAAAAAAAAAAATTGGGCTTTGCACCAAGCAACTATAGCAGCTGCTGACGGACATTTTACTTTGTACTGGAAACAAAAGATTTTCATGTTGAAAGGGGCTCAAATAGAAGGGAAACTAATTCTGTTTGGGGTGTCTCTCTGGTGTGCAGACAAGCGAAAGGGCAAAGAGAATGAAGCTGCTATTACTTTTTCATAGATTACGGAATAAAGGTAAAGCTAGGATTAGTAAGAGGCTGAGCATACTTTGGATGAACAAAAAATTGACGTAATTAACGAAGCACAAGTGAGGCTAAATTGAATGAAGTACAGTTTTTTCATGTTCTACGTGAATTTTATACACATTTTTACAATGGTCCTACCAACGAAGATGGCACTTTGGCCGAGGTAACAATTTTTGGAGAAAGTAAAAACATTTGTTCACACAAAATTGAATATCTTGGGCGCTATGCGTTATAAAATCTTGTAGAATTGCACGAAATTGAAGGTAATGATCCAAGCTACTCAAATCTACCATACATAACACCGTCCAATGTGTAACAAAATAATAATACCTGCCCAAACCAAGGATTCGATTTTTACGTGTTAATCAAATGTGAAATACAAAATGCAATTGCGCCGCCTCCAAAAAAATTTGCTTTTACTTTCATGAGGGTCGTAATTAACCTCTCGGCGAGATCATTTACATTTTTTTTTTTTTTCAGTTTATTAGTTTCGAGTACGTAGAAAGAGAGAAAGGAAACAAATCCAGAAATGTTCTCAATGAGCCTTGCAACGAGAGGAGTAAAAGTAGGAGTCTTTCGGGAAACAAAGTTGCGATACGTGAGACGCGAAAGAAATAACAAATCGAGCAACGAGAGGAACAGATGGTCACAGAAAGCGCTCGTCCAGCTTTAGCAACTTCACTACCTTTCTTTTCTCCAATGGAGTAACAGAAGAATGAACAAGACGAAGGGAACGCAGAGGCGGATGTCGACGACGAGAAAAGAAAGGTACACGCGTTTTGTAAGCTTCGAGGGCTTTTAACGTCCGAATGTACAGGAGAGCTTTTCCAGAAATGCTATTTTTCTCTCTCTCTTAATGTTTTGTGGAATCCGAAAGAGGAGCTGTCGAGTATTTCAACTCGCGTAGATTTATAGCCATAACTGATTACCGGATGAAGGAGTTATACAAGGAAATAGGCCAACGAATAAAAATTCGAGCCATCCACGACACACATTGCACTTGGGACGACAATATTTCAATATTGATTTCCCTGAAAAATTGTTTCCGCACATCCATCCGTCATATCTATTTCGATGTCAGAATCTTTTTTTCATACGCAACTCTTTTGGCGACTACATTATTTTTATATTTTGAAAGTCGCGATACTAAAGTAGGTCGAGTAGATAATTGTCTAATTACCAGGTAATTACCTGCGATCATACGAATTAACCAGTCGCTCAAAAAAAAAACGTTGATGCGATAATCATCTCGGTTGTTGAGGTGACCCCACACAATTCAAGGGGATAAGTCACTTCAAATGTACGTAACGATATTCGTCTCTTCTTCACCAAAAAGTCGATACATGTGGAACGATGCCGATTTTTCTGCTGCACTTCAAGTTAAAAAAAAATATATATAGAGTATATAAAAAAATGTACATAGCTTTAAGCATAGAATTGAGCATGTATAGGCTGTATAATCTATACATAGACTATATATAAACGCAACTTCATTTTTGGTTTCTATATAAATTTTTCATAGTTTGTAGAGTTTCTGTAGACTATATATGTCTAATTCCATACATCAGACTAGACATAATTTTTTGACTTGATACCATTGATACGGAAATCCTCATATCTCATTTCTTCCTAAAGTCGTGATAAAAACGTAGGCTGCATTAATTAATTAATGACGATAAATGTTGCCCGAATAATCTCATACGTGAATTCAGAAATTACGACAAACGAGTTATTGGATCATCGACTACGATCTTAAAAAAAAAAAGGGTTGAAGCATCGCTCGGTGGGTTTAAAATCGCAGTGGTACAGGTGTCCCCGTAAAGAATCCTCGCGAAGGGAATCCAACGAAAACACCGGTTGGACGCAGGTGCATTTCGTTTGCGGAAACAAAGCTTCGCAGTTCAGCGATCGTTTTGTCTATCTCTTCAGTGATTGTGGACCGTTTCAGGGCGGATGGATTCGGAAAATTCCACCATGCGATAGCGGTTAGTCGTGATTGCCTTTTATCGATACATCCCGGACTGCATAGCAGCCGTTGGAAAATGTCCGAACGACGTGAAAGAGAAAAAAAAAAAAAAAATCGGCAAGCTCTAACTATGTCCATAGACGCGTGGTGCGCCGGAATGTGCGCGGATAGCTTGAAAATAATTTTTCAAAGCGAAAACCGTAACGCTCCGCAGTTTTCGATTATTCAATTTCCAGCAATGGATGAAACATCGAAAAGCTGGCCTGTCGAGGGTGAAAGCGAGTTTCGAATGTCGCTACCCACTTTTTCACGAATATATAACTCGCGCTAAAGGCCCTTGTATATTTCACGTATACCGGGGGCTGTCGGCTGTTGTACCGGTTTAAATTATCGCGTAGCTTTCGAATCGAATGGGGGGACAAAACGTGAGCGTGGCGTGTTAAGCTCTATCGCTCTCCGACTCCTGTTCTCTCATTGCCACCCTCGCCACCTCGAGGCCAATACCACCAGGCAACGTACGCGCGCGATCCTCCCCCACCAGCGGTAAATATAATCGGTTCGCTGGCGCAGAAACCGACATTCGTTATTACCGAGCCATACAATAACCGTTTATCCATATTTCAGGACCGGTCACGCGAGTTCGACGTTACGCGTTGTTATCGGGGGAGTAGAGAGAAAGCCTGGTTATCGAACAATACAATATAAAATTCTCGCACCGATACACCACCGCAACGCGTTCAATTGCATTCCTCTCTGAATCCTCAGCTTCACACTCGACGACAATACGAGCTGTCCTCGCTTATCGCGTGACGTGTCGCTTAACGTTGTTACACGCTGTACGAGTCCGCGAACCGCTCGCAAATAGCCAGCTAATAACCGATGCCATCAACGCGGCCGTTTCCGACCGAAAAGCAAATGCCCTGTTAACACTTGATTATCACTCAGTGTCGAGTTTCAAATTTCTGCGATACTGCAAAGAAGATCTTTAACTCGCGATCAACTCTTTCACCTTTGCAAAAAATATTTTCTCAAACAATCGATGGATCAATTTTTAATTCATAACGTTTCATCAAATTTCCTGCAGTGAATTAAATAAACATTGTTACATACAATATTTATATCGATCTATTTTTTCAAGTAGTAACGATGAAAATAAAAATTAAAGTATGTTGTACAAAACTAGAATTTCTAGTGTTGTTCGATTGTTCGTCAATCCAGAACGATTTAATAAAAACTATCTGAATTGAAATGATAGTTTTTATTAGAAACACAGTTATGTGTTAATGTGACAGACGACCGTTTTTGAGGTACCTGAAAATAGATACGAATGAGGAAAAAGTAATGGATCCAACTAGCCCCGGTCTCTTCTGCAGCACAATTAACGTCGAAAAGAATTACGGAAAAATTAATCCGTCCATGCAGTTTGACGCGCTCTGCAAGTCATACGCTTCCAATCGTTTGACTTTTTGCATCGCTCTGCTGGTGGCCGTCGATGCTTTGAAATGCACAATCGGAATACGACAGCGAGACCGTCATTTGTATATACCTCAAAAGGCAGCTCGCTGCAAACTGTAACACAACAGTAGGAATAGCATCCGCCATGAATTTGCCGGTTTGATCAAGCCAAACCAGTGAAGCGTGCGCTGAAATTTCCATCAGTTTTTTACCGCTTTTCCATCGGTTCGTTCGCCGATTTCTCGGCATCTCTCCCGCTCTCTTTGTCGACGACAATGAATCGCAAACACACCATCGATGCCGCTGATTTTTCTGTTTCGTTCGAGTCATACGCACCCGATACGAAATAAACAATACCCAGAATCCATCAAGGGGAACACTGACACGGTTGTATAGGAATTTTAAAATCGTTCGTCAATAACTAAAACAGAAAAAAAAAACATCAGGTTACGTTTTAATTACCGCACGCCAACCAGAAGAAAAAAACAAAACAGCAGTGCCCACGGTACTTTGACATGAAAATTATCTGGATTTCTGTGACGTGCAACTAAGCGTAGCTTTGGTTACAATTCTGTTGCCGCCCCTTTGATGTGTTACATCGTCTGTTTCATTCACCTTTTTCTCGTAATAATACTATATTCCGTGATATTCGAATAATAACGCTAAACAAAATAGCGCGTACGTCTAACTGAAGTGCGCATGATATTGAAAATAAAGGATCTTAATTAATTCAATAATAATCAACGTTAAAACGCTACTTTGTGTACACTACAAAAATAAATAGGGTAATTCAACCGAGTTCGTAGACACAGATTATCAAATAAATGTTCATTTAGCATAAGTTGTATTTGTTTTCTGAAAATTTTATCATCATATATTCCTATATACTTTCTGTACATATCACTAATTGTGTATTTGTATTTTTGATATATCTTTGACCTATATTTTGAAACGAAACATTTTTTATGTGCATTTCAATTATGATTGCACATATTTTTAAAAGATACCGACCGCACTGACCATACCGATCAGACAGACCGATCAGACCTATCACACCGACCAACTGAGCAGTCCAACCGACCAGGCCAATGGTTCGCACGGACCATTTGGTCAGCACTGTATGCTAGTTCCATGTCACCTCGTTTCTATTTCACTCGGCATATTATGTGCGAGCACTGCATCGGTGTTCGCAGATGAAACTACGTTAGTAGTTGACGGGTCGCTGATGGGCCCTGCATTCAGAGGAACGGCAAGCGACCATGGTTCGGTTGATCCACGTTAGTTACGACACCGGCTTGACTGCGCTCGAACGTCATTTTATGAGCGTATTTTCAATACCCCTGGACACATGTACACATCAATAAACACCTGTACACGCTTTGGTACTCTAATTCGGCTCATAAAATATTACTGTCGCTTTACGAGCAACCACCAGTAGCGTTGAAAACATAACGGGCGTTCTTGACCGTATTGTAGCACACAAATAAAATATTAAACCACTAAATTCCGGCTCAGACAAAGGGGGATATAAAATAACAAACACCAAATATAAAAGTGCGAAGTAATAGAAGAAATTGTAATGTACGTGTCAATAAATATGTCGACTCGAATGTTGGCATTGCTATTTCATAAAACCGCAGATTTTATTCGACTTTAACAGTATTTCCACGATATATAGCATGAAAAATTTTCAAATGGGTTTGGAATGAAAAATTTAAAAAACAAACTTTCCCGTCGGTCGTTCCGTCATGTCTGTCGAACGCTTTTTGGTGCCATTAAATAGTCGCACGTTCGAGATTCTCGGGTCAATATAGTCGCAACGTGGATCAATGTAAATTCGATTACCGGCTGAAAAATTGTCGTCGTGCGCTCCAAATACGTGCACATTTGGTAGAGCTTCACATTGAATATTGCTGAGTTTAACCGAAGCACTTTGATGTCGTTGAATCGTTAACGCAAGCACTTTTTTAAATGAAAGTCCACCGACTTCAAGTTGATTACCTGCTGCTACGATACTAAAATGCGATATTGGCAATTTTTCGTTGTAACGATAAAATTAATGCGATGAAAAGTCTCGGGTCGAGGTGAATGACGAAGCTGAAGCAGCAACGTTGTATCAAAGAACACTGCACAAAGCTACTTGCGGAACTTGCCGGGTATTCGGGTCCCTTACCAAGCTCCATCAATTTTCATTCAACTTGCGCGCTCGATACGCCGCTCTATTTATCCGACCGCAGTTTAACTTCTATACGGGGTCGCATTATATCAGATTCACACCATGGAGCTGATCGACACGCTACAAAGCCTTGAAGCAATTATTTCCTAACAATCTAACAAGTCGATCGCTTCGTCGTAAGCATGAAGCCCAATAAACGAATATTTGAAAAGTCACTATTTATTGTGAAAAAACTGTAGAGAGAAAATTATTCAAAATTATTGCAAAAGCATAAAAAATATTATAACCCCACAGTAACCGATCATCTTTTTTTTACGTTTTTTTTTTTTTTTTTTTTTTTTCACTGGAAAGTTGTGTATCTTACGTCATCCTGCTGATTTTTTAATAATTATGGAAGAAAGTCAGGAATAATTCACGATCATCAAAAATTTCATGTAAATATGTGCGAAACGAACGAAGCAGCAGAAACACACTTTCAACCAGGTGTGACCCAAGACTCGAGTTTCCGATCTACCGCAAAGTTGAACTCACTCTCCCCTTGTGGTTTATACGCTGCGACGCTCGACCGAGTTTTTCAAGTCTCTACGAGGCTTGCCTTTCTCCTGACACTAAAAGTGTTCGTGTGCCTCGCACCCCTTTCGGCTATTGATGTCGCTTCCGTTGGGCGTGAAAAACGGATGAATATTGATAGCTCTACTCGGGAAAATTTTCGAACCAACCATTCTACAAGCTCCATTCTGCTTCGCGGAATAGCATACAACTTAATGGAATCTAGTAAGAAAACGTATTTTTTATTTTAACTAACATTACTAAGCTTTCAGAGCTGCTTTTACAAATCTGACTGTGACTAATTTTTAAGGAGACGACAATCCTCTATAAAAGTTCTTGCGATTCGAATCTGTATTCAAAAGAAATTGAAATAATATCCAATGACACTTAGAACTATCTAAATATGAGAGGACACGTGCAATGATTTTTTTATCCTATCTCTATATTTCGCCAAATTTTTTTATAGCTCATCCTCGTTATCATTATTTCACTATATTGAACAGATTTTTAAAACTTTTCCATCACATACAATATATGTAGAAAGTATAAGAATGGACACAGATTATGATGTCGATAGATATTTTGAGTGGACAAGATTTTTTAAAAATGCGAATCTATCGTTCGTATTCCATCCAATACAAAAAAATCGACTTTTTATTCACGTACATAAAAGTAAAGCGACTGTCCCCTGCACAGATGTCTTTACACGCACATTAGCGCAATCTCTATGTACATAAATCCGCCCCTCGACCCCGAATCTATTACAATTTATCCAAGGAGACATAATAACATCTTTCCGAATATTCGGTACGCCAACGAGACATGACAGGCGAGATGCGGTGCTAATAAAAAAGGCAAAGTACCATCAGCAGACTCGTTGGCGTTCTTTCAACTTTTAACCATCTGCGGGTTTCTTCGTCCTACTACCCAAACCGTATTAGAGCACTTTCTGAATTTTTTGGACGCAGTGCCGCCTCTTTCCTAGTGTCATAGAAAAACGTTGCTCGAGCCGTCGTAACTTGGAATTTAATTTGCCTCCGTGGAGAAAAGAAAATTAATATGCTTCGCGATCGCGACGTAGCAGCTGTGAGGATGAGGGGACGTGTCGGGGGCTTGATCGAGCTTCCTCCAAGTGAGAACGAGGGGTCGGCGTGGACTCACTGGCTGAACAGCACGAAAGTCTCGGAATAACGCCAGTTGGCAGTCATTCAAGTGGCAGCGAGGGCTATATAGCAATAGTGAAGGCCACCCTTATTAAGGCCGCGATTCACCGTTCGCGTTAATTAATGCGAGCACGAATGCTTTGGGGCGTTAAGCTCCGATACCCGGAAACTTTCGTTTCCGCTCAGACTATTACATGCAACCCGTCTCCTCTTGGAGCTCTTCTAACTGCCGCAAGAATTGTTTTCTATACGATTTCGCCTTAATTCTATTACTTTTCCTCAACCGCCTGCGATTCGAAATATTCCGGGATAACATTGTCAGTTTTTACAAAAATTTACAGTTGCAATTTAAACCACGGAGCGCCTACGGAACGCGAATTCGCATCACCTTCTTTTTTTCATTACACCGGGCAAGCAATAAAGGCTACAGACAAAAGTTCACTCTTACTTTGTGGTACAAATAAAAAAAAAATTAAAAATTACAATGAACCATATATTGCAATTTTTTGTAACCTCGCAAAATGTATTAATTACAATTATCTAACTCAAGCCGGAAATATATGCGAAAGGTACTAAAATATTTGCAGGTTTCATCATCTCTTAATTACGCTCGTGCGGAATACTCATATTTTTCGACTCAGATTAGGAATCGGATTATTCACGATGCGTCCACAGATAAACTCGTTAAACTTTATGGCTAAATTGTGACTGTACCGTTTATTCATTTACCCGGAATTTTTTTTTTTTTGAAGAGTCGAAAATGACAAAGTAAAGGATGAGTCTATTCAATGAAGTTTGAATCAATATATCAAGGTGCTATTTGCTACTTTCGCATTTAGAGTAATGATCCATGTTTACCGGATCTATTCGCCATCCCTGTCAATTTTCCTGACGTTAAAGACAGTCGACAACCAATTTTCCCCCTATCCTAAAAATTTAGAAGCGTAAAGTTTACGCTTGCGAAACAAGAATTCACCATTACAGAGACAAGGTCGTTTTACCCACCGCTAAAAGGTCTTCGTAGCCTCTTAAGATATTTACAAGAAAACATACCGAGAGAACAGGAAAAAAAAAAAGTATAATAATGAATGTCTGGAGACCTTGTGTCTTCGTCCTTACGGCTAAAACGTTTTTGAAACTAATGCGCGTCCCTCGTCGTCTGCCGCCATCCCCCGGGAGCATGAATAATCCTGAATCCGAGTTACACCGTTGAGAAATTAATAATTTTCCGAGCGAAAATAGCTGGGCGACAGGATACTCTATGGTAGACTCGACGAATTTGATGTAGCATCAACGAACCCAAGCCGACGGTGGAACAAGCATGTACCACGAACCGGAGCGCTCCGAGTTGGTCGACGTTGCTCTGGTTATTATGTTGGCTTAGTGTAAAGTATTCCTGGTGGCTCGTTACTGGGCCCAGTTCATGCAGCAATAGAATGCTAGTTGCACCAAGCGCCACGACGAGAGACTGGAGTGTTCGACTAGTACATAGTGTGCGGTGAGATTACACCGGGTATTGGTGTTTGTGGTTAAACTTTAAACTCCAAACTCCATCGACCTGTCACCTATATAGGCGCCGACCGCGTAATACCCAGCATAATCCTGACGCGTCACGAAAATTAACGCAGTGATTATAGGGAGAGTTACGTCTCGTGACGAGCTTTCCCTGTAGGTACATTCACGACACTCGTACTCTCGCTAGGTCCACAGTAGATACAGACGTAATGAGGCGCGGACAAACTCTGCGCCGTTGCGTCGCCGTCAGAGCTCCAGAATAACTTTGAATACACCTCGCGACACAGAGGTTCTCTCCCGACAAGCCAAGCATTACCAACGCTACGTGAATAATTAGCGCGTTCAAGCCAATTATCGTAATCGCATTAATCCGCTTTCCTTTCTAACTCAGTTTGTTGTACTCGCTGTGTTGCCCTCTCCGTCCGTGAGTCTTCTCGCTCCTTCTCACACGCTTTCTTCGGTGGTCTCCGTGGGATTGAGAAGTCTTGAAGGCGCAACACCAGACGCAGTCTCGAGGATCCGGCGACGTAGCTTGTGGCTACATAATTTTGTTTCCAAATTCTAATTAGCCCCCGAACAAGCTAACAATAAGACGTAATCTTGTTATGCTGTGCAGACGGATGAAAGGACGCAGGAAGTTCACCAGACTACCTGAAACAATTAAAAATCTTTAGACACTATTCCGGAATTATAATAATTGCTCGTATGCTTTTGAGTACCTTACTCGAAAATTCTTACATAGAGCAACAATTAAAACATTAACGAGAACTGATGAGCATTGATTAGATTACTCACGGTCACGATAAAAATGTCTGGCTATTTTAAACTGTTGCCAATTTTTTTTCGGCAGACCCAAAATTTTTCCTTTACGTATTGAAATCGCCTTGAAGCTGTCACTCGCTAATTTTTGCAGTACATTAATTATTGTCGAAATAATGTGTTCACATGTAAGCTAAAAGTGGTGAATGCGGGCCACTAAAAAGTTCCAGCCTGTATTCTCTACTTTAAAAAATGAATGGCAGAAATAAATTCCCGGGCACGCACGTAATAAAGGCCAGGTGCTGAAATATGTATAAGATTCTCTTTCACGATCGTCGCACATTATGTTCCATTAGACTCGCTCTTTTTTCAAAGTTTGGTAATACGGACCATTAATAAAGTCGACTCATTTGGGCGACCTGAAAAATAACGGAAAATGGTCCGAAAAGCGGTTGGAAAATAATTCTTGACATTTTTTTCTACGTTTTTTTTTTTGTTTTTTGTTTTAATCAAGTCTTGCTCAAAAAGACATTTAAAAAAAATTAATTTTGCACAATTTAATTTGTTCAGATTTTGCGGATAATCTTTTTTTCTTATTTTGTATCTGTTAATTTTTCTGCCTTACCATTTAAACCCAATATTACCGAATGCCGGATGGCCCTGTTTTTCATTGTTTTAGCTGCCATGTCTTTTTGACAAATCAACAATGGACACTAGCAGGCCCAGATTTAAGCTAAGTTTACCCTATGCATGACCAATAATGATAGATGACAATGTAATATTTAGTATTTCAATTTTGAACCATATCGCCGAAATTATAACATGCCGGGCTATTGCGTTATTAATTTCGGTGAGGCTTAAATTGCGGTGCTATATGGCTTAGAATCAATTTCCACAAGAGTTTGATTAGTCACGTACTGCATAGGAATCTGTCCCTCCGGTATCGGACAAACTATGCAGACGCTCCTACTGAAAATTCACTTGTGCCACGCGGGATATGGTGCAGTGCATATCTACTGCGAGATTGTTCGAGTTAAACAGGCCCCTTAAGACGAAATCTGTTTTTAGTATTCCCCAGAGAGACTTGCCCGTATTGCGAGAGCATACAGATGCATACTGGCGCGATACTGGGCCGTGCAAAGTACAACAACAGCCAGAACCACTTCAAACTACATGGTAAACCCATGCGCTAATTACACACCCGCGAATCCAAGTTGCAACAATGCAACATAGTACCGCCAATTTTACGCCAGCTGGGCAGTTGAGCGCCAGTAGCAAAGTTACACGTGCCATGGCCGTGGCCCACGGCAAGCGTCTATGGCATCAACAAATGAGAAAAATTCATTAATTAAGTAGACCAGAATGAAAAAGTTTAAATGCATTAACTTAACAAACCAATGAAAACATTTACTGCTAACTAAGGCGGGGGTATGCAGAAATGTTAAGTTTTTCCTACCCCAAAATACATTTTCATCTGAATTTCGTAAAGTCATGTCTTCTTCATCAAAGGTGTAACGAAATACAATAAAAAACGGAGGATACAATCAAAATATCGAGATCCAAACTTATTTTTAATATTTCCTAGGCATCATTATTGTGACCCGGAATAGAAGAGCTTTTCCATAGCGAAGGTCGTCCGGATTTCCATCAGGACATACCTGCAATTCCGCACCGTATCAGAAAGAGAGAATGAGCGAAGAAGATATGGAAAGAGCTCTAACTTTGCTGTCTAGGGACCTGCGGCATATCTGATAAATCCCAAGAGGCAATGAGAACGCAAGTAAACGAAGTTGAATGAAAAAGCACAGGAGAAACAAGATTGCGCGGAGAGCAACGTGTTTTCCGCGCCCCACTGTATCATTAAGCCTACTGACCGACCATCTATGGATCCGGTTGAGATGCAAAAGCGAGTTAAAAGGAAGAAAAAAGTAACTGCAGCGATAAAAACGAGGGTGGGAGGCAGAAAAAATAGGGAAAGCTCGTTATTTACGATCCCTGTACGGGTGCTCTGTACAAGAAGCCCGACCTGGTGCTGCTTTTTATTCATGGCAAAGCGGGAGTGGGAAGAAAGTTGAACTAAGCTCAGGGGACTGAGGAACTGGTGGTAGCAACGCTGGGCCATTAGACCGTCATTAACCTACTTGCCTGCGGTTATCGATGCTACGAACGCGACCTCCTTCTCCGGGACCATCGGTTTTGACCAACAGGTTACTTCGGGAGGGAGATCTGCACGAGCGGCATGAATCGTAATTCCCCCGTAGCACTGAGATGGGTGCGAGAAGGGTCGCCACTCAATGGCTTCTCCATCCTCACTCACATCCTCTCCCCGCTGAGCCGGGCTCAATAGGGTTCGTTATTGTCAACGCGGTTAAAGCCACTGGAAGAGAAGAATGGCACCGCACGCTAATTTCATTTAAATGCCTCGAAAGCGTGACGACAGATCGTTACAGTATAAAAATAAACTTGCACTATCTCAGTCTGTGTGTTAAAAATGCAGCGGATATTCAGAGTCCCTGTGGTTTCTATTGTTGAATCTTAATCCATTTTGTGAAATATCATTAGTTGGTCCAAGTTCATTGAATACAGAATATCAAAAAAATGTGTTTTAATTTTTGCTCGGAGTAAAAATGGCCTATGAGCTGGATTACTGTTCACGAGAAACCATTCATTTCAACCATTATTTTTTCTTTCCATCGTTATGGTTTTAGATATTTTTTATTTCTTCACAGAAAAGGTAAATCTGAATTCGGGATTGAAATTTGACATCCAGGTACATCGGGTTTCACAATAATATTGCGAATTTGGTTGAAAACTGTAGGACATTTAAATTTAACAAGATTTTATATCGTGCTTCTTTTTTTTATGCACAACTCCGCAAACTCGCTAAAATGGGTAAATACCAAGTTATGAAGCTGTAACTTTCTGCAAAGGCGGCGATAGGATCGGTAGAGGGATTTAAAAGTTATGACATAAAAAAAGCAAGTATATCAACAGTAAAGTCAACTTCTATAACTCAAGAAAGGCCGGAACTATCGGGTTGAAATTTCAGTCATTACACCTTTATTTATATTTTTTGTTTGTAAAACTAGATAATAACAAGGAATATTGTTGTCGAACCACCAAACAGATTGGATGTTTGTCGTCAAAAATCTGTATTCCATAATATCTGAATTCCAAAAATCCAAAAATTGTTGTTTTGTTCTGTTTCCTCAAAACAATTATTTCGTTCAACACCCTTACACATCAAAAATGTTTAACTGAAGTAACATTTCATTGAACTGGCCGTCACAAACAAAATCACTAATGACTACTCACAGTCGAGTCAGACAGCAATGATCAAAATACTCGGGTCCGTTCAACAGGTCTTCCAGCACTAAAGAATGGGCATTCTTTCAACCCGCGTCGTGCTACAGCGGGTCAACAGGTTAAATTTGCTTGCGTGGTTTCAAGGAGTGGCAAATTCTTCGAGTGAACTGCTGGCAAATAAAAAGTTTTTCGGGGACACTGAAAAGGACGAGGGAAAGTTTGGAAGGAGAGAAAGGTGTGGCTGCTCATGGCCGGAGCAAGGAATAGAACCCGTCCATTTTCCCGTCCCGACTTCTTCTTCTTCTTATCTTCAAGGTTTGTCCATTAAAGATGCCGGACGAAGGAGAATTTTCGTTGCACCACCGACTTTTCCCAAAGCCACCGACCAACTTGTCTCCGGTGGTTCTGCCGTACCAAGAAGTTTGGAAAAAAATGGAGCTTCGAGATAGCGAGCGAAAGATGGAGACGAGGTGTGTATAACTATGTTCTCGCTGCTCGTGTTTTCCAAGGGCTTGGCGGAAAACGGAGACCTCAACGTGTGTGGAGCCGGAAACTGTATCTCGTGACTCGAGAGACACATATAGAAAGTGGTGGAGACAAGAAGGTGTAGTAGGGGAAAACCAGGCGGTTTGTGTGTGATGGTGGGGAGCAAACTTCATGAATGAATTACTCACGACCATTCCACTTTACTCCCTTCTTCGGTGAAACGGTGAGTGGCGCTACCGCGTCAGGAAGAGGGTAAAATCGATACAGCATTACTCTCCTCACACAGAGCTGTCCCCAGTCTCGGTTTGCCATCTCGGTTCTCAATTTTTAATGCCTCTTCTTGTTACCTCGAAGACGTGTCTAAAACGGGAATATCTCGTGTGAAAGCATCCGAGAATGAGGCGAAAAAGTGTCGGCTTTAAGAATTTAAATCCTCACTCGGGTTACCCAAGTGTGGCTTGGAGCATGACACGAGTATTATGAGCACTGATTATCGATCGTATTAAGGGGACCCAGTCACCTGAAAAAAATCAGAAGATAAACAATTCTGTCGATGATACTGTTCATACAAAAAATCTTACATTTGAACCTCATTAAGGAAGTTGATGTTAGGTAAAAAGGAAAATTTATTACTTGCCGTAGCTTTCAGAAATAAATTGATGATCAAGTTTTAGTATTGTACCATTTTATCTGGCAAACAGTGCAGTCTGATTCGAGTGAAGGGATATTTATTTGAGGCCCTTATGACGGAGTTGTCATCTTCAATGTGTAAATAAATCGTCCTTTATGAAAAATTCACCAGATAATTGGTTACATGCAATTTTCGCTGCATCAAGAATCACTACAGTCCAATAATTTTCATTCAAGCACGTCGAATATTTATCACTTTGTAACCATAAATTCATGCTTATTATTCCTACTTGCTAACTATATTAAGGTAATAAATGTTTGACATTCGTTGAATCGACGTGCCTCATTATTAATCGTAGAGCTGATAGTATAAAGCACGTTCTCGGAGATGAATTAAACCCTGTGATCCGAAATCCTGTACCGCACTGGCGTATCACGCCGAATTATTCGTGATTCGAGCTTGATGAGTCGGTAACTAGTTTCAGGAATCGCGTGTCTGTCAATCTTCGAATTCCCAGAGCGTGCGAAGCATCGAGAATCCAAACCTCGTCCTGATCGCTCAAATATACATACGTTCGTTGTACTGTGCTTGTGGTGGCTGTATAGGTAGTCAGTTAGAGCGAAAACCAAGCAATTGCACGCGTTTAATCAAGTCCGACCTATGTTTTCTATTTTATCGAAAAATACAAGGAGATTAATCCAAATTATTACAAACTTGTTTTTTTTTTTTTATTCCATACATAATTTAGGAAATTTATTTTCTAACCACGGCTGAATAAAAGATATTTCGATGAACAGTTCTTTAAAAGAAAATTGGTTTAACTGATAGTTGGTTCTATTAAAAATTCATTTGATTCAAAGTATACTTGATGCATTGAAAAATTGATGGATAAAAGCATCCATTTAATTTTATGGCAAATTTACATGGAATTTTATTAAAAATAATTTTTCTTAAAAAAATTATTTTTATTAAAAAAAGGTAGGACTGCAGTTTATAATTATGGAGATAATTCATCCTTCATTAATTCGATTAATTAGTCGTTTCCTGTCAATGCTGTGTCGATGTTTTTTACTTCAGTAAACGTGAAATTGCTATTTATTCTATCGGGAGATACATTTTTTCATTAAGACACCCAAAGGAGTGGGTGATCCGGAAAACGAATTTTCCTCTGTGAGGAAGTGAAAGAATTATTAAATTTTAACCCAGGCAGAGTCAACAATCTTTCTATTCCGGCAGTTAAATAAAAATTAAGACAAAGAGATAAAATAATGAAGAAGTGAAATTTAAAAAAATCCGTAAGAAGTAATAAGCGCGTGTACACGAAGTAGCGAAGCGACGGAAGCCAACGAGCGATACAACTTCCGGAGCTCGTCAAAGAAGCGAAGGAACGGGAGGACGAGGTAAAAATTGGCGGTATAGTCACTCGGTTGAAAAATAAAGAAATTGAGTATGAAGGAAAGAGCAGCAGCCGTAGGGGCTTCGAACTCCGTCGAACAACCCTTATCGAAACTCTTGGGTGCAGCGAAATCGCTTCTTCGGACTCTATTCTGTCTAGCACCCTTGCCGACTGCATTTACCGCTGGCTCACGTTCTTTCCGCGCTTTCCTCGCGAAAGCTCGAAAAGTAGAAGCGGCGGCTATAGATGAAGAAGCGCCACGATGGGCAAAGCTTTTCCACTCGCGAGTTACCAGCGCACGGGCCAAGACAACGCTAGTGGTGAGACATTAGCGGAAGCCCGTTTGGGTTTCCTCCTGTGCCATCCGCTCGCCTGTGAACTCTCGCCACGCTTCCCATAACTTGCTATAACAAATACCGCGAACATGGCACGGAATATTGAGTGCACGGCTCGACGGGCACACCAAGTGACTCGGCTGGAATATATAGTGCCTATATATTGCATAATAATAATACTATCTGATGCAGTAGTGAGGTTGTGGTAAATGGAGCTTGGAAGGAAACCGACGATGAAGAACGAGGAAAGCTCGATATATTATACTAAGCAGGTGGAGGGATGCCCCACAAGTGCATTGTAAAATAATGGTGGGATGTTGTACAATATGATTATGGCTATACATATACTTCACTTTGAACCATCAAGAGGGAAGGTACCTTTCGACGAGAGAAAAATTTCTGATTTTTATAATATTTTTCAAGGGAAAAATTTGTTAAGCAATTATTAAACGGGCGGTGGTCATAATAACAAGTGGCTAAAATGGCGAATTTCAAAATTATGGCCATTCTAGATTCAGACGTTCATTATTCCGAAATTCTATATTTTTACCCCACTTTCTTTATATTACTTCATAATGATCTGTTAGGTAGGTTGTAGTAAATGGAACTTGAAAGAAATCCGACGATGAAGAACGAGGAAAGCTCGATATATTGTACTAAGCAGGTGGAGGGATGCCCCACAAGTGCATTGTAAAATAATGGTGGCATGTTGTACAATATGATTATGACTATACATATACTTCACTTTGAACCTTCAAGAGGGAAGGTACCTTTCGACGACAGAAAACCTTCTGATCTTTATCATTTTTTTTTAAACGAAAAATTTGTTCACAATTTTTAAACGGATGGGGGTCAAAACAGCAAGTGGTTGAAATCGCGAATTTCATAGTTGTGGCCATTGTAAGTTCGGACGTTAATTATTTAGAAAATCGCTATTTTTACCTCACCTTCTGTATATTGCATAATAATGATACGATCTGATAGAGCAGTAAAGTTGTAAATAAATGGAATACAATATTATAATGCGCAGATACAATTCACTTCATATTTTGAACGAACAGAATGTAACAAAATGCTTTGAAAGCAATTTAAATTTCGTGGGATATTAAAAAAATTAAAAACTATCAAGAGACAACTTGCACATCACATTTAACAGTTTTTTCTCAATATTCCACGCTGAGTGCGGATTCCGCAAAGCTATCACAAAAGATGAGCAGAAATAACCGTGTGCAAAGTTTCCAGAATGGAAGAATCCTCCCTCGAGAGTCTCTTGGCTTTACCACCGAAAGTTCAATATTTCTGGTGGCATCTGGCTACAAATACTTATGCATACGTAGACGTCGACAAAACTTGGATTTCTTGGCTGTCGAATGCGGTAACGCGGTATCATCCGGAAAATGGTGACAGAAGGACCATGATTTCACGCAAAGCCATGAAACTTTTTCACCGTCGGTTTCGGAAAAGTTGATTGATGATTTTTTCCCGATGTCCTCTTTTGTAGTCTGAAACACACAAACCGGATGCTTGACAGGCATATACTACGGCATCCTGTTTCCCTCTAACTCGTATAAGCCTTTGTGTGGCCTAGTCCACGCTCGCAATGAATGCGTCACGTTCCGGTAGTATAACATCCTGTAACACGTGCCACGAACGTATAACGACTACGTAAGAACGCGAAAACGCACGTAGAAACGCTTTGGAGGTTCTTCAACCCCTTTCCCATTCGTTCACTACTCTCTCGCATTTCACTATGATATTATATAGTTTCTATGCTACTAGCAATTGCAAAGCTTTTCGTCACGTGAAGGTGTTGAAATTATAAACGTGACTGGGTTGAATTGCTGCTGAATTAACCCGTCAACCACCTGAGTTTTTCATCCAGCAAACCACATTGTAAATGAATAAATTATTCTGCCTGTAAAAAACATACACTCCGGTTTATTTTATTTTTTCGTTAAAGCAAAGATAAGTGACGTTCCAGCAAAAAAAGTCTTCCGGTATTTTCTTAATGTTCGTAAACTGAATAAACATTTCAAATATTACTGGTACCGGAGTTTGAAACAAAATCATTGTAATTTTTTTTCCTTAACGTAATTTTTACGAATTATTGTTAAAACTGCGAAATTGTGAGAAGTGAAAATCCATTTGACTACTATTATATGGCTTCATTCAGTTTTTTAGGTCTTTAAACTTAAAAATAATAGTAACATCAGAAATGGAAAGAAAATTCGGCTCTTTAAATCGGGTTCATCCAACGAACGATTATTTTTCGGCCACAAAAGATTCTTAGCGTACTTGAAAATAAACGAACTGCTATTCTACTTGCGGCGATGAGAATAAAGTGAAATTTTAAAGGGGTCGTAAAATAACCCTCTCAGCCTCTGGTATCGCAGCGTGTCGTTATTTTCACATCTCGTTGCTGTTAAATCGAAGCCTGCTCCACAAACTCCTCTTACCGCGGTTTCTCATCCCGGTACATCGGTAGGATGCGCCTTTTACCGATCGACGGATCGCCAAAAGCTTGAAGCTCTCCGGAATATTCAACGCGCGTTAGAAAGTTTTCTTGTAAAACTATACTACCGCATGGCAGCGATAGATCCTCCGCACTTCGTTTAAGCGCTATACCTCGAACGGTAAAGCCACAAGGGCGTAAAACTCTTACGGTAATCGACGCCCTCCTCAGTTTTAGTTCGACGATAGACGCATAAATCACGATGTTAACAGGCTCCTGAGATTAAACGTTTAAGCAGCGGATCCGATTGTGCCAGAAACTTTAACGTTGGCAATAATTTTAATGACGCCTCGACGATAAGAAAATGAAGTTTATGGTCTTTAAGAGATCGCCGCGTTTTTTTCTTCGAATAAAGACTAAACATAAAGACCTTTTTTGCATTTGTTTTGATTTTTTTTAATTTGAATAAAAACTAAGGGATCAACGTAACCTGGATCAGAGTTATTAAAACTGAATGCTACATGTCTTAATTTGTGATTCAAATGATGAATGGATTAGTGTAATGATAGAATATTTAAAGGCGTATCACAAAGCTTTCAAAAGTATCCAAACCTTATTGACCTTCGTAATATTTTAGGAACCGACGAATTTACTTTGAGCTCATGACAAGTCGTCCGTGAACACGTTTCATGCCTGGGATCAAAATTACACCTTCCGAGGTCAAGCGGATTCATATATTCTCTCTGAATTTCATGAGGGGTGGTAAAAATATCCTTCTTCCGGTGACCATCGTTACCAACTATACATCTCGGCCCTTTATTATTGTACCTAATAAAAAATCTGAATCGATACTTCAAATTTAGAAAGTAATAAAAATAATAAGGCAACATCACCTGCATTCCTATTACTATTTACGACCACGTGAATATTTTTTTATAGTATCGATGAAATAGTTTCCGTAACTACAAAAATATACTCCAAACTAATTCATTTTTATCGTAACCATAAAAAAACAATCACATGGACTGAAAATGAATGGTGCTCACTTATTAATTGCAGACGATTTACTTGACTGTACGTTTTATAAATTCTATAGAATCTTTACTATTTATAGATGACCTAAGAGATTATCCAAAGGGGGAGTAATGATTAAATATTGGAGGCCTGTTAAATGGTTGATGTTTGAAATATTGCCACAATTTGCAATTTGTTTAATGTCCGGAGTTACGATCCCCATAAAGTGATCCTCTATAGCATGGGGAAAGGGGGAAAACGAAATAAACTCGTCGCGCCTTTTGGAAAAATCCTCGTACTTCCTCCGTCTCTAACGATCGTTATCATTATCACATTACGGAAAAAGGTTAGAGACGCCGTATTTTAATTAAAAGCCCGGGGATAGCCATGCGGCTGAGCAAGGCGAGATGCCTGAGCTACGCTCAAATCTTCCTACCTCCCCACAACGAAATGAAATACTTTCACAAAGGGAAAGAAGCATTTGCGCGTGGCTTTACCCTCACCCTCTTCATCCCCGCACCTGTTTCTCGCTCCGCCGGACCGAGTGTTTATTTACCGTTATAAATCTTGATAATTAAGAAATACGAGACGCAGACGCTCGCGCGCGCGTGCATACAGAATGGTGCAGATGCACAGCTTCTTCCGGATTATGTGCAGCCGTTCTTGTCGGCGGTCTTCATGGAACGGGAGGTGGCGATGCAGCTCAGCAGTTACGATAATGCTCAAGCCGACTTTTCGTCCGCTTCCCTTCTTCCTCGACTTTCCCATCGTATTTTTCTTTATTCCTCAGAAAACGAACTTTTGTCCCTGCTGGTGAAACTGCAAAGCCGCATTGATCATTTCTGCAATAGAGGTAATCGATAAGTGTATGATTTATTATTTACTCCCTGGCTATTCGACATGGCAAATTAATTTCCTCCAAAGTAATTTCACGTTACCATTATTTAATAAATAGGGTCACTTAGCCGCTCATTTCTTTTGTGGAGTTTACGCGCAGATCAATTGCTTATTATAAAATAATAATTCAATATAATTAACTGTAGCGATAAACATATAGTCGGAGTGTCCAATAATGAACAATTGTTATTCAATAACATCTACTCCGAGAATACTCGGAATATTTAGATTATAATTATTCGAACTATACAATTGTCTCCCAGCATGAACTATTTTTTTCCCAAAGGCTGGTAATGAATTTTCTGTATAAAAACCAGTTTCTGTTAAAAGGCTGGACTTGCGGCTGCGGAGAAATATCAAACAGGAGGAGTGTATAAGTTAGGCTAACAAAGAACAGGTCAAGATAAATAAACAAATGGCAGGTAGAAAAATACGCTCGACAGGACTAAACTAACGAACGAAAAGATCCAAGAATCCAATCCTCTCGTAAACATATACCAACCTACTATACTCAAGATAAATAAACAAATGGCAGGTAGAAAAACCCACTCGATACGACTAGACTAATGAATGGAAAGATCCAAAAATCCAACCTTCTCTTAAACAGATGCCAACCTATACTATACTACCGCTCCGTTGACTCCTGCTCCGCTGAACTCTCACCGAAATCGTTCTTACATTACTTTCCGGCAAGCCTTATTGTCTTTTATTCTGCATATCTCTTTCTCGGATTCTTTCACGCGGCCTCTTCTCTGTACCGTGACGGAGAACATATACAAGAGAACAAAAAGAGAACAGCAAAGGGACGCGAGCACAGAGCAAGATGCGAGCCTCCAAACGACCAAATCTCAACGACAAAAGCTCTCGACTCCCGACGTTGTTGGTGTGGACCAACGACGGCAGGCACAACGTCGTCGACGACGTACCAATGGCACTTTACGAGCGACAGGCCTGAGGATACTCATATACACACTATGCCACCTTAGTTATCCGCGGGAAATACAAGCGACGCGAAATTCTGTCCTACTTTTCTCAACTATACGTCCACATTATACATATATGTACGTGTATAGGTAGGACAGTACACTATGTATATCCGAAGCGTGCATTCCAAAGAGAAGGGGGCGAGTTTTAAAAAAAAGGAAAAAGAAAAAGGTAGCTCGCAATCTCTTTCACGGCTTCCACATTGTGCGCCAGGCTTGAGTCTTCCTACCCAATGGAACGCGGCAGCAAGCGGAACAGCCGAGGCACCGACGAGACAAACCAAGCGAGAGCGAAGCCTCCTCAACGAGAATACGACAACGAAACTGCGACTATAGGAAGCAGCAGCCTCCAATGCTCTCTCAAGCTGCGCGTGAAGTGCAACTTGGATATAATTTTCACGAATTTTTTTCAAAATTTGCTCGGCCTGATGTAAAATGAGACAGTGAAAAGGATACTCGAGTAGAAACTAGACCTTTTGTCACGCTAGACGAGATGAGACACGATAAAATTTCGTTCGTTATTATAAAAATATATTACGAAAATTGTGTGTTTTTTTTTTTCGAGTACCTCTTGTGGAAAATTTGCAAAATATAATGAAAAGTATAAATCGTGAAATTAATAATTAAAAAGATACCGAACAAAAGCTTAAATCCAGATGCCATTATTTCGAATAGTTCTGACAATTTTAATAGAACTACGCATTTTTCGGACATGCTAAGATTTGCAATTTTTAAGGAGGTTGGATACCCAACGCAAAATGATAAAAATACGCTCAATTTTTTGGAGTGTATTCGTCGATAAAAATCACATCTCCGAGCCAAATTTCACGTCAATCGTCTGAATGTCTATTGAGAAATTAATTATTGAAGTTACACTCTTATACATGAGCGATATAGCAAAAACTATACGCATGTACAATTTTATGCCCGAAAATACACTAACAACGATAAAAAATTGTTGACAAAACAGAACTCAATTATTCCTTGTATTATCGAGAAAAACTTCCACGAGAATCTAAATGATTCGTCTGATTAGTTGTCGAGAAAACGTAAAACCAAAACTATTCGAATCATGCAACAGTGTATGCCGGCGATACCGCATCGTGGAATTCTCTCTCGCACATTATTTCTCCGACAACCGGCGCACTTCCCCGCACAAATGACACGATCCAACCTGCCTAACTATCTTCAAATCTTTTTGGCTCTGCAGAACTCTGCTATCGGTCACTTCTTGTTTCTCAAATATTCTAAATTTGATGAGATTTTACAACTTTGTTCATAGAGTTGCTACTCAACACCTACGTATAGCAATTTTAAGATTAAATCAATTGTTATTGTTCTATTACCAACTAGAACTTGGCTGTAAGTACCTTAGTGAAATTTTAATAATTGATATGCTAACTTTGCCGGCATAGTTTGAGGATCTAGTCAAATACACGAATAAACAAGTGACGGTGAAGACAACTTCGCACGAAGTGAAGAGACAACGCTCCTCTGATGGCGTGCAAACAAACTCCATCTTCTCTGATGTTGCCGCATCGTCAAGAACCCTCAACTTACAACCCCGTCTATTATACCGTGCGGCTGCTGCTTCATCCACCATTCTCGCCACAGGCCCGCCTCGTTTAATTTCCCGGGGCGCCATTCTAATCGCTAACGTCCCGCATTAATTTAACAAAGTAGCATTTGCATCTCGCTCTCAGGTTCTCACACTTGACGTATTGCTGCTACTCCACTGCGTCTACTTGAGACAAACGGTACAGAATTTGGCTCTTTAAGTCACTGTCAATAAACGTAGTTAATGACATACTTTCGTCCATATTTTAATAAGAGCAGTCCGCGATAAGTCAAATGAGGGGCGGGTTGATTTAAACCCATTGGAAAATCAGCAATGGCACGTAAGTTCTTTTACCTACCAGGTTTTTTCTATATTAGTATTACACAGTTTTATGCATACACCATGCAAACAAAATCCTCTCATTATAGCGCTTATAAGACTTAGTAAGAATTGAGGTATTAGACGTAGACAGCAAAACTTTTTCAACAAAATTGAATTAATTCAGGTCAAATTACATGTCAAAGAAGCTGGGACATCCACATTCGATTTTTTAAATAAAAACTATACTCAAATTATCGGCTAATTATCGGCTATTTATCGGCGCAAAAAGATATTTTCCAGCTCCATCCCTTATACCGGAAACGTGTGGATGTCCTAGCTTCCAGCGAAGCTAGGACATCCACAACTCAAAAAAAAAGAACCAATAGGCGCACCGACAAAAACTTTATACGAGAATTATCGGCCATTTATCGGCTCTCGAAAAAACTTAGGTTCGAACAAATCGCACGAGCTTTTCAGGAGAAACCACCCCCTTAGCTTCTATACAATCATTGCCGAATATCTCGCCTAAAAAGAAAGCTAGGACATCCTAAATCATCTTAAAATGCATCTTGATTTATCGGCTCGACGTTTTCATAACGACCGATTTTCCAGCTTGACCCCTTACTATGATAGAAACCACCCCCTTAAGCTATAAGCTTATAACTTCGCGTACAATGTCATCCACATGAAATTTTTTCGATAAAAACTATACCAAAATTATCGGCGAATTACAAGCTATTTATAGGTGCATAAAGATATTTTCCAGCTCCACCCCTTATACTGGAAACATCCCTTATACCGGCGTCAACAATTGAACAAAAAAAAATGATAGGCGCGCCGGAAAGAAAAGTACATGTGATTTATCGGCTATTTATCGGCTCTCGAATGAACCTAGTTTCGATCGAATCGAACAACCCCTTCGCAGAAAACCACCCGCTGGGTTCAGTGAAATCTGTTATTTCAAGCAGGGGGTGGTTTGTACTTGATGGGCACCAAGTACTTGATGGGCACCAAGTACTTGATGGGCACCAAGTACTTGATGGGCACCAAGTACTTGATGGGTACCAAGTACTTGATGGGCACCAAGTACTTGATGGGTACCAAGTACTTGATGGGTACCAAGTACTTGATGGGTACCAAGTACTTGATGGGTACCAAGTACTTGATGGGTACCAAGTACTTGATGGGTACCAAGTACTTGATGGGTACCAAGTACTTGATGGGTACCAAGTACTTGATGGGTACCAAGTACTTGATGGGTACCAAGTACTTGATGGGTACCAAGTACTTGATGGGTACCAAGTACTTGATGGGTACCAAGTACTTGATGGGTACCAAGTACTTGATGGGTACCAAGTACTTGATGGGTACCAAGTACTTGATGGGTACCAAGTACTTGATGGGTACCAAGTACTTGATGGGTACCAAGTACTTGATGGGTACCAAGTACTTGATGGGTACCAAGTACTTGATGGGTACCAAGTACTTGATGGGTACCAAGTACTTGATGGGTACCAAGTACTTGATGGGTACCAAGTACTTGATGGGTACCAAGTACTTGATGGGTACCAAGTACTTGATGGGTACCAAGTACTTGATGGGTACCAAGTACTTGATGGGTACCAAGTACTTGATGGGTACCAAGTACTTGATGGGTACCAAGTACTTGATGGGTACCAAGTACTTGATGGGTACCAAGTACTTGATGGGTACCAAGTACTTGATGGGTACCAAGTACTTGATGGGTACCAAGTACTTGATGGGTACCAAGTACTTGATGGGTACCAAGTACTTGATGGGTACCAAGTACTTGATGGGTACCAAGTACTTGATGGGTACCAAGTACTTGATGGGTACCAAGTACTTGATGGGTACCAAGTACTTGATGGGTACCAAGTACTTGATGGGTACCAAGTACTTGATGGGTACCAAGTACTTGATGGGTACCAAGTACTTGATGGGTACCAAGTACTTGATGGGTACCAAGTACTTGATGGGTACCAAGTACTTGATGGGTACCAAGTACTTGCTACGTACATCCACAAGTGACTAAAAATTGAACAAAAAGGAGCACTGGAAAAAAAAGTACATGTGATTTATCGGCTATTTATCGGCTCTCAAATGAACCTAGTTTCGATCGAATCGACCAACCCCTTCGCAGAAAACCACCCGCTGGGTTCAGTGAAATCCGTTATTTCAAGCAGGGGGTGATTTCTGCTGTCGGAATCGTACGATTTTATCGAAATTAATTTTAATCGAGAGCCGATAAATAGCCGATAAATCACATGTACTTTTTTTTCCGGCGCGCCTATAATTTTTTTTGTTCAGTTGTTGACACCGGTATAAGGGATGTTTCCAGTATAAGGGGTGGAGCTGGAAAATATCTTTTTGCACCTATAAATAGCTTGTAATTCGCAGATAATTTTGGTATAGTTTTTATCGCAAAAATTTCATGTGGATGACATTGTACGCGAAGTTATAAGCCTATAGCTTAAGGGGGTGCTTTCTATCATGATAAGGGGTTGAGCTGGAAAATCGGTCTTTATGAATATGTCGAGCCGATAAATCAAGATGAATTTTAAGATGATTTAGGATGTCCTAGCTTTGTTTTTAGCCGAGATATTCGGCAATGACTGTATAGAAGCTCAGGGGGTGGATTCTCCTGAACGGCTCGTGCGATTTGTTCGAACCTAAGTTTTTTCGAGAGCCGATAAATAGCCGATAATTCTCGTATAAAGTTTTTGTCGGTGCACCTTTTGGTTCTTTTTTTTTTGAGTTGTGGATGTCCTAGCTTCCAGCGAAGCTAGGACATCCACACGTTTCCGGTATAAGGGATGGAGCTGGAAAATATCTTTTTGCGCCGATAAATAGCCGATAATTAGCCGATAATTTGAGTATAGTTTTTATTTAAAAAATCGAATGTGGATGTCCCAGCTTCTTTGACGTTCAAATTACTTCTGTATACTATTGACTGTTCAAGCATACCAGCAAGTCGCTTTAAATGGTGTAATTCAAATTAAAAAAATTAACTGGTCGTGGGATCCATATAAAGCATGATAAACTTCGAAACACAATAGTTGCATGTTCGGCATTTCATGCTTGCGACGATTTCTAGCGTAACATCCCATGAAAATGAACTATTACAAAACATAGTTTCGCATTATGCATAATGCATTGTAGATTATATGTTAAAGGTTGTGTACAAACTCGAAGAATCAAGTTTCATTCCCAAGATTTTGTCGTTCTGTTACTTCACGAATTTGGATGCATTTCTTCAAGGACTCCGCGATAAAAAATTGCCTGCACATACCTGGTGTAGAATAATGCTGCAACAAAAAGAACAAAAAACATCATTTGAGCAATCTGCTTTTGCCCATACACAGAATGAAAGAAAACTAAATAGTTGGCCTTATTGTCAGTTCTGTCAAATTTTTTTAATTAATAAGAAATATGTTTATTGTATACAATTATAATTGCAATTAATCTCAAACTACTAAGGAATAAAAATGCACCCAAGTGAAAACAATTCTTTTCTAGCTGAATTGACTCCCTAAAGTGACTCATTAGAATTGCAATGAACTTATCCCAAACTTTGTTCTCACCTGATCCAGGGACTTGAAGCTGTACTGCTGCTACGTATTGAACTTTCGTTGCGTCCATCACCATCGCTCCAGCTTTTCCTGTTGAAACGGCTTTCCCGAATCTCTCGCATCGATCATCGTGGGACATTCGCGACCTTCCGCATACATGAATCCATCGAAGGTTTTCCTCGTGTGAGCCTGGAAAGCGTAATATATATTAGAAAGGCAGACAGGCGGTTGTACATAGGAGCGGGTTTCATCCCTTAAACATGAGGCTGCCGTTGCAGACAAGGAAAGGAACAAGAGAGATGCTTATGCGATGGATCAACCTATCGATAAACTAATAGTATACATCAGTGCTGTGGAATGGTTGGCCATTTGCGGAATTACTTTTTCACGCTTCTCACGCGTAGAGATGTGAGTGATAAAAGTGCGCGGTAATCGTAGCGTATTTTTTCCCTTAAAAAAGAACGTTACGTGACCGTTTTTATAATATCACACCGGTATAATAAAATCATATGGTTCCGCGTACCCATTTAAAATCTCAACATATGTAACATTTATACATAACTTTACATAGCAAAGTTGCACGACAAAATCAGATGAAACCAGTAGTTTTACCGGAAAAATAGATAACCGGTCAGTTTCACAAATATATAGGTAAAGTTCGCTACTTTTTAATCGCTAGTTACTAATCTCAACACGTGAATACAAAATATTTTTACCGTGAGTTTACCAAAAAATGTTGTGACCAGTAATTTTATATGTTCACAGGCGATTTTTACATTTTTTACCGTACGATCCATTTTCATGACCGTATATTCGTAGAAAAAAAAAATCGCTAGAAAAAAGTTAGGGTGAAATACGGTAAAAATATGATGTTTTTACGGTCAATTTTCCGAGGATAAAAATTTTTCCAATCGAATACTCACCCGTATGTACTTCGACACGTTGATCATTCGACGCTTAAAAAAACATTCCACCGCTAAATCCACTCAGGCTCATTGATTTCATAGCCTTGTTCATTCACGAGTAGGAGAACGCAAAATATGCGGCGATCAAAAGAATTTTCAATAGCAACTGGAGGATCCGCGAGGGGAGAGGAGAAAAGGCAGGGCGAAACGCACCAGGGTCACAGGTTGAGCTTGGCGCCGGCTTTTCCCTCCCGGTTGTCGAGCCAACCCACACGTCCGGCCTTTTTGTCTTCAGCTCGAACCAACGAGCGGCCCACCACCAGCAGTGATTTATTTCACAATAAAATTTTAATTGCGATTCCAATTTCCAATCGTCCGATCGGCCCTCACATTCTGCGGCGCTCCGGTCGAGAATTTAAATCGGGTCACCTTCGTCATCTCTGCCATCTCCATGTATTTACATGAAACAGAGAAAATGCTTTTCTGTGTGCGATTCAACGGGGGAAATGAAATAGGGCCATTGAGTCAGGCTAATATAATGAAAATGAAGTTATGAGTATCGTCCACATGTGGTGCTAACATTTCCCCCGTGATATTCCAATTTTTACGATAATAAATTATCTTCTTAACCACATTTGTAGGTAACTCACAGAACTAGTCGATTAATTGAATCATTATTTTTTTAATAAAATTACATTTCAGTATACCAATATAAAAATAATTGTTTGAATACTCGTTGACTTTTACAGACCTATTTTCAATGTGATATGAAAAATTCGAAAAAAAAGTGGGCCACTTTTTACTGATGGAAGGCTTATGTTGAAAATTTACTTATTCAATCGCACATTATATTTGAAATTTTTCTGAAATGTCTTGCCTTTAAAATGTCAATAACAATTTGCAAACTACAGAGAAATCTAAGACAAAACTTGAGGATATCCTGATTGCAGACTAAGGAGACAATCAACGCAGAAACCCTTGTCTCCTACGACCTCGTTCTACCTACATGGAATATTATGTAATAATCTGACGTTTTGCTTCGGTATATCTCCACGGTACGTACTCGTATCGCAGATGCAAACACTATCACGTCATAGAACTTGACGAAGTTACTTTGAACTACTCCACTTAACTCATCGAGGTCCAACTCTGATATGCCTCAACAACTTCGTGGGTACTTAACCTTGGACCAACATTCAACATGCTTAAGGACATACTTGTTTGAAATTACTGAGGAAATGTGTACGCCGAGTAAATTCGAAGACAGATTAGCAGTGCTGATATCTGAGCCAATAATATCTATTTCAACTTAAATCTCATAGTGTGTAATCAATTTTTTTTTCAAAATATGAAAAAAAAAAAAAAACAGAAAATAACATTTGGAAATATCTCAAACTACTCAAAAATATTTATAGTACATTAGTTATTATTGGCTCACTAAAAACAAGTCTCTAATTTTTGATTCATAATTAATTTATAATTATAAATTTGTGAATTTCGAATGGCCAAAAAGGTTGCTTTTCAAAGGTAAGCCAGAAAAATAAAGTATAAAAAAATATAGGCATATGAATTTTCAAGTGCAAAAAAAGACGAAGAGAGTGAACGACAAAACGCTAAAAGAATAAATTTCAAAGATATTAAATTGCTACGGTAAATGGACCCTCAAGCTGCCTTGCAAACAGTTTTAAACAGTTTACGCAGTTTATTAATCAATGAAAAGTTTTTTTATGGAAAAGTCGCCTCGATATTCGAAATCGATATTTGAGTGTTCATTTGATGGCTATCGATGCACCTTCAGACCTACGCACACCACGAGACCGTAATATGCTGAGATTTCTTTTTTTTTGTCGACGTAAAAATAACAGACGAAACTTGCGTCACAAAATGTTATGGTATCCTATATTTTCGTGCCACCAATTCGGTCCAGTGCTTATATTGACGTATCGCATAAAGTGGAATACTACGTTTTTTATGGCCCCGTGGGAAATCCCCCAGCTTTCTATTTTTGTAAACATTCTGTATAGTCAAAAACACCCTTTCACACGCTTGTATCGTATGTGATAGTGATTTCCAAGCGAGAGATCAAAATCAAATCTTGAAGAGATTATAAAAAAAAAAAAAATTTTAATCACGAAAATTAGGAAATGCAATCACAAAAATCCAAAAAAAAAAATATATACCCTAATAAGAGAAAATGAAAATATATATGAAATATAATACATCTACAATAAATTCTGTCAATACTTTTTATATGAGAACGCAACCAATAATTTCATAAAAAATGTTATTAATGTGGGTCTTAATTTGCTTGTGTGAATTTTTCATTTAATCGATCTAATTGTTTCTGATTATCGAAGCAACAAACAGGCGGAATTTCATTCCCAAATATTTCTCGGAACGGAGCTGTTTTTGACAACCACCTCTGATTCTGAATCACTCTGTATATTTGCCAGTGGCAGGGTTGACGTGCACGCGGGTCGACCCGATCGGATGAGTGTGTGTATGCATGTGACGTGGCTCACGGTAAGCAAAGTACAAATATTTTCATGCATCAATATTGACCCGAGGTTTTTGGTAGTAGAGTCCCTCATGTATACATGCACGTATGTACATATGGGTTTACACGTCCCTGGAGTGCAGGAGAAAAAAAAAAGGCGATTTTTCGACAGCACCATAAGCATCAGAACTCGTGGCGAGAGAAGAAATGGTTCGACAGATAATTCCTCGAGAAAAATCGAGTCGTTTTTCATGTGAAGGAGGTCAGCGTTTTGAAAATCGAGAAAATAGATCCAAGTGACAATATTTATAGAATGATTTTTACGACTTTACTAACGATTTCTAATTCTTGCATAAAAAAGTGTCGCACTCATTAAGACTTCTACCATTAGTGTCTAAATTAGAAACGGTAATAGAGCGGCCACAGCCTCTTAATTTTCTATATTTGAACGTCTCAGTAGAGAGAAGATAAATGGATAAACTATCGAATTTCTGAATTGCGGGAAACTCTGACGTGGCCCCGTAAAATATATATTTAGTATTGGCGACAGATTCTCTACGTGCAGAATTAATGCAATGGCGAGATAGTCAGGATGCCGTTTAGACAAGCATTCGAGATTCTATTTGCGGAGTCGAACAACATAAATATTAAATTCGTGAGCGGCGGAGCAATGGAATTATTGATGACATTTAAATTTACACCTTTGACAGATTGCAAGCAATAAAATGCTTCGCTATATCGTGGAATGCTACATCCTAAATTCAATTTTATGAAACTAAATCGCGACCGCGTGTGAAAACAGAAAAACTGCAGTTTTTTCAATGAATTTTTCGCCCATTTTTTATATTTTTTCAGAAAAATATTCAAAGTTTGATAAAAACAATTGAATCAACAAAAAGCGTGATTCTCGGCCGTCCAAGTTAATTTTATAAGATATCAAAAAATGTTAGAACTATGTCGAACTTGATTAGAGGCGTTTGCCCATTTTTTGTTAATGCTAAGGAGAATCTGTATTTACAAAGAGAAAGAAGTTAGGTCGTGGTGTCGGAAAGAGCGACGACCTCTGATTGTAACAGTGCACCTTGACCCCTGCTTCAAAATTGCTGGGCCCTCGGGCATTTTCCAATCGCGAAAAGTTAGATTGGATCGCTGGTTTAGCAGCCAGACTGGGTATCGCCTCGGCAGGAGTTTTGAGTTTCAGCCACAACTCACGAAGAACCTGATGAGAGCGACAGCGATGTCCCGCCACGGAATCACGTGCAATGACCCCTCACCGAACAGTCAAAGATCCACTGCAACTCGAGTAACGTCACAAATTCGCACGCAGAAGTTTTTTAATCAATTTGTGGACTTTATCAATAAAATCGACGTCACACACAGACACACACATAATTATTTTCCTAAAAACTTCGAAAAACTTTTATCCGAAAATTTGCAACGAAATTTATAAACAGTGGAATTTCATTAGAAATGCAATCTACCCATTTTCAATTAAAATAACGCGAATAATTGCGCTAATAACATAATAACTTAATCCACAGACCTTGAACTATAATTTTTTTATTTTTTGTAAACCGAACTAATAAATCGTATTAAACTCATAAATTATATATACATATTTATTCCCCTGTACGGAAGATATTAAGGGCCTTAAGAATATTTCTACTGCAAGTGTATTAAGAAAGTTATTAAAAAATGATGAAGTAATTGGTTTTGCATGGCCATATGTTTTAAAAGCAAATCCATTAAGCGTATATTGCTCAAACCACATAATACAGATCCTCTAATGATCGATACGACCTAGTGTACAATTACATTTTTATGTTCGAGAAATGCAATCTACCCATTTTCATTTAAAATAACGCGAATAATAGCGCTAATAACATAATAACTTAATCCACAGACCTTGAACTATAATTTTTTAATTTTTTGTAAACCGAACTAATAAATCGTAGTAAACTCATGAATTATATATACATATTTATTCCCCTGTACGGAAGATATTAAGGGTCTTAAGAATATTTCTACTGCAAGTGTATTAAGAAAGTTATTAAAAAATGATGAAGTAATTGGTTTTGCATGGCCATATGTTTTAAAAGCAAATCCATTAAGCGTATATTGCTCAAACCACATAGTACAGATCCTCTAATGATCGATACGACCTAGTGTACAATTACATTTTTATGCTCGAGAATTGCTTCGATAATTGGACGCCCTGCTGGTTATGCAAAATAGTGGCAATTCGCGGGGTCTAACCAATCGCCGAGGGTACGCAGTGTACGCCGCGTCCCGGCAACGACGTAATTACGTATAATTACGTGCAATTACGAGGCTCGAGCGAGGCTCACCGGTTCTCGGAGTATTAGCCCATAGTAGGATGCCGAGGGTGGAAACGAGCCGCCCGAACAGAGAAGAGCTTGCAGCCGGGTATACAAACTGGCTTTAGCAATGCCGCGCGTGTCCGTCACCTTAATCCAGCAACTGTCGCACTAACAAAAAGACGAAAAAGAGAACAACGACAAAAAGTAACGAAGCTTGTCTCTACTGTGCGGAATTGCATTCTTTTTTGTCTGGAAGCCCCGTAGATCGTACGATTCTTCATTTCGCTCGGTCCGTCACTCACTCACGGCTCGTAAGCATCCACTTTAGTTCCGTCGTTGCGCAACACACGATAACAACTAAACGCGAAGAGAGAGAGAGTGAAACAAGGCGAGGAACAAAGACCGAAAACTCGGGGAATGAAAACAGAGAAATGTATAATGAAAATAAGCATTAAGCTGATCTTTTATTTTCATTTGGGCTTCAAGGTGAAGAGACACTGAAGGACATCTTCCAATTCGGTTGAAGCAAAGTTGAAAAGAAATAGAGACATTAAATTTCAGGGCCCGTTGGTGTACCGTGCGAGGCAAGAGGAAAAACGCGTTGGAAATAAAAAATAACGATAAAATATACACCGGGAAGCTGCAGCATAACTCGCAGAAAAACCCTATTGGCCGCACTCGAGCACTTGTCCTATGCTGGAAGTACTCAGCTGCGCCGCAGCGCCGGCAGTAAGAGCATGAGAGATCGCTCGTGAGCCCCGCTGACGCGCAAACGAGAGCAGCCGAGTGCACAGTCGCTTTTCCGTCATAAATTTCTCGTTTTATTTCTTCGAGATTTGAGCATAAACAGAAGGTGAGTCTCTCTATCTCGCTTTTATTGTCTCTCTGTAATTCACTTTCACACGTGCACGTATTTCCGGTCTCCGGAGAGCTCAGCCGGAAGTTTATGGAAAGAAAAGAACAATGAAAGTGCAGGAAGTCGATCGACGGTTCGACAAGTACGAAGAGCTTTTGCCATTTACCGACTACACATTATTGCTACTCTACTATGTATATTCGTGTATGATTGCTGCTTTAAGTTTTGTTGCTCATAAAACTTCCACATAATTTTCGACTAATTGCGACTGCATATCTCCGATCTTACTGCCGGAAATAAGCTACATATTTTCCGCGAAAACATATCTGAATTTCTCTTCGCGACTGGAGGGACGGAAGAAGACGATTTTCGTTTATTTTTTAATTGTTATTCTTTCAATAAAACGCGAGAAAACCAAACTCTGGTTCTTAATTTCGATCCCCCGTATACAAATCTTTTTGACCTTGAACTTATGACTATACGATTTATTCTATTCAACCTCTTCGTTTTTTAATAAGATACCGAAAACTGAATGTCTCGTTTTTAGTACAATAAGTGAAATTAAATTTGAATAAATAATTTAATTCCTGTTACCGATCGATTAATTACGATTTATCATTGAAGACCAGAAGACGATAAAAATTCACTGTCGACAAAAAAAGATCTTCGCAAAGTGTTAAGTATTGTTAATAATGACTATAATGACTCAAAGTTAACTATTTTTACGTATCTTCATTAAAAATCATTTTTGAAACCTATTCACACCTAACTACCCAGAGAAATATATATATTTTTAAAAATGAAACATCACTCGAAATTGTTACCGTAAATTTTCACTTATGGGTCTCTTGTAATGTATATTCTTCGCCCCTCGGAACGAAGATATACACGAGAGGCTAGTCATCCGGGGGCTCAAGATTCGCAGCGAAATTGAGGCGACGTAGACGTCACCTGAGACATCGCGCCGGGATTTTCGTGCACGGATTCTGTCCGACAAGGCCACGTAACACTCGAAACGTATGAGAGCTCAGATGTCGTACGTATATTCTTGAGGGTAGGGCCACGAGCAGCCAGACGCCAGTACAACTCCCGAGGATCTCCCCCCGCGGTTAACGTCGAGTCTCCGGCGACTTTACGAGGTATAGCAATAGCGCCACCGACGTAAGAGATCTCTATGTACTGCTAGTGTCTTCTCCTCCTTCTTATTTTTTTCTCTCCTCTCTTCCTCACTAGCAACACGAGAAGCCACCAACGACTGGGAACCCCGAAACGTCAGGAATACCTTATCGGCAAGGATATTCACGAAGGCTGGTATATGTACGTACGTAAAATAAAAGCAAGCCGAATCTCTATCCAGCAGCGACTCCACGACCAGACCGCCAGCGGCACGCCGTGCGGTTACGACATACGCTATAGAAGCCAGGGAAAACGTGTACACGATCCTTGGCCCGGTTCTCCCGTATCCTATGCGAGCTCCAGGGAATTCACGTTGAAAATTTTGCCGCAAAGCTGGAAGGAAAAATTTGATCACTACCAATAACGCTGCGAGGATGATGCCGGTCGGTGCTCGGTTGAAAAATCACTTTGCAAATAGCCCGTTGATAAAAGACGTTGTGTGGATCACATGAATGAAATTAATAATTTCAAGGGCATGCGTTTCGTATGAATCCGATAGGGAAACGGCTTTTACTTTCATCAGCTTGCTTTTGTCGTTCGTTCGTTTTTTTTTTTTTTTTTTTTTTTTCGTAAACGCTGTAGACGAAATAGCGATAGGTAACGTGTCACGTGCATTACCTACATACTGATCGGACCGACTTAGAGACTCGAGTTTTGGGATCTGGCACTTTTTTCGAGGTTAACACATTAACCGCGAAACATATTAATGTAGTGCATTTTTTAATCACAGTATTTTTCGTTTTTCTTCATCTCTGACGTTTTTTGGTGGTTTTTTTTGCGTCTGTAAACACTGTAAACAAAATGGCGGCAAGCAACGTCTTGAGACAAGTACGCTAATCATACCAATCGAAGAGACTTTTTCGAGGTTAATATATTTAACGCGAAACATATGAATGTATTGCATGGTGAAATTATAGTATTTTCAAGACGCTTGTAATTACGGTTGCATTAAAACTTACCCGATCATGGCGACAATCTGCACTTGCCCTTTCGTTGAGCTGCTAATAACGACAATCACCAAAGTAAACACTAAGCACTGCACAACACATCACTACGCACTGCACAACACATCACTACTCACCGCACAACACTAAACACCACCTATTTTTATTGTCGAATAAAAATGACTGAGAACCGTTATCTGTTGTTGTTATTTTGTTTTTTTTTTTTTTTTTATTTAATGAAACACCGCTCACGAAGTACTGGGATCCCAGAATGCACTGCTTTCCCCGCGTATTAGAAACAAAGGTGCATAGCGACTAATCACCTTGATCACACAATTGAGAATAAACCGAGTGCGCAATGCATTGTGGGATACGATATTTTTCTCAGTGCGACGGGGGGCTCGTGGCGCCCCACCCAATTCGTTCCGAAACTAAGTTTTGCTAACGGAATTAAAAAGAACCGTCACTTCTCCCATCATTTAAAAAATATCAAACCCAAATATTTCGATTAATGGGGCTCGAATTTTGGGATTACAATTCAAATCAACTAAGCATTCCATTTTGCAACACTCAAAGCTTTTTTCGAGAGACTCGTACCAAACCAAACCGTAATCTGCAAATTCTCGGTCGGTAACAAGAAGTGTAAAGTATTGTCGTAAACTTTGCCGTAATTCAAGTTTCAGGCGAAATGCGAGAAGTAATTAACATTTTAGCAGCCGGCAGTCGGTACTTCGACTTTTATCCGATAAATCACCCAAAGCAACACCTCAACACCAATAGCGTTTTCTCACCCGCGCGAATGGGGAAACACTATTGGCGGTCGCAGCGGCGTTAGAGGGAACGACCAAAACGATTAGTATATCGCGATAACGTGAAAGCAGAAGCTCAGCTCATTTTTGCCGGGATTTCGCTTATTCTCTCACATTTCGAGCCCAATTATCGAATCGTATAGAAAAAACCGCTCTCGAAATTTAGTAAGCGGCGAGCAAAGTGATACTGTCTTTTAACAGTGGAAAGGTTACTGATCCGCCATAAATACGGGAGTTATTGCGCTGCGGACCACAGGAGGGGGCGGGGAAAAAAAACATCAGACGCGAATGAAATACCGCTCAAAATCTGAATTATATGTAAGGTAAAAGCCGAAATATCAACGTGGGCTGTCACTGACTAAGCATTCGTGAGTCTAAATTTCGGCAATATATTTATAACCTAACTTCTGGGTCCGTACAATTAATCAGAAAGAGTGTACAGTTTGTTACGCCATTTTGTATGTACCGTCGAGTGCCAGTTGTTCGGTCTGCTGCCGCGTAAGCAACGCTATAGCATTACAATGTTGTGTAATCAATCACGTTTCGGGTTGACTGCCGTGAAAGTTACATCAATTAGTTTGTTCCATGTAGTTGTGAGTAGTGAACATCGTAGTGTTTCTGTAAATATGCAAATACCGTTATCTCGCTGTTGGTGAGGATGCCGAAGTGGTGAGTCTTAAGCATTTCTCTAAAAAAATAATTGTCTTCCTATCTTGCAGTGACATTTTCAATGCGTAGCCGACCATTTATTTTTTGGCGTGAATAAAAATCGTGCGTTGATTTGCTGTTTAATCGACTGATGCGATTTCGGTGCAGTAAATACTATATTAATTTCTATACAGTTATACGGTTGTGCTTCTAATTTTTTTTTTTTGTAAATATTGAATTTTATTAGCTCCCTATTCGTGAGCACACTGTCGTGGCTCTGAGACGCTAAAGTGGTCAGTTTTTAGTATTCCACTAAAATGATTAGTGCCACGTGTAATTCGTACCTAAAGCAGCTATTTAAATACCGTTCTAAAAAAGTAACTCGACGTTATCACGATATCCCCAATTCACAAGGGCCTAAGAGAAATGCACTCTGGGATGGAATAAAAAAGTTTTTACCGACGGTAATAACTACCGGTCGGTTATTCCGATCCGCCGAAGTGAATAAATTACGAGAGTCGAAAACACGAATTTTCCAGCGTATGTGACGAGCAAGTAAAACGAAAGGGTAATACGCAAAAGCGAGTGTACTTTATCCGAGATCGGAAAATTAAATTCTCCGCCGCCGACCGCACGAGTTGCAATAATTCGCTCGAGTTTTCATTCTTACAGGATTATCGTGCTCGAATAAGGTATGATATACGATACTCGTGGGATACATCCCCGAGAATAAGGAGCAGCGGGCAGAAGTACGGGAATAAACAGAACGTAGGAGTCGGGTTTCCTGTTCGACGTCTCTTGAGACTGGAAACGCGAGAGCCGTTTTCTCCTGCCTCGTTCGCCAAACCGTGTGTTCTCTGCGCGACTCGGAAGAGAGCACAGCCTGGTAGTGCCATCTACTCTGTCGGGGAAACCTTAAAGCCAGAGAACTCGGGAGCTAGCGGACGCCACGCGAAGCTCGAGAGAGCTCTTTCGAGAAGAACGCTCTTCGCAACGAGCGAAAGAAAGAAGGCGAGGGACCGCCACCGCGTCTCGGATGAAATTAAGTAATTTTCCAGTACTGTAGTGGACGATAGTGGCGAGAGGAGGACGAGGTCAAACGAGCAATTTTCCTGCGCCGAGAAGGTGTATTAGAGGGCGAAGCGAAGGGATAAAGAGAATGGAACGGCAGAGGAGAAGAAGAGTAAAGGGGCACAAAATGGTATAGCGCCGTTCTTCCTTCGCGAGGTAGAAATCTCTCGTGACTGGTCGATCCTTCCGACCACTAACGAGAGGGGCGCGTGTCTCGTTCCACGTCTAAGTATATACTGCTGAGTCCTGTTCACTGAAAACCATCTCCTCATCATCATCATCTTCTACTACAGATAAAACCCACTTCGTTTTATTCTCCATCTCATTATACCTCGCCTCTCTCGCCTTTTTCCACTATCTTACTCTGTGTCTGCAATCGTAAGCGTATATAATTCACTGGTTGGGCACAGTCATTGGCATGTGGAACACAATGGAGAGACAGGGACCTCGGCATGTCAACGACTGCACCGCTCATCCATTTAGGCTACTGTCTGCTGAAGATACTCGAGCTTCACAAGCTCTTCCGATGATGCGCTGTTTGTTGAAGTAACTAGGAGAATTGTTCTCAATGTGCTCGATAGGACTATGTGCAATCGTCGAAACTTCCAGCCATTTAATTAACGACGAGAACGATTTATCTGATAAAACAAACGATAATTATGCAACTGATGGAAGCAAATGTTTCTGCGTTATTGTTATCACTAGTATACTATGCACTGTTACGGCGGACTGCTGTTGTTACAGTAAATCCAGCGGTTTCAGGATTTCCGCACATTCTCTTTTAGTATGTAAAAAAAAGCTTGACGTTTGGCACGAGTGAATGCGTTTGTCAATATTTCTACATACTCTTAAAAAATATTAATACAGCATCTTTTTTAAATATTAATTAGCATATTAACGCTTCGTGCGTTTACCTGGTTGGTGTTATATCATTCGAATTACAATTTTTGTACAATTCAACGTTTGTCTGTAAAACAAGAAATCATTTGGTGGTCATCAGTTAGCACATCGAATGTCCTTAAACGTGCCCGAGCATTAAAACCAGCATCGACTGGAACTTCATTTTTTTAGTTTTTCTCGAAAAGTGGAGATCAACAAATGTTTTAATTATGATATGAATCTTGCTTACCGATCGACTTCGTAATCTTTGCCAATTATTTACTTTTGATTGAAAATCTTACCGAAACTGTACATAATTCAGTTAGCGTTTTGCACAATAGGATTAAAGTTAAATCTTCAAACCTCGCATGTCCGAGAACTGTCAAAATATAATCAGCGAACAAACAGTGCCTATATCGAAAATGCGAGATATTTCACCCGCTGATGATTTTTTGAAGGGGGAATATCGTCGCGAACGAGTATTTAAAAAATTATTATTCACTTGTCTCATAACTCAACAGGTTTTTCAAAAGGTAAAATTTATACAAGTCACAATACAGAGAAACGTAGGTCATAGCACGTCATCAACAATAATATTGTTCGTAAACGGTACTCCACTAATACCAGAAAATGGCTTTAAATAAAGAATTACCTTTGTCAAAGATAGATTCCCTACTAACCTAATTCGGCATTCGAATTCACTCTTCCGTGAAACTTCTCCATTGGCGCGATTCAAACTTTGCGGAGGAAAATAGTGCTAAAGGGAGTGTAATCTCATTCCGCAAATTCAGCAGTAAAGAGTAATTCGTGAAGTAAAAAAGGGGGATTACGCGAGATTTGATCATCGTGAAAGGGGATGGAATTTTTAACGTAGCTGCACCTTTCTCTTTTCTCTTTCGCTTCATCCTGCTTTATCCGTGGCTTTCTGAAAAATGAGATGGGCTCGATCCTCCGGACTTAATGAAAAAGGTGGTCAGCTTGGCGCTCCGTGCTAGCGGCTGGTATGTTAGACGTCAAGAGATCCCACGTCGCACCACCGGCAGCATCATGGGAAACCAGAAGGGAACGTGCCGGACACCGTCGTGTCTCGCTTCCGTAACACACGTGGACTCCGGCACATTGCGCGAAGCCAGTACCCACCTACCCGTGCACTCGACGGGTGATAGAGCGCGGAATGACAAGGAAGCGAATCCATGAATTATACATCACTGTGGCTCCAATATGAACGCTGGCTCTGATATATAAAGAAGCCACGGGCGGAGATAGTACGGATAGTCTCGTGGAAAAAGACCGAGAAGATGATATAGCTAAGACGTATGATATAGAAGTACTGAGTGAGAAATACAATTTTTCACCGAAATTAAACAAATTATTCGTAATGTTTTTGGCAAAAGAAACGGCAAAACGCACGATGAAGCGAAAGACAGAAGATTTTTTTCATCTAATTGTGAGACACTTGGAAATATGATGACTTCCTCAGGATATCCATTTAACCATTTGACGATTCCGTTTCCGTTTTAGGACCAAGTTCCATTTACCACGGTATTATCAACTAAATTGAGACATTACATCAATGTTAGTTATCAAAGGATCTACTATTAAATACAGTTAGTCATAAAAATATATATAATTTTATTTTAGAATATTTACGGATAGCTATAATAATATTTTAATGAATGCTATATAAAAACAGTTTATAGCGACCATTACAATATTACAACTCCTCTATCGTTTGCTGAAACAAATTACGATTATAGATGGTACCTTGGAACGTACACTTGAAGTTTTGTTGAGTACTCATTTTATAGTTGTAAATATATTTCTCTGGATATTGAAATTCGTACATTGTTTCCTCATGATTTTCCATTTTCTCGAAAGCAACTTTTATGAGGAAGCGTGTAAATGTTGGCTTCGGCCCAGAGGAGCTTGGGTAGAAAGTGGATAATAGTAAGAAAGCAATACACGAGATTCTACTCTAAAATTCTTGTTGGAAAAATTCTTAACTTCATAGAATTCATACTAAAATATTGTTGTAAAGAGAGTCTACTATTTTTGTCTCGAAAATTTTAACCCGATTGTTGGCAGTTTGATCGAGCTTAAGCCTCTATGAGGAAGTACAAAAAGTAAGTGCGATATCCTTTAGGATCCAATTAGAAAATTAATTGTGAGAACTGCGCTTCTGAGTTCTTGACAACAAGCACAGCACGAACGAGACTATCCGTCGCCGTGGATAATTAGGACGACGCCGGAAATCTACGCTTCGTACAAACTCCTTTGTGCCACTGATATTCCTCGTTCTGTTGTACCACGTACTTAAGCGCGACTGATTTTCGAAATTTAATTAATAATCTCCATCACCTCACCCGGAATAAAGATAAATATGATTGTTAACCTTTGGTGATAATGCCGTGTTAAATTCAGGACTTACCTTCATGTCAACGACCGTATATAAATAATCGATTTTAAGCACTTTGTATCAAGAAAATATTGTAACGAGAAGTTGAAGAAGCTCTGAAAGAAGGAGCATGAAAAGCCACCCTTTACAATATTCCGCAAGGTATATGGAATAGAATCGTAGAAATAATATAAAACTGTGACCCAGAAATATCAAATGGGTTCAGCCAATCGGAAATCAATTGGACACTGCAAACATCCAATCGGTTGGAATAAGTATAAAGGATTCTCCGTCGCTAGCCTTCTATCTACTATGCTCGACATAGGCACCTACTTTTCTGGCTCTCTTCTTCTTTTTACCTCCTTTACTTTCGTGTAGGTACACCGAGGTATACCGCTGAGGCATGAGGAACTCGTTCCGCGGGACAAAGTGGGCCAAGCCCGCAATCTCAGCCTCCTCCTTTTTCCCTCTATATCGCGAATTCATCCGTGTAATCTTGTCTTCGCAAGCCGAGTCGCTATCAGCGAGCTGAAGAAAATTTCTCTACAGAATAGCATTAAGTTGAGAAAGAAAGAAAAATGTTTAAATTAAAAATCGGGTATAAATTCAAACATGACGATATTGTGTTTGTGCACATTGTTGAAAAAATCTGTGTTTAATTAGTATACATAGGGAGAAGTTTTTTTTTTTTTTTTGCGGACACCGCTCATGAAATTTACAATACACATTTCGATCTTCCATAAGTGGTATATTAAAATACTTGTACAGTAATTTATAAGTGATATACAAATGTGGTATTGTTACATTATGTATATGAAATTATTTTTTAATTTATTACATTTTTAACAGTGGAATTTTAGGCAGCCCCTGCGCGATTTTTAACGTTTAGGGCTTAAAATATTTCGAGAAAGCACTAACCCTACACTACAAGATATTTATCTTTTCAGCTTCTCATGACTAGGGTAGATATCGAGCAAATGCGTTTCTTCTACGTACAAGGGTTCCATGAGTAGTAAATTACTTCTTTCGCTGATGTATTTTTTCTTTTTTTTTAAATAACGAAGAGATTGGGACACGACGAGGGCCATTTTATTAAAGTTTAGGGGGTGAGACACACTCTCGACTCAAAAAGTAACAAAATTTGACAAAAACACGGTTTTGGCTAAAAAAATTGTAGTTTTTGCAAAGCTGTCCGTATTTTTTTATTTCCGACGCAGAAACCTTACAGTGGAGACAAAAATGAGGGGGAAAATGTTTCAGGAACAAAAATGGTTTCACTGATGTATTCCTTTCAAAAAGTGTATTTCTTTAGGGTTAATTAATTTCGCGTGCTTGAATTTATGTAGTTCATATTGCAGTGTTCATTTTAACAGACAGTTAATTTTCTCATACCCGCAATATCGGGACGATTACAGTCATACATTTTGTAAAATAAACATAAAGATTAGCACAATTTTTATAAAGATTATAAAAAATGACATTGCTGCAGGTCGAAGATTAATGACACGCCACCACGCACATATCATCCTGCCCTCGATTGATAAGCCCTGATCGGTGATTAATCGAAGCTGCCAAAGGTCAAAAATATTTGCAGCCTAACCCTCATATTGATGGTGGAGATAAACTTGCATGTGGTATATCTAGCAAATTAAGAGATACGCGTGCGTTCAGTCATGGACATTTACGACGCAGAATCTGTGGGTGGCGTGGGATGAAATAGGCTGTCGTAAATCAAGCGCTCGTTCCTCCGGAGAATTGTTGGTAATCCATACAAACGGAACGTGTCTTACGCGTCCATCATTAACCTTCCAATAACGAAAATATAGCAATCAAAAGAGACGAAGATATACACTTTTTTCATCCATTGTTTTTATAGATTCAATTAAAATTTTTTTTTAAAACCTTAATATAACTTCAACGCGTTTGAATCACTATTATACATCAACATCATATTTTACAATACACTAATTAATAATAATTGATGCCTCAATGTAATTTCGTAACGATTCTGTCATAAGACTTAAATTTAAAGACCAATTACGACATAAAATTCGTATAATGTCCATTGTAACATTATTAAAAAAATCTAAAAACTATTTCCACATCCATAAGGTAAATTTAACTAAGAAAAAAAGCAAGGAAAGCACGCAAACAGGATTTTGTACTTGATGTATTCAACAGCTTCTGCGAAAATTCTCGAGAAGGCACGAGTCTTTCAAAGTATTAGTATTTAGTAGAGCGTCAAAGGGTACGATAAGCGCGAAAGATCATCATAGCAATGACATATTTTTCGCACGAGTGAGGCAAAGGTAAAAGGGGGTTGAAGCGTGAACTCGCAGCGCATAGCTGTTATGATGAGCGGACAGGCACGAAGGTGGCAAGCATTCGCGACACAAAACGCAAAGCATCTGCCGTGCAGTTGCAGTTGCAGTTGCTGGCTGGGCTGTTACAACACAGAGCCCTTTCAGAGCCTCGCGTCAGGCCAGCGCGATGTGGCACGCTCGCAGCTCTCGTCATAACCCGTGCGCAACCATGCGGAAGCTCGAAGCTTACGTTTCCTCTCGTTTTCTCATCGTTCGTTCGTATCACTTTTTATATCTCTCTCTCTTTTTTTTAAACCTAGCAGCTAGGTCTTTAAAGCTCGAGACCAAAGAGTGCTCGCACGTCCGGAGCACGTTTCCGCGTTTTCTCGTTTGCGCTTCCGTGTACCTTTTTCGCCCGCTGCTATTGACACACATACACAACGTACACGGAACGTGCAGTTGTTGCATGTACGTGTAGAGAGCTCTGGATTATTTTTCTCTCTGTACTTGGGGCCACATAACGCAGCCTTTTTTATTTTTCTTTATAGCAACGTAACTGGGACAGGCAAGCGCCGTTGAGGATAAGCTTCGCGTTTCTATTGAGAAAAAAATCAGCCAATCATAGGTATTATATATATATATATATATATATTATATATAATAGTCGTATCAAGGCACATCAGAACAGAGATATCGCTCTCTCAGCCGTCGGATCGAAGCAACGATGGTGTTATAGAGGGGTAAGTTGAGATAAGGATATTCGGGGCGTACCACAAGGCTTCTGATGTCGTGTGGAGGCGCGATACAATCGCTGGCCCCCGAGCAGACGACACGATACAGTTATTGGCACACTTGGCCCTTGCTATCCTACTTCGGTTAAGGAGGGTCGGGCGCCGGAGCCTAGACAAATGGGTACTACATGTTTACCCTTTTAACGGCTAAGTTATTTTGCCGTGAGAAAAAAAATTAAAAATCTGAAATTTTCGAATAATATTCTGAATAGAAATACATGGTACAATGATAACTGAAAAAAATGCCTTTTTGGTATTATGATATTCACATAGAAATACATTGTTGTTGAATGACATTTTAATGTCGACGGCGATGCTAAATAACGGTGTGTACTTAAATCTTGTTTTTCTGGATTTATGAATTAGAATTCAAAAAAATGTTTTGAAAACTAGCCATTTTTGCAATAAAGCAAATACGATGGTAGTTGAAGCTCTAAAAGCTTTTCTGCATTTTTCTGTATATTTATTGGCTATGCTGTTTGGTTAGTCCAGCAGATTTTTTTTTTTTTTCCAAATACATTCGCAGCTGTGTTTTTAAGTTGGATTCGATTGACGTATGCTCCTGTTTCATGATGTGTTTTTTCTTTCGTCCAGTTTCGATGAATAAAAAAAATTGATATTGTATTACTCGCAAAAATATGACCAGCGGCTTATTTTGATTCTTGGAAGAAACATTATTCATTTATTAACGATACTCAACATTTTATGTGGGGATTGACAAAGAAATTATGGCGTCGAGCATACAAAGAAAACAAGTAAACATAATGGGGCGATACTATTGTTTTTACTTTTCTTTAGCTGTGGAAAAAAACTTCTTGCAATCAGTATAAATTTTATTTCAATAATCTTCTAATACTCGCTTCGCTCATTATCCTAAAAAAATAGTGCAGCTCCAAGATTGACGTTTGAAAAATTGAACCTCCTTTGACTAGTGAAGTCCATCCTTCTTCGTTTACAGATGATACATTTATTTTGCTCCGCCCTTCCCATTTCGATCTACAATTGTATCGTTAACGTTATGCCGTCAACTATGCGCTAATCTCAAGAACCTTACATTGCCATCTTTGCACATTTGGCTGGAAACTGAAATTCCGACAAAACCACCCTTATTACCCGTGAATAATATCGATATTCAGCTACTTCAAGAGAAATTATGGGTTGCCGTTTTTACCGACCGGTACCTGTAATAGACAGATTACCGACTGGTTTGTGGAATAGGCAGATTGCCGACGGTCTCTTTAGTTTTCCTATTATCGACCGGTGTATTTAGTGAACCGATTTCCAAAGAGTACCTGCGGCTGTCCGAATACCGGCCGATATCCGTAACAAGGCGAGAATCGCTCAGTGCTTCAAATAGCCATCATATGGTCATCACTTGCAACTATATAAATTCGAGCAGTCACAGTAATTGCAAACCTTTTTTTTACCAAAGGTCTGAACTGATTTTTCGGGTAATGCTACAAAAACTTTCATCTAATAGAAAATACAATATTGCCAGTTGCATATGACTTTATTGATATTGTAATTTTGACGACAAGTAGTCTTCAGGGATTGTGAGGGGTATTTCAATCATTTTCGAATAGTTTTCCTTGTAGTAATTGTTCTCGAAACCGTATTTTGCGAATTCTTTCCTTCCCTTCTCTCTCAATGCCTTTGCCATCCGGTGGAGCTTCAGACCAATTGCTGTGCCTCTTGCGAAAGCTTTTTCACAGTTTTCAGTCCATAATTCTGATGATGACTCGTCTTTCGACTTTATCTCCCTTGATCGTTTGTTCCCTGCCGATGTTTCCTGTTTTTCAACATCTTTTACATCCTTATCTTCTTCATGCTTCATAATTTCTTTATCATCATGACTATGTTCAATAATTATACTTTCTGTCCTATTTATAGTTTCCAAAAAAGTTTCAGATTTCAATTTATGTTCAATAATTATACTGTCTGTCCTATTTATAGTTTCTAAAAAAGTTTCCGATTTCAATGTAACCACATCGTCTTCTCCTTCAAGCTTTGACCTTCTCAAACAATCTTTGATCTTCCCAAAAGTAAACACTTCTGGGTTTTCTTCAATTGATTCCTCAGCTTTTATTGTGGATTTTACATTTGCGTCTCCAGATTGACTTGCTTCTGTATTTTCTGTGGCATTGCTTGTAACATAAATTTCATCTTCAAATTCCTTGATATTAATTTCTTCTTGTTTCTTAGCTCTATTGACGTTTAATGGGACTTTGGACTTTTTATGCCATCCTTGCCACACCGGAAGCTTGGATCCTTGGAAACTCAACTTTTTGACAATGCGACCGCCTTTCTCATCATCCTGAAGGGACGATTTCGATGGTTTCAAAAGGGCTTCTTTGGTGACTTTCGGATTTTTCTTCTTAACGGTCATCCGTGATGCCGCAACCAACTTCTGTCGACCATGCAAACTATCTGATCTCGATTCACTACCTTGACGATTTTTCAGGTTTTTAGCAGGTGACGATATTTTTTTCGGTGTGTAATGGCTGCTTTTCAAGCGAGATTTGTTTGCCGAAGAGACATCTTCATTCGCACTATCGCTTGACTTAGTCAATACTTTCGTCCTTGCTATTCTTTTCGGTTTCGTCTTGTTTTTCAAAAAATTTGAATCACAAGATACTTTTTTTTGTCTACCTTTAAGTTCTGTGCGTGTATCCGGACCGGAAGTCTCTTTTTGTAACGCACATTTCGAGGAATTAGATAAATCATCGCTGTCCACAGCTCGATCAACGAATTTCCTCCTGTTTTGTATTTCGTCCCTTTGATAATCGTAGGAATGCTCGTCGCGGAAGGTTTTGTAATTTCCTTCAGTTGCCCTTTCATTTATGTCACCGAAATCATCGAAGAAGTCCTCAAATTTGGTCGTGGGTCGTTTCCTTGTGTCTCGATCTGAGACAACATTCGTACTATTCGAGACTGCAAGGTTAAGCAGGGAATCGTTTGCCGAAGGTTTAAAAGTTTTTTTCAGTATTCGATCTTTCGGTTTGCCTTTAGGAACTTTTTCAGACCCATTTAAATGGTCCAGTTTCGTAATTTTCACAGGATTACTGGCAAGATTATTTTCTGTGCAACGTCCAGGTGACCGTGCATCACATCCAGTATCCGCTAATTCAACGATTTTATTCCTTCTCTCAAAATCGTATCTGTTATAAAATTCTTCATCCACCAATTCATCATCCCAAGACCCATAATCCCCGGCATCACCGTCTCCGTAGGCGTATAACATGTCCATCAATTCGTGGACTTCAATTCCATCCATTATTATATGCTTAAATTTTTCTCAGCCCTCTTCAAGATTAAGTTCTTCCGGTTTGACACTCAGTTTCCAAGCTTTGCAAAGGTTATATAGGTGACTTAGTATCGCCCTCAGTCGAATCAACATCGTGCATTAAATTTTGTATCAAATTTCCACACATTCTGAAGCTAAATTCTAATTTCCCAAATTGCGAGAACATTTTTGTTTTCTCGAGCATTGTAAAGTACTTTTTAATTTTGTGGTAAAATTTTGAGAGGGTTAACGAAACGTCATCATCAATAGCGATTTATTTTGTTTTCTTGTATTTCATAGTAGTTTTGTTGATTTGCGTGCATTTTTTTGCGACAGTTGACCGTCCGACCGCACCGGGCGCAACAAACGTCGCACGTTTTTCCAACCTCACTTCAAGTGTGGCAATAATAATATTAATCACTTTTGTATTGGAAAAAAGGATTTTGAACGGATACTAAGCGCTATATTTTTCTCTTTTCATGTATTGAATAAAAACAGGAATACAAAAGTATTCAGATTTTTTTACGTTGTGAATTATCGAGTCACACGACATTTATTGATGCGGTTACGCTGATTGGCTGCAACCGGCAAACACCGCTATTTCAACCAATGAGCAGTCGCTGACTGTACTATAGAAAATATACTACTACAATCAGAGATAGTGTAGCAAACGCTCGAATTTTGCTCATCATATGGTTACGCGAGTAAACAACGTGCCTTAAGTCCGGTTCTTCAACAATTAAAAAGTACAAACAGCGGGTAACTCAAGTGCAGAAGAATCCAATAGTTTGCTCAATTATTCTGATTGTCATCAATTGATTGGAAAGGAGCGTGTGGTTCAAACCACTGAATAAGTGAAGCAAAGTGCAAAAAAAATAAGGAATCATGGATGACCTGTTTGGAAAAGATGATTCAGGCAACGACAGCGATGCCATTGACATGGGCGACAAAGATGATAAAGACAATTCCTTTGAAAATCAACATAGTGCGAGGAAAGATTCTAACGGAATGGACATAGATATTCCCTCTATGGGACAGGGCTTAAAAGTAAGTATTCATCGACATTGCAAAGATTGACCCACCGGTTTGTCTATGAATGTACAGTGAATTCACTACAGAATCATCGTAGATGGAGTCGGACGCAGGAAGTTCCAAGTCAACGTCAGATCCTGAAGGAACAGGTTCTGATGTTGCACCTTTATCTCAAGAGCTGGATGATACCATAGATATTGTGAAACATGAAATAGAAATTGATGACCGAAACGACACAGAACACAATGATGATAACATCTTTGGTAGCGATATTGTCCTTCCTAATGCCACCCCCATGAGCCTCAAGGAGAGAAGAGAAAGCAAAGAGAAGAGTAAACGCGAACTGGAAGAGGAAGAAAGGGAAAAGATGCAGTAAGTATCGACTTTCAGCATGAAATATATTCTGGAAAATTTGAAGCACAGACTGTGGTTATTACGTTTGATGAAATCGTATCCATCAATTTTATTGTCAAAGGCTAAAATATTATACTATTGATATTATTACGGGTATGCACATTTTATTGACCTGTAAATACTCTAAGTAATGGTAATAATAATAAAAAATAATTAATTCATTTAATTCATCAGAGTACCAAATTCTAAAACTTTGAAAGAAATAAGAAATTTGGAGGGGGTTGAATATTTAGAGAAATATCAGTTTTTTTTTGGTTTCAGAAATAGTTTGTACCTGCCACTATAATTGTTTATTGACATTTATTTTGAAAGATTTTTTTAGAAATGTGATCTGATGTGGTTGTTTTATAAACCATTTGATGAAACATACACTTTTCCTTTTGCAGGGTCCTTGTGTCGAATTTTACAGAAGATCAACTAGACAGATACGAAATGTACAGGAGAGCTGCATTCCCCAAAGCAGCAATAAAGAGGGTAAAGATTATTCTATTTTGAGCACAAAAAATATTGATAAACTTTTATTAACAATGATTAACAGAAGCAGCAACTTTCTGATATTACAAAAGTATCTAAAGTTGTAAAGTAAGTTGTCCGCACAGTAAAACCAATTCTTCCTGATTTTCTTTCAGATAATGCAAACAATAACCGGATGCTCAGTATCACAAAATGCCGTAATAGCGATGTCCGGTATAGCGAAAGTTTTCGTTTCTGAGATCGTCGAAGAAGCATTGGACGTGATGGAAGCGAACGAGGAAACCGGGCCACTTCAGCCTAAGCATTTGCGAGAAGCTGTTCGACGACTGAGGCTACAGGGACAAATACCAAACGGTCGAGCTCACAAATCCTTCTTTAGGCTATAAATTCATCTTCTGATATTTTATTTCTCATAGTTTTATTTTTGCTATAGCGCCCAATCGTATCCATTATTCACTGCCTCCGTGTATACTAATTAAATCTATTCATTTTTGTAACGGAACGTTTTTTCTCTTGACAAATCAATCGAAAATATGATTTTCCCGCTGATATGAACTTGCGTACGGAATACGATCTTTTTTTGCGACTCTAGTTATGCTTTGTCAGTTTTGACAATGACAGGCGTGTCAGCGCTTTAGCCTCACTCTTAAATATTAATTCGATCCGATCTCGAATCCGGACGAAAAAGGATAGAATGTTATGCGAATTTTATCCGCGCTATTAATCATCTACTGCTGCGACTGCGTCGTTCCCGAGAATTACGATGAGAATCCCGACGATCTCGAAACTCTGAAGAATTCACTATCCTCGGAAATAACACAGGTGAATAATTATCTGATATTGCCTACGTCCCAGATAAATCTCAAAATTAGTTCAGACACAAAACAGTGAATTGTTCGGTTTCATAGGTTGGGAGAAGGGAAAATCCATTCCTTAATTGTCGAAGACGTTCGCGCAGACACGTCGAAAAGTTGGATTCGCGCCGGAAATCGCATTCGCGAAAAGTCTCAGGCAGTCAAAATCATCGAGAAAACGTTGGCGGTCATAATAATCGACGACATAATTCTCGAATTGCTCAGTCGAATAGTGGGCACCGAATCTCTCACGCTCATCGACAGATAAAAAATGCAGCCCACAAAAAAGACAATAAAAAGAGAGATAAAAGTCATAATGACCAACGTAGGTACCATGATTTTCGTAGGGCATAAAAATATTCGCAATCAAACTGTTCACAATTAAACAACAATTTTGTTTGTTATTTTTACAGCAAAAACAAAGTAGCTAACTTCTAGTTTAACTAATAGTTTTTGTACTTATTTTGTACATCTGGCAAATGGCCAACATTTTTCTGCAATATTAACAAAAAAATTCGCTTACAATTTGAGAACGAATACTTTTTATTAATTATATAAAATCATGAGTTTGTTTTAATTGTGCAAATTCTGAGTCTCCTAATGAGAATTTTACTGTTAAAACAAATATAATTCAGAAAAAGACGAAGCCGCGGATTGGGATGATTGGGGTGAGTGGACAAAGTGCAGCGTAACTTGTGGCAACGGTCGTCAAGTTCGATGGCGCCATTGCACATCCGAAAAATGTCCTGTACGAGGTCTTAAGCGAGCACAGATGAAAACTTGTCATTTTGAAGATTGCCCATCGAAAGGAGTACTTTCTTGGCTCGGAATAAAATCAAAGCGACCATTAGAATAGAATGTATCGAAAAAATGGCCTAATGTACATAATGAAATTAGCCCCAAACGAAAAGATACGATGCTTTTTTGATTTTCCTGGACAGTGATTAGGTTTGTCTTTGTCAAACTATGGATCTTCCCGTGAATTATACAAATCAATAAAAATATTCAAGCGTTCGCATAATTCAACGAGTATTCTGTGGCAGAAATGCAAACCAGGATATTTTTTCTGTCGCTGTTTGTCGTTTTACTCGCAATTATTGCACAACGATATGCACGTGAAGTATCTAGTCCGGAAATGTCTAGCAGTTTGAGGTTTGGGAAGAACTCAGTTGCTCCGGATATTGTTGAAACTTCCGTTGAAGTGATCGCCCCCAGATCCGTGGATTCTCAGGAATCAAGAGAATTTCAAAGACAGAAACGAAAAGCTGTTGGAAGTCAGAATGCGATTCTAACATCTTCGATAATTCCAAATTCCGTTTTTACGAGGTCTACTAATAATAATGAAAACGAAATCGACGAGTAAGTTTTTCAATCATCCTCTGCATAGATTTAAAAACTATTGCATCAATATTCACCGTCAGTAACTATTATCCAAGATTACAGTTATCATATCAACTTTTCAGGGACGAAAAGCAATTGGAAAGATCCGAAAGGAAAATGAGTGAGTTATTAGCCGCAGAAGGCGATCACGATGAAGAAGACGACGAAGATGAGGAAATCCACGAGAACGAAAAGAGGAATTCAGACGATAATTTCTACAGCGAAGAGGTGGAAAATTTAGCATCGCATGGTCCTCAAAAACGCGATGGTAACGATCAATTGATAGCTTCTTCCTCGTCGGGCCATCGCGCCGTTCGCCAGGGTCCTAAAATTTGGGATCAATGGGGTAAATGGTCGAGTTGCACCGTATCGTGTGGCATTGGTAAATTGTCGAGATGGCGACATTGCATTGCCGGCGGTTGTTCACTCGGCGAGAAGGAGGCACAATTCAAGACTTGTACGTTTGCCGCATGTTGACGATGGAATCTATGCAGGTCCGACAGAGCCGAAGGTCTGGGATCAGTGGGGCAAGTGGTCATGCTGCAGCGCATCCTGCGGAGCAGGAAAAATAACGAGATGGAGGCACTGCACGGCCGGAGGATGCGCTTCCGGTGAAAAAGAGGCGCAACTGAAAGCCTGCCAGATCAAGAGTTGTTAAAATCAAATAATGACATTAATCTCAATTTTTAACCCATTTTCCTTCATTCGCATACCTTTCCCTCCGCTTCTTCTCTCTAAGCATAAATAATAGTATATGATATTGGATATTTCTTCAGCGAAGTGTAAATGCATCATTGTAAGAAGTTTGCGTTATTATCATCAAAATGGTTGAAGTTCTGGTCGATAATAGAGCTGATAAAGTTTTAAAATTCTAAACGGTGGCCACGACTGAACTTAATCTGGTCACACTTAATTTATGTATGTCCTATTCATTTTTAAAAAATTCATCGGTCCTGTAGATCGACGGCTGCTCGAACGTCGACACCGAGCGCGTTGTCGAAGCGCTTTCGGGATTTTTCAGCTTCTGGAACGTAAAGAAAAATCGTCAAATGCAAATGGTGAACGCGAGGACAGTTTTCGAAGGGGTTTTCTTCCAATGTCAGAGATTAATTAAGTCGCGTTTTATCTTCTTGTACGTGAAAAAAATAGTATGGCTTTTTGAGAACAATTGCTAAAATTTTACAATTTCCCTAGAAGAGCCGTTACCCTCTTTGTCGCTACGTTTGTTTACGAAATATTTTCATGTTGAAGAGATTACGCTACATTCCTTTTATTGATAGAACCCCCCATCAAATAAGAATTCCGTGTATGTACAAAAACTCACAAAAAGATGGGAAATTGGATTGAGCATGCCCAAAAGTCGATCCGATACACCGACCCCACCGAGCTCCGCCTCGGCGTTGTCCACCGCATTTTCGAGCGCTGTTAGATCGACATTCGCACGAGCGACTACATGTTCCAGAGCGTCTATACGTTTGCACAGGGTCAATAACTCGGGACGCACCGATTGCAGGCCGGGTCGATGTTCGCTCGTGCATTCGGCGCCAGTTGTCTGTACCTATTCCCCAAAAATGTTCAGAATCAAAAACACTCCATTTTTATAAATATACAAGAAAAAGACACTGATACTTGACAAGTAAAAAATACGATAAATATCACTCATAAGCTGACCATTCCAATTATGGATTCGAACTCCTCCAAACGAACCATCATGTCTTCGATTGTCTCGTGAACATTTTTCATCTGGAAATTCAATATAGTCACCGTCAAATTTCTATTACCGTTTTTTTAAGCGTATTGTCAACAACTCACTTGATTAGATATATCAACTTTTGCATAGGAAGCGTAATCCTTCGCAAGTTCTTCAATCATTTTAAAGGGAATTCTTGTCGCCTTAGATTTACGAAAACAATAGAGCCGATGAATAATTTATGCTTCCTACACTGTCAGTAAAGTGATAACAGAATTGTTGTGCCACGGGCCAAAACGACGATGCGATAGCGTTGAGATCCACCAACAACTCTGAAATTTAATTGACAATCCGCAGAACAGCTGATAAAGCGACACGCGATTGGCTCCTGGCAGCTTCGACTATTTAGCGCCGCCTCTTTTGTCGCTCTTGTCATTCTCATGCTCGCTGCGCGGTCTACGAATTTCCTACGTCTAAATTCGTTGGCGCGACGAATTCTGCAGGTTATGTTTTGTACTTTTCTGTCAATATAACCTCGCATTACGTTTTGAATCCATTCGTAGCTGCGCTTTAATTTATTGTGGTGTTTATTGAATATAATTATGGATGAACTCATGGAAATGGATCTGTACGCCTTAATTGGCACAGTTGCAGCGGCATCTTCGAAAGAGGTACGAAATTTTTATAAACATTGCCTAATTTGTGTTTTCTATGAGGACTCTGATTAGCGAATTAATTTGTTATCTAGATAAAAACAGCCTACAGGAAAAAAGCTCTCTCCTGTCATCCTGACAAAAATCCGGATAATCCACGAGCTGCTGAATTATTTCATCAACTTTCCAGGGCATTGGGGATTTTGACTGATGCTTCTGCAAGGGTGAGTTTTTATTTATCATTTTAGTTCACTTAAGGAAATATAAAATATATATGGCTATTAGAATTGAAAAATCAACTGAATTTTTTATCAATGTAAGTTTGGCAACATAATTTGGGGTATATATATATTTTTTGTAAGAATGCAATATTTTTGTATTAAGGTCATTTTTAAGACTGCATTTTTTAATCTTCATTGTGATTTTTTTAGGCTGCTTATGACAAAGTACTTAATGCAAGGCATCAAGCAAAACTTAGAGCGTCACAGTATGACTCAAAGCGCAGAAAATTGAAAGAAGACTTGGAAGCCAGAGAAGAAGCACACAGAAAAGCACAGAGTGGTCAAAAGTCTAGGACCGATGAACAGAAGCTGAAAGTAAGATTATTAGTAAAATCATTTTTACTAACAATATTGAGTCGTGAATCTTTGTTTTTTTTTAAACATAAATATTTAATTAAACTTATAAATTACCCAGATAACAAAATTATCATTTAGTTTGCTAGAAAACTGCTGTCTAAAAATTACGAAATATACACAAAAACATGTTTAAATGAATATTAGGCTTCTTCTACTTATCATTATAATTATTTGTAATTTTTCATAAGAAATTGCTTTCCTGTAGTCACCCAAAAACTCAAATACTAAAATAAAAACCTGCTTTTTTCAAGGCTGAGATTGAGAGATTAAAGAAGGAGGGCTCGAAACAAGTAGAAGAGGAAATAGCGTTTGTGCGTCAACAAATTTACGAGCAACTGTACGGTAAGAAAGGAAAAACTGGAGCCGGTGGTAGTAATACAAAGATAAAGATTAAATGGAAAGCTGCCAAGGACGACCCCGAAAACGGCGGTTACGATTACGAAACGTTGAATCGAATCCTTTCAAAGGTAAATGTTTAAAAAAAAAACTTTAAAATAATTTTTACAAATTTATTAAATACTGCTCAACGGATTTGCTTTTTTTTTTTTATAGCATGGCGACATATCTGTACTAGTTGTATCAGCAACGAAGAAAGGAAGCGCTCTTGTCGAATACAAAGACCAAGATGCAGCAGTAAGAATTTTGCAATTCATTTTCAGACCATTATCTACTCTCAGAACTAAATGTTTCACCTTATATTGTAGGAAACTGCGGTAATGATAGAAATGGGCCTAGCAAAAAATCCTCTTACGCTCCAAGGCTTGTGGGAATCCAATAAAGATTCGAAGAAATCGTCTATAAACTCCACGAGAAACGAACCGCGTGGTCCAGGATTATTTCCCGCTGCTGAGCCTGCGCCCGGACGAGGTTCGACATTTCCGAGTTTTTCCTCCGCACCTGATATATTCGTAAGTATCTGATTTCGAAAACTAGCAAAAATAGAAGCGGTCGATTGGTCACAATGATAAATCATTATTTTTATAAATTTCAGGCGAAACAGAGCAGAATGACCGACGCAGAGTTCGAAAACTCTGTACTACAGAATATGAGAAGAGCCGAGGAGCGTAAGAGACTTATAGACGAATTGAAATCGGAAGAAGAAACGTGACTAACGCAGATGATTGAAAAAAATAAATCAACTGTCTTGTTTGTAACAAAGCGTTTATTTAACGTCTATAGACGATAGGATAGTTATTTAAATGCACATAAATAAAATTAAAAAAACAATATTTTTTATATGTACCAGATGTTTCGATTATTTAAATCGTCCTTTCCACTTCACTTATTCATATTTTCTTTTTGTTTCTTCTGCTTTTTCGTCTCCGCCTCTTCAATAGGTGCAGGCTTGACGAATGGAATTTCTTCTTGATATTTCGTAGGCATGAATGCGGAAATAGCCTTGGGAACTTTTATACCAGTTTCTGTTTGGTTTACCTCGAGGATTGCGCAGATTACTCGCGTCGCAGCGCACATCGTCGCATTCAGCATGTGCACGTAATCTACAGCTGCGTTCATCTTTTTTGTTTGTCCGTATCTGTAATAATATTGCATTAATTGATAACAGAGAAAAAATACGTTTGTTCAATTGGAGCGAGATAAATTCGATTTTGATCCTCCTACCTCACTAGTAATCTTCGCGCTTGGTAGTCGAGGCAATTGCTGCACGATACCAATTCGCGGAAAGCTCCGGAACCTGGAAACCATGCCTCCAAATCGAGCTTCTTCGATGCTGCGTGATTCAGTGCACCTGACACAATATTAACAATTCGATAAGGAATGTTCAAGTCCTGGTAGAATTCTTCAGCGTTCTTGATCATTTCGTCCATCATTTCCCAAGACTTGTTGTCGTGAGGCGATGTTAAGCAGAATTGTTCCACCTGTTTAAAATAATGTATTAGCTACAATCTATGATACATTTTATCTTTCATTGAAGGATATTTGTGGCAAACACATGCTTCGAAGAATAAAAGGGTCTTAGTTCTTTTTTAATTATTTAAGGAAAGCAGATTCGTTTTTCTACAAACCAGGAGGTTTTCAACACAATTGAACAGAAATATTCTTAATACAATTTTTAGTTTTACACGAAATATCGTTATATTTTTCATACCTTTTCAAACTGATGTACTCTGAAAATTCCTCTCGTATCCCGCCCATGAGAGCCGACTTCTTGTCTAAAGCAGGTAGACAAACCTGCGTATCTTATGGGCAAGCTAGCTTCAGGAATCCACTCATATCTATGAAAAGCTGCAATCGGTTGTTCGGAGGTAGCGATGAGATATTTTTCCTCAATATCCTTTTCATCTCCTTTCTCACTAGCTTTTCCAGTGACCTATTATAAAATCAAGAAAATCGTTCATATCTGTATCCCACAATCCCTGCTCATCATATTTCTCTAATACAAACTTCATGTAAGAACATACAAATATTTTTCTTCTTCAAAAATTACTTAAAGATTCTTAGATCTGTTTATAAAACTATTTAAGTACGCAGAAAAGTTTATAAAAGTAAAAATTTCCACTCTTTATCTAAAATAAAGTTCTTAGTAAAGATTAAAAATTTTGTACATAAGTTCAGAAAATCTGTGAATATAGCTAAATAATAGCAAGTAATTTAAGTACACAATGAATGTTATAACAAGTAAATAACAACATTGCCAGTTGACTATTGAAAAAATGTTCATGATTTGAATTCAAGCAGAAATGAACTCTTACTTTGTACAGTTCTTCGTCGAAAGAGATCAACTGAGCGACTTCCTGCATAGCATCTTTTCGCATGAAGAATGGAGTGTAGAGAGGCTTGTACTCCTTGTCAAACAGTTTCCGGAGAGCGTACTGAATCAGTGCGTGTTCTAGGAAGACCGCAGGACCTGTGAGAAAATATCCTCGTGCCCCTGCAACAGCGGCGCCTCGATCTCCATCCATTCCGTCGATCATGTGAATGAGGTCCACGTGAGAGTATTTTTTCCTTTGTTCGCAGTCTCCCCAAGTTCTTTCGACCTGATATGTAAATCGCATCAAGACATTACTCCATTATCGTCGAGAATACAGATGCAGCGCTTTTTCAAGGAAAAGATACGATACCTTGTTCTCGTCTTCGTCGTTGCTAACAGGAACCGAAGCGTCCAGATGATTTCCAACTTCTCTAAGCGCCGCATTTCTTTCAGACTCGGTTTTCAGTAGATCTTCGCCGTTTTTAACGATCGCCTCGTCGATGAGTACGCGAATTTTCTTGATCTGGTTGATGGTCAGCGGTTTGAGGTTATCGACCTTGAGTTCGATGAGATTCTTGGCAATGTCTTCAGGAACCTCTTCATCGTCGCCCAGAGGTTCCTTCTTCTTCATTTTCTCGCCGATTTCCTTGCTACAGACATTCTTCGACTTGTTCAATGTGTCGGCCTGGTGACGCAGCTGTCGCCAGTACTTGTCCTTCTCAATAACCGTGTCAACGAGGGCCACGTCTTTGAAGCGTTTCTTCTGATTCTCCCGTACCTTTTCGGGGTTGAAACCCTTGTCCTCGCGGAACAAATCTAAATCCAGAACCATCGTGCTCTCGTTTTTGCAAAAAACCCTTTACCTGGTACCGGCTTTTCGGACAGATTTTACACGTGGACGAGACTTTCTGCGTTCGAAGCTGTCCCAACCTTGCAACACGGGGTTCTCGGCACTGTCTGTGTGCCCGATCGCTGGCGCAGAGTCGCGGCTTGCAACGAAACCAAAGTTTCGTCATCCACGACGATATTCATTCGGCATGCGCGTACTTAGCGCATTGCATCAGGATTCGCGATGCAGTTTTTGATAAATATTTCGTATGGGAGTTTGCGACAATAAGCGAGAAATTTAAGTCCGTGCTTTATTCTTTATATGGTAGCTTTCGATCGATTAGACACATTTTTTATGGTTATCGCAATTTTGTTTATGATGTATTTTATTTGGCTCTCGGCTAAGAACATATTTGTATGTGTACAGCAAATGTAAGAGGTGTTCGCAGCGATTTTTTTGAGCGAGACTATCTAACGATACTCTTATTATTGCGAATGTAGCGCGTGTATTTATTTACCGAACGTAGACGTCACCTTGGCGTCTGGTAAATTCGTCTATTATACGCTCTTTATAGCTTGACATTAAAGTATCAGTAGTCCAGTCACCAGTCGTGGATAATTTTCTACTTACGTGGATATTACAGAGATATTCAGTGTTTCACTGAAATTGATGAAATATAAAACATGTCATGCATGAAATAATTCATGATTCTAAAAGAGTGTGAGTGTGTATATACGAAAGCTGTAAAATTATTAATCATTTTTTTTGTGGAGAAAAATAACGTGTGAGATTATTCGGGTATAAAAGTTGTAAGTCATTAAAAATGAACGTGCGTAGATTAAGTACCTTTATATTCGAATCTTACTTGTTTTTCATGTTTCTACAGGGGCAGGATTCAAAATATCCTCAAGAATAAGTAATATCTCGTAATGAGACGTTTTACTATTTCCTGATGAACATTTTGAAACATTTCATTGATTTTTAATACATGTGCGAAACTTTTATGCTTAAGCTCGCTCGTAACTACTCTGAAATATTTTCCTACTGAAAGTTTCAACCTAATAATAAACAATATCTTCAATTCTCTCTTAACTTTGTAACATTCACTAGGCTCACGAAATATTTGGATTACTTTCATAAAAGTACTTATTAATAATAATTGCGAAAACACAAAAAATGCCGGTTTCGCATCGGAATTATACGGTTACGGTTATTTATTTTGAAAATCATTTTACATACTTCTCCATTCCCTGCTCTATATATATAGAATATTTTTATTTTTCAACAAGATTGAGCATCTTGATAGTTCAAATTTCAAATCTAAATGTCTGAAGACTGGAAGTCCAAGTCACTATGTCTTTCTATTTCATTCTATCCTCCCACTCTGATATGCTATCAGTAACATTTAGTAGAGGGCTAGGAGATACGTCCTGCACCGAGACAGACGTGCCCTGTACCAAAGTAATCCGAAGCCCGCATTCTCTTTGCGCATGTATACGTTACATGCTTTACATTCTCGCTACAGATCTTTGAAGCGCCCACGTAATTTACGATCTGGGACGTTACTGAAAAGTAAAAAAAAAAATAAAGTAAGTCACGCCGAGCTGCGATGTATTTCCATGCGTATGAAAATTACTGCTCTAATATTTTTGTGAACAAATTTATTTTTCGTAATTTTTTCATAAATAAAATTGCTGTAATATCAAATAATGGCGATTGTAATAATTTCTTGAATTTAAAAAAAATCAAATCTGAGTTTTATTAAAGTATTGTATTAATATTTATATTATATAATTTTTTAATTGAAAATTTGTTGTTATTTTCATAGATAAAATTGAAGTGTTACTAAAATTATTGTATTTGTTAGATTAATAAAGGCAGAATGCGAGTGTCTATGTGAGGAGTCGAGAACACATTAGATTTATTTAGTCCTGATACAAGCGGTACAAGTTAAAGACACGTCTAATCGGTCAAGAGGTTGATTAACGAATAATAAAAGAAGAAGATAGCTAGTCACTATTTTCTCCCCTAACAAAAGACAACGCTTGAATCGCCTACGTAGTTCATCTTGATCAATTTCAACACTTCCCCTCGATGAAAACGTTGGGAGAGCTAACAGCTACCATAGACAATCCAAGAAGCTGAATGCAATTTTCATGTTTGTATCTTGTCAGAGCCTTCGTCAAAACATCAGCAGGCATATTTTCAGACCCCAAATGATGAAGGCTGACGATGCCAGTCTTGACAACTTCCCTGACGAAATGGTGACGAATATCAATATGTTTCGAGCGTGCATGGAAGACGGGATTGGTAGCGAGCATCTGAGCTCCGTTGTTATCGTTAAATATCTTTACGACACCAATGTCTATTCCGATTTCACGCAGAAAACTCTGGAGATATACTGCTTCCTTTGAAGCATCGGAGAGGGCCATGTATTCGGCCTCTGTTGAGGATGTCGCCACCGTCTTTTGCTTTCTTGAATCCCACGAAATGCATCCACCATTTAATATAAAAGCATATCCGGTAAATGATCTTCGGTCATGAATAGAACCGGCCCAATCTGCGTCGACGAAACCCTCAAAATTATCCACATCAGATTTAAATGTGATGCCGAGGTCAGCCGTTCCTTTTAGATATCGTAAAACTCTCTTTGCAGCAGCCCAGTGCGTCTTGTCGTAACAGTCATTGAATTGGCTGAGTAAACTCGCGGCGTGAGCCACGTCTGGCCTTGTTGCTACTGAAAGATAAAGTAATCCGCCGACAAGTTCTCGGTAGGGCGGTTTGGGACCGTCGTCCGCTTCCCATGATTTTCCCTTAGTTAATTTAGTGCCGACGTCTAAAGGCGTCGAGACAATCTTGCAGTCTTGCATCCCGAATCGGTGCAGAAGTTCGTTAACGTAAGTCCGTTGACATATTTTGATGCTATCGCTGTCCACGGTGATATCGATACCTAAACACCTTTTTAATGCTCCGAGATGTTTTATATCGAATACTTTCCCAATATCTGCTCCGATTCGTTCAATCGCATCGAGATGGCGGGACATGATAAGTATGTCATCTACATACACAACGATGATTACTAAGTCGTCGTTTGTGCCTTTTATGTATAGACACGGATCCCCTAATGTTGGAGATGCTCCGAGATCACGCAATTCCTTGTCGAAACGATTGTACCAAGCGCGACCGGCCTGCTTAAGACCGTATAAGGCTTTCTTCATTCGACAAACTTGATTTCCGAGTGCCAACCTATCCAATGCTGTTTTTGCTTTAGAGACAATGTCGTGGTTGAATCTTCCTGTTTCTCCAATGTGGCAGAGAATTTCTTCCATCATGTCTGGTATCTCCAAGTAAATTTTCTCATCTAGTATGCCGTTTAAATATGCGGTCGTAATGTCATATTGTCTAATGAACATCCCTTTGCGTACAGCTATTGCTAGACTCAATCGAATAGAGCTTAAACGTGCTACGGGGGCGAAAGTCTCGTGATAATCTTTACCTGGCTGTTGAGAAAAACCTCTAGCAACGATCCTGGCCTTTCGTTTTTCTAAAACTCCATTGGATCCATATTTATTCCTTAGTACGAAACGGCTTCCAATAACAGTGCCGTGTTTTGGTCGATGCACTAGCTCCCAAGTATCATTCTTGAGGATTGCCGCAAGTTCGTTTGCCATGGCTCCGAGCCATTCGTCCGATTCGGGTCCGGATAGCGCCTGATGAAAAGGAATTTCTGACAGAAAAGCGATGTCAGCGTGCTCTTCTCCTTGGTCGTAGATTATATTATGCTCTTTTCGAGGTCTTCCTGGTCTTCCGGTAAGTATCTTCCGCGGCCTTCCTGGACCTCGCCTTCCAGCTGTCTGGGGCTCAGGTTCAACTATCTCGGGAAAACCGAGGGCAGGCTCTTCTTCCTCGTTGATTTCGGGGTCCACTATGTTCTCGCGGTTTTCTAATTCGCCAGCGCTTTCTATCGTGTTGTCGCCATTCCGGCTCAATGAGATTTCGACGAAATGCTCGTTTGTATTTCCTGGTATAGCATCTTCATTGCTTCGTCCACGTTCTTCTTGGGGGTGTTCCAAAAAAGGAGCGAAGTCATCGAAATTATTGTTTGGTTGAACAGAGTTGCTCTTAATGGATTTGACGTCTCTGGATATTTGAATCTTGTTCTCGCTCGGCACCCAGATTCTATATCCCTTCGATTCCTGACTATATCCGATGAATATGCCTTTACTTGAACGCGGAGCCAACTTACTTTTGTTCGGAGTCTGATCTAGGAGATATACTTCGTTGCCGAAACGTTTGAAATCACTCACGTCTGGTGGTTTTCCAATCCATGCTTCGTGCGGTGTCATCCCGTTCAGCTTACTCGTGGGACATCTGTTTCGAACAAAATTCGCTGTATTTATAGCCTCTGCCCAGAAAGACGATGGTAATCCTGATTGTATCATGAAACATCTCGCGGTCTCCATTAATGTTCGATTTCGTCTCTCCGCAGTACCGTTCTGTTGTGGGTTGTGTGGTACAGTTAGGCGTCGCGTAATGCCATTCTTTCGAAGAAGCTCGTCGAACCGATTGTTGACATATTCAAGGCCATTGTCTGACTGAATACACTTGATCCGCCTTCCCAACTGAGTTTCTACGAGCGTCCTGTAGTTCTCGAATTCTTCCGCAACCTGATTCTTGTGCTTTATTAATCTAACAGGTTATGGGCCCAGAGTAGTCGAGAATCTCAGCAAGAAAAAGTTCGTGAATTCGCGTTCGCATAGCAAAACATAGTTTCGTCTTTGAAACTAGCTTCTTTCGGAAGAGAAGCGAAATCGCGTGCGACGAAAATGAACGCGAATGGTGTTGCACGCGTCGTGCAATTAAACAAGGAAAATTTCGACACCTGGAAGATTCAGATGAGAGCCATCCTAATAAAAAACGACGCGTGGGGCTACATCAACGGTACAAAAGTCAAACCGGACGGAAACGACGCAATCGCGCGGGCGAATATAGCTACCTGGATCGAGGAAGATTTAAAGGCTCAATCAGATATCGTTCTAGCCATGAGTCCATCGGTGATAAAGTTGGTAAAAGGCTGTAACACTGCACAGGAAATATGGACAAAGCTGGAAGAGACATACGAGTCAAAGGGTCCGGCGCGGAAGGTCGCTCTTCTAAATAAATTGATTTCATACAAGATACACGACGGCGACGACGCTCGCGAAAAATCTCAAGATTTCATTGAGACTGTCGACAAGTTAAGTGACTTAGGCATCGAGATAAATAATGATTTACTCAGCGTGATGCTGCTACGAAGTCTCCCGGAGAGCTTTGAAAACTTTCGGTGTGCGGTCGCATCGCGAGATGATCTTCCTACACCCGAAGCATTACGTATCAAGATATTAGAAGAATATGATATGCGAAAAAGCGGAGGCAATAGCAAGACATCGAGTCAAAGCGCAATGATGGCTGCCAAGTCAAAATTCCATAAGAAGATATCAAAGGATCATAAATGGAAAAACTATCACTCGAAAGGGAATAAAACCGAACGAGAGGAAGCCACAAATGACGACAGCACAACAAAGTGCTTCAGGTGCCATAAGGTCGGTCACAGGGCGAAGAATTGCAGTAATACGAGTGGTCGAAAGGGAGAATCGGCAAATTGTACCGAAGACCTCAGCCTGTATGCAGAGCCATGCGAAAGTCCGGGCGAAACCGCTCAAATTATTGAAGATTCAGACTCCGTTGAATGGTGCATTGATAGCGGATGCACATCACACATGTGTCGTGACCCTGATGCTTTTGAAGAGTTCGACTCGACCCGACGAGGAAAACTAAATCTAGCGAGCAACACTCATACCGAAATCGTCGGAAAGGGCATCGCATCAATCGTTACAAACGTCAAAGATCGCGAAAAGACGGTTAAATTCAGTGATACATTATATGTTCCAGATCTTCGAAAAAATCTAATCTCTGTCAGTAAAATTACCGACAAAGGATTAAGAGTAATTTTCGATAGCAAGAAAGCCACGGTGGTTGACCAAAGAAAAGATATTGTTTTAGTCGCCCAACGTATCGGCGGTCTCTACTATGTACGAGGCAAAAATGACGAGTGCAGGACAGCCGAAGGAACAAATATTGATGGAAATGCAGGAAAATCGAGAAACCTTCTCGATTGGCATATACGCCTTGGTCATCTAAACATACAATCTCTACGCGAAGCAATTAGACACGGAACCATTCAAGGTATCCACGTAGACAATATTAATGAAAATTTTGAATGTGAGGTTTGTCTTCAAGGGAAGATGACGCGTACTCCATTCCCAAAGCTTTCAAAAAGGGCTACTAATCCAGGAGATCTCATCCACACGGATGTATGTGGACCGATGCGAATCGAATCTCATGGAAAGAACCGCTATTTCGTCACTTTCATCGATGACCACTCAGGATGGTGCGAGGTAAGATTCATAAAGCACAAGAATCAGGTTGCGGAAGAATTCGAGAACTACAGGACGCTCGTAGAAACTCAGTTGGGAAGGCGGATCAAGTGTATTCAGTCAGACAATGGCCTTGAATATGTCAACAATCGGTTCGACGAGCTTCTTCGAAAGAATGGCATTACGCGACGCCTAACTGTACCACACAACCCACAACAGAACGGTACTGCGGAGAGACGAAATCGAACATTAATGGAGACCGCGAGATGTTTCATGATACAATCAGGATTACCATCGTCTTTCTGGGCAGAGGCTATAAATACAGCGAATTTTGTTCGAAACAGATGTCCCACGAGTAAGCTGAACGGGATGACACCGCACGAAGCATGGATTGGAAAACCACCAGACGTGAGTGATTTCAAACGTTTCGGCAACGAAGTATATCTCCTAGATCAGACTCCGAACAAAAGTAAGTTGGCTCCGCGTTCAAGTAAAGGCATATTCATCGGATATAGTCAGGAATCGAAGGGATATAGAATCTGGGTGCCGAGCGAGAACAAGATTCAAATATCCAGAGACGTCAAATCCATTAAGAGCAACTCTGTTCAACCAAACAATAATTTCGATGACTTCGCTCCTTTTTTGGAACACCCCCAAGAAGAACGTGGACGAAGCAATGAAGATGCTATACCAGGAAATACAAACGAGCATTTCGTCGAAATCTCATTGAGCCGGAATGGCGACAACACGATAGAAAGCGCTGGCGAATTAGAAAACCGCGAGAACATAGTGGACCCCGAAATCAACGAGGAAGAAGAGCCTGCCCTCGGTTTTCCCGAGATAGTTGAACCTGAGCCCCAGACAGCTGGAAGGCGAGGTCCAGGAAGGCCGCGGAAGATACTTACCGGAAGACCAGGAAGACCTCGAAAAGAGCATAATATAATCTACGACCAAGGAGAAGAGCACGCTGACATCGCTTTTCTGTCAGAAATTCCTTTTCATCAGGCGCTATCCGGACCCGAATCGGACGAATGGCTCGGAGCCATGGCAAACGAACTTGCGGCAATCCTCAAGAATGATACTTGGGAGCTAGTGCATCGACCAAAACACGGCACTGTTATTGGAAGCCGTTTCGTACTAAGGAATAAATATGGATCCAATGGAGTTTTAGAAAAACGAAAGGCCAGGATCGTTGCTAGAGGTTTTTCTCAACAGCCAGGTAAAGATTATCACGAGACTTTCGCCCCCGTAGCACGTTTAAGCTCTATTCGATTGAGTCTAGCAATAGCTGTACGCAAAGGGATGTTCATTAGACAATATGACATTACGACCGCATATTTAAACGGCATACTAGATGAGAAAATTTACTTGGAGATACCAGACATGATGGAAGAAATTCTCTGCCACATTGGAGAAACAGGAAGATTCAACCACGACATTGTCTCTAAAGCAAAAACAGCATTGGATAGGTTGGCACTCGGAAATCAAGTTTGTCGAATGAAGAAAGCCTTATACGGTCTTAAGCAGGCCGGTCGCGCTTGGTACAATCGTTTCGACAAGGAATTGCGTGATCTCGGAGCATCTCCAACATTAGGGGATCCGTGTCTATACATAAAAGGCACAAACGACGACTTAGTAATCATCGTTGTGTATGTAGATGACATACTTATCATGTCCCGCCATCTCGATGCGATTGAACGAATCGGAGCAGATATTGGGAAAGTATTCGATATAAAACATCTCGGAGCATTAAAAAGGTGTTTAGGTATCGATATCACCGTGGACAGCGATAGCATCAAAATATGTCAACGGACTTACGTTAACGAACTTCTGCACCGATTCGGGATGCAAGACTGCAAGATTGTCTCGACGCCTTTAGACGTCGGCACTAAATTAACTAAGGGAAAATCATGGGAAGCGGACGACGGTCCCAAACCGCCCTACCGAGAACTTGTCGGCGGATTACTTTATCTTTCAGTAGCAACAAGGCCAGACGTGGCTCACGCCGCGAGTTTACTCAGCCAATTCAATGACTGTTACGACAAGACGCACTGGGCTGCTGCAAAGAGAGTTTTACGATATCTAAAAGGAACGGCTGACCTCGGCATCACATTTAAATCTGATGTGGATAATTTTGAGGGTTTCGTCGACGCAGATTGGGCCGGTTCTATTCATGACCGAAGATCATTTACCGGATATGCTTTTATATTAAATGGTGGATGCATTTCGTGGGATTCAAGAAAGCAAAAGACGGTGGCGACATCCTCAACAGAGGCCGAATACATGGCCCTCTCCGATGCTTCAAAGGAAGCAGTATATCTCCAGAGTTTTCTGCGTGAAATCGGAATAGACATTGGTGTCGTAAAGATATTTAACGATAACAACGGAGCTCAGATGCTCGCTACCAATCCCGTCTTCCATGCACGCTCGAAACATATTGATATTCGTCACCATTTCGTCAGGGAAGTTGTCAAGACTGGCATCGTCAGCCTTCATCATTTGGGGTCTGAAAATATGCCTGCTGATGTTTTGACGAAGGCTCTGACAAGATACAAACATGAAAATTGCATTCAGCTTCTTGGATTGTCTATGGTAGCTGTTAGCTCTCCCAACGTTTTCATCGAGGGGAAGTGTTGAAATTGATCAAGATGAACTACGTAGGCGATTCAAGCGTTGTCTTTTGTTAGGGGAGAAAATAGTGACTAGCTATCTTCTTCTTTTATTATTCGTTAATCAACCTCTTGACCGATTAGACGTGTCTTTAACTTGTACCGCTTGTATCAGGACTAAATAAATCTAATGTGTTCTCGACTCCTCACATAGACACTCGCATTCTGCCTTTATTAATCTAACAGATTCGGTAAACGTTTCGAATAACATTTTTCTTTTAATTTCTATAGTTTCAAAATTTGAGTCTTACCAAAGCTAGAATTACTATTGTATAATGACCCGACTGTTCTTCATTGATTTTAGCAGTCTCTTCTAAGTATCTTCCAACAATTAAGACCATTTGTGATTTACGTCCGGTGACAAAGGCGAGCGTGCTGATGATTTTCTGAGGAAGAGCTCAGCGGTGCATTGCAGCGCATGCACTTATCCTTTCGTCTCTTTGCTCCTCTGGCGACGCGACTCTCGAAAAGGATTCAACCCACTCGTGAAATAAACAGTCAAGGCGCCGGATCGATTTCACGCGTCGGCGTGGTCCTTCAACAAGAAAGGAGAATCATTGCACTTATCCCTCGCTTTTTGGTCCTCACCAACCAAAAGTTCACTTCCACTAGAGAAAATGCAGCGAATAGCAAACACTAACAACTTTCGATTTATTTTTTACTCCTGTTTACCTGATTTCACGGTTGTAACAATATTTACATTTCTTTGATAGGTGCATTGGAAATAAACAAAAAAGTTTGTTTTACCTAGAACGTTTAATTAAGGATCTCTAATCCCTAACGATTTTTGGATACGTAAATTGAAAGAAAATTTAAGGTGATTTTCCCTACCGGAAATCGGTTCTGTGAAATCAGAAACGATCAAAAGTCACCTTTTTCAAAGCCTAGTGAAATATTGAAACGGGTATTTCCTGCGCTGGAATTTACGGGTTGAGAACGATAGCAAAGACCAAAATTTGATATCTTAACGGAGAAAAGGAATGTTGGAATCTGCACCTTTTTTGTGCCTCATTGTCAAAATAAAAAGCAGACACTTTACTTATTTCTGCCAAATTCAATACCGAAGCTTGTATTAAAGTGACGCTTAACTTCCATCCTAACTTTCAGTTCGATAGAAAATGTGATTTTCTCAGAGTGATAAGAGAAATTTCCCCAAATGCTGAAGATCAAACTGCTGGATGCAGTTTTCATAACGATTTTTGCACGTCAAATAAAAATACAAAAATAACAAAAATCAACCATTTTACTTTTACGTCGCTTATAAATTTCCAATATTCAAAGATTTTCACTCTTGCACAGTTTAACATCAATAAATAAACATGACATAATGAGTACCTGCAGTAAAAATGTGAAAGAAGCGCACTGACCCAGAAATGTTTGACCTTAATCAAGCTTTTCACAATTTAACATTTTTAACAGTTGGAAATAAAAGTAAATTTAGTTTACGTTTCTGTTCATGATGAATGTGTAGGTGTTGTAAGTATTTCTACTAACCTGATACCCAAACCTAATTACATGTTAATCGTGCTTTTTAGATGTGCGCAGTGTAACGAGAAAAGAAGGCAGAGAGAGAGTCAATTTTTTTTTTTTTTTACTCCGACACGTACCCCGATGTATTCGCGATGAGTCTCCAGGGAACTTGCTCCTCTTTTCTACGTCATCTTCGTCGTCTACACCTCCGTGCGACTTCTTCGCCGAGGACAAAGTGGTTGCGGGGGTCCGACAACCTAATTTGTGGCTCAGACTCAGCTGAAACACTGTATATCTATACCAAAGCTCCTTCCGTCTATACTTGCACACTACAAAAGACAGAAGAGCGCCAAAGCCCTTACACAATGACTCGGCCGCGATATTTAGCTTTGAATAATGGACGAGTATGAGTTGTTGTCTATTTCACGCGGAAAATATAAGTCGCTCAATCCCTTCACTTGTTGCGGTGACGAGGGACGTTCTGCGAAAAGTTTTTGATACGTAAATACGGTTCCTAACCAAATATTTCTAGTGCATTTTAAACTGAATTATTTGAAGCTTTGTGCCAAGGAAGTTTTTTTTTTTTGGAATATCAAAAACGTACTTTAAATTTAAATACGCATACACAATTTATCAAAGAAATTCAACATTATAAGTTCCGGAAACCGCTTGTTAATATCCTTTTTTGGGAAAAACGAAGAATTCAAAAATAAAATGTTGAGTTATTACAAAAAAAAATGGTTTTCGTTCGTCGTGCGACTTATCAGCTGAGAAAATGTCTTGAATAAGATAACAAAAAATAAACATATTATCGTAAACGTACACAACAATGATACAAGCAGCGACATTTAGAAATTCTTATGAGATACTAATAAAACTATTACGTGATTTTGCGGTAATGGCGATTTTAATGAGCATATAAAAAGTTGACGGGTACCGGAAATTTGCACGATTAATGAAACCGTAACTTTCACGCCCGCCACGGTCTCCCAACTCTAAAGAAATATAACTCCTCGGGCGGGCCCGCAGATAATCATAGTTCTTTTCTAGGTGCTCCTTTCGTCATTATTAGCTCGCTTCATACTTAAAAATAACGATTTTCTTGTCATGTCGAGATAATAAAAAATTTGCACTCAGAAAATAACGACCCTTTATGAGAATACAGAAAATGTCGAACCTTTTTTTTTTATTTGGGGGTTCGAAAGACAAAATGACTTTTAAAAAATTGCAAAGTAAACAAAATGTTGAATCTTTTCTGTCGACAAAAAAAAATCGAAGAATTTTACTTTCGAGTAGTTCTGTCAGTTGCGATAAAATACTTCTAGAATCTTATAAAAACAAAAAAAAGCCCCACTTAGTCCAGCTTGTCGGGATTGCCCCATTCACATACAAATCGTTATTGTACGTTATTGTATTGACTTTTAAAAAATTGCAAAGTAAACAAAATGTTGAATCTTTTGTGTGGACAAAAAAAAAATCAAAGAATTTTACTTTCGAGTAGTTCTGTCTGTTGCGATAAAATACTTCTACAATCTTATAAAAACAAAAAAAAGCCCCACTTAGTCCAGCTTGTCGGGATTGTCCCATTCACATACAAATCGTTATTGTTTGAGCGGCGAGTGAGAGAATCTCAATTTTGGCGCGCTTTCGTTTTAGCTTATGCTAAACAGCCACAAAATGAAACGTCGATATTTGCTCCGAAAGGGTAAACATAGTCAAAGGAATATATTTTCCCGAGTCTACATTCGCACGTATTTTACTCACCTTTCTCCGAACAAAGATCTACTCGGTGTATCCGTTCGACCCACATATCTAGACGTAGCAAAAGGAAAATAGAGAGGGTAGAGGGTGGGAGTAGTTCTCGTCACTATTGTTCGACGTTTCGCGCCCGCTCGTTTACGAGGTGCGTCCGCTTCTACCGCGTATATATGTATGTACATACATATATATATATATATATATATATACTCTCACACCCACATATGCTCCAGACATGTTGCTATGGCTGCCGTGGCGATTCCCTCTCCTGTGCACACTTTTACGTTGATCGAATTGAGGAATCGGGCTCCATATGGGATTCATATTCCTACTGTTATACCGGGGCTCTGTATACGCGAAAAGTCGGCGTGAACCTCGACGATACCTACGGACAGAAATCGTATCGGGTCGAGCTGGACAATCGCCAATAGAACGGCGACCCACCCATTCAAACGTACTCGAGTTCGTTGCAGTCCTACTCGTATTTTGATTCGATCCTACGCCGTCGACCTGACGCTTGTTCTCTTCATCTTCGAGGTATAGGAAATGTATTAGAATGGCCGAGAAGTGTTCATTTGTATACACAGGTGGTCGTTATTCGGGGCTCGGACCAATTTTGGCAACGACGTTTCGAAATTCATTAAAATACCTTTGAAATGTAGCATTTTAATTTTTGTGTTTAACCATTCCGATAAAGGCCATTTAAAGTACACGGCATTTAATTTTTTCCCGGATTTTCCTGAGGGGTCATCCGATTTATTCCAACCACGTCATTTTTTTCTGTAAAGATTAGGAAATTCAACAATCGAATCACCGGTGATACCAAAATTTTTGCAAAACTATAAGAATCATTTGAAGATTTTTGTACAAGTGATTAGAATGCAGAATTTTTAAAAAATTCTGTATGTGATTTCGAGTAGACAGATTTTTGTTGCAACAGTAAATTTCGTTGATAAGGGATCAACGTTATTAGCAAAATATCGCCAGTATATTAAATACTGGCGTATTTCGACAGATCGAAATAAAATAAAAATGTATTTTCGAAATGTATCAATGCCATTGTCAACAATTGTTTTTTTGCAAGTTTAAGTGCGTGTCTAAATAACGACAGCTTCATAAATTTTTCACAAATTTCCCCTTATAGACGATAGATATACGATTGGAAACGTAATAACGCAGTAGAAGCAGAAACAACGTGCAGAAGCTCATGCGTCGGAAATGTATGACAAGATGACGTCATTTCCGTCACATCCTGGAAATGGCGGGAGGAAACAGCGTAATAGTAACACTGCAGAATATCATACGTAACTCTGTGCAGCAAAATTGTAATTTTAATATCGACGTTTTTCTATAATAATTACAAATTATTCTTATAGGCCGAATTTCTTCATTTGTCCATAAGCCAACATTTTTTTTAGTATATTTCATAAATGATCTAATCAACAGAATGCACTATTTTTCAACAACTTTAGGATGTCAAAAATCAAATTACACAAATTCAGCAAGACATTCTACGCTTCATTTTTTTCTGTATTAAAAAAACATATAATTTCGATGAGATGATCTATCTCTATAGAGTGGAATGGACGCATAGATAATTACAGATCTTCCGTGAGAATTAACATTAAATAGGAGAGAATTAGTATTTTTACTGTGTACGTATATTGAATTTTCCTGCAGATGTATTTTCTATTTACGAAGCTTTTTTTTGTAGCTGACCATATTAATGTCCCATTGCCAATTAAAATGTCTCTGTATTGATAAGCTCATAGCAAATATAAATTACAACATCCATTAAAAATGAAAATATGTGTGAATTCTTTTTGTAGCTGACCATATTAATGTCCTATTGCCAATTAAAATGTCTCTGTATTGATAAGCTCATAGCAAATATAAATTACTACATCCATTAAAAATGAAAATATGTGTGAATTCCTAGAGAGATTCTTGGTTTTGTTTGCCGTCGACAGCAGCAAAATGAAGTGTGTCGTTATTCTACCCAATACGAGGGTCGTATATAGTACTATTGGCCTGACCTTAACCCTTAAAGAATGAAGAGCCAAGGCTTTATACGATCAGGCTTATGCGCAGCTTCAAAATCGAATCTTCCAGATTTTATGACCTCATAAAAAATGCCTGCGTATCCTCGTCGCTAAGACTGCACCTCGTATGGCAAAGCGCAATACCTATAACGTATAAAAGTTTTGCTCCTGCTTAGAAAGCGTGAACGTATCGAGCACACCGCTCATCTCCAATATTCTCTGCGATTATCGCGTCTTTGCATAAATCACATTCACCGAAATGATAATATCAATTAATTACAACTATTATTATAATCATAATTATGAAAATAATGATTATCATCAAAATTATCAACTTTTTGCAAGCAATAGATGTCTTCAAATTATTATCAATTATACAATTTATACAAAATTTATAAAGATTTTATTGAATCGTAAAAAAAGTGATACCATAAAAATTAAGGTAATAAACCGCGAAATACAAAATAATGGGGTGATAATGGAGCAATCATTTTCCTGTAAGCCATTATTTTTCATTTACCGTATTTCATAACTGATCTAAGAGACTATAGTTTACTATCATTCAATAAAATTTTATTACATTTTCGTATCAAATATGTAATATTACCAAAAAATGTCCAATTAATGGTATAAATAAACAAATCAAATTAATAGGAAAGTAATGAGATGGCGACCATTCGGTGCTCGATTATGTGAATAAATGAAAAGATTTGTCATATGCGACGGCCAAAGCAGACGACGAAAAATTTTTAAGTGCATTTTCACCTACGCTTTGCCATACTGAATATATATTTTTATTTTGAAAAAGCGCAGTGTAGTGCACATTATGCTTTGACGATATGGTGTATTATTTCGTACGTACAATTTTAGCTAAACGAGAGTCATGTGCAGTATTGGTATGTATCTATATATTTAGCAGAACGCGAACAAGCGCAGTTTATGATTTATTTGCGGAGGCATAAAGCACAGAAATCAATTTCATTTCCGAGCGACAGATGAGAAAGCGACGAGCTTGCCACCCTCGTATACAACGCGGGTACTGTCAAAATATTATCGTTTGTCGCGCGAGCTTTTCGTGTGACAAAACTGAAAAAATGTTTTCCCCGTCCGACTCTGGAATACAAGTTGAAACTCAACCAGTATATTCACCGCAGTATATTTGGCTTTGCACTCGTATTGTCATGTTGACAATTGTGAAGTAACTTGACGCTTCGTGCTAATCTCTTCGTGCCGTTGGTTGTTCTAAAATAGTATTTCAACTATAAAGTAATGAATTCCCACACTGTCAAGAAATTAATAAATATAACGGCTGTTTCTTTCAATTTTTGTTTGCACTGAAAGAAACTCGACGGTATTTTTTTACAGCTCTTATTACAAAGATTATTACAACAAATTACCAAAACGGTTGAAAATTTTTATTTACTTTATTCTCTGTGATTCTCACTCAGAATATGCACTAAAACTTCACATAGATTCAACCCTAAGTATAAAGACCATTTGATTAAAAATGGTAAATGGTTCTCATCTACCATAACACATGGTAATTGTTCCAATCGACATGAATTTTTTTTCCAAATTCTTCTCTGTCTGCATTAGAACCACGATCAGTATATAAATTATCCGATTATTTGTCCCTCACGCCAAATAACGTATACAATAAAATGTGCAAATGTGCAAATAAATAAACGGCATTATCGGTAATAATAGTCTTAATAATTCCAATAACTTATCATCAAATCACACGGTTCGACATCAAGGGGTCAAAAACACACAATAATAATAATAATAAAGCCCAACAATATATTTCAGCCCCTTTTCAGGCGTTTTTACCATTGTCGTGAATTAATTTGCACACTATTAAAATATTAATTATAGTATACTATCAAAATAACAATTTTAAGGTTTCGGCTAATAGCTCCGCATGAAAATTCTGCTCATCGTTTTTTTTAATATCCTTAATGTTGCCAGGATAAATACATAAATGGCATTTTGGGACTTTCGACAAATATTTTAAGTCTTAAACAAAAAAATGTAAAAATGGGCCGTTAACTGTACTTTTCCTTGGGTTTAAAGAGCCAATAGCTGTAGTGGAATGCGTTATTCGAAGCTTTTCTCCGAGTCTCGTAAATCCCAGGAGCGTGAACGTTTGAGATATATAGAAAGAAGTGGCGTGAAGACGCGTCGCTCTCGCCCGACGAGAGTTAACGATCGAAGTCTACAGGGCGCCAAGTTCGACGTGTGCTTTTCTCGTTCTCCCTCCTTCTCTCCTTCGCTCTCCCGAGAGAGATTCCGAGTGTAACTGTTGGTAATTAATAACGGTCCCTATAAACCCAGCGGTGCTCATAAACTTTAGTGGTGGTGAGTTTCCGCCGGAATGTTGCATCGCTGACGACTCGTCTATCCTCTCAGAGCATTTTCAAGCTTTCGCGAAATTTGATTGATTCGAAATGTCTCCAAGGGCTGCAAAAGTTGATGCAGATCAACTTTGTTGCTAACTGTTGTGACGTGAATGTCGATGTACATGAAACTAGATTAAATTTAAATGTAGAAGTTCAGGGTTACAATTCAGACAAAAATGTTTTTTTTTACTATAAGGACAATTCTCCCCTTTGATTCATTTTTCAGAATGAAAACGCAGGATTTTTAATGTAAATGGCATAACAGATTAGGCCAATCGGTTTCTTCAAAACCAGATGAATGAATTTTAGACTCTGCGCATGATCCAGGGAACATTGCACTAAGAATTGAACTTCGCTAGGTCTCATTGCTTTTCATAATACTGCACACCATTGAAGCGAATTAATTTTGTTTAAAGGTCATACTTTGAAAGATCCATGTCTCGAACGTCTCATTAACAATTATTATGAAATGGTACACATTTGTCTATAATTCTGCTGTAAGGAGCTTAAAAAAATTGCTAAAAGGGCTATTATGTTCTTTGAGGACATCCTGCCTCATTAGACACATTTTTCTTGAAGGCACAACTGTTGATAATTATGCTCGTTGAGGATATTCTGCGCTATTTAAAAAATTTTGTACCGCATGTCCGACGAGCTTTTTGAGGACATTTTCTTTCATTTAAAAAATATTCCTGGAACGCTGATAATTTTTTTTGGACAATTGTTTCTTGTTATTATGTTCAGTGAGGACATTTTGTACCATTTAAAAAATGTCCCGAGAAGAACCCTAAGGGTTTTTTAGGATATTTGTGGCTATACAAGTGGGTTTAATGATATTTTTATCTAACGTAATACTCACCCAGCTAATAAATGTAGTAAGTGTCTCGATGACGTCAAAAAATGTAAAAAGTGACGCATGCACATATTACTAGAAAATATTTTACATCACAGATCCATTCATTTGATTGTCAACATTTTTATACAAATAATGGTTTCGATGAAAATTGATGCTAATATTCGAAAAACATATTTTGTCGATATATTTATTTTTAGCACAAGTGCGATTGAAATAGTAGCGCACATTAGTGTAGAACGTTTATCAATGACGTTACGGTATTGTATTAACAGATATAGACTGCGTCTGTGGTACGATGAATCAGCGACGTTATTGATTCAAGAGCTGCCTTTTACATGCAATACGTGACTTAAGAGCACGCCGAAGCAATTTTCTCGTTCATTCCGTTTTCCTTTCTCGGCGAGCATTTTGTGTTTTTCTCGAGTTACTAAGACGAATAACCAACATTTGTCACTGAAAAATAATTTTATCGATGTCGAATATCGATGCAGCAATTTTGTGCCATTTTGTGCAAACACGATTATGTAAAAATAATACTTTCCTACCGCCCATCGAAAGTGCAGGTCACACCGTATAATTGTCGTTAGAGGGACAAGTTTTTTTTTTTTTTTAATGCGCTCTTCGTCGTACAACGCACTTTTTTGCCTGGCTAGCCTAGAGCGTCTTTGATAAGGAATAATAATTTCATGAAGGTGATAAATCGATCGTGTCAAACCTTCGAGACCCTTATTTTGTTCTTTGATCGAGTGGTGAACAGACTGAAGCTGCAGCTCCTAAAACTTGACAGCTTTGTCTTCGAAGACAAAAAGTCCGAATCTACAGCAAGTCCGAAAAATCGTAATCGCATTAACCCTTTTTGCAGCCTCGATCTAGTATTAAGGTCTCATCGCATCGGAAACTTTCAACTGATTTAAAATACAAGCGAACTTTTTTTAGATACCTTCAAGAATCATAATTGTCATGGTGATGATACAAAAAAATTTCCGAAACTGACGATTTAGCAAAAGTTTTATTAATTTTAGTGTCTTACATTTTCAATTAAAATTGATCTCGGAATTTTGCATTTTGTGGGGCTAATATTGTAATAATATGCTAATATTGTGAGCATTTCGTGACTTCCTCCAATTGCCAAGATGATCAAACAACATTTATCTAAAAAAATTTGAGTTTTACCGATGCTGAAAATTTATGTAAGAAAATGGTAGAAAAATAGTAAGTTTCTACGTTTTATTGAAAGTGCATGACACACCGGATAATCGTCATCAGAGGGGCAAGATTCCTTTTTCTTTTTTTTGCACACTTTTCGTCGCAGGACACGGGTTTTGCTGCCCGGCTGGCCTGTAGCGTCGTTGACAAGGAATAATTTGATAAAGCCGATAAATCGATCGAATCCTCTCGTTCAGAAACTATACGGCGTACTCTCTGCCCGTGACCGTGACTGGTCTGTTAAACGAATTTGCAATGCCGGACGTTGTTAGCCGCGTGGCGAAGCCACTGTGGCCGACGAATTCACTTTCCACTATTCGATATTCGTACAGCCGTTATGTTACCTTCCTCATTTCGTAGTCGTTTTGAGCGCAATAACCTTTATAAGGGATGGGGAGTTAGCAATCATCGACGCTAAATTCGTGGAAATGAATGACGGCAAAAATCGATGAACGAACCAAGAAAAAAACGTTTGCTCGATTGGAAAATTTTTGGTAAAACTATTAAGGAGATATACCTAATCAGGCGGCAAAAAAAACCTACAATTATGATTTTCTGTTGTTTAAAATCGGATTAAAAAAATTTAAACAAAAGCTTGGTATTTCGAATAATTGAATCTCGAGAACACTAATTAATTTTTTTTAAATAAAAATATATCATTTCGTAGTTATTGAGATTGTATATAAAGTGCAATAAGCTTTAAGGGATAGGGAGTTAGCAATCATCGACGCAAAATTCGTGGAAATGAATGACGGCGAAAATCGATGAATGAACCCAAAAAAAACGTTTGCTCGATTGGAAAATTTTTGGTAAAACCATTAAGGAGATATACCTAATCAGGCGGCCAAAAAAAACTTACAATTATGATTTTCTGTTGTTTAAAATCGGATTAAAAAAATTTAAACAAAAGCTTGGTATTTCGAATAATTGAATCTCGAGAACACTAATTAATTTTTTTTAAATAAAAATATATCATTTCGTAGTTATTGAGATTGTATATAAAGTGCAATAAGCTTTAAGGGATAGGGAGTTAGCAATCATCGACGCAAAATTCGTGGAAATGAATGACGGCGAAAATCGATGAATGAACCCAAAAAAAACGTTTGCTCGATTGGGAAAATTTTTGGTAAAACTATGAAGGAGATATATCTAATCAGCCGGCCAAAAAAACCTACACTTAGGATTTTCTGTTGTTGAAAATCGGATTAAAAAATTTTAAACTATTTCGAATAATTGAAACTCGAGAACTCTAATTAATATTTTTTTCATAAAAATATATCGTTACAACGTTTTATTTCCGTTATTATTAGAGCGAGATCAACAGCGAGTCCCTAGATGTTGAAAATAGATTGTAAAGCGTCTCGAAATAAATACAAATTGATTCATAAAATTATTAGGTCGGAGGTCGAGGTCAGGGTGAAGTTGGGGGACTATTGTTCTCCATAATTAATATTTTTCCCCAGCTTCATTAATCTTCTATTGGAAAATTATTTTTCTCATTATTGATCACAGATTTAGTAAAAAAAAAACAACAGTCCATGTAAAAATCAATGCAGTAACTATTAGTGGGTCTCTTAGTGCGATGCTCGCCATCTAAATTAATATTCACAGTACATTTTTGCATTACTCATTTATATGGCGTTTTTCTATTAGCACCGTTTCTGTTATGCGCGAGGAAAAAAAGTGCACTTCGTTAACTATGGCGCCAATAACCTGGGAGAGCGAGTAACTGAGTCAAAAAAGGACTCTGCAAAGTCCATGGCTTTCCGATGGTCACACACTCGGCGTACGGAAGCTCTACGATTTGTATTTGGCGCAGTTGCGTTATAGGATCTAAATGCATGTGCATCCTACATACTCAATTTGAATAGTGTGTATTTCTGCATTTCTTTGTCCCCCATTAAGCTTATGGGGCCCATTTGCACGAATAGCTAGACTGGCTGATTTGGCATGGATATTGGCAGCTTCTGGAACGACAAATTATTAGATCACCAACTGACAACGAGGCACGTATGCTACATTCAACGAATATAGTGATTGTTATGAAAAAGTAATTTTGCACATCAGTATATTATAATTATTAAAAGACACATTCATTTTCTCTAGTATTTTCAACAATACAAAGTCTACTATAATTTTTAAAAAATTGATATACAGCTCTGCCAACTTGGCCGATTACAAAATCAATAAAAAAATAAGATTGAGAGTAGATTAAGCAATACTGTTGTATTCTGAGTTTCCACGGTTAATTTGCTGAATTTTGCATTAATCTTCGCATATATATTCTAAAAACCAAGCATGTAGACAAAAGTGTCATTTCCTATCTTTTACATGGTAATGATTTTTTGCATATTTCAACGCGTGTTACCATGGCGTAAAGGGAATGCGTTTGTAAGTATGTGAAAAGTCATTACGATGTAAAAAATAGAAGACACCCTTGGCAACACGCTTGGTTTTCAGAGTGTATCTTTCTCGTTGTGCTGTGTGATGTCAATGGCGGCAACGTTTATTCCATAAATTGCGGTGCTTCTCTGTGGCTCACTAAGCCAGTGACTGCGACATTTCTCCCTTATACGCAATTTGCATGGCGACAATAGCGTAAGTCGTTCGAATGTGGTTAAGAAAAAAGGAGTGAAACAATAAACCCTAACATTGCAAAGCGCAATATGCTTGACGATACACTATTATACATATCACACTTCACCTAATACCCCATAGATATAGTATATATGGGTCACTCCACGGGTATCGGGGTAGTTTTCGCTCATACAAATTTTGGGGGCCCAATTTAATTAAGAACGTAGGACAAAAAAAGATTTCTCAAAATGACGTTTCAATAAAAATATTTAAAAACGTCAGCCGTAAAACGAAATTTTTAAAAAAATCTTCTTAAAATAAAGTTTCAATTACACCAGTAAAAACTGTAGGGCTTAAAATGAAAAATTTGAGAAAGGTTTTTTGGAATGACGTTACAAAAAATCCTTTTTTTAATCTATTAAAATGAGATTTAATAGATTGGATCTTCGAAATTTTACAGGTCTAAAACCTGTTGCGCTCCTCATGAAATGCCCCATATATATAGTACATTGTCTAAAGGCACGTCAGCAGTTGGAATGTGAGAGGTTTCCCAACAGGACCAACTGGGAAAAGGGAAATGGAAGTCAATGGACATGATATTCTTTGAAGTGTCACAAGAAAAAGAAAAAGTAAAGTAAAAGGGCGTAGGTAAAAATATAGAATTCACCACTGCGTTCAAATTTGATCGCTTCGTATTCCATGTACCAATGTCATTGTCTCCGGCAGTCGGAACATATTTAGAAAGGATCACTGACTTTATTCGTCGGCTGCACATTTTTCTGAGACCCATTTGCGCGATATATGTCATCCTTTCATTGCCAATTCGTGAAGTGCTCGAGTTAAGGGTCGACGTGGTGCATACGACTTTTTTTACTCCCTCGACGTGACCAAAAGGGAGGGAACGTTTGTGCGCTTTGGCCTCAATTACTTTTTCAAGGGTTTTCTGTCTGTGGTTTTCAAAGTGCTTATGGTGACGGAAAAGGGGAAGAACATACCCACGTTTCATATGAAGTCGCCATAAGCATTCATTCTTTTTACTCATAAAGTTTATGATCGCTTCTTTAGACTCTACAACTTAAAATTAGTTTTTGCCACATACGGAAATCATCTCACCTCGTTACAAAAAAAAAATGCTCGTTAATTTTTATATTTCTATTAACCGGATATATTTTACTTGCAAATGAATAAAAATCGGATCTGGAAATTTATAATTTTTGTACTTACGTGGACGAGTATACTATTGGGAAAATTGTAACACAAAATGTTTGTTACCTTATTTGTTGAATAAATTTCGGTAGAAATTGAACCTTTATTTTGACGCAATTATTTTTCTTTATAGCCGGTTAACTTATCCATACAAACAGAAATAAGAGCTTTAAGGAAACAAACTTGAAGGCCAAAAATGTAACAAGTATGTACACTAAATGGTCGTGGACAAATTGTTTAAGATTTTGAATATTTCGCCCTTGTCCACCTTGTTTTTTAACGTACGTAAGGAAATATGGAATGTAAGGGCGAGGGAAAAAGATTGAGTGAAGTGATAATTGAAAAATAATAGTGAAACAGTTGATTTTCGCTTCCCTCAAGGTTCAGGACGTTACGAAAGCAGGGATATCGCGACGCTTCAAGAATCTCGCATGTTTCCGTAAAAAGGGTGAAAGGTGAAAATGTATGTAAATATTTCCCTGTGCTTTCTTTCTTGTTCTACGTTATTGAATAAATTTTCCATCGATATGGAAAAATAAATGTCAATTTTTTTGAAACCGTAATAAAACGGCTAACAAGATCATCATTTTTTTGTAACGACATTTTAAATCGTTGTAAAAAAAAACCTCTACTGAAGACTCATTTGTGACTAAATTATCGATAATAACTAATCGAATTATTTGACCAGAATAAACTTCCGTCATTGATTTTTATTCCCAACTTTAATAATCAATTATCGTAAGGAAAATCAACATTACTCTCGTCTTCCGATATCGAGAATATTTACTGTGTGCATGGAAAGGTAAATATTGAATTTTAAAAAGAAAAAAAGAACGTAAAAATAAATTGGTAAAATATAGGCACAGATAAATTTCTACGATATCTCAAGTCACTGGAAAAAATGTTGCTGATTCATTAGTCTGATTACATTCCCTTCTGTGATACGCAATCAAATTATCCATAATAAAACGAACAAAATAATTTTTTGTCATTGATTTTTAGTACCGAATGGAGTAACAAATTTTTTACTCCATTGTAATGTTTGAATTGTAATTGTCAGCTGGAGAAGTGATGATAATATACACCCTCATAATGAAATGACATTTTTTATCCATACTCTGATCGAAATGTCATGGAGTCACACTGAATATTCGCCATAGAATCACAAAACGCGATTTCTCATGTGTAGTCGAGGTAAAGTTCGCCCCCAACTTCCCTCAATGTAAATTTCCGGCGTTTCTCGGGTTCCCTTATTTGAATTCGATCATAAAATCAACCCTATCCGTACGACTGTAATATAGAGCACATTGTCAATTTCACAATTTCAACGAAATGAACTACTTTTTCACTGATACAGGACAGAATGAAAATGAATCGAGAGCAATCTGCAACAAATTGGCCGCAAAATATCTCAACCCATTCACAGGACGAACCATTTTTTATTCAACTTTATTTGTAGAAAATATAATACGCACCGCGACCATTACACGTTTTTAAAGTAACTTCAATGGAAAACTAGAACCTAAAATATACAAAACGCAAAAACTTTATTTTCTTACAATTAAAAATCGAGCTTACCGTTCAATGTATTAATTACTCGGACATCCCGTGATTCAATTAATGATCGTCTGTCACATAAATCGCACAGGATTTACACCCTGTGCAATTCGTAAGAAGAAATATACGAAAAACGATAACCTCGAGTTCACAAAATTGAAATTGCAGTTTTTTCTTTTTTTAAAAATTAAATATCGCCTCTACTCGCCCTTGCCAAAAATCGTACTGAAATTAAATTCGATTGCCCAAATTGCGTCTGTGAAAAAATAAAGAAAACAAAAACTGTAAAATTCGTGTAAAAAAATTATGAAAACCGATAACTACGAATATACAAAACTCTAATCTTAGTTTTTTTTCCAAATTAAAGATTGCCTCCGCCCACCCTTTACAAAAATCCTACAGGAATTAAATTCGATTACCCAATTTGCGTCTGTGAAAAAAAAAAAAAAAAAACTGCAAAATTTGTGTAACGAAATTTAAGAAACCGGATAACCGCGAATATACAAACTCAAATCTCAGTTTTTTATTTGAAATTAAAGATCGCTCCCACCCATTGAATGGTGTCATTGACTAGAACACCTAGTGATTAATGATCGTCTTTTACAAAAATCGTGCAGGATTTAAATTCGATAGCCCGACTTGCGTCCGCGAACAAAACTGCGAGTGAAACTGCGAAACTGAAATTCGTGGGAGGAAAAGAAGTAACAGGGAGAAGCTAAGAAGAAAGAGATAAATAAAGAGAGAAAAAGAGAGAGAGAGAGAGAGAGTAGCAAAAGGCACCTGTGGCTGGCTGCTGAATGCGTGTGACCGTCAGGAGCAGGAGTCGAGTTTGGGGTTAGTTGAGGGCACAGGGGGTGCTTTCGAGGGGGTGGCAGCCGCGACGACTCTCGTTCGGAATTCTAGCGTGGGGCATGGGGTAGCCTGATTGGACGAGGGTGGGCGTTGTTGGAGGGAGGTATCTCTCGAGCGCGCGAGAGTCGCGAAGTCGCGGGCTTATATAAAAGCATTCGCGAGTCCGAGCACTCGCACATCCTACCCTCGTCCTTCGTCCGAGAGCTACGACAGATCTCATCCGAAGTCCTACTGTTCTCTCAGTGCTGTTGGGTAAGTCTGACTTCACGTGACTTACTTATTATAGACTTACTTAGTTCGGGCCCTCGACTCGTTATTCCACTGGCGTCGCAAAGAAAAAAAAAAAAACACCTCTAACGGCCCTTCATTTACTGACTGTCTTTATTTTTGATTTTTTATTCGCCTCGAGTGCCTGTGAAGTCTCCTAGAATCAACCGATAACGAGACTTGCATAAAAAAGACAATAGCAATACGAAAAAGTTTGAAAAGATTCAAACTCTTGACGATCCGGGCATTTCTCGAAACGGAAGTATCGGCCTTACAGAAGTGGAAACGAAGTTTTCGAAAGTTTGTAACGCGAGAAACGGAAATCTCCTTCTGGTATGTCGCGAAATACGGGACTGAAAACCGCCGCGGACACACAAGTATGAATAGGATTTTCAGAGCAGCGAATGGTTTTGCTTAACATTTTTTTTTTTTTTTTTTGATTAACGAAATTGGTGCAAGTAGATTTTTATTCTCAGTGGATTGTCAGGGAAATTGATAAGATAGACATTTATAAAAATGTTCATAGTAGTAAATATTTTGTAAGTTCATTACTTGATTTTGTTACGCGATTTTTGTTATTCAATACGAATATTATTTTTTTCAAAATTATTGATTGGACGTGGGAAATTGGGACAACAAAATTTTTATTTTCAGTGGATTGTTAAGCAACTTGACGCGAGGTACAGAAATTTATTCGTGAATAGCGCGAGTACGTTGTACGTAAAATGTTAACAGTGAATAGACCGGAAATATTTCTTGTGCGTCTGCAAAGCAAAAAACAAGGTACATAATTAATTAATTTTCTTTTGTGTGCTCTGTTCGGGAATATAGCATTAATTAGCAACTTTATGTTTTCGTGTTAGTATGAGTAACATAAGTTATGAACTTATATCATTAAAAAGTGACATGGATGTTGGCAGCTTCGGTGCAACTGAATCATTTGAGAAAAGAACTAAAACTTTTCAGCAAACAAAAATTATCTAATTTCGCAGTTATTTCGGTTGGCAAAAATAATTTTTTTTTGCTTTCCGCATTATAAAATAAGGCACGAATTTTTTGTGCTTCCATTCCGTTCATAACAACACGTCGGGAAAAAAAAATTAGTAGCTCAAAATAATTTGTGAGAAAAAATATTGGTGGCTCTAAATAATTTGTAAAAAAAACAATTAGATACTTAAAATAATTTGACCAGAAAAATATAAGGGCTTCAAAATATAAGTAGTTTCAAATAATTAATACTGCAAAAATTTTGTGGCTTAATTTAATTTGTACAGAAAAATGTTAGTGATTCAAAATAATTTGCGTTATAGTAACGTTACTAATTTCTCTAATACTACAACATTGCGACTACATACGGCGACTTTGTACGACGGAACAACTTTAAAAAAAGCGCCGTTAACTAGCATAGCTTTTCATTTCACGAGGTAGAAACTTTGGCAGTATATGTGGTTAAATAAGGTAAAATTCAATGTGTACAGAATAATAATGAAAAATATTTTAAAAAAACGAAAATTTAAGCCCGTCAGTCAGTATTGTTATATTGATAACGAATTTTATCCGTAAAATTAACGCGGGAAGCATATTTGTACGTTGTTATTATCGGTAAAAAACTTGACGGCAGGGAAGCAGAAAAACATTTATAAAAAAATTAATATATATATATAAGTGTAGCAGGAATACTCGATGCACGTGTTGTGCTTCTTTATTGAAAATCGTTATGGCCGACAAGCTCGACGATTCCCCAAAGGTGACAAATGAAATTACGTTATTGTTGCTTCTTCTTTCGTTGTGCACCTTTCCTCCAATTGACAGGTTTTGTATTAGGGAAAAATTGATTTGTCAGAAGATGTGAACATCGTGGAATTGAAGTTTAGAGATCAACAGATAAAAATACTTGTCGGCAATCCAATCGCACTATTCGATTTTATCCGTCGGATTTCCAATAAACTCAAAAATCGATAACATGTGACTTATGAAATTCATCACAAAAAATTTTGCTCCATTTTTTTTTTCGTCCAATGTAAAATCGTCATGATAATACGTATGCTCATTATTTAAAGATAATAAAAATAATTAATTAGTATATAATTGCGGATTCTGACACGTCATGTTACAAAATGAACTTGAATTCCAAAAATATTTGACTTATGAAATTTGACGATAATAATTCATTCATATTGAATTATAGATTTCGACACGTTGCGTTAGAAAATGTAAGGAAAATATTAATACCATAATGTGCGCTCATTGAACTTGAAATATATTGATATTGCGTACATAGTGTTTAAAGATGCGTTTAATAGTGCCGGTGACCTTTCCGAACCATTCTTGCGGATATATGATACAAGGAGTGCATAACTCGGTGCATACGATACGCGAAGTTATGCGCACAGTATGTTCACAACACGTATCTTTGCCGTTAACTCGAAATGTATTATCTTTAAGCGACAAAACTTTCAACATGTCGTGTCAAAGTGACTCTCGTAATGCAAAATAAGGAAGCTTAATTCTGACATCAGGATTCTTCTTAAAGTGGCATTGATATTTATTTATACTAGCCGACAATAATCCTATTATCTCCACTCGTTCACATCAATGTATTTTTGGTGATCAATAATACGTTTTTATAATTGATTAATTCTTACTATTTTATTGTAATTGTCTTAATATTTAGTAAATAATCAGAATTACGTAATTGCACTTTCAATTAAACACATTTTTTTTTAACGCTTTTTCTACTGGTTTATCAATAAACATTTTATCTCTGAAACGAAAATTAATTTTCTGATTATAATAATGACTTGCATTTCAAATACCAAAATCAATATCCATCAAAATATAGAAGTAAATTATTATCGATTTTTCTTGGCTCTGCCTATTTTGTTTATTACTCCAGACTTCCCGCGGAGCAAACTACAAAAATTATGCATTTACTGGTGATCAGCTGATCAATGCAGTTTTCTGTGTCGCCACTTTTCTCCGAAACCCCAACAAATGGCTTAACGAAATTTGGCACGTCGATTCTAAAAGTGTATAAGATGGTAATTAGGTATATTTCGGTTCGATGAATTATTAACACGCTGAGATAAAAATGTTTTTCAAAAAATCCCTTTGGAAGTATTGATTTTACCGCCATTAGTCATCTCTAACAAATCCATTGTCTGCTGTGTACTAATTGCCTATGTCGCCACTTGTCTCCCAAACCACAACTAATGGTCTGACCAAATTTGGCACATCGAATCCGAAAGTGAATCCGGGACGGTTATTACACGTATTTCGGTACGATAAATTATTAACTCGCCGAGATAAAAGTGTTTCTCAATAGAATTACTTAAATACGATAAAATGAAAATAATTTCATCGCGAGATTATCACCCCCCCCCCCCCCCCCCCCCCCCCCCCCCGCCCACTAATTGATCTCCCGACTATAATATGTAAATTATTATAATTTTACGGTAACTCGTTTACTCAATTTTTACATTTATTAAACTATCAATTGTTAATAAACATTACAAATCCCCATAGAACTTTTGCTCATCATCAGTTTTTTTAAAACAATTTTCAAATAATTATCCCTATTATTCAGTAAACAATAAGAATCACATGATTATTTTCCAGATTTCTTTTCTCAAAATACAAAACTCAATATCAATGCCTATAAAAATATACATTACATTAATCATTGACATTTTTTGGCTCTTCCTATTTTTTGACCTACTTTCTAGATATGCTATTAGAAAAAAACCCAATTTACAAAAGTATTCCCATAGAAATCATCGTGTTCATCGTCGGAATAGTCACAGGGTGGTGAGATGCTATGGGGATAGCGTATTGCTGGTGTGTGATCTCATCTGAAAAGTTCGTAACACGTCCGAGACGATGCGGTGTGCGAGGGCAGAACGTTCGCCGAGCGCTGAGTAGAATGTTCGTCCGTTAAGCGACAATCGGTTAGCTCCCGCTCCTATCGTTGTAACAATATTATTCCAAAGTTCTCGAGGGGGTTTCCGTGGCCGTGTGAAGGAAACTTGCTCCGATCAAGCTGGAACATCTTGGTCAAAGTTGCTTCACCCATGTCACACGGTAAAGTCGTCTACCACCGTCGCAATGCAATCATAAGCGTTCCAGCGAAGTTCCGACCTTACTGCTTTACCAACCTCACCACCATAACGCGTTACAATGCCGTAGGTACGACACTGTACGAGATTTTTCCTTCGGGAGCCAATACTATGAAAGTGTCGTTGCAGTTTCGTGAAAATGGAAAAGTAACGGAAATTTTATCTCACCGCTTACACACACAAATCAAATTTATGCGGTGGTTCAACGCGGAAATAAAAATCGTATCTGTTACGCACCGTCGCTCAAATTTTTCGTCCATCCCAAATCACGATGTCTATTTTTTTTTTTTTTTTTTTTCGATATGTCATGTGATGTAGTAGTAAATAAATTTGTAATTTTTGTATATTAAAAGTAATTTCATAGAAAAGTTTTGGTCAGTTTCGTGTTAACGAATTATATTTGTATTTTTTTTTGCACATTTAGAAAATGGCCGAATACTAATGTAGAGTTTTGGGTACCATTTTTTTGGTGACAATTACGAAATTTTTATTTATCTTTAACGGTGTAGATAAACGCAACCGATATTCAAAGCTTTTATCTTAGTAGTCATGGAAATGTTCTTATTCTGGAAAAATTATGAATGGGGTTTTAAAATTCGTGCAAACGTTTTGAAAGGGTTGTAAGTCCCGACATGAGCATTTAGTAGTTTCTACTTAATGCAGTTTCCACGAAATGTCCAGAAAATTGAGCTTCGTGATATTTTGAACGGGTTTAACATTTTCCCGAGTTCACAATTAAGCAGTCTCATTTGTGAAGAGTTTATTAATAAATTTTGCAATTAACGGTTACGCTAGAGAGACTATTATGCTGGGTTGTTTAATGTCATGTTAGAAGACTATGAGAACCAATTTTCCCTTCAGGGTTTTAACTCGATTTACGTCCCCGACAATGCAGTAGAAATCGAGTTATCTTACAACTTGCCAAAGGGTTGAAAAAACGACTGCCCACACATCATAAGCAAAGTCAGCCCCCACAATTTCACCTTATAAACAATAAGGAATGAGCAGTATTGGAATTAAATATTCTTCAAAGTACATTTTGGTTTTAATAACTGTAAATAATTGTAACAACAGTATATGGTTATTGTGTTTTCTTGAATAACAAGGATAAAATTAAATTAATTAATGCTGAAAAATTGTATTATTTTTTTTTATTTAATAGTCATTGACAATCATTTCAATGGAAATACATTTAGAATACATTTTATTCGAATATTGACCGTAAGTGACTTAATACCTATGAATTTACAACATCTGCCCACAGGATCTACAAAAAAATGAAATATTCTTAAATAATTGCAAGGAAATAATTTATAAAATTTCACGAAGATTTTGTTTAAAAAAATAGAACACGTATCTCATAGATTGAAAAGTAAATATCTCGATTTTTTAAATTTTCATTGGATTTTTCTTATTCAAAGATCGAACAATTTTTTTATGACATATTTTGGTTATAAAATAGTAATTGTGTTGTAGTGGTAACAAATACAGATAAATTAATGTTGACCCTAACTGGAATTGTCCTAAGCTCGGGATCTCCAGTATCTCTGGGCATCTTAGTTGGTCAAATGACGTGTATACCGAGGAGCGTGTGTCGGTGGGAATCCCCGACTTACGAGAAAGCGTCCGTGACTATAAGCAAGACGAGGGAACTACTACCGAGGGGCTCAAAGTTGTCGCGATCAACTGGTGGCATCGTAAATGCTGCAGAACCCCTCGGACTGCGCCGGGCGTAATAGAGGGTTGAAGTGGTGCGGTCGTCGACGAGGGCGTATGCACTATACAACGTTTGCGTGCATACGTATATCTCTATTCGAGCAACGATTGGTCGTTTCGTGAGATCGACGCATAATTTATGATTGACGAACAGTAATTCTATTAATTATCACAAACCACTTAAAAACGCACAAGTTTTACATACTTATCTATAAATTAAAGAACGATCTCAGAAATTAACATAATTTTTTTTTTATTTCATATATTATTAATTCAAATATGAGGAATTAACTATTCCAAATATAATATCGTTAACAAACTTATTTGAAATGAACAGAGAATTTTTACCCGTTTACAAATACTTTGTTGTACAATTTGTTGACAAATTGCTGTCGTATTTTTTTTATTGTTAATTGACATTGTTTTATTTTATTTTTAAATACCAAAAAACTTTCGGGGATTTAAAAATGTAATTGGTAATTCATGAAACGATAATTGTTGACAATAGACTTCCGGGCAATGAAGAAAATAATTGGTTCAATAGGCTTCAAGAGATTAAATCGGTTGAGCCAGTTTATTAGTCGGATACGCAAACGAATGATTTGGTTCATCCGAGAAATCAGTTGGGCGAACCAACAAATTAATTGCTTGGTAATCTACCAATTAGATGCCACAATCAACTAATTTATCAGACCGACGAAAAAATTGGTTAGTCCCTTGGAGGGTAACGATATGTGATAGTATTTGGACCAAAGAGAGAAAGGTACAAACATTAGAGGCTGCGGAGGGTTGAATGCAACTCACGAAAATGCCATTGGACACCGTCGTGACGAATAAAATATAAACCCCTCAGCCCTACATTCAAGTTAGGTACGTCACATATCTTCGGAGAGCTGCAGTACACTTCCTGTTTCTCCGTTTTCACATAATAACAGACGACACACGAGGGATCTTACTGAACAGCACGTTTCTCACATATACTTTACTACCGCGCCGTATGGGTTCTATGAGATAACGTATATATGTACCATATCACTTTTGTGAAAAAGCTCGCTTGCACGCAACACCATAAAGAACAAGCCGTGGCAACCTACGAGTGTTTGTGAAATTAGGAAAGCAATTTGCCGTCGCCCCTAGGGTTGGCACTGCCAAAAGAAATATCGAAAGGATGAATCCAAAAGGGATTCGGTGGCGGCGATGAAATCGTAGATGAATGGTACCTGAGCTTTTCTGTAAATAGAAAAAAAAACAAATCTAACTCAAATTTAATGTACAAGTACTTACAGTTATCATAATTTAATTTAAAAAATGTTTCTGTCATTTCTGTTATTTCTGTCACCCTAAAAGTATTTTTAATTCTTATCGATATACTTGCGACTTTGTGAAAGTTCTACAAATTCGACAATGTATGGGAAACACAATATGATGTGTGTTTTTCGAAAAACTACTTTCAGTGTAAGCTTAGTGGGGCAATTTTTTCAAGGATACATGTTTTTAAAAAAATATTGTACGAATTCAATTACCAAGCGAGCATTTTGCCGAATATATTGTAAAATTTTTCGCAACACAACCGAGCAACTTCGAAATGTTATACACTCACGCTAACAGAAGTCTGGCAATCCATTTTTGTAATTATATTAATTGTATCCTGTACATCGAAAAGTGCATTAATTTTTTTGTATAAAAATATTTATATTATCAAATCTTATTATATCTATATTAACAAATTATCTTTGGGCTTAGTTCAAAAACTATAAATTGGCAATAATATTATGTGAAGTGAACAAAAAATTTCGGTGGTCGTGTGTAGGGGGAGAATTATTTGCAAAAACAATGGAAATCTTTTATTTCTTTTTAAACTGCAAAGTAATGGCATTAGAAGGTTGAAATAAGAGTTGGTTAACCATAAAAGCGTCTCATTAGCACAGTTGTCACAGCTGCAATGGTACGTACCAATCCACTAGATGTCACATCCAGATGGCTTCAATTCCATTTCAAAGTTCACACGTTTTTCCTCATATGCGCGAAATACGACAATTGCACTATTATCCTCCTGACGCTGCTTAAGAGTCCAAGTGCTATATATATGCGTCCAATAAACCGGAATGGTTCACCACTCAATCAACCGAGGCACTGCGCAGTCAGTTTCACGACTAGACACCTCTCTAACGATTTTCCAAGATTTTAAGAGCCACTCGTATCCTGCACGAGAATATAGGCCATAAATTGGAATAGAAAGTGAGTCAAAGATAGCGAGATAATTAGCGGACTGTATAAGCCGATTGTATCGAGAGAAGAGGTTCCTTCTCTCTGGAAATGTCATCTCCCATCGTCTGAATAAATCAAACAGCTGCCAGTAAAATAGCAAAATAAAAATTACGTAAAATGCTCACGGGCCGGACATAAATTTTCTAGCTTTAGTTTTACTGTTATAGGGGTTCTTAAGCCCCATGGCTTTCTCTGGGGGGGGATGTCGAATTTTTTCTCTGTTGCCCTCTTATGACAATAATTTTATGCAGAGTTTTTGAAATTTTCAACGCAAGCATTTAGTACATTTTAGCATGTTACATGGTGCTTTAAATGACGTTAAAATCCTTTCGAGTTTATAATTGTATAGTTTACTTTACTCTTTGTACTAGTTTTTTTACGGTGTATTCAATTAATCGTTGAGCGAGATTGCCTATTTCGCATGGTAATTTTGTGTCATGTGTTTTGTAATTATGAACGAAAATTTCCGTTCAGGATTTTTACTGCAATGACATTCTCTCCAATGCAGCAGAAATCGTGTTATCTTACTGCGTGTCAAAACTTTTAAAAAATGTCTGCCCACATACAAGCAAAGAGAACCTCCAGAATTTCACTGTATGAATAATTATAGTATAACCGATTTCCATAGTTATTATTCTACAACAATTATCCACAACATGAAACAAAAAAAATATAAATTTGAAAATAATTGCAAAGAAACAATTTCATAAAATTTAACGAAAATTTTGTTAGCACAAATAAGACATATTTCTAATATATAAAAAAATAAATAGATGACCTATTTCTCACACAGTATTTTATACAATTTTCGAAAAATTCGTTTTGCTTGCTTTTTACTTATGGAAAAGTCGAAATACATTTTTATAAGCATTAAATATTGTTGAAAAATGAGGACAGCGATACAATTAACGAACTTTAGAATTAATTGGTCATAATGAGAACAATGGATTCTCGCTGCGGGATACAATTACCCTAAAGTTCTTCGGTAAAATTACAACATTACTTACGTAAAATGCACACAGTTTAGCGATATATTTTCTTGGACTGAGTTACTGTTATAAGGGGCATTACCCGAGTAGGGAACTTACAATTACAATTATTCTCTCCTTTCTCGTGTTTTTCTTTCATTCTCTGCTCAGCACCTTCGAATATAATTTTATCGTAGCTACGCTCCACTCATACGTTCTGCATACAACATTTTATGCACACATTTTATCTTATCTGGAGCAACAGACTACGTAAATGGCCCTTAGTCGTAAAACCTTATTGGATGTCTCATATAATAGTGATAATAATGCATCTGCAAGGTATCGACATCGTCCATCCCGGTAATTTTTGCCCTAAAATGTCATACGTTATTCTGCTTTACATTATTTATAACCACTTTTGGAAAAAATTATATTTAAAATACACTTCGGTTTAATTCACTGTGAAGAATTTTTTTAAACAAGTGGCAATGGATATTTTAAAATGTTATTGTACATTTTTTTCACTGAATAAAATAATACGTAATTTTGTCACTCTTGAAAGTTTCTTAATTATGTAAACTAGAATATTTTTTTTATATATTTTTGGTATGTATGTATATGTTAAATTATTTTTTAAAAAATTTGTTCATGGTAAAATTAATAGTTACTTCATATTTAATGTTTTTTGTGATTTTCGGAATGAAAAATAATCCGCGTGTTTTTTGAAGAATTTTCACCATGAGTTTGTTGGTTTTGTTTTGAGGGATAGGTTTTTTTTATTATTTTTCACCACTGTTTTTATATCTCCCCTATTGGGAAGTGATGGCGAGTCAAGTAGCACGTTCGGTCGATGATCCTTCTTCCATGTGTATACTAGCCCGAAACAGAAACCCTCGAAAATGCCAAATAACAACGCGTTACGACCCAGGACCCACTCGGCCCTTAAACGTTATCGAATTACTGGCGGGTACGGTCGAGATGCGGGAAGAAAAACTTTACACTCACGAGGGTAATAGTGACTTTGGAAGCCGTTGTTTAGATTTCAATAATTCCTGTTGCGCTTCACAACCACGTTTACGAAGTAGGTTTTTATAGTGAGACACACTATAAACGAATTAAAAGAGAAAAGATTTCTGGTATTCATTGAATTCGTTATTTTTTAAAATAATTGCACGTTTTCCAATTAAACAATAAGCATTCGAATGGTAGGAGACCAAAAAAATTTCCGTGTACTTTTTTGCAAAATTGCAATAACAAAATTTTTAATTGAAACACATCTGAACACTTTTTTTCACAAATTACTCCAATTTTCTAAACAAAAATTAATAACAAAAAAAACGAACAGTTTTGAAATCATTTTTAATTCAATTGATCTCACTTCTACGAAGAAAAATATTCGGTGTACATTTTTCAAAAGTTATACAAGTTCACCTTTGAAAAAATCGATCGCTACAAAATTGCAACATTTTTTTATTACCAGATACTGGAAAACCGATGTTTACAACATTATAAGAAAGTTGTTACATTTTATTTTATTCCGAAGAGTGATTTATTAATAATTTTAACTTAGACCTACAAAAAATATATATTTATATACATATTTTTTTTTGTAGGTATAGATTTATGAAAAATTGTATGAGTTCACCTTTGAACGTATCGATCGTTGCGAAATAAAAACTCAAAGCTGACACACCTACGGCAGAGTTGGGTTTGGAATTCATGCCGATCGTCTGTCCCATTGATCATTATTATCTGAACGGCAAATAGCCTTTGCCTAGCAAATCTATAGATGCACGCTGCACCCTTGCGAGACCATTCGAGCAGAACAAAAATGTCGATGGGCGATTGCGCTCACAGCCCGCAACGATGCTTGTCTGCCCGCCCGTAAATCTCTTCGGCACTCGCGCCCATTTGCTGGGAAAATTCATTTCCATATGCACCCGGGCTTCTGAGGGCATGTAATGTTCGAGCGTAACCACCGTCAGCTCTTGCGCGTCTACCTCACCTACATCTCGTTAAAGGTGCGCGCTGGAAAACCTATTATTTTGCAGGAAAAAGACCGGCTTGAATATGGTTCGGAAACTGCAGAGTACATAGAAGCAGAATGCTAGATGCGACGCAAATTTATCGTTGCTTTCACGTTGAGGAAATTCCTTTTGCCACCTCCAAGTTTTTTTCCCTTACAGTCAACTCGCGCGATCTCGTTATCTTACACAATTAATAATTACACGGTAGACATGAACAAAATTTTATAGGAATTGGAGAGCGAAAAAAATCTATCCAACCACAGTAACCATTTTATGCTAAGTATATTGAGGAACGAAAAAAAAAAAAATTAAATCGACATTTGTTGAAAAATACGCGGCGAACCTACTCCTTAATTTTGAAGAAAAATTTTGGTCAAATCCTATTTATAGAGAATTCAATAAAAACGATTGACTCGCTAATTTTTTTGAAGTACGTTTTTTGCAATACCTTCTTTAATCTTTGAAACTTCAGAATTTCAAAATATTTACAATTACGTTTCTCATGTATATAAAATTATCGGAATCATTGACAAATTCGTATTTTATTGACAGGCTGTACAAAAATATTCGAAATCGAAAATTTGCGGGCACCCAGCAAAATCAATATTAATCAGCAATGTCGGTACTCCCGATGTAATTGGACTTAAAGCCGGTAATGCGTATCCTCAGCCGTTCCCATTATGTTATATCCAGTACCACTGTGCAAATGCAACAGGAGGCACGTGTAGTGCATCAATTTCTCTTGCTGTGCTACGAATTCCGTGTCTACAGATTAGGTTATTCATGATCATATTCGAAGTACGTGAGTTATGGAATTAAATTATAAAGCCATTACGCAAGGAAGCCCGACAGTGTCGGCAAAGTGACTGCTGTTTATCTCTCCGCATTTTACGCCTGTGTAAAATGTGATACGCGTGCCGTAGCGCGATTGCTATGCTCGGGCTTTTCAACCCCAAGTGAGTCCAAAAGATTCCGCTCGAAAATTCGTCAATGTGTTAAATTTATCTTACGTATATCGTACAGCTGCGTCACTCGATGATACGGTAGCAGCTTAAGGGAGCTTGTGTGATTTTGAAAAATGGATCACGGTTCAACCTTCGCTGGGAGATTATATAGCAAAGGAAACTTGGTTGACTTAGTTACAATCATTGTAAAAAAGCTTCATTAGAAGATAATTATATGAGAGTCTGTGCGAATTTACTAGTCGATATGCAGTTTCGAATTTTTTTTGTATCTATTTTTTATTTTAATTTTTTTCACGTTTTCCCACTAAATCACGAAATGTCACTATTGGAAAAATTATTCTGGCCGTTCTTCAGGGTTGAAGTGCCACAATAGCGTGTAGATTTAATCGATGGAATGCGAGATTTATCAAGTGGAATTTCCACGTAGAAAATAAAGTACATTTTTTTTTTTTTTAACAAAAAGTTTATGCCCATAAAAGTCCAGGCAAATTTCAACAGGAAAATTTTGGTCAATTTCTATCGTATAGCTGCGTCATTCCATGATATGGTAACAGTATAGTAAAGGTAAAAAACGTTGTTGTATAATACAAGGCGTGGGTTTCGACAGCCGCAGGGGACCCCCTGACAAAAGCATCCGATCGGGAAATACATCGTGAATCTAAACGTCGGGGAAGGTACACATTACATCGAGAACATGAAAAATAGTTTATTCAATGGTACACAAAAATAGAGGGTGAGCGATTGCACAACCGAAAAAAAATTATCTTTTTTTCAGCTGTACCTAGGGGAGCTGAAAAATGCTCTAATTACGCAAAAAAAAAAAGCGGGATGAAAGTTCCGAATTTTTAAGTAGGTACGGAACCAAGGGACGCGTTGAGAAAAAAAAATCGAGTGAATCTATCGAATAAGCAATTGAGACTGACTCGAAACATTTCGTTGAGCGAACTAAATTTTGCATTCAATTCAGTCGCATATATAGAAAAATCGTAGAAATCCTGACAATTATGAGTAGCAACTATTACCATTCTACTATTTTTCGTAGTGAAAATAATTATAAAATAGTTAAAATAATTTTTTGTTATAATTGCGACAAATATTTAGTAGTCATGATAATTTTTTATAAAATAGTGATAAGGACTTCAAATGATCATTTATCATTTTTCAGTTACTGATACGACATTTTTCGTGGATCATACCATAAATTCGCTCTCGTATGCGCGTACTTCGGTAATTTAATATGAAAAAAAAAGTCTTCGACGGTTTCTGTAAAACGTGTCCGAAGTCTCACTTTTATCTTGTCACATTATTAATCCGGTTATCGCGAGACCGATGAATTAATGAGAATAATACTTGGCGTCGAGACGGTGGCGCGTCTCGTGATTGCGGACTCGAGACGTAAATTCAAGATAGTCACTTTCGCAACCATTTTTTAAAAACCTATCTATAAGTAAAAGAAATTTTCTCACCGTGAAAGCAACGATAAATGTGCACTGCACTAGACTTTTAGATGCAGCCTAATGTAATTTAAGAAAACTTCGATGCCTCTGGCAAAACGTATCCGAGGTTTCACTCTTATCTTGGCAAAACGATAAATGAATGGGAATAATTAATCGAGTATTCGCGCCATGAATTTAAGATAGTCCCGAAGAGAAATGGTAAGAGAATTAGATAAAATTTTCCAGAAAGGTGCATTTGCTACATGCAATCCTCCAAAGGAATCAGGAGCGAGGCCAAGTGAAGGATGCAACAGCGGCGGATGCCAAGTCGAGTTTATCGGATGCTGATACGTTTCCACCCTCGTCGTGACTTCCGGTAACGTGGCCATTCGCGTGGGGCGAGCCACTTGGAAATTCCTTGGCTAATAAAGTAATCACCCGGTATGCGGGGGTAATCAGGGCAGAGATGAAGCAATTAAGCTGTTCGATCGGATGATGCTGATAACGTTTGAAGCCACAGGAGCTTCCAGCTCCAATAACTTGCTTGCTTGCACGCTGGAGATATAACTATGAACGCAGGGGAGTGAGAGAGACGATAGGTCGATATAGACGTTAGGGTGAGTCGCGGGCTACCTTAATTCGTCGCCGAGAAGTTCATTCGAAGTCCTCGCTATGATGGAAAATCAATCTTCACTCGTAGACAACTTTTTTTCCGTCTTCAAAGTTTGACCATGTCATACTTTCCATTTGGTTTAGATAGAACACTTCATTCATTTTCCCTCATTATTCATTATACCTTGAGAAGGTACTTCTTTTCCACTGCCAAATTTTGATTCGTGATCAAATTACGAACACATTTTTTTTTTTACTTATTTGGCATTGAATATACCGGAAAATTGATTTAAAACAAATTAAAACATAAAGAATATTTGAAGTCATTTGATGTGAAAGCAGTTGACTTTTTTAAAATCATCATTAAAGTTTTTTTTTTCGAAATAAAAGTTATGAATATAATTTTATTGTATTTAAGCGGAAAATGTTTCGCTTTTTTATTGCCAATAATTAGATGATTTAGAATTAGAGCAATCGTATGCACCGGTTATATTCATTAATGTTGTCTTAGTATCAAAATTATTGCATTTGTTTCAAACACTAAACAATAAAATATCCTCACTCGCAAAGCAATAGACTTTCATTATTTTCTTTAATTCGAGAAGTAACGACTATTCTCTTGATGCTGGCCTCTTAATTCGCCCACTTTTCTGCAATTCAAAGTACCATTTGTCGTACCTCATTGAGTTATCTTATTTAGCCACATTCTCTACTGTCTCGCCTATCGGACGTTCCCTTTGGTAGCATCGATAAGTTGCAGGAAAGGCACACAGAAGCCTCTGGACCCTTTTTCCGGTCATCAAGCTTCACGAGGTACTTGCAGTGCAGAGTATCCCACGTGCTTTATTTCCTGGACCGTATCGAAAAAATCCCATCACGAGGAAACGTCCCCCGCGTGTATCGTCTCGGGTTGATGGAAAACATCGGAGACGACACTATAATCGAAGCTGCGTAAATCTCCGGCTCTATCTCACGCCAATTTCGTTGATATAATTGCCACCGGATCTCGACTGTACCATTTCTCGCGTATAACTACTTCTCTATACCTTTCACATTGTGTACTGCGTCCGGTCATGATCTTTTGCTTGTACAAAGTTCATTCCAGTTGCCCCCCAGCTTACCGTACAATACCATCGCTTTTTCTCCCGCCTCTGAATGAGATAGTCGCCGAAATGGGAGGACCACGAGAGCTCCCGATACAGGGAATGGCAAAACGAGTGAGCTTTAGTGCCGTTATGGGCACTCGTATTCGTTCTGCCCTCTTGGTGAAATAGAAGAAAGCAGAATGGCTAAGAATAGACGAAAAAGCACTCGAATGTCCGGAGATGCGAAGGAAAAAATTTAACAGGATTATTTATTATTCATGTCCCTATTATAACTCGTGAATAAAACTTTTGAAAGCCGTTATAAATATTGAGAGGTTTCTAAAATCTTCAAATTCATCCGGGAAGAGTATTTCACAATCGAATTATAGTTCCCAAAATTTTGGAGACTGCAGTACGTATTTGGTATTGAAATCAAATTTTTTTTAAAAATCTTGCTCAGTTGCATTCTCAATGCTACAAGTTTTATTTTTCAATTCATCCAGACTTGCCCCTAGTACTTTCCGAAATTGGCACGAAAGCGGACAATAGCGATGATATTTTATATATTTCGCCACGCAAATATGAAGTAATGATAATAAACGCTTGAAAATATTTCCAGAAAATATATAACAATATTTTTATTCGCGACAGATATATCAGACATTTTATAAATTTTTTTTTTTCCGTGAGAGCAACCAATGTAGAGTGAAAGGAAACTTTGATGTCTTTTCCTTGCTGTTCTCGCAAGAAACTCTATTCGGCTGGGTTGTGTCTTTTGAGATGCTGTCGTCAATGACGCGCAAAGAATGTAAAAGATCTCCGAAAGTGCGCTCAACAATGGCAACAATGATGACAAGACTGAGAAAGTGTGTAAGCGAGAAGGGGACATTGAAGTACAAAAGTACGACACTGGAAGGGGATGAGATTTTTTTTCATAAAACTCAAAAAGGCTATTGCGTTTTCAAGACCTTAGAAATTCTATCGTCTGTAAGTACGAAGACTGTGAAAACGGTACCAAATGCGACGTTGCGCCTTAAACCTACGATAATGATGCATGAACTGACGTATCCTGTGCTTTCTTCAACCCCCAGTGGCTCATTTCAACGACACCCTCGCAACCTTTTTCCTCCCTCGATATACCACAAGATATTTTTTCATTTTCTACATAAACATACATTTTCCGAAGATGCTACGATCATAGTAAACCCACTTGACAGACTTCATGTTACGCCCGATTAATTCAGGGTGTAATCCTTGTTGCGCAATTTTTTTTACATGGAGGAAACTAAATTTTCTTTATGAATAACTGCTTTTGGTGATCCAAACGTAAATTTCGTTAAGGTACTGAAATATTGTTGACAGAATTTTATGGTGTGATTAGGTGTGTGACGAAAAGAGATTAGCAAATTCAGTATTCGAATTTTTCTCGCGAAATATGATCGAAAATAATTTACATTGCATTTACTCAAAAGTTCAAACGCATTTTAATAAACGTCGCAGATTTTTATTATGCAATCGATTACAGCATGACAATATATTTTTTTAAATAAATAAGTCTCAGAATTTTGCATACGACTTTACACTTCAGAAATTGATATGCAGATTGTATATGATTGTATATTCCAAATATCCTATGAGAAGGATATTTGAGAATGTGCGTAAACAGGATTACAGTTCATTCAGTGTATGGATAGATTTTTTTTTTTTTCGTCAGCTCCGTAGGACCGATGAGCATATTTTGCGTTTGTACGTGCTCATTGGATGTGCTCTCCTTTATACTACGTGCCGACAAACGTTTGGCACTTGTGCTTTATAAGCCGATCGGTTCTTCGCACGTCCAGCATGAACCACGTGCTCCAACAGCGAACGTTTCGATTAAGATAGGTATTCTCGATAGACGTGAGCCGCACTCACATTTTTCTTCTGACTGTGTCCGCCTTTGCCTGTTGCGTTCTTCGGGGCAGATTTCGTCGCTCTGAAAGACCGGATTTTACGGCGAGCGCATCGACTATCAGGACCTGTGACGTAATCGGAAAAAACGAAATTGAAATTTTTGTGCTTTAAAAAAAATAAAAAAATATATACGAATATCTTCAGAAACTGTTCGTTCATTTTGTAGCCAAGTTTAAGGCACGATTATTTCTACAATTCGATATTAATAACTTATTAATGTACTTTTTTCATAAAATTAGGAAATGAGCAAAAAATTTCGACAATTAGAAACAAAATAATATGGCTCATCGGGGACAATTGCCTTGTAAGTCCAAAGACTTCAATTTGGTATTCACTCGATACTTCTTTTTACAAAATTGACAGAAGAAAAACTGAATTTTGAAACAGGAACATCGGGAACTGTAACGTCTACAATAAAAACAGATTGAAATTTTTCAAGAACAAAATCCGGATTTTACGGGAGCGCATCGTATATCAGGGCCTGTGACGTAATCGAAAAAAAAACGAAATTGAAATTTTTGTGCTTTAAAAAAAATAAAAAAATATATACGAAAATCTTCAGAATATGTTCGTTCATTTTGTAGCCAAGTTTAAGGCACGATTATTTCTACAATTCGATATTAATAACTTATTAATGTACTTTTTTTCATAAAATTAGGAAATGAGCAAAAAATTTCGACAATTAGAAACAAAATAATATGGCTCATCGGGGACAATTGCCTTGTAAGTCCAAAGATTTCAATTTGGTATTCACTCGATACTTCTTTTTACAAAATTGACAGAAGAAAAACTGAATTTTGAAACAGGAACATCGGGAACTGTAACGTCTACAATAAAAAAAGATTGACATTTTTCAAGAACAAAAATTGTTCACAAATATCGACAATTCTTTTTATTGGTTGTGCACCGAAAATTCTGCATATTTCTAGTTCTAAACATTATTGTTATACTTTTTTTTTTTTAAGTTAGATAAAATTAATTTACAAATTGTGTGAAAGTTCGTGAACAAAATTTTATTTTCAGTATCCATCTTGTGAAGACACGAAGCGAATAAAAGCAAATTTTAGTACGAAATATAAAAATTGTGTCTGAAAATAATACTTTTCAGATCGGGTGACCTATATGTCGACCTCAATTTTGAATCTGCGTACCTTTGGTGTTTCAGTTTGCACTAGAAAAATTCCAGTGGTCCTGAAATTCTAAACGCTTTATACGGGTCTTGTAATTCGAGATACAGTCCACTCTATGAACTCGAACTCTGTTTCCGTGAATTTTTTTTCGTATTCTGACTCGCTACTCGAAACGTCCGCGTTGAATATTGGAAGGTAAAAACCCCGCAAGCCGTTTATTTAGAGGATAGCGTCGTTGAGACCGGAAGCTCCACTTTAATGGTGCTAGTCTCTGTCATTCTGTTATATTCCCTACTTTTTTTTTTCCTTTTTTATTTTCCTTTTGATTAATCCGATACCCGGTCTAGGAAGCAATTTCTTACTGGGCTTTCGGAAAACTTGAGATGGATTTTTCTTACTACAATTTACCGTCATAATGACCAATTACGAAAATGGTCTCTTGTAGCAGCAATTTTTAGTTACTTACAATAAAAATTATCCGGTGAGCATTTTCTCATTAAAATGTACCTCTAAATTTTATTTCGATAAATTTTTATGTTATTCCCACTAAAAAATAAAATATTAATAATTTTTGAACAAATTAGGAGCCCAAATTGTTTGAGCTTCTAAGTTTCATAGCAAAGCTAAAATTTCATGGCAACATTTTTTTTTTTTTGATTCAGAAATTTTTTTCGATAATTCATTCAGTCGACAAAAACACGAAGGAAAAAGGCACACTTTATTCAAATTGGTGCAGTTTTTTAAATTCCATTATGTCAGCCGTTCAGAAATTAAATTAATCGGCCAAAAATACTTTCTTTCTATTACATTTAGAATCTCGAGTCATTTCTTCATTACTAAAAACGAGGGCCTCTGAATATATTCGCTATTTATTTCTCGTTATCATCGAGCCTTTTTTCATACCTTAAAAGCTTCGCATGACTTTGAAATTTTCCTCCACTTATTTTTTCATCCTCCCCAAAAAAGCAAGTATAAAAGAAAATCCGAAGATTCTCCTTCGCACGCATTATTCGATCTCCTTCATCACTCAGTCTGACATCAATTTAGTAGTTACACCGAAAAAAAAAATTCCACTGCAGATTTTGATAAGCACTTAAACTTTCATTTGCAAGCTGTAACGTAAGGCAGTTTTTTTTCGTGACGTTGGCCAAGAAGATGCTGCGTTGCTTTACTACATTCTCTTCGGTTAGAAAACTGTCGCGTAAATTCAGCCCAGGAAAATCCACTTACCTACGGTAAACTTGCTTTTACTATAAGCTACTGTGAATTACCGAGCTTCTGTGCTATCTACAGCATATCAGCGTATATATTTCGCATGGTATCCCATCTATAATGCATTCTATGTCACTTCAGCCATTTTTTTATTTTTCTTTATTTTTTTTTGCTCATTCGCACACTTTTAATACTGCCCTTGATTTTACATAACATAAAGTGATGCCTAGAGATCCTACGGAAAATTTTTCCGAGAGGTCGACAAATATTTGGGAGACTGAAAAAAGTTTTTCCAAATTTATAGTGTCTGACATAGAATGCCTTCTATGTAGACACGCGCTTCGCATTCGATCCATCTGTACTCCATTACGTACTTTAAATTGCTTGTCTCGCAGGTCTGCCTACCCCCCTCCCCTTCCCCTACTCTTGCCCCTTTTGTAGAGCTTTAATTGGGAAGAGGAAAATTGGCGAGCATTTGACGAATAGTTCGTAATGCTCGTGATTAATCGCACACGTGCTGTCATATATAAAAGTGGTAACCGCGGAGTTGAAGAGGAAAAAAAACTTGATGCGTACCTTAAGGTACTCATAAAGTACCTCACCGTATGTACTTCGTTATTTATTTTTCCTCGTCAACGTAAATCGTGAGCTGAGGTGTACGATAATATCCGTAAGCGCAGAGTTGCTTCTTTTAAAATCAGTTTGAATAAAGAGCTCTGATGGTATCACAAGAGCCCGGATTAACTAATTAAATCCCTTCTTCGATGCTTCGCGTCTATACCGAAGGATTACCTAGCAACAATTTATTAGCCCAGACTAAATAATCCCCTTATATATTTTATACTATTTATAAGGGCGGACGTTAAGTGATTGCCGCGAGAAATCTCGTTACTTGATTTTTATTGCAATCCTAGCAATTCATAAATTATTCTAAAATTATAATAAAACTATATTTGACGCCATAGGGCATACATATATTTAAAAACCATGTGTTATAGAAATACATTTGAAAAATTTAGGGTGAAATTTTATTTTATAATTCTTGCCAGTTTAATTAATTAATACTTCATCTTCTGTTTTCCAATTCGATTCTCTATCGAATAACTCATGACTAATGTTCCGTTCAATTTTTTATAAATGTTCTCTACACTTAAAAGAATTTATTTCGTAGCAAAAGCACAGTTTACAAATAATTTATTTTTATCCAGTCGATTGCAATGATTCTGCGAGTGGCATTAAATATATACTGTGCCATTGATCGCTGGTACATGGAATGAGAGAAAGTGTCAGAAGCACGCTCTCGTTATCGTAAAGTTTTATTTGAAATAATATTTACAATAAAATTGTGGTCTTCCTAAATATCATAATCATGTTACATCAAATAAACAGACATTCTCTCCTTCTTAAACCGACTTCTCGTGTAAATAATGTAAGAATTCAATGTTTTTAATTAGATTATATTCTCTCGAACTTATTGCATATAAGTGTGTTTTCTTTCATAAAAAAAAAACTAGAAATATAAATACCCTAACTCATAAATCAATACTATTCTATTTGAATCTCAGCACAGCGATTAATTTATGACAACTTTTATTCGACAGATCGCACACGTAGTATGCAATTTTTCTGTGGTTGGCATCAAATATATACTGTGTTATTGATCGCTGGTACATGGAATGAAAGAAAGTGTCAGAAGCATGCTCTCGTTATCCCAAAGTTTTATTTAAAATAATATTTACAATAAAATTTTGGGCTTCCTAAATGTCATAATCATGGTACCTCAAATAAACCGACATTCTCTCCTTCTTAAATCGATTTCTCGTGTAAATAATGTAAGAATTCAGTGTTTTTAATTAGATTATATTCTCTCGAACTTATTGCACATAAGTGTGTTTTCTTTAAAAAAAAAAAAAAAAACTAGAAATATAAATATCCTAACTCGTAAATCAATACTATTCTATTTGAATCTCAGCACGGCGATTAATTTATAACAACCTTTATTCGACAGATCGCACACGTAGTATGCAATTTTTGTATGGCTGGCATCAAATGTATATATGTACGCGTACTGTGCCACAGAACGTCGCGGACACATGGTGTGTGAGAAAGTGTCGGAAGCACCGCTATCTGCTCCCATGAAATATCGACTGATCTGTCATTTCTCATAATCCTATGCTTCCCTATCGTTTTATTTTTATTCCACTCTATGTGCATTCCGACATTTCGCAAAATTCAGGCTGTTATCTCTTTGATACGATATGTAGTACATGTGATCGAGGGCCACGTGGAGAAATACATGCTATACGTTATCCCATTAACCCTTGGGTCATCCTTGGGGATACGTACGTTGAAATAACGTGTGTATGTGTGATGCCTACATGTTTTCGCACTGAACACGAGTGAAATACCAAACATTTGATCCTCCTTCGGGACGAGTCTCTATTGACCATCAAAAGATCGTAAAACCGTCTCGACTTTAATCGATATCACACCGCGGTTAGTATCATTTCTCATCCCAAAGTTGCAACGAAAGAATCTTATATACCTACTTACAATTTTATCGTCTCATCTTTATAGGAAATCTTCTCTAAAGAAATTCCAAAGATAAACGGGCCTCGTTAATTACAGAAATATGTAGCATCTCACGAGTGAAACTCCTCATCAGCGTATATGTTTCTCGGACATACATTTATAAACTCTCTTGCCAAGTGACATTTTAGTAAAACCACAAAATACTTCAGCAGTATTTTTAAAAATTGAGTGAAATGTAAATCACATTTAAAAAAATGCAAACCAAGCAAATCAGATATATACATTATAATAAATTATTCCGATATTTCTGTTATTTGATTGTAACTTTGGGTTGCCTTGATCGATTTATTCATAGACATTAGACGTATGAAAATAATTGAATAAAAAGTTGTACAATGTCACAAGAATTACGTGTTTACTTGGAGTGGCTGGTGTGTAAGCGACCCTCACAAGACGTAGAAAGTCCAGGGTTAACTCGAGTCAACGGAGAATTCGCGATTGAATGAGACGGTAGAGAGGTCGGAAAGGGTATCGGGTGGTTCAGAGGTAATGTCGCCAGTGAACGCGCCGTCTTGGGAAGTGTTGTGTAATTGAATTAGGAAGGGACGGGCTCCCAGAAGCGCTGTTAAGCGTCTTTGCGCGTTGTAACGCTCGGGTACTTCGCCGCTGCCCAAAGGACGCGTAATATCTTCGCGAGAAAGGGAGAGCGTGTAGCTGCACCAATTGAACGTCCCTTAAGACTCTCTCGCTCCCTTTTCTCCCACTCTCTTTTGCTTGCCCACCTCTTCACTCCTCCTCTTTCTTTTCCTCCCTCCCCTCTTTCCTGAGATCTCTTGTTCTCTCGTTTTGATGTGAAAACATGTTTAGGGAGGGTTTCCCAGAAAAAAATGTGTCCTCAAAAAGTCTTATAGTAACTCGGCAAAAAAGTCAATGTGGAGAAAATCCTCAAAAAGCATAACGGTGATTCGGGAATAAAGTGAATTTGCACAGATTTCCTCAAAGGGTGTTACGACCATTCGGAAACAAAAGTGAATTTGGACAAAAATGTCCTCGAAAAGGCGTTACGGCTATTCGGAATAAAAGTGAATTTGCACCGAATTTGGATTCCTGAAAATAGAGTTTTAACTGCTAAAGATGTTTTCACATAATACTCCTGAGTACACGTAGATACAGTCGCTACAATAAATTAATCAATTTTCCTTCTCTCCTGCCTTGCCTCCCTTTCCCTTCCTCTATCTGGCTCTTCCTTCATCTACTTTCTCATCCTGTTCCTCCCGCTTCCTATTTTTTTTTCTTTCCTTTCCTCCTTCTTCCTTTTCTCTCGCATTTTATCACCCCCATTTTCTCCCTCCATCTTCCTATCGTTTCCTCTACTTGATATGCTTTTCCTCTCTCTCTCTTTGTCTCTGACCTCCACTCTCTCCCCATTTCATTCTTTCCTTTCCCTCTTTTGTCCTTTCTATTTCTCACTTTATCTTTGCCGCTCATTCCCTTCTTTTACTCAGTATTTTCACTTTGTTTTCTCTTTGCCTTTCTGACTGTTTTCCTTCTTCCGCTTTACCTCTCTCTCTCTCTCTCTTTTGTGCTTCAGTGCGATCACGAACGTCCGTATATTTCACTCCCTCTTATTGTGTCTCAGTTGTTGTAGCACATCGACTTAACTCGTTCGACCACTGCTCAAAGACACGATTCGTCTCACTTCTCGCCTCCTCAGCACTCAGCACACCTCTCGGGAAATAGTTTGCCGAAGTCGTCAGCATCTTTGGTCTCACTGGGTGAGACAAGACCGTGTTGTCGTTACAGCTTCGGCACAGTTAGTCCGTCATCTATAGTATTGTGTCCGCGAGAGAGAAAAAGTCCATGTCTTCGTGTATCGGGCAGTATTTCGCGCCCCCTATTTCTCCGATGTCAGACCAACTTTCCGTTTTATTCTTGACTTCTTTATCCCCGTCCAAATACGCCTAGTCAGCAAACTCGGTATTTTCTTTTAATACCATTGGATCTTCGAGCGTAGCTTCTTATCTGTTCAGTACAGAAATATACACGAGATAAATAAATAACACATGAAACGTTAAAAATGTTCTGACCAAGCTTGAAACAAGAAGTTTATTTCTTTCCTTTCTATCTAATCCCATTGTGCAATTATTTTAATAAAGTGTCTGCAGCATCGCTAAATATTTCATCAAATTATCGGTTAAATACGTTAAAGATACTCAGGGCAACCCCAAGTTATCGATTAGATCAACGACGTTACTGCTTAGGCCAACCAATTTCAAGATTCTTCTTACCGATTAATCTTAATTGATCCAACTAACCATTTTTCGTATAATTTTAAAGAAAAGTTAAGAAGAATTATTAGTATGTTAATTTTTTTGAGGAAAATATATTTTTTGAAAATAATATAGAATATGGTTGTACTACTTGTCCCATGCATTGATACAATAAAAAATAATCACAATTGTATTGTGATCTGTACATAAACAATTTATAGAAACAAGCTTTACAAACAACTTAAACAAATTATTAATATATTTTCTAAAATGGATCAAACATTATTTATTTCAAAGGATAAAACTTTCCAATTCGTCTGTGTTTGCATTTGCATCGAAATGTAACATGAGCATAAAAGTAATGACTGACAGTGGCTTATCTAACAACATTTCTGCATTCCAAAAGCCCACCAGCTACTGTCACAGGATATAGTACCCCATGAGCGCCCATTCTGTGTATTTAAAAATCACACCCGACACTAATCTCCATTTATAAGTTTGATACCACAAAACGTTATCAACGTGGGTAGTACAATGGTCTTTACTATGAGTTAATTGTCGTGGTGTTCTGTACTTTATAAAAATCACTTTACATGTTCTGCATGAGCGTGGGAAATACACATTATGCGTATGCGTATGACTATTCACACGGTCCTACTACTAGCTAGTCCAAACTTCAACCCCATAGTGCAGTATAATAATTTCTATTGCAGTTTCATTTATTATATAACCAAATACGAGATGTATAAAATATTTTCGAACACCACTTCGTTATATATATTTTTTTTTCGGCAGCATGGAACTCTTCAACCACATTTTTGTAAATATCGTTTCCTCGTGGTTAGTGATGTTTATGATCGTTTCCATTGACCAATTTAACGAGAATGTGAAATTTCGATGGAAATATTTTTCCATTACGTGAAATAAAAGTTTTATTAATGGGCGTGTGGATCGCAGAAGCATCGAAACTCGTACGCGTATGACTATTGACCGGTTTGTACTACTGGTCAATAGAAATCTCGACACAACGACCACACATTTTGATGCATTGATAGCCGTTATCTTTTCATTTATCATAAAATGAAATACATTACTTATCCAATATTGTAATATTATATTTTCGAAATGTTTTTGATCTCTTTTTTTGGTAGTCCTAAATTTTAACCCGTGCTATATAATTCATCAACTATTATACACTTTGTAAATATATTGTAATATTTGCCCATTAATGTGAATTAATTATTCATAACTGAAAAAATGTGTCATCATAGTGGATAATTGGATGGCGAATGCCAGAAGAATCAAACCTTGAATGCGTATGACCATTTACTTGATTGTACTACTAGGCGGTAGACATTTCAACACAATGTACACAATTTTCACTTCAATCATAGTTCTTATGTTCTTATTAATTACAGTGCAATATGAGACGTATAAAACATTTTCAATTTTTTCATTGAGTATCTTTCAATATCGTTCTATTTTTATCCGTACGGAATTTATTAATCACATTTTGCAAATATCATAGCGGATCCCGCGGTTGACAATTCACATGATGTTTTGCGTTGACGAATTCAGCCAGCGTGTATGAAATGTTGATAAATGAAAAAAATGTTTTAGCATAACGGATAATGGGGTTGTGGGTAGCAGAAGGACCAAACCTTGTGTGCGTATGATTATTCGCTTGTTTTTACTACTGGTATACATAGAAATCTCAGGACAATGTCCACAAGTTTCACGGCCGTAATAACTGTTTCGTTTTTATCAATTATACAATGCAACACGAAACGTATAAAACATATTCACGTTTTTTAAGTGTCTTTCGAACTTTTTTTTTAATATAATTTTATTTTTCCCTGTGCTCTGTAATTTATTAATCAGATTACTTAAATTTCATAGCGGATCCCGCGGTCAGCAATTTACACGACGGTTTACGTTAACGAATTTAACTAGCCTGTGTCACTTCGCAGGAAATATTTGCCCATTACTGTGAGTGGAATTTTGATAAATGCAAAAAATGTTTTAACATAGCGGATAATGGGATTGTGGGTGGCAAAAGACCACAAAACCCGCTAGAGGGCAGCAATGTGGCTGAGGTGATGGTAGCAGGCATAATAGTAGTGGTGTACGACATAACGTAGCATATACAACGCGGAGAATCGAGAAGCAAGGCATAACGGAAGCGAGAGCGCTTGGCGGTCACGACGAATCCAATTATCCTCGGGGATGCTTTTGCCGCGCGCCGATCGTCACCCACAAAGCGCGCAGTGATTGCATCGCAATAAAATTCTGATCAACCGACGCTGTTCCATTGTCCGGAAACACAGAGGCCGTGCATACCTTATTTCTGTACAGAAAACCCATCACTTAGTGTACTTGTTGAATAATTTGAAAAATAAGGAAACATGAAGATGAATTACTGATGTATACAATTGGCCAAAGAAAAATCGAGACTTATATTCACAGTAATGATTTCATATTTTCTTCATTCATTTATTATTTTTTAAAGAATATCAAGGGGGGCGGCTAATCTTAAAAAAATAACAAACAACATTTTCTATTGATGAAACCATAGATTCAAAAAAAATGATTTCTAAAATAGAAATGGACATTAAATAAATTGGTAAGGCAGGTAAAAAGTGGTTTATTTCATGATACCATAATTGCAATAAATTAGAATTAAAAAAAAAAATAATGCACATTAAGGAAATTTGTAATCAGTTTTTGCAGTCGTCGAGAAAATGAGGACATTCACGAAAAATGGAACGGAATCACATATAGCATTCATTTATGCTTACATTTTGTGTTGCCAACCTTAAAGCTCATCCTTGAATCAACAGCGAAACAAATTGAACCTGTTTATGCGCTCATCTCCATTCCAAATTCCTAACGTAAATTCATGGTCCACGAAGAACGGATTACTTCTGGAAACTCGGTATTCTCGTAGGGCTAAATTTATTTTTCCGGACGCTGAGTCACTGACGCCATCAATAAAGCGCAAGTTGTTAACAAAAAAAATCAACATGGCATTAAATGTGATAAAAACCAATTGATATGACCAATGCGCTTAGGCTCAATAATTTTATAATCAAATAGCGGATGCAATCAAATACTGTTCATCGAATCTCTTTTACTATTAATTATTCCATCTTATTTGAGATTCTATGAACTTTTACCTTGAAGTAATAAAATGTTTTATTTCATCATATCGCGATCGTGAAGTTCATTATATATTGATTCTCTGTGTCAATTAATATCTCGCTCGGATGATCGATAACTCTCCGTCAAATATTACAAACACGAAACACAACATCCTAACATTAACATATAAAATTGTGAGAATTAAATCCGAAAGCGAAGCGCCCTTAAGGTTTGAAACACTATACCTTTATATGTATTTGAAAAAAATTAAATCTTCTATTTTTACACCGCGACTTCCTCTCATGCATTACAAAATGCACCCCCTAATGAGTCCAAAAAAAGCACCGGCGTCCTAATGACTTTCCATGTTCGGAGGTTATGAATGAGCCCGTAAGAGTAATTATTAAAAAAAGAGCAAATCCCGCAACGAACAGAAGTCATAAAAAAGAAACGTAGCGGTACCAATAATAGTGCACTACCTGGGGTTATTCCGTCCTCCCTTTTCTTATTATCCTACTACACCTGTGAACCACTTTTGTTTGCATATATATCTGTATACGGGGCGTTCCACACTAACTCAGCCTGGGTCTGACCATCGACCTTTCGACAACCACAATTTTTATTAGATGTTCTTGTTAGTTATTTATAACGAAATGTTGAGGTTCAGGAGTAAAAAATTTGTCATAATTCTCATAAATCCTGTATCAAATATCAGTATGTTGAAGCTTAGACCCAAAATGTCCCGAACCTTACTTTTATTTTTTTACAAATTTTTTCTCAAAACAAAAATTGGAAAAAATGATATGTATAAATAATGTGCTGGCTATTTCTTGAGCATTTCTGGGTTTGTCAAGATTTTATTGATTTTTTAATTTTCTAATTTGTACTAAGAAACCCGCTTCGAAAGAATTTGAGAAAAGTTTCCGAAAAGTATTAAAAAATATATTTTTTCAAAATGTAATACAAATTTTGGTTGCTTTATGAATATGGAAGAGTAACATGAAAAATAGGGAACGAAATCCGAGAGGTCGAGTTGGTATGGAATGCCCCATATAAAAATAGAATCTACACACAGACACCAACATTTCTTTTTCATAGCAGCCCGCATCGCACGTCAGCGAGGAACGCTTAGTATTCTCTTCCTCAAAGCTTCGTGTCGCTATCTCATCCTCGATTGTATGCAAACCAGCAGCTCTGCAGTCAACATACGGTACGCAAGGGCTTAATATTATGTACATACACAGTATATGCAGCCCGACCAATCACGCGTTACCGCAAGCGAGAACGCGTCAGTAACGGAGTCGTTGTTGTGGCACGTGTCGACCTCTGCATGATTCGTTCGCAAATCCTTCTCTGCTTTCCCGCGGCAACATTTCGTGCGGTGTCGCAACAATTCTTTTTTTTTTATTTCGAAGAAATAGGAAGGATTAGAGCTGTGAGGACTTTTACTTACTCATCAAGCTCTAAATTTCCTATTACGTATTAATGACCGTAGCATACGCAGCGCCCTCTGTGTCAAATAGCTGGAACTACGTATGCATAAGTAAGCAGAACAGATGAGCAAAAATGTACTAAACTCACTACGGTCACCACGACCTGAGGTAGTTACGTAAAAGGAGATGTCAGACTTTCTCGATTGGCAGTGTCAACTTTTCGTTGCACGTCGCAATCATTATTTTGTTTTGTTGTTTAAGAACAAATAGGATAAGAGATTCAAATTGCCGCCTATATAAACAGTACGGTTTGCGCGCCCTCTGCGTCAAATGGCTAGAACCACGCATGTATAAGTAGGGAAGCTAACCAGCACGAATGTGCTAAACTTATTACGACCATCATGGGAGATACAACGAGATGATTCAAACAAAGTTTATATCACGACAGGTAGTTACGTAGAAGGAAATGCAAGTGAGACTTTCTCGATTCGCCGTGACACCTTTTCGTTCTAGATTGTGAGCATTTTTTTTTAGAAAGAATAAAGTAGATAAGGGCTTTGCATTTCCGGCTGTGTCAGGTGTACGGTTTGCGCGCCCTCTGCGTCAAATTCCTTGAACTATGTACGTATAAGTAGGCAGAATTAAACATTAGTACGGCCATCGTGGGAGATACAACGAGAGGATAGAAACAGAGTTTGAGATCACGACGGCAGGTAGTTACGTAAAAGGAAATGCAAGTGAGGCGGTGAAGAGGAACGTCAGAGGATCGTCCCCTCTGTCCGCTAGCGCCACAGGACTCTCTTCCTGTCGCCGGTCGCGTATGAATAGTTTGTTAGCAACAAGCCGTTCGTTCCTGTATACTATATAGCATCACCTGTACACCTTATACCCATTTTGCTCCGCGCGGTATTCTCGGCTTCGAAGCGACGCTCTCGAATGCCCGCGAAACTTTTGCCAACCGTGACCCGCGCGCTTGCGGATCCGACGGGAACCCCAGTGGCATTGTCTCACGACGTGTACACCGCCGCCGCAGGATTACACGTGTACAGTAGCGGCATTCATAAGTCGACATGGCCGGAAGTTCAACATCTTCACTTTCACTGGTAGAAATGGTTGGAAAATTAATATACCTTCAACGAAAGCTCGTACATAAACCGGTATAGTAAATGCGATATAAAATTGTCAATGAATATTAATGCAATTGTAATTTAAGGCGAGACGCAATATCACACGGAAAATAAGTATTTTAATGAACGGTAGATTTTTTAATAAACGATCAAACGTATCATGTTCGTTTCTAACGATAAAAAAATATTCTTAAATGTCTAATACTTTTCTGAGTAAAAGTTGAAATACATAAAGCAATAAATTAATGGAATTCAGCTTACAGGAAATTCTCCATAATTTTTTAACAGCGAATCATTTTTTTTTTCCCTATTATCATTTATAATATTCGACGAATGTGGCAACGTTGGTTGCCAATTATAGAGTATAATTGTACCGGCGTGAATATTTCTGATAAAAGTGCATTCATTTTTATAAAGACGATTTTGTCAGTATTTTCATTGTATTGATACTGCAAATAATTGATAAAAATCATCGTTTTTTTTTTTTTTTGTAAAATGAATTTAGTAGATTCGTATGAATCTTCACACAAATGACGATAAATGTGTGGTCGACATGTCGCTTCAGTGATTTCGAATTTTAAGCTGCATTTCGTGGTGCCAGTATTCGGATGGCTGATTGCTTAACCATGCGCCGATTTTTGCGCATCGAATCCCTGACCGGGCTTTCATTGTTCCCGTGACTCGGTGTTCCTACTTAACTTCATTCGTACAAATGCAGGACTTGTGAAAGGACCGAGGAAATCGGCCGGCAGTTGCCCATGTGACCTTAAAAGGAATGCGATATTAGCAGGAATAATGGCTTTGGACCAGAAATTCAAAACCTTTGGATCATATGTGTAATCAACCCTTATCGCTCTACGTTTATTATCACACAATAATAAATATCCAACAACAATCAATGACACTTACAAAACACAGGTAGCCTGAAAAAGTCATACAATTAAATTGCTAAAAATATAATACATGGTGATATAATAATATAATTAGAAAAAAAGACAATTATTTCATCAGATTCAAGCAGCTTTTTGAATAGACGTCTCGAAATTCCAGATACTCGCTTTAATCAAAACCGTTAATATTTTTTTTATGTGGTGAATCTCTACCGGATACTATTTGCGTACGTTGACTTACGAGAGGCTGCACTGTAGATCATTCGCAGAGCGGCGGACCGCTAAAGCCATCTCACACAAACCGCAGCCACTTTTTCTAAAAACTTAACCACCAGTCCGCTTACTTGCTTCTACGCTCTTTTCGTTCAGCGACTGTAGCCCCGGCTACTCCTGGATATGCAGCTTTTGCCTCCGTTGAGGCGAGTCGGCTAACCTTCAGCTCCCGACCGCTTGAACTTTCTGGAATCTTAAGAAACTAGTTAGCTCCCGGTTTAGACTGCTCGGGAAACAGCGTGAACGAGAGGAATTTACAGCGCAAGCACACACAGAACGTTATTCATCTCAGCATTGTTATATCATGGTACATGGCACCCTTGGGTTGAAGTAGTAAAGCGGGAATTTCTTCCCGGATTCTTCGTTACAAATTTCCTCCAGCACATGCTTCATCCTCTTTCCGTTCCTTTCGAGTCTAGTTTTCACTTAAAGTGATGTACTGCATATCGTCTGGCTCTCTCAGATCGCCACAAGTGAGAGTGAGATAGCTGAAACATCCCGAAGTGTTATTCCCCGTCACGGTTCATTTTTCGAATAAAACGCGAGAAGCACTGCCTGTAAACTTATGCGCCTGAGTCAGTCTCGTTTGGGCAAACCAAAAGATCAGTTGGGGCCCCCGAGCAACAGAAACTTTACAATTTCCTTTACCGACCATAGAACGTAAGCTTAAGGTAGCTATTGTACACTTGGCAAATCAGTGTTGAATTTGAAAAAAAAGTTTTTACGATTTCTGGTTGTCCAAGGAGTTACATCGAGTAAATATGTAAATCTACAGTGCTCTGCAAATCTGATTCGAGAATTACAGAGGTCCCCATGCGACATCTGGTTGACAAAGTTGAACTACTACCTCACAATGTATCCATCATGACACGGTGTATAAATATGGTATATAAATATGGTGTATAAATTCAAACTACACATTCCTACAATAATTTGAAGACTACTCACATTCTCAGAAGACTTTACCATAAAAATGTTTATAAGAATAATACATATTGACGTAGCGCAACCAATTTCCTTTGCGTTGCGAATAGAGCCCAGAATGAGTTCTAGCAATATCAAGGTTTTTTTTTTTTTTATACTGTAATAATTCTCTCATTCTGTTTTTACATTAATTTTGCCAAAACCATAATTTATTATCTTTCTACAGTTACATTTCTTCCTAATCTGTAGTGTTGCCATAAGTAATTGTTCTCTGATCGCTTTCACAATAACTCAGAAAATCATATTAACGTTTACGAAATAAATTGATAACCCAAATCGAAGTCGGGAGAAAAAGAGAGGGGAAACTTTTTTGCTCATAAGACTCAGTGCAGCATACAAAAAAGCACCGTCGAAAGACTTTAAGTGCATCTTCGAGTTTTCCTACCCATCCGTGGATATCGCGTGGCGAACCATTCATCAAAAACACGTAGACATGTGGCAGTTCGGCTTGTATACACGTGCGGGAAACTCCGTGTACGCGCTGATGCAAAAACTCCTCTGGCCAAGAGCTCGCGGCTGAGCATCGATCAATCGAATGTGTTTCCACGCTGCCGTGACGATGCACGGCGATTTCGTTACAACTTACGTAACTGTGGCCCGTGGCGTATAGATACAACATTAGGTGCTTAAGATTGATGCGCTGCGGAAGGAAGAAAATTCAATTCCGCTGTTAATACAATTTTTCCAATTCATACTGTAAACAATGAAACACTTTTTTATTCGTATTTTTTGCATTTTTTTTTTTTACTCCACTGGGTCCGTTTTGTATAGAGTCATTATTATTATTAGTACTATTCGGTTATGCAAGATTTCTTTTCATTTTTTTTATTTGCCTTTCTTGATAACTAATCATGCAATTTTTAATTATGGAACGTGAATATCGTAGAATTGTATTTTGATTAGTCAGGTGAAAAATTCTTTTATTATTTCTATTGTAATAATCATAACAGTACCTCCAATCATAATTTTTTTGCGGATGACGTTCCCTTGTCTCTACTTCGTATGGTATAAATGGGATTTTTTTTTTTTTTTTTTCAAGTTACTTTTTCCGTTAATTTAATCGTATTATTTCCAATCTGTGGTTTTAATGAAGTTTCCATTTCTTTGTAATTACCTTAGTATTCAACGTTTAACATATTTTTCACGGTTTGGTGGGATCTACGGTAAGGAAACTTTTCTCCGGTAGTTTTGAATATTTAGTCGCTACTTGGAAACAAATCCTTGAATATTCCGAGCGAGCAATGGACACACAGAGGCAAGAAATTCTGCTATTACATCTTCTTTTGCTTGAATAAAATTTCCGGGATTTTCTGTATGCAATTCTTCGGCAGTTTCCTCCTTATTTATTCACGAGAAAATGAAGAAAAGTAGAGATTTGGATGTGCTGTGTCGACGTAAATTTTTCTGCGCATTTTTTGGTTTAGTAAAAAAAAAAGACACGAATTCTCGTGATTAAAGTTGCAGCCTCAAGAGTGAACGCATGTGAAATCCTTGTCTTTCGTTTCGAGTTTTTATGCCCACACGTGTCACATCGACCTGCATTATGCAGAACCATATCTCTCCATTATCTCTCATTTTTCGACGTCTTCGAGCTTCCACTTGCTATGCAATGTTCTTTGTTTTTTTTTTTTTCTCCTGACTTTCAGCACGGATTTATCCTGAAGTTTCATGCACTCAAGCAGTTCTGTCGAAATGCATTTCACCCTGAGCTCTCTCCCAACGCTCGTTATACCCTTGAAATTTTAAAGTCGGAACTGCACCTCGAGGAAACAGAGGGCACCGTTTTATTCAAAGGGAGAGAATATCCTCGGGGCTGTACTTCAGAAATTGTGAAAAAAAGCACAATTCTCTTCGCTTATTTCCAAGAATAAATGTACATGCGTGGTTTGAACAAACAATATCCAATCGTTTGTTGCTTGCGTTTAAATAAAATCATTTTTTAAGCCCTATTTATATTATTTTATTTATAATCTTATCGGAAATGCCCTGAAAGTGAAATTGAAGACACCATTTTATTCAAAGGCAGAGAATATTCTTCAGAGAACATTATCTAAAAGTCTTGAAGAAGCTTCAATTTTTATTGTTTTTTTTTTTTAAGTACACAAATACCAAATGTATGACCTGATTTGAACGAAAGATATTGTATCACACTTTGCATAAATCGTGAGAATTAAAAAAAAAAATTCAGTCACGTTTTTTAGCGTACCTTATAATACTTTTAATAATGCCATTAGAAAGGCAATTACTACCTCGTGTATAACACCGAAGATGCGGGTGAAGATCCTGTGTAGCCAGGCTAATGAGAATTTAGATGTTCCTTCAAAATTAATTGATTACATATTCAAGACGTTAAGAGGGGTGGTTTCCTATCCCCTACTCTAGATCTCCCTCGTAATAAGTACAAGGTTGGAACATTATTGTGAACCAAGTGGACTCGTCATTAAATTTTGAAAAGAAGACAAGGACGGTTCAAGTTTAGCAGGAGATAAGAAACAGCTGTAAAAAGTTCGAACAGGGTCCAGTACAGCCACCTAATACCTACGTCTTCGAACTTTCTTTATAAAACTTTGTCCAATACGTGACCATACAACTTTTGGACCTCAGGTAATATGCACATTACAGGAACTAGATCACGTAATAAGGATATGGAATAATATGGTACTTTCGTGATACTGATGTTCCGAACAAATTGCCTTGAACCTAATTACACACCAAACCTGTAATATTGTCATTTTGAAAAAAGTTAAAGATATATTTTTTAATACCAATCCAGAATTTATCCAAAAAATCTCGAAATGGTGGGATTTGATTTGAAATCTCTTCTACATTTGAATTTTATGATAGGAAATTTTGATTAACCGTAATAATTGCGAGACTACATTCTTCGAATCTACGATTATTTCAATTTTTTTAAACCAATAATTCCCTTATTATTAAATAATGATATTTATTTTTCTTATCAAATTTTTGGGCCCTATTAAACAATTCAAAATTAAAGGGTTTGACGTGCATTTTATGAGGTTTTAATGGGATTTTTTAGAAATAATAATATGGTCAATAAGGAGTATTTTCTCAAGCACGTTATAAAGAGACTTGATTTCTTCAAATGCTTCTGGACGTTTGACACATGGCGAACAATTACAATAGAATTGAGGTGGAAAGAAAAATGTCTTTTTAATTACCTCATTATTTTTGATTGAGTGAGATATACCAAAGAAAAATTTCGCGTCGCTGCGAGAGGTACTCACTGGAGTCTCTCGTTATAATACTAATACCGACCCTCTCCAGCGTTTTTTCATCCGTACAACGTTCACCCCTAATGGAAAGTGCTTGTACAGGTTTCAAAACTGCTCAGACACGTGGGTAATTAGGGCAAGGTAAGATTAGACGTTTAAAAAAAAGTGTGCTAAAGAGAGTTGAGAATTACATCTTAGCACATAAGATTTTTTTTTTAGTGCGGATATAATAATGAAAATCATATGATATTGAGCAAGAAGGTAATATTAGTGAATAAATTCATACTATGAATATTCTTGATAAAATTATAAACCTCAGAAGAAAAGCATTAAAACCAATTAAAAATAAAATCTCAACATCTGAGAATAATTTATATTATAATTACATAATATCGAAAGAATAAAATAAAAATCGACGAATATTGAGAAGAAAGGTCAATAAATTCTTACAGCAAATATGCTTCACTAGGTGATATATTTATAATCATCAGCTCGTGAGATAGTAAAGAATTGTATCTCAACATATAAAAATAATTTTTATAGAATTGATGCGACACAAAATAAATTTAAAAAAAAACATGTAATAGTGAGCGTAAAGGTGAATAAATTCGTACTACAAATATGCTTGCTTGCGTGCAATTTCCACTAATCCCGGATAATGAGATCACGAGAGCTTCGGAGTTTCGGTCCAGTCAGGCGATAATTTAATTCAAAACGACAAAAGGTTTCTCGTAATTACGTCGAACGGACAGCGCCCATGGGACACTAATTCAGAAACGTAGATTCCAGTTTGCCTCGAACCCACTTGTACAAATCCCAACGCCGATATTAAATGATCAGCTGGTCAGTTTAGCTAGTTATTAAATTTGTCGAATTATCGATATAATTTATGCGCGACGTCCACTGGGATCAATGAACCATCGGAACAATTTAGTAGCCACTAATTGGTCTAATGTTATACGTATTCCTCATGGCTTTTCACGCTAATCACTGTGTCTGGACTACTGGAAATTAATTCGAACTAATCAACTCGCTAATACCTGTTCAAATTAGCTTATTCGAATGAATATCATCATATCTGATAGCCACTAACTTGTTCTCTGACTCCCTATTTTACTTTTCCTTTGATGTGAAGTTATCGCTTATGATAGACGAGTTAATTATTTGATCCACGATTTTATGTCTGATGTTGGACGGACGGAATCGTGAATGTAACAAACACATTGTGGATTTATGATAATGGGGTTTCCCATGCTCTCTGTAAATTTGACTGGCTATGAATTTGTCTTAGACAAATTTTGGGGTAAAAGTTGTCCGAGGATATAAGTGGAGTCCGAGTTCGTTTGTTCGTAGCACTTTTTACCTCTATTTTAATAAAAATTATAGCATGTAAAACAAGAATGCAAAATAGAACCTTGCATATTTCTGCACCATTATTTTTTTCATTTTACAAATCTACCTTCATGATGGAGTGAGTGTGTTCATTAATTGTGGCTTCCTCATAGCGGAGATATTGTAAAAAGTTGGAAATGATGAAGAAGCCATGTGCAAACTTCTACTTTGCATTGTTGTTTTGAATAAATATGAAAAACAGTAGTTTTTAGAAATTTTCGTCGTCAACAAATAACATTGATAAATTATTCCGTCGGCGTACAATATTTTATATATTTAAAAGTATATGTATATTTTTATATCCTGCATATATAATTTTTTTATTTTCCCCTATATGACATATTTTTCCATTGGTAGAAAGTGAAGGCACATTGCAATTTCAAAAAAATAGCTTCGCTGTTGTTCCAGTCGAGGTACGTCGAAATTTCATAAAAATGCTTAGTACTGAAACGACGTTAGTTCTTCTACGCGACAGCGTTATACTTTGTGTTGCACAAAGGACGATGCAATACCTCATCGATCCATCATCGACGGAGAGGCGAGAAAGCGGGGAATGAGATACGGTTAGATATTAAAGCGCTTCGCTTCTAATCGAGTTATGTGCACCCGGGGTGCGCTCTCCTCGACCTCACCACGAGCGCTTCTCTTGCGGTTTACGAGATTAGGAAGTCGATCGACCAGGAATCTTTAACGCTGTAGTTGGAACACTGTACATCGTAATATCTTATTATCGCGCGAAGGCGCGCCTTTCTACTGCTTGGAAATATTTCGAAGTCGGGTTAACCCAATTTGTCCCATATACAAAGAGTGGAAACCCTATTTTTTTTTTTCATTTTTTCCATAATCAAAAATTTTTTTTTCGAGATTTTCATGTCAGAACCGTCAAAATGGTCCGAAACGTCAAGAAACGTAAAAAATGTCCATCAATGCTCCGACTCTAATAAATTATAACGTATCCGATATTAATTTAGCGACTCATTTTTTAACTTTTTTATAAAGCCACGATTTAACCTTTTTTTTTTTTTCTTTTTATAAACTTGAAACCAAATTTCTGTAAATATTGCCAAATATTTTTCTCCAAAGTACAAAAACTCGGATTAATTTTTTACTGTGCATTTACCATAATATTGATCACTATTGGTGGCTGTACCAATTAGCGAATCAATTAACAATTTCGTTTTGGCATGTACGATACAGGAACGCAATAAGAAAAAAAGGATTCCGAAGAAAATGAAGTTAGAGAACATTTGTGATACAATTTCCGTTTGCTGATATACTCAAGAATGCAAATGGGTGCAAGTTACACAGAAATGGAGCATGAAACGACTAAGCAACTTGTTTATGTTGGGAAAACGTACTTTAGTGGAGCCAATGGTATAGCTAGCACTTCGATTGCTCTGCGCCTTAATTGCCTGAAACCACAGTCAAGACAGAACGTGCTGTTATGCAAAACTTTTGCCTCGGTTGCTCTTCGGTCGCCTCTTGGTTTCTCTGTTACGGTGACACACGCCCAGCTATTGTACTTGTGCAAAGCCGCGGTACATTTATCAGATAGAAGTTGCCGCGCCCTCCGTCGCAACCGGAAATACAACCCTCCCCGGACTTGGTGCGAGATTAATCCAGAGACGTCTCGCTTTACGCAGTAGCTGCAAAGTTACAATCGGAGGAACACGACTCGTCGTTTGAACATTTCGAGAGCCGCATAACAATCATCCGCGATCTTTGCGCTGTTTTTAACATTTTTTTATGAAACCCTTTCCACCAGTTAACTTGTAAACATGAAATGCCTTGAATATAAAAATCTTAACGTGTTTCATCGCCTTTTTCGCTCCTCTGAAAGTAATTTATTTTTCAAAAACGATTTTTAATAAAAGCGATTGGAAAAAAATGCATCGAAATTGCTCATTTTCTTTTGATATTTGACGTAAAGTATTGTAAGGAAGAGTGATGATTACCTAAAGTAAATTTCAAACATAAAAGCCACGAACGAAATTTCGCTGAGATCCTCTGCTTTTTACAGTTTTACCTCTTTAGGTTTTCGGACAGCATAGACAAACTGAAAGTAGTGAATGCTCTTTTTTTTTAAATCTAGAACATTCAAAACATGTATTTCCACAAAAATCTGAATACATTTTTTTTTATAGTAATATAGCCCACCAAAAAGTACCATTTTTGAATAATAATATTTTGTTATTAATAAAATTATTTTATTAAAGTAGCCGAAGGTTACTATTTTGAAATTTTTCAAGAAGTCACTGTAAGTATAAAAAAACCTCTCGAAAATACTAAGTCATGCTCCGAGAAAAAAATAAAATAATCATGCCACACGATTTATGTATATAAATATTATCATCACTATAAAAAATATTTAGCTGCTGCGATAGAAAATGTAAACGTGTCCATTGATTTGAGTTCTATAAATCTGTTTTCTCGTTGCGGATAACCATGACGATATAATCTGAAAAACCAATGCATCGACTTAAATATTATTTATCTCTTTTCATAAAAATCATAATTTACACTTGTTTTTTATTGACAATGGAAAGATGGAATAACAAGGACCTTTCTCGTCCTATAAAATTTATTATCCTCAGGGAAATCTGAAAAGACATTTACTTTGTAGAAGCGTCAATAGGGGAGTAGTAACTTGATGTGCCTGAGTTTGTCCGTTTGTGGCTGTTCTTGACGACTTCGTCACGTTGCTTCGAGCGTGGCAAGAGACGCATAACGATAAACCTGCGGAGTGGACTCTCCACCCCCACAGGGTTCACCGCTTGGCATAACTGCGTTGGGACTTAAATTAAACGACATTCGGTTGCTCAAACTATGACAATTAAAATACGTACTGTTTTCTCACTGCCCACGCGTTTATCTCCTTGCACTTTCTGCTCGATACATCTCTTCCCTTTTCTCTGTGAGGCAATGGTCACCGACCCGCTTAATTTTACGACTGAAACCCGGTTACGTCTGCCGGTTTAATTCCTAACGAGTTCAATTCAGAAACAGAGGAGACAAGTCCGTATATACAAAAGTGGTGAATATAGTCTATTGAAATATTTCAGTAATGACATCAACAAAAAATCTACTAGAAATTGTATGTCCTGTAATGAAAGTTTTCGTGCATTAATTGGGATACTGAAAAGTTTGGAGTACTACAATTTGTACAATTTCATTCAAATATGGTACGAAAAATACATTCATTTTAATATAATAATTTATGCATAAAACTTTCAGTCCGTGAAATTCAACTTTTTATTTAAATTTTTGTTTATTTGTCTAATAATTCTGTCAACTTTTGTACTTTGCATTTTTCTGTAAAATAAAAAAAAAAACAGTCGCGATATCACATTCGGATTCAAATCGTGTATAGTGCACAGGCGAAATCTGATGGTAAAAAAACGTTCTGAATTTCTATCAGTGGAAGATTTTTTCAATTGCGTTTTGGAAATTCTGATTGAGTATACGAAAATAATAAATAGGGTGGAATTTAATAAAAATCAGATATCAGAATAGATTTATCAAGGCAAATTTATTGCTGCGAACCGGAAATATTTTAGACAAACCATTTATGTGCTAACTGGTCCATCATGGTGCACCAATTGTGCTTTCACTCTTTCTCTCTATAACACTGGTCATCCTAACGGCAAAACGATTTCCCTACTACGTGTGTATTCCACACCAGCTAAACGTACAGACTTTGATGTGCGGCTACCTTTCCACGGTTCCAGCCGACAGGGTTTGATATTAAACGGGAGTAAGTAGGCGGAAATTGTAGCGCAGCGTACATAGCGTATGAACGCAGCGGCACAAAGAGCTTCTGGATAGATAAAAGCTCGACTGTTTGCTTCCCATTTTGTATCAAGAATAAAATAAAATCGAGATCTCGTCATCCTAATTCCATCTCTCTTCTTATCAATGTTATATATTCTTCTTTGAACAATGCGCTTTGAATACAAAACAAAATTTAACGGCATGTAGTCAAAAAGTTACCAAACTGGTTTCGACATGTGAAAAATGATTCATGTATAGAATGGGCAGCAATTAAAAAATTGACAAACAAGCAACTTTTTCTCTCATTAATTTGCATCCTAAACTTTATGCCAAATGTCAATCAACTACATTAAAGAGATTCTCAACAAATTTAATAATAAATCACGACTTTACATAACTTTACTTAACTCTTTCAAATAATGTAGACCCACGGAAAGATCTCAGGGAAAAAAATGTCGACAAAGAAACTACAAGAAAACAAAATACTCATTTTCATTACAATCCGCGTCAACAAATTTTCCACTCTGCAGCGTATCCCTAATTGTCCTTTGACCATTGCGACATTACTCGTGTGCATACACACTCTCGAAACCTCTCATCAACCCCATATGAAGCAACTCGCTACAGTGGTTCATAATGACGGTAGGACTGAAAGGGGTGTAGAACGCAGTCAGTTACTGCGGCCGAGGCGTAGGAATTCATCATGCCAATTATCGGTCGTATACCGAGCGTGGAATATTATGATTTCTCGTATCAAACACGAGGAATTAATGGAAATTGGCTAGAAGGTCAGGAATGGAAAGAGCAGCTTTGCACAGGGGGTGGAAACACAGTCGAGAGTTTGTACCCGCGGTTCATCAACTCGGGATAAATTAACGAGGCTTTTCTTCTCTTCTTCACTTCAGTGTCTTCATTTCTCTCCTTTTCGCACTGATTTGTGTCGCACCCTAGAATTTTTGTTAAGCTCACTGAACTTTTTCTCCTTCTTGCGTTTCATTTCACTGCCTGAATTCAGCGAAAAATAATTCCACAAACCATGAAAACTGAAGCGAACTTGTACTTCAATTATACCTCTCGACGCAAACTGTTGTTACCGTAAACTGCGTATATTTTGCAGGTGGATAGTAAATATTTTCGTGGTTTTAATCATAAAAAGGTACATTTTATAACGGGCGTTTCGTTTCACTGAATGTTTCAGGTCGCTGCGGAAAGGCAACGTTGATAATCATCACAATGCAGAAAGGAATCATTGCGTGGATGACTCTGGCCACTGTCGCCATCGTCACTGTTATGGCAGCTGTCGAAGCGGTACCTTATCCGTGAGTAATGTACCTCGTAAAAAAACGCAATTTTTTTACAGAATAAAACAAAACTTGTTCAGAATGTAAAAAAAAATAATTCATTGCTTAATTACTTCTCGATATTTGTCGGAATGCCTCACATTTTTCTTTTCTTTTTTTTTTTTTTTTTTTCATTCATCTTTCGTGAAAATACACTTTTTTTTTCACATTTTCCAAGAAATTTAAAAGTTTGTGCAATAAATTTTTTCAAAAATACAATGGAGAGCTTAAACGTTATTTTACGATAGTTGTCAAAAAGTCGCTACTTCTTTTTTTGATATTATTATTGCCGCATAGGCGGAAGTGTTTTTTTCTTGCAGAAGGGTACAACATATTTTGTTATTGGAGAGGTTTTTATATTTTCTGGCAAAAATTCTTTTTGCTTCTAAAATTCGAATGACTTTTTTATTGTTTTTCGATACTTTCCGTCGAAACGTTCTCGTCGCCCTGTTATTTTTTATTACTGACTCGCAGAGGAAGTTCCAGGTTTATAAAAAAACAATCGAGATTCCCATGTCAGGATTTTCAATAACAGATTTTTTTAATACTTCGACACTTGGAAGTAAAAAAATAGACCAAAAATTGGTAAGCATTGCACCAGGATCTTCACAATTCTTCACAATGCAAAGTGAAACAAACTTTAAAAAAATCAAAAGCAAACTAATTAATTTACCTTTAAAAAAAGTGTCACTGTCGCAATTCTAACAATCACTGTACATCGACACATTTTAATACTGAAAAACGTTCAACTTTTAATTTGCGTAATTTAATTTGCTATTTCCACCACTTTTGCAACCACATCGAGTGACACTCGTATTTCTCTCTAATCCCAACGTCATCCACGAGCCAATAAACTTTTAGTGCGTTCAGTTTTTCCATCACACAAAGATTAAAGCAGTTTTTCAAACGTTATTCGCAACGCGGATGTACATTTTTATCGTGAAATGGCATACGACGTCGGGACGATAATTCGGAACGATGTCAAGCACAGAGAAATAACGATGGAATGAATTGTGGTCGGCATTTAAAGCTTCGGAAATTAATTCGACTAATGGATACGATAATGGGACGAGGGGGTGGACGAACGTAGTGACCGGTGCGTTAGGTCGCGATTATTTGAGTGAGTCATGGGGGCTTTCACGTGGACTTGGACCCGCAGGATGCACAGTACTCCGCAATACAATCTTGTTTTATTTGCATCTACTGAATATTCGCTTCACTATTTGAATTCTAATGTTTCTATGGTGTACCATACAACTATATTGACTTTGGAAGGCGTGAATTAACTCCCACTCATTACAAGGAAATTACAGCTCCATATGAAAATAATTTCCGAACCCCTTCACAAGTAAGCATTTCGTAAAGATAAACAATCTTGTGAGACCTTTTCTGAATTAAAACTGAGCATATAAGCCAATTTTTTAAATGAACTCCATTTTATTGCAAGTAAGTTACTCAACATTTGTCAAAAAAATTTCTCCTGACCTTTGTAACAGATAAGCAAATTTAAATACAAATCTTATAGCCTCTTTTTACAATAAACATTGTGGCAAATTTCACTTTTTAAAAAAGTAACGTTATTTTTAATTTGTACGTGTAATGCATTGTTTTTTCATCAATTCTAAATACAGGATTAATTTCCAATGGTTTCCCACTGTTTTTACTGTTTACCACAATTTTTAGATGAAAATAGAAATATACGTTTCGTGGTTAATTGACAATTATTTATGGATTGTAACTGTTGTATCGTCTTTGGATCAATTCAATCAGGATTTTCTGCTTTCCTGCTTTTTATATCCTCGGAGAATGTATGTCAGTAAAACGAAGGTATTGGACTCGTAAAACGGCCATGAGCTTTTAAATCACAGCATCGCAGTCTCGTCTCGATATTTCACTGAACGCAAGTATCGCGAGCGCGTATAGCGAAGTTGTTGAGTCCGTTTATCGGAGTGTTCTTCGACTACTCTACCCGCGTGTAGAAAATGAGCTGCAAGCCTTGCGCTATTTCGGAGCGAGGATTGTCAAGAAAGAGCGCGATGATTTTATCAACGGTGTCGTGTATAATGGTTTTTTGTTTTAATTAATTAGATAAAATTGTTTATTACTTATGGTGGAAATAGAGTGTTCTGTTTTCGTAATAAGTATGGCGAATAAATTGATTAAAAGAAAATTAAATTTCTTTAAATATATGTACTGTCGTTATTGGTAAAATAAAGACTGGAATTTTTGTTAAATTTTGTATCCGCAGGCGGCCAATATACTGGGACCAACTGGAAGAGGAAGATCCAGAGGTCATAATGGAATGGCTTAACCGAATCGGAAGTTTTGTGCGCGTTCACGATCTTGAAAAGTGAGTAAAATCTTCAATTTTTATTTTTATTTTTATGCGTTGTAAAAAAAATACCTTCAATACTTTCGATATTATACATAAGATGTAAAACAGTTTAAATTTAACCTTAATGCATTATCTAAATGAATTTTAAAACATTTTAATGATTATAAGTGTGTATCAAAAATAAATATCCAATTTTTTTAAATAAAATAAAATCGATGCTTTCCATTACTTTAATTTATGATAACGTTTCGTCACCTTCTGCACAGCTTTACATTCATATTATTGTAAAAGCCACCAAACAAACTCATGTCTTTTGAATAAAATTTTGTAGGTTTTTTTTACAGTCAACATTTGTTAATTATTATGTAATTATTTTAGCACTAAGCGCGGTCTGGACCTGGGAATGAGCAGAGGTTTCAGCGGTTCCCAAGCGGCCAAGCACTTGATGGGATTGGCGGCAGCGAACTACGCCGGTGGACCCGGAAGAAGGCGTCGTTCCGAACAGGCGTAAACAGCAGCTATTCCCAAAGAAGAACGAATAAATTAGCTGCTACCAGAGATAACCCAAAGAAAAAAGCGCAAAAAATTCCGCCAACCAACCTATCCAACGTTTAATTAATTTTTGCGAAGAAAGAAAATCGTCGCACTCTTTCCTGTCTCACGCCCACTACAGAAATTCCTTTATTTGTAAGAAATGAAATGGCGCAGCTACTTGAAAGCACTAGAGCACGTACTACCGTCCCATTGCACGCACTCGACGCTCCAGCAGTGAATTTAGTAGGAGATGATCAACAGAGGCCAATAAAAATAAATAAACCAAACGTCATTATTACTTAAAAACCACGGAAAACGAAAATAACACAGTAATTAAATTATATATCTAAAATATATGACGAGAGATTATAAAATGTTGGAAGAAAAAAATTCGATATTTTAAGTATATTTCTGTTCCACGAGAATATGGCGAAGATTTTTTTTATTAGCCTCTGCAAATCGCCGTTCTTTTGGAACAAAATCGAGTTCTGATTGCCTAGTAGTGATTGTAGTACGAGCCATAACAATACGAATTTCCTCGCACATTCACACCCCTCCATTTTCTTCTCTCTCTCTCTCTCTCTCTTTTACTCTCACTCACATACGCACACTTTTTCCTCGACTCTCATTCCGCCTTCTATTATAGCCACTTTCCCGTTATCTTATCTCGATGTCTGTCTTATAAGGAACATAGATAATCGGCGAACCTCTAATTAATTAGGCTTTACACTCGAAACTTTACCCCGAAGCTTTGCACGAGACAAACTAAACTCTGGACGAAGCTTCGAGTTAGCGAAAAGTCCATAAGCTTCCGAAAATCGTGCACTTCGGTTAGGCAAACGTACTCTGTTTCTTTTGCGCTAAAGAGTCGATGTAAACCGTAAACCTAATATAGAGCATATATTGAGAAACCGCCTACGAAAGATTCTCTAACGTTTGTCCGATAATCGAGAGCCAAAGGTTGATTGATCGTATGAAAAGCAAGTCAGGAATGAGAGAGTACAAGGCTATAATTATTTATTTCTATTGCGTAAAAGTTAGTAAATTCATGAGAACCCCAAAAGTATCTGTGCTACATTTCCGTCGTTGAATTAGCGAAATGCTTGTCGGTATTTTTTACAACAGAATAATTGAAGTAACACAAGCACTGTATGTTTGCAATTTGTCTTCGTAACGCATAGAATTATAATAGCGCAATAGTCGATAACGATTATAGAGAGAGAGAAATATTGATGTAATTATTATTATTATTTATTGAGAAACTATAATATATTATACGAAAATACGTGTTATTATATTGGACGATGTGGAGATGATACGATGAGATAAATCCTGTGAGTAATAAAGGAGAAGCTTTCAATTTATATTGTCAGTTACAATAGTCGTTATTGATTGAAAGGTTAAAGAAAAGGCTGATGTTTTCATGGCGTCCTGCGAGAATGGTATGATAATTGAACGGAATGTGTATCGAGGCAATCTATATACGAAGGGAATGTTAGCGGACAGTGCGCGTCAGGAGGCAACAGGTTCCTCGGATCAACGGTTGATGATGATGATTAATATAGATTACAAATTATACATTAGATAGATAAATGAGAAGAAGAAACAAGAACTCGCAGTATATGAAAAAGAAGACGAAAAATTGTTTAAAAGCGTGCGCTCTATGTACCATAAACGTAGATCTGTCTCCTGTCCTACACTTCTGAATAATAAATGTTACTTTAACCCAGTGGCAGCATAAGTTGGCTTACTCGATCGAAACCCAGTAGAAATTATTTCATCTTTTTCTTCAGTTACTTTACAAACCTGAGTTGAGAGACTTTTGTTTAAACAACCTTTCAACAATTAATCAAATAATAATGCAGAATAATAATTGAAATTCACTGAGAAATAATATATATTCTGATAATTATTTTGATAATTATGCTATTGATGAGTAGCAAACGACTGCATGAATTCAATTAGTACAGGAAAATAAGCGAGTAAACACTTTTAATTACGTATTACTGGCTGGGATTTAGTGATACGCACTGTCGAACTTCATTGACCTGTGCGAACTATAAAACTACACCCACGACGATGCGTTAGATTTTTATTTCTAACTTTTCATTTGAATGGTTCAACAAGTCATCAGATTGTATTTTTTTTTTTTTCTTATCAATATCTCTCTTTCTCAGCCCAGAAAAAATGTTTGAATTGAATTTTTAAAGGCTGTTTTTTAATTTGGCAAAAATCCTCAAGCTGAATTTATTAAAATTCATTCTCTCAAACTGTCAGAATAAAGCCTTTACCTTGGATTTGTAACTTCTCTTTCTCTTGTAAAGGCGGAAGAAAAGTCTATTGAGTTTTATATTTTTTCTTTGGCTTCTTGACGTTCGATGTAATCTTCTTGTTTTCTTCGCTTTACGAGATAAAATAGAGATTGATAACTTCGATAAAATCAGTGAATAGAAACCTAGGAAATCACTATCATTCTAAAAAGTTTGTCTATGCGATAGAATCTACGATATAATCACCGAAGCGATAATGCAGGGATCGCCGGGGTCGCTGAAATTCTAGTTACGTCACTGAATGAAAGGCAGAGTAGTATACGAGGCCGTTGTATCGTCGTCAGACGCGTCGTGCTCTTCGTGGCCAAGCGAAACCCGTTAGCATGCCTCAGTCGTATGTACAATCGGCTGTGTTGTCCATGTGCGTTTCACGGCGCTTGCCCGGAGCGGACCGGGGAGCCCGTGTTCAGTTATCTCGCAAGCAACGAATTAGATAGCATCATCCCCGAATGATAGTCCGTCTTTTAGTGCCAAAGTGGATACACATTTTTTCATAATTCATGAATATCATATGGAGCGCGAAGGTGTTGAATCTCATCGATTAGACAGCACACGGCACTTCGCCTTTCTTAAATTACGTAAGTCGCTTCTATACATCTGTAACAGTGGTGTGAGAGTGAATCTGTAGTATAACAACAGTGCTATCAATGTGCCATGCTTATTTTGTGGTGACACGGCGAACACATCGCATGACTCAAGAACGTTAAGTTCTTGGCATACGAAAACACTTAAAAAATGTAAGATTTTAATGAAAAAACATAAAATAAGCACTAAATAAATAAAAAAAATGATATTTGATATCATTTTTGTTGATAATGATAATATTTGATATTATAAAATAAATATCGGTCGTTAATTTTAATTGATTATCTATAGATGTTTAATTACTCGGTTTTTTGGTAATTGGATTATTTTAATATTGTATTTTAACAGGAAAATGGATAACACGAGAAGTTTCTTGGTGACGAATTGCCGATCGGGTAGACGAGGATTATTCATTTCAGTTATTGTCCTGGGAATTATTATTGGCTCGGCGCTTTTAGCTTATACGGCCTTCGCTCCGCTGACCGATCATCATCGGCTGCGTCAAGTCGCCATAGTGAGTCGAAATTAGCAATTTAATTGGCTACCCGCTGAGCACTTTCGACGACACCACGTAAATAAACACTTAAACGCTTGACAAATATCGTCGAACGCAGACACGCGCGATTTCCTATATCGGGCGACACGCGCCCGACGAACGATTTTTGTATTCCGAAAAACGTGACGTTTGCCAAAGATGCCAGTGAATTATGTTGCTTTAACTATATTTATACGATTTGATAACTATATGGAATGTTTTTATCACAGCTTTTCCGACACGGCGACAGAACGCCAACTGAGACTTATCCAAATGACCCATACATCAATCATTCGTGGGAGGACGGATGGGGAACGTTAACAAAGGTGCGATTACTTATATACTTGAATAATTACTGATAGTTGAATAGTTCAATAACAGTTCGATAATTCCTGCCTGAAACGCAGTCCATTCAAAAATAAATAGAAAATATACTTACCTTCAACAAATATTGTGCCCGGACAGACATTTTCAAGCACACTATATCAGTAAATCAGTCGATATGTGCAATTACTTTTTATACTGATAAGCAGCACAAATAATCTTAACAAAATGATTCATGCATAAAACAAGCCACAGAAATTTCAAGCACGTTTTATTCGCAATTTCGCAAACGTAATTGTTAACAAAATCAGCAAAACTTTTCTCTTGCACCAGGAAAATTTATTCCCAATTCAAGAACTTCGTTTAATATTTGTTCGGTATATGAAATTACTCAACGTTGCTTTATTAACATTCCCGGAAAGTCGCTAGTGGTATAATTGTCAACTTTTAATGAACAACTGGGCAATAACTGGGACATCCGGCATTTATTTATAGTATTAACGTTTATATAATGTTTTTCAGAAAGGAATGCTGCAGGAATATACTCTCGGACAGTGGATTCAAAGCGAGTACGGCGCACTAGTTGATAACAAGTATGAAAGTTCGACAACTCTTGTGATAAGCAGCTACGCTGATCGTTGCATCATGTCGGCTCAAGCTTTACTCGCAGGACTCTTCCGGCCGGAAGTAATCGACTATTTTGTACCCGATTTGCCCTGGAGACCGATTCCCGTTCACGCAACAGCCAAAGCTCTGGATAAAGTACGTTTCAAAAGCAGTCGTATATAAATGATAAATTGCGTTAATTGGTAATGATTTAGCAATAATATTTTTTTTTTTCTTTCGTAGATGATCGTTGTCGGAGCACCTTGTCCCCGATTGGCTTCCGCTCTTGCCGAAGCTTACCGAAACGAGTCTGCAAAGTCGGACGTTGAACTCGCTTATTATTACGCTGACTTGACAAAATACACGGGTCAAAAAATGGCAACTATCACAGACGTCGAATTTTTGTACAATACACTTGAAATTGAGGTAACGTTAAAAGGATAATCATTTTGAATATTCCACATGATATGGTTGCTTTTTTTTTTCACAAACTTGAAAATTCAGATTTACCTTCGGAACATGGAGCCAAAAAATTTAAGTTAAAGAATCAGCCTCGAAATATGTTATATTGAAAACTCTTTTTATTTAATTTCTTCCGGTCCCCGTTTGGAAATTAAATAGACTCCGTAATTGACTTTTATAGCTACAAATCTGACGCAGATCATATTTAATATCCCAAGGAATTAATTTTATAGAAGAGTCTTCATCTCGGATTTGTTTTTTATTTGCAGGAAGATAATGGCTTAGAATTGCCTGAATGGACGAAGGATTTTTACAATTCGAAGATGCGCATGTTTGCCGCTCGAAGTCTTACACTGTTTACGAGCAATACTTTACAGCAACGATTGCGTGGAGGTATTACATTTTTTTCGGTTCTTAAATGTGCTCATTTGGAGCAGTATTGTTTTTTTACCAGGTCCGTGAATCGTATGACCTTTTTTTAAAGTCATCTATAAAGTGGTATTAATTGCACATGCTGTTTTGCAGGACCATTTGTGAAAGAAGTTTTGAACCGAATGGTTGACGCGAGCGAAGGGAAAAATAACCCAAAGAAAATGTACCTGTATTCAGCCCACGATATTACTCTAGTAAATATTCTGCGAACTATTGGTTTCACGGAAGAATTGTTCAAACCGGAATACGGCGCGGCGTTGATATTCGAATTGTTGGCTGGGGAAGGCGACAAAGATTTTGAAGTTCAGGTACGTTTAAGTCTTTTAATAAAAATATTTGGACACTATAAAAATTAAGACTTGAACTTTGATTTGCAGGTAAAATACTTGAACAGCTCAGAAAGCAACGAATCTCATCCTCTAAAACTTCCGGCGTGTCCCCAGCCGTGCGGTCTGCGCGAATTAATTAAGGCTCTTAAACCCGTTCTTCCGATAAATTGGGATACTGAGTGTGTTTCATAAAAAAGCAGCATTTTCATTTCCAACTATGGACTCGCGAAATGATTCGAGAATCGAGGATTGCAAAAATTCGCTGTTTTTAATTTCGCTATTGAAATAAAAGAAAAAATCGCCGAATTATTCATAGTATTTTAATCGTTATGGAGCAAGAGACAATGCTCAGTTTTACTGACTGTTTTATGTATATCACAAACGCGTATATTTATAACTGTATGATAATTATTAGGTATTGAAGAACATTCCCTGTTGCGATGTACTTACGAAATATATTGTACTTGTGAATTGTCTAAATTACTCCTTGATTGAGAGGAAAATATATTTTTTTCTATGAATCTTTGAGTCTTTTGTTTCTCCAATTAGACAGTTCTTCGCGGCGTATCGAGGAGCTTTTTATATTTAACCTTTTTTACAATTCTAATACAGCAGAAATGATGATTGAACAATGAAGAACTCGAAATTCAATGTGAAATTGCATTTGCGGGACTGAAGGATTATGCCATCGAGTAGAAGGCTCGACAATTTAAATCCATACTCGTCGAAATATCGGTCTGATATGCGAGGTACGATTGGTAAAAAAGAATCAGTTCAAATTCTTACAATTAATCAAATCAATTTGATGATGTAGAAAGGAAATTGAACAATACTTCGCGCAGTTTTCTGGCGACAAAATCTTCTCGTTCTCGCTCAACTCGTCAGCAGGGGTCAATCATAATTGAGTTTAAACGGTGGCTGGCTGATTTCTGGAAGTCTGTTATTAATCGTCTGAAATGTGTCTTTTTAAATTCGCGAAACTTACAGACTCCACGAAGTCTGACCTCAAAGTAGGAAAAAATTGCGACAAAATAATTTGTTACTATACGTAGTGACTTTATTAACTTTTTTAAATCCCGTTTTGACGTTAGAACAACGAACATGGATCCGGATTACGAAAACGCTTTCTGGCGAGATGGAGGTCCACATTATATCCACAGGAATCATTATCCAAAAATGAAGACGGAAATCAGCAGTACAAAAACTGCAATTAAAAGTCGAGACTCTGATTCACAGTCCAGAAGTCGTCGAAATGCTACTCCAAATTATCCTGTCAGCTACAAAAATAATCAATGGCCAAAAACTCGTCGTAAATCAATCAGAAATTTTGCAAATTTTACTGGTACTGAGACAACCGACGACGAGTATTTTGCTTTGTACAAGAAGACGAGTCTGAATAAAAAGGCTGATAAATTAAATGGGAGGAGCTTTAGCAATTCCAGTGGCGATTGTGTCGTTGAACCGATCGAATCTATTTTAGCTAGTAAGATCAATAATATTTTTATTCATTCAAAATTCGTTTTCTGTTATTTTATACATATATATTTTGTTAAATTACAGGATACAGGAAAAAATCGTCACAGTTGAGGATGGAAATGCAGAGCGAAAGTTCAGTAGAAGATCTTGAAATCAGTGATGACAGAAAATCGTCGGAAAAGTTTGAAAAATATTCGCCGGAGATCCAAACCTTGAATATTCCTCTCGAGAGTTCCGAAGACGCTAAATGGATTGAGAAAAATTGTTACGAAGGCGTTTGGTATTCAAAATCCGAATTAAATATAACACCGGAGAGAAAAAGTACAACTAGAACGAGAAATCAAGTATCAAGGATTCCGAGACTTCGTCACATGCCAGAAAAACGAAGCGCCAGAGCTTATCGCACGAAAAATTATTCTAGGCCTAGCAGTGTTTGTCAGTGATGCAGGAAAAGTGAAAATGTAATTTTAACGAATCAACAATCATCTATTTTGTAAACAATTTATCTTCATTTTATTTATTGAGTAATTAAAAGCAGTTTTTAATAAACGGTCAAAGTTTTTATCAGCATAAGCAGCGAGGAATGACTGTCATTTATTGAAATATCACAATGTCATTGCCATCTGTCAACCTCAAATTATTTCACCGTCTAAAAAAATGTAGTCGCTCGGTACAAGTCATAATTATAAATTAAATTATCCAAGAGAACAATCAACAAACCGAAATAATGAAAATGTCCCCCTTCAAAAATAACAAAAAAGTGAGATCCGAAGGAGAGAATAAGTGATGAAATTTATAGAAGAAAGATCCAAGGTGCAGACGACACTAAATTCAACCGAAACTACGAGTACAAAATTATTTTTCGTTTATAATTAAATTATATTCCCCAACTTCTCAAATAGATAATCAGTTAATTCATTGAATCTTTTTTTCATTATTCGTTAGATGGATTATTTAAATATGCAGCACCGAGAGTACGACACTGTCAATAAATTCTCCGTCTCCTCGTTAGAATTTGATGGAAGCGAAGATGAATTATCAGAAGAAGAATATTATAAAGATTTCAGGAAATTTCGTCCAGCGTCTGGGAGTCGCATATTTCATCGATGGCTGCTAAATATGTTTGATATACCCAACAATCTTACTAACCGATTAAGAGACTGGCTTCGTTCAACAAATAGAGGCTCAACAAGCGACAAAAGTTCAGGAACGAGTTCTATAACAAGCAGAATTCGATTGACCGAATATCAAGACAATAGCGATTTTTACAATGGAAAATCCTACAAATCTGTGAAAAATAATCACAGATATATTAACACCCATACTGGAAAAAAATGTCAAGCACCCTTTGATGACCATTCTTATTTAAAAAATCATCACGTTTATCACATCTACAAGCAAAACAAAATGGGAATAGAGCGCGTTGTCAGAGAAGAGCATAATTATTCAACATCTTGGCTGCAGAAGAACGAACGGTGGTCCAGCAGTCCAATCCTAGTTTTGCCGAGGGTAGATCCGGACACCGGCCTGCCAATCTTTCAACCCCGAAGCCAACACTCGAGAACTGCCACCGAACGACTATCCCTTAAGTATGAGAAAGTTCTTTTTATTCACAGACTTTTGAAATTTGCACTTCCGGACGATGCAAATATGAGAAAATTCTTTGAAATTTGTACTACTTCCGAACATAGCAGCGTATCCACAAAAAATGACTATTTTTCTACCTGAAAGTTCAATCTCTCCTTGACATGTCTAAAAATGGTATTTAATTTTTGACCCTTTTAAGTTCTTCACTTACAATTCCTTAATATGCCGAAATATTTCTTTTTTGCAAACAAAACATTGCGGAAACATTTATTTTTATAATTACCCAATGTTTGTAGATTTTGTGAAAAGTAAATTTCTTCCGTAGAAATGTGTAATCCAAAGTGGGCTACAAAGGTATAATAACCGCTACAAACATTGTGGACGCGGCGCCCTTGATTCCGGAACACATGCACCGCGTTTTCGAGCGCCACAGCCATTAAGAGTAGCAATAACAGTGGCGGTAGAAAGAACGAGAGCGTCCGGAGGCAAACGCATGCAAATTGCGAGATCACGTTCGCTCTCCCGTTGCATCTACACAGAGATATGGCATACGGCTCCTCTCGTATTCGACAGAAAAAGAGACGCCCTTGGCGTAACATGTTCCGCGTCACACATTGGCAACGTAAAGAGACGATTCCGGTCACGGACGGATGAACTTTAGCAGTATAATTACCGGATTCCAGACTCGCTGATTATTTATACTTCGAAAGCTCGATGGTTCTCACAATTACTATATGAGTCAGGGAATGTCTACCAACAATTAATCTGACCCTTAAGCTCCAAAGGCGCTTAATCTTTTTTTCTCGGCATCAGTTCTTTCATTTTCACGCAGAAATGCGATGGATTTCCATATCGACGATTATTTATTGACAGAATTTAACATTTGAGGGTTGCGGCGTAACTTTGCAATGACAAAACAAGAATTCATTTCTAAATCGCAGTTGCGAAAATGTATTTACAGTTTTTTCAAAGATTAATGCGATGAAATTGATAAAATCGGATTAAATACCATTTTCCGAGGGATTGGATTTAAAAACCCGAAAAAATGACAAAATTTGCGCTGAATTTTTTGAATGAAGATCCAATGATTCGCAGAGATGTTATTCTCAATCCCCCCATTTTCTAATACCACTGCAAATATATTTTCCCACCAAAAACAAAGATCAATAACTGATAAAGTTTTTTTTTTTTCAAAAATAAAAATAGTCATTTTATTTATCAGCGTACATAAAAAGTGCAGTTTCTGCAATGTAGATTGCAGCTATTTACACTCTGTTTATGATGTAATAAAACATACAGATAAGCCACCGAGTGACATAATGGTTCACAGAGGGGCCATTCTAAATCCCACCATTTTTCAATGATACAGTAAATACAATTCAACGAAGATCTTTCATGCATGCTCGTTTTTCAATGTGGCATTCTTATCGTGAATCTGTCGATCGACACTCCGTCGATCGTACCGAGCAATTTATCGTTATTACAGATGCTTCCACGCGCTCTTATAAGCACAAGCCTTCTAACGATGGACCACACAGAGCGACTTCTGTGGTCTTCTAACCACGGAAACATACTGACCTCATTCGGCTCGTCTTCCTTTCGCAGGCAAATGCAATGCACAGTTGCATTTACGTATATATATGTAGTCTCTCTCTCTCTCTCTCTCTCTGTGTGCCGCTGCGAAATGGACTAGTGCAGAATGGATGCTCCCGTTCACAGCACGCGCCGTAATCACAATTAAATGTATGCCCAATGTAACGACAGAGCCGAGCGATTTTCTCTGTAACCGCTTACTGGCTCTTCCCGTTACTGTTTCTGCTGCTAATTCTGCTCTCGTCGCTGACCATAGCGAATACGATGTACCCGGGAACCTCGGCCGTGTCCAGTGGTCAAGTGACAGTAGTCACAAGGCTTTAGAGGCTGACCACGTGCGATATAGTGTTACTATCCTGTTGCTCTTGGATTATGTAAAGATCATGTTTTACCAAATAGACTAGAGACCTGAAAACAGATCAAATATATTCCATTTTTCCCAAAGTGCGCATATATTTTTTGTCACTCTCCTGTTAATTTTATGTTAATTATGTGAAGATCGGATTTTAGAGACAATTTTAGAGTCCTGGACAAAATATGTATCTCATATTCTGTGAAATGGAGACTGGAATGTATCGCAACTGTATAAGCGATTTTTACTCCTCGCATACTTCAAATCACATAGCAAAATTTTGCTGATTGCTCATTGAAGCTAAAAATATAAAAAAAGTCCGGGGATAATTAGTCTGCTTCATTCGTAGCTCTCACCTTTTATTAATAGATACCGTATGATTTTTTACAGGCATAAGGAGAAAAAATTGGCAGCCGAAGGATGGAGGAATTCGAAAATTCTGCAGTTTCAAGAAAATCATTATACCTACTTGAGAGGCGATAGCAATCTCATTGAGGGACTTTTAGAAAAATCGAATACAGAGAAAACTCTATCTACAGTAAATGACAACAATAATCGCAGATTTAATCATAATCAAGATAACGATTATGAAAAAGGCAAATTAGCAAATTTCAATAAAATAAATCCAGAGGACGTGACATCATTTCTCGGGTCGAAAGATTTGAATGTAATCAAAAATGAAGAGAAGACCCGAAGCGACAGTACCAACCTCGAACACTTTTCTGACCTCGAAAAACTTTCCACAGCGACCCAGAAAAATGTGGATGCTTTGCTAAACAATTTACGACAGAAAATTAATTCCCTTAACGCTGAGAAAAAAAGTAATCGTCCAGTTGTGCATCTGTCGGGAGTAATTGATCCAGATACCGGATCACGAGATCGTAACCACTTGTTAGAAGCTCGTTGGCAAGATAAATCTGGATTGTTCACGAGAGACATTAAGCCAGCTTACACGGAAGCTCGTGCTTCGTTCACGGAGAGAATTCAAGATATATGGACTCAAGAAAAGTCTTCCAGTCAATGGGCTGTTCTTCACAACCATAAGAACATAATTCATGGTACTAAAAGTGGAATGAAAAGGGAAGAAAGTATAGAGGAACAGAAGGAAATACCTATTAGTGATTTCACAACCAATGAGATGAGCAAAAATGATCGCGTATTAAAAATGTCAGCTACGCAATCGTCGATTAATTATGAAATGACAAGGCCAACAGTTTGCCACGTTGGCGTGCAGTACAGCAACTCGAAATTCTTGAATTTGAACGAAGCCCTACGAATATCTTCTTCAAAGTACGTTCCGACGTTAGAGAACAATGAAAACGAATTGGGAATGCAAATACCACAGACTCCTGAAGTCTCCACCCAGCCTAAAGCTATCTTAGCTAATTCGATAGAATTGCCATCACAACAGAAGATTCAAGCTTTCCTTCAGCACGAAATTTCTAAGGTAGCGACCGACTTAATTCATTTTACACCTGTTGTTCTTCTTGAATCAAAAGCCACGACAGAAAGCCGCCCTTTCACCGCTGACAATGTACAAAAGATTGTTTCAGTCGACACGAATAATCCCATGAATATTAATGCTGAAAATTTGCACTTTGCATTTTCACCGCGAAAAATTAAAGCTGACGTTGAGAATGAAAGTTCTGAAAATATTATCACACAGAAAAATGACCCTCCGGATGAACCATGTCCACAAAATAGTCCAATTTTCCTAAGCATATCTTCGCAAAATATTAATAACAAAAATTCGCAAATTACACTTCAACGTCAGCGGAAAAGACTTTATTGTCCCTTCAAAGGACTCCGAAAAAATCGGTTGAACCTCTCCTCACATTTCTCTCGTTCGCCACTCCGAAATTCCAGAAAATCTCGTGTATTCGCTTGTCGACTTCCGAAAAAAATTGGCCTTTGGCTGTCGAACAAATTTCATTCAGCAAGTGGGCAAAACAGTCCAATTTCTGACCGCAGCTCGAGGACTTTACCGTCGACAAAATCTAGCAAACTAACGTGTACAATGTTGAGCATATTTAAGTGCACTGAAAAAACATCAGAGGTCAATGTACCTCATGGTTCAATGACCAAAGAATGTCAAACACCGATGATTTTTCAGTCGAACGAGAAGCCAATGCCTCCGATAAGACAGAAAAAGCACGAAGCTCAAAGTTCCACGGTCAAAAATTATAAAGCGACTTCCAAAGATGAAGAAAATGCTGCAAACGTCATAATTGACACTAAATGCACCGAAACGTCCATTGGATATTTTAGTGCAATCGAACCTCCAATGAATGGCAACCGTAGGACCCTGAGCAAAAGGTCAATGACGACGTTATCAGTAACGACCTCTAATTTAACTAATATACCCCTTCAATTACTCGGCTCAACGAGCGATACGAACATCGTACCCTCGCACGACTCTCAAGACGATTTCAAGCGTCAAGTCGACAAGTCTAATGCCACTGAGATTATAACGAGGAACAAGGCGATTGAAACGTGTGAGGAAACTGACCATTACAACTCTGATTCGCTTGTACCTGAGGGGACTACGGAGGTCAACGAGAAATCCGAAAAATTGGAGCACGATGGCAGCAAAAAATTCAACGATTTTGAAACGCCCGAAAAAATTCATTATTCCGACTCTGATCCATTTCTACCTGAAGATGCAGCAGAGATCAACGAGGAATTTAAAAAAATCAAGCTTTACGACAGTAAAAAAATTAAACATTTCAAAACGAACGAAGAAAGCTCTGATTACATCTCTGATTCATTTCTACCTGAGATCAACAAAAAAATTGAAAAATCCGGGTATGATCATAGCAGAGAAATAAATAAATATTCCCTGAAAGTGAAAACGGATCAAAAAAGGGTAACCAATATTTCCAGCGTCAATACCGATCGAAAATTAAAAACTGAAGAAAAAACAAGGCAAACTGGCTCAATAAGAAAACCGCAGCAACATAATTCACTTGCTCAAAAGCGGAGAAGAGAAGATGTACTAATTAATTCCAATATCGACGAAAATCGTTCCTGTGACGTTCGGAATTTTTCTGCAGAAAGAAGAAAATATAGCAAAATAGGAACGCGTGATTCTGATAAAAATACGGTCGACAGAAATGCACAGAAGCTCAAATTGAATCGTCGTAAATCAAGGATTGACATAGTCGTTGATAAGTCCCCAAAGGAGGAATATAAAGGCAAGAGGACAGAGATAAGTAATGTACACAATAAAATATTGGAGCGACGTGAATCACTGTTGAATATTGCTACTGACGATTCTTCCGATGATGCTGCTCGACTGAAATTGAGAGTTCCGCAGAAGCCATACAATTGTCAGGAAAAAAGCTCCAAAGAATCAAAAGAGCCGCAGAATCCAGCGAGGAAATTGAGACAACGTACAGATTCTCCAGCGATTCCTCGCAGAGCGACAAACTTGCAAATAAAAAGAAGCATCGCTGCAGGCAAATCCAGTCTCATTCCAGTTGGCATTGGAAATTCCAGATGCACTTCCACGTTGAGTAAACCCAGTGAGAAAATCACTGCTGACAATTCCTGCAATAAAAAAAAATTGTATGATAACAAAAATGAAATACCTGCCTTAAAATCAAGTCTAATAGCTGGACCGTCTTTGAAAAAAACTTTGGCAGATTCATCAGAGGCAAAAGAGAAAAAAAATAGTAATTATAGAGTGCGATTCGAGCTGAAAAATAAATCTTCAAATGAAATTGATATTAAAGTGAATAATGACAGAAAAAATGACGGAAGGTATTCTGAAAATTTGGAAATCGATGATAAAAGAATAATTAGAAAAATAAAATCGAGCCTGGAAAATGGAGAGCCATTGAAAAGAATAAAAATAACAGAACCAGGATTCATTTCTGAGAGAACTGCAAAGTCTAGTGCATTGAAATTGCAAGTGGAAAAAGATGTTATCGATCAGCCAGGCGAAACATGCTCGAGTAACCAGAATTTGTTGAGACGAGAAAAAATGAGCCTGATAAGTGGAGCAGATAATGAAAACTTGTATCAGACTTATCCTCACAGAGAATCGACGTTATCGGAGCAAATTCCGAAGACCAGAGGTTCATTTGAAAAACGTCATCATAATGAAAGTAAAATATCTTATCGGTCTCCTTTGATGGAGAAAAGGAAAAATAATAATGATATTCACTGTCCTATAAAACAAACTAGCGAAGCTCTTCCACAATTCATGAAATGCAAAAAGCCCGAGACATTAAAACGACAATCGATCATCGACTTTGCAAGAATTAAGGAACAAGTGGAAAATGAGATTCTGGAGCAAACGTCGAGAAGCTCAGGCACCGAGGATTGCGACTGTGCTATTGTTCTCATAAAGGCAATTAATTCCTCAATGGAGTTGTCCGATGCATGATTGACTGTCCTACTTTCCTCTCTATTATCCTATGAATTAATCAACAAAGTTAAAAGTCACGTGAATTTGTACTTTTCCTTGTAAATATTGTTCACTTCATTTTTATTTCATTAAACAAATCAACGTATATTTGAATTGTAATTAAACACATTCTGAGTTCCAACTAATTTTTGTACCATAAACTGAAATAAATTGATTTATATGAAAATCAAAATTCGAGAGATATTGTTAGATTTATAATTACCGAATCATAAAATTAAGATTATATGAAAAAACATTTTTTTTTAAGCACTTAAGAAGAACATACCAATATTAGTCTCATTTATGCAGTAAATGCAAAATTATATTTTAATAAATTGTAATAAATTACATTTTTTAATTAATGCAATTGAAAAAATGCATACAAAACAATTTATTACAGATCATGAATTGGAAAATGTTTCATTACAGGCTTCTTTACCTTGCGTAGATAAAATTTATAAGAGATTGATAATAAAATTGTCACGTCTGAAATTGAGTCTAGATTAAAATGGACAAAAGCGCCACTGTGTCAGAGGCAGCAAATTGGCGCGAAATAGTTTAACCAGGATGTGCCCAACGCTTACGCAACGAACGTCACTACCGCTGAATGGTTCGCATATCATTACGCAATAACGCGAATGATTATCGCAAGCACGAGTTACCGTCGTTTGAATACTGTGTGTAAAGCTATGGTGCTAGATGTGTTGCAGCTTCGAAGGTTTCGAGAAGAAACGGGACGCATGTGGCAAATGTGACTGTCGATTAATTGTAGTATATATACATATATATCGTCTCGTATACATGTCATTTAGTCAACATTTAATTTTATCCAAATTGCACCGGGAGAAGTGATTCTAAAGATTTTATTTTAATCCAACACAAGACGCATTTAAATGGGAACAATTTAATTCGAATAAATTTCACTCATATGAATTTTAAAAATTCTATTAGTCATTAAAGCAAATTTTAACATTTTTATAGTTAACAATATTTCTATAAATATTGCCTAATAATTATAGTAAGAAGCCAATTTAATCAGATGTCGGATCCATTTAAATCGAACACACTTCTGTTTGATTCAAATAATAGTGATTTGATTCAAATAAATTACGTCAAGCGGGTTATTGAATAAAATTTCAATATTTATCATAAAACATACGGATTTGTTCAAATGGTGTCTAACAAAAATGGAATCAAAACAGAGTTTATTTAGTTGTAATAAAATATATTCTTACCAAATGCAATGTCTATTTGATTTAAATAATTTATGAGAATTATTTCCACTGTTTGGGAACACTAGGATTTTTTCATTAGGAATGTATTTACTTTATGTGACTTTCTTTCTGTTATTCAGAGGTCTTGGAATTCCATTGCACGTTTTGGATGAATGAACTTCGAGCTCTCCTTTCGTTATAAAATCGAGGACGCAGCGCCAGTGAACCGTCGGATGTACGAAATTACATAATGTAGTATACATGAACAGTTTCGATGATAATTAGAACGTTTTGATAACGGACACAATATCGGTTGAATGCGAACGATAGACCGCAAAATAAGCTGCCCGCAATTTACACTATGCACGAATGTAGAGTAGCCGGTCCATTTAAAAATACCACGGTCCTCCAATTAACCATAATAGTAGGCTCATTATAATAATATACTTAAATACATTATAAAACTTAAATCAGTATCACTTTTTTCTACATTTTTTATTCGCACGTAAAATTTAAATGAACATAAAATTAAAATAAAAAAATAATTTTAAACCTTCGATGCCATAATTGGAGCATTTATATGCGAAACATTAAATTTTTTCCTCATGGAAATATACTGTCATTATACTACATGATTTTCCTACATTTTTTGCTTAATCTTAATCTTATTTTAAAAAGTCACAGCTGAAACACTTTTTTATACTGTTAAACAATAAAAACCGTAATTAAAAAATTAAACAATAATGGAAAAAAACGCTGATTTTTTTCATCCCTTTCTCCCTAAAATACTTAGGTTTTTCCTGATATCTATGGCAATAAATTAATTAATGCAGTTGCTGAATGATTAATTAAAACGAACAATGATAGTAAATACAGTCTAGGCATACATAAAAATCATTTTCTTAAACGTAATAGCATAATTTTTTTACAGCTCGGTGAGTTCACCTAATGAAGATTAGTGAGAGCAATTAAAACGAAATGTAGACGATTGATAACGTCGATGCTGATGACGATACAATCATGAACTCATGAAACAACTATGGCGCGGTTATCAGTGCAAACATCGTTCACAATATTTTCGAACCATCGACTTCCACAAAATCTATTGTAAATAATGACATAACAGATAAGCTTTCGTTTACGCCCAGTGAGTGTCTGTGTAGTGTAATCATATGTGTCGTGCCTCGTGTCACTAATATGTCTATAATTACCAAAACTGATTCACCGCGAAAATCTTACGTTTATACAAATAACGAAAATTACGATTGATCGTTAGAATTTCGGGTGATTGACTCGCAATGCACAGGCCCGAAATTCTCGGCTTCGGCCCTGCGGTTCTGCGGCCTGTAAAATCGCTTGTACTATATATATATACAGTAATTACTCGGTAAATGCGCGAAAGTAGCAGGTATTTTTATATAACTAATATTATTCGTTGTATTTTTTGTTTGTTTGGCTGCTGTCGTTGTATGAATAATGTTTTAAAGAAACTACAATTTTCAAAAAAAAATTTGGTTTTGGACACGTTTACCATGAAACCGCGGGACAAATTAATTTAAAAAACAGTCAATTCCGGTTAAGATGAAGTCTTCAAAGATGAACAATTGTTCAAGAAGAACAAATTTTGTTCAAGGAACACCTGTTGAAATTACCAAAAAAGCAACGCCGAGTAGAAGTTGGTTTCTGCACAGAAAGATTTTTCGGTTTGCTTATCGAAATCCTATCTTTTGTGCAGCGTTACTTTTTTGATTACTTTGACAGTGATCGCGATTGCTAAGGGGGCCATGATCCGTGCCGAATTTCACAAGAATCGCTAGAATGATTCTACCTATATTGACCTTTCATTTTTTCCAGATATCTGTAACCACAATAACAATCCATAATGTGAAATTCTGCAAATTGCTTCCTAATTCTTTTACGAGGAAGCCTAAATGTCACAAACATCTTTCCTCGTAGGTAGCTTCAGCGGATATACCAAAAAATACCAAAATTTCCACAGGTATATACATTTTTTTTTTCATATGCGCAACATTACAAGATATCCATCAATGAATATCACCGCGACTTCGACTCCCTTTCCTCCGCGCAATATCTACTGTACTACCATTCCATAGTACGGCACTTACAATACAACACACGCTGACTCTTCCAAGTAAGCTATACAGTGACTGTGCGTGGGGCATATGCTCGACGTGGTTCTGACACGACGCGGCTCCCAGAAAGCCGAGTGTGTGTTGGTGTAGTCAGTGTAAGCAGCTCGGAACAGCTCGAGCGAGTCATCAAGTGCACCCAGCAGCAACAGCAGCGCTCACACAACACACACACACACACACACAGTAACTGGAAAAGTGTGTGGTTAGGCAGCAGCGCCGGATCCTCGGTAGTAGTATCTCGTCACTGGTGCTGTTCGGCTTTTATCAGACACTCTAGAAAATCCGCCTTCCTTCTGGTCACGTCGCGTGCTCGTCTCGTTCATGCTTCATGAACGTTGACTCAGTTTGAAGTACGAAATAAAATAAAATAAAAAGTCGCTGGATATATATCAGCCCGCATTTCTCATCGGTGAGTGGTGACGGTTTTCACGTCTTACACCTTGTGCATTCGTTTACCTGATATATACGTGTACCTCCCGCAGCGATTTATATATTGTACGTCTGATCGTGAAGGAGTGGAATAAGTGCAGTGTTCCCAACGTGTTGCCACTTTCTAGTAGGATACACTCTCTTTCGCCAGCCGGAAGTTGTCGAATTATTGTTCGGATTAACAAACGTCAGCTCGTAGGGTGACACCTCGCGATAGCGACATAGCTCTGCGTTACACATCATCACAAATTCATTAACACCTTCGCGGGCCTCGAGGCCAGCCGCATCATCGTCTCACTTTTCATTCATTTTTTACAGTCTCGCTGCAGTAACAGGTTAATTTTCTCGCGGATATATATCGGCGCCTGCACGCCCCGTTATATCTCTTGATGCGATCCAATTAGCCACTTACCAATTAGATGGATTAAATCCGCTAATTTTCTTCCTGTACACCTTTATTCTATTACCAAAGAGCAGTGTGCACAAAAAATTTTTAATGATTTTGTGGAAAAATTTACATTTCTTTTACAAAGTCCATTTAAATGTCACGGAATGCGTGTATGTGTTAATTGCCATTTTTCGGAGCCATATGTAAGGCGATGCTACAAGTATTTAAAAAATTGAAGTTTCACTTTGAAGGTACAATTTTTAAAGCGAAGCTGGGCAACAATCCCTTTTTTTAAAAGTGGTACAGCGCTGAAGGCAGGGTGCTCTATCATTCGGGTTTATAGATTTTCATTTGAGTTTTGTGTGAATAATCTATAAATGAGAATGTTCAAAATAATGTTTTTTTTTTTAAATTTGAATTGAAATCACTTCAAATGTGCCTTCTTTTAAAGTACTTGTATCAAAATGGTACAACAATTTCAAAACTAAGACTTTCAACTTTTCGTTCAACTTCTGTGTGCCAAATCTTCGAATATAAATATATAATTAAACATTTTCTCATATAATCCATATTCCACTGATTAATCTAATCTACTACATTTTAAATTCCTATACTTGAATAAAAAGACATCAGATCACAAATAAACGTGTTCACGGGCTTCATCTAAAATTGGTAAATTACGGTAGATATCAAATTCTTTTTCCCTTTAGGTAAATTACACACGTGTATGGGGCTCGATATAATTTTTGTATTATCCAAATTAAAGTTTAAGAAATATGTATATCAATAGAAATAACTTCAGCCTTAAGTTATGCTGATCTAGATGTTTTACATGTTATTTTAAATACTTATGTTATTCTGTTTAGGCTGTGTTGTAATAAATCACAAAAATGTTTACCTGGCTCTCTCGTGAGGATAAGGACAAGCAGGACTTGTTCGACACTGTGTCGGATGGTTTGATAAAAATCTACAAAACTAAGCTCTTGCCGCTAGAGCAGCACTACCAGTTCCATGACTTTCATTCACCCATGCTGGATGATCCGGACTTTGATGCAAAACCCATGATCCTTCTGGTTGGCCAGTACTCAACAGGAAAAACGACTTTTATCAAATATCTCTTGGAGAGAGATTTTCCTGGGATAAGAATCGGACCGGAGCCTACAACGGATCGATTCATAGCTGTTATGTATGACCAAAAGGAAGGCGTTATTCCTGGTAATGCTCTTGTCGTCGACCCCAGCAAACAGTTTAGGCCACTTTCCAAATTTGGAAATGCTTTTCTCAATCGACTTCAATGCTCCATGGTGGCCTCTCCGGTTCTCAAGGGCATATCCATTGTCGACACACCTGGAATTTTGTCTGGTGAAAAACAAAGGGTACGTTACATAGCCACGAAACCTTGAATTTATTAATTTTCAGGTTGTACAAAAGACTAATGGGAAAGAACGATGCTCAAATATAAGACAACCTTAAGAACTTCTTATATTTTGATAGCGGAATAAGAGCACTATAAAAATTACCTTCTGTAAATTAATTAAACCTTCAAATGCACAATTAGTTTCATTTGAATGTCTGTTTTGAACACAGATAAAATTCATTTTTCACGCAAGTTAATAAAAGTAACAGTTTATTGTCTAAAACAACAATTTGTGAAAAAATTATTTTTTTAAATATTGCATTTGGGTGTCGAATATTGAAGTAAAAACCTAAAACTATCTGTTTTTATTAAATAATTTGATAATTCATTTCATATGATTTTCATTTTTCGGGAAGATAATCGTATTTTACATATCCTATTTACACTTTTTAATAAATATTTTTTAATTGTTTGCAGGTGGACAGAGGCTACGATTTCACGGGAGTTTTAGAATGGTTCGCCGAGCGTGTGGACAGGATAATTCTGTTATTCGACGCTCACAAACTCGACATTTCGGATGAGTTCAGAAGATCCATAGAAGCACTTAGAGGCCATGATGACAAAATTCGAATAGTATTGAACAAAGCAGACATGATAGATCATCAACAGTTGATGAGAGTGTACGGCGCTCTCATGTGGTCTTTAGGAAAAGTACTGCAGACGCCGGAAGTCGCGAGGGTGTACATCGGATCATTCTGGGATCAACCTCTTCGTTACGACGTTAACAGAAAACTTTTCGAGGCAGAAGAACAAGATCTCTTCAAGGACATGCAATCGTTACCGAAAAACGCTACCGTCAGAAAACTGAACGACCTCATTAAGCGAGCACGATTAGCTAAGGTAAAAACACACAAAAAAAACCCTCCACCAAAGTAAAATCGACTCAAATTAACTCTTGAATACATTTCAATTCAATTACTTTAGTTTGTATTGCATAAACTTTACTTGATTTTATATTGTATAAAATTCCAAATTAATCCTGTAAAGAAATGCGTTCTCCTATTTTCAGGTCCATGCATACATAATCAGCGCCCTGAGAAAAGACATGCCTGCCGTTTTCGGCAAAGAAGCTAAGAAGAAAGAGTTGATAAAGAATTTGGGCCAGATTTACGATCAAATACAGAGAGAGCAACAAATATCGCCCGGTGACTTTCCCGATCTCAAAAAGATGCAAGAAAATTTGGCGAATCACGATTTTACAAAATTCAATCCTCTCAAACCACGACTTTTGGAAGTTGTCGATAAAATGCTCGCAGAAGACATCGCAAAGCTGATGTCTATGATTCCACAAGAAGAAACTACGACGACGACAGAGCCGCTCATTCAAGGTAGGCAAGGCTCACGTTTACACGCATGCTTACAGTGTAATCGTTCAAAGAGCAACGAGCGTGCGATGATTCATGAGTCACGGTTTATATTAAACTCCCGTGGCTGATCGACGTGTGGGACTATTTTTGTTATCCGCTCCACTGGAAATATCACTAATACTCTATTGTACGGATTTTTCTCTTTTGCAGGAGGCGCTTTCGAGGGAGTTGAGGATCAAATTAGTCCGTTCGGTTACAAAAGAGGCGAGGGCGTCGATGCGGGCGCTGGCGAACCCGAATGGATCGTTAATAAAGAGCGATACAAATACGATACCTTGTTTGATTCGCTGGGACCTTCAGATGGAAAGATCACGGGTGCAGGTAAGCCATAAACATACTTTTCATTTAAATTAAGGGCTTATATCTGAGTAAACAGACGTAAAAATATGCATACTTCAGGCTTTTTTTTTCTAAATAAAAATCGGCGTTATTTACTTAATATTTTTTGTGAAGAACATTGGACAATTTTTACAAAAATTTTAATTTCTTTTAATTGAGTCTAGGAAAAAAATATTTCTTGATTCGAGATAAATTAACAATCGCATTTACGTTCCAGCGGCTAAATCCGAAATGGTTAAGTCGAAGTTGCCGAACAGCGTACTAGGAAAAATATGGAAATTATCTGACATCGACAAGGATGGCCTATTGGATGCTGACGAGTTCGCACTGGCAATGCATTTGATCAACGTTAAATTGGACGGCTACGACTTACCTACGGACCTCCCGGATCACTTAATACCACCTTCAAAAAGAAACCTATGAAGACTTTGAGAGAGCATTGTGTTTGCAAAGTATATTTTTGAAGTGTAGATTTGTTTTCGTTCGAACTCCATCAACATCTTGGCATAGATCAACAGTAAGATGTGGATTTTATCAGATTTTCTTTTGAGGCTCAACAAATATTGCATTTGACGCAACTCTCGTCGTTTCTAAAATTTGTTACGTAAAAAATTCTCTTGATTTTTCCGTGAAATTATTCGAGAATTAATTAATTGTAATCACGGCTTAATTGCTAAACCACAAAGACTACAAACTAATGGAAAAAAAAACAACACAAAAACGATGAAGGACATCACGAATAATCGTAGGATAATAATTTATTGAATGAGAACTTGTTTTCTTGAACAAACTCTTCTATGACTTTTTCTTTTTAACGTCCACACGAGGAAGTCCCTTTATTCCACCGAACGCGATCTACGTGTTTTTCATTTAACTATCGATGTGTAAATACCGCGGAGCAAAGTGTACAGCTTGCGAAAATGCGCTATTTTCTTTTTTTCTTAATGGCAGTTTCCTTATCCGACAGAATTGTGTGTAAGGCTTGTATGAAAAATAAGAGGATGCTGCGCTCACGAATTTTGCACAAATTATTTTATTTACTTCGGTAACAATCCTTGAATTATACAATTATACGCAAAATAAAAATCTAGGAATTCTGTTTTTTTTTTTTTGAGCTCCGTGCTTACAACAGTTTAACACCTCAGTGCGATGTTTAAAACGTTACTTTTATTCATGATCATCGCAGTACACACACTACATCATTCCCATTGTTACTCAGTTATAAGTCACGACTTTTGTATGGAATGATAGATAGACAGGAAAAGAGGAAAATTATGAAAATGCTTGGATAGCGAAACGGAGTATTTTTCGCAGAGGTACTTTGGCTTAAACCGACAAATTCATACTTCATCATTGACACTGCATAATCACTCAGAATCTAGGCATCAGAGTAAATGTGTATTTATTTGTCGATATCCCTAATAATGGTAAATAATTAATGTTAATAACATCACAAATTCGTGAAATAACGAACGATGTGCCGGACGATTTTGATAGCACCAATTTCAAATAGCACTGCCTTCGTACGGCGCAATTGTATGTGATATATCAATATATATATATTTATATAAAAAAAGCTCGCTAACAAATCAACGGAGGATAATTATAAGAAATCCTCAAAAGAAAAATCAGTGGCATCAGTTGCAAAGAAATCCTATACACATTCTATCAGAACAAATGGTTTTTCAGTGATCTGCAGGCTGTTAGGATTTTGCAACCATTTTCTAAAAGTTTACAATGTTTGTATCGTAATTTAATGCGTTTAAATCCAACCATAACAGCCCGTGCAATTTGTTAACTATAAAAAAAAAGTGCAATTTGTTTCCTATGAAAAAAAACAATCTATCGAACAAATTTCTGATTGTCGTTGTCGAAAAATAACGAAATTCCTGATGCAAAGTGTTGGTAGTACGTGCGGCGTGGTAATCGACTAATCAGAGCAATTGTAATACGATATACAGGTTTGCGGCCTCGAAAAGAATCCCGAAAACAGCGCAAAAAGTTATTTGTATGATGTGTAAATTGTAAATGATTTTATAAAAAAGAAAGGAAGAAAAACGGATATTTAATTGTCTACGTATACATATATAAATATATATAAATATATCCTCACGCATGTATATGAAAAAAAAAGAAATGTATGAATAAATTATGTTTATGTACTTTAATAGTGAGAATTCATGAGAAGAAGACGTGCGACAATTTGTCGAGAAATTGTTGAGAGAGACTTTTGAGAGATATCTGGAAATGTATCGAGCAATAACCAAGTACAACTGATTGAGATTCAATAAATGTACTTTGTTACACAATACGTACAAAAGCACGTTAAAACTAAACGCGTAATTGTATCAGTATTGAAGTTTTTTATCCTACGCTAATCTATGAGTGAAAAATACTAAATAATTGTGAAAAATCCGATTCTCTGTAGTGGGATGCTATCACAATCGCAGAAAAAAGTACATTCCTCAACGTCGTTTGAGGCAAACTGACCGCAGTTTCGTTCTGGAATTTGCGCGTATTATATACAATTGAAAGTTTTCTAATTAATGATGGAAGAGTATCATTAGGCATCTAGTATCACTGCTGTTACAGCTCGTCGTGCCTTTTGCTTGGCGAAATATTTAAATATCCTAAAACCTCCCGCTCTATCTTTTCGGCCTTCGTTGACATTATTGTGCCTCCTCCGTGGATTGTTCGACGATTCTTCTTCTCGCTGTATATTTTCAGTGTTGGGTAAGCTCGGACACCGGCTCGCGAACATTCGTGCCTGTGTAGATCGCAGTTCACGCGACCCAATCGCACCTTGCCTTCCAGAAGCTAAAAGAACAAAAAATGTATTAATTCATAAAGTTAAAAATTGTTCAGATGTACCAAATAAATTGTAATTATAACTATGGTTAAAAATTAATTTATTAATAGCTGTAACTCATCCAATTCAAATGATTACTTCCATTAAATTATCGAATTCATCGCAAACACATTTGTGATTACTACAGTATTTATTACCTGAGCAGCAATAGCAAAATGTGGTTCCAAAGTCTGGCAATGTCCGCACCAAGGGGCGTAATAATCGACCAACCACACGTTGTTACTCGAAAGAACATCTCTTTCCAAAGATCCTTCGTTTAATTCTTGTACGGTGACCGGCAGAAATTGGGCGATCCACTTCGAAAGCGACAGAGCATCTCTCTGCCCATTGTAAACTCTGCCGATTGCATATTTGATTGTATATAAAAAATTATTTCATGTTTTATCGAACTAGGGAAATATAGCGATTCTCTACGATTATTAAAAATCACTTACGCTACTTTATTGAGACCCTCGCTTCCGAAAGGATAGAGTCTTATTGTCGGATAACTCCGCACACCCTGAGACCGGCACAAGTCAGATTCTGACTCACAGTCGACACTCGCTATTTTAATGTTTGGCAAAATTTGGAACATCTTCGCCACTGCTGTCCACTCCGGTGCGAGCTGCTGACAGGGACCGCACCATGGAGCGAAGTAATCCACCGCCCACAAGACTTTACCCTTTTTCTTGCCGATTTTTTTATTGAAGTTTTTCGAAGTCAGGTGTAGAACTAAAATATCAATTACATCGATTTTAATTCAAGAAACAACCAAGAATGAGTAATATTCGGATTAGAACAAGTTCACAATTCTTTTCACTTCGGTTAACAGTCAAAAATTGTTTGTAAAGAGGAAAAAGATTTTTCAAGATTAATAATCAATCAAAATACTAAATTTTCGTAAACAGAAGTTTCATATTTTCAATACTCTTTCATAAATCCTCATATTTTTAATAGAGGAAATATAGTATAGTGTATTCCTGCTTGAAATATACAAACGTCTTGAATGATTCTTCACCTGTAGGATTTATAGCTTCTTTGATAAACTGTACAACGTTTGCAGCAGTTTTTTGTGTAGTGAACTGCATCGTCGTGGTGCCATTAATCAGCATGGCAGTAGGATAGGAACGTATGTTGTATTGTCGACAAATCGCGGAGTGTACGGTGCAATCAACGGTACCAAAGTGTACAACTGATTTCTCGAATTGGAGGGAAGCCTTTCGTACTTCTGGCAAAAACTGGATGCAAGGTGGACACCAAGGCGCGTACCAATCGACGAACCACGCTTCGTTACCTGATTTACCAAGTTATTAGACAAAATACATTTGCAAAAAGTTTTTTTTCTTTGCCTAATCGATTGAAATACTTTACCGTTTTGCCTCTTTAGGATTGACAAAATTTTCTCCGCAGACAGAGCCCACACGTTTTTGGCTTTGATGCTGTTTTCAGCAAATTTGGCAATGTCATTCAGTGTGCTTTTGCCGTGACTGAGCTCGAACGCTCCGCCTGGCTTCAATACACCCCACATCGGATATCGATTGACATTCAAACTCGAACATAATTTGGAATACCTTCCACAATTAACCTTACCTGCAAATTTAATCAATTTCAGATGCTTGAGTACGATTTGTAGCGTAGAAAAAACATTAGAGTACTTTGAGCATGTCATTGAAATTTTATAAAAAATTCGATGCTGGAATTCTCAATTTTTTATTACAGGCATTGGAAATTCTTACACTATTTAACTTTGGACCTCTGAAATATGAAAGGTGTGTGCGGTATACGTAACTTTTGATTAAAAATGAATGGTTCTTTTTTGCTCATTTAAAAATTTTTTAATTTCTTATTTCCGGGAATCCAAAAAACGTACCACTTTTTCGGTACTAAATTCAACAAAGGCGATATTCGTGATATATTTCATCATTTGATTCATTCCAGCTCGATTTAAAGTCATTTTGGTTTCATTACCATTATGTCTACATTTATTTTCTACTTGAATTAACGTGTTCGATAAAAAAATGATAATGTAATCTTACCTAAATTTATATCTTGTATTATACTAGGCAGTCGCTTCAACTGCAAATCTAATTCCGTTGCGTGTCCGATATAGAAACATAGGAGCCACCCATCATCTTTCTCCAATTCGAGGCTCCTCTTTATCGCCTGTTTAATGCGAAGAATGAATTAAAACGACTGTATGAAAATCAATGCACGCGTATACCACTTTACTTACCTCGAAACTTTCGGAACTAAGATCCTGCGGTTCTGGAAGCTGCTCCAAAATTTGCTGTACCAGAGATTCCATTTCGGTTATATCATCAAACACAACAGGCTTCCACATTTCGACAGTCTTCAACGGCACGTAAACGGCTCCAGTTTCAGGCGAAATTAAATCTTTACATGTATCATCCTGACACTCGTAGACACCTACGTTTATAACTTTGTCCTGCGAAAAACAAAAAAAGAATTCAGCACGTCTCATAACTAAAGGATAGTAAAAGCAATTGCAAATTTATTAATTTCATTGGTACACTAAAAATAATGACGATTGTTATACTTGAATTCATATTTAAATCGAGTAGAGTGCACATTTTAGAATAAACGAAAAATATTTCACACAGAATATAAAATTTAATGATTATATGGTAAATTAAAAAAAACTCACGAAAATCGCTGCTACTTTAAGGTGTTCGTCGGAGGAGAGGCAATCTCGACCTTCACCACAGGTAAATACGAGGGAAGCTCGATCGCTGCTCGTTGTCCCTTTCATAAGTTTCATCCACTCCGATTTCGTTATTTCATCGATATTTACGTCGAGACGATCCAGCACGAATCGATTAATAGCTTCATGCGATTTTTCTCCTGTGTATCGGATACCGTGCTGAGAATTCTGCAATATGATTATGGCCAGTTAGTAAGTTCCTAATTGTTTTTAATTTTAGAAAGGCTTGTGATCAAAGGTTTTTTAAACGTGCCTTTGGATAATGCAGCAAGGTAGGAAAAGACTGGATGCCCAGTTGATGACAGAGCTGCCAGTCGTCCTCGCAATTAACCGCACCAATGCGGATAACGCCTTCGAGTTCTTTGGCTAATTTTCGCCAAACTGGCGCCAAATGATGACAATGACTGCACATCGGGGAGTAGAAATTTATGAGCCACATTTTTTCGGAGTTCACAACGCTGTCCTCTGAAAAAACCATAGTTGGTTCAAGTAATTTATGATTCAAAGCAAAAAAAAAGAAATTTATTCATAAACTACATGAAAATTTGAGAAGAAACGCACTGAGAAAAAAAATGCAGATTAAACATTTCTACAAAATGAACTGAATTCAATACTTTCAACACACAAGTTGTTTGACTTTAAAAAGCAAACATTATTCCATGCAACAGGTGATACTTTTTTATTATTAAAACAAGCTCAAACTGTTGTTGAACAAATTAATCATTTACAGATTTTGTAGTAAGATATTCCTGTGAATATAATTACTGCCAATAATTTAATAATATCAGACAAACGACTATAAAATTGAATAGTACATTTTTACACTTACGCCAATCATTTCTGTTCAATGTAACCACCTGAGGATCGTCATCATAAATGCCAAAGTTATCCTGATAATAATTCCATGAATGATAATTTTGATGTCTGTTATCATTGTTGAGACCCTCTTCTCCATAAAGATCGTATTTCTTTCTTAGATCATGATCCTTAAGGACTTCATATGCATTTGTATATTTAAGGAAGTTTTCATGTGCTTTAGGGTCTTCCTGTAACAAGAGCACAATTATAAATGAGTTATTAACTGCACAAAAAAAAACTCTCATTTGCACAAATTTATACATAGTAAATATTCCATACATTATTTTTGTCAGGATGATGAGTGACTGCTATTTTTTTGAAGGCCTGACGAATCTGTTTCTCCGTAGCGTCACGTTTAACTCCTAAAAGTTCGTAGTAATCCTCGGCAAGCGATACTGAGAGTATCAGCAAAAATAGTACAATTCTGATGCACCTGTTAGAAAAAAACATACAAATTCATGAATAAACGTTTTTTTAAATCAACGAACATAAAAAATATCACATTTATCCATCCACTTTCTCAGTTTCACCAGAAATCCATAACTCTTTTTTTCACAAAACCAACAATAATTTATCATTTCTTAGCGACTGATTGTTTCTCATTTTATTTATTGCCACTTTTGACACTTTGTCACGTGGCTCGCAGTAAACGTCAGCGAATTCAAAGCTTACTTACATTTTTGTCGGGTTGAACGAACGTCACTGCCGAGAACGCGTGAAACTTATTTCATCGGTTACACAAAGAGCGCACAGCTTCCTCTCCTACGTGTCTCTCTCCCTTTGAACCTCTCACGCCGCCTACGATATACGGTTCACCATTCGCTTCCTATTTAGGCTTTATCTTTAATCTTCCCAGACTATCTGACCCCACTTGCCAACTCAACAGCCTAGCCTGAAATCATTGTGCGTCCCATCCACAGAATCGTTCCTGCTCCCTTTTCTATAAGTACTTATAGTGTATATTCCAGCTAGAGATGAGCATAAATATATAATCTACCGCACATGAACCATTTAATCGCAATTACCGTTGATGCGATCGACTTTTCCTGGTTACCCGGCGAAGTAATTGTAAAAGCGTCACATCTATGCACAGCCCTGGGACAGCTGAGTTCATTCATGGGCTTCTATTTCTATAGAAAAGTCATTGGGCTTTGGTAACTAAAAATCTATCTCCTGATTGGCCGAAATGATTTAATCGCCGCAGCAGCCAGCTATAAAATATTAGCAATTTTTTATAGCAAATGGGTGTGAATATTGAATACTCGTGAAATATGGAAGAAAATCACGGTTTTATTTACCGGATATAAAGCGACAATTGAGGTAATACAATTTTTATATGCTATAGGTGTCGAGAGTTGATAGGGAAAGAGATGGGATGGGAGAAAAGTAGTTTCACGGGACTGAGAAACGATTGGGACTTCGAAAAAAAGGCCTTACAGTTTCTGTTACCGACCGAGCAATAGTGTGTCGTATTGAAGTCGCGTGCAACACCGACTGAGCTGCAATAAGTGCGGAAGATATAGCCATCTCTGACATAGCTAATCAGCGAACGCGGTTCAATGAGAGGTAGAATAAAATAAATTCAAAACACTACGGATGAAACACGGAACATCTTTCACCCAAAAACCGATTGGACAATGCCACGGTCTTGACAATGCTACAGTGTCGGCAATGTAGGAATGTGTAGTCTTGGATATTGGACAAGCAACTCGAGGGAAGCTTGGCTCTGCTTGGAGTGTCAAGCAAAAGAAGCGTTATCTTTGTGTCGCTCTTCGAACGATGTTTTTCCATTGCGCATGATATAACCGAGATTCCCGGCTTGAATACATCAAAGTATATTCGTGCGCGGTTTTCGAGTGTCTGAGTCACGCTCGGGGATCGTCCAATCCGGTGAAAGTGAGGTAGGCCAAGTGCAGTGACGGAGCAAATGAAAATTCAACCTAAGAACGTGACTCGAAATCAATACGCCATCCTTTCTAACTAAATGCACACTACGCAGCTGGTGTGTGTATATAGCTGTAGAGAAGCGACGTTAACAGTGTAGTATTGTTGTGAACATCGTGGATGCAACTTCGAAGGTTTACGAAAAATTGACAGCTGTCATTCCGCGAAAGTCGGAGGATAATACAATAAACAGAGTGAGACTAAACGACAGTGGCTTCGGCGAACTCAACCAAACTGCGCAACGTAGCACAGGTAAGGGTCACAGTTGCAACAGACAAATTTGCGAGTGAATGAACGAGTCGCGCATTCCATGACATTATTATTATTATTATATATATATATCACTGTCTATATATCTGGCACTTGCACTGATGATCACTCGTAGCTAAAAACGTTTAATTGCTGTGTGCCCTCCTTTAGACGACGTACACACATCACTGACACACGATTTTTGAAAAAAATTATACCTATACCGCCGTGTGTACCTCGTCGCTTGTATTTGGGCTGCAAATTTCTCGCTGGCCCGCTACCAACAGGTATCGCACGACACCACCTAGCCCTTTGTTCAGATGTCCAGATCTTTTTTGTAAGATATCATTTATTTTTGTTATTCAATATATTTCCTTGCGCACCAAGAGGTGAATGCTGCAGTGGGTTTTGACTAACTGTACACTTTTACGTGTCACACTTGTCGCAGTGATATCACTGGCATGGCGTCAAGCTCTGTCAGCCAGGAAGACTTTGACAACGACTTCGAATTCACCTCTCGAAGATCCAGGATCCGAACTGCCAGGGTCAGAGTCGGACCACCAAGGAGTGGAGATATAACATCGATAAACTTTCAAAGTGAGTAATTTTAACACATTCTTTAGTCATCCATTCTGATTTATCGCTTGGGCTTCAAATTGCGATAGATTTAATTTTATGTATGTAGAAATTAGTGTTAGGATAATCTGCAGCTTAGATTAATGTATACTCAATTTTATTACGTGTTCCATACAATTGGATAATTTTCTTAAATTTTTGAGTAATTTTAGCACATTTTTTATTCATACATTCCGATTTATCCTCTGGATCAAATTGTGATATATTAAATTCGGCATATGTAGAGATTGGAGATTGATGTCAGAATGTCTGTAGCTTATAAATAAGTGTTATTTTAATGTCGACTTCATTTTATTACACTCTTCATGTAATTAAAGCTTTTAGAATGTTTAATAAAAGTATATGTAACAGCTTATTTTCTGGGATTTGAATTCTTAAATGAAAACTTAATTACTTGGGTTCGTTAATATCAAAAAATCAGAAATAAATGTGTATACAAGCAAATAATTCTTCATAATAAGTTGGATAATTTTTCTTACACAATTTTATGCATTGTTTACAAATATTGTGAAAATATGTTACCTACAATAAATTATCCATGAATAATTTCACAAAATTATTAATTTGTTCTATGAAAATTCCTGTTGAATTTTCCAAAGGCTGCAAATACATAACAATCTTTTGAAAAAAAAAAAATTATGAACATTTCAAATTCCGCGTAAGTTCATGTTGATTATTCCAAAATGTAATTGAATAATTGTGTCTTCAGAAAATGCGGGAGACACGGAAGAGGCTCAAGGTATTTGTGACTCGAATTCGGCAAACGTTGTACCACCGGATCACGATCAATCGAATCAGCAGAACAAACCGATAATCCGAAAGCTCGAAAAAAGACCAACGGGTCGGTGAGTACACATCCCGTACGGGCTGTCTCGTGCGATTTGCGAAGCACGATCGTACCGCGAATATCCGGACCATCGGTAGCCGCAATGGTCCGCGAATTCACCAGCAGCTCGGAGGGACATTTTTCGAGAATCTCTAATGTTTGCTCGATCTGATGTTCTAGTGTCTCAAGTGTCGTATCCTGTTTGCATAGGCCAACGCATATAAACAAGGGCAAGCAGCAACGCGACCGAAGGAAACTCAGAGAGAAACGTCGCAGCACCGGAGTCGTTCATTTGCCCTCTACTGAGGTGTGTAATTTTTATTATCATCATTGCTATCACTTTTCATTAAATCCGTTTATAAAACAATGTTATTTGCGGATTTCTTGACGATCTCATGAGTAGTGATGTGAATTTACCGGTAAATTACATTTTTTAATATTTTGTTGAAATAAAACGCGCTGACTTAAACTCAAATTTTTACTCCATTCTGGATTCCATTGTCCAACTTCTACAGAAAATTGTAAATTCGTATTCATTAGTGCAAAATATTAATAAGATTATTTGTTATTTGTCGTTGACGTTTTGTGAATTATGCAAACAAATGTTCAAGTTGGGATGTGAATTTTGAAACATTAAGTACTTGAAATAACGTTTTAGCAACAAAAAAAAAACTTTCACAATTATTTATAGTGGGACTCGGGATTTTTCTACTTCAGAACATTTACATACGATCAATGGCATTATTCTAAGTACATTTTTCGGTTGAATTATGTTTTGCTAATGCCAGAATTTAAAGAAAATTGCTGTTGGTAAAATGTCTTAAACGGCAGCGTTTACTCAATTGTATAAATTCGGATTCTTCTACCGACTTCCATCACTACTTTGGGTAATCCTGTGAGCTTGCATTTGCTCTAATGGTCGTGCGATTAACAAAAGGAAAATGTATGGGATCGCTTTCTTGTGAGTCATACTGCAGGTAAAAGGATGACGCATCCTCGACTTTCATCATTCCATCGTTATTACGTGTGAAGTTTGTGCATTACCGTGTTTTATCTTATGGGGACTTACTCAGCGGCATTGCCTGAAATCGATGACACAATTCTGGTTTCTTTCTTCCTTAATTGTCTTATGAACTTTCTCAAAAATTGCCACGCCGATGATTTCAGGCGGAGGCGCTGACTAAGCCGCCGTAATTAAATTGAACCGCATCACCCTCGTATCGAGAAAACCTCGAATATGATACCATTCTATGTCTAACTTAATTCTATTAATTATTTGGAAACCTTAGAGTACAGGAGGTAGTACTGGCGAGGATGAGGAGGAACTAGGCGGAACAGGTCTTGAAACTAAGCACAATACACCCCATTATGAGTTCCTTGATCACGAACTCATTGAAGTAAGTTTTAATGATATAATATAAAAAAAACACTAGAGATTCATGTCACGATGCGCATTTACAGGTACGAGGCGATTATAACGAATTTTGGTCGGCGCGATTTTTAGGACCTATCCCTATTACCTTTTTTTATCGCTTCGCCTAACACAAAGTTTGAAGAAAAATATGATAACACCTTGGATTATTGTACTAACCCTGAGCTACGTTACTCCCGTCTTTGTGCATGTGGGAATCTATATCTATCGATGTCTCTCTGTTTCAGGAGAGAACGGCCAAGGTTTACATGCAGCGACGAAACAAAAGGTATGATTAACGGTTTTTAATTGATAGAAACTTAATAACTCATTGAAAGTGTACATTCTAATTACTCAGTATTGAGGCTTTTTCCGTGTTTATAAAAAATGAATATGCCTATCACGTTTTGCTTGATATTTTGCATTAATTACAAGACATCTTAATTTTTTTAAATATTTGAATTATTGAAGCCATCCCATTCAAACGTAACCTTATTGTCTTACTAATGATATGATAATTTATTTATACTCAGCCACTCAGATTTGGAAGCCGATGACGAAGAGTTCGATTCCCTGAATCAGTCGGACAGCGTGAATCAATCGGATCCTGGTAATCACGGCCCCCAATTGTCGTCGTCCGCTACACCAAGACCCAGAGTTCCAACTCCAACAGGAGATAATGCACAAGAGGTGAATATTCTTCGAAATTCATCGAGACTTGTTGTTTTGGTGTGAAAATATTTTTAACGAAACTTTTTGAACCGTACAAAAATTGAGTAAATGCTTTTAAATGGCTCTTCTAGAAAAGTTAGTAAAGAACATTTTTCTCAGTTTACTACGCCAAAGCTAATTTTAAATATGTTTTCACATTATACAATCACACGATGCTACAGATTAATTTTTTTCTACATTGTCTAACTACTTTCTTGTGTGAATTTTACAAAAATAGATAATTGAGCGAGCGCAGGAAGAAAATAGACGACTCCTAGCACTTTTGGAGGATCAGGACCACAAAATAATGGCACTGGAAGCACAACTCGTTCAACAACAGCGCGAAATGACAATCGAACGCGACAGATTACGCGAGGAAAACGCTGCCTTAATCAGGGCTATGGCCGCGTTGGCAAGTGACTGAAAGTTCGATATTTTCCATATAGAAAAGCCCCGCGAGATCGCATAAAAACCCGATATTCTCCTCACCGCGTTATATTATACAAATAAATACAAAATTGTGGTTTCACAATTGAACAAGCTCCATAAAAATAAACATTAGGGAATAATTTAACAAAAACAAAATATTCATACCAAACTTGCTTATTGATGTTAGTTACTACTATACTTTACTTGAGCGACAAAAAAAAAGAACAATTGGCAAAGCTCTAGCATTCGGAGCAAGTGGAATGTTCTATCGCAAAATTTTTGTCAGGGTAAGATTTTTTCGAGTTTAGCGCGACGATGCACATTCCACGGCTCATTAACTTTGTAGAAATCTCGAGAGAATCTTTTAGATTAGACTTCGTCCCACGGTACGAAACTTCGCAGTTTATTTAATGCATAATTAAGCCATAACCGTTGTTATTGCCAAATTAACTGCATCTTTGCATGACTGTATATTAAAAATTTGCAGATATCTAGCGTATCAAATGCAGCCAATTAAACGGTTGTTTGAGCATTAATTTAGGATCACAATTCGACTGAATAGAGTTCTACAAATTTTTGGATATCTGATAGAAAATTTTCCTGAGCCAAAAAAAACTACCATTTTGTCTTCCACCCTTTAGTACAATTAGAAATATGCTGTTTTCCTCAAACAGGGGCTTTGGCGATCGTAATTACTGTATGCCTCGATAAAATAAATGCTTCTTCGAGACCATTTAAAGTTTGAGACCCGTGTAGTTCAATTGATCGCCCAAGCAATTTTTTCGACGGAGTTTCTAATTGTGATCACGAATAGAAGACAAAATTCAGTTTTGATTTTTATGATGGAGATTTTCTATTTAATTTTCAAAAAATTAGTGACTTCCGCGATATTTGTCTTCACAAAGTGCGAAAAATTGTTTTTTTTATTGCATAGTTATGATTTTGTTAGTTATTCAGTACTTATTAGAATATAAATCTCGCAGCTCAGTCTAGATTGAATAACTGATCGGTTTATTCTTTTAACAAATGGGTAAATTGAGAAATTCTCTCGACTCAATTCTCAAAAAGTCGTTTCGAAAGAGCGAACGATGATCGTGAAATTTTACGAAAACTACGAAATTCTAGAAAGCAGTTCCAGTTGTAAATATATTATTATTATTATGATGACGAGGAGAAAAATTGTTTTGAATATTTAAAACGTTGAAATTCAAGTTCGAGATAAGAACGTTTCGATAAACCGACCTACAAACTCTCGCATTGCAACGAGCGACGAGTAGGACTGTAGATTTTTCGATCATATTCTTGAAATATATTGAAGTATAACGGTGTATCGATAGTGTAAAAAACGAGGCGTATCTTTGCATATTGAAAGTACACCGACTTGTGATTTATCTTTTCTTTCTCTCGTTGATATTCTGCATATTGATATTATTATATTCACCCTATTGATTAAACGAAAAATAAAAAAAAATAAAAAGAATTAAAAAAAGTATCGCGGCCGACTGATATGATGTGATGAGTGCGTGTGTGATGATCGCGGATGGAAAGTAATGTGTATTTACGGATTACGATAGCAGCATGTGCACAATCAATTGTTATTTTGTGATTCGTCGATTAAGTGAGAAATAAAGAACTTGATCATGAAAGTTTGCACTCCTCTTCTTAAGTTTTAAAGTCCACCTCTGTAATTTATTAACAGAAGATTACTACTGTGATCCTTGTGATCAAAATGAGAAATACGTAAAATGGCGGCGGTAAATGAAGGTTTTTGGGGGAAAAAAACTGCGACGATGATGTGAAAATAATGAAAAATAGCACACGTAAGATATGAACTAAAAAATATATATATATACCAAAAATAGAACTTTTTAAGGCTCTATCTTCGAAACGGGTCAATCACACATCCTTCAGTTATTTTTAGATTTTTTGTACATACACTAATTTTAACTGCATTCCTATTTGCCATTTCAGCGCTCCAAGTTGTGATAATTCGTGTCAAGTTGAAGTGTATACATTTAGAGCCTGTCAAATTAAAAAAGAAAATCGACAGATGTTTATACAAAATGCCCAAGAGTTTGTACGTCCATTTTCATCGGATTCTTAAAACAATTCGAGGAGGAATTTGCGGATTAAGGATATTAATGTAATCAATGAAATCATAGGCGAATTTGAAGACTGCATTTTTATTTATAAAATAACTAAATAAATTTTGATATAATACAATACTTGCGCGCGCACACATACGCGTAGTTTACACGATACGTTACTCTTATCATCCACTACACGTAAAATAACTACTGGTATTGTTACAACTATAGTATTCTACAAAATCGTTGGGATCCGATCGTATAGAGTTACCAATTAAACTGTCATTCGCGCGTGTGCGTGTACCATCTCCTCGAGTGCCCTCGGCTCCGTACAAAGTTAAAGAGAGAGAATCAATCAACTATTTTGCTTTCTTTCTTTCTTTACGTTTTAAACGGGGTGCACCTTTTTGTTTCTCTTTCATATACATTTATCATTTATAGTGCTGCGTCAGCAGGCAAACCTTAAGGTGTGCGTACTCTATGTAAAACAGGTACACACGTCATATACGAGCATCCCGAAGTTAGGCGATGCAACAGGTACTACACTTGTCATCCAATCTCTCCGATCCATCACTGGCGATTCCTCGAATCTTCTCTGACTATTTTCCAACCAATTTCTCCCGCGTGCTACAAAATTCTCGGTGCAAAAACCACACACACACACACACACACACACAGCTTCTCTCTCAAAGCTTCGTTCTTTTACGTTTTCTTTCACAATATCCGTTTTCATTATCTCTATTTACAATTCCCCGCCAAGCCATTGTACACATTTCTCTTTCGTTATTTGTTTTTATACAGGATATACAAAATAATCGCGTAACATTATATACCGGATCGATCAGCGGCGTTTTAAAGCGGCTGACGTTAGCGAGGCGATAGCGGGCGTTATATATAACTTTGTTCTTCGCTGCACATATACATCATTCGTACCAATTAATAATGTATACACGACACTTGCAACGGCGCGCGATAGATATAGACATTGTAGTTATATTCTCATTTTCATTTTTCTTCAATCTACAGTATAATGAAAGGCGGCAACGTTCTGATATGTTATGTTTCGAGAGAATTAAGGCGGAATCCGATACCAGGGACCGGCGATGCGCCGAGCCCCTCCACATTAATCCGTAACACTTATTATACGAGGCGAGCAACGAAGTTTCATTGGCCTGCCGGCACAATTTTCCTCGCTGTCGCTGTGTACAAATTATTGTCGCGATAATCGAGTCTCTTCGACTTTCCATGATTATAACGTTATAGGCCATTGTTTTTTTTTTTTTTCTTTCGATATTACAGCTAAAGAGAGAAGTTTCGTTATTGAATCAGACGAGGAACACTTACTATCGAACTCCAAGAGTTCTCTCCCTATTTCTCCGTTAAGATTTTTGTTCTCGTTCCTCGTTTAATTGTCAAATTTACGTCTGTTTCAATCGCGTGATTGAACGCACGAAGCTGATTATTCAAATTAATTTCCGTGTTGCTAGGAAGTTATCTCGGAGCTTTGCAAGATAAAATCATAAATAAAAGGCTTGAGTCTGTAAAGAAGCGAGCTTAACGATTTTTGCATGGAAAACTTGGCCGCCCGATGTTTGAGGCGTTGAGTAAGACTTGAGTCGTTTCTAATTAAAAAATCGGTAGGCCAGCTCATCGGGGTTTGTTCTGTGTGTTTATTAAAGTATTAGCTTTTAAAAATTTCGAGGCACGAGAACTCACGGCTCCTCTTTACGTCCTAACATACAATATATATAGCATTTCGCATATATTCCCGCGTTATTTCGTTTAATATCCTCCTCATAGTATATATATATATATATGTATAATATACTACAGTATACCTCAAACACGTATCGCATTATCCCAACAAACGACTAGATCACGATGCTTGGATCTTTAACGATAGATCCTTAAATGCTAAAAGGGGGGAAGAACTTAAGCTCTAAAAATCTAATAATTAACGATATATTATTCATCATAATAATCATATCGTCGTGCCACGTACGTAATTAGGCAATTAAAAGTCAATTACGCACATGGTAAGACGATCGTGTAGCTTTACACAGCTGATACAGATACACAAATAGCGTAACGCAAACGCAAAGAAGGATATCCAGCCGGTTTTTCTCCTCGTCCGGACCGCATCGATTTCAAGGTATGAATAATCACGTTCGTATATCGCAGGCTCGAAGCTCCGTTCGCGAACGCCCGACAAGTATTTGTGTGTGTTCTTCGGGCAATAATATACGAGAGGAATAGCGCGAACGAGATGACTCCACGTAGGAAATAAATCGATTGACTGACGAACGGTCTCGCGGACTAGCTGGCGCAGGGCTTTTTTTAATAATCAAACAATTAATCATCGTTCTCGTTCGATTTTTGTTTCGGGGGGTCGGCGATTTTCATATCTTCGCTCTGTTATTATTTCTCGTTTTCAATCGCCACCCCGTAAATTCGTATTCACACGATATCGTAAGTACACAAAAAAAAAAAAAAAAAAAATCAAAAAAAAAATCGCGTCTCTCGACTTCGATGCTATTTCGGGCGCGTGGTTCTCTCGTTTCTACGTCTCTACATCCGTTTTGTTTTCTTCTCTCTCTTCACCGGAGATAATCTTCTCACTTCGTCGAGGTATAACAGCTACATTAACATCTTGGATTTCTGGTTGACCTACGGTTTATTCTTTTAACCGTTTAACGTCTCGCTCGCATTCCCTTTTCACGTGCAATAATTTAAGGTTTTTTGTTGGGTATGCAGCAGCGTGACGTTGAACTTTATCAGCCTTTTGTTTACCGTTTTTATCCTTCATTCGGTCGCGAATGATAAAGGCACATTGCCGAATCGTTTTGTCGATGTACCCGAAATCTTGGGCATTTCAGTGCGATTTGTAGAGAGTTAAGAAGACGAGAAAACGAAAAGACACGTTGTAGGATATGTTGTGATTCGGATGTCACGATTCATGAGACCATCGTCTAGAACTGTACAGCAGACGACGTTTACGACGCTCTCCGCGTCGTTTTGACGAGTCTCAGACACTGCAACCGGATGTGACCTCCTCGCTGTTCTGCTGATGACTCCAACGGCACTGATGGCAACCTTTTGGCTCCTCCTGACCCGCGGCGACCGCACCACCGTTCGCTCTGAGTCCCTGCTCCAACTCCAACAACTGGCCCATGAAGTTGAGATTCGGGCTTATAATGGGTCGGGCGTTTTTGACAAGTTTGTAGGCTTCTACCATCGACAGACCCTTGTGCCGCATTATGTAGGCGATAGCTATCGTTGCGCTACGCGATACTCCAGCTTGACAGTGGACCAGAACGCTGCTGCCGGATTTTCGAGCTTCCTCTGTAACACAAAATCGTCAAATCATTAGCTTCAGATTTTTCAAAGAATTATTAACAATTAAAATTACAAAATAACTGGCGAACGCTTAAAATACTACGTTTGTTCCCTTTGGTATTGGCAACTATTCAAGGATATTAATGAATTTTTGCAATACTTGGAACTATGTACTAATGGTCATTATATGAATATGAATTATAGCAGTATAATTGAATTCTTGCTGAAGAATTTTTTACAAAAAAAGTTACAAGTCCCGACTTCTCTGGCGCCAGAATATTGTTAGCATTTAATTTTATCTACATCACTGGCAATTATTAATCGTATCATTCAATAAATAGCTGCAGCTAATCGAAGTTAATTGGACCTCTCGATGTTAATCGTATTAAACGTTACACATAATAACGATTCGTCCTCGTGAGCCACTTAGGAACTGACACAGTCATTGCTGCGGTTAGCGACAATCCGCAAGGAAGAAAGGTGGATAAAAACAAGCGTCCAGGATGTTGAAGGAAATTCCGCTATCCTCGTTAAGAGTTGTCGAAGCGTCGGGCGATTGTGCACTGGCATGGAATGATAATAATTCTTGCGTGAGGCTCGGTTAATTGACTGCGATGACGACAATGCGCGAATGGCCTCAACAATCGATTCGCGTCACAGATATACACAGCCTTCTCAGGACCTCTCGGGAGCGCATGAGGGCCGAGCGAGAAAAAGCGAGGGCAAGTGAACTGAGAACTTTGACCGTGAACCCAAGTTTTGCATCATCATCGGCGCCAACCAGAATCACCCTAAAACGTCCTTGTTTACCACTCCGTATTTTAAGATCGACGCGATCAATTTCTGCAGACTCGTGGCCGCTATCTTAAAGCATATCTACCCTGCAAAAAATATTCTACGAAATTTAATGAGCTATTTTTGTTCATCATAATATCAATAATACTAAATTAATTCGATCTAATTAAACAAATTATAGTTGAAAGCTGTCTTCTGTTTAGAAGAAAATAAATGGAAAATTATGCTGGACAATTCTTAAGACGAATTTATAACTTTATAATCGTTAGAAAATTGGTGTCACTAATCAAGAATAAATTGATTCTGACTTGAGGTAATTAGTTGGCGAGCAGTGATTGTAATTGGCTCTTAAATTTCAATGGCTTTCCGAGTGCATCCACCACAGCTACTGCATCCTGCAAGGATCGCTACAAACCGCGAGGATACCCGCACACAATCGCTTTCCATCGTAACTGACAAACAAACCAGTCGTGTAACCCAAACAGGCGATTAAATTACGTAATGCTCGGTGGGGAACGCTATCGTATCACGAGTGAGTCACAGTTGTTCTGCTCTCTATTCGGCCTCTACACTCTTGTCCCGCTGCTTGAGCAGCATGCCCGGATCCTCCGCCACGTATATTATATATACACATGCAGTTACAAAGTGCCTAAGGCGTGCAATGCGTTACAACGCTTATGTTGTTTATTTTTGCATGCTAACAAAAATAACATCGTTTAACATTGTTCGCAAAATTTTGTCTTTGTCCACTAAAACCTTTGATCCTTCCACCGCAAAAATTGCAAGTCTACAATTCACTAAAGTTTTGTCATCTTCACAATTGGCTATTACATTTCAATTCAAATATTTTAGAAAAAATACTTATTTCGAATAAATGACAATACTCATTAGGAAGCGACGAAATTTATATTTCAATGCTTATTAAAAATGTCTAAAAACGAAATTTAAAAAATCATCTATTTCTATGCATAACGGTTCCATTTGTCACCGCAGAGAAGCTTGGCAATATTTTGTGCACAATTCCGAGTTGTTTACGAACTCTGAATGGCAGATTAGTGGCGTCACTGTGCACTAGAATTTTTTTTTTCTCGAATACTTATCATAAATTGAAAAACATAAATTTCTGTCCGGTGATTGACATCATTCAATCAATGCTGGCATTATGGCAGTAATGTGTACGTAGAAGTATGGAGTTACATGTACATTGGAAACTTCCGTTCCCTCTCCTCTCTCAACGGTTGGAGAATCAGAAGTGAATCAACGTCGTTCATCCTACACAATTCATGAATACACATTTGTGTGTTACATGTGTGTGGCTAAGAGTATATAGATTCAAGGGTTGGGTGCGTCAGTCACTGACTGGGGAGATAAGGGGTGGCTCCCGAGGCTTTCCCTTTTTCCCTCGGCCGTTGTACGTTGCCAGCGTACCAACTCAACGTGCTTCTCTCACGTGTTGTGCGTGTTGTTGTTGTATGCACGGGGAACGTACACTTGTGAGCGAGCATCTGGCATGAGTCAGAGGCCGAGTCGGAGAAGAGGAGTGTGGTGAAAAAAAAAATAATACCAAGGATAGAGCGAGACGGATTGGGGAAAAAGTGAGAGTGAGAAGGAGATAGTACAAGGACTTCTACAGACGAATTCTGTGTTTGGCAAAAGACGAAAGGTGGATGAATAGGCGAGCATTGGGTGCGTAGATTCTTGAGATGCACCCCTAAGCTTTGGTGCCAGCCGAGCTAACGTATTGTACACTTTATATCCTGTGGGCCTGACGCAACTCTCTCACGAATTTGTATGGCTTCAAACCTCCTTGCTGTAACACAGGAAGACCATGGGAATGAACATTTTTCGCTGTGGGACCTCAACGGAATTTCTTAAGAGCACCTGGCAGAGATTAAATTGGAATGCGCTGTGAAAGCTCGGATTTCGGGTGTTCCGAATCTCAAACTTGATCTTCATGAATGGGTTCAAGGGAAATAAGAGACATGGATAGAAAAAAAAGGGGGTGGAAGAAAAGGAGTTGAAACAGAAATGAACATTGAATACAAGAAGTAGGGAACAGAATAAACTTGATAATTGGCGCTTCATTGAAGAAAAAGATGATTAAATTGAAAAAAAAAGAAGCAAGAATGATAATATTAATGTAATAAAAGTGATTCAATGAGCAACAGCTTGTATATCATGATTCTCCAACTCCGAGACTTTTCGATTGACCCTCCGGCTTTTAATCTCTCCCAAGTCAGATTTAACCCGGAGGGGTGATGAAATAAAAAGCCAATAAAAATGTGAACATGTGAGTTGATACCCCCAGGCCATTTGCGTTGGCGTTTATGTATTGTACACAATCGTTTGAAGGACGAAAACTACGTCGGCGATGAGTCAATGGGGTAAAAGGCATATGCATAGAGCACATATAACCGGAGAGCGATAACACGAACGATATGTGACCGAACTGGCACGCGGGAAGCCGATTAGAGCCGAGGAAAAAAATAAATAAAAAGATGCGGGAGAGTGACTGAGCAACGCGGACGGGAATGAGGGAAAGAGAAGGACGGAAAGAGAAAAACGGTGCGAGTAAATAGCCACTGGGGCAATTACGGGAGAAGCGGACAACGGCAACGATCGTGCAACAGCTATACCACTACTACAGCCGGCAAAACTGCCATAGCAGAACACACAAGCCTCGCTGTCGACGACGCAGTTCGGTATAACGGAAACAGGGTATAACCAGCCGTATCCGGTGGACCATTCACTGGTAGTATATTCTCTTGGTGGCGGGGCGAGTGTACCAGTGAGCAGCAGCAGCAATAGCAGCAGCAGCAGCAGCACAAGACGAAAGGCTTCCATTCATGAAAGCATGAGTCAGACACGTTGTGTGTGCTGCGCGCTACTCGCAACGGTGAACGAGGGCCCGTCCCGTACGGGCCGGGATGTTCTCGTGCGTTCGAGAGACCCTGAGCACCACGTTTCCCTCCACCTTATGCCGCTCCGTTGCTCACACGTTGCGTTGCACAGATATGTGTTCGTACACACACGCGTTGTAAGGATACAGCATGTGCGTTGCTCTCGCGGAAGAGAGACGGAGACACAACGTTACTGGGGGGAAAGAACAAGCCCGACTAGGAGCCCCAGTCAGCCCTCAAAGCTGGATGACGACTTTTCGTGTGTGCTGCGGCAAAAGTACGTGTGAGGGTACGTGACGTATGGGGGCCGTCCCCCTTCTTCGCTGAATGTGCAACTGGTGGAATTCCGTACCCGGCGAACGCATCCTTCGTCAACAACCTCCGTTCTGGAAAAGGATCGACACTTCATATTTCGTATGGTATTCTTGTTTTGGACCGAAGAACATTGCGGTTTTTTTTTCTTTTTTTTTTTTTTCATTTGTGCTCACGGGAATTCTGATTTCGAGTGTTTTTGTTTTAATAGAAAGTTTTCAGTGGGAAAGAATTATTTGATATTCGAATTTTTTAAAACTCAGCTTTGGAGTTTAGATTAATTTCTTATGAAGTTTTTAAAGCAATATGATAATTGTTTCATTGAAGTAGAAATAGAATTTCATGAGGAATTACAAACTAATAAACGTCCTTCCTTTTTGCGGTGATAAATAGAAAAATAGACAATTACTATAGCCAGTAGATTTAAAAAATGACAATAAAACTTATTTTCCGTGGAAAAGAAGAGCACACAATCGAATTCTTCCGAAGTATTGTATTTATCTGAAAAACTGTAATCACAGAAGAAACTTATCTTCGTGTACAAGCAAAAAACCCTTCTCAACTGTCGATTCAAAAAATGCAATTAAACCCGTTACAATGGACAATTGCTGAAGGCAGATCGATTTTCTGCAAAGGAAAGTTACGCTTTAGTTTCTTTTAATAGACCTACCCACGTTAATGCGTGCACCGTTAGGATGTTATAAATATCAACAATGGGTTCCTATGATGATAATAATAAGAGCTGAGAGAGGAAGCTGCGGATACGGCCCATTAAGTGTACCTCGCCATGGCGTGGAGAAGGGAGAGACAGAAGCAACAACGATAGAATTGAGAGGGGACACTCGCTCTTGACGCTTCGTTGTGAAAGAGGAGAAAAAAAAGAAGAGGAAAACAAAAGCATTGGGATTACTCATCGCTCCAGGGGTCGGTGTCTCCTGTACCTACTTATAACTACACACAAAGTTTATATATAACGTGTATAGTTATAGTTGGAGTACAACGAGACTCCGGACTTATCTGTTTCGCCAGCACACAACCGGAGAATCGTTATAGACGATACAAAACGACAACGAGACCGCGTGGTCGACGAGGAAGAAGCTATATGCATATAATGAGAATCGAATGCCATGAATATGCATAAAGGAATTCAGCATGTAGGGTGTGTGTGTGTGTGTGCATCGGATCGAGCCTTCGAGGAAACCCTCGTGCGAGTGAATCTACGTCAGGAATATTTAAGAAAAATAAAGAACAATGAAGTTCGTGAATTTCAGTGCTCGAAGGTATTCAAAAGCAAAACCCTGCCCCAAAAGGGGCAGGGATCGAAGGAGCAACAATGTTCTAAATATTCATGCAGAGGAATTTACGTCAATTCTGATAAAGGCAATAATGGAAACGGATAACATGGTAATCAAGTTTTCAGTGAACGATTTGATTTCTCCAGTTACCAGCATTACGTTCTTACTCCAGTTACAAAAAAGACCCAACCACATTTTCAATTTTTCTCTTTATCCACATTAAATTTAATTTTATAATGCCTAAACTGTCGAAACTATTGTGACTTGGAACATAAATTATTTGATGCATTTCTAGTTGCCAATACCACTTTTTAAACTGGATGTCTTTTTTATGAGCTCATGGTTATAATTCCATATTTCTATTTTATTCTGTTCCATTTCAAGGCTCATCTGAGATCAGAATAGATTGGTATTTTTTGTATAGTTGATTCCTACCGATAAAGTCGAAGGCCTCTTCAAAGTACTGCTTAAGGTTCTGATGACCAGAGTCTGATGCTGGTATCTGTCTGTAGGTGATGCCCCGTTCTTCGTGGTATCCAGGCAGTTGGGAGGTGACGTTAAGGACTCGGGTTGCACCGAGGCCTCTTAATAGCTGAAGGTCAGCGGCGTCTCGACCGTTGCCGAGGTATAGGAAGGGCAAAACTCTCGAGGCAGGATGGTTGTCGATGTCAGCTGGTTGCGGAGTCGGTGGACCCATGTTTGTGATGACCGGACAACCGGGACCGGGACTCGGACAACCGCTCACCGATGAGGAACCAGACGTCGACGACACGCCGCCAGGAGGCAACAATGTGTCCTCACAAAGCTCACGATGCCGCCTGTGGAACTCTTTGTGTCCGCCTGTAATTATAAAAATAATAATACGTTAGGAGTTGTCCTTGTAAAATGAAAATAATAAGGCAACGCAGGAATATTTCGTGATTTTTAATAATGAAAATAAGCAATAGAACAAATATTCTAAGCTTGAACGTTTTATTGAAATTATTATTTTTACTGTTAAAAAGATAAGAAATTATTAATCCTGATAAAAAACCAAGACGAAGAATAAATCAAAACAGCAGTGTATTTTTTAATAATTGCTGGTAAATCTTTTAATGCAAATCGTTGGATTTGAATTCATTATTGTAGAATTTGTCACAATTTGTCGAGCATAAAAAAGGCAATAAACCGAAGATTTTACGAAAAAATAAAATATTCAAAATTCTCTATTTTCTTTCCCTGGTCTACGAATCAATTGTCTGCTATTGAAGGATGTTAAATTAAATTAGATGTCGTTAGCAAATTGCTGTAAACGATCCGCAGCCATTGATCGAATTCGCAATTGTATGGGCAATATGAAGACTAATAGGTGAATAAATTGCGGAAGGGGTGCGACCATGAGACTTCCGGATACGTGATTGTGGAGGTTCGTAAACGTTGCGCTGTAAACACGCATCATTGGTCGTGCGTTGAGAGCTCGGATTTGCGAAGACTGTAAATACGTATAAAGCGAAGGACTTTATCCTTCCGCGACAGAAATATACTGCCCGAGGAGACGAATGACAAACTGGTATGCAAATCTCAGTCGCAGATCTTTATTATGTCGTTTGGTAGTCGCGCAAGAAACCGAGATAAGCAAAGAATAATAAAAAACATTGACGAAGATGAAGGATCGCTCGGTCGAGGGGCACCAGGAAGTTCGGGTAACATCCTCGGCGTCCTCGAGGAACCAGTCGAGGGAACGTGATTCACGCGGCTCGAGTGCCGCGCACTTCGCCCCGCTATTTTACTTCTGTTGCTGTTAATGCTGGCGGTGCTGACTCATCGTGAGTATCGAGAGACTCGTGACAATTGACAACTTCCAAGCGACACGACTACCATAAGTTTTACTATTCTCGTGTAAACGTAATAATACCCACATACAGTAAAATCTCGCCTATTTGTTCGCGCCCACAAATTTGTGGGAGTTGCTTCGTTCATTTGACAAAGGGAAAGGAAAATCCTTTGAAAATAACATATGCGAAAATGTAATGGAATTTAGAGGGCTGAATCAGCTGAAAGTGGTGCACTATAATTATTTTATATACGAATTGGATTTAAATAAACTTGTTAACTAATCAATTTTTTTTTTCATGAAAATAAAAATAAACAATGATGAACAACATTTGAACACCAACTTCAATAGTTTCATGACAATTTTACGAATATTAGTGTAAATTTAATCGAAATTCATATAGCACATTTTTTCTATTAAATTGATTGAAGAAATATGACTATCCAAAAAAATTATTGCCAATTTCGATAGATCGATGATTATTCTATGAATAAGCATGAATATTATCAAATTTCAGCAGCCACTTTGATCGATTTGATATTAATAAAATTGATACCAAAACTATCAAAATTCGGTTTTCAGCTCCACCATCGCTATTAATTAAACAAAATCCCTTAAAACAACATTTGTGACCAAATACCCGAAAAAGTGCAAACACTAAAATTCGCTCGAAAATTCGTCCACTGACTTTAATAGCTGCATTCTATAAATAGTAGCGAAGGGACAAACGAGACTTGGAGTATGGGTGCGTCGTTGCATCGTCACCAGTCCGACTAGAGGCATTTCGACGATAGACGAGCAAAGTCTCGGAGAGTCTCGATCCCCGCGCGCGTTACAGGAAGAAAATGTGGGCTAAAAGTGTCTTCCTCTCCTGACCTGCGGACTGCAAGCCCGTAAGGTCTGGCTGGGTTGTCGATGAGTCAGAGCCGCGCGCGGGTCTCTCGCCTCCTCCTCTTCCTCCGGCTTCTTCTTCCTTGGCAGGCTTTCCATCTTTGTTTTCTTTCTCTTTCTGTGTGTCCGCGTGGTCTGACTAGCCAGCTCGGCCAGCCAACAAGACGACGACGATGCCGACGAAGAAGAAGAAGAAGAAGAAGAGGAGGAGGACGACCGGTCAGAGCCACGTATTTATGTATCTCGCGCGCGGTCCGATTCTCCGCCGGTTCTGTAACTACCGTGCTGTGTATCTATCCAATGCCAGGACTCTCGGAAACACATTGAGGCTTTTTCTCTCTTTCTCTCTCCTCCTCGCGTCGTTATATATTCGCACTTTTCAGCCTCGCTGGTCAGTCCCCGTCTATTAGCGTGGGTTGCTTCTGGTTCTTCTTGCTTGTTTCGTATTCGTCTACATCGTTTTTTTCGTTCCTTTCTCATTTCTTTTTGTTCTCCGTGTATTCTCGCACCTCGGGCAGTCAGGGTGAGTGGCCTGATAAAGTTCGATTCACGCGGCACTCACGAGGGTCCGCTACGTGTATCCGTGTAGGTGTGAACGAGGCTTAGGAAACTCGATTAGACTCACTAGTCTGCAGCGAATTAAAAAAGTCACTTAGAAAATATCGTGTTACACGTGGGATAGCTACTGATTGCACGGTTATATCAAAACCTCGGAAGGAAACCTGTGTGCGCGAACTCGATTCGATCTGAGAATAAATGTGTCTTTAATCTTCGGTCGGGTTTGTCTGTTTGCTTTTTTATTGGCGAATCTTTCGAGAGTGGGCATATTAGTGTGTTTGAAAATGACCGGAGAAAATAATTTCATTGAATGACAAAAATCTGCATGAATTTTTATTGATAGGCAAAATTTAATACTGCGAAGGGAAACTAAATTATTTGTTTTATAAAAAGATGACCATTTATAATATAGAAAGTTGGCATTTTTTTATAATTTAAAACGTTAAACAGATTTTTCAGTATTTCAAGTCTGTAGCAAGGTCAAAATCAAGGCTATTATTTTGAATATCATTGAACACTGGAAGCCAATAAATCGATCTATCGAGTCCGATTGAATAATCAATGAAATTCTTTAATCCGCCTGCTCGTACTTTTATTTTTAGCAGCGTTTTCACGCGAATCGTGTGTTTCCATGCTTGACTCTGCAGAAATGTGGCTTGGTTGGTTAGTCGCTGCCTATTTACCGCGCGACCCATACGAAGTAGGTGAATGGCTGGTGCCGCGAGATATTACGATGGCGTCACGAGATTTCTAGAGTCAGCGCGACGCTTCTCGATCTCCTCTGGTGCCAGCGGCGCAATCGGTTGGAGTCTCGGGCTCGCTGGAGCTCGAGGTTTTCTCGCTCATTTGGATGCCTCAGAATTATGAAGCTGGTCCATTGGATGAGAACTGACATCGAAACGCAGCGGCAGCAAATTGCGCGCGTCCGAGATTCCTTGCTGACTCGCGATCGGCGTTGCTACAGATTTCATTTCACAACATAGTAAGTATAAGTGCCAGCGAGAGCGAGAAATGAGTCAGGCCGCTGATCGACGAGGGCTAAGCAGGCCAGGATATATACAAATTAAGATATAACCCTCTGGATGACATCATTTTGATCCCCCATGGTCTTTGTATTTTTCTTGTATTCTTTGCATTAAGAAAAACGATAATGGCTTTGCGATAGAAATTATTTGAACAAGGAGGTCAAATGATTTTATATTATAAATTAATGAACGGCATAATAGCTTCGTTAAAAGTTGCCATAGATGTTTATTTTGTAAAATATGATAATTGGTATACAAATGTAATAGGAAATGGTAACCAAAGTTCAATGTGCTCTCGTTATTGGTATCTTAATGCTTGTAACGCAGTAATGCATCACTGATTCATCGAGTATCCTACATGACTAAACTTTAATACAGATAGTGATCCGAGGAATTATCCGAGAGTAGAGTATCTTAGATAATTACAAGAAGAATAGAGGCGAATCATAAGCCATTGTTCATGAATCAGAAAGTAGAATTTACAATAAAAATGATTTAATGCCGTATAAATCGCACTTGCAATTAGTCTTCATTGTTATCCCTTAGCATTGTATGCTGTAGTTTCAAGAATCGGTATGCAAATGTAATGGAAAATAGTAAATCAATATAAATCAGATAAAACAGAAAGTGACGTTGTATATGCAATTTACTCATCTATGTTTGAATTTTTTAGACTGACTATTTGTCACCGATTTATCGGGTGTATCCTACATGACTAAACTTTCTTGCCGATCACAGGAATTATCCCTGAGCTAAGTGATTATCTCAAGATAATTACAAGAATAAATGAAGGCGAAACTTAAGCGCTCGGAGGAAGAAAGGTTGAGTCAAAAAGACGCATATATACCCAGAATCCTGAAGAGTTTACAAATACTCGGGGAAACTGGATATACATTGAGTCATCCGTCGTGCTTGTGCATCGTTCTCGCTGGAGAAACCGTAAGATGAGTAAATTCTCGCGTCTCTGAGCCGCGCGATAGTTGTTAGAATGCGAGGAAGGTAAAAGCCAGCTAACTATCGGTGTGGACATTCCGTGACTCTGCGCGGACGGAAAGACGTCCGAGTTTGTGAGCTCGCGATGTACACATTTACATTGCACGACTCATTGAGTCCGAGCGAGCTTTACAGCACAAACCGAGCAACGCAACTGAGTCATCGTGTATCATATGCTGGTCGATCACGAAGCGGACGAAGCCGAGGACACGAAACGCGCGCGCGCTTTTCACGAGCTGCTGCGTCTACGTTTTGCGTTATGTCAGCGCACATATCAACAGATGCTTCCTTAATTGTTGCCTTATTTTCAGATTGGCACAGTCTAAGAGGATAACATCATCTATCTATGCTATGAATAATATGTTGAAACCGTATCGACATAGTGGATATAATAACGATTTTGCCCTTGAACTTCTAAAACGATTATAATATTTTTCAGTGCTGTTAATAATCCACGAAATATTGGGATAAAATATACTCGATACGATGAATTGAAAAATTCTCAACTTCCATAACGATAATATTATTTCCCTGTGCTATCAATATCATCGCGACTGTGATGTAATAGAGTTCGGTATGAGCTTGATACAGTTATTTTATTGAAAATTCTCCATAACGATAAGTTGATTTCTAAAATAGAGTTACATATAGATAGAAACGTACCCCACGGTTCGAGATTCTCCAGGGGCACCAGCCTCAGTACCAGACAAGGTGCTTCCTTTTTAATCCTCATTGTGTCTCCGCACGTTTTCACAGTAAAGTCGATAAACGAAAAGAGGAAAAGGCGAAAAAAAACCTTCCGTTCAGGGTCAAACAAAAATTGTTTTTTTTTTCAGCTTCCGCTATCTCCACATTTGTCACAGGAAGATTGTTTCGTTTTATATATAACACACGAAAACTTGGGTAACCGTTACCGTAAAATTATCCGCGGAATTTTACGGTGTGCGTTAGCAAAGTATGTGTGCACATTTCTTAACACACACGAGTCGATATTGCAAAGAAGGATTGGACTTTTAGGCGTTTATTTCCAAAGTATGCTCAGGATTGCGGATAGTGAAAGAAAAGGATCCTTTTTTTTTCACTGCGCTTGCCACGCTTGCTCGGGATTGTTTGTGCTCTCGGTCGAACGATACACTATGTACTGGCGAAAGATCGAGTCCTCGGGTCTGGACGTAGCGTACGCGCGCTACCAGCTTCGTGACGAAGAGGGTGGGGAGCCAAGCGGGAGGAAAGAGAGTTTACACGAGACCGAGCTCACCGGTGAGTCACCGGCGGCCAAGCCGATTGGATGGCTCCGTAGCCGACGTCACGCGTCGACGGGAGACCCCGGCGACGAACTTGTACGAACGCCGCCGAAGTTTCCTCGCGCTTCTTCCGAGGCTCGCGGACGATTTGTTGTTTTTTATTTTCGCTTCTAGCTCGTTCTTTTTCTCGTTTCCTTACACTTTTTATTTTCGTTTTATAAGGACGTCGAGCCGATACGCACGCACGACTTTGCCCGCTTTGCCGACCCTTTGCACGACCGCGCGCGACCTTGCGAGCGAACTTTTCGGCGGGAGAAAGAGAGGCTCTCTTATGTGACCTCTCGTGAATGTAAACGACTCGACGAGAAACACACGAAAGAGTTAATTATGCGACGGGAGGCATTATTATTGTCACGAATTCGTAAATGCCGCGCGGACGCCAATGAGAGCGGCATTAAAATCGGACGATGCCTCGCAGATAGGTCAGGGATGAAATCGCTAATGGGATCAAGTTTTCCGCGAATTTTTCATTATGCTCTACCGGAAGCGCGGCAATGTTGGGGAAAATTGGGCTTGGAATTTGTTTGCAAGTTTTGATCGCGGTGTAGATCATTGAATTGGGCGCCGCTCAAATAAATAACGTGTCGATTATTTTTGCTAATAATTAGTAAACGAATATGTAATAGTTTAGTTTATATGGAATCGTTTTGGAATAAAGACTCCACGAAAATTGTTGATACTCTAATATTGATGTTAATAATTTTAATAATCTGTAGTTTTTAGTTTATTATTTCGCGACATTAGAAAAACGCGACTCAAATAAATTAGACGTTAAATTTATTCTAAAACTGAAAATCAGCTAAGAAAATCCTTAATATTTCGCTACGAAGGAAAAAAATGATGTTTTCTCAAAATATTCGGTTTTTCTTTTATTCTGGAAAACACTTGTTTGAATTACGGTGCGCTTACAAAATGCATAATTAATAACTCAGTTAACTTGAACGCTGTTTTTTCTGTTTTGATTGCGGAGTATTTTAATTTGCAGTGCGGCAGACTCAATTATTATTAATTGTTGATAATTATCGTTCGGACGTTCTGGAAAGTCCAGATGAATCGCCTATTAATCGAATATTAAAAAAACAATATGATGATCACAGAGATCCACTCGTGGCTTTTCCCTTGTGTTAAGAGGAACGAGCATATCCTCATTTCAGTGGCTCTCGCAGTGTGTAACGGACCAATATAGCTGTGGTTTTTCTTGGTCGTCGATCAATTACGAGGGAATAGCTCAGCGGCAACAGCAGGAGAGACCTTCTCTCCTTCTCTGTTCTCTGGCATTGTCGGAAATCGCAATGAGTCACACTTCAGACCCACTGCGAACCTTCTTGTATAGCTGTAACTGGCAGCCGAGTAATTCGTATCGAAGGACCGAGAGATGCGAAACTCCTGCGCCCAGTAAATCGTCCGTACAGCCGGTTACACTATTGCCACGCTCATAGTTGAATGCGGGCGCACCTCTCTTCCACGAATTTTCATAGAATTTAGTGAAACGCTGCGCAGTAAAGTGATTCCGATTTCACTGAACAAAGTAGTCTTTTTGATGCAACACAAATAATTTATTGCACGCCAAATCGTGAATCATGGAAAAAGTAATTATTTTTCTGAAAAGTCGTTAATTAGAAGAAAAATTATATTAATAAAAATAAATTATATTGATCTGTATAATAAAAAACTGCGGTTTTTTTAATTGAGTGGTTAATTTATGTTTTTTTTGTTTTGTTTTAAAGTTAAGGCGGTTTTAAGTGTCAACGTAGCTAATTTTATATAACGGACCCATTTTTCAATAACCTTTTTATTCTTCAGTAGACAAGTTCTTGAACAATTTGTCGAATACTGAAATTTCGTTAGGAATAAATTGTATATTTCCATTTAAGGAAAGAAAAACACAGTTACACGGGAAAATTCAAAACTGTTTTTTTCTGAATGACATCTTTTCACTATTTTTTTCTAAGGGATAAAAAGCTTCTTCTACAAAGGTTTTAAATATCAGCGATGTTTTATGCTATAACGTGCCATTATTTTATACGTTCCTTTATTATTGCAAATCCCAGAATTCTTGAATGGCTGGATCGTAAAAATGATTTTTTTCACATGAATCATTATATGATATTATATAAATCTTATGCTTTTTATTTAATAGCGATGACTGAATGGGTCGCAAATTTCAGGCTTATCACCCCGGTCAGCACACCTCGCTCTCATCGCCGCGATTAATCATTCAAACATTAAAAATGCAATCCGATTCTGTGGCTTTTCGTGGAACTCATTTGATCACTGATCCACTGGTACAACATGGCATGCTACGAAGATATAGGCGGCGTATACCTGTTGCTCGCATCATTCTTTTCTCGAGAATCCGGCTCTTATTTATCATCCGTCCAAATTACGACTTATTTTTCCACGCGACTCACGTTGTCCTTCTTAGCTACAGGCAGTCTTAGATTTGCACGACAAGAAGTCTAATATTAAAAAAATGTGAACGCTTAACAAAACTGTAAACAATTAGAAATTTTTCAAAAATCATATTCCAAAAATGCTGATTTTTATTGAATAGTTAAATTTCATTGGGAGTGTACTCTACATTTTTATTTTGCAAAATAAAAAAACGTTGACCCTTAAAAAATAAAAAGGTGGTTTTTATCAAAAAGTGCAATTTTCCAATTTTTTTATTTGAAGAAGTGTTTATAATTTTATGATATATTATTTTTAGCATAATTTTTATGGAGCGAAATAAAAAAAATCGCATTGTTGGCGATTTTTAACACGCCTTTTGACGTTCTTGTAATTACACCTATTGCAAGTAACTAAGGATATTTACGGTAATTATTCACGAAATTAAGATGCATATAAAAATAGTCAAGTGTACTAACAATTAATCGTTGTCACTTAATAGGTGCCAGGGCTTATACGATTTCTCTAAATGTTCTGAGCAAACGTTTTGACACAATTATACTCATCACCGAAGCTTGCCAAAGATTCTGAATTTGGGGCTGCCAACCCTTCCCTCTGACAAGTTGCAACTCTCGAGAATGTCCTACATACATTTGTCCTATTATACACTTTGAGCTCGGTCCAAAAACAGCAATAGAAATAAAACAAGATACAGCTTTAGCCAAAGCATTGAAATTTTCATTACTCACGTCGAATTACCCAAAAATAGTCGATAAAAGGCCCGAGGAATCACAACGTGGTGAGCTGGCGGCGTTCTGCATTATTCTACATATACAATGGAAAATTATTCCAACATACCACACGTGGCCTATGGAAATCCCTTTAAAAGGCATCGAGTAATGAGTAATGGCTAACGAGAAGCGTTTAGACCCAGCGACACGTCTCGTGAACGCGTCTAACGTCATACCTTCGGCTCTGAACACATCGTACTCTGTATGTACACAAAGTGCTATTAAGCCGTTCGTTCGCTCATGACCGAAGGACTCATCGCATGCAGCAATCCCTCCGTCTCGCCATCATAAAGTCATGGCGTATGACGATACTGAAATATAGCAACACACTCGTGCGTATCTCCTGCATTGGTAGACATTTTATTTAAGCATAAGAAAAAAATGGAAATAGAAATAATAAATAATATATATTAGGAAAATCCGAGCATGGCAAAACAAGTTTCGGTCCTGAAAAATGTGGGGTTCAATTTTAATCAAATTTTCCTAAAATATTATTTTTATTATTGGTAATTTCATATCTACAGGTAATTTTTGCCAGTTTTTACGGTAAATTTATAAGAAATTATTATGCTCGCATTATTGCAACACAGAATTTCATTTTTTTAAATCATGTTGAATGAGATGATAATATGGTATTTTTACAGTTAATTCACCGAAAAAAATATATATCGGTATGCTCACATCTCCAGTCACGATAATTTATACTGCTGTACGAAACGAATAGTTATTGAGTATAAATTTCCCGTCAGAATTGCGGTCAAGCGATCGCGCAAGAACGTTACCATATTTTTTCATGATCGGTAATGCTTACAATTTGAATAATAAGTGTTTAGTCGCAATTCGGTCACTTTACCGTAATTCAAGCGCTATTTAACGGTGACTCAAAGTGATGACAATTTTCTATCACGCGTTTTACAATTACGTACGTATATTACGCGAGCATTTCTCGAGGCTCCTGCGTACGCAGGATGAGGCCCTATACCTCACGTCGCGTCATCTACGCACGCCGATCGTCAATTTCTCCAAACTGACTGGCTCATCCACTAAGAACAGGGCAGAACAAAATGACGCACGCAAAATATTTTAAGCCGTGATCTCCGTGATCTCACGCATTCTTAGTACGAGAGCATACATATGCTATCGACAGGAGAAAGATAACCGGAAGGCCGAGAGGTCGTGATCGGCAAGAGAATACCCAAAACTTCGACCGGCAATCGCCGGTTGAATATATGTATTTAGTTTTTTTTTTTTTTTTCCCCACGGAATGCGAAAGAAAGGAAGGTAGAAAATCCGGCAATGTGATTCATAATTAATGCTATACATAAAGATCTTTGTAAATTGATTTCGATTTAATAAATCGCTAACGGAAAAAGTTAACGATTTATCGATTTTGCTGTGAAAGAAATGTAAAAATGTGGCGCTCAGTGAGTAAAATATGATCGACTTTTATTGCCATTAACGCTGTGAACATTAAGAGGTACAGTGGACGCTTAAGTAGCGCATTTATAAAATCGTTACGGCGCGACGATTTGCAATCGCAATGCGCGCGATTTATAACACGGATGATTCACGATGATTGGCATCCAGTACAATTGTATTAAAGAATGCGAGTATAGTCTTAAGCTCGTCGCGTAACTTTTCTACCTTCGCGAGTGGAATTCTTAATTATTTTATTGCCGTAGTTAATCGAGCGTAACGGTCATCTCTATAAATCTGATCGGTAATTGTTTTATTTTTTCAACTGGGAAAAAAAGTGAGAGGATAGGTTGTGACAATCTATCGGTTATGCTAATTCCGATCGGTGACGCTGATTCATTTGCTACCGGGACTAGCTAAGAAAGACAAAATTCTTTGCACGTACCAAGATTTGTGGACAGATTATCTACAAGTTGCGGTCACCAACCATCGATTATCGTTCCTTCAATTAATACCTTTTTTCCATCAAACAAAAATGTAAAAAAATTCTACTTTCAATTGAATTAAATGGAACCCAAATTAAGCCAGCCATTAAATGACTTACTTCTGACAATTTTTTTAAATTTCTACCAAATTAAACATTTTTAGAGAGTGATTATTTTTTTTTTTCTAGTGCATTCTCAATATGATTTTACTTCTCACCAAATATCTTAATTCAATTGCAATTTAAAATAAATAAAAAAGCCTAAACGATAAAATTGCTACTAAATTTTTTAGCAAATCGTGGTTTCAGAAAATTAAAAACATATTTACAATACATTTTTTTTTTTTTTTTTTCAGAAGCAAATGTGTTTTAAAAAATCCGGTTATCAAAGGCCAGGGCGGTGGACTACATGCACCTGATGCATTTTATGCCTCGCAGAAACGCGAGCGCCAGGTTCACCAACAGAGCAGCAGACCAGACGATAAAATCAACAGGTATAAGCGCATCGTTGGGGCAGACAGCTTAGGTGGTTAGGCTTTTGCAAGGCAGTTGTGGCGATGCTATATATCTCTCGATATGGTCAAGCCGCGTGAGTCACGAGCGGAGCGGCGCAGACACCTGGATATGACCCTGGATGATTCGTACTCTGTGTGTACGTGTGACGCCTAGTCGCTTTTCTGTGCTCCATTCGTGCGCTAGCACTGTTTACATTTTTTTTTCTTCCTTCCCCCAACTGTAATGCAGTATTTGCGACGGAGACTCCTCGCCAATCAGCACCTGACGCTCGCTTTGCTCTGCTGATATACGAGGCTTGTTTATGGCTATATATATGTGTATATATATAAATATATATTTTAGTATATGGGAGGCACACGTGGCGTCGGAGTCACCGGATGATCTCGAAGCGACGACGAGCAAATAGCCACTGATTATTATTTTTTTCTATCCGATATTAGTCATCAACTTTTGGTGGCATCGACAAATTAAAAGTCAAGTATTTATGTTGGACTCTATTTATAATAACGCGCCCGGAAATTTGGACATTCTACGATCTTATCTTCGTTGATTAAGCAACCAATTTGATGCAAATCTGATATCGCTGAGATCTTAAAATAATGATTCTCGTCAAGATTTGGCGCAATCAATGCTGAATTGTATGGGATTTTTCGAAAACTATTGAAGCAGGGATTTCGAAATATCAAGATGTTGGCTTTGGAGATTAAGTGCGGTTTGTGCTGCAAAGCGGTTTTTTTTAATGATCTTGAAATAATTTTGGAAAAGAAAGAAGGTTTTTAAAAAAGTGGTTGATATTTTCTTTATTTTATTGATATCGCTTTGGATATTAATTTTGATATTCATATTTCATATTTTGTAGCTTCAATTATTTTTATCGACAACTTTTGTCGCTATCAACGTATTAAATTGGGCATCTCTATTATTTTTTCGGTTCTGTTTTTAAAATGGAAAATTTTGGAATTCGATGATTTTTATCTATTTCGAGCCAATTGTTTTTTTCGCAAATCTGTAGTTGTGAAATAACATGTTATTAGTCATCGAGATTTTTTGCGAGCACGTATTGTTTGCCTATTCTATTCCAAGAATTAACTTCGAGAAAACTTCCATAAGATAAACAAGGAACTTTTCGTTGTAACCGCACATCTGTACATCCGAATTTGAATTAATAATATTTCGTACTGCCAATATTTAGATTAATATTAAAATGATGTAATAATCATACGAAAATATTTCATTTATTTCGTGAACCGGAAATCAGCCCACAGAATGAATGGGAAGGGAAAACGTAGCAATTGAGGATTTTACATGTTGAATTAATTTATTTACCGCAACGAAAAAATGTAAAATTTAACAAATGATCAATTGGTATGAATATTTTAATAAACGCTCGCACGATAATTTGTACTCGACGAAATAGACGCAGAAAATTACGGCAGATAAATTCCTTATAAGCATTTTGATCACGTTCGAGCAATTCCATTTATGAGCGGACAATTATGATGATCATCCAGCTATGCAGTATAGACTCTACAACTGTATGTGTACATGTGGGTATTGGTGGACTTGCTCACGGTAAACTCGCCTAGAATTTTGCGTTCCGGTGACGTATAGTTCTACGCAATATTACGAAGCGGAATATGTAGAGAAGGACAGTTTATCCATAAAGTAATAGTGAAGATTCTCGCATGAATGAATCACTTAACGAGAAAAGAGCGCGTTTCGCATACGCGGGTATTTGGTGGATCACGCATATCCTCCACCCAGAGGAATCATTTTTTATTTTTAACTAAAATAGCATATTAGATCTGTTAATGAACATTTATTCGGTGATTTAAGGCAAGAGATTTAAACAATTCCCGTTTTAACAAATTGTGTTTGTACTTCTTTAAAACCGGAAATGGACTAGAATTTTTTTGGGCAATTAGCATAAAGGTACAAAAATGTTAAACTTTGGTCAATTTTGGAAATCTTGGAATCCCAATATTATGGATTTTTGATCAAAAGTAGATCACGTAAGAAATTGAAAGTACAAAGACGTCAAGCTTTCTTTTTATTATTCATATATAATTTTTTGTTCCTTGCACAGAGAAATATATTAACCAACGAATATAAATGATACATTGTTTCTATTTCGTAGGAATAAATAACATGCTTTCCTCTATTTGCGCAAATTCTTTACGCATAATTGAACATTAAGGAAGTTAATGACGCTCGGCTTGTCGTCATTTTTTATCCCGAATGATCTCATTCAAATTTTTTTTCAAACAACCTAAGTGAGATCAAAGTAAGCGGGGCAAAAAAGTAAAAAATGAAAATGAAAGCAAGCCGAAGTTCAAATAAAGAATCGTGATGCCCGACTTTTGAAATGCAGGTTCAACACAGTTTAACATTTTTCTCTCTCTTTTTCTTTCCTTTCGACCAACGGATTCTCGGAAGTCGTTAAAAATGGGAGCACACGCGTTCTATAGGATTTTATTTTCAAGGCTCAACTCTATATTTTTTTCGAATACGTAACTACGACAGCGATGCTCGTATTGGTCGCCAGTAACAATGACTCAGAGTCACCGGAGCTGCGCAATATATGGCATTACAAACAGAGTGGAAAACGAATTTTGTCCGTGTACATAATGCTACTTGTACTAGGATATACGCATCCCAATGTCACATTGTATGTAAAAAAATGCCCGGAGATCGATAACCTTTGCCCGCTACCCTAATTTTGTTATCCACAAGCTTTCATAATTTTCATTTTGACTGCTCCAAAATCAGTAGTTTTGTTACCTATTTATCTAAACTATTGTTATGGAACAGAAAAAAAAATTATTCCTTTTTTTGTCAAATAATCCTTTGTTGCAACAATAATAGAAAGTACTTTCATCATAATTTTAAAAAAATCTTAAATGTTGAGCAACTTCGACGATTAAAATTATGGAAAATCATCACAATATTAATCATTACTCACAAATACATTTCTATGTCATCAATTTGAAAAGAAGATTGCATTTCTACTCAGTTACCATGATTGGGCATTTAAACAAAAATCATGGAAATTGGCAATACCGATTTGAAAAATGTTATTATCCCAATATAAAGAATATCTCACATTGTTAAGAAAAATCTATAATCCCTTTCCTTTTTATTTTTTTATCCCTCCATACGTAATTTTTTTTTTTTTTTCAAACAATTACACTTACGTCACTATTTCCTTCAGGCCACTTTTGCACATCAGTGTAATTACAAAGTGTTCGCAATCGGAGAAAGCGTCAGGCACTTAAGAAGATATCCCTTAGGCAATCAGTGAAGGGCTATAGATGCTGTAATAAGCAAATGCCCGCGAGTGTCGATGGAATATAATAACAGGCATCGCGTTGCTCAAAGTCGGCGTAAATCGATGGATCTGACCCTGGGTGGCCCCTTGATCGAATCATGTCGAGTTATCGATGCGGTCCAAGCGCATAGCTACGACTCTGGCAATCGTCATCGTCCGTTCCCATAGCAGCATTCACTGGGTGCGGACCATCACCATCAGAGTCAGCATTCGAAGAGCCCTTTCGTCACGCGAGACTGACGATCTTTGCAGTGTGTCAGGCTCAGCCTCATTCACTTCGGCATTATAACCATTACGTTCAGAAAATGGACGGGCCAAAAAATCGATAGGAATGAAAATGGGGAAAAATCCAATGGTCCAATAAATTCACGGATAAAGAAACCGACGAAAAAAAAAAAGAAAAATTGGAAGACGAAATAAAAAAATGGAGGCCTTGTTTTGTCTCCCTATTTGTCGAATAGTAATTAATACTTTACGTTAATTTTTGTGTAAGAATCCTTCAATTTTTATCATTTTACATTACATTTAATTTACGAGTTTATCAATAAAATATTCCAATCTTTTGTAACCGTGTAAAGAAATCGAATTTTATTTTTACTGTGAAGAGTAATCAGTTTTTTTTTATCGAGAAAAATGAATTAAAATGAAACACTATTTTTCATGGCGTAGATTGACGCACCTGATGAAATCGGTATAAATAGTAAAGGGCCAGAATTCGTTGTTACAATGCTTACAAAGAATTCTCGAATAAAAAACCTGAGGAGGGCGGAGAAAAGCCCTTGGGGGTTGCTGTAAGGGTTCTAAAAGAACATTTAGAGAAATGGGGTGCTCCGGCGGACAGGAGACCAAAAACTGCGTCTGCGATGACGAACGTTGGCTTTAGTCATGAGTCAGACTGCAGACGCACTGAGCAACAAGCTTGCAGGCTCCCTATGATAACGGTCGATAATTTCAAAGCGTCGAACGTATAGGGGAACGAAAAAAAAAAGAAAATTGCTACTGATAAAGCGTCGGCGAGAGGCGACAACCGATAAGCAAGACATATATGCCCTATCCTTGAGAACTTGTTCTCGTTTAATATTTTTAGATAGCTATGAGTGTGTAGAACCCGACGAGGGGGGGGGGGGCGTGTTTACGAAGTAAAATCATCTTTTGGGAACAGCTGAGAAGATACAGCTTTAAGGTATATGAATTATCTTCGACAGATTAGTTACACTTCTGAGCATAAATACACTTGATACATTTGCCCTTTAAGAAATAAATTTTAGTTGAGAAATGTTTATTATTGTATTTTTCAATTCGTTTAAGAGATAAATTAAATAAATCAATAATAATAAATAAAAATGAATTAAATAAAGTTAATAATTTCAAATAAATTAAATAAAACATTTGATACACTTGCCCTTTGCGAAACAAATCTTAGTTGAGAAAAGTTTATTATTGTATTTTTTAAATAAATTAAATAAAAATACAAATCTTCGGAAAAGCTTAGCAAAAATGTAATAACAATAAATTGCAAATTTTGAAAATCCATTGGATAATCGCACTAGCACTCACAAACTCTCGCACATTCACTTACACATTCTCTTAAGATCACACTCATAAATAGTGACAGGAATTTCATGGGTCCCATATTATGGTGTCTGCGTTATGTTGGGAATTTCATAAATAAGATTATGTGTCTGTGAGTAATTGAGTAATTGCCAGTGTATGCACGTGATTTTGGGTGTCTGTGAATGTCTGTAAGTGTAGTAATTGGCCATAAAGGACACAAACACTAAAAAATGAACAACTCCATCTGTTTAGATTGTAGTTTTGTAATATTGCGAGTATGTTTTAATTTAACACTGACGTTTCGCTTATCGAACCTAGAAATTGCTCAATAGCTCTCGAAATTATACTGTAAACAAGTTTTGAGTAGAAAAAGAAGAGAGATAAAATCGAGTTTACTTGTTTAAAATGATAGATTTCTTCAAATGCTGGGGACATTTCGGGGGAAAATAATTATTACAATTCATGGATTTCTATTGTATATTATCACCCACTTTCATTGCTCGACTCGTAGAACACCAAATTCCAGGTGAAATCTACAAGTCGTTGAGCAGATTCGTGATTACGAAGACACGATAAGTAAATTAGTGTTGCGAATTTAAGCCCTTATTGTATTAATACGACGTTTGTGATAAGACGAGGCCGGGAGTAGAGGACATTTTTTGGAATGTCGAAAAGTTTCATTTTTAGTACAAAAGTTTCGATTATCAGTACAACTATCACTTATTAATCGCGATTAAAAAAATTGAGTGATATAGCAACCTGAAAAGATATCTTTTCCGAGAAAATCTCCAACGGTTTTCAAAGAAATTATCGATGACTTGTTCCGTTATCACTCGAGCGACAGATTCGAGTTCGATTGGATAACCGTGATAACGAATTTTATTTCGTTAAATGCGACCTGCCGCACACACATTCGTAAAGACGCGTAAAATTCCCCTCCAGAGTCGGCAAAAATATGCACTCGAGTATCTCGGAGCAAGAGTAGGACGCGAGATAAACAGGTGTTTGTTATTTTTACCGAAATCTATTTTTCGTGCACTCACGGAGTGAAAAAAGTATTATCGAAATCTCTTCACTTATAACGATGATATGTATATATATATATATATATATTTATACACTCACAGAGTAACCTTGGTGAAAATGGACCACTCAAAAGTTCGGGCCTGTATCTTTCGACGTTTGGTAGAATGGATCATTGAAGTCGACTAATATGGACCACTTATAAATGGCTGGAAAAATATTCGGTGCACTTTGCGGGCTTGAAAAATAAATAGATTCGATAAATTTTAAAGCTGTGAGAAAAAAAATCTGAAAAATGTCCATTCCTTGAACGATACTGTAACGAAAACCGAATTTTTATTTGTTGCAAATATCTTTTTTTTGTAAAAATATAATTAAGAAATTTGCTTTGAAGAATTTTTTCAGAATCCCTCATTTGATTTGATTTTTTTTTTATTATTGATACATTTTTGCATTGGCTATACTATTGAGCTGAATTTGGTATGTCAATTTAATTATTCGAGCGAAATTGCAATGTAAAATGGTGGACCACATTCCCGAACGTCGGGGGGCCCATAATTTTTTCATTGTTTATTTATTTATTTATATTTACGCCTCTTTTAATACTCGAATAAGTGCAGGTTATCGTTGAAATCCAGAGAACCTCGAATAACTTGTTAAATTTAATCGCGACTGTGATTTAACACCTAAATTACTAATATCAACCCTACAGTCAGTTATCGAAATAGTACATTTTTTTCGATTCCACATATTGCGGGTCATTACGCACTTGGTCCATCACAACGCACCGGCCCATATTCACCACTTTTACCCTATATAATTAAATACATATACGTATATATACGCATATATATGTAACTCTCTTGAGTATACGGAACTAATATTACGACGCCAATCCATTAGCCGCAGCGACACGAAGATTAACGAAAAGCAAGCAAAATGGGGTGAAAAAAAGAGAAAAAAAAAAAAAAAAAACGAAAAAAAAAATGAATCAGAGCCACACACGAAGTCGGTCGTTTATTCTAACAGCACAGAAGCTGCGGAATCATCTGAAGGAACGAAATTAAAGCGGAGGCAGGGCTGCTACTGCTGCTGGTGGTGCACCCTTCTTTTTTGGTCCACGTGGTCGCCTGGTTTCGTGAAGTGAGTCTACGAATAGCCGCGGAATCACAGCGTGCGTTCTCGTATACCCTCTGACTCATCAGGGATTATAATAGGAACTCGCGTGCTCTCCTCGTCCCGAGAGCCGAGGAACGAACCTCAAGCGACTCAAGGAAATTCCGACATTTTCGAAGGACGTACGTGTAACACTCGTGTATCTTCCACAAATATGTCTATATATATATATATATATATATATATATATGGAGGTACATAAGGTGGACTCATACGAGTCCGTGGACATGATTCACTTTCGCGGTAATTAACCTTCCCCCCTTAAATGTCTCACCTCCGCCTTTTCCTCGAGGCCACGTTTTGATTAGCGCCTCTATTCACATACATCGGCCACCGATTTTTCAATCTCCTTGTATGTCTGTATTTACATTTCCTACGTATGTGTACATATATATATATATAATAAAATGACTGCAGCCGGGAATTAAATTAACGCGGTCGATGTCTTACTATTGAAGGACACGCTGTTTTTTTTTATTTTCGATAGGGGTCGAGTCATGTCTACGACGAAGATTGGAAGAAATGACTCACACGCACTGTTTTGCATATTGTTTTTGTGATGCGCTTGCAAACGTCAATACAAGGTTTTTGATAATGACTTTTGGTAGATTGTTTCCTTAGCCCACAAGGTTTGTAAGAAATCTTTGTTATTTGGTTGGTCTTATGGTTAACGTGAAATGTAAATATGATTGACGGTAATTTGGAAATAAATTACATTGTGCTTATTTCAATAGCTTTGGATTTATATCCAATTTTCTACTTTTGGGTTGCCCATTGCAATAAGAATTTTCATGATTTTTCTTCTCCTGATTGCTGTAATACCAGCAAACAACCGTATTATATTTCTTGCACGGTTAACAACAAGTTCTCCACAAATGTAGGCAAAAGTTTTTGCAACCATTTCCTGTAAAACTATAAAACGATCAGATTTTTCTGTAAAATCATAAATTTACAAAGAAAAATCCATAAACGTGTTAGAAGCCCTCCATGGAAATTCGCGTACAAAGACTTTCTAGCAAAATAACAAATCTAAAAAATGTCTACCATTAGACAGAGAAATGACCGAGAAACCTCAAAACCTGCAGCACCTAAGAAATACATTTCAATCCGAGTTCTCGATCCCTCAGAATGCCTCACAAAGGTAACACAAAGGTACGTTGCAGGTAACTCGCTCCTTCTCTAAATATTATTTTAGCAAGTAGAAATCACACGCGGATAATCCCACGCACGTTGTTCGACGGTTTTGACTTTTAACGCGGATTGCGTGGGACACGAGGTGCAAGTGTCTCTCCGACACTTAGCGCATACATATATTCATCTGTATAAATATATATATATACACACGCACACACAACGACTTGTTAGTTGCAGCGAGGCTATTATTATAGTTACAGCGCGCATTTACGAATCGAATTGAAACAGCGTGAAGTTACATGGCCGGTGGTATTCGCCGCTCGTATAACGCCGACTGTCAGAGTCACTCGCGCGCTCTTGGTTCTCGTTTCTCGTTTACTCTTTCACACACAGCCCACAGAGGAACGCGATTTACGCCCGTTGATGATGAAGCAAGAGAACAGAGAGAGCAACAAGCAAGCCCAACCGCCGGCCCTGCTGCGCCGACAGATTAATAAATTGCGAGAGCAGCGAACGTTGAGCGTATAGAGCAGCTACACACGACAGTGTAGCTACATACGCCGCTGCTGTTGCTGTTCCTGCCGCATGCTTTCTGCTTTTGCTCGCTCGCCTGCTATGCTGCCTCTCTCGACGTCGTCGCTCTGTGCGGAGAGACCCGGAGGCAACGAACAACTAAGGACGCCGGCAAGGCCGGGTGACTGTGCCGAGAAGAATGCGTATAGTTTGCCGCTGTGCTACCAAGTGGACGAGAAAAGAGGAAAAGAAATAATTGTATCACATATCTATGTGTATACTTACGTATACATTGGATTTGAAAAAAAAAAGAAAACTCTTTTTTACACGCTACATAAAAAGGCTATAGTTTTACGGTGATATTGAACGTGATGCAAGGGTCTATTTTATTTGCCTTTTGATTAACATTGAGAGTATAGAATTTTTTTCATTTTTCTAGACTATCGATGGTGATACGTATTCTATTTGATGGGTGCGAGAATATTACTTTCGATTCTGTCCATCGTAGAATATTTTGTACCGGCGTTCGAGATGTTGAATTTTGTATGAGTAGATGTTTTTTTTTGTTTTTTCGAAGATTCTTTGTTTTCTTGATACGGTTGTTGAAATTCACATAGAATTTGCAAAGTACATGTAAAAAATGTACTCCACACGATTTAGTGTTATTTTTGGTTATTTTTGTTATCATTATTTGCCAATAATTGGCTTATTAAAATGCCGAATAAATTCTTTTCCCAAACGTGGCGTAAATAACTGATACTTTCATTCGATATACTACAAATTGACGCAAATGGGAAACATGAAAACTCTTCACGTCATCGCTCAGAAAAAATTCACACGATATATATATTTTTTTCTGAGGCTTTCTGAATATTGTGGTTAACCGTAATGGTCATAAACGTAGAAACACAGTTTTTTAAACATGCTCAGCAGAATTATTATTTATTTTTTTACTTAAAAAAAACCTATATTGTCAAATAATGATGGTAATTATAATATGCACTTTACATACATATATATAAATATATATACATAGTCTATATTATAGACTTTAGCTTGTCGGTGATATATTTAACATCGGCACGAACTTCTATAACAGTTTCGAAGGTACTCACAGAATGGTCCCCTTAATAGTGCATTAAAGCTCGCGAAAGACATGAAAAAGCGAGAGATATAAGCGGAGATCTTTGTCGAAAGTTGTACACGAGTCTAGCGAGAGATTGTGATAAGGAATTTTGCTCAGCCAACCGTGAAGAAACGAGTGCTTGTATACTCCTCGGCGAGAACATTAATAAACTTTATTCCTCTGTGGATATACACAACCACAAAGTGGATATATGCAATACACAATTGTTATCTTAATCGTATCTTCGTAGATCTTTGACTCCCTCGAGCTGTGTCTTTATAAATCACAATGACGTTGCACTGACCAGCGAAAGTAATGTGCGGAGGTGTTAAGGACTTGGTGCTATACGCGTGCGAGAGGAGATAAGTGGTAGGAAACATATCATCGAACCTGCAACACGTGATGCGATCCTGACACTGATGGCGAGATAAATGGTACTGCTATTATGGACCCATTGTTATCTGAATCAATTTTGACATAAGTACGGAAATGGAAAGTGATTTATTTACTGTTCGGGATAACAAATTTGTTTACGGTAAGTACAACAAAAAAGTTAATTGCGTATAAGGAAGAAGATATCGAATTTGTCGATTTTGGAATATCTCACGAATTAAATAGAGTAAAAATAATAAATCCACAGTATAATTCAAAACACGTGATGTGATGATTGAAGAATTAGGAATTTTTTTAAAGTTATTAATATTCAATGAAATTTTAAAAAAAGCAAGAGATGTTCGGAAATAGTTGTATTTCAATAAAATATGAAGTTGTAGATTAATTCTGTACGTATATTATGGATTTCTCACATAAAATTGGGTATTCGTTTTAGGTTTTTGCAACGTTAAATTATTCCGGGAATGATTTAGGCAATTTTTGCCAACGGAAATAACAACCCGCGGAATAAATATTCAAGATGACTTCAGAATAGTAATGGCCATGCCATAAAAAAAAGGGGGGGTCCTTTTTCATTGTGGGAAGAGCGAAAATAAGTATTTCGCCATTTTCAATTCTCGCAAAAAATAATCATCAATTATTGTCCTAGTACAAAATGCATTATTTTATTTCGGTCCTTTATGCAGTTGGATTATTTTATGTCTTCACTATTTTCTTGGATGTTATAACCTGCAGAATGAACAAATGATTTCAGGTTAGTAAAAAAACGATGTAAAAAAAGACTCAACTACGAATCACTTCAGAAAATCAAGTAAAGAATGTATACGAGGCAATTGTGTCGATTTTCTATTATGTGAAGAGCGCGAGAATCTTCGCCTCGTTGACCAGGCAAGGGAGTGGACATGGACCAGAATCGGAGGCAATAGCAACACCACTTTATGGTGCACTATATCTTTTCCGAAATGACCTCATAGCGGGTCCATCTGCGATGCCACGATCGTTACACCTTTCCGCCCCATTGAGCAGAGCGACTCACTGTTAACATCCCGAGCTTTCCAAGCGGCATAAACTGCACGAGCCCACAGAACGTTTCAGTGATGCGATTCGGTTCGGCTCAGGCTGTCATAGAGCGTCGACGATGATCTCACACCATAACCACGAGTTAAGGTCGAGACTCACTCTTGCCTAAAATGCTCCTTCTAGTCATCCAATTTTTTTCTCTCTCACTCATCGTTGTATCTCGTCTTCGGGAAAAAATGAACATAAAAAAAAACCGGAAGTAAAGGCGGAGAAATTAATTCTGTTGGTTCCAGGGAATTTTGAGAGTTACTTTTTATGTCTCGCCATTTGACACTCATTTTCGTTATCCAATTTTTTTTTCTCTTACTCATTGTCGTATCATGCCTCGAAAAAATGAAAAGTGAAGTAAGAACAAAAATCAGGGGCGTAGAAATTGATCCTGTTGGTTCCAGGGAATTTTGAGAGTTAGTTTCCATGTCCAGCAAAGCGTTTAACCCTTCTTTTCGTTATCAACATTTCTCTCTCTTACTCATCGTCGTATTACAGCTCTAAGAAAATTAAAACATGAAGAAAAAACAGAAATCAGGAGCATAGAAATTGATACTGTTGGTTCCAGGGAATTTTGAGAGTTAGTTTTAATTCCTCGCAAAGCATTTGGCACTCCTTTTCGTTATTCACTTTTTCCTCTTTTATTCATCGCCGTATCATGCCTCTAAAAAATGAAAATTGAAGTAAAATAAAAAATCAGGGGCGTAGAAATTGATCCTGTTGGTTCCAGAGAAGTTGAGAGTTAGTTTCGGTGTCTCGCAAAGTGTTTAACGCTTCTTTTCGTTATCAACATTTCTCTCTTACTCATCGTCGTATTACAGCTCTAAGAAAATAAAAAAATGAAGTAAAAATAGAAATAAGGAACGTAGAAATTAATCCAGTTGGTTCCAGGGAATTTGAGGGATAGTTTCTCCGCTTCGTGAAGCACTTCATTACTCGAGAGTCTGCTGACAGCTTTCATTAGTAATCCCGAGGATTCAGAGTCACCAAACCGTAACAAATGAATTTAGTGGTGCACACCGATTCTTGTACCCCATAGGATTAAGAGTCGGATATCTAGGAAATCATTATCTTTGGTAAATTGAAATTTTTTATTTGGCTTGTTAAATTAAAAATTATCCGAATGACAGACAAGGACTTTTGATATTAAGCCGTACTGACATGTGACTTTGGTCCTATTTTTTATTAATTATTTGCATATATTAAGAAATGTCACGCATTAAAAATTTTTTCAATCATCAAATAAATAAATATTCAATAAACTGCAAGTTGTCAGAAATCGTATCCAAAATAGTAAAAAAAAAAAACACTGAAGAGAGGCGTTTATTTATGGCCTATAAAAGAAAATTAATTCGGATTGAATTAATAGACACGAAACCTGCTTTTACTGTGAAATTATTAGAACGCATTTAGTTTTTAATGAGTAAGCATGATAAATCATCGCAGCAAATCAGAAATCGTATCTAGAATAAAAAACATGCAGAGGTGCTTTTTATTTGTACTCCATAAATAGAAAAGTATTTAAGATTTACCAGATAAGTGCAAATATCAAATGCATCGGACAATTCCGCAGCACAATTTTATTTTACAGCTAATTCATTACGACGCACTTTATTTTTTAATTTGGAAATATAAATAAGCGTTCCATAAACATTTTTTGCGAGTGCTTCGTTAAATTGGAGTGGCGGTCATCGTGTCGAGCGAGCACGCGGTCACCTCAATTTTTTCCTCGTTATCGCGACGACGTCGACATTTACCGAGGCAGCGGAAGAGCAATGGCAGCATCAGTGGATCAAACGTGCTCGTTCAACTTTAGTCTGCTTGGTTGGCCTCCTGTGTGCCTCTCGGAAAGGAAAACGAGTCGAAAAAAAAGAAGAGAAGAGGTGCGTGCGAGTCATCATCGCATCGGGCTATCATTCTCGGGATTTAACGAGGAACCACATTCCAACTGCTCGACTATACTGGTCCATTGGAAACTGGAAATTGTGAACTTGGAACTCGTCGGATAATCGTTCTTCATTCACTACAACATCACCGTTGATTCACCCGCTCGTGTATCGAGGTGCAAAAAAAGAGCGAACCGAGTGGAGAAAAAATATGATGTGTCTGCGGCATCAATTAGCTCCGAGCGAATAAACGAGCCCGGGAAGCGACCGAGTCGTTGATCGCGATAGAGCCGAGGGGGTCCTTCATGCTCATCGTTCAATGGACCCGCTCCGCGTGCTCCTCGCGTCGTCAAAAAACACGCCATATGCTAATTTAATGGTCAACTTAAAGGTGAAAAATAATTGTGCGACTTACGAGGTAAAAATGATTTTGTGAAATCGGAGAGCCATTCTGTGTCAGTAAGAAACTTGATTTGGATAATTTAGTTTTATTTTTTTAAACATGGAAAGTAATAAACAGTTGAGTGATTTTTGCGACATTCTCAACATTTTTATATGGAAAATAAGAAACTGAGAAAATATTGAAGGCGACCCGGAATTTTTTATCGAATGAGAATATCAGAGTCGCAAAACAATTTTTGCATGTTATTTTTGTAAGACACTATTAATAGAGTAAATTAATCTATCAAACTCAAAAAGTTTTTGTAGGCCTCTTTCTTTATTTTCATGCCTTTAATAGTACCGATTTTTCTGTATTCAATAAAAATTATTTATCTCTGTGCAAATTGATCTTTTTCCAATTACGTTAATTGCGGTTCAAACCTGATATTGTCAAAATTTGGTATTGTCCAGAATAAATGTAAAAATTAAATGTCGATCTTTTGGTATACACTTACCACAATTATCATTCCCTTTGTGCCATTTTTTTTTGTTTTTTGGTAATTCAGTTTTCATAATAATAATTAATTTTCTCTAATTGCCTTAAAAATTAATTTTTATTTTTCGAGAAGAATTAGTAAATTCACGAAATTCTTACAATTCACGAAAAAAAAATAACATGTCTGCGGCATCAATTAGCTCCGAGCCGAATGAAGGAGGACGGGAAGCGTCGGAATCGTTGATCGTGATAGAGATCCCCTCGGTCTCGTTCATACTCATTGCTCTATGGATGGATGCCCTCATGTTTCCTTCATCACCGTCATAGTCACCAAAATAATGGTCATCTCCTTCCCTGCCCCCCACGCACTGGCCGAGAGCTTCAATATCATTTTTTTCTATCATCCTTAAGCCTCTGCTGGTCTCCCCTCTTCTTTTCGACGTTTTCTATCGTACCGAATATTCATCTTATCCCATAGACCCCCCCCCCTCCCCTTTCCGCCCTAGGAGCACTCTTTACTTCTATCGTGACGATGAATCATCGCGTGCACTCCTAACGACGATGAAAGATGAAACTTCGACCCTTGCCGTGCACCGCATGTGCACCCTCGTGCAATGAAATAAAAATGTACGGAAATCTCCGCAATTTTATTTTTGTTCATTTCATTTATTCATCAGTTTCAAAAATACACAAGATTTTGGTTTAAAAAAAAAAAAATAATTGTTAGATTGTCAGCTTATAAATTTAATAATGGAAATCGGTAACGCCCTTAAGTGGGTGTGAAGAAAGTTGACTGGAAAAAAAATAAAACTTCGTTTATGATTGTATCATTAGATTATAAATGCAATAATGGAAATCGGTGGGAACTTTTCTTAGTGAATGCGATGGAAGCTCATGGTTTTAAATGAAAACAACCGTTAGATTGTGATTGTAACATTAGATTATAATTTGATGTGCTGTGTTGACTCATCCCTTTAGAGACCTTTACCACCCACGCACGGTGAAGCAGAACGCTTGCTAGTTGACCACTCTGCCTCTCATACTCTTTCGCATCTCGGCTACTATTTATACCATTGGACTCTACCCACAGCAGCAGTTAGGAACACTTCCGTTCTGCTCCAATTCGTGCACTTTCGCCAAGTCGGTATCGACGGCGATGTCAACGTCGATTATACTGCGAGAGAGCTATGAGTAAGAGCTGTTATAGTTACGTGCAGGTTGAGTGCGTGAACGGTAAAAAGAAAATCATCGACAGAATCTAAAAGATTATTAATATGTATGTCGTATTTAACGTCATATACGCAAGTATATTACGTCCATTTACATACTTACTTCATTGTAATTAATTATCGACAGCATTTTATAAAACTACATTCATCATTGAATTATTTATAATCAATGCATAAGCATGAAAATTTTCATTACGACACAATAATTTAATAAAGTTATTGAAAAAATTTTAATTACTAATATTGGAAAAATTTGTAACTGTACTAAATTATCGTTTGGTAATAGAAATTTTCACGTTTCTGCATAAATTAGAAATATTTTTGGACATATTTTTATAAAAATGATATAAATAATTGAAAAAAAATTTTCCCGGTATTTAATTCGTTTCTTAAATCTCATTTTTCTTCATCCAACATTTTGAGCGACTTTATTACGTTGGAAAAATTATTTTGTTCATCCATCACTATTTATTTATGTGCAAAATGACAGTTAACCGGTTTCACCATAACTGTCAAATGTTGTTATCGCGTATGTCAACGGGGAAAAAAAAATTGGTTCAAGGATGATTCCTCATAGACTCATAAGTTAAGAGCAAAACGGAACTCGACGGTATTATTACGCCATAATCCAGCGTTTAGAGGGAAACATTGTCTCACGAGTGCGTCATGAGGTATTGCATGCAACTGCAAAGAATGATCCATCGTGAATCGACTCTTAGAATTCGTCATCGATAGGAGATAATAAAGCCTGTACATAGAGATTACGTTGCGATAACCACCACAAACGAGTTCATTGACGTTGACGCTGAAGAGACACAAGGGTCGGGACAAAAGTGCGAGAGAAAAAAAACGAAACTGGAACGGAAGCGAATGAGAAGAAGTGAGAGAGGAGGATGGAAAATAGATCGACGCTCCGAGAGGCCAACAGATCATACCAGATCCGAGACAAACCACATGTCCATAGTAGGACGGACGTGTACTGCACGTTAAATAACTTGTGCCATGCACGTAACCACGGAATGTTGGAAATAATGCTCTACCGGTTCGAAGCGACACAACTTTATACGTGCGATGCGTTTGCTCGTGGAAAAAATGCGGGTTTCGTACAGGAAAGACAAATGCATTAGAGAGAAATGACGTCTAGAGGGCGTTCCGTATAAATTCAAACACAAACAGAAAAAAAAATGCTCTACCTTTTCACGAAAAAGGGTTAATAAAACATTGAAACAAATAGAAGTCCTGAAACTGAAAAAAAAAAAAAAAAAAAAAAAAAAATGATGAGATAGTGAAAAATATATCAGCTCACCATATCAATTTATTGACAAAAAAAAAAGTAGATCGCAAATAAATCTAAAAATGAATCTAATGTGATATGTAAAAAGGTTCAAAATGTAAAACTATTTTGAAATAAAATTTCGTCCCTAAAACGTACCGACAAACAATCGTATACCCGAACAAAAAAAAATGACAAATATTTAAAACTCGGTGCAATCCCCAGAATGTCATAACCTGATTTTCAGGAATAATTTCAGACGAAATTTTTATTCTAAGTAGCTGAACCGATATGGAATGTCTCGTAGAACGTAAGTCAGCCCGCCGGGCTGAAGTAAATACACGACGACGACGACGACGCGCTGGTCTTGTTGTCTTTATGCTCTGTGTTACTGCTGCACCAGCGCGAGCTCTCGAGCGCTCACTGGTGACTCAGAGAGAAAGTAAGCGGTAAGGTATTCGCGGCTGCTGCGATGCTTTAGACGAGCCAGTGCGAACGGATCTAGGAGTGCACTAGCTACACTGCTGTTTTGTATAGTAACGTAGAGTAAAGTAGCCGTACTCGTGTAGCTTATAGCGTGCGCTTTATAGCGCAGCTGCATATACACGAGACTCTAGCCGGCATTATAGCGTTGCTTTATAGGCAGGCATATAGGCAACAACAGCAAGTACACACATTAAGTGTACCTACTACAGGCTACAGTATATTATAGACTCTTGGACAGCGGAGTCTCCTGAAGAACGTTCACCGGCGCGTCGTCCTTGCGCCTGGGAGTCGCGCGACCCCGACGTCGATGTCTCTCGCGCACGAGTGAGAGAAGCATAAACGAGAACCACTCGGGACCTCGAGCTCGTATCAACAAAAGCATTGATTCTAATAGTGCGGTGTATATGATAAAGAAGAATTTCCGATTACGGTGAATAAATACTGAAAAGCATTGTTATAAAATTACATATAAATGGAAGAATAGGATGTTGAGTTCGTTTTTCAAGAAATTTGGTCTCGGTTTTTCGTATCTGATTCATTCCGCAAAAAGTAGTACATTTTCGCGTGCACTTTGCGCCGATGTGTTTATGACGTCTCATTCACGTTAGTTGGTTTTTGTGTAATCCATTTTTCTTTCCAAAGGAAATATCGTTATGACAACTAAACAATTTTTCAAAAATACATATTTCGTCCACGGACTGAATGCCGGAGATTTTTGAGCTGTAACTGCAAAAACAATTTATTGCTCCGTTTCACTTCCTTTCGTAATTATGTTCTCGGCGATCTTGTTCTGCTACAAAACTAATATAACAGTAATCCTTTTTTCTTTTTTCTTTGCTTATACAATCACTAGACCAAATGACCCGTTACGTGCCATTAAACATACCAAAACAATATCGTAAGTAAATAGTTTCGAAACTACTTACCCTATTTCAAAAAAATGCACACTAAAAAATTCTTGATACGATGCACTATCATCTCTGATAATTTTTTCGGCTTATTTTTTTTTTTTTTTTCCTAAAAAACAATTTTTTCGTTTTCTATACAATTGCAAGTGTGACAGATTAGACATTACGTGGCGTTCGATGAAGCTAAGCGAATAAACCGCACACAAGGCTGGATGCATCATCGCCCTCTCTCGACATATGCGCGATGCTGGGCGCGTGTATGACACATAGCCAGGAAACAACTAAGGGTATCCCCAAACACGTTGAGGGTGCCAACGGAGAGACGCATCTACGTTTGGGGTACGTATACTCTTGAGCTTCTGGTGCTACTGGCGGTCGAGTAGGACCGGGCGTGGACCCCATGACACGTCAGAGCATCTCCTCATTGGTCTCCATTGTCAAAGGGACTCGTGCGGCTCTCGCGTATTTACCGTATAGCAGCGGTGCGTGCGCTATTACTTGCAGCCTGTGCGCATTCTACAATATAGCTATAGTGCGGCTATAGGATGACGCGCACACGCTAGATCATTCATCGAGTACACGTCATACGCATTCGGTTTGCCGAATGAATAAGCCCTTGAATAAGGGGGGAGGGGCTAAGGACCTCGCGCGGGCCCTTTCATCCCCCTGGCCTATAAGTGCGCTCATGCTCCGCGTAATCCACTACACATTACGCAAGCTTGCGTGGGCAACACGCTTGAGGGCAATGCGGGTCACCCAACGTCCACTTTTATTGCTAATCTGGTTTAGTAAAAGACATTATGTAAATTATATGTTTTCCGTAAAAGTTTGATTTTATTTTTCGAATTTTATCTAAATAGTTTTGTCCTCTTATGTTTGCGAAATTTTCGTGAAATTCTAGCGGATTGAACGTTAAACGATTTTAAAGAATAATTGAGACAACAGAAATTGAGGGCTAAGTTTACTTTGAGAAGTTTGTTTTTGTCTCTTGTTGGAGAGATTTTAATTGTAATTTTACGTAAATTTTGATATCCAATTAAAAATTAAACCGAGTTTCGCCGAATAAAAAATTGACGCTCGCGCCAATAGCGTACGTAAATACTTTAGACCGTCCTCCATGTTTTACATTGCCCTCATATGTTGCCCAATACGTACGTGATCCGTTTTTTTTTTAAAGGGGGTGGCAAACGATGAATAAGAGAAGGCCACGAGGTGACGCGGGCCACGCGGGTGGAAATCAAAGGGCTTTGTATTTTGTACCTTCGTACACACTAGGTATAAACCGCTTGTATTGTAGGCCACCACTGGGCCCTGACGAGGAAGGGAGGCGCGCGTTAGTCATTGATACACTTTAAACTCAGCTCAACAACACATACATTCATACGTACGTATAAAATTTTACGTGTGTATTTATACATATATATATATATATATATGTGTATGTCTGTGTGTGTGTGCTGGGCCAACGAGTGAGTGGTGACTCACATAATAATCGTCATCGACAGCTGATCCAGATGCGTTAGACGCACTATGCGTTGCGTTCGATATATAGATATACCAAAGTGCATGGTAGAATTGGTGGATGCGACGCAACACGTATTACGTGTAACGCGCGTGGCCGTTCTATAGAAAATGTCGTTGAAGGGGCACGCAGGGGGTTGAAAGCTCACAAAAGGGAATTCCCGGCGACAAGAACATCGGTGCCATCAGCATGGGCCCCCATAAGCCGCGAATCCGCGATGACTAATTCGCAACCGAAAAACTCGTTTCTCTTTTTGATTCTTTCTCTCTCTCTCTTGCTATTTTCACTCCTCCTTCCAAACAGTTTTTCCGACACGGTAATCGTTTCCATGTTAATTAATTGACAGGAAAAGCAATTGTGTAATATAAGAAATACATTACAAAACAATATAATTTTAACTAAAGATGTATGCAACATAAAGAAACAGGAAATTATGCTTTTCTTTCTCTGGTCCATGAGAAGAAAATTCATTTAAATATTATAAATAAATACGAATAATTTTCCTGCGAATTTATTATTTTTTTGAGGTGACATTTAATATTGACGCCGAATTTTCTGCAATAAGAACATTGCTGTCATGAGCATCGTCCTCCTTGTTATTTTCTACGCCCCCCTCCCCCTTCAGGACCCTCGCCTCCGGCTTTCCGGGTGACACACAGCCTTTGAAATAGCCTAAGATTTTTTTTCTTCTCGAATTTCAATTCAATTTATGTAGTTACCATACGGAATTCTGTATTATACAATGTATAGTAGCACTATTTCAACCCCCTTTATAGTTATAGGACCCTCGGTTTATGGTACGTTGGAGCGAATTATGAAGCTTGTTATTGAATCTCGTTCTTCTTGATGTATAAAACATTAAGTGCCCTCTGGCGTATAAATATTGGCACTGGAGCTTCGGCGTTGGCTATGAGGATTAGGTACCCTATTATTTTGTTATTGGATTCGTAAGGGCACATCAAACTCGAAACGTAGGCAATTTTCTTAACGTCCGTTGTTAAGAAAAGATAGGGCTCGTTACGTTTATCATCACGGTTAAAAATACGTTTTTTTGCAATGGAAATGAACATTTTGATCATTGAATTTAATGTAAAATTAAGATAGTTTCGTATTTAAGAATTTTGAAAAAATACTCTTGGCAAATTGTAAAGCATTGATTTTGTATACATTTTTATATTAAATTTAATACACCTGTTAATGTATACAAACCTTCACTATTCATATATTCAATGCTATACTGATTTATTTTTCACAATTATGCATTATAATTGTTTATCAATATTTAGTCATTACATATATACAAAATTGCACAATAATACGGCTTGACAAACATTACGAGAGGATACATTATTTTTTTTTTTCAGGAAAATGGTTTCATGATAAATAAATATTCAAGAACTATAATTTGTAGGTGAGTGGGTCTTCTTATGAACGTAAAAAGCTCCCTTAATATCTTTTTTACTCGAGAAAATTGAGTGAATAATGCAAGTTTATTCGCCGGCGTCAGGTTGCATCGAGAAAACGCGTGAATGAGCAACTTTGCTGTGCGAATGAGGAAGAAAAAGAGGAAACGAGAGAGTCTCGGTTACGCGCTTTGTGCTACTACTGTTAGTGATGTTGCCCGAGGCTGAATGAAAGGTTTCGCTCGGTGCGCGGTGCGATAAACGCGTTCGTACTATTGCCACGGTAGCCGCCGTTCAGCTCATTGGACGTAATGCAATTTGCATGAATTAAACCGTGGCGACTGTATTATAGTAACTACCGCATCGCCACTGAATCTGGCGACTACAGTGCGAATTATCTTTTAAGTCGCAAAGGGTCTTTATGTTTGCAAATAATAATAATAATAATAATAATAATAATAATAATGTAGGAAATCAAGTATTCCATTTGAATTTATGTCTTTAAAATATATATATATATATATATTCTTTAGTCGACGTTGACATCATGACATTTGTAGTTTCACTGCTGACGCACCTAATAAATTTCTTTATAGCTGCAGATAACCGTTTTTGCCAACAAATTTTTTATCCTGATTGCAAATATGATCAAGAATCAAACGTAACATTCATATTTATATTCTTTAAAAAAAAGCCTCACTTTCGGTTAGTCGACGTTGACTTAATACTTGTCTTCATTTTTAGACCTGACGCAGATGATAAATTTGTTAATAGCGATTGATCATCTTTTAAATCAATTAATTAATACTGACCGAAAATATTATCGGAAATCGAACATTAAATTTATATTCATAGTCGTAAAAAAAATCTTTAGTAAGCGTTGACGTCATCGCTGTTAAGAATTTTAGTGCTGACGCGGATAATAAATTTTGTGATAGCCGCAGATGCACTTTTTTTTAACCAACTAATTTGTTACGTCCCGAAAAGCCGCCTCATTTTTGCATACTCGTTATTTCGAGCACGCGCACGTTGCGCACGTTTCTGTTCACGCGCGGGTAAATCTATCTCGCAATTTTGTCGGTGATTGATGGCAGCGGCACGTGTATGCGTCTTGATAGAGGGGAGGGGCGAGGGAAAATCGCGACACGCTCACCGGACGCTATATTCACTGCAGGAAGTCGACGACGCTTTGCGTATTATCGCTCCGGCAAATGCGAGAGGCATCCCCCGCTACTCTTTTGGTCCCCTGTAGTTAGTGTAGCCTTGCTCTTGTCGGCGAATGCGGTCTCGGACGGATATAAGCTTTGCGAATTAAATTTGCCTTAAAAAATTGGTGAATCATCGTTTTCAAAGTATACAAAACGTAATGAAAAAAGTATATGGCTTTAAGAATAGAATTGAGCATATTATAAACTATCCACACTTTATACACAATTTTATGTAACCTAACACAAATGCAACTTCATTTTGGTCATATATAAATTATACATAGATTATCTATAAAAATTATGCAGATTAAAATACGCCCAATTCCAAATATCAGAATAGATATATTTTTTTAATTGAAAATTTTTGAAACTCATTTATTCAGGCGAGTCAGTCAAAAAGAATTTTTTAATTTTTTTTTATTTAAGGACTACTTTTCCCCTCAGCGCACTGAAAATTTATAATAATTTCTTATTTGCAGGATAAACTCGAAGCATTTATTTGTTACGTGATTTATGAATTAATTCAAAATTCAAATCAATAAAGACAATAATTTGAAAATGCCAGTATGTCTGAAAAATATTTGTTTCCATAATTATGAAACTTCTGAAAAATCTTTTTCTGCCAGGAATTCTTGTTCCCATTCCCAGAAACAGGGACACAGAATCCCCTTTTCGTTTCGACGAAATACAAGCCATCGAGTCATTTATGCGGTTTGCCAACGGGTCGTATAGTGAATGAAACGAGTGTCGTCTCGCGAGAAATCCGGTTCGCTTTCGCCCTCGTCCTTCTCGAGCCGACACAATGGCTGTCGTTGTTATAGATTATAGTAGCCGTGTAATAATACGAGAGTGTAGTACAAACGAATCCGATAGCGAGAGGAAGGAGCCACTGCGACTGGTGGTCGCAATAATTCGCGTTTAACGTACCGGAAGTATGCTGATAAGACACCCCAGCAGTGCTCTATAGAGGCAACCGCCAATGGCGGAAGAACGGGGGAGAAAATGTCCTCGACTTTCCGCTGTCGTCATTGACAACGACGAGACACTGCCACGCACGCATAAACGCACGTGCACGAGCATTCATGCGAAATTCAGGAGATATAAAACGCGGCGTTTACCCATTAGATTTAGTCATTCAGAAATAAGTGTGACCTCTTTCGCTTTTTTTCCGGCAAATGGCGGAACGAATGGCGTCATCGAATGACTCGATTTTTATCTCTGCTCTATGATACTAGGGTGAACGTTACTGATTGTAATCAATCACCAGTGATTGGCAGTCTGTGGAGGAAATTGTGTAGACAGAAAGGAGACTGACTTGATAATAGTTTTTTTTTTTTTTTTTTTAAGTTAATGAATTATTAAATTTTGGTGGGTTATTAATATTATTTATATATTGTATTACGTGTTGTGGCGATGGGTTCCACGTAGATTAAAATTATGCGTCAGTTTGTTTCCGGATAAATTAAGTTGTAATTGTCGACACTGGTTTAATTTTTTTTCTTTATAAAAATTGTTCAAATTTATTGTCATAATCGTGCGAAATAACGATCAATAACCAATTGGTCAGTTTTTTAAAACCAATTGCTACTGTACTATTTTCAGCATTCGTTAATCCCATCCGAAAAATTGATAAAATCATATATCTTAAAAAGTTAGTACAATTATTTTTTTTTTTTTAATGAGACCGAATTTTTTGAAAATTTGATATAATGATTTTTTTAAATTTCTTCACATGAAGTTTAAAAAAAATTGGTAGTAGTATTTTTTTTACCCATTTTCCCAGCAACTTCGATCATTAAAAACGATATGCCAATCACTGCACTGCTCCACATACGCGTCGCCAGATGCGTCGACGGTGCAGTGATTTATCGTCCCGAGTAAACACATGACGTAGCAGGAAGTTACACAGAGAATTCCAGATGAATCAAGATCTGTCGCTGGTTAACCATTGACGATCTGCATGGCTCTTCAGGAATAAAAGAAATCAATAGTCTTAACAAAAATCGCGTTACAGCAAAGTTCACCGCAGCGCGGAAAAAGCCTTCGGCATGGAATATCTCGCGTGTATTCATTCGTTCGTCTGTTTCGGTCTCTGTTGGTTGAGTAGAGAAGACCGGGGCTAATTGGAACACATGGCAATTTAACTACAATTTTTCCTGGCATTAGAAAAATGTTATTAAATTAAAAAATAAAACCGCAATATTAAATTATTCACATACAAACATTATAATCCTTACGTTCATATCCATTTCCGACCAATCGTACCTCGTGACGGGTCAAAATGGAACACTTCGTTCCCTCGTGTACTATTCATTATTACAAATAGTCAAGATCCGAAAAAATATTAATATTTCTACAAAACATAACTGACCAGCTTTAGAACACAGTCTCAGTATTTATCTTGCGAACTGTTCCCTAAAAATCATTTTTCAAAAAATGGAAAACCAAAAGTGTTCCAATTAGCCCCGGTTTTCCTTCACAGAAAATATACCCTCACAAAATATCCTCGAAAATTGCAGAAAATATAACCGATCGCTTATAAAACATCATTTAACTATACATCTTTCGAACCAGTAAGTCAAAGAATTAATAAAAATAGAAAATCAAAAGTGTTTCAAATGGCCCCGGTCTCTCGTAAAGGCCTCTCTGTCGCTTACTGTCGAGGATAGAAGTGCCGGGCGAGGTATGAGTCAGCAGTGCAGTCGTGCAGTCGCACTTTGCCGCACGAAACTCTGCCGCACACTACCAACACTGTTGAAGTTGTGTATGTGCACTTGTATAGAGCTAAACATAGTGTATGTTGTATGTCAACGACGAGAGCCAAAGCTTCTATAGCAAACGCTTAGAGTCTTTGGCTTTTATGTACTAAATATAGTTATATCGAATGATATGGCTATATAGTGGCTGTATAAGACGCGTATGATATAATTTAATGGTATCTATAGAACGTATGTAACTTCTATCTATGAATATGTTTACGTCAACCCTTCCATGTGTGTTTACGCTAAACAGATGCGTCGTATGTAGAATCACGTATTACATAAGACCGAGATGAGGGCAGCGAGAGACTGCGACTGCGATGACAACTATGAAAGTATCAGAGGATGAGGAAAAGTAGGAGGCGACAAGCTCGAGGCGACGTTGAGAAGTTGCATCTTTATGACGATCGACTGAAAGTTTCACTCGGTCGATGCTTCAGGCGACCTTATTTTCAATGAATTTTTGTCCATTCTATGGTTTTGTCCTGATTAGGATATCATATCAACGAATGATTTTAATTGTTCTTTAATATAATCGATATTACATTGTTACCATTTTTTTTTATGTGCTGAACGTGAATTTTTATTCCAAATTTTGTGGTGAATATATGTTCTACAATTTGGATGAATGGAGATAAGATTTTCTATCAGGTAGGAATTCAAATAAAATTCAAAAAGCTAATGAAATATTATCGACATTTTATGATATTTCAGTTGGAATTTTTTAGAAAAATCTTTGTATCTGAATAAAAAAAAGGATTTTTTCAAAACTGGAAGTTTCCCATTTTACTAATATTCAATAATACAATTTTCTTTAGACTATTTGTTTTTCATAGGAATTGTTACGCAGACTATAAATTTATTTTCAGTTTTTTTTTTGTTTGCGTCAAACGCTTGAGGTATCAATTGTTTCCTCGAGCGATTCCAAAAGTATTTCAATATAAATGAGTCATTTCATGAATCATCTGGGGTATCAAAGGAACAGAGTAATGGACTATACGGATCAATAGGAAATGAACACTCGGTCGGACTGAACGTTCTTTTTTTTAAATGTCGGTATCTCGGACCTTTTGGTCGTCGCGCAGCTCGCCAACAGTCACACTTGTTGTCCCGTCTCTCTTTGCTTCTCTCGCGTACATACTTATCGTCCCCGCTCGTTTATTCGTCAGGTGACGTTGAGCAATTATTGCGCTGCCTCACGACCGCCTCTAAGACACGACCAACACGAGCAAGCCATATACATACATAGTAGTACGAAACTGAACTGGGACTCTGCAAGAGCAAGGCTTGTGAATAAAATAAGTATGACTACGCGCTTACGAGACCCGTTGCTTCAGTTCTGCGCTCGAATTTACTAATTCAATCCAAATTAAGACGAAATGTCTAATTCTAGACCGAATAGAAAATTGGGCATGGATGGAAAAAAAAACAAAAATGATATCTTAGGAGACACCTAAAAAAAATTCTGTCGTTCAAAAAACCTCATTTCAACCTCACTAAGTACATACCAGGCAATATACTTCTGCAATTTTGTAAAGACAGAGAAGCAAAATAGTTCGAGGCGAAAGTAACAATTTTAACTTGCAGCTTTCAGACCAATTTGTTGAACAAATTTAAGTATCTGATGTCTTATTTTATTTGTCGAAATATGAGTACATTTTGATTTTGAAAGTAAGAGTTTTTCATGAAATTATTTTGATAGCTACAATTTTTTAAAATAATACACGGATCTTATTGAGAGATGTTGATAAATAAAAATCGGGTTAATGGTTATTACCTGCAATGTTATTCTATGAAAATTGCAGATAACAGCTCTAGATTCTTTAATAGTCAGCGGGCCACATTTGGCCCTTTGATAAGTGATATTAAATGAAATATCTTCTTCAATTCAAACATAAAAATCTGAGATTAATGTGATAAACAATAATGCATAGCAAGCCCCGTTTTCTAAAGTGCATATTTTCAAAAAATCATAAACAAAAATAAATAAATAAAAAAACTGGATTCCTCAGATATTTTGATACAGTAATATTCTAATGGACTTTTTTCACCATAAAATATGCTTGAAACCTAAAAAGTCAAGCAAAAGATAATCTTTATTAAAAATAAATGTTTATCGAATAAACTAATGGACAACTTGGTCTCAAATCGTGAAGCATCTTTAATTTCTCTCTCGCTGAGCGACGAATCGAGTTTAATTTCTTGCGTAACGACGATGCACTAAGCAAACACAATTTAGTCTACTAGTATAGACGTATTGTGTATTGAATAGTAGCGCCGCACCGTATGTACATATGTACACGATCGATATCGCGCTGCGCGTAGCTTATCTGTGACACGATATCGCTTAGCTCGTCCTCCTTGTCTTCGTCGTTGCTAACGTTACGTACGTGCACACACATGTGTACGTATAATCGTTGGAGTGTGCGCGGCGGGTGGCGCTTAGTTCATCGGTGAATTTAGCTCTCTTCTCTCCCTCTCTATCTTTCACTCTCATCGTCGTTGTCGCTCTCTCGTTCTGTCATATGTACGAAAAAGTGTGTGGATCGCGCAACTCACTCCGAGGTTGCTGTCGATAAACTCCCACCGCAACGATCGGAAAACAACTTGTTCTCCCGCAATTCTCCTCGCCAGGTGCTCACGTCTCATACAGATTAAACTTTTGCACACGATAAACGGAAAATTATACTGAATAAGATAGGGCACATAGACGGGAGATTTATTTTCCGGTTTTCGTGACAAATTTGAATAATAAGACATTTTTGTAACAAATTTCAAGATTCCCGAGAATTCCAATGTAATTATGAGATAAAGAGGAGCGAAGAAAATATGACATTTTTAGTAAGAAATTTTTTTTAGCTCTAAGAAAATAAAATTGGATTGACTGGAATAAAATGAATTTGTGTTTGAAAAATCATTTTCGGCTGGTTATTAAAAAATGTATTTCCTGATACATTTCTTATGCGTGATAGGGTTCAATTGATTACATATTATTTCATACATTTTATTTCTATCGAATCTTCAATTTTTTCGATTCAAATAAAAAATTATTTGATTCTAAGCCTGTAAACTTTTTCCCAGGAGCAGAAAAAGTATTCATTTCGTTAGCCAAGCAACTTACTTCAAACTACCAGCTAACCTGTTAGCCCAATTAGTATCCAGTTGGCACAACTGTTTCTTTAATGCAGAACCAAAATGACGTGCAGACCAAATAGTAACATCGTGGTCAAAATCATGATTGATTGTCTGCTTCACCTAATGATCCACATCTAGGTCAGCTGCGACTATCAGATTCGTTTGTCAACTAGCTATAAATTTCATTCTAACAAATAAAAATAAAGATTTCTCCACTTCCTTTGTTTATATTAACAAATTTCCAAATTGGCAAGGCGTCCAAAGCAATTAAGAAAAGAAAACTGGCCTCAAGCCAAACGAATTTCTTTGAATAATATTCAAAGGTTTCTGGAAGCCAAGAGACGAAAAAGTAAGTAAAAGAAAGCGAAATGAAAATCGCTGCTCGATGACGCATCGCACACACGTAACTTAAGTGTTCGCTAGTCATCCTTGTCCCTCTTACAATCTTCTTCGTCTGAGCGAAATGCTTAGGGACGGAAAAGTTTCCCAACATTTTGCGAACAGGTGCCCGAGCGCTTCTCTTTCAGCGCGGCGACACTTGAGTTGGACTTTATTGGAAAGCTTGATGAGCTCGGAGCGGTAAGAGGGCCGTGTGCTTTGCCGAGGAGGGTATTTGGCAAAAACTCAAAAACCCATTTCGGGACACCCCGATGTTCTGTATTGCTCGTTGTGACCTATAGTCGAAACGTGCGGATGGACGAAGCAAGCAAATATGCGTTAAGACACGGAGAACAGCAGAGCGGAGAGCGTTCAAGCTAATTAATAAGTCGAGGGCTTCGTGTCACGTGAAAACGAAAGTTACATCGTTTAAACGAGCACTGCTTCTTTGGGAACGCTTCTTGTATGACCTGATTTTTAAATACGCGCACACAAAGTTACACGTCACAAATTCTTATAATTTTTTCATGAATTTGCTTTATCGCATTAATAATTATATTTTCAGTTTCCGAAGCGAAAGATGAACATTGCTTTATTGTAAAAAAAGGGTAAATCACTGATAGAATTTCGGGGTAAATTAACAATTGGGTGAAATCCTGATAACTGTCACGTAGAAAATTGTTATTTACAATGTTTAATAGACGATAAATCAATTTTCATGCAAAAAAATATTTTTAGTAACCATACATCGAAAAAAAAAATGTCATTGATTCAATAAATCTATCGTTTGCGGACTGCCAAAAACAAGCGTTATCAACTTAATTTGAAATCTAATTGCTCCAATTCCCATACAAGATCGCAACAATGATTCTAAGAGAAGTAAAATAATATTTTATCATTTCAATGTTGAATGGGATTGAACGAATAAGAACCAAATTTAATACAAAACTATTTCTTTTGACAGCCCGCAAACAATGGATTTATTCAATCAATGACATTTTTTTTCAGTGTGCAAAAGTTCTTATTTTATCACTCTACGTTATTACAATAAAATCACAATCATGAAGTTTGTCATACCGTCATCCCGATTGCTAAAAATATAATGTAACAGAAACTCTGACACTAATTACCGTTAGACCTCTAAATATGTGCCATAAGTGTCACAAAATCCGGGCTACGAGAACATTTTTTTTTGTTTTTCATTCAAACCGCAAATATTGAATTTTATTTCATGTTCCGATTTGAGGTGTGGAATGTAAAATAGTGTATTGGGTAATACTAACATGTAGACGCGTCGTTACGTAGACATCACGCAAAATTATTCGTCTGTAAGCAACGATAATGCAGCTATATCAATATACAGCATATGTGTACAGCAGCTAATGTCCACAGTCGAGATAACTGTATGCGTATTCGTATCGTATATTTTGGTATACGCATACGGTCGTTGTCCCCGCGCGGTTACCTCAGGGTCAGCGGCAATAACAGCAGCAGCAGAGTCCGGAACACGAGCGTGTAATCCAGTCGGTCTATGTGTCTGTGCCGTTCTGTTCTGCACTTGTAAAAATCGAGTCTCGAGGCTCTCTCGGTCGTCGTTTATATACGCGCGCACGCACGCACGATACTCGGTGACGTGTCTTTTTCCCAAATAAATCTTCTCAGCTCAATTCGGAAACGTCGTTCTTCAGACGTTCCTTCAGACTCTTCGTGTTCTCTGTTTCTTATTCGTCGTCTTCTTCTCGGTTCGTGTGAAGGAAGATGATGATGATGATGATGATGAAGGAGACAACGATGAGGAAAAGGAGAAACTCTAGGAGAATTCAGCAAGACGACGAACGGAACAGAACGCGCGCGAGTTGTGCGCAAATTCAGGCGGGCTATTCGCGGCGTCATCTCATCGTGACTCATTCCTATGAATAGATCCCTACCTTCGCACGTTCGCGAGCGCGCGCTCGATCGCCTCGACTCGACTCGCGCTCTGCTCCACTGCCTCAGCTCTTCGGCTCCTTATTCTTCTTCTTCTTCTTCTTCTCCTTATTCCACTTGATTTTCTTCTTCGTATTTCTTGTACTTCTTCTTCTTCTTCATCTTCTTCCTTACCTTATTCTTCTTATTCTTCTTTACCTTCTCCGTATTTCACTTCTTTTTCTTCTTATTCCTCTTCTTCTTCTTCTTTTACTTCTTAATCTATGTCGAGAAGTGTGATCAAGTAGAACGAGATTCTTCGTTCCACTCCATTTCCCTCTCCTTAACTCACAACTCTCTTGATCGCGATCTGTCGCTTGTCTATTTTATTTAATGCCGGACTCAAAGTGGAATGACGAGCTCAAAATAGTAATTGCGCTTCAGAATGAAATCCATTAAAAATTATGCTTTTGGTTATCGTTGAAATTATCATAAAATTTAATAATTGGTCATTGATAAATATCGAATTTCGCAGATCGAAATATTGTCATTAATGGAATATAATTTTTTTAATTAGTTAGAGTTAATCTAATTGATTGTACAGCAAAAAAGTAATTTAAAACCTTGTATTTCTGACAAAAAAAATTTTTGTAACATGAACAATAAAAACGCTGGGAACGTGCATGAAAAAAAAAAGTTTACGTACGAAAAATTAAAGAATAGACATTAAAGTGTAGCATAAGTCACAAGAACTACTTTAAGTCGCCTGTAGAGTAAATTGTACATGTACTTTTTCCTTTTGCTTGATAAGCTCTGTGATAAACTCAGAATACAGTAGAAACCATAGGCTTTTTAAGCCAAATCAAAAAATGATTAATAATTTTTTGATTGACGAAAAAAAAAATTTCTATTGCGTTATATTGAGCTAAAAATAATTGGAACGTGTCTAAAAGCAACTTGACATACGCGACTGAGTCAGAAATTGCTTCAAGCTTCCCAGAAGTGGTCAATGTTCCGCGCAAAAGAAAATCCACAGCCATTCCGTCTGTTGATTTTGTTTCTCAGAAGAGTGAAAACGGAACTGTCAGGCCCAGTCGCTATGTCACATCACCTTAAAAGTCCCCAGCATCGAAATAAGAGGATCCCTATTCTATAGTTAAAATTTTAACCCCGTCCTACAAGAAAAGTCTAAAAAATTCGAAATAAATATTACTTGAAAAAATCGTAAACCTTCGCTCTTCGACATTTCCAAAATGCACCAAAAAATTCAACTATAAAATTCACGGTCAAAAGTCACTTTATTAAAAAAAAAAAATAATCTGACACTTTCCAGATAAAAAAAATTGTCAAGTCAGTGACAAGAAGATGCCAATTTTCCATATTAAGGTTAAATACACTAAATCTATCTTAGCATTCTAATTTTAACTCTGATTTCACTAGAGCATGAACTGCGAGGTCAATGAACTCTTGGTGATGTCAGGAAAAAAAAAAAAAAAACGAAGCAATTGAGAAGTCTGAATTTTGAGAATCTGTCATTTGCAATTAGTTCATATTCTTCGAACGAAGGAGCGTAGAACTGTTGCGAAATAACGCGATTAAGTATGGGAAGATGAACGACTGTTACTTCTCAATGTTGTACACAAACGGATACATAAGCGGTGGAATACGTGGCTCGCACACTGGCGAATCGTCTATTACGATTCAACGGAGTCTTCTCCGCTCGTCCGTATTTCGAGCGATGCCAAATAGAATACGAAACAAACAGAGTAACGAACGGACGGGCTGTTCCGTAAGCAAAGTTACCTCTTCCTCATTGCTTTTCACACTTCCTCGTTGACCGTCTGTCTTTTGCCAAGCTTTTAACTTCAACAATATTTCGGGACCCGCCCGGAAATGCTTTAACTATTTTTCGAATCAAAATTAGTACCTGAAGATTCAATAACCAACATTTTTTTCCTTTTAAACTAAAGTCGACAAATAAAATATAATTTTACAAAAATTTACATGATATTCTTGGGGTGAAATTTTTTGATATAAAAAAATTAGAGTAAATTTTAGATGAACTAATTAATACTTCAGTACACTAAATGCAAATGAATGAGTGTGTGTGGTTTCGCATTTTAACGCAAGTCGTTTTCGTAAAACATTCAACGTAAGTATACCGATAATGATAAGGCCACTTCCTTTGCAAATATCATACAGCAGGCGTTCTATTTCTAAACCTGTTGGTGACTGAGCCAATTCTCATTTGTCGCATTAAATTTACGTTGAATTTAATCTAAGAGTGTAAACTTTCGATTGAAGGGCTTGAATGGAAGAATCAACAAGCTTCTTATCCATAATAACAACAATTATTACCGTTAATATTATTATTACTATAGCTGCTACTGCTTAATCCACAACAACAAATCTTTTCAGAATCATCCACCATCAATATCAATATTACTAACATGCCGTCGAATACGAGACATCATAACGCATTCCAATAATTACTCCAATAATGATCATGAGCGTTGCGCGTGCCTAGCTCATTTGATTACCAACAAGCGTCGAAGCAAGCGCATGTGAGCTCGTTAACTAGCATTCCAATCTTTTTATCATGTATTTCTCCATCGCTAATAGTATAATCCCGATTGAAACTTGAAATACGTAGTTTTTCTCTTGGCAGCACTTCGTGCGTCAGGTCTGTCGAGCACGTGTAAATTCTTGCACAGATCTGCCCGTTAGAATCTCTAAAGTCTCAGTGAGCCACTAGTTTTTATTCAGATTTATATACTGTCCTAGTGAGAAGTTAATGAGCCAAGTAAATTCATCAGTGGGTTACCACAAGTATTACCGTTGCTCAGTTCTGAACAATAGCTTTCAGCAGGCTGTATACGGGGCATTCTCTGTCAGTTAAATCACTTTTTTAAAATATTTTTTGTGCTTTTCATTTCTGAGAACCTAAAGTGATGTGTTTAGAAATTATAAAAAATGGCAGGATCAGTGGATAATAATTGAAAGGCCAAAAATATGGGAAGAAAATTTCGTGACTAAGTTGATGTAGAATGCCTTGTATAACGATTACAACGGAACGGGATTTGAAGGGAAGTGCCGCACACTTTCGAAGTTGGTAGTCGAAATGAGTATGACCCACTACGCTACGTGAGTTTAACACTATATAGCTGAATTATCAACAGCCAATTATGTGCACCTCACTTGTCGACGATGAACAACTCAAGTGACCGATCTTTACATGTTTCCCGTATTTTCCACGGGGTTTCTCATTTTTCAAATGTCTCCAGTGTTATGAGGCCCCATCACTTCATGAAATAAAAATTTATGCTGATATTATGTTCGCAAATATTATGAAATAACAAAAATCTGTGGTAGTTACAAAAATATTTTGCAATTTTTTCGTAGCTGCCAAAATATTCACTTTGGGAAATAATTGAATTGAACACTAAAGTTTGCGTTGAAGTCACAATGCAAAATGTGATGAAAAAACTTTAAAACTATTATAATTGGGGAAAATTACAGTTTGTTTGAAACTCCAGTGTAAAATTGTGTCCTCCAAATAAGTGAAAGTCTCTTATGAATTTGTTTTTATTTCCCAATAATTATTCTCTTTATTTTGGATAAATAACAGTAATAATTAATTTGATCGCAGAAAAAGAAGCAGCTGAATACATTGCAAGAAATTATAAGAGTATTTATAATATTGGTATTGAAGAGAATGAAAAGTTCTTTGAAATTCAAGTATAGAAAGTGTGAACCTCCAAATCCCTGCAAATATTTTTCATTTCCTCCTAAGCCTTGTCAGTATGTGCGTATTTAATGCGCATTAAATTTGCGAAACAAGGATATCTTTTGTAACAAAATTTATTGAAGCCTCGATGGCGGCCTCGAGGCTTCGTTTTCGCGCGTTCTTGGCAGATATAAGTAGAAAAGAAAATTTTTCCTTCGTGGGCGTCGCTTAGTAAGCCTTCGGGAGTAACCGGAGGCGGTAGGCAGAAATAAATGCAAAAAAAAAAGGGAAAAGCAAGGCGAAGAAACGAATGAGAGAGAAAGGTACGATGGACACATCATCATTATCATCATCGTTATTTCTAAAGAGCCTCTGGGGCTGATCGCCAACGTGAAAAAGTGTCAACAACACTGCGGGGATCTGCCATTATTGTCTCTGTTATTTCGCGTTCGCGATTTTATTGCGTTATCTCTCTCAAGTGAATAGTCTCTCGGTGGAGACTCACTCTGACATTCAAAGCGTACAACGTGATGTTATACCGAGCGAGAAAGTGTTGTAGGCGTACAACGTGAAACCTTCGAAATTTGGCAATCGAAATAGGTGTCCCCGCCCTCGACTCCGCACCAGTAACGCTCGAGTTCTCTTTATAGTCAGAGACAGAGAAAGAGTAGCCGTTCGGGACACAAATATCTGCGAAACACTTTCGACAACTCCCTCATCCCTCGATGCTTCTATCTTTTCGACCTCTTTCCTTACACTCCATTTTTTTTTCTCTCGCAGATATGAAGAAGAACTTGCGACAATAACGGTCTTTCAACTCTAAGATGCTGAAGAACAAACGGTAAATAGATCATAAAGTTGCTTTAAGAAAAGATTTAGCCTTTTTTTTAAATGTCACATTGGTGAGTCTCGGTCTAGGAAACGGACATGAGATTCCATCGATTTTTAACACGATTTTGTAATTTAAGCCTTGATGTTAGAGTTTTTTAAAAATCGCGTCTATATCATCTCTATAATGTTAGTTAATTGCAATCTCGGGTCGATTCAGATTTACTCAGAGTTGAAAATAGAATATAAAGTAACAAAAAGCCTAAAGATTAATATTTATGAAATCTTCATAAATAAAACGCCTTTATTTTTTTCCAGCGATAAGTTCCAAAAGAAAAAGTATATATTCATAACTTTTTTCAAAGATAAAACACCTTCTCCAATGATAAAATTCCAGAGTATTCAATCGCTCTACTAGCCGCAATGGATGAAAATCATTCAAACTACGATGATGATATCACATCAGATATCAGCGTATTTCATTATATTCATGAACAAAAACACCGCACCTAGTAAACAGTGCGAATCCCAGGTACGCAGATAACCCGAGTACGTACATGAGCGAGTCGTAAACAAAAACAAATGTGACTCACCGATAAGAAGAGCAGGTTCCCGATTATCCTCAACGAGGGCGGTGAGAACGAGAAAAAGCGGATGCTGCACAGGCAGATGTTCGAGATCGGCGGTGCAGTCGTCGTAAAGTACGACCTCGCTGTAATTCCCACGCCGTAGAATATCTTTGCCTTCGCGCGCGGTCGCGAGATCGGCGAGGGTGGCTTTGCCGAGTTGGAGGCGCCGCCGATTGAAACGATCCGAGCAGTTCACGTTGATAGCACCGCGCACGTGATTAACGTTGTAAACGATGAAGGGTCGACAATCGAGCAATACAAGCCCGGGTTGGTTGTCCAATCGTCGTGCCAATTCGTCGGCTTCGATGGTCCGCGACCGCTGGAGTACCAATTGTCGCTGAAGAGTGCTGTTGCTCTCGGAGCATGGGCTGGTGGGTAGACTTACGGTCTCCAGCTTGCAACGTTTCGGTGGCACGCAGGGCGACGCGCCTGAGCTTTGAAAGAGTGCGGCGGCCGCTGCGCTCACCGAATTCTGGCGATGATGATGATGAATGTGATGATGGTGCAAATGGTTCTGATGAAGATTGTGGTGGTGCAAAGGATGGTGAAAGTGCGGATGAATGTGCAGTCCACCGTTTCGCAGACTCGAGGAAGGACTCAATGAGTCTCCGATTGTTATATCGTCGCTTGTATCGTTGTTGTTGTTGTTGCTAACGTTGATGCAGCTCACGTTGCAATTAACACCGCCAAGACAGCTTATCGTACCGCAGTTACTGTCGCCTATGTCGATGCTGTTTGTGCTACCACCCGCTGTACTACCGGTGCTAGTTGTTGATCCACTGATGCTACTGCAATAGTCGAGGCTGCCACCACTCGCACCGCTGCTCGTACTCGATATCGTTGACAAAGTCGGCGAGGTGGGTGTCGTCGGAGTGGCGCAGCTACCCGCGGTCGAAACGGCCGCTGCCGCTACCGCAGCAGCAGCGAGGAAACGATGATGACGATCAGCGCTCGGCGGACCTGGCTCGCTCAGACTTCGGTTCAAAGCGAGCTTGAGATTGTCCCGCGAACGACCCGCCGCTACAGCTGCCGGCTCGCAGCACACCAGGGTCGACATCGCACCCGTTGATGACACTACTGTTGTTGGCTGCGTACTGCTACAACTGCTCGGAGTGATGTTGCTACTAGTGGTGCTACTGATGCTCGTTGCGCTGACGTCAGGACCAGTTATATCGAGACCCGACGACGTCGCTGACACTGACGAGTGAAGAACGTACGACGCTGACGATGAGGATGCTGCAAAAAAAAATAAAAATTACAGAACGTGTGGGATTAGACTTTGTAGGTTTTTGGTGTTAGGTATGTTTAGTGATGATGCTACTATCTGTTGATGCGCGTGACAATGAAACTGTGTTGTTTTTTTTTTTTTTTTTCAATTGGTTTTTTTAGATTCGGGGCAATAATATTTGAACTACTGAAGTCATTTGGAACTCCTTTAATCAGAAATGTTCAAGGTGATTTTTTTTTTAATTAAGTTTACATTTTTGGTCTAAGTTGCTTTATGCAAATTATTTTATGATATCTGGCGATTTAAAATAAACTTTCAAAGCTCGAAACGGCTGAAAACAAAAAAAAAACTTTTAACAACTTTTATCGGAATCATTCAATAAATATTAGGGACTTACAGGATTAATAATGATAAATGATTTTTTTTTTCGAATGATTAAAAGAAATTTGGTGTTTTTGTTATTGTGACTTCAATGGGCTTGATTATTAAACGACGGGCTTAATTGTTCTCCAATCTTCTGCAGGATAACATCTGCGACCTACCGAACTAATGTGAAGCTCATTTAGTCGGAGAATGGACTACATTTTTCAAGGTCGTTTGAAAAGATATTATTTTAAAAAATAGAACAAGACATCAGAGACGTAAAAATCTGATTGATAAAGTTCATTTATTTAACGCGTAATTTGCATTGGATTAATTATTTCGTAATAACAGCAGCGATTTAAACATTATTTTTAACTTTTGTAACGGCTAAAAAAAATCTATGTTGAGCAAAATCTCGAAAATCCTACGAAAAATTATGCAAGCTTATTTTGACAGATCGAGAACGATCAGTGCTTTTTCAAGGATTAAGAGGAGGCTTACGCGTGTCTCTTTGACTAATTTGTGAAAAGATTTTGTAGGTTAATATGTCGACACGAAAAATATCCAATAACTAAATATAATTCTTATGTATATGAATAAGTTATCAAGAACGCAAAAGTAGCAAATGTTTGTTCCCTTTGTCGCAAATTTTCAATTATCATTGTGGGAAAATCCCTGACAATTCTGCTTATCCACGATACAGATTTCATTTATCCGAATGAGTACATCGCTTTTCTAATATTGTGAGGTTACTCATTATCGCGGGGTTTTCCTAATCTATTTTTTTCTTTTCCTCCAGTGTGTCAAGTTTTGTGCAATCATTGTAAGAAGCGCAGACATTTTGTAAAAAAAATTTATAACGTCAATCGACAGACTTTTTGTTGAAATTCATCGCTGGTAGTACCCAGTCTGTTCAGTAGTGCTTATCCAGTCATTCCATCGCTATTGCTTACCCCGGAATCGATAAGAACCCCATGCGGCTGATTTCTAATCAGTCAAGTACTTTCCTCATTTTCTGTAAGCAACTTTCGCAAAATTCTTTCGAGACAACGTAAATTATACATTTTACCATATACCCATTTAAAAAAATGCACCACAATAAATATTTTAACGATATAAAAATATTGACACTTTTACATGAGTTGTCCGGAATAATTCAGATTATTTTTTTAACAAAGTTTCATTAATTTAATAATGTGTAAATGGTAAGTCACAAATTTATTAGAGCGTCATTGAACTTTTAAATTTTTGTGTTTTTAATCAAAAGTATTTTTTTCACAAATATTCAGAGAAATTTTGATGATAAGTTTACAAAAAAAAAAACTGAATTTCTAGGTGAATAAAAAAAACGTCTCTTCACACATGTAATACTATACATATATATCATATTAGCCCAGGGAATTCGTTAGATCTTTTCGGAGGGCCACTCGATTACAATGTCCCTGCCTCCCACTCTATCGAAACCGGAGGAATCTGGACTAGCGGTATCTCCATCGTCTTGACCTCCTCCACAAGACCCAACTTGCCTACTTTCGTTATTCACGAGCCATGCAGCCAACCACGCGTACGTATACACTGTGATGTGAAGCGGTAATATTACGCGTCACGTGACCATCACATTTCCGGTTCGAAAAAATGAAAAAAATGATGTCTCGTCAGTATCGTTAGTAAAATTTAATCCGCATTTTACGTTTAATGGCGTATGTGATCGCTAGATTAAATTTTACAAAAGTTTATGCAATAACGTCAATTTTTTATATGATTCTAAATGCAATTCTATCTTTAATTTCAATACGAATTTTCATACCGACACCTAAAAATTGTTCGACTTGAAGCGTTTACAGGCATTTTTCGAAATCGTAAAAATCTGATAATCGCCAAATGCGTCAAATGATTTTGATAAAATTTGTACCAAGCAAAGATTGACCAATACTTTGCACGGCCTTAAAATTTGAACTGATCGAGTAGATCACGAGTTAAGATAATTCGACTCTTTAGCCCTTTCATAACCCGGAAGCACGTGTACAACCATATATCCGAAAAATTCGGCTAACCCACTTTTCTCAATATTCTACACGATATGAAGTATTCATCAAATATAAATTTATGTTGAAAAAACATGTGAAAAGTGGAGATAGCGATTCGACTCCCAGTGCAAAAAGAAAATTAATTAAACAAATCTTGTCCATGAGGAAGCAAGATAACGGTCATGTTCCATGGACACCCACCAACTAGACGACCGAGCCTCTACTGCATGGATAATAGGTCAGAAATCGTCTTGATTTTCTAACACCTATAGATCATCATAATCACCGTCATTATCATTATTATCATTATCATCGGGTGAGCCAGACCGTTCTCCGTCTCTGCCGCGCAGTAAGTAGCAAGCAACAGAGCAGCAGCGGGAAAGAACCGAGAAGAACGTACGTCTCAGGCTTCAAGTGAGTCAGCCACTAATATTAGAAGGTGAGGCTGGGCCGGGTTCTCTTCGTTTCGTTCTCTCCGCGGACTCTCGTGCGGGCCGAGGGAGCTTGCGCGTAGCACAACGCGAGAAGCCACGGGAGAAGGGGAATGGAAAAGAGATCCAGCGGGAAGAGCGCGTTTCTCGGCGGCCCGAGAGAAACAGCCGCGCACCGCCACCGGCAGAAGTACCAGCGAGTCCTTCGCTGCCGCTGCTGCTGCGCTCTCTGCGCTGGGTTCGTTGTTTCGAGAGTGAGTAAACGCCGAGGAATTCGACGGGGCAGCAGCACCAGCAACAACCTCTATACAGCGGCGCGACTCCGACTCTCAGTCCCGTGGACAGGTGTAGCGCCAGCACCTGCCGCTTGCTCGCTGCACTGCACTCTATAGTGCAGTGCTCGTAACGCACTGCGCTGACTTTGTGGTCGTGGCTTTTATGTATCGTCAGACGGCGGGATCGTAAAATTGGCAAATGTTTTTTTCGTATTTAGGCGGAATGAAGTGCGTCAATAAGAATGCACTTTATGGCTTCTTACATTTACGGGGGATGTTAAAGAAATGGGTGCGGGAATTCATTTTAGAATTTTTTAGTGGGTTTGGTTTTTTGATTTTTGAATGGCCCGTTGATGTGTAATTACTATTATGATATACGGTGAATGATTTTTTGTTGCATTCACTAATTGTTGTATGTATTTTTTTGTGAATATTGAATAAATTGCAAAGTAGAGAAATATATGTAGGACAACACTGTAGATGCAATATATTTAATGGTGTTTATAATAGATTTAAGAAATATTGCAGTTTCGCGCAAAATTTTGTTTGAACTTCATTAGATGTCGAAAGAAGCGTTAGTTGTTGAATATTAAGTATTAGTAATACGTCCATAAAGACTAGCCGTTTAGGAAATACTTTTGAAATTCTATACAAAAGTCACGAATGCAATTTATTTTTGTATTTCTCTATGCATGCAAACAATATTTATTTTCAATTGCACCTTTCAGGATGTCCGCTTACATTAATTAAAATTTTATTGATACCCTGTATTTACCGATTGAAAAATCATTAGCGAAACCATAACAATTTCTTTTTCATCTACAAAAATCGCGGATTTTTTCATTTTGTGAATTAATTATTATTACACCTTTATGCGTATGCTTCACACCGCCTATATCTCTATTCCGCAAAAGCAAACACGATCCCGAAGTTTGCTGAAAATGAGTTACGTGAATATCGCCTGAGTCATGTGTGCTTGTACAGATGTCATTGAAATTAACGTGGTATTAAGAGCGATAAGCCAATGGAAAATGAAGGTGAATTAAGAACTAGACAATGTTATAATCCGTCGAATGAGCAGTATAAACTTTTACATTTTACTTTGTAAGGGCGCACAATTAGATAATAACTTTATCATTAATCAATACTCTCCAATAAGAAAAAAAAAACTTGACAAAACAACATATTGTGTGCAAAAACCCCAATACTCGTCAGAATAATTTTGTGAAAAACGACCTGTTGTTTAGGCCACAAACTTACGCAGATCTTTCTACTCAACATTTTTTTATTGTTTTTCAATTGGTCAAAAAGTGACAGATACATGGATTGCAGTTGTTAGTCTCGTTTTTTATTCAATATACATTTTAAGTTAATTTCGTATTAATTAATATCAATTTATCAGTATCAATAATTAGCAGCATTGAAAAAATTATATTTTCATTTGAAATGATTGTCATAAAAAATCTATGGTTAAGGAAACTATGACGTCGAAAAAAATCCTGCGAACGAGTGAGCGATACATTAAAACGTATATCTATATACAAATCGCAGTTGGTAAGGGTGCGCAACTGGGCGCATCCACCTACCTTGCCGGACAATGTTGCGCGACGAACCGGTTACTGTTGTAGACGAAGGGAGAGTCCGATGCTGCGACGGTTTGGCACGTAAAACGTAGTCGAGCGGAGTCCCGCGCGCGCGAACAGTAGTAGCTTCGTTACGTGGAACACGTTGGATATAAAGCAGAGCGAAGTCGTTAAGTACCAAAGGAGAACGCTCCGAGAATGACGTCGATCGTCGACGACGTGTTCACACGTTAGAGACGTGAAGTGACGTCGGTCAAGCCTCCAAAGGCTCGCCAAAAAATACAGTTACACTTAGCAAACTGGCAGAAACGCAGAAAACCCTCACACGATCGAAAGTGTAACGCATGTTGCGTGCGTATCTCGAAAAAAAAAAAAACAAAAAAAAAACTATCCACGTGCGCGCGTGTCATTCGTCAACAAACGCACCGAAATTCCGACCGCGTGTCCGGCACTATTTATCATTTTCCCTCGAAAATCCTTTTCAAGTCACAGAACAGACAGTTACGAAAATTGAACGACAGATAGCCGAAAAGGGCAACGATAATTTGTGGAAAGGTGTAATTATGGGAAGAGCAGGGTAAGATAAAGATTAGAAAGGAGAGAATGAGTAGTGGTGCGAAGATAAGGGATTGAAGAGTGTGAATGAATCTCAGGACAGACTAGCAGCCGATCCGGGCCGGGGCAGTGACGTCCCACGCCGCTCCCGCTCTACCAACACGACGATTCCGGCCATTCGTGGGTGACTCGGAATTCCGTTTTAGATATTACAGTTTATTTACGACGCACAACTACTATACAACTACTACTACTGCTATATAGTAGCAGTGTACAGAATTGAAGAAGGAATATGAATATATATGTCAGTTAAGGTCCCGCGTTGTGGACACCGGTTTTCGCTTCGTCGCTTTTGATTTCGATCCGCGAATATATACCGGAAATGATGACCCCTGTCCTCCGCGGAGGAAAGTAGCAGACGCGCTTCGACGGAAGAAGAGCAAAGCCCGCGTTTTCTTTTCGCGCGTACACACTTTACTCAGCGCGCGCGCGTGCGACTCTCCGTTTCTCTCTTTCTCTCTCTCGTCAATTTTTTTGTTTTTTCTTTCTCTCTCGCGGAAGCCGGCCGGAAGTGCGGGAGTACGCGCCGCCGCGAGAGTACCGATAGCGAGGCTGGTTGAGCGCAGTGACCGGCCCCGTCGGCTGCTGATCAGTGACTGCCAGACGTACCGAACGTTCTTCGCGGCCTCGACAACGCGCTCGCGCTCCTTCACTCCTTCGCACAATGCTTCCGCGCGCTCTCGCTCGCGCTCACTCGATATCCACGGGCGAGTCGCGCTATACGAGAACACGGGTACAACGCACGCGAGCAGGAAGAGGACGGACCGCTAGTGCAAGCGGGACGAAGCGATCGCGGGGCTGCTTCACGGTAGGAGGTAAAGGCGAGAGGTAGGAGGTAGGTAGACTCCTCTCTGGCCACTTCACTGCTGCCGTCGGCATTCGACTACTACTAGACTCTCTCGCAACCTGCGCGCATACTTTAATTCAAGTACTGATGTGTGTGTGTGTGTGTGTGTGTGTGTGTAGCACGTGTATTGCACAGGTATATGCACACTCAAGATTGTATTTATGCTACACCGAGTATGGGAATTGATTGTAACAGATAGGGAGCCGGTTACGATTAACGCCAAAGTTGTCAACTTCCGGTCTAGAAAGCTGAGTACAGCGGGATATTTAATGTTTTTTTAATTACCATTTCGGGACTCTAGACAATAAAAGGAAATTAGATACACTTGAGAATGGGTTTGTGAAATTGTGTTAAAAAAGGGTTTTAATGTTTTGTATAAAAAATTGTTTGTTTATATGTATTATGTGAATGGCAATAAAAATTAAAAAATTAGTTTTTCACACTGAAAGAAATGTCTCGTGTTGGTAATGAAAAGTACAGCCTGCGCACATACTTTAATTTAAGTACTTGTTTATCGCATTCAACATCGTATTTATACTACAATGAATATGAGAATTCATTGCTATAGATAGGGACTCGATTACGATTTACGCCAAAGTTGTCGACTTCCGGTCTAGAAAGCTGAGCATAACGGAATATTTAATGTTCTTTTATTAGCTATTTACGAATACAGAAAAAAGGGAAGTTAAATTAACTTGAGAATGGGTTTTAATGTATTGTATAAAAAATATTTTATTTACGTATGTTTTTTTAACGTTGCCAGAAATGTGTGGTGTTGATGATAAGAGAAATTGTGCGCATACCTTAATTTAAGTACTTGTCTATTTGTCTATTTGTGTGTGTGTGGCACATTTATTGTACAGGTATACGTGCACTAAACGTCATATTTGTGCTACACTGAGTATGGGAACTGAGTGCGATAGATAGGGAGCCGGTTACGATTATTTCTGCGCCGAAGTTGTCAACTTCCGGTGTAGAAAAGTGTATTAAGTATAGTGGAATATTTAATGTTTCTATAATAAGCAATTTTGGATTATAGAAAAAGGGAAAATCACATAAACTCCAAAACAGGTTTATAAAAAGTAATGTACTGTATAATAAATTATTTTATAGACGCTAATAAAAAAGCTTTTCTATTAATGTTCAATACGCCATCAACAAAATAGAGCAAAAATTTCATAATAACCGAAAAATATGAGGTCGAAAGCAACAACAAATCGGCGAGAAAAAAAAAGTGAACCGTTTTAAAAATCGATTTTACCTCAACTACCCACACGCACGACTAATTTAAAGAATGAACGTTGATTAAAAAAACGTGACCTTCGTTAATTGCCAAACTGTTGGTTTAACGATAACGCGATAATGACGAATCACCATTTTGTTTATCCTAACACATTACTTCATTGCTCAACTGTGCGTCAAGTGCACGTCGAGTAAGAAATAAATATAATGTTCAGATTTTAATCGTCCTTTAGACTCGAGTTATCGGCTTATACAGGGTGTCCCACAATTTTACCTACGCTCACGCCAGGTACATACAAAAATGTACACGTAAGCATAGCGGCAGGCGAGGAACTCTCGTCTTTCCACTCTTGATCGCTACTATAGCATACTATATAGACTATACGATACACATATACACATAAATACATATATACTCCGTTCGGGAGGAGGGGAGGCGTAACAGTGGGTCTCTTACGCTATAGTAAATGTGTTCCGTAACTGGCATGGGACCTCAGTGTGAGCTTATCACTGACTCCGCCATATACTGTACCATGTACCATGTGTATATACATATATTCATGCTTATATATCTATACATACGTATATATATATAGGAATAACTCAAGCATTTGTAGCATAGCTCGCAGTCTGAGGCTCTCGCACACAGTGACACAGTGATATACCCACACCAACACGAAGCAGACGCGACTCAAGTGAACGATGAGTCACCTCGCGAGGCGCGGAGCGCCCGCGCGCACTCCGCGCGCCTCGCTATCGGCGACACGACCCTCCTCGATGCGTCGCTGCCTGCCAGCCGAGCGCGGGGCTTCTTTCAAAGGATCAGCCCGCGATGACGAATGCTCTCCTTGAATACAAACCGCCCCCCATGAAGCTCTCCCACAAGCAACCCTTCACGAAATGTTAACCGTCTCTTGGTTGAGTGTGTGTGTGTGTGGACATTGGGACGTTTCATCAATAGTGGAAAAAACGGAAGTGACTCGGCTCGAGGATATTATAATGAGAGTTCGAGGTCTGCCTTTTTTTCGACTTACATCACGAAAATGCATATGAGAGCGAGATCCGATATTATATATCCATGTATATCGTTCGGCGACGTTTAAAATTTTCTATGTTAAAAAAAAAGTGGAAACTTTTCAAAACGTAAATAATAGCAAAAATCACGAAAATGCAGTCAAAAGCAAAATTTGATATTTGTTTACTCCTTAATTTGTTCGGCTTTTTGAATTTTTGGAAATGTTAAAAATTATGTTTAAATTAAGGAAGCATTATGAATGGAATTCCAGTGTTCAGCAATTATTTGCACAATTTTTGAAACCGAATTTGAAAAAGACGAGGAATAAAAGATCTTGCAGCAAATATGCGACGGCAACAATTAAAGTTAGCAGTAATATTTCCAACTGGTAATAAATATAACTTGATATCAATATTTCCCAATAATAAATAGTATATATATATCGCTGAATTTTCGTATGCCGTTACTAATAAAAACTGATGTTTGGCACTGAGCATGAATCATCGATCTGAATAGAATACTTTTGATGGCGCTGTGACGACTAAACTTTCTCAAGACTACATTAAGAAGATAAAGTAAAGTATCATATCGGAATTAATTAAGTTAATGCCGAGTCATATAGTTCGAGACATTTGGCATTGGCGGATGGCCATAAGCATCAACCGAGGCTTTATCATGCCTCGTTTTACGATTATTTTCGTCGTAAAGTTTATTTCAATTCAACGCGCCAGATTCAAGAGAGACACTTGCGAAAGTTCAGTTCGCTTTGAGCGATGAAAGATTCAAGATCGAAGTGTATTTAGGGATGACGCTTCTTGTCATGTGTAAACGCCGTAATGATACACGAAACAAAAAAGAAGCCAGCTACTCTCGTTCTCTGATAACGTATTAATAACGACTGCTATCATTTCTATATGAGATCTAAAAGGTTGTGGAGCGACGCAATCATACAGGGCTACGATTATCGCAAGTCTCATCAGTAATTTTTTACAAAAATAGCTTTTTTTTTGCTCCAGCATTTTTCCATCCGGATACAAACATAAATGTGACAGTTAAACAAAGATATCTCACTAAATATTTCAATTTTTTTTTACATTGCATTCACATTCTTTATCGCAATTTAAATGCGTCCGATCTTTTCATCCGGACACAAACATAAATATGATAATTGAACCAAGAAATCTGACTAAATATTTTTATCGAAAGATTGGGAAATTGAGATTTTTTTTTTTTGGCAATTTTGAAGAATTTCAATTATTCTGCAGTTGTTGATAAGTTTGACTACCCTTTAACCGCGGATCTTTATCATGAAAATAATTTTGCTATAAATGTTCATTTTTCAGAAAAAGTTATTAAAAAAAAAAAATGAACTACGATCAACGCAGTTATCTGCAGTAATATACTCACAAAAATAGCTTTTTTGAACTCGAGCATTTAACATTTTTTTATCGCAATTTAAATGCAGCCGATCTTTTCATCCGGACGCAAACATAAATATGACAATTGAACAAAGAAATCTGACTAAACATTTCAAGGCTTCTCCTTACGGGCATTCCAAAGACTTCGATAATCGTATCACTAAGATCGCGCTGTAGATACTAAAATTTATTATCAATTTACTAGATTATAATCGAAGATACATTGACTCATGATTTCAAGTTATTTGTTCCCAGTAATCGTTGATCAAATTTTTACAGAATCGCCATGGGACTTCCCACTCGAATTTCAGTAGCAAGTTGATATTTTGATAACTTTCATTTATTTTTTCATCAAGGAACTTCCGGCAAAAATTAATTTTATTGTAGCTTATAAATTAATCGATAATAAAATTTGATCTCTATTCAATTATTTCGATCCCAGATAACTCTTAATGTCTTGAGGTTGTTTTTATTTTACTTAATTAATTAGACAGACTAATAAACCATCAATCGGCCGGTTAATTCTCGACCAGTTAATTAACAAGAGTATAAATAATATCAAGTGCTTTCTCGCAATGAATAATTCTTTTATGCCTGTTAAACATTTTTTTTTGTACGGATGAATAAATAAAATCGATGACAGAAAAATTGCGATTCTACTGTACATAAAAACGCAACGAGGCACATGACAAGTGCAAAGGAACATATCATTGCGTGTCTTGTCAGACTCATATCAAACCTCGTTGTCGTCACGCTCTCTTTAATTCCCTCTGCAATTCTTTTATCAACGTAGGTGTACGCGTACTCGCGCTGTGCGCGACTCGAGGATGCCTGGCAACTTGATAAGATTGTCGAACGATGCCGGAACCTTGTGGCCTGCTTACTCGATGATAGGATTTGGATTCGTTGCCTCATCAATCGTTTCACACCTGAATCACACTATTCACCGTTATTTTCTACTAAAGTTGACGTTGCAACATATTTTGCAAGACATCAATAGCTAACATTTTGTCCAAGATAAATTTTCCTGGTCATTTACCACGTAAAATTGTAAATCTCTTGCATTCCATTTATCACATAGATTAATAAATAGTTATTATATTGCATTTATCATAATTTATTATTTAATTGATTAGTGTAATGTTTGAATAATCGTTGAGAAAAAGAAATGTCGGAGAACTCACGAAAATTTTCTTCAAAAAAGTAGATTGATAAACTGAATTTTAAATACCTAGCATTTTATCGTAACATTTTATACAATTTTCATTCTTCTTTGCTCTTTATAAAAATTTTAACTGTCTATTATCAATATAAAAATTGTATATATATTTATTTCAAAACGTAATTAGGCTCTTCCTACGTTTAATTGTCTTGCCACTAAAGTCAATTTTTTATTGCAAGACATTTAAAAAATACCAACGATAGAGAAACAGGATAAACAACAAAAATGTTATCAGTCAAAATGCATTTTCTTGGTGTTAAAAAGTTGAATGATCTTTCTACAAAAATGGCGAATTATTGTTTATTCAACCTAACCACAAGGCTTTATCTCGTAATAAGGAAATACCAACTCGGCTACTACTTTTTCAAGCAGGTTGAGTTTAGATTTCGAGATTTCACAAGAGAGATTGGTGAAATGTTATCGAACAACAGGAAGAGGTCTTTCGCCCGGTCATCCAGCGGATTAGTTCTCGTTTCTGCAATTCTCTCAGCTGTACAATCCGAGAGCTCTCGAGAGACGAAGATAGAGTCTGACATCATACAAACGCACAAGCATCGCTCTCGCGAGCTCGAGGGCGCTCCTCTTGCAATAAACATGTACCCACGGTAAAGAGACGCACGCAGTGTCTCCCGCATTCGAGATGCACGTATTTACGTCTTAAGCGGAATACATAGCCCACATATACCTTATGTACTACGCTATGTGCGTGATTTTTGCGTAGTGGCGCTCTTAAATTGGCTCATTCCTCCGCAACTACCATATTTCTGTATACCAGTCGCTGTGACGACGCTGCGTCACTTTTAATCAACAACAATAGCGAATAGAAGAGTGGGAATCAAGAAATTGCGAAATTCCAGCGGTTCAATTGTGCTTATGTGCATGATCTCTCGTATAGGTTGTTGCTCGAGACTGTTTAACGCTTAAGACGCTCAATATCGAGGCTGACGGCTTATTAACGACGCGATAATGCGATCGAAACACTCACATACATATACGAACATTTGAACATGTGCAAAATTGCAAACATAAACTCTCCACGAAAAAAAAACAGGATATTCGATTTTTTCTTGATTTTTTTTTCAAGCTATACATTTTATGGATATTGTGTCATTTGAGTGCAAATATATATTTTGTTTATTCAAAATATGTGACAGGTAATTTGTCGTGAAATTGTATATTTTAATTATCTAAAAGTATACTCACAAGTTTATAATTCAGGCGAAATTATTTTTATATTTGATTTTATTATTTTATTTATTTTGTTCGCATTATATTCAGTATATTTTTTAAAGATTTATCTCCACTTAGGAAAAGCGAATTTGTTGGTAATGATTAAATGATTATAATTTTGCGGCCGACTTTATTAGGGAATCTCGAATGGCAAATTTTCAAGAGGATTGAAGAAAATGTGTATTCATGGATGTTAAACCGTTCAGAACAACGTCATGAAAAGACGCTGATAACGAAAACGTATTATTGAGCGTCACCTACGCAAGCGTATGATAGGTATAAGTGTTAGTTCACGTATACGATCATAAAAGTTTTCCACGCGTGCGAATCTATACGTGTGGTGAATGAATTTTCCTCGCTTGTTAACGTGTACGTCACAGAGGGAGACTGCAGAATTTATTGAGCTATGCGCTTTACGTTTCAGTTTCGCGAAGAGTAAATGAGGTTTGTGGTGAGTCTTTAAGAGAGATGGAGAAGTATCAAGCGACGATAAACCAAAAATCTGGCACACTATTGATACGATTACGCCCAAGCTGCTCTCATTTTCGAATTTTCAGTTGAGATGAATACGGAACACAGATTGTATCTTTGGAACACATATCAGCCAATCTTGGACAGTGATTGGTATCAACAGAGTAATTGATTCAATAACTATTTTGATAAAAATGAATCATTCACTGAACCGAATGTTCAAGACTTGGAAACACATTTTTTAAATTACGGTTACTCGATTATCGTCTCCCAATTTGTGCGTATGGAATGTTAACTTTAAAGTATTGCAATTATTGTTTTTCCAATTAAGCAAAAATGATGGTTTTTCATCGAATACGAAAATTAGAAGATAATTATTATATTCAAATTATCGGCATCATAATAAATAAAATTCCAGAACACGGATTTTTTCGCGCGTTGTTATATCAGAGTTCATTTAAATCGAGAAAATTAATATTTCAGATGAATATTTTTTTTTACAGAAGATGCACTTTCATTTTCTCAAGATTGCGTTGCATTTATTTCCGGTCTGCGCTTTGTGCACAATTTTATCGATGATGGATGAATCGGCTTGAAATTAAAGGGAATTCAGTTATAAGGGAAATTCAGTAATACTGGATATTTACGGTGCATATATAACCATGTCAGAAATGTATATATATATATATATATATATACATGTGAAAGAGGAAATGGAATGCGTCGAGTGAGTGGAGAGTCTCGGATAGAAAGTGGTCTCGATCCTCGAGCCACCTCGTCGTGGCCTCACGCTTCTCGACATGCAAACATTCACAAACGACACACAAATACAACCCAGTGTTTACAGTGTATATCGCGTTGGTTTGACTCACCGCACGATCTGTCTCAGAATTCTGGGGGGAGGGCCTTACACTTTCCTCACATTATACGTAAACAGACGAACGTGTGTCTCTCTTCGCTCGTCTACCAGCATCCCATCTACTTTACGATGTTATTCCCGCACGAATTCGTATCTTTTCGGCCTAACATTCGAACGCTGTTTTAGTGCAAATGTGAAACACCAAACACACTATAAAGCATCCAACCAATTAGATGCGTCGGATAAACTAGCAAGATCACTTTTATTCTATTGTTTTGAGTAAATATACGACAAAATCATACCAAAGGTCACGCACTTGTGAATCACAAATTTGGAAATGTGGACAATTTAATATTGTCACCATTTCCAAATATTTGATTCCGTTGAGTAATGACAATTTTTCATTGACTATAAAAATATCGCAATAGATACGAAAAATAGTAAAGTTAGAAATTAAATTTATTGGTTAGTTTCATTTTACTGACTAAATTTGTCTTTTTGTCCTCTTATTCGTAAATTGTTTTAACGTAAACGGAAAAACCGAACGCATGTATGAAGCATTTTGTACGTCATATAAAACGATATAAATATAACCAAGAAGAACAATGAGAAGAATGCTTGGGACAGAATTATAAATATAGTGAGTACCATTATACATTTTTCTTCGTCCGTTTAAATAGATATATGAAAAATAACGATATTATAGTGATACCCAATTTTTAAAGGAGCGAAGATTTAGCAAAAGCTCGGCATATTTTAGGCAGAATGAAAACACTCACGATGAAGATTGAACGAGACGATTGATGTCAAAAACCTCGAGACTTGCCAACTGGTAATTATCGTGTGGCACGACTACCCGAAGTCTCGCTACATTCATTCATGCGCTGACTTTTCTCATCATCATCTGAAAATGCCACTCTTACGACTCATTTATATTATTTCCGCGCCCATGTTAACATTTTTATTCCTAATTTTAAGAAATTATTTACAAAGCACTCGACTCAACACTGTTTCCTAATCACTATATACACGAGTTTCGATTAGTCGGCAAGAACTTCCAAACCCAACCTACAAATTTTCCTAATAATCAACACTTCTCAACACAAAGACACCTCGAATAGTTCTCATTTCTATTTACGCCGAATTGCGGGTAATATTGATAAAAATTAACACAAATATTCGCAAGAAAACGAATAGTTGCAAAAATCGTTTGGAAATATGACCTGTCGACAAAAAAATCTTACCTTGAAACTGTTGAAAGTTCAAGCGTTTGATCCTCGGCAACGTCATGTAGGTACGAGTTAGCGAAGACATCGAGTTGCTTTTGTTCTCCTTCTCTTTCGTCTTTGTTATCGTGGCTGTTGTCGATTCCTCCTCCAGATGGCGCTCCTTGGGGAAGAGGCTCAGGAACAGCGATTTTTTCGGTGGCACTGACTCGTCGATTTCGATGGGCTCGCCGGAACGCTTTGTTTTCGCTCTCTTTGACCTTTCCTCGCTGCTAATGTCCGCACCAATCAGATCAGAGGCAAGTCCAGTTGCGGAGAGAGAAGTCGAAGCACCGGCGGAACTTTTCGTTGCGGGAACACCACCGACTGTTAACAGATGAGAGGTACTTTAGACAATTAGTGCAGAACCGCGCTGTGTATACTAATAATGATTAGCACCGCAACTTCTCGAGTTTGCGTTACTCGTCGCGCGAAGCCCCATTGGCTCACTGTGTCGCTCGGATTGCTTGCCGCGCAGTGTTCGATGTAGTTGCGACATTAGGCGGACACTGCTTTTTTTCGTCACGCTGAAAAAATTCTCCGTTTTTTTTCGCCATACGCGAACTGCCGTGTTACAAAATCGGTGGCAATGAGTCATGCGATCCTAGTCCGTGAAAAAAATTCCGGAAGTGTAACGAAATACGACTTGTTTGCCGCCATTCAACCGACTTAATCTGCCGGCTCAACAATTAATCTTTCACGATGATCTCCACATAATGACTCTTTGTTTAAGGATTTGGAAACCACAAATTATGAGTTAACGGAAATGAATCGATAATTCGGTGGAAATATTCGAAAATATACTTTAATTCCGGTCGGATTCCGTACCAATATAAACAATGAGTAAAACAATGATAATATTAATTGTGAATCGAAAATGCGAGTAAACTGAAGAAAGCAAAATTTCCGTTTCGAAAACGCAGAGACTACAAATTTGAAGTTCCCGCCTTTGTAAATTCAAAGATATATATAAAAAATTACGAAGTAACGAAACGAAAGAGAGAGAAAAAAGTTTGTTATTTATAACGTTTCTAAGGCTTCGCATCTTAAAAACTCGGCATAAGAACAATTTTCATTTTATCGAAGTTGAATTAAAATTTATATTGAATTAAATTGTAATAATTTATGAAATATCGGGCAGACGACGAAAAATTGGTCCATGATGAAATCGTGAACAATTACAATAAAAAAGTAATTGCTTAAATAACAAAAAATAAAAATAATAATTTGTTTAACCAGCATAAGCGTTGATATAAAAAATCTTTTTATAGTAACATTTATTCTGTTTCTGAAAATCCGAGAGAATTTCCTTAGTCATTATTTTTCACCATGATTTCGCAACTGCTAAAAAATCAGTGACTATGATTCATTCGATTTTATTTAGCAGAGAAAAAGCCGGAAGTGTACTGCAATACCTATTCGTGGTAGTGTCGTTTAATTTCCAAGGTGCTAACTCGAGAAACTCTAAACGTCGAGTGTAGAGTTATCGGTATATCGAATTCTCTTTATTTCTACGGGGATATCTGTTTCAAAGCAACGATTATGGTTCATTTAAATTACGTTGTACACCCGTAATTACCGACTTCCGTCCTTGCAACGATGGTGTGTAAACTTTTGCGACAGTAGCAACGGGCAACGTTTGAGAACGGCACTATTATTGTTATTGATGAGGTGCGACGGGATAGTGGCGCTGTAAGAGCGTAAAGTGTCCCACGAAGTGAGTTGACCGCTTATAGTGTTATGCCTACTGACAACAGCATTGCCTCGCGTAAGTTGACTTTCCTTTTTCATAGCTTCCCCCGTTATATGCACAAACGTACGCGCTCTACGCATTTTCATACCCAAACGACTTCAGAGTAATGAAATTCAAGGTCATAAATGTCTCTACTGTAAATTCTATACCATAAGTGCAAAGTATTTTCTCCATTTGATTTAATTTACAAAGGGGGTAAAAATTAATATACACTCCTATTTATGGCGATGTAAGTCTTATTGGATTTGAAATTTAATATTATCAAGCTTGTATTGTAATATATTGTTACTAAAATATAAACGGCGGATTTGCAGTTAATTAAGTAATTTCTTCGTATATATGAGATATATATATAAAGGCTCAAAATGCATAAAATCAGCACAGGATTGGCAAACATGAGCTCTTCTTCTGGTGTTCTTTCGTTTTCCTCCCGACAGCAAATTTCGTCGTTGCATACCATTAATGGCTCAAATGAACGTATTCGAACACTCGATCAGCAATTTTCAGGGTATGTTCAATGCACTTTATTGAGTCCACGAACTATATTTTAAGTTCAAAAAAACAGTTCTTTTATTACTTACTCCCAATCACCTCCTTAATGCGAGTAACAAATGTTATTTACGTTGTAAAAATAATGCGATTTATGTTTCCGGACGTAAAATAGAAAAATCTATAGCTCGATTTTTCGTCTCCACTATCATCTCAAGTCATACACTCTACCACCGAAAACACCTGTTGCAAACCATTTTACAGTAATTAAAAAAAGTGGTTTGTCGCCTTTTTCGCTGATTGAACAACGATCTGTTAAACAACCTTGTTAAACACGAACGTGGTTTACGTCCCAGAATTGCATTTCGAAATTGGGGTTCATAACCTTTTTAAAAATGGACACCTGTCAATTACACCATTGCAACAATATTCCTAACAAACATGCCACAAAATACAGTGGATTGAAAACAAAAGCAAGAAATCGGCCAATCATATATGCAATCGTTGCGATACCTATTGCAATAGTTGCGAAAAATATCGTAAACCTTCACATAAATTACTTGTCAAAGTACACGATAATACACAAAGTAATAAATCACTGCAGTGAAGTTAACGAGACCAAGAATCCAAACTCTCGAAAACTCCACACATTTTGCCCGTGCTTTTTTTAATCACTAAGATAAGCTTTTCACGTGACTAAGCTGCCAGAAATAAGTGTGATGATTGTTGTGCACGTGGCGCGGCGCTTTGGAGAACTTACGTGAAAACTGTCGCCTGTTAGTCTGGTGGTTTTTGATCGGAGGAACGAGGAGCGGCACCGAGGGCCGAGCGTGGCGGTTCACGGTTGACTGTGCAGCCGCTTGCGCCGCGTGTGATATCTTTGCACTCATCTCGCAAGCTGCTGAGTCGTACAGCGTCGTTTTTCCTGACTCACGAACTCGGAAGTAAGTCCTTGAGGTCACGGCACATCGAGACGATCGTCGAGGTGTTGGTGCATATGAAATGCTCGGATGGTTTCGAACCTTCGCGTCCTCCGAAGTCTGTTGACGCTACGTATGACCTCAGAATGTACTTTCGCTCTCTTCAACCTCCGTACGTTTCCTTCGGGCTTTCCTTATCTCCTCGGTGCTTCTTCTTCTTCTTCTTCTTACTCTCACCAGCAGCTGCAGACACGCCGTCTCTGTGAATAACGAACACCGGTTAATAACACTCATTTAATTTCCATATTTGGTGAAATTGACCTTGAGTCCAAGGGATAACAAATTGGCGGGGAAAGGTGGAGGTACTACATATATATTTTTTACCACCTTTCCTGCAGGCGACCTTTCACCTTTGCAGGTACTTTACAACGTCTTGTTGACAAATTTATGGCCGATGATGTTGAAGAGCTAGGCGTCTTCAAAATGAAACTTTGGCAACGTAGGTTTTAAATTATGACGTCAAGAAAAAAACTAAGTTAATCACGAATGTTTGTCATCGGAGTGTCTGATGGACAATTTTTTGGAAAGAAAATTAATATAATTCATGAAATTGATACTGCATCGATAATGCCATGACTATAAGGTTTTAATTATTGCTGAGGAAAAAATCGTACGTAACATCTAACGGTTATCGAGTTCTTAAAAAAATTGGCGCTGTATTTGCCAGAAATCAGATGTGTAAATTCTGAAATTAGAAACAGCCAAAAGTATTTATTTTAAGACACAGTAAAATGTCTTGAAACAGTTTTTTTTTATCAGGGGTAGATTATTCGAGTTGAGAATGACAGTAAAGACCAAAATTGGATATTTTCAACAGAAAAACTAATTGGCTACATTTTTCAATCAGAAGTCGGATTTGTGAATTCTGGCATCAGGAACGAACAAAAGTCACTTTTATTACAATCAGAGAGCGTTATTCTTCGTCATCGATTAACACTGCACCTATTAAGGGATGAGCACGTCGGCAAATAGCTTGAATCGCCGTCGCTCTTTCCCTGTAGTCATCGACTATTTTTATCCGATGAACGTGTGATCACGAATACTCGAACTATCGATAAGGAGTGCATAGAAGCCGATGAGGTTCAGAGTTTCAGGAAACATTCCACAGCAGAGAATTCAGGTCGACGATGACACAAGAAACAAATAATCGAAGCCCACGAGAAAACATTAGCCCACTTAAGTTATCGTATGTACACTGTTGAAAAAAGATTGTAAATTCACTGTGCCAAGTAATACAGAGAGTCATTGGGAAACGAACAAAGTAATATGCATATGAGGCATTCCACACCAACTTGACCTGGGTCTGACCCTCGACCTCTTGCATTTCATCTCCTATTTTTGTGTTATTATTCTATTCTTAAACAGCAAGCACAATTTTTATCAGATTTTTTAAAAACAATTTATATGTATATAATAATTTTTAAAGAAAATACTGAAGTCAATTTTTAAACAATTTAAATAAATTCTTATAAGTTCTGTATTAGAAATCAATATTTTTAAGCTTAGGCCTAAACTGGGCCAGACCTTGTTTCCGACCATTGAAACTCCATATTCGAAGTTATTTTTAATAAGGCATTTCAATTCATCTTCAATTTTCGTTAATCTTGCGACAGACTGAAAATATTAATTGAGCCCTGCAGCTTCTATACAAGATTTTTACGAGATTTTGGAGGCGATAAAAAAAAATTGGATGCTTTACAGTTATTAAGAAAATAACATTGATCGGTTCGTTATCTGTGAGGTACTTCAAATTTGGTGAAAGTCAGTTTTTCTTAAACTTTCAAGTCAACTTTATACATTTTTACATTTTTGGCAGAAATGTTAAAATATTTTTAATCTTTTTGTTTTTGTTAGACATTATACCGATGGTTTTTAACTAAATACGAATTTGCTATTCATTTCACCGTCATTGACGCGTGACTTTTGCAGAAATTCAATTTTTCTCTTTTCCAAGAAATTTTTCTCAATTGACAAAAAATTACAATATTAAAATCATGGTTATTAAAAATTCGCATTTTATCCCCATTTTCATTTTTCCCAAGACTTTTGCTTCTATAGGAGAAAAAAAAAAACGTTTCATCGACCCATATATATAGTCTGATAAATCTTTCAAATTTTATCTCTCCTCAAAGTTAATATAAACACTATATCCAAAATAAATCTCGTTTTTATTTAGCTGCAAGTTTAGATAGAACGCAAAGAAAAATCACCAAATGCGTCAATGAAATGCTCATTATACGACTTTAGACACCGAACACGTTTTCTTTCGTCTTGTTTTTCCATTCATACGATCTCACAATCGGTAAGAGCTACGACGCGTCGACAATGTGGGCGAACCTAACGAGATTCTCGTGCATTATCCTTTATGTGCTGTATTCTCTCGGCGGAGTGACGGATGAATAGGCATAGCCGCGGAGGAGAAGCAGACTCGTATTAGTGCGCGCTAGCGCATTGACTCTTGGCTTGACTCATACGTCGTGCATGCTTGCTGGGAGATCGCAGACCGAACCTTGAAGAGGGAACAGGAACTGAGTGCGCGCGCGACGTGCTCGCCGTCAAGGCAAGCCGGATGAATTCTCCCTCCGCGTAGACGCTATGTTGCTTTTCGTCTTGGACGTTTTCTCTTTGTCCTGTACTATCGAGGACCAAATAAATCCGCTGATAAATTCGAGCTACGTACACGCGTTAAATATCTCCTCCAATAACAATGAATCTTTTTTCTTGAATTACCCCAATTCCCGCATTTCGTATCTTTTTCTTGTTTATTCACCCACCCACGTTCATGTCGTCGGCTAAATATACAGCGGTCATAGTCACGAGGCTTCTAATTTTGAAGCTCGAAAGAAAGATCTAGAATCACGGAATGACTAAAGGGATGGAATATATATGTATATATTTTGAGATGGAGCAATAAAATGCATTGGATATTATCGAATTAAATACAACATTGGAATTATTTATTTGGTGAGAGGGACATCGAAATAAAGCGATAAGGAGGAATCAAATCACAGGGAATGGCGGCAGTATTTTTTTGACCACCTTCCCCGAAATGTAATGTACAATTTAAAATAAATGAATGTCTGGTTTAAAAATTTGTGTTTATAAAAGTATCATTAATTTTTGAAAAATCAATAGAAATTCGTTAGAGATGTCTGTGTATCGAAGTGATAAGTGTGAATTGAAACGCAGGGAAAGGTTAAGGGATTTGTTAATCACCTTTAGCGCAGTGCACGCTGCATTTATTGGTAAATCAATTTCTGGTTCCAAAAAGTAAATTAATAATTATTTTTATAACGGTGTTATTCATTCTTCAAATAAATAAAAATAATAACGCAGAAAAAATTAAATAAATTTCGATATTTGGTGAAGTTGACTTTTTTCTCTTTTGGAATTGTCGCAATTTCTTCATTTCATAGCTCTTTCTTTTATTTAACCACCTACGTTCATATCTTCGGCTAAATATACAGCGTCCATAGTCACGAGTGCTTTAAATCGGACGAACGAAATTCATAGCTCTGCTTTATATATATATTTTTTTGTTATGAAGCAATGAAATGCATAGGATATTGTCCAATGTCTTCGAATAAATAACGCGACTGCGTTGATCAACGTTTGGGATGTAAAATTTCACGGTTGGCGTTATAGCCAATTGGCGATTTCCCAAATAATTGATTTATGGATACGAAAGCCATTCCACTAATGAGGGGATGTTGACTCGATTCAGAAGGACATTTAGGAGAAACGAGAGATTGTGGTGAAAACTACTAAAATATAAAACTAATTTATTGGCAATGAAAAATGGTTTACGTGGAACAATAATTGGCTGCCCTAACCAACTTGAATGACCAAACGCCATCCACGCGACAAAGTTCACTTTGTTCGTATGATTGACAACTAATGGGATCTGTCATCTAATTCGTTGGTTCTCTTTCATCTGTCGGCCCAAGCAAATAGTTTGTCACCCCACCCAACTAATTTGTTACCTTAACCAACTATTCCACTGGCCTAACAAATTTTATATAAACACGAACACAGTCACACGGATAAAAAATTACGAATTGTCAGAAGAAGTTTTTTTTTTTCACTTACTAAAATCGATATGTGCAAATGATTTATAATTTCATTATGATAAAATACAATTTTTAGAATACTCTTGTTACTGTAATTAATTTATTGACCATATTGAATATTCGTAGAAATAAAAATGACTACAGAAATAATTCTATCAACAAATACCCAATATCATTTATAGTTCCAATTTTCCCGAGTGCAGAAATACCACTATTTCATTTTAGTGCTTACACACCTAGTCATGAAAATTTCATTGCACCTGCATTTGTGGATTGATAAAAAATGAAATATAAAGGCGAGGTTCTAAATAATAAGTAAGAGTTTTATGTTCGATCGTAGCCCAGTGGCTAGTACGTGTATATAAAGTACACACGCAGAGAGAGCACCGGCTGTGCTGCAGCGCCGGGTATGTAAATAGAATTGCGAGGCTCAAGGAGAAAAGGCAAGGCTGCGACAAGGACTCCGGAGAGCTCGTGCGGTGCGCCGGTCTCTTTACGCCGTACCACTTAGCCGCCGCTACTACTTTGCCTCTGCACTATAGTATCGTGCACTGCGACGTGTAGAACACGCCGGCAATTTTCTCTGTGTGTGGAACTATTATTCACGCAGCTCACACCGCGTACTCGTCACTAATACTACTTATGTCCGGTTCGGTACGTCTAGAGTCTGAAGAGACTATGGCTTTGTGGGCTGCACCGTACAGCCATTACCACTACTTCAAATTCGAGCCATAGTCTATGAGGTTGCATAGTTTACATTGCTGGCCGGTTGGTGAATTATCATAGTACAGAGGTGGCAATTCCAGAGGTGCCAAAGCTTTTGGCAATATTTCGAGGTTCACTTTATTTTAAAACGTAAGCCCTAAAAGGGAACGTATTTTTGGGGAGCATTTTCTCAGTTTTTTTCCGGGCTCTCAAAATGTCAATTTAGCAACCCTTTTTTTATTTTGAGTTGAAAATGTCATTTTCGGATGACTTGGTTTTATTTTATTTTGTATAAAGTAATATAGAAGTCATTTTCGAATGACCTTTGATTTTCTAGGTTAGTTTCGAAAAGTTCAGTTTAAGAAGTCGTTTCTTAATTTGATTTCTGAAAGGTAATTTTAGAAACTAACATTTTTCATGAGGTATTATTAAAAAATTTGAATGTTTTATTTCAGATTTGAAAACTCCTGTTTAGGAAGGATCTTTTTATTTTCGCTCTTACATTTTTTTATTTCAATGAACGACATATTTTGCACGACTCAAGTCTGTCCCCTTAATCCTTAAAATATTTAGGAGTGTTGTTATAGTCATTCACTACTTGGTATGATCATCTAGCGGTGTATATACTCGCTCGTGTAGGTCGCCGCGTTGTGCATTGTGGTTTACTTTGTGACGTACCGCTGCCTGACTTTTCCTGACTATCACTACTTGCCGCAGGAAGTACCCCTTACCAAACTTTTTTCTACTGCTTCGAATGTCTCCTCATCACTGAGTAGAGTAATGCTGTCATTTTTTGTAGCTCCTAGAGCTTTTCCTTGCTGTATTTCGTAGTGGCTGACTATTTAGGATTCTTACTACTTTCATAGCACAGTAACTCTGATGGTCTGCTTCTGAGTGTACACACTGAATTAATTTCTCCAGCAGGTCATCCTCTTTAAGAAAGAGTTCCATCTATTGCAGGCCAAAAAGCGTCTTTAATTTATTTATCGGTAAAATAATGTTCTTCTGATCGTGTGAAAATATGCCAATGTCCAGATATTAAAAATAATCGGATAGTAATTTTCGAAGTAACGAAGATATTTTTTAAATATTTAATTACTTCTACAATTTGTGTTATGTAATATTTCATGGGTGCTGGTGTTTGTTTTTTTCTGCCGAGCCTTACAATTATAAGCAAAGCGTTAATCTATTTACAAACTTCTGTTTATTACGAATTTATCCATTACTATTATGAACATTGATTTTAATTAAAAAGTAAAAACTTTCCAGTCCCTGCATTGTATCTGCATTATATTTTCAACCCCAACTTTCAACCACACGTCGAATTCATGCTATACTAGACAAAACTCTGCTCTAGTCGCTGTTAACTACAGAGCGTAAATAGTATACGAAGGCAATTGCGGTTATCGATCCTGCCTTTGAATTTAAATACTTCTCCTTCTCAATAAATCATGCGGACGTGAAGAGCACGAACGTCTATCATTTGCTATCATGATTGCATAATTCCACTTACCCTGAGATTCTATTCCATTTATAACGATATACAAGGTATTCTTCAGACTTAACACATAGAAACAAAAATGGTTATAAAGCTTTTACTACTTTATATTTGGATTATTATTTGTTTTTTTTTTTGTTTTTTATATTTTTATGTATTCTTTCGTATACCTTTTTCAGGTTTTTACGATTTCCCCACTTCCCTTCATCCCCTTCCATTTATTGAGTTCCCCGATCCCTTTCCATTTTTTGTTGAGTTCCCCCCAGAGTGTTACCCGCACCCACTCTTTCCTAATACACTACTGTATCGTATTTGCACGAGGGCACAGGGAAACTGCGGAAAACCTGCGCCGATATAGACGGCTATATTTTACTGACTTTCTGCTGTATGAGAATACATCAGAAAGTCAGAAAAACTGCCTCCCGCTCAACAGTTAACGCGCAAGTTGGTACATAGCTAAGCGGTCACCCATCCAAGTACTGCCCGCGAGAGAAGCTGCTTAACTTGGGAGACCGCCGAAGCCATACACCGACCGCGCGCCCACTGCTGTCGGTTGGATTATTATTAATCATTTAATCGATAACAGCATAATTGCTACATTCGAGGAATAGCTATTTTTTTAAATATTAAATAAAAATTGTGGAACGTTTATTTTCATGAATTATTAATTTATCTCTCCATATTTTCAAGGCCATCATAAAACGTGAAGAGGCGAGGCACAGATGGGCTTTTAAACGAGCTTAATCGAATGGGCGTAAGTTTGTACATACTCCAAAGCACACAAGGCTCTATCTCCATGCAAATAACAACCATAAATCACTATACAGTAAATCTTAACATAAAATTCTCGCCCTCTTAATCCCAGCCAATTTCGCGCTGCTGTCCAAACTATTTCACGAGCGAGGATCTACGTCCTGGAGGATAAACGATAAGGACTACGTTCCGGAGGGTCAGATTCCTGACTGCCATTGTACTTCCATCCTAAATTTCAACCCAACGCTTGAAAATTATGAAAATTACGAAAATCCGTGTTTAAAAAAAAGTTTTTTCAAACGGATTGTAAAATTTTTACTGGTCAAGTAGTCACTATTTTTCTCTCTCACTCAAAATACGTTTTTATCCAAACACTCGCAAATTTTATTTCATTTACAGTTATGATGAATAATTAATGTGCCTTTACATTAAAACGAAAGCAAATTATAATAATTAAAGCATATTTTTTAAATTGCTCTACAACATTTCTTTTACATTTCACTTATACATGAAATTTACTATACCAATTTATGCATATCAACGTTCATTACCTGTATATAAAATGTTGATTAGATTTTTTTACAGTATGAAGAAACGAACCACAAATGGATTTGTAAATTAGCTTAATCGAATGGGCATAATTTTGCACATACTCCAATTAAATAAATACCCCGAAATCTCCAGGCAAATGACAATCATAAATCAGTATACAGTAAATCTTTGCATAAAACCCCGCCCTTTTAATCCCAGGGAATTTCGCGCTGTCGTTCAAACTTTTTGTGTAGCGAGGTTTCATGTCCTTGTAGACTAACGACAGGGTCTGTCTTCTGGAGGGTCAGATTCTGCTATTAATGGGTTGAACTTGAGTGCATACCGCTGTCCTGCACCTGGGTTTATATTCCAAAACGCTCGTTCATATGCCATACGCACCATGCACAAGGGGTGGCTCCCCGGAGTAGGGCCTGTTCCGTAATACTTTCGCTCCCTTCTCCCTTCGGAATAACTTTATGTTTCCGAGCACAAAGTACCCAAACAGCTTTCATAATTCATTTTGGCACAAGGAACCTCAATGTCAAACGCCTCGAGGTGTTATTGCTACCACTTTGCGTTTTACTGCTGAATGATTATGAAGGAATTTTGCAAATTTGGTGTTATTTTGCTAATGCGTTGCAAATAAGCCGCCATTTAGTGAGTATTATAAAGATGCAATTGTGATACTTTGATTTTTTTCTCCGTTCAAAATAAATTCGAGTTCGGATTCGTCAGGTGCTAGAATAATTTTCATACAGTAATTTACAGTTATTTTAATAATTTTCTTGATTTTAATGTGAAAGTTCTTTTTTTTTAGAAATATGCTTTAATTTTTTATCCCAAATCTACAGTAAATTTAATTTAAACGTACTTTATGAATAAAAACTTCCAGTCGTTTTTAACAGTGCACTAATGACGACTACTTCCGCTTTACGTTTCTGTATCGAATCGTCGTGAAGAAATTTTGCAAATCAATATAATTTGATTCGCTTGGAAATAACTTTGTACTCCCGTGCGAAAAGTACCCGAGTAGCTTTCATAACTCAATTTGGCTTGGAGAATCTCAGTGCCAAACACCTCGAGGTGCAACTGATGACTCCTACCACTGCTTTGCTTCTCTCCAATGCATCGCCACGAAGGAATTTTGCAAAGTAGCAGCCAACAAGCCGACAATACGATCTGACTCAAAAGTGCTCCTCGTGACTCAATGTAAATTGTATAAAATGGATCAATGCCTTCGCTGACATTCGTGAGTCAGATATTTAAGACTAAGAAACGCGAGAGCTAAACCGCGAGCCCGGAGACACAAACGTATCTCAATGCCTCTATAGCCAGTTTAGCTCTGACAGTGGATAAAATTGGACGCGACTCTCAATCCACTGACGGCTTTGCTTCGGCTAAGCTCACGCGTAGGAGCAGCCGTACAGCTACTTCATCTTACGACATCACTTATTTTTTTTATCAGTTCAGACTTAAACGATGGATTCATTCGCACGAGCTGAAAGAATTTATTTCACTGTTGGATACAAGAGCTAATTGATTTCTGGTGTTAATGAGATTTTTTTCATCCATATGATCATTAAAATATGAATATGTTTTAATGTCACACGCTGCATATTGAATTTGTTCTTTCATCGTCCACAAAGACGTATTTATAGAGGAATTTGTTGATTAATAATGGTTTCGTTATATAATCTCATGGAATTGAGTTATAGAAAGTTTTTTAAAGAAATCTTAATGGATCGCGGTGAAAGGGTGAATAAATTAAGAATTTTTGTTGATTCAATTTGGTTTTAGATTCGAGGATTCGTTGTTTTGTTTTTTAAATGGAATTGAAGAAAGAGCTGAGATTTTAAAAAAAATGACTTCACGATGACAGTAGATAATTGTGGTCCATTTCACCAATTCAAGCCAAAATCATCCCCCTATTTATATTTAGCATTTTTTCCACGACTTTCAAATAATTTATACTTTATACAATTTTCATTTATCAAAAATTATATGAAATCAGAAGAAAAACAACAAATTTTTTTTTTAGAATTTCCAAAACAATATTTTACGAATCTCGTTTTCCCTTATTTTGCATTGAAACAATTCCTCGAGTATTGTAGGAACAAAACATAGCGCAGAGCTTATAGAATATATTAATATATTGCTATATTAATTGCGCCAAAGTTGTGAACCGCGAACAAAAAAAAAAAAAATACCTACAAAAATAATATATCGAGCAAATGATGTAAGTTCATCTCACGTTATTACTTTCATATCACGATTTTAACGAGAAATTGTTACTGTATCATGTACGGAGTCGGTACAGAGAAGGGTGGAAAAGTGCGGAGATATTTCTGTTGCTTCTTGTGCGTTTTGCAGAGCACGAGGGACGCACGGTAATTAGGGTAGCATACGGAGCGTGTTACCGACATAATCAAATCACATGGTTCCTCGCAGTTGCGAGGAACAACACCAACTGCAACACTATCCTACACCGCATCGAGCGTTGACAAACTGCGAGTAACGAGGGGGAGATCACATGCACATACTCAGCAACAGCATCCCCTCGACTTACTTGTATGCGTGTTTGTGCTCTCTCTCAAGACTTTTCCACCCCAGCGAAGGGTAGTAGACCGACTCTAATATATATACACACTTTGAGCGGGCGCTCATAGTCCTTTGGTATATCGAGTTTGCACTGTTTGCTTTTTATTATCTCAACTGCCCTTCTCGTTCTTCATCTAATTTTTTTTCGGTAGTGCTCTCACTTTCGAGCACTTTTTCTCTATGCTCGAAGACCGACAGAGGGGTAAAGGTGTAATCAAATCATTCCGAGTCCACTGGTTTCGAAAAAAGTGCTACGTCACGTGAGCTTTTTTACTACCCCTGAAGATAGTTTTACGGGCTTTCATTAAGCAGAGTTTGTAGGCATTATTTGATTTGAAAAAAAAAATTCTTGATGAGTATCAATTTATTTCCTGTTAATTATCAACACTTTCTAAATTTAAATATCAGCAAGGCAGACAAGCAATGAGATGATAATGATAATTTTTTCTCGAAATATATGAAAAATTAGTTATTTCAGGAAAGTCTGTAGTAATGAAATAAATTGTTCTATGAAAAGTTATGATTTTATAAATTCCGGAATACTTTCATAAAATTATTAACACCAATCAAATAATAATATATTGTGAAATTGCAATGTGGCGGCTGGTTTTCCATATTTAAGTCATCGTGGAGTTATTTTTTTGAGAGAAATTATTCTGCAATCTTTTTAAAATCGTGACTATCAAAATAATCTTAAAAACTGATAAGAGGCTGTTTTATTATTCCCTTAAAACCACTGAAAAAAATGACAGAACCCAAGTTTTCATAAATGCGAATTTCCATTGTTGAATTCAGAGAAAATCGGACACGAATAAAAAATTATTCTACCATAAATTTTTTTAACTGGAAAGGTATTTAGCTGTTTAAGCGTCGACAGTAGAGCCATAAATGTGCCATAAATCTTTGATATAATCTTTCCATTGCAATGTCAATAACGAGTATTTTTGAGCAATGACAGGTTCTCTAAAGTTCGAGAATTGAAAAAGGTTTCGTTATATTTCCAAATCGCTTTCCTTTGCCTAAATTTGTTTACTGTCATTGCAATAAACTCTCAGCGAACAAGTTAACTGGGATATTTGAGCATATTCGCGTGCAGGTTTTATCGTGAGCGAGATAAAGCATTCGTAAGTAGAACGTGACTCGAAAGCGGCGTCACGCGATGTCTTGCGAGCATGACGATCCTTCAGCTAGGAACTGCATCGTAGCTTCCTTTTATTACGTCACATACAGCAGATCGATGAAAATTTGCATTAAAAAACTACCAATATTGAATTACTATCCCAAAAGCCCCTTAATTGACGTAAAACTATATTGCACTGCCTGCAATACAAAATTTCACAAAGTGTCTGACCAAAACAGCGCTCTACTACTGAAATACACAAAATCAAGTGTCCACGTGACATGTCTGCCAAATCCTAACAGAATTCACTAAAAATCGTTCTTGTTTTGATTAAACGCATTTAAAAAAAACATTCTATGATAAATTTGTCAATAAAAAGATGTCATTCAATTGTTTCAAAACATATCCTTCTCACGTGCCTAAACAATTTTCTGAAACAAATTTGTGACAGAAAACTGCAAAATAAATTGCACGATAGGCAAGTTTTATTATTGACGAAGAAATGATTACTGTCGGTAAGTGCTCTTTACGATAAGCCTCCCCAGTGCTTTTTTCTTAAATCTCGTGTACTATAGTCGATAATCCGCAGCTAAGGCTTGACCCACAATACACGTCATCATTAAAGGTCGATTTTATATTTAAAAAACATTGTACACATTAGACGAATTTTTCAAAAATGTTGCATTATCTTATCTTAATGTTAAATATAGTATTGTCTTTCCAAAAAAATGTTGTACTCATCATCCGCTTTTTCAATTTCTAATCAACATTCCCAAACAAGTTTAAAATGAAAATGCCCTACAGGAAATTTCCATTATTTACCAAAAAACGACGACCATCGATAAATATTTTTCAACTTCCACAAGCATCTCCATTTCTTCTAATTTGAATCCTTAAGCTAATACTCGATCGACAATAAATTTCAATATCGGCGCATTTTAAACCAAAAAAATATTATACGCCTTAAAAAAGAATTCCTACAAAAAATTCTTCAAAAATTAAGCCATTTTCACGTCAAATATCATTCTTCACAGCTCACCAAAAAGTTGCGCTCAAAGTTTCACCGGCGCGCATGTTATCTTCTTTTATTTTTAATCAAACTTTCGAAACGACCTCAAGAAAAAAAAAAAAAAAAAACCCAAAATAAACTGCACGATAAACAGTTTTTATTATTTACCGAAATATTTTCCACTTTTATCAGCCGCCCGGTTTCGCTTTCTTCTTTTTCTTTACTTTCGTTATTAACGTGGTCGATAGTATGACCCGCGAGTCCCGTTAACATCGAACCTTCGAGGTCGGTTGCGTCGTGAACACTGCTTTTATGATTCCATTCTGCTTCCAGCAGACATGCCCCTGAGTGTACGACATCGGCGGCGTCTCGTGGAACCGTCGTAGTAGCGTGCAAACCACCCGCTAGTGCTACTGCTGCTGCTGCTGCTGCTGCTGCTGCTGGGAAACAGAGTCCCACTCGACGTATACCTCGTGTCCTAGGCAACCAGTAGAAGCCGCATCACCAGCAGAAGCAGAAGCAACGCGTTTTCGTGCATTACATCGCACCACGCGCCTCGTCCACCCCGCGGAGCCTCCTCTCCCTCCTCCTCCTCCTTCTTCTCCTCTTCGAAGCTCTCGTGTATGCGCGCGTGTACTCTTCGAGAATCGCGCGTGCCCGCGCACGCCACGTTTTGCGTCATTTGCTGGTCGCAGTTACTCTCTCCCTCCTCCTACTATTCTCCGTTCTGTAACTATATGTATCTGTGTATGTTTATGTGTGTGTGTGTGTGTGTATCGCTCGTATTGTATGTATAGATAGAATCGATCCGAACTCACCTGTTCGTATGGCAGCGTCTCTCAACGTTCAATTCCATTTTCCAAGTGCAGCCGCGAATCGGAGAATTCCTAAGGGAGATCGATTTCGCTATTCGAGCTGTAATGAAGAGGTGCATTAGTTAGCAGGTGGTAAAACAGGGTGTCAATAATATTGATTCCCACGAAGCTATTGGTACGGACTTTCATAATGGTAGAGCTATTTTTCGAACCTGAAGAGCACCGGATTTTGTAATTCGAATGTTTTTAGGGAGACGGTCAAATAAAAATATTACACTTAGTAATTAGTAAAAGAAATTATCAACATAATATTGGTTTCGACGAAGCTGTTAATATGGTTTTCTTTTAATAAGCTATTTATCGATCCTAAGGAGTGCGGTGTTTTCGGAGTCAATAATTTTACATATTTACTCCCTTTTCACTTGTTTTTGGCATGAAAATTTAATTATAATAAAACCTGCTGAAAATTCATGTTTAAGAAAGAAAAAAATGTATTTTCACTGGAGAATTGGTAGACAAACTTGAAATAAATGAATTTTCTTCTAAAATATTAATCAGCTCAGCGTTAATTGGATTACAATTGGTGTTACCGATTACACTATCTAAAGGTGTGTAACATTGCCTTAAACGCCGGCCAATGTTCTATTTATTGTCAATTCAAACTCCTCGACTGGCTTTATTTTCGTCTATGACGCTTCTGACCCAATAAGCACGCGAACACGCGCATCGAAGACCAAACTTTTCGTGGACGTATCGCTATATTCGGGAAGGCGAAGAATCGAACTCGGCTTTCTATTATCATTGATGACCTCACTCCTCGCCTGCATACAAACGTTAGTACAGTCAGAGGTTGCAACGTGCATTACGCTTTAATTAGAAATTTATCGATCGCCAAGGAACTTTGGAGAGTTCTCTATATATTATACTTTAATGCACTGCTACTAATGCCACAATCTCTGATACGTCATATGTTCACCGGTTGGTATCGATCGCTCGTGTGACACAGTTACAACGTTGGGGTCACTGCCTTCTTCGTCCCCTATACTCTCGTCTCGTTGATAGTGGAATACAAAATTGAACACCAATTTTCTAGAACTTCTAAGAATGAAACCAACGTGCGATCAATTTCTGACTCCGTATAAATACAACAAGGTACTCACCCTTTCGATCGAAAGATTGAGACTATTCTAAGAATTTATCTAGAGTCATGTGAAGTCGCAGGTGCCTTATAATCTATTATTGTAGCATATAAATTAATGTATAAGCGTTACATTCTTAAGTAGACATTAATTTATTATTTATTCACACACTAATTTGCAAAGTAATTTTTTTAGTATCTCATTTTCCGTATCTGTTTAATTTTTAACAAATTATTAGTCTTCCTTTTGAGGATTGATTGAAAATGTATTTTGTCAAGTTGCTGAGTTCCTTTTTTATTATTTTCACTCGTTGATTATCAAAGACCGAAATTTTTTTATTAACTTTTGTTTCTTCCTAAATTTTTTATCGTAGTGGAATACAAAATTGAAAACTGATTTTCTAAAACAGCTAAAAATAAGTCCTCCCCGTAGGAGCTATTCCTGACTCCATATAAATGAGCAACACGCCATTCATCGGCTGTTAATCGGCCTTTCAATCGGGAATTTTAGACCATTCTGAGACCATATAAATATATGAAGTCACGTGAAGCAGCAGGTGCCTCATAATTTATTATTGTAACATACAATGTAATGTATAAGCAATAAAGTTGCACATACGGCTGCTTATTTTATTTCTAAAGTGAAATTGATATTCATTTTTGAAGTCGTCATAAATAAATGTTTATTTGCAAAATTTTTTTTTGTCAAGTATTTTAGTATTTGTTTTATTTTTATTTAAGCAAACACATGTTTTATACAGGGAAATGCGGGGTTAAGCCCCAAATTCACAAAATTGCATTAATGCATCCATCGCACGATCGTTTTCGGACTATATATGAATACATAACACGCCAACAAGTTAATCGCTCTTTCGATCGAAAGTTTCGGACTATTCTACGAATTTATCTGAAGTCACGTGAAGTAGCAAGTGCTTCGTAATCTATTATTATAGCATTCACTGTATAAATAACGAAGCTCCTCCTGTTGCTAATTATTGTCTCCCTTTGTCCTATATTTACTCGAATTACCAAGTTATTTTTTAAATCTTTCCACACATGGAAAGTTTTTTTAGTTTTTTAAATAAAGAATACATATATTTGCTCCTCATAATTATTTTTCTATTGTGAAATATCTTACAAATATATTACATTAATTATCTTAATTATTTTTCGGTAATTCCGGACACCATTTCGAATTATTTATTTCACAATCAAATAATTCGGGACTTAATATGTTGCTTATACTTCTTTTTCTGCAATTTCAAAATCTATTTCAAAAGTATTTTGTCATTTGGCTGTTTCAATTCATTCATTATTGGATGATTTAAAAAAAATTATCTTCTGAGACTTGTGCTCTAGTGGACTAGTTTTTTTTTACTTCTGCTTAGACTTTTCCGCCCTAAGATCCTTGAGGGAGAAACATCTGACTGAAATTCAACGGCGCAGCTGTGAGAAGAAGCTCTCATGGGGAGTATTACGAACAGATCGATACGATGTGCGCGCTCATTCAGTTTCCAGGCGCGACTTCGTATGGACCTCGCGTGATTCACCCTCGACAGCAGCCGCAGCAGTGACAGACATAAGAAATCAAAAATACGAAGGAACGATTCATTGACAGGAGTTTTTGTCATTCCAAAACCACGGATTTCACTTGGAACTCTCACTATAGCACTCGATACAAGCGGTTTAATTGTTTGGCCACACTTGGCAGGCAAATTCAATGTGCAACGAGATGAATTTAAAGATCGTGCAGCGCAGAGAACGTCAGTGCTTTGGTGAGCCGGTGTCAATCATTACGTAATATAAATACATTGTAATAAATATGTAATCACAATTTTTATGTTTCAAAAATATTACAGGCAACAGTACAATTCGAAGACGAGAGCATGTGTGTTTAAATAATAAATAAGTAAATGATGATCGTCAGATTCGCAATTTGAATTTTTTCTTGCGAATATCAGTGGCGTTGACATCATCATGGGGACGAGATCAGCGGCCTGTGAGTCCATTTCTTCTAATAATAATTCATGTTTCATTTTATTATTAATTGATCCCTTAATTTACTTGTTTTTGGCACATTCGAATTTATTTTTCTAGTAAAACAAAAACTCAGCACTGATTTTAATCGGATAAGAACAACAGTAATAAAATGCCACTAACATGTTTCACTTTTTAATTATCAGTATTGTTGACTTGTCATAAATTTTTGAAGTTCAGAATAGTCATAATGTAGTTCTAGTATTTTCAAAATAAAATCGCAGTACTTGAAATCGCAATTGATGATTCACCAATTTTTTTATTCATTATTTATTATTCTGTGTATTGAAATTCATCAACAAAAATTTCTAATAACTTTTCATTTCCATTTTAAGATACTTTAAAGCTTTCGAGCCTCAACGACTACTATCACCGGCTTCTTCATGGCAGTCAACCAACACCTTCCGGTTTCGACATGGCCAATACAGTCAAATACTTCTCACAGACCCTTCTCTGTAAGTACAATACAATTAGTCTAATTAGTATTGAATAATTAATCGTGCTTGAGTTGATACTTGTTGCTAATTTTTTAAACTTTTAGCATGCGCACCATAAAGTGCTCTCATATTGTTTATGTCGTAACCTATTTTAAACATAAGATCCCTTCTTGTAATTTGACAATTGACCATTGATCAACTATTGAATAATTCTAATATGAAATGGTGGTAATTTTAAACAAAATTTACATCGAATGAGTTTAATTATTTATACAATTTTTTTCTAATTAACTGAAAACTTACTGTCTACTAGGTTTGCTGAAAGAAGTTCGAGAATCACCCCTCGAAATGATAAAATCCCAAAAATTCGATGGCGAACGAATGGCTCTCTACCCAAACTTGGATTACAAACAGCTCTACAACGCTTTGACACAATTGATGGACGTGGTTTCCTGTCTGCATATCGGCTTAGCCGGTTTGTTTAATTACAAAATCTGATTATTAAAAACATTCCTGCAATGTAAACAGATATTAATCATTTTTTTGTATTACAATATCGCCAGCATTCGGGCAAGCCGTGCTTCAGTGTTTGGCCTGTCTGATGCCGTTTCTCGATCACGATCTACTCGACAACATGCCTTACTTCACGGCTAGCACGATCCCGGTACTTCCGGTCGAATTGCACCAAGAGATTGTCAATTATCTCTGTTTCTACATCTTGCCATTTACCATCAGTACGTGAATTTAATTAACAAACATAATTCTCACTAAACAGAATTCAAGCTTAACAAACATCTATTTTTTTAAACATTTTAATTAACAATTATATTTTAGCGAGAAAAACCAACGACGAGAATGAAAACCACGCCAGTCAATCTGTATCTGCAGTAATTATGATGGTTTTTCAGTACTCGAGCAATCCCGGTGCGTAAAAAGATGTTTAAGTAGTAACACGCGCTTTGATCAGACATTAATAAAATTCAGGTATTTTATTCTTTTTTTTAAATTTTTCAACAGCACACCATTGCCAATTGTTGGAGTGCCTTATGGCTCTAAAACCTGGAGTCGTGAAGGACTTACTTTGTGTCGTGGCTTATGGCACAGCTCCTGCCAGGGCATCGGCCGCCAAACTCCTGTTTTACTACTGGCCTACATTCAACCAAAATTTGTTTGATCGTCGGGCAGTCCTTATGAAATTTGCGAGTCGGTATCGCATTAAATTTAACTGCACTCAGAGAAATCCTGACAATTTTGTCAACCATTAAGTGATACTAATGGATTTTTAATCCCGGCAACTATTTTTTATAGTATTTATAAGGAAAAGTTGTAACGGTGCAAAGTTAGTTCATTTATCAATGGTATTATTAAGGAAGTCATTATTTTATATGCAACTTAATATTCATTTTTTTATATTATATTTGCTAGTAAAAATAAAACACCAAAGCCATGGAATTATAGTTTATACTTAGACGACTAAAGTGTCACGATTTTATGGGTGTACTATGGAATCGTTTTTGTGGTAAAAATTAATGCGAATTTGTTATTACAGACGATCTTACACCCTTCGTGTGCCAACGAGATTCGTGTCCTAATGCGGGCAACGCCGAAGCCGGTAAAGTTTGCTACGATCATCGAATCTCAATAACATTTGCGGCTGAGTCACCTCCTCCCTTATATCTCTGCATCGAGTGCGCCAATGAGATCCATCGCGAGCATCCTAATCAAATGTTCTACGATATACTTCATCCTATGCAACAAGTGTCAATGGTCTGCGAAAACAAGGTGGAATATTTATTTATCTAAATTCTTCAATTATCCAATGTTCTCAAATTCTTTTGATTAAATTAATCAAGGGCTAATTCTCTACAAAAAAATGAGGCCCTTTTAAAATTATTCTAGAATCATTAAACTATTTATGTTCCATGAAACGACTAATTTATAAATTATTAAATTTGAATTTTTTTGCAATTGTATTAGCATAGTAATTATGACATTTTTCCTGATTACAAAAAAAAAGAAGGATTGCGCATCGTGCACAAAGTGCATCTATTTAATTAGCTCTCTAAATCGACTTCTATTAACATTTTTTCCACCTTTTGTATTTAATATTTTATCGTATTAATATTCTTCAAATGTACTCCATTTTTCTTGTATTGTTAATTGTGTAATTTTACCTGACTATACGCTTATCCACGAGCGCAAACGACGTTAACATAAAAACGTGTAGTGGATTCAAAAAGATGGTTTATTTTTTGCATCACACTTTATACAATAGTGTACATATATTGTGCTTTCACTTTGCAGAATTGTCGAGCTACGGACAAGTCAGCTATCAGCGTGTGCTTCTCAACTGAGTGCGCGAGTTACAACGGCAATCATCCAATTCGTTACTGCCAACAGTGTCACAACATACGTCACAATAATCGGCGGGGTGGCGATCACGTTAATCACATGGCCCTGCCTCACATATCACAAATGGACGCACAGACCCAGATATACCTCGTTCAATCGATAGTCAGGTAAGCTCGTCTCGTGTTCCACTAAACTTTCTCACAATTAACAAAAAAAAAATAGAATCGCAATCGCGTGCCGTTGATTACCTTTTTTGTTTCTAATCGTGGAGCCCATTCACCGCGTATAATCCTGCTGCGAAATCATGCACGGCTCTTCTGTACTAGCGCGGTTCATTGCTGTTATACCGTTTTATGCCCTTATCAGATTTGCTTTGTTTCCTGATGATTCCATTTGAAAAAGGCGTCCGAAATTCCTGTTGTCATTATGATCGGGGAATCAGGTCAAGATATAAGCGGTATTCATTTAAGCACATCTCATTTATTTGGCAGCTGGTATTATATGAATAAATATATATACGTGTGCTGTTGGATCTTTATTTCGAATATTACAATGAATATTACTGATTCTGGCCTCATTGCTTCCCCTTAAGTGAGAATAACTCCATTGGTAAAATTGAACTAGTTTTTCTAAGTTGAATGGCTGTTTTTGGCGTTAAAAAATTAGATTCGATTGCAAAGTCGAATCTCGTTGATTTTCGCCTCAAAAATAGCTTTGTTTATTAAAAAAAAGGTTTTCTTTTTGTCTTTCCTTAAGAAATTTCATCACGCTATTTTTTATTTGATTATTATTTTCACATACCTTATATTAACTTCCCCTCTAATTTCACACAAAATTTCAATTATTATCACCGTATATGCATATTTTAATTCAAAACCAATCAAACATTGAAAAAGGTACTTGCCTTCCAGAGACTCCAGTAAAGAATGTACGAAAGATGTTCTAAAATTTATGGACAAAATTCTAATCGCGTCAACGTAAAAACCAATACAATTTTTATAAGAAACGAACAAACATAAAAATTTCTTATACGAATAAAACAAACAAATGCTTGATGACGGTGGAAAATGTATATTTATCTTTTGAATGTTCGATTAAGTTAATATGAGGTACGTGTTTCGATATTTTATTTAATAGTCATTAAGTATGTCATTCGGCTGATAAAATCGTGGAAAAATGTTGACTGTTATATATATACTCTGAATAGTATGATGTACACGAGCGCAATACACGTCGACACTGACGGATTGTGTCACAGCATGCGATGTCGTTATATTTAACGATTTATGTACCTGTTGTCTTATATATATATATATCACTCGACAAATATATATATATAAACAATAATCGACGAACAAGCATCATATAGTTGTACCACGAGAATCGAGAACTAATCGACCGATCGCAGGATCATTTTGTCGCTTTGCGTGTTTGTCAGTGCTGGTCCATCCTGCTTGGTAAGACACGATGCGTTTACGTCACGCCCGGTAGATACGACCATTATATTTTCCGAAGCAAAAAATGAAAAAAAAAATTGACTTAACATTTAAATATTATGCTATCGGGTGTGACGCCAAAAGAGCTCCCAAATTAATGCCTATAGCTATCTATACAAAAAAGGACAAAATCTTGTATATCACAACGATTTGGCAAAAAATTTCGAAAATTTTTCAATGTATTTAAATTTTTGATTAGAAAATTGTTTGAGTCACAGCATCTTGTCCTTTCGCTTTCACCTAAAAATGTGCAAACCACCTTCCTGTAATTTTAAGTTATTCACGAAAAATGCTCTTTGATATGCCGAACACAGCACATTAGTTTAGGCGGCTGTGCGTACTCGAAACTCACAAAAAAGACACAATCTCACGAGGGGAACGCACACGCACACACGAATCGATTGATTCGTCACACGTACATAATCGGCGCACACACCAGTTTACGACGGAACACACGTAGATATACGAAACCTTCTTTATGGGCTTTAATGAATATTTTATTGTGCGAGTAAATCGTACGTAAACAATTGATCCTGCAAATAATTATCCACTCTCTGTCAAAATATCGATCTTAATGGAAAAAAGTGCATGAAATCATTCAATGGTCTTTCCTATAAGTACTCAATATTAGTGCATGCGTCTATGTAATCATAACAATCCATAAATCTATTAAGCCACATAATTCTTATCGAAATTTCCCTTTTTTAGATCAGTTAGATTGAATAATAGTTCGCACTAATTAATAATACTTATTTCATACGATCTGAAGTCACAGATAGGACCATTTTACATTATTATAACTTGTAATGAAATTTCAGGAAAAAAGATAAATATTTTCATCCTGCGCACTGATAATTTATTCATTGTAAATCAGAGTTGTAAGCCCCAATTACTTCAAGTAATATAAATCAATTCTATAATCCATTCTTTAATAATCGTCTCATAACAAAAACCTGCATTTATAAAAAGATGTTTGAACTTTCGAATAACTGCAAAAAAATTATTGTTGAATGAATTTCACAATAATTCATCTAGGAATTCTATTCTTCCATCTATGTGTAAAATAATGATACATTTTTTTATAAAAGCTACAGACAACAGCTGTTAAATGACAACTAGGCAATTTTTCCAAACATCCTGTATTTAATTAAATCTAATAATAAATGTTTAATGAAATAATGGAGCTTTACAACTCTGCTTAGATACAAGTTGAATAATTTAGTGTCATCTCCATAACTCACAAATTGACAAGGATGAAAATATAAATCTTCGAGGCGTTTGTGGAATTTAGGGAATTGAGAATATTCTCAACGAAATGTGTGACTTGAGATCGTTTTTCTTCTTGGATTTGCGTACTTACGAATATATTTATTTGCAGCCTGCTCAAGGAGGCTGAACCGCTAAGTATGGATAGTAACAGAGACATCTCGGAAATAAGTACTAATAAGGCCAGCATAGGATTCCCAGGGGGAGCCGGAAGCGCTGGAACCGGCACGGGAGGACGTCTTGGGCAGTGCGATCCGGCGACACTGGAAGAGCGACAGCTTCTTGGTCGCTACGGAGTTTGGCTACTCGTCGGACTTTGTACACCGAATCAGGATACTCCTGTAGAAATACTTGGACGTTTATTATCAATGCTATTTCATTGGTTTCATGTCACTGCCTACTCTTTCGATGGTACTAAAAAAAGCCTTATGCACCTTATATTTTCTGTTGGTAATTTAAAACTTTGCATACACTATTGAAGTAGAAGTAGGTCGTAGGTAGAGACCGGCCGCGATCGTAGGCACATTCTATGCTTAAACGTTTGTTTTAATCTTCCAAAACATACCTTTGTAGAAAAATGTTGTCAATTTAATTGACAATCTATCGGTATTGTCACTATGTGTACTATATTTATGTGTACTATGTTCTTTTCGGATTTGTGTATCCATTCTGTGTAACTTCCTCTTATACGTGTCTCTTTTACCGACAATCTTTCATGCACTTACACGCACATACACACTGTTCTATGTGTATAATACATAACTATGTTTGGTGTCAAAAATCGTGTCAATGTTGCATACAAAATTTTGAAGAAAATCGCTTTCAAATCATATCGAGAGTGCGTCTGCGATGCGGCAGTTGAATACATATAGCATTCGATGCGTAGAATATTAACAAATAAACGGGCGTCTCAATTATGGGGCTAAAAAACATCTTACAATTTGATTAAATTTTAATGAATGAATTTTTGCGTCACAAATATTTTCCAAAATTTCATGAAAATTGCTGACGTTCTATGCATCGACGAAACGTAGGCCAACTCTGGCATACAATATTCATACATTTTATGATATCTTTCGAAATTTCACAAAAAAAAAACAAAATTAGATAATGAGGAACAATTTTCGGAACAAATATATTCGCAGTCGTTCATCTTCAAATAGTAGTACAGATAATTGAGTTTGGTGGACCATTGAAATTTTGAATGTTTAGTCTTTTTTATTTACAATCAGAAAAAAATAATAATTGAATGTCAAATTTCGTGATTTTTTCGATAGTCCACCAAAATTTCATACGTAGTCTCTCCAAAGTCAATTAAACGTTCCTCACTGATTCCTGTACCCGTAGTTAACGTAGAAAATCTAATGGGAGCACATTAATCAGCGCGGAGGACTGATATATTGTGATCGTTGTAGGGCAAGCGGAAAGCACCCTTGAGAAACTCAAGACCGAATATGTGTGCGGCTGGCTATCCGACATTATGAAGACACACTATCAGGTCTTCATATCGTGCCTCTTGCCACATCCGGCAGACTACGTAAGGGTTGGAGGTCACTGGTAAGAACAAAAATATATTTAAAAAATTACTAACATCAAACGACACTCCAACAGGAAAAAAGTATGGGTCTCGATTCTTCAGCTTACAAACTTCAAACAATATTTATTTATTTATTAATCAATCTAAAGAATTTTGTGAAAGAAGAATTACAGTTTGTTTTTGCGAATCGATAAAAAGAAAATTATGGATAAAATTGTTTTTTGAATGTGCAAAATGTCGCTTAATTTCTATATAAAAAGATTAATGGACGGAAGAAATATGTTAAAATATCTTGCATGGATTTGACTGCTGTGAAGCGCTTGAACATACTTAATTTTTTAATCAGTGGGAAACAAATTTTTAATTTGAAAAAAATGACAGTTGTAGTGGCAGTAAAACATCGGACTACATTGTAGATTACTGCCTATATTTGTCACAATAAATGGATAAATAAATAAATTTTGTTTTCTGCTTTAATCACGTAATTGCTTATATTCGAAGGGAAACCTTGGCTTCGAGAACGTCCCACTTGAAAGATGGTCTCAATCGACTTTTCTGTCTGGTCCCGTACGAAGTAATAACTCCTGATATTTGGGACTATGTTATGCCACACTGGATGGAAGCAATGGTCAATGACGTACCGGAGAATGAGTTGCATGAGCTGAAGATCATACTCTGGTAATTATAGGCCTTGAGTGAATATTAAAAAATTTGAAAAACATTTGATGAATTATAAATATAAACTTCACGACATATAATAACGATCATCTTCATTAATTTAGATATCAAAATAAATTTGAAAACATCAAAAAAATAATTCTCATAAAATGTAATTGTAGCAAAATTCTCGATCCTGAGATGAGCCCATTGGGTTTCGACGCCAAAAAGATGTACAACTTCGTGGCCAAGCGTTTTGTCAATACCAGCGCAAAAGTACAAGAACAGGCGCTAAACTGGTTGCAAACTCTGACTATGCTGGCCATCACGATTCCGCTGACTCAACTATTCTCCATGTTCAGCGACGGAGTGGCTGTTATGCGACTGACAAATGCCGCCGATTTGGACGAAAAAGCTTATAAGTCCAGGAAAAATAGTAAAGGAGATGATGGCAGCAATATCTGTGAGTATTTGTTCTTCCAGTGGAACAAAATGATATATCACCGACAAACTTTATTCGGGGGACGTATTAGAAGCATTCGAGAGCACCACTATTTTTCCAAATATCAAAACTTTGTCAAAATAATATTCGATTCCGTCTGGAACTTCTGGAAATGAATGTGAAATAATAATGCTCGGTAAAACTTTATTCGTGAGATTAATTAGACATTCCCAAAATAATCCCTAAATCCCTGAAATATAGAAAAATAGTCAAAATAGTAATTAGCTTCGCGAGGAAATTAATTCAATTAAAAGTATCGTCAAGTACTCAATCGTTTTTCCAAAATCGACATAAGTTTTTAAGCCTACCATCAAAGTTATGTTTATTCTGAAATCGCGAATGTCTAGCACCCATAAAATCCTACCCTGTGCCAATGGGGAAATCTCCGAAAGAGTTTTACTAATCTTCGATCTGAAAACCATTAAAGGGCTTTATTTTTTTTTTTTAATAAGAAAACTGAACTAAGTGTTTTTTTCGAAGGTCCAGTCGTGGAAAATGATTCGGGTCAGTCATCACCATTATCAGACGATATGGCACCTACTCCAAGGCACATGGAATTCACCACTAATGCTGAGCTCAACCTTTCTTGCTGTATTTTGATGCTGGACATATTGCTGAAGCAAGTAAGTGTGCAATTATTGATCATTGATAAGATAATCCTTTGCCAGCGCCATTCTCACCAAAGATTGTAAGATCATCTTGTAAACAACATAATTGAAAATGGTTATTACGTAATTATACAACTGCATCCACCATTCTGTTCATAATGTACATCGTTTAATGCAATTACAATTTGTATCATTAGAATAAATGTCCAATTCAATTTACAAATTATTTATAAACTCTGTCTGATTGAAGATGGAGCTTCAAGACATAGACAGACACACGGGAATAAACACGTGGGTATGCAGAGACGCATGCCATCTGATGAAGTCAATAGTCGCGGCTAACTGGAACGATTGTCACGTCTGTAAGGCGGACAGTGAATGCACTTATTGCGAATCAAGAGTCATATGGCATCAACTGTGCTTTCAACTCATCCTATACATGGCACCGGAGAATCCGGCTTATCCTCCTGACGTAAGTTTTAAAAAACTGTTTACAATGTGTATGAAATCGTAATAATCAGATTAGGGGAAAATGGAAAATAATTGAAAAGCAATATGCGAAATTGTCACTGAAGAGCTTTTTAAATGCTCTATAAATTTGTAGGCAAAATGGAGAGAAGTTAACAAAGCAAACATTTTTTCTAATCATTTTAACATAGATTTTTCTAAAATTCGAAGCCACTCTATAGCGTCTCGACAAATTCTGCAACAATCGTTGCTTCTGCTCGTTTATGTAGAAAAATTTTCTTCGCGATTTTTGTAAATGCCATGGCATTTTCATTCGAGGATAATTATTTTTTTCTCAAGTGCCACGGAGTTTAAAAATCCATCACCACGTTGACTGTTGAAAGTATTGAAATGTCACAGCCTTAAAAAATTTAATATGTCATTTTTATTTGAAAATAATATCATAAAAGTACCATAGTATATCAAAATTGACGATTCAGACAAATTCGTAGTTTCATTCTAAATCGCCTTTCGCAATATGTCAGACGATAAAAAAATACAAATACTCTGTACCATCCATAGATAATCGTCGATGAAAGCGCTGATGATCACGGGCGAAAGAGCCCACCAGAAGCGACGAAGAAATCCGAAGCTAAACCGGATGTCGTTATAAATATTCCTCCACCGGATATGCATTCGGTTGGCGGAGTTCTCGTCCATATGCCCCACGTAAGTTTTACGTAACAAATTTTTATTACACAATCTGTTATATATTACATACATATATATTGTTCTTGTGAATGTACACCATCACTTAATATCGTGTACCTGTTTTCCTTCGTCTCAAAAGCAATTCGTTATACAATGTCACAGTGTATATTCTCGTTTGGTGTTTTCCTTGTGTCTGTAATCCACTACACTCCACCAAGGGTGTCAACGCAAGACGGTAGGCTAAACCACGATTCAAGAATCGCTATTTTGATCGTTTATATTAGTTCTTCGAACAGATTATGACAGCCACCGTAGAGACAGTCTCGGAGCAACTCGATCTCGCTGCCATACTTCCCGCCGAAAAAGTTATGCCCGCGGTGGCCAGAGCTGTCACACTTTCCGAAAGTGACGTCGGTAAGAAATTCCTTTATTCTCCCGATATTTATGGTTCCCCACAAAAGAAATTTTATTTTTAATTTCTGTACATTTAACTGATAGTAACTAAAACGATATAGTGCCTTTACAAATTTTTTTTCCACGAAATTTAGAACGTCATAAAATTATAATTCTTACATAAATTTCGGAAAAAATCATACTAACTAAAGCATTTTCTTTATTTTGTGCATTTGCCAAATTACGGTTTGATTAGTAAAATTATCATTGAGACACAACAGTTTGGATTTTTTGGAGTACCAATACCAATATTTTTCTTTTTTTTTTAATTGAAGATATAGAAATACAATCTTCAAAAATAGTGTTATGAGTATAAAGTTATTTCTGAGAGAAAACGATAATTGAATGTTTGAGAAATAAGAGCGAGAAAAAAAAATGATGTTGAAATTGACGTTTTGCATCGTATGGAAACTTTAATTTTCAGCAACTGCTACAGTGAGCATTGCCAAGCCTCATCTCATCGGTGAAAACGATCAACCCGTGAATCTCAGCCCTGAGAACGAGCTCGATGACTTCTGGCACACGACAGTTGGCAAGTTCCGTTTCGTCATTGAAGATTTACCGGAGCAACTTCAGTACATCCACAAGCTTTTAAAGGTAGCTTATCGCGTTGATCTGCCAAGAATTTAAGATGCCTTCGTTAAAGGTAATTTATTCATACTCGTGTCATAATTATTCAGGAAATCATGACAGTGGAAAAGCCGGATATTCTCTACTACATGCTGCAATGTCTGAACATTCTTTGCCTCCACGGGGACGCATTTACCACAGCAGCCAAGGACCATCAAGGATTTTTTATTTGGTGTCAGGAAAACTTATTGATCAAAAAGTGAGTCATTTATTTATAATTGTAATAACGATTTCTATGTTTTTTTACCATCACAAGCCCTTTACTCTTTTTGTTTTCTGCATTACACTGCAAAAATGTTTATAATGAATATTACTGTTTTTTAGACTTTTCCTCGAATTTTAGTGCATGAACACATATTATAAATGTGAAATATAATGTAAAAGTGATAAAATGCATATTGAATACTTAAAAAAATTCATATTTAAAAGAAGATTACTGTTACATTACTGCATAATGTTATACCGAATTAAATACATCAGTTTAAGCATAATAATTTCGGATAAAATCATACCAATTTGCCGAAAAATGTTCATCTTCTTCAGTTTAAACTGCCAAGCGAAAAATCCACTATAACTAAAATACAGCACTAAATAATTTATCATTTTTGCAGTTTGTGGGAATTGTTGAACGCGGAACACTCGCACATAGCTCAGGTGACTGTGCCATTGTTGCTTCACTGCGTGACGCTTCCCTGTGGTACAGACACTTTTTGGCGACTCGTTCAAGAAGAGTTTCACAATTCTGACTGGCGCGTTCGATTCGTAGCAGGTTCGAAATCAATATTTCCTGAAACATACGAAAATAATTCTCTCAAAATCACCGTACCATTCACCAAAATATCAATGAAAAACCACCTACAGTGGAACGAGTAACACTAATCGCCAGATTCATGGATTCAACTCCTCTGCGCAACGTTCTGAGCTTGCAAGCTGCTCTTGCCAATGCGTTTTGCTACATGATAAGCAGCATGGACGACAGCAACGTTTACGTGGCTCAGAGAGCGACATTAAATCTAGGAACAGTCCACGACACCGCAATACGCGTTAGTATAAAATTAATATCGAATATCAAGTGGTTTGTGAGATATAAATATATTAAGTAAATGTTAATTACACAATTGTCCGCAGTCTTTGATATTATGCTTGGAGACACAATTCGATTCCGTAATAGTCGACAGACCGATGGTTCTCCAATCGCTCTATCAGCTTCACAACAGTCTGAGCGATCGTCGAATTCTAACGTGGGAATTTTTCCTCAATCGTTTTGACGCTCTTTTTCTGGAGGCGCAGATTAATTTAGAAAAAACTGGAGACATATCGTATCTTCGTGGTAAGTAAATGGTTTTAAGTATTATCGACGATGAAGAAAATCACGAGAATGTCGTTGCAGATCTTCGAAATACCGATCTGAACAGCGAAGTCTTTATGAGAAAGCTGCATCGAGCGCAGGAAGCACTTTCACAGTCCGATGGCAGCGGTACGAGCTCGGTGAAGACATTGAGCGCAAGTTTCGGCACAAAGTGGCCATACAAGCGAACGATGTCTGCACCGGCCTCGATGATACCGCGGCAGGACACTAAACAAGGTACCGAAATACTTCTGTCACGACAATCACTTTTACCCTCGGCTGTTACACTGGGTTAATCTTATCCACTTCTCTTCTTTAATTTATAAAGTTATTTTCTTTTCCTCGGGGGAAAAAATATATATTTTCAATTGCTGAATATTATGCTGAATAAAAATAGTTACGTAGTACTTCTCTTCATTTAGACACTTAAATATATGCTTACAAGTGAATATAAATATAGAGTTATTTTGATTGAAGTGATTAAAGTTGACTGACTTTTTTTATTGATATTAAAGATATTTTGAAAACGCGGTTCTAGAAAACTAGATCTTATTTCATGTCTTCCGGACTCAGCTAATTTCTAAGTTTTATAGTGAAAGTCATTAATAGTCGAGCTATTTGTAAAAAGATATTAACCCTTCGGAGATATATTAAGAACTATTTTGGAAATGCCTAACGATTTAGTTTCCGAAATTATTCTAATAATAATGTTTCATCATTACCCGTACGAAAAAATATTCGTTAATTTTTACGTGCGTACAACTATTTTGAAATGGTAAAAAAAAGTTGGACAATTTGTTGAATTCGACCCAGTGTGACATCGAGGACTCTCAAAGGTGTCAGAACGACGAGTTAAAAATCTGTTCCTTATCTTCTCGCGATACTTGATCAATAACCAGTCTAGAATTAACGAACAATCGATTTAACAATCGGATGATATATGCACGAGTCTTAGACTCCTCCTAACGAAATTACTGAACAAGAGTGTATGCGTGATTCTCCAACCCCCGTCCTGCAGAAAAGGAAAAGATATACAGCCGCCAGTACTCAGCTCCAATTCTCAAACGCAAGAGCTCCAGATTTGGATTGGGTCAGTTGCTTGGGTCCACCCCGCCTAATAACAGTATACCAGGTAGCGTAGTGTGGTTGCTTTAGCATAGCTGGTTGCCGTATGTGTACCGGATAAATGTGCCTTCACAAAAAATATATATTTATATATACCCCAAACAAAAAAACCAAATAAATATATATATATAAATATATAAAACTCCATTATGTGTATAGTAATAATCCACACGCGACTCTATTGATGCAAAATTTTTGCTAAGGATGTAGCGGGAATTGAATGAACTTTGATTTTGGAATTACCGGTAAGTCCTACGAGAGAAGAAATAAGTGTCGAAACCAATCAGAATTCCAAATCAAAATTTTTCGACGCGTCAACGACGATAATAGCAATTGCGAATGGAATTTTTGAAGCTCATTTGCATGTAAAATATTTTAACGACAGAGGGACAATTTATGAAGACATTTTTCATCTTTAAAATTACATTCGATACTTTGCGGAAAATTCACGGTCTACGATTAATGAAAAAATATCTATATTTACGTTTTTTCTTTTTCTTCACTTTTTTATTGCAATAAAGATCTTTTATATATACCGAACGCTGTAAAGGCTTGATAAATGGCTGTTCAAATATATTCACGAAAGTGCTAGTGCACGCTTTTGAGAACATAGATTTAATCGCATGTGCACGTTTTTACGGTTGGAACCCCTCGACATGGCGCTACGTCGACACATGTTGCCTTTTCGACAGGTGTTAAATATCCGGAAGTTCGCTCGGCGCTCAGATGTACATACAAGATAATTAACGCGCTTTCGAGGGCTTCCTGCACGACTTTGTATCTCGTTTTAATTCTCTTTCGCAAATAAATCGTTTCATGAATTATTCTCAAGGCTTCTGCTGACTTCTTTAGTACTTTTCCTCAACGATTTCAAGATATTTTTAACATCCGCGATTGAGCAGATACTAAATTATGAAATATTTACAGATGGCCATGTGCATTCTCTTAACATGGTCGACGAAAGTACCAATTTGCCGGGGTTCACTCTCAAAATCGTTGACCTCGAAGAGGCAGACAAGGAGACCATGCACCTTCTGGTATTCCTTTTGATGCAGTTTTTATCCAGACAGGACCAAGTGAGTGTTTGATAATAATTATAATAGGAAATTTGAAGTAACATTTTTTGTTAGCTGCGTCTACAGAAAAGCCATGCGTGAATGCCAAGAGTTTTAAGAAGAAACTATCATGAAAATTTAAACTATACTATTGGTTCCCTTCATTTCATTTATTTGCTCCATAAATGATTTAATATTAATTATTTTTTGCAGTAAATAATATTGGAAAAAAAATGTTTTTCGACATTGATTCGTTGGAAAAGCGCATATAACGAAAAATAAATTCTTTGTTCCTTGCCAATATCATAGAGTATGCAAAAAAAGTTAACAGAGAAATTATTTTTGAAATATAAATTCACTAAATATTTATCTCAAAATACACGAGAATTATCCATGGCTGTTTTGTAATCTCACCATTACCAAAGAAAAAATTGTATGGTCATTGACCATATTGATTCTCGCATTTAAAAAAGCAATTAAAAAAAACACCACTAATTTTGTGATTTTTTAGGCTTACCCAACGGACGAAAAGCCGCTCTCCAAAACGCAAGGAATAGTTTTGCGACATTTATATCTTCTCTTGGGATACAATCAGATGGAGCGGACATTCCATACTTTACCCCAACGCTTGAGGTCCATAAGAACACCGGAAACACCGAATATTTGCTAAAACAAAGATTAAGAATTAAATTGATCACGAATAAGTGAATGAAGTAATCGAAGGGTTTTCTTGCAGGCTCTCGCCGGTGTTTAACGTTTTTATCACGAACCTTCCTCAACTTTTGGATCAAAACCACGTGATGGGCTGGGCAATGATTCCACCGGTACTTGCCATACTTCAGCATTGTCCCTGTCCGCCTCAAAAAGTTCCTCCGACGGACCATCAGCCACCAACGTACAGTCTTTGGTACCTGGAGCCCAATATTCGTCGCTCGTGGCTCATGTCTCTGCTCGTTGTGCTCTACAAGGTAAAAATTGATTTTAAATGATGAATCTTACGCTCGCTATTCACTAACGTAGAATTATATCCCCCTAGAGCATCCAAGGAAGTAGTGACAGTCGTCCTTTTTTTTAGAGAACATCTTCACTCATGACACTTTGTTCAATGAAACGTACGTTATGCGCGTATGTTACAGAACAGAAATTACTTTCAGTGCCAATACGGGCAGCAACCATGGTGCACACAGCTGCAGGCACTCGTCAAAATTGTATTGAATACACTGGATTCACAGCATCACCAATGTAAAAGAATTCCCGCTACAGTCGTCATGGGAGGACCACCTTCAAGATCTCGTGGTAGGATAATCAGATTCATAAAATGAACAAATTGATTCTGAGAGTCCAATCGTTTTTTTTTTCATAATTTTTCTTGAGCTCATAAGCTCGACCCTGGAGTTTTTTTTCGTTTGGGTAGATCTTCAGAGCACTTCATGTTGTATTAAACTAGAAATAAATGCTAATTATGAAGATGGCATTACAAAATACTCAAGTGCATCTTCGTTTTTCAAATTGTCTTTTTCAAAACTTTTTTGGAGGACAACAGAGACCTTTATATTAATTTATAGTTTATATTAAACATAGTTTATATTAATTTGCCGGTTTTAGACGTTTCACAGCCTTCGCTGGGCGCGGATCACGACCTAGTGATGAACGCGGCAGGGGAAATGGACAGTGAGAGCCCTCCGATGCGTCCTCCAATCGTTTCCGTACACCAGAGAAGTCCTGGACCTACTCTTGGTCAGCCGCACGCTATGGAAACCCATTGGGAGGAAACTGCACCGACGTGCTTCTATCCGAACAAACAGTCAAGGTCCTTTGCCACACGATATTTATATACTTTTTCTACATCTTCTTCTTCTTCGTCTTCTTCTTTATTCATCTCTCTTAACCGAAACCTATTGTAAGAATACGAACGGTAGGAATGCGCAAGCATAGTGACTTCCACTGGGAAATCTGTAGCCAGTTTTGTACAGTACTTCGCACTCTGGTCACCCAAATTTGATCGTCTGTTTTATTCCTATCTCACATTTCACTTGCACTTGCGTCTGACACTAATATGGATGAATGAAAATTTTGAGGTCCCAGTAGCTGGGAAACAATAGTAACATTAACAATAATAATTTGCGTACTACTTAGTAGCTGCACTTTGTAATGCACCGTAAAAGAAGAAACTAGATTTTCCTTTTAAGAAAAATGTTCTCTTTAACGCAAAACATTGGTACTATTTTTCGTAAATTGGAAGCAGGGCCTGGAAATATGTGCAGGACATTCTCATATCGTAACTCGAGATGCGAATATGGATTTGGATCAAAGTTCACGAGGGATGAAAAATCCCGAATATATAAAAGTACTTTATTCGTATATTCCACTTTGACTATATCTCGTTCATTTTAATTTGCATAAATATCATTTGCTCTACACTGTTATCGTATTATCGTTATTTTTCAAACGTCTTTGTATTGTTTCGATGAAATTCAAAGAGCACATTTTTACCGATTTTTTTTATTTTCCGCATATCACACTGCGTCTCATGCTTGCGTGCGCTTCGGTATGTGTAGCTGCTTGTTAAAATTTCGGTTATTGTGTAATGCCTTGCAAAGCTACTCGATCAATGCGGACGATACGGAGTCCGAGCTGGCCGCAATACCCGAGAGTCCGAAATCCGACAGCACATTGCACGGAAGCAGCGGAGGATCACTCGGTGAACTCGAGGATAGCGCGGCCGTTGTAGGCCGGAGTGCATCCATGTCGATGCCCGGCGGCATTACGTCGATCGTCCCCGCGAGTATTCATGGAAGAACCGATTCCAGCGATCAACCAGATGCCGAGCGACCCAGACAGGATTCCGTTGCTACCAGACCGACTTGGTTCTTGGGAAGCGAAGAGGATTCCCATCAGGTATACAAATATGAAGCTTTTCATCCAAAAACTGACGTTTTGAGTTGTCCCTCAACCTTACATTAAATGCTCGTCAATGTCGACTCGTTAAAAATTTGCTTCGTTTCCTCATATTGGCTTGTAAACGGGGAACTACTTTGAGAAAATTCCACTTTGCATCTTTTTTTAAGTGTTCGGTATCGAGATGCTCACGCGGTTTTTGAATAATATGAATAAACCTGAGGAATGAAAAATAAACTATCACGTTCGGCAAGAATATTGTTACCTTAAAAATCTATTGCGAGTGAATTTCGGATGTGAAGTTTAATTTGACTAGAATTTCAGCAATTCCAGGAGACAAATCGCAAACAAAAAAATGAACGTCATTGGAGACATTAAAAAAAACAACCTTGAATATAAAACATATCCTAAATACTGACTTTTCAGTCATCAATCAAAAGAACTCGAGTTCATAATCGTTAATCGTTCAGAGAAAAATCGTATAAACTAGAGAATCAAGAAAATTAATTCGATTTATAAAAATCACATTAAAAAAATGTATTGACTAATTCGTTAAGACCTCAGGACGTTTTGGTCAACGAAATCCGTGATTGAAGATATACATACGTAATATATCTTTAACTAATTCGGCTACTTTTGCCTGTAGCAGTCGAATCTATTTTTTGTCTATACCTCTCATTTTATTGTGATAATGGGGAATCATCATAAAAACTCATTTGTATGATAATCGCAGGTGAGCAGCAGTGCCTTTCACAAGAAGTGGAGCGTCCACGAGGGAGTGAAGATGATGGTCGCCAGCACTCTCCTCTCCAGTCAGCACGAAGCCCAGTCCAAAACTTCTCCACCGTCAAAATCTGCATCAATCGACAAAACAGCCACTGTCCAAACGGAAAGCATTACGGATAACAAATTATCAAAATCTTTCGGGGCAGCAAGTGCCCTCGCTGTTGCCACCAATATAACTCAAATCCAAAGGTTCATATTTGCACAAGTAAAACAAATCTACATTGGACTATGAAAAAATTATGATATTTGTCGTAACGAAAGCTTCGATTATCCACGTGTTAATCAGATGAGAAATACAAAAAGTCTGGACTCTAAAAAAATCGTACGAACCTTCAGGATCCAAAGTATAGATTTGTTATGTGACAAATATAAAAACATAATTTTTTTAACAGTCTATAGCATGTGATAGAATCCTTACATAATACAATATATGATCACCATTCTTTCGCGCAGATCTGAATCCATTTCGAAAGAGACCAGTCCTGTCCGTGCAGAAATCTCGGAGTCATCGATTCACAAGCAACAACTGGGACGTCAGAAAAATGTCGATCAAACGACACCGCTGGTTTCGCCAGTTTCTCCTTGCCAAATGCCTGGAAGCGATGATTCGAGTTCGCCGGCCGTTAGTTCGGTATCTTCCCAAATTACCAGTACCGACAATGGACAGCATCAAGTCTGGTATGGTAATCATCAACAGCCGGCGATGGTTGCTCCTATGGTCGAAAGATTGCTACCCATTGGCAACGCTACCAGCCGTACGACAAGTCAGCGATTTACCTTCTAAACAAAACTCTTCTTTCTTAATTCTTCTTAATTAATAATAAACACTTTTATAATTTACAGGTCAGCGTACTACACAACGAATTCTGAGATGTGAAGATGCCTACGGATCGCCTGAGTCACCGTTATCAAAAATGGATATTCTTACAGTCAGTAAGTTCAAAGAATGGAGACCAGTAGAATAAAATCTTGTTCTAAGTTGAAAAAAATTATGACACCAGAAAGCTTTTGATTAAGCTGTCCTTGCTATTTTCGAATTATTTTTCATTAAAAAATGGCACTCGAAAAATTGGAGCATGCAAAAGTTTCGCACCAATTCAAGCGATACATTGTCAGCTTCTTGTGTAATTTTGCAGACTCCTCGTTCGATCAAGATAGCGAAACTTGCGCCTCCAGTGATATCACTAGTCCAAGAAGCATATCGCAGCTCGAGTTTCCGATGCCTGAGCGCTTGTTGCCCGTGGGTCCTCAAAGAGAAACGGTTTCTGGTCTCGTTGAGAGAGTGCGACTAGCTTTGGGAGTACCAGAAATGGAAGGTTTGTGCAACTGCAATTTTCGGCCGCTTTTTTATACTTACTAAATGTGTGTATAAAAAGTGTGAAAAATGTGTAAGTATAAAAATATAAAATTACATTTTATACGATACCTTCCTCTGATGTTTTTTTAGATTCCGCTTCCCATTCAAGAAGCGATGCACCTGGCGAAGAAAAGGAAAGCTCCAATCCACTGAAGCAAGATAGTATATCGTCCGAAATCATAGTTCGTATAGATTAAATCTGTTGATTTGCTCTTATAGGCAAACACTTTGGATTTTGTAATTCTTTCCATTTTTTTCTTCTCTCAGTCAGCGCCGAATTTGGTACCTAGCACTGAAGTCCAAACGAGCAGATCGGCGAGTCCAAGGCGATTGATAAAACAAGTAGCCCTAGAATCGCCACCTCCGGCCATTGAGAGCGATGACTTTTGCTTCCGAATGTTGGAGCATGAAAGGAAATCGAAATTTAGAGACCACGCAAGAATGCATCGCGACAGAACGCGCAGAATAGCCACCGGATCGGGGCATCACGTTATTGGCCACACGAGACGAATGGATTCATGGTAAGATTTTACTTTGATCCTCCAGCTTATAAAAAATATTCTATAAAAAGCAAAATATTCCGATTTTTCAAATAATTTGCAGGTCTGGCGCCCAGAATCAACCAAATTTAGACGCGGTGACTCAACAAGCTTGTCACGCTGACTTAAGCTTGAAGCAAAGCTCATTCCGAATCGGCGACGAGTGCATTTACGACAGGTATTGATTATTAATGAGAGTGGTATTTAAAAAAAAGTCGACAATGAACCAATTGAGCTGATTTTTCATTTTCAAACTGGTTTCACTCTACAGATGCTCAGAATGCGGGACAATAAAGGAAGAATACTCGGACGAAGAATTGGGACTTTGCATAATAACTCTCGGAACTTTCATCCACCGAGAACCGTCATTGGCCGCTCCTTTGCTTCCGGAAATCCTTACAATTGTGACAAAGTATGTTGCAATCGATCTTTCGGTAAATATAAAGTGAGCGAAGTTCATTAATTTAAATAAAATACCTTACAGAGTTGCGCTAAACGCTATGTATCCCTGGCAAAACGAAACGAACATGCATTTGCCAGGCGGCGCGGTCAGCGTAGCTCACCAGTTTCTAAGATGCGTTTTGCACCAATTAGCACCGAATGGAATATTTGTTCAGATGTTCCAAACCCATATCAATGGTTAGTTTTGATTTCGACTTCCATCAAATACAAAATATTCAGAAATTCGTCATATAAATGGAATTCAATAAATTAGAAAAACAGTTAATCATCGATAATTGATTAACAAATGAATTCATTGCTACAGAAACAACGAGGATGCAATTCTTCAAAAGTGTTGCCCAAGCGCTACTCGATTTCAACGAACTGAATCCAATCGCGCCTCTGCAACTGTTGCTCGAGGTAAAATACTTGAAGGCATTCTGTTCTTTTCCAGGAATACTGTATCAAATAATGCAATTTAAAAATAATCTTATTTCAGACACTCAACGGCAAGAAATCGCTACCCATTGAGTCTCTCCCGATCATTTTACACAACGTTGCCTGTTACCTCGATTGTTTGCCATTAGAAGCTGGAGTCGGTCCAGGAGCAACAACTTGGAGTGGTTTATTGACGCAATTCGACGGTCTCTTTAGACGAATTGTGCTTCTTCTCTCATCTCTCGACGACGTTACAGCTCTGCTTAGAATAATGGTATCGATTCTCAAAGTGCAGGGTATACAGCAGTCCAAAGGCATTTTAGATCCATTTTCAAAAGTGCTGAGCTACGCGATACAAAATTCAACGATGAAGTATAGCTACTTGACGGATCTGTGCTATCTTTGCCATCGAGGATTTCCTCGTGACCGCGATAAGCACGTTCTGGCCAGAACGATAGTCTTCGAGCTCGTTCAAGCGATGAAATTTAAAACAACGATACCAGACAACAATTTCCTGCTGCTTCTTCACTTCGTTCTTCAGGTTCGCTTTTCTTCTTCATTACTTTACATTAGCACACGTACATTGGAAAATATTTAAAAAAACGTGTGATTAATTTTTGTTAGGATGTGGGCGGATCTTTGCCAACAACTATAGCAGTGGAAAACATTCACACAGAAGTCTCGCCGATTTACAATACAAATGCATCAGAATCGTTGAGAACACAGATTTCGGATGTCCTCGATTTCCTCGGAGATTTCCACACGCTCAGTAAAATCAAGGTAATGCCAACAGTTCAGTGTGCGGGTAGTGCCGCATCGTTTAAAAAATACAACTTGTATTTTCCTTCTTTTAGAGCTACAATAAGGGTATGCAGGCAGGATTGAACGAAGACACTCTCGGCGGAATGCTCAAGTGCGGTTTCGCGCAATATCTCGCTCTAGAAATTACCAGAGGAAATAATAGAGAAAATCGAGCAGTGGCGCGGTATCTTCCTTGGCTTTACAGTGCACCTTCCATGGTGCAACAAGGGTGAGCTGTGATCGGATTTTTGATACTCCTCTTTCTCATCAGCGTGTAATATTGACTCATATCTTCGTTGATTATTCGTTCAATGGCTCCACTCATCAGTGGTCGAGAGTACGTCGATTGCATCGGTCATATACGTCTGCTATCCTGGCTTTTACTGGGGTCCTTGACGCACACGGCGATGTTCGCTGGTATGAACAATCCTCACACGCATGGTCCACCGATTCCCGTCGCTCAGCCCATTCCGCAGGACGTTTCCTGCCACGTCGCTGATCACGTACAAGTTATCATTTCGGGATTCCCCGAACAATCGAAAACATCGGTTCTTCACATGTCTTCCCTTTTCCACGCTTTCATCCTCTGCCAGGTAATTTTATCAATACCTTCATCTATTAATACTCAATAACTCGTTGCTGGATAATACCATTAAAAACACGAAAATATTAATACAAATACTGCACCGCTGGTTCTAACGAAGGAACAGCTGTTATTCAACTGAGATAGCCCTTCAAGTTGATTTTTATCCCATAGAAAATTGTTAAAATTTTTTTCTGAAATTCACATTAGGCGGTATTGTCTCGCTCTCATGTCCTTAAAGAAATAATAATTAAGAACTAATGATCTAAACCAATTGAAATATACATACATTTTTTTTAATTCGTAGCTGTGGACTGTGTATTTAGAGGAAGTATCAAAAAACAATCCTTCGAATAGCGAGAGTCACAACGTGACGATGAATATCTTGCTAGAATTTTGGGGCAAAGTTACTCCTTCTATCCTCAAACTAGTCTCTACCTCAAGAGTTGTGAGTACAAGATGTCTGCAATCTAAATCGTAGAATGTCGTTGTTCAATAAACTTTACGTTTTAATTAACATTTTTGAATTGAAAAATTTACAGCTCGCAGAAATGGTGAATCTCCATTTTTTGAGTCTTCTCGAAGCTCTGTTAGAATGCAGGTCAATTCTTCTGAGCAAATTGTTGCCGCTGTGGAGTCCCATACTTTTTTCGCATCACATTCAGGTAAATTATAATTAATTGTATAAGCTTTCACTTATCATTGAACTGCAAACCGAGTAATTATTGTTTCTTCAGCTGCCTGGACATTTGCAAGTACGACTTCAGAACTGTCGCAACTTCCCACCCACTAAAATGGCAGACCATTTTATCTCAAAAAGGCGAGAGTCGAACGCTGTACTTATGCGGTGGCTGCATCGTTTGCAGTTTAAAATGGGACAGATTGAGATGCAATCTTCCACAGTTACAACTCAGTTCTATTCGATCTAAAATGTTGTGTAAATACAGAGAAATAAATTATACTTGTAAAGTATTGTCCATGATCTATACTGTGATCAACGGAAATTACATCAGACCATGTAAAACGTGTGTGCGCGCAAGAGAGATGTAACTATTCTTCCAATTGCAAATTTCTCTGCTATTGTGGCATTTAACCCACTATACTTATATCTTTCAGAAACTCTGGGGTTGCCAAAAACGAGATTTTTTTATATAGACGGATATAGAGAAATAATATATATAAACGACAATAGATTTCACCCGCATTTATGTCGATGGACCACGGCTAGTCTCTGACGCGCGCAATTCTCGTAAAAACGTCTCCGTTCGCGATGGAAGCGTGTCACTGGAATAATATGTCGGATCTGATTTTTCTTGTAAGGCAGTTTTTTATTGAAAAAATTGCTACAATATTAATACTTGGCATACGCTTTTTTGCTGTTGCAAAAAGTATATTAATTTATCTGCCCACGTCTGCGTGTTTGGTATCGTCGGGATGGCCTCTGGAGACTCACAAAGTCTCATCATCATCATCGGTTACAGAGGAAAATATCCTCTTCGTAATACTCTTCACACATATATATATATATATTTATCTTTGTTTGTATAAAAATATTTTATCGACACTATCAATAGAAACTAACACTATTCCTTATCTGAAAATTCCTGACTTGCGAGTTCATAAAAATAGGAATTAGTATTCTGCATAAGCAACTCAGGCTCTTCAAACTCGAGCACCTCACCGTCGCCAATCACGAGAACTCTGTCGCAATGCATTATTGTCCTAATACGATGAGCGATGGTGATGACCGTCGCGCTTCGGAAGGAAGATTTGATCGTCGTCTGTATAGCTTTATCAGTTTCTTGATCGACGTTCGACGTTGCTTCGTCGATGCATAAAATCTGTTCCCGAGGAAATTCATTAAAATCTTCACCGTTCTAATTATCTATTATAGAGGAGGTTCAACGATTTCAGACAACAAAAACGTTTTTATTTATTTTGCGTCGTTTTCCGCAATTATTTTCACCCTCCGCATCAAATGCTCCCATGGAAATGTAGAAAAAAAAGCAAATCCGCGGGTAATTTGGTTGTCCGTAGCGGAGCTCCACTTCAGTAAAAAATGCCCAATTCAAAATTTTTCATTGAAAATAACATAGAAAATATGGAAACAATATAATTGGAAAAAATGTGATGTAATCAGTGGTAAATGGTTTGGAAAAGTTTGATTCTTATTTTCCCTAGAATAAAAAGTCACGAGTTTTCTTGTCTGAAATCATTAGAACTCTTTCTTTCATCTCTGAAAAATACATACCCTGGCGTTGTGCAATACGGCTCTGACCAAGCAGAACAATTGTTTCTGCCCGGCACTGAGATTGTTTCCATTTTCATCAAGATGAGCACCGAGGCCTCCTAGCCTATATACCAACGAATGCACTTTGCACTTCTCCAGGGCCTTGTAAATTTGGAGATCGGGATACTGATTCAGTGGATCAATGTTTTCGCGAACAGTGCCCGAAAATAGGAAGGGACTTTGTGGTATTATAGACAGACGCGATCTGAAACAAGAAAACGCCTTAAAAAATCCATTTTCCAACCGATTATTTTGTTTATCGTCAAGATTACCTCAATGCCTTGAAATGTAAAGTCTGAACGTTTACGTTATCGATTAATATCTCTCCGGAAGTCAGCTCGACCAGACGAAACAGACAATTGAAAATCGAACTTTTTCCTGCGCCAGTACGTCCTACGATGCCGATTTTTTCGGCAGGTCGGGTCGAGAATGATAGCTTGTTTAACGAGAGTGGCAAACCATCTCTGAAATGTAAACAATTTTTTTGTTCAGAAGAAACTTAAGGCAATCCCTAGAAGAAACGCGGCGATCATGCAATCCCTCAATTAAAAATAATTATCATAAACGTATACATTGTTTTTCGGGTAAAGCCATTCAATTTTTAGAATTAGTCCTGGAAACCCTAAAGTTAATTGACATTGACTGACCTGTACTTGAGGCATACTTCCCGGAACTCCACAACCCCCTGACTAGGCCATGCGTACGGAGGATTTTCGCCTCCTGTACTTTCGGTAGGAATATTATCCAAATACTGCTTGACGCGTTCGACCGCAATGACTTCTCGCTCCGTCTCGGTGAAGACATTTACGACACCAGATAGCAATCCAGTAACAGACAAAGCATACGTGATGGCTAATCCGATCAAGCCAGGATCCGCAAAGTCAAATTGGTGCTGTAAAACGGCCATAACACACACGCCAGCCAGTAGAACAACGCCGATAAGTTGCAGTCGCAAGGATAACCATTGACCGGCCGCTAACGCAGCAAACTGCGTTTTTTGACTGGCATCCAAAAAAAGTTCGTTTTCGTGCTTGAAACGTGATACCACGCGAAAGGCTCGTATGGTGCTCAGTCCTTGTAAGGATTCATTAAAATGTGTATATAACGGCGAGAGAGCGGTGCTCGATAAACGTTTCAACTCCCTCGACGTCAACCTGCAAGAATTACATTTTTTAATTAATAAAAAAACGGATTCATTACTTTCAATAAGTTCCTCATTAACTTTAACTTTCCAATCTCTAAATATAGAAAATGAAAAGGCAAAGAAAAAAGTGGTTTACCTGTAGTGATGTTGCGTCCAGTGATAAACAGGCGCGAGAGGAGCCAGCAATAAAAATATCCATGGCAGACTGTAACCCGTGACTATAATCGAGCCGAGTAAAGCAAACGACTGTGCCAAAAGAATGTTAGCGATAAACGGAAGTGAATCATCGATGGTGTAAGTATCGGATGAAAATCTGTTGAGAATCCTTCCCAAGGGATGCACGTCAAAAAACGTAGTTCGAGCCTAAAATGATGTGTTAATATCAATAATCAGCGAATTTGCAGCATTCCTTTCTCTTTCTTTCCCTTGCTGTCATTATACACACCTTCATAACTATTTTGAGTAACTGCTTATGAATTGATACTGCGGCTTGTATACCACCGAACGCAAATATAAAAGCTCTAATGAGTGTGAAAACGGAGTTGAGAAATGCCAGAACAGCATAAGTAGTCAAATAGAATCCGACTGTTTCGTCGCTACCGTCGTCAAGGAAAAGCTCGAGCCTCGGTGATTTCGGGAGAACGGTATCGTTAGATATCGACGTGTTCGTGTGAGTCACCCAGAAGGAGAGCCATAAGTCGGTAAAATTCCGCGAGCTTTGCATGAGTATCATTGAAATAAATATGGAAATTGCGAGGTAACGTCCAACTGCTCCCATGTACGTCGAATAAACGCCTAATCGTACAGTTCCTATTTCGACAAATTCTTCGTCGAGCATTGGATCTCTTTCGTCATCTATGTTGTCCTTTTGATTCTTCGGTAGACCTGAGATCGAGGCTACTTCGAGTTCAGAATCTGCTGAACCCGAGGACAGCAGGTAGTCTTCGAGATCCGGCAAAATATCACTTGGCAATCCCTCCTTCATCACCTTCCCCTTTGACATCTCGATCACGAGATCGGCGTGTATCAAAAATTGCGTTTGATGTGTGCATATTATTCTCGTTTTGTTCTTTAGAACATCGAGCACAACGTGCTGAAATATGTGCTTGGCTATTTTAGCGTCGAGAGTCGCAAGAATGTCGTCCAGTAGATAAATACCCTTGTCCGCGTACACTGCTCGAGCTAAAGCTATTCTTGTCTTCTGACCACCGCTCAATGTGTTTCCTGCCTCGCCAACACCCGTCAAATCTTTCTTTGGCAACAAGAGGAGATCGTCCGTCAGAGCGCAAGCCATTAAAACGTTTCTGAAATTTGTAATTGGCATATGAATTTGGCATGATTTGATTTTAAAGCGGTAAATTGTCACAAGCTGAAATAGTGTAGCTGAGATATGTTGCACCGAAAAATATTGGTGCTGAAACGTTTTGAGACCCTGTGATTTGAACTTTAAACTACGTAGCCCCGCTGAAACGCAATCTACCCGTTCTGAGAAAACCGCAAACTCCCAAAACTAATTAAGAAAGAATTCGTGGCCAGGCTATAGAGGGGGTAGGTAGCTCTACTCCTAAAGACTTATAAGAGGTGCAAGTAAACTCTCGGTAGAATACATACTTGTACTTCGTATGGTCATACGCTTTTCCAAACAAAATATTATCTCTAATTGTGCCGCGTTGCAGCCATGGATTTTGTTTCACGTAGCCGAAACCCTGGTCTAAATTGTTAACGGCTACGACTCCTCCACTTCGTGTAATTTCAGCTAATATTCCATCCAGTAGAAGCGATTTTCCACCGCCTATTCTCCCCATAATACCGACTAGATGACCCTGAGAGAAAAATGAATTATTTCTTAACGTGCTAATATTTATTGAATTGCGCTGTATAATCCCGTATGTTTGCTGAATCAAGCATGTATCATTACACTCTTATTGTTATTTCGTGTAGACTCGGTTAGTATTAATAGTGCAGAATATATGACAATATTTTGAAGGTTTATAAACTCTCATGAGATTGCGTGAGTCAGAGAGTGACATACACGCCAAAACAGATACTTTCTCTAATGATATCTCAAAAAAAAAAATAAGACAAAAACACGATAATACGTACTTTCTTGACGTTGATGTTAAGATTTTTAAGACTAAATGCACCTTCCTCCTCGAAGGTGACGACTTTTTTACTGCTCGACGTGGAAGCCACCGGCGAGTCGTTCACTGACTTTACTCCCGACATACTATTTCTGTCTGGACTATCATTCACCAAAAATGAAGCATCCTTGAGCATAATATCCATACCTATAGGTGGATCCGAATAATATGTCGATGTATCCAAATCCGGTAGCTGTAAATGACATAATTGTTATGCTAATACTAAATAGTGATTTATTTCGCGCAAATGGTGCACGAAAATCTAAGCGGGAACTAGAATTATAATGTGGTAAAAGAGCCATCGCGCTTTGAGGGGTTTACTGAAGGTGTTGAAAACGCTTTTATCATGAATGTCTTTGTTGGAATGAAATAAATTCTTACATCCAGAAGCCTTTGTATTCTTTTGACTGAAACCCAGGCCTCCGTAAGACCGTTGAGAACCCACGGAAAGGCGTTCAAAGGAGCTATGAGCATATTCAACAGCGCCATGCTGGTGAAAACCGTTTTGGCGTCGAGTTGGTTGCCGAGAAGCACATAAGTTCCGAACGTGAGTATTGATATCAGAACTGGTGTCGTAGCCCAAAAATAAACGCACAACGCGTCTAAATATTTACGTCCTTTTAAATATTTAATTTCCCTCTCCCGCAGTTCTAAAGACAAAATATATTTCCACAATTATTATGGAGGCCTAAGAGATAAGGGAATGCGTAAAATAGTTTATTTCTTTCTCGTACGGAAATTCTGAGATATCGTGAGAAGCCCAGCAACGTATACTAACTCAAAATATTCATTAGAAAATATTCTTCCCAGACGTTCAGTTTAATGACAGTCAGACCGCGAAGTGTCTCTCCCATCAATCGAACTCTCTGGTCTTTGAATCCCATCATCTTCGTACTAAGCTCCCCAATTTTGTTAGCTATCACCTTGTTTATGGGAATAAGTATTATGGCAAAGCTAACGCCGGCGATGAATGATATACCGATTTGCGTGTAGAGGAGATAGAGAGTCACAGCGATCTGCAAATCATTGTAAATTGTATTACAAGTACAGTAATAAAACTGAATTATCGTTTGTCTAGATTACCTGCATTGGTATACTCCAAACAGTGTGAAAACTAGGGCAGCTGTTGACAATTCTGTCACTGTCGGTACTCATAAAATTCACTATTTCACCAAAGGTAAATTGACGGCTCAAATGAACATTCGAAGAGTGCAAAGTCTTTCGATATACGAGCGTCACTATAGATGTTCGAATTTTCAGACCGACTATCGACATCCAAAACGTAAAATGTGTGATACAGAATGCCCCTGAAAAGACAAAGGATTTTTAAAGAAATGCCAATCTAATTGTAATGTAACGTAATTTTTTAAAAATTACTTGAGCACTTATTGTAGTAGTAAAAATTATGTACAATGTCGTAGATAAGCTGTACCTGGCCAAATCAGTAAGCCTTTCGCCCAGACCCTTCGCGATTCGCCCAATTAAAAATAATCTTATCATACCTGCCTAAAAGAACACTGTCTTTTTTATAATCCAACTAATGTCATGAGTTTTTGTATATTATAAGCTATTCAATCAAAAACCCTTAACAAAATCTAACACATGTAATGATAACATTTTAGAATCGGTCTACTTTTGAGCCATCGGTCCAGATTATCCTAAAACTTTACGTTCCTTCTCCCAAGGGACGCTAAGAAGCGATGAATAATGATGATGCAATGTGCAAGCAATGCAATTTGCCTCCTTTTATAGCATAATACGATAAATATTCCGGAAGATACAGGATATTCGAATAAATCAGGAAAAGCCCGAACGAAGGGTTTACCGAAATGACCAGGTATCTCGTACAGATTAACAATATAGAAATTCCTACCGATCAATGTATTTCCAAACATCAAAGCTGCGTACAAATACCCGTAAGAAACAGGCTCGTCTTTATCTTCAATAAAGCCCACGAGTCTGTTGAGCAACATAGGTCCTACAAAGCCTGTGCAGTCAGAAACAAATTTCAGCACTCCAACTGCGTAGAATTGCCACCCGAAGCATCGGTGCAAAAGTCTCAGAAGTGATATATTGTTGCTGGATGAAATGACCTCAACTTCTGAATTTTCTTGTATTGATTCGTTAGCCGTTCGTGTTTTTTCTCGTCGCTGTAAAAGATCGACTAGGTAAGAATTTTTTCAACCGCACGAACAAAACGCGAACATTTTCAAGACAAATTCTTTACAAGTATCGACATAAATTGATTAATTAATCAATCAATTTGACCAACCAATCGGAAACGATGAATTTATCGACAGGAATTATTTGCTTCGGCTTCAACGAATTCTGAGCTCAAGTCAGAGACAATTGATCGATTAATTACTGTATAATCGGTAAATGTAATCGATACCGTTTTTTTCAAGTGTTGGTCAATTTTGTAGCTGATAGCTGCTGTTGTTATGTGATCAGGCAGGTCGTACAAGTCATCGGGATGGTTTAACAATCCACGAACACCTTTTTCCATCAGCGGTGTCACCCAGTGAAATATAAGTTTGGCCAAAACAGTTGCATCTTCCATAGCCGTACCTAGATAAGTCGGATCTTGCACTTGAGCAAAATGCACGTAAGAAGAATGAGGCGAACTTAGCAGCGACGTTCGTTCATTTACCTGTGATATAATTCGTTAAATAGATACAAAACCATAAACGTTTCTTGCAATACTGTTACAAATCAACGATGGACTTTCTTTTTTTATCATCTTGTGTAAATTTATACTCGATTATTCTATCCGATCTCGTTATTAAAATGTAAGCAATGAGTTTTGATACGACGTATAAAACTTGTCAGGTCCGGTTATAAAAATCCATCGCCGATTTCAGGTGTATCGAAAATTGCCATTACGGAATGTCGAAAATATGTGTCATTAAAAGGTAAAAACTTACGTCTCTATATCTGGGTGGTTGACTGTTTCGATAACCGGGAATCAGGGTCAATATATACAGTGAGAGAAAGGTAACGACCCCGATACTGAATCCGAGTGATAAATCCGGCAATACATCGTTGTAAGCATCGTGTTTAATGTGAGATCGCAGCAGCAGTGCGGAAATACCGGTTAACATGAAAATGAGAGCTCTGACGACGACAGGGCCTCGTAAATTTAGGCTCGGGCTTCGACGTAGGGTGAGAATAAAACAAAAATGAACAACCCAGGCTAGACCTTCCGTACCCGCGACTAGATAATCTATCGGTTTTGCCGAAGTAGCTTTATCGCCGTACTTGAAATTCAAAAACTCTCCACTTAGATTTTTCCCAATTATCGTCGCATCAACCGGTTTTCCCAAATTTTTGGGTCCAGTTAATATTAAATTGGCAGTACCGACCGTACCGTTGAGGCTATTCTGAACCTCGGTAAACGGCATTGGTTGGGTTTTAATCAGAGAATTCATAGAGGAAGAACTTGGTGTACTGTTTAGAAAATGCACGTCTACGAATACAGAATCGAGAGCCGAACCGTGGTTTATTGAATTGTTAACCGGCAAAATAGTTGTGTCCGTCAAGATTATATAGGCCCTGATTATTGGAAGAATAGCCAAACAGGCTGTTATTATCAGTCTCAAATTAATGGCATAGTGCGAGAACCGCTCGTGGGAAAAGGTGCGTTTTCCACAATAATAAGCGGATATTATTGCCATCAGTGCGAGTGTAGGAATCTGGAAAGAGTTATCAAAAATTAATTTTCCAAACCCTATCAGTTTGAAGTAATGCATGAGATTCATGTGACAAACTTGAAGGCATAGCTGTTGAAAGCAAAGTCCCAGATCATGAGTGTCAGGATTCAGTGGCGTTATACTGCCACGATAACCACACAACTCTGTCCAGTTCCATGTCCATGTTCCTTCGAAGTTTTTAGGATTGTTGTCATCCATGCTTACAGCTACTCTCTGCACATGAATATAAATATTATTATTGTACGTACTCAAAGAGTTTTGAATTTAATACATTGGTCAAAATAGATATTTGTGAATCATCTTGAAAATAACAAATAACTTTTTGCCTAGATAAACAAATATTTTTATCTCATATCTGGCTATATAAAAGTTTTACAGATGTTCTAATTTGGAGTTAAAATTGTGAAATTCCAATAACTTATTTAATATGTATGGATTTTCATTAAATCTTTTAAAAAGTCAATGATTTGTGTTGAGCAGATTTGTTAATTTGAAAAATATAAAGTTAACTCAACGAAATGTCATGCCTGACATCTACACTATCATATATTGTATTTTATTTTATTCAAATTTTTTGTAAAATAAAAATGTGAATAAATATGCGATACATAAAGTACGATTCTGGATTGTAATTAAAATGATACTTCTCGTTGCACTAATTTTGATAACAATTAGAGGTACTTGAGACGTTAGCGGTTGTTTGAAATTTATTGTTGTTCCTAGAGACAACAATAATATTCTATTCCCCGAGGAAAATTCATCATCATTTTGACATTATGTTTTTTTACTGAGAAAACCCATAATTTGCTTGTTCAGAACACGAATGATAAAAATATTTGTGTTGAGAAACGGAAAAACAAATTATAAAACAAAAACCAAAAGATCTTTCTTACGAATAATGACACCGCAAAAAAATATTTTTGTTCCAATGATATTTCATTGACATTTTTATTACATACCTATGAAAATAAAAACCACATGTAGTTTTGTGTTGGGTCACAACTCACTAGCAAAAATCAGAGTATTCGTTATTTTATTCTTGTCTGTCGTTCTCAAGTCATGAATCACCAATTGATATAATGTTTCTGAACAGAATGTTAGGTTACGTGCTCCATTGACGATCAAGAGCTGTCTAGCTGACGTTCGAGCTATTAAAGGGCGACGTGTTGTTCGTTGTCAATGCACTGACCACGGTTTTCGATTGTTGTACGTCGATGTATAAAACTTCGAGTCAATCAAAACCACAAATTTTACACGCGATGTTCAGGAATATTTTTTGAATAATTGTCAATTTTATTACTTTTAACAATATCTCTGAACATTAAGATGACGATATTGCAATCAGATATTATTGAATATTCGACCAGAGATGAGTAGAGAGATTGCCAGTGGGGCGATTATTCCTGTTTGCACTTTCTTCAACGCCCGACGCGCCACCATCGGAGAGTCTCCGAAGCCAGTCCACCTTTTTAATTGGTCGAGATATTTCGAGGCATATCTGCGGGTAATTTGAACGCTCGAGAGAGAGAGCTCAGTTTACGTTTGCATCCACCGCGCGGCTATTAGAACCACGCTTTTTTGTTTTTTCGTTTCAGTCATCGTACGGTCTTTGGCGTACCATTTTTGAGCCTTGTTCGAGCTGTAAAACTTAATTTGAAACGCTCAAGCTGCTCGAAAATACGTACGTCTTTCCGTTTTTTAAAATTTTTTATTTGGTTTATATTTATGCCATGCAAAAATGTGTCTTCTTTAGGTTCTTTGGGTTCTTTGGGTTCTTTGGGTTCTTTAGGTTCTTTAGGTTCTTTGGGTTCTTTGGGTTCTTTAGGTTCTTTAGGTTCTTTGGGTTCTTTAGGTTCTTTGGGTTCTTTGGGTCCGAGTTTAGGTTCCCATTGGCGGCAAACAATGCAATGTCCGGTCTGAAAAAAAAAATGTTTAATCGAAATAAGTAAATGTGATGACGTGAACCCAAGTCGTCCGCTTGAAAAGTTACGACGGTATCGACACGACCACCGTGCGCTTTGGAGTGACATGCTCCAAACCTGAATATACTTTACCTATTCACCGAATTTACTGAAAAAAAATGTATCATCCCACCAACGAATGGTGAGAAGACACATTTTTGCATGGCATAAATATAAAACAAATAAATCATTTAAAAAAAAAAACGGAGAGGCGTACGTATTTTCGAGCAACTTGAGCGTTTCAAATTAAATTTTTACAGCTCGAGCAAGGCTCAAAGTGGTACGCCGAAGACCGTACGATGACTAAAACGAAAAAAACAAAAAAACGTGGTTCTAATAGCCGCGCGGTGGATGCAAACGTAAACTGAGCTCTCTCTCTCGAGCGTTCAAATTACCCGCAGATATGCCTCGAAATATCTCGACCAATTAAAAAGGTGGACTGGCTTCGGAGACTCTCCGCGGATGGAGCGTCGGGTGCTGAAGATCAAAAGTGCAAACAAGAAAAATGGCCCCACTGGCAATCTCTGTACTCATCTCTGATTCGACTGAAAACTTATGGAAATATTCGTGTGCAATGGAATATTCGAATCATTCGAGCAACGTACATTATGTGTATGTGGGAGGCTCACAAATGATTTATGGTCGTCTTGCGGTGACGAAACTGAAAATAAATCTCACAATGGCGGTTGACCGGATCGACTAGGATCCAGTATTAATTATGGATTGGTTTAGATTATAATCGATTATTTCAACATGAATGTGTTTTTTTAACAATAATATGCGGTAATATATCTGTTTGCAGGTCACATTACTGCCTTAAGTAACTGGTTATTACCTAGACAAAGTTATTAGCCAAACAACTTTGATTAAAACTAATTTACAATATGTCCATCGATTGGTGGTCGTTTGGAGGTGATTTGTAGTCTAGTTTCATCGTTCGGTGGTCAATGGTTCGATTATAGTAATTAAAAAAGTAAATAAGGCCCAAAGTTAGCCAGACATTTTTTTTCTTCCAAATCCACTCAATTCGGGCTCAGGCTTATTTTAAATAAGGTATATTTACGACAAATAACTACTACATATAAAAATGACTAGGATCATTTAAGTTAACGCAAAAAAAAATAACACCACACAGCTGTGGCGTCATTTTGTTTTTAACGTTAAGGTGACCGGCAGACGATGGTCTTATGACGCGTCACATTACCGCTTTATTTCAATGAATTTCATAGGCTGCGAGAAGTTTTACGATGAACAATGTACGCTACATGAAAGGACGGCTTGACTCTTTTTTAAAGCAACGCAAAATGGCCGGCAAGCAACGCTACGCGAGTGCCCTCTCGATTTCGCAACAAAGCGAATAGCGAAATACCACGGCGACCTCGGCTAGCTCCTTTAGTGATTATCGACGTTATGTTTATTTAATTCATCACTGAGGAGGTACAATGTATCAGTGATAATGTACAAATACGTTTGAACTAATTGTACGAGTATTCGGAGCGCCTGGAATTTGAGGTGAGCTGATGCACTTATTTTCGTCTCTGAAAATCCATATTCCCTGTAAGATAACCTAGTTTGACAACTACTTTGAACGAAGGGCTCATCGTGTACGTGCATTAAGTGATATATCCGTTGCTTATAATACTGATTATGCTAGTAAATCGGTATTAAATCAACGCTGTTAAAAGTTTTTGGAGCATCACGGTTCCCTCGCGAAATCGTCTTGACAACGTTTAAACATTACTCATTTTTATAGACCTCCAATAATCACCACATTTGAATTAATATCATGAGAGACGCTTCGTTAAAACGTAGTTGGAATATTCATTTTATGTTTGTGTATTTGGTTTCATATTTTTGCATCTACATTTAAATATTGGCCGAGATGTAACTTTTTTCTTCCAAAACAATGCACGCAATGCTTTTTATCCGCACCGAGTCAAAGTCGGAATAGGTAATATTAAATTTTATTTTTTGGGTTTCGGAATCAGTTCCTCTTTCATGGCAAATGTATGAATATTTTGAATATTTGAAATTGCGTTATGTTAGAAAATGAAGTACAATTGTGTATTAAAATGATAAATTTATAACATTGCGTTTTAAGGAATGATAAATAATTGCTTCACGTTGGTGCGCTATTGATATTGATAGACTTTGTAACATAAATGGGTTCATCAATGGGATGTTCATTCATGTTCATCAACAAAATGATTGGCTTTTGTTGGTTGATTAATTCTTTTTAATTAATGAAGGAATTTTAGTCGATATACAAAAGGAAACATTGGATATGTAGAAACTAATGATATTGCGTCACTGCTATCGTCAAAAACTTGGCGTCAAATCTTAAAAATCTAGCTTTGTTTTGCATAAACTTTTCACTCAGATTGACGCAGCTTCATCAAATGCAAATAGCGGAGGTTGCAAACTTTTGTTCATTACCAAAAAGTTGAGAGTGATTTTCACATGTATTATTAACTGATACTTTCAACGTATGGTGTGATCAAAGAAATTAAAAAAAAGAATTGCAGGATATCATTATTTATTAATATACATGACATTGTGGGTAATAATTATTTTCAAAATAAGTAACGAAGCAGACAAAGAATTTTTTCAGAAATCTATTTTTCTCTTATGAAACGATCTTGATGTTTTTTCTGAATGCACATCACTTTTTGAAAAAAATTAATTATACTTTTTTAATTCTGTTTTTTAAAATTTCTTAAGACTCTAGTTTTGAAGCTGTTTAGTCATTGAACCATATAAAATAATACACTATCGTTGAATAATGTTATGAAATCAATTTTAAAAAAAGTCATACGTAGAATAACTTGGTAAATTAATTGTCTTATAAAAATACTCTTAGTTTTTGAATTGGCAGTGACATGTTTTCACAATGAATTAACAATAAAACAATGAAATGAATAAATGAGGAGTAATCAGCGATAACTGATTTTTGTTTTCAGATACACAACTGACATTCCAGCAAAAGTTGAGGGGCATTTAAAAACGATAGCCTCGACAAACAGATAGAAATATAAAAATATATATAAACGAAAAACGAATAGAAAATATCAACGCTACACCGGTGAGTTCCAACACAAAATATTGCTTGGTAGCAAAGCGGACACTCAAAGCCAACTAACAATGTCTGTACAAAGTGTTGCTCTGGCATCTCTCACGGCCACCTATACCGACTCGGAGGGCGAGGACGGGGTGGATGAAGACCTTCAGGAGAATTCGAACACTCCCCAGGGGGCTGCCCCGCAAAATGCCCAAGTCGTTCAGCCCCAGGCTATCAACAGTCCAAAATTTGGCCGTTCAGCCTCGAATAGCCCCGACGTTGCCTCCGGTGTTGGCGGCAAGTCTAATAGCAACTTGCCGAACGCACCCACCTTAGTAACGGACGTTACGTCGAAGGTTCAACGATTGGTTTCATATTTTGATGATACAGTTGTCTCTGATGACGAGGGGACTGCGTTAGCGCTTCATGAACATCTTACGGAGAATGGCGGTCCAATTAATAACATTGCTGACCAGTCCCCAAACCGTCAAGGAGACTTAGTTTCAGATGGCGAGGCAGATTCATGGGGCGTTGTTATACCGCCCGAACCATCGGGTCAATGTCCAATCGAGTTGCAGGAAAAAATAACAAAACTTTACAGGAAAATGGAGAGCGGCGGTCTGGACATGAATAAAGTTATTCAGCAGAGGAAGGATTTTAGGAATCCATCGATTTATGAAAAGTTAATTCAGTTTTGTAGCATCAACGAATTGGGTACCAATTATCCACCGGATCGTTTCGATCCCTTCAAATGGGGAAAAGATTCGTATTACGAGGAACTTGCCAAGGTACAGAAGACGGAAATGGATAAACTCGAGAAGGCGAGGAAGGAAAAGACGAAAATCGAAATAGTATCGGGTACGGCTAAACGACCAAACAGCTCATCGACCACTGCGGAAGAGGAGGCCAAGAGAAGAAAAAGCAAATGGGACCAAGTTGCTACCGGAACGACAACGTCCCTCAAACCCACCGTTTTATTGTCACAACCTACATTAACTACCACATTAACTTCGTCGGCAACGGGTACAAAAGCAACTGTTATATCGGCTTTCGGTTCGTTACCAAAGAAAAGACTGTAACATATTTTTGTAAATCAAATGTACATATTAACTCCAATTCTTTTTTAGTTATTTTCTTTTATTTTTTATTATTTTTAACTATTGCCATCTCTCATCAATGACTCGAAACACATTTCAAAACAATATTTGTCTCATGTTAGCTTCTGAAAGTCACCGCCGAATTTATCTATTATTACTTACCGTTTAACGATCGAAACAGGGTTTTAACTATCTCGTTACTTTGAAAATCACTGTAATTGTTTATTTCGTAAGACAGTTGATATTATTATTCAAACAATAGAGAAACTCCTTTTGCAAAAAATAACAAAGGAAAAAGCCATTATTGATGTTAAGAAAGTACAAAATAAACCATGCCTAGTTAGCGTTACATGTAAAATATCCTTCCATATTGGCGAGAAAAGTTGACACCTTTTAATGGAAACTACATTTTTTCACATAGACACACAAATGCCATTCAAGAAAAATTAAAAATCCTTAATTGAAAATCATTCGTTTCATTTTGATTTTTCTGCTATTTAAACAATAATCATCATGAGCAATTTTCTTAAGTTTTTAGTCAAAATTATGTACATTTCGTCATCAACGTGGAAGAATATTATTTTTTTGATCAATTATTTATATAATTTGCGGAATTGATAAAAAGGATAGAGTGAAAAGTAATCGAATCGTTAGAACGCTGCATTGAACAAAGTAATCTTTTTTCGATCAATATTTTGCCGAATAATGATGAAGACATTCCATTGAATCATCATGAAAATTGAAACTTGTCATCCGAATAAAGTAGTGTTTTTATCTGTTGTCTGATAAAAGCTTAATGTTATACGATAAATTAGTTGAAGTGACTTTCAGATATGTCTTGTCGCCACAACTCTCCAGCGTACTGGAGAAAACCTACGCGGAAATTAGGAATTAGTTTATGTGGTTTATGCACTGAATATACAACGATTTTATCGGCTGAAATGTTCATTATCCGTAAGCAGTTCTTTATAATTCAAGGCACAGATTGGATACCGATTTTCGAAGACTTCGAAATACCCTGCTCATCAATTTACTCAATTAGTTCCGAAGATGAATGTTTGTATTATTTATAAATGATTTTTAAATAATTTTTTTGAGCTTGCGCCATTGTCACACTTTCAGCCGCATAAATGATATTTATTCTGCGATGGGTTTGCGTAGCAATTTGTTGAAGTAAGTCGTTCCGTATGTGCGATGGAATTTGTCCAAGACAAAAAAAACACTGTAAATCTCAAACGAAATACGACTAGCATTGTAAATCTCGGACGGTATGCGCGATACGCATACTAAATAAATGCATTGATTTTTCTTAACTAGTTCTTTAGAAAATCCTCATTACGTCTCCGTTTCTAAGGATTTTTGCGATGCGTTTCTCCAAATTTTTGTTTCTTTTTTTCGTGAGTTAATCCATCGAATAACCTTCAGTTAAATGGCATTTTGTCTAAAGAACAGTGCTGAAAAGTCATTGTTTTATTGTAATTCAATTAAACATAGTGAATCCCATATTGTGGGAAGACTCTATTTTTGCAAAGAAAAAAAAATTAAACCGCAATTTAAATGGGAACTCGAATGAAATACCTTGAGTTATTAAGATGTTGAGAACATATATCGCCGTACTGCCGTAATTAATAATAACTACATGTCAGCGAAAGTTATCGGCGCTATTCGTTCCGTATATTTATTGTCGGATAATAAATTAAACAGAAAATCGAAGTGTCAAAGTTGCTTAAATACCACAATCATGGATTAAAGTCGTCCCGTCGATTTGCGATGCACGTGTGCAAACAAAGCAGCGAATATTGAATTATAACTACACCTAACGAACACGATTTTTTTTTCGTGTCAAGTATTACATGTATTGTTATACAAGAATGAATTGTTGCTGAGAAACTGGAAATGTTGAAAATTATTAAAAAATGTCACTTGAGGTGGCAGTCTCTTAAACAAGATCTCAGTTTTTTATGCCTGATATGATGCTTATGCAAAGACAACTTTTCCTTGTACTGTAATTATTGCTTAGATTATTAAGTAACACTTTATTTTTCATTGCACAAAATCGCGAAGAAATTTGGGTCTCAATATTCTTGTGCAAGCGGACGATTAAAAAAAGCCCTTTGTTTTTTTTTTTTGTTCAGCTGCCCATCGAGACTTCAGTTCCTTAAAAAAATATACATATAGGACTATCCACATCAATTCAGCCTTGGGTGTGATTCTTTGCCTATTGGATCCGGTCGATAATTTTTAATGTTGTTAATTCAACTCTAAAAAGGAAGCAGATTTTTTTACTAATCACTTTATAACAAAAACGGTGTTATCCGTAATTCGTGCTGCACCTCACACTCAGCCTAATCGGCTCGTGCTGCAACCTCACACTCGTCAGAAAAAGGTTTATCGTACGAGGATCGTACGAAATTGTATATGACGTGCGAAAATGCGAATTTACCAATACGAAGCGTTCGTAAAATGGCATTTTACACACGGAGTGCTATAAAAAACGTTTATTTATACACTTGGGCTGTTCGCGGAAATTTTGTTCCTCGTCATAAAACGCAGAGCTAAGCAAAATGCCCAGCTTCTGAAGAAAATAATTACTACTGTCACGCAAACGTTTATTGGCGTTCACTAATTTGTGCATTAATTTACGGGAGTTATTTTTTTGTGGAGATATTGTTTATAGCAAAACTAATATCCTTCAATTTAAAAAATCGAAAACAAAAATGCAATTTCAGTTGTTTTCACAAAAGCTGAATGAATACTCATTTTTGATAGTTACCGGGTCGCCGGATCAGAGATTAAACTACGCCTGTAAACAAAGAATCACGAATTCTATTTCATGCTACTGGAAAAATAGTTGTGAATTTTAATTCATGCTACTGGAATGCACAACTCGACGTATGGAATAATGTGCGAAATACTTTCATAAACTGGTTTAGAAAAAAATATTTTAGAATGAATAGTGTTAAGCGTTGAAAAGAGGGTATATATTTTAGACGATGGTTAGACCTTCACGAAGCATTGGATGATGTGGAGACTTTTCAATGTCGAGTGTAGTGATGAAATTTTATTTGCCGGCATTTGAAAAAGTGTATATTTTAAATGCAAAAAAAAGGAACGAAGTAATATGTAGCAGTGAGTATTTAATAATGCCTCTTTTGAGAATTTGCGTGCTTGATGTGAACGTTAACGACGTTTAGATTTGTGTAAGTTCACTTGTTTTTATTTCATTTTTTTGTTTTCAAATTTGGGACGAAAGAAAAACATGAAATATTGTATAAATAAAGTATTTTGAAATAATCACCGATTCACAGATTTATTAACATTTGAAACTACCGTTTATTTCTTATATATATATTCAAAAAACTGCAATCTAATAACATACAAAAAATAATGAAACATGTTTTTAATTAAATTTTTTTCTTTTTTTTCTAAAATATTGAATTTTACTACCAATTTTTTCAGTGTAGGACGAACGTAGTGTAATTGTGTTTATCCTAGATATTACCTTGTTAAATTCGTAATTCGTACCAGTTCGGAGGGGCGGGGGGGATCCCTTTACACAAAAGTGAATAATTGGTAGATTCGGCTTTGTTCGTCAAAAAAACACGAGCCCCATTCTCGTGATCAGCGACAGTCCAATTAATTTTCGGGGGAAAACTGACCCCCGCCCCCCGCAATTACGAGAATCCTGGTGCATCGAGTCCTGGAGTGTGCTCTATATTTCCCCCGTGGAATATCGAATTACCGATTTTCCGTAGGCCGTCCAATCACCGGCAACGCGCGACGTGTATATGACGAGACGGGTTCAAAGGTACTTATGATGTAGGGACGATTTTTTTCCAAAATATATTGCAGGTAATGTTGGACTCAAAAGATAGGCTTCGGTCTACATTTTATTTTACGATCGAAATAATCGTAAAGTCGTTAAAATTACAATTCTGAAGTTACAAAGTTTGAATTCCTGCATACATGTTGTTAAAAATTCCATCAATCCAAGAGCGTGCTGTTTCACTTTTTCGTCGAATTCCAGTTCAATCGGTTGAACGGTTCGAGAATTTTAGATGGTTTAAATTTTTAGGTCGTGCCCACATGCACGTCCACACTGACATTGTTCCGAAGTAACTTTTCTCGATTTTTTAGAAACTATTCTGAAGGTTGTGACTCGAAAATATATGTATTTTTAAATTGCATGTTTCTACGAGGAAGCAAAAATTCATATCTTTCAAAATATTGGAAATATCGATTTTGACCACTCTTCAAATTTTCTTCGTCTCGGTTTGGGGATGCCGAATCCACTGTCAAACCTTCGAGCGCAGCTTGTCTTAGTATCCACTATGAAAGGAAGGCGATCATTTCGAGGAGGACTGGGAAGAATTTTTTTTCCTCACATTTATAATCGCTCGTTTTGTTCGATTTTTCACACTGCGGGATACATAAAGCAATAATGACGTTCAACTCATTTTTTATTGCAGCTACCTTCTCGAGGCAGTGCGCCGTTCACTATTTCTCCTTGATGCCGTCATCGAGACGGTGTCTGGTGCTAGGAATATATATAGCTCACGTTCAGAGAGAAACGGGAGTTTATATATGCATTATTATTCCATACATGGATTCCCTGTGGAGAGTTAAGTTATTTAGTGTAGCTTCTGTTCCAGGCACATAGCGAACGGAGCACGAAAGGGAATGAAGCGCTTGGCCTAGCGGGAAGCTTTGCTCGCTGCTTGCCTCGTACGTGCAACTCTTATGTAAAACCCAAATCGTGGCAGTACATCGGCAGGCATAGAAACTAAGCCTTTACATAAATGCGAGTAGTGCGTAATAAACAGAAGGAGTACGAAGATGATTTAAGCAGTGGTATACGAAATATTTTCAGCAAGTTCACCCCCTTATTTCCGTGAGCCTCTCAGATATTTTGTTCCTGCAATGCACAATTGCCCCAGAAAAATGAATGGTTAAAAGTTACAGTTTTCCATTGAATTTTAAATGCAATTGAAAAAATGCATTTTAATCCGGAAACGGATATTTTTAGAGAATTATTTATAAATTAATAATTCACTTCGTCCAATGTAAAATCAGGTTTTCGCTGAATTCACAGTGGCCTAGGTAAAATCGTCTGAAAAATCGGGAGTGAGAAACTCGAATATTGAAACGCTTCGGTGGATTATTTTCCAATAGCGAGATATCGATATTTGGTCAATTTTATTTGGGTACTTGAATAGTCCATTGGTATACTTCAAATATCTCGGTTGATTTACTCAGATCTGGATAAATACTGTAAAAGGTGAATGTCGGATATTAAAGCAATAAAAAAAAGTAAAAACCACAGTTTGATGTGAGAATGGAAGTTAATTCAATTATATGTGTGTCCATAATCATTAAACATCGCGTTTAAGGGGATGCTGTGATCGATTTCTTTTTACCGAAACCGGTCGGTAAATATAGCTGATTTCTTAGTATTTCCTACGTTCGGAAAGTATCGCAGGTTAACGAAATATCGCAGTAGCGGCAGCACCGCGAGGGTGTATTCGAACGCCATAAACTGGAGATACTCTAGCGAGGCAATATAAACCCATATCCGGCCGAGGGAGCCCATAGTTGGAACGTCTAGGCCAATTTCAGATATATCCTTCATCTTTCGCCGCGGCGCTGCTGTGCTGTAAGCTGCGAAAAAAGAGCGAGAAGTGTTGAGAAGGATTGTTGAGGTTTGGTATAGCGGACGATGCTTTGGGTAGCCGGCGAAATCATCCCTCTTGTATTATCCACTGAATCCACTTTGACTTGGCTTTCGTAATCCCTTCAGGATTCCCAATAGATTGATCGTAAAACCAATGTTCATTGACTCGAAATATCGGGCCATTTTCTCAATTCGATATGGTTCTTGCATATTCTACGTTTTAGGGCCTCTGATATTACGTAGGTAGATATTATCCGTGGGTTATTTTTCCCTAAATTTGTACGGAATTAAATACATTTTTTAAAAAATATTTCTAAAACCATTTAGATGCTGTAATTGCTCTCTTTAATTTATTTCCCGTCGGTGGTGTATTTATGGGAAAGTTGAGATTAATATTTGCCACTTATAATTTATACATCTCCTAATTATTTTCCTTATGTGAACGTTCTTTTCTTCAAATTCACATGTGGTGAATGTATTTTCAATGTATTAGAATTCTGCAGAAATGAGAAAATGCTAAAATCGATTTCCATCCATCAACTTGTCATGGAGTTAAAAGTCTGTCGGAGACCATGACGCCCACGAGGTGGTCGATTGTTTACGGAGTGACCCGCAGGCAAATCGACTTTAACTCACGAGTAGCTTTACTAAATATCGGGCCATTTTCTCAATTCGATATGGTTCTTGCATATTCTACGTTTTAGGGCCTCTGATATTACGTAAGTAGATATTATCCGTGGGTTATCTTACCCTAAATGTGTACGGAATTAAATACATTTTTTAAAAAATATTTCTAAAACCATTTAGATGCTGTAATTGCTCTCTTTAATTTATTTCCCGTCGGTGGTGTATTTATGGGAAAGTTGAGATTAATATTTGCCACTTATAATTTATATATCTCCTAATTACTTTCCTTATGTGAAGGTTCTTTTCTTCAAATTCACACGTAGTGAATGTATTTTCAATGTATCAGAATTCTGCAGAAATGAGAAAATGCTAAAATCGATTTCCATCCACCAACTTGTCATGGAGTTAAAAGTCTGTCGGAGACCATGACGCCCACGAGGTGGTCGATTTTTTACCGAGTGACCCGCAGGCAAATCGACCTTAACTCACGAGTAGCTTTACTAAATATCGGGCCATTTTCTCAATTCGATATGGTTCTTGCATATTCTACGTTTTAGGGCCTCTGATATTACGTAGGTAGATATTATCCGTGGGTCATTTTTCCCTAAATGTGTACGGAATTAAATACATTTTTAAAAAAATATTTCTAAAACCATTTAGATGCTGTAATTGCTCTCTTTAATTTATTTCCCGTCGGTGGTGTATTTACGGGAAAGTTGAGATTAATATTTGCCACTTTTAATTTATATATCTCCTAATTACTTTCCTTATGTGAAGGTTCTTTTCTTCAAATTCACATGTGGTGAATGTATTTTCAATGCATCAGAATTCTGCAGAAATGAGAAAATGCTAAAATCGATTTCCATCCCCCAACTTGTCATGGAGTTAAAAGTCTGTCGGAGACCATGACGCCCACGAGGTGGTCGATTTTTTACCGAGTGACCCGCAGGCAAATCGACCTTAACTCACGAGTAGCTTTACGCGGTAACAATGACAAATTCTTCAAGAACTTCGTTCTTCACCCCGTTGCGGCGCTCCAGATTTCTCAGAATAAAGATGTATGCCTTGGTTTCCACATGCGGTGGGAACGTACTGCGTATCCGCACGCATATCAGAAACACATCTTTTCCATTAGAACCTGTCAAGGCCAAACACGAGGGTGTCAATCCGTTTCTATATTAGCCTCGTATCCCAAGTTTCGTAACCCCTTACTATATGTACCTACCCAGCTACAAGCGTATCGGAATAAGGAAAGCTCACCCTAACGAGAGCACCATGAAAGGAATAGACTTGCACCGTTTCACTCCCAGCAGTTCGTATGCTCCTCGATTTCTCGTTCTGTCTTGTGAAACGGAGGGCACATCACTCCTTATTCGTCACACACTTACGAGACGAATCCCTTCCTTCCTTCAACATGTATCTGTCAGTGGGGCGAGCGGGCAAACCGTAGGTTTTTTTTTTCTCTTACCAAGCGAATAGAGAGAAAGACTTCTTCCTGGCTCCCATTTTCGCACAGAATTGTTTCAGATAAGTCCAACTCGCATAGAGCCCTTCGTTCATGAAACTCTAGACGAAAGTCGGTCGTTTCCTTCGTATCCTTTGATGGGTGGTTGGATAATTGTGACTATTGGTATACGGGGTCACGGTCCGTCAAATTTCAGACGATCGAGGGTAGTTTCTTCTATTCTTTGCTTGGTGGTCTGGCATTGCATAGAGATACTCGGTGCTTTCACATGGTAGCCGTTTTTCGGCAGAGGGCCGGGGCTCGTTGGAATCTCTGGTGATTAATGAACGATCATGGTTCGTGAATTATATTGCTATATATATTGGCTAAGTGCCTTGGCGTCCCAAGGCAATAATGCTCCCTTTGATGTGTGCATTCTTGCTTCCACCAAAAATCATTAATATAACTTCATTTTATTGCGGTATCTATTGCCAGTTTTTATATCTTTTATTATTACAGAGGGATCTTATCTAACGAGCGTTCTCGTATTCGACGAACTTGCCTGCTCGAATCAGTCCAAATCTATCTAGCAATCGTGTACCATTGGTCCATTTTTTAGCTACTATTATAACCCTGACGAACATATTGCTTTCATAATTTTCACATTACTTTTCTTAATATATATATATTTAAAAACGTTACGGTAAATATTTTGTGAAATATTCTCCGTAAATGTGTTCAGAAATATGTGATAGACATTTCCAAAGATTTTTAGGTCAGTAGTCCAATGACGGTCTTCCCAATAATGGCGAATATTTCGCCAAAGGGCCCACAGTTAAGAGAGTGTGGAAAAAACCCGGTATTAAATATTGCGGTATCTATTGCCAGTTTTTATATCTTTTATTATTATACAGGGATCTTATCTAAAGAGCGATCTCGTATTCGACGAATTTGCCTGCTCGAATCAGTCCAAATCTATCTAGCAATCGTGTACCATTGGTCCATTTTTTAGCTGCTATTATAACCCTGACGAACATATTGCTTTCATAATTTTCACATTACTTTTCTTAATATATGTATATATATATTTTAAAATGTTACGGTAAATATTTTGTGAAATATTCTCCGCAAATGTGTTCAGAAATATGTGATAGACATTTCCAAAGATTTTTAGGTCAGTAGTCCAATGACGATCTTCCCAATAATGGTGAATATTTCGCCAAAGGGCCCACAGTTAAGAGAGTGTGGAAAAAACCCGGTATTAAATATTGCGGTATCTATTGCCAGTTTTTATATCTTTTATTATTATACAGGGATCTTATCTAAAGAGCGATCTCGTATTCGACGAACTGGCCTGCTCGAATCAGTCCAAATCTATCTAGCAATCGTGTACCATTGGTCCATTTTTTAGCTGCTATTATAACCCTGACGAACATATTGCTTTCATAATTTTCACATTACTTTTCTTCATATATATATATTTAAAAACGTTACGGTAAATATTTTGTGAAATATTCTCTGCAAATGTGTTCAGAAATATGTGATAGACATTTCCAAAGATTTTTAGGTCAGTAGTCCAATGACGATCCTCCCAATAATGGTGAATATTTCGCCAAAGGGCCCACAGTTAAGAGAGTGTGGAAAAAACCCGGTATTAAATATTGCGGTATCTATTGCCAGTTTTTATATCTTTTATTATTATAGAGGGATCTTATCTAAAGAGCGATCTCGTATTCGACGAACTTGCCTGCTCGAATCAGTCCAAATCTATCTAGCAATCGTGTACCATTGGTCCATTTTTTAGCTGCTATTATAATCCTGATGAACATATTGCTTTCATAATTTTCACATTACTTTTCTTAATATATATATATATTTAAAAACGTTACGGTAAATATTTCGTGAAATATTCTCCGCAAATGTGTTCAGAAATATGTGATAGACATTTCCAAAGATTTTTAGGTCAGTAGTCCAATGACGATCTTCCCAATAATGGTGAATATTTCGCCAAAGGGCCCACAGTTAAGACAGTGTGGAAAAAACCCTACAATTTTGCGTGCACTTGGATTTTCAATTATTCATAGTAATTAAGATACTCTGGCTTTCATATGTCGAAAGAACGAAAAGTTCAATGCCATGAAGATGCAAAAATAGCTAGCCACACGGTTATTATAGTAACCCCAAATCAGAACACGCGATATGCAGCATAGAAATGCCCCGACACTCTATTGAACACCTCCGCGTTCATTTCTCTCTGGATTTGTCTCGTGGTCGCTGCTGCTGCCGACATTTGCGAATACCAGGCGAGCAGCTTGACGGCTTCCACTTTAATATTGATTTCACGGTCTGAAGCAGCAGAGCTGAGCTGCCGGCTAGCCACCGCTAGCTCTAACACCGATCAAGTGTATTTGCCTGGAAATTGACCCTTAGAAACTTTTAATGGGATCTCACCGCGTCGTCAGGTCATGCTTTCTCCTTCGCTTACATTTCCAACCCTTCGATTGGTCTTGTATGAAAGATTTTTCTGCAAAAATAAAAACATGCTGTTATCGCTTCAACGATTATACCTCATTAAAACGAATTACAGATAAAATTTAGTAGCTGTCTGGAGTCTGTACAAAGCCACTTAAAAATATTATTGCATATCGGTACCCAAAGTAACGTAGAGCTAGTTGCATTGACATAAGAATTCTTCTGCCTTGCTCGATTTCATTATATTCAAGCGAACGGACTGGAAATTGCATTGGTGATCCGTATTTGACATTATAAACTGAATAAATGCCACAGAAGTTACAACTAAGTAAAAGAAGAGCATCTGCAGGGAAGAATCTGAAGAAAAAAAAAAGCACCAAGTTTTATGATGTGATAGAAGGTAATTATCGTTATTTCTCATTTGCACCGAAAATCAAGTTATTATTCGCCTTCATACACCTGCAACAAATGTTCAATGATTACTTACGAACTATATTTTCTCTTCTTTATTCTGGTATAACAATTATCATTTTTTAATTGCTAAATAAGTATTTATGGTCGTTGAAGGCGACTCCGTTTGTGCGTAGGATATTGGATGAAACTCGATATTCTTCTCTCTGTCATCGCAAGCAAAACTGTTGTCATAAACATGTTTTTCTAATTACTGATGCCGTGGCTTAGTAGCCAGTATACTGGCCTCTAGTTCAGAGTATCGGTAAGTCGCGAGTTCGAATCCCGTCACCAAAAATAAAATTCCGGCGCGATAAATCTTCAAATTTACACATATGTATACAGTTATATTCTGTATTTACATTCTCGACGAAACGTGACGTAACTCCGGTGCCATTTTGCTACCCGAGGTGTTGAAGGATGATGAAAAAATCATTGATAAGGTTGTCATCAATCCACCCTGAAGAAGATAAGGTAGAGAGGATTTGATGTGAAGAAACACAATCCAAGAATTTCGTCTTTAAGGAACAGAAATATTGCCGGATAATCCAATTTGTGCGAAAGGAACTGCTCTTTTTCTTCCATTTCGGATAGATTACTAGCTGCTAAACTGTCGACCGAGCTGTTGATATGGAGAGGTGCGTTTTGCGGTCTCCAAACTTCTTGAGCTTTTGTCATTCGTCAATATTCAATTACGCTGCAATGCTCATCTGTTTTGCAATTGAAAGCTCGCAAGGAGCTCAAGTTGTCGTTATCCTTATTGGCTTTGACAGGAAAGCTGTGGACACTGTCAATATTTTTTTGGGCCCTCATGCATTTTTAACTCGATTTTTCGTTTCTTCACGTATTTTTTGAGTACACAATATTCGTTCTTGCACCTACGATCCCAGAATTCCCTTGCTATCTCCGCATCGTCTTTGCGCTTCTTTGCACATTTCATCAATTCCTTAAATCTAGAAGTTGGATTCAGGCTATAGAGTCGAAAATAGTTTCAGGCTCTCAAACGTCCTGGAAAAAGTGACGGCATGGTATGTATAAAGCGAAAAGCCGGTATACCTGATTCCCCGTGGAACATATCACGTTTTACAGATTTCTTTCGTGGGAACGATTTTGAACTCAGTGTCGAAGAAATTGGCCACCTCGTGAAATTCGAACGGAAGATCGTGGACGAAAACTTGGAAGCCGAAGGCAGTCCGTGAATTAAGCACGAGCTAGGGTTGAATTCCCTCGAAACAGCTTTCAAATATATCGAACAGCCGGAAACGATTGCAGGTGATCAATTATTGATAAAGTGATGGCGAGATATTGCAGCGAAGAAAAGAATGGACAAATTGAAACAGTGTTTCAATCACTAACTTTCTAAAGCCACTAAAGGGAAAAGTTTTTCGACACCAAAGATTAACACTCGTTATGCCTCCATTTTAGACACATATATAAAAATAAAGGTTTTTTTTTTTTTTTCATTATGTATGTATTCCGCGTTGTCCGAGTTCTCACTAATCCGAGAAAGTCGCTCCTCCCATTTTCTCGGCTAACCGAGGCTCTACTGTATACAACCTTCGTTGGCCACGAAACGAAGTAATGGCAGTGAGGATTACCTAAGAATTCCAACAATCAAGCCGTGAAAAGGAGACATGAGAAGGAACAGGAGGTTTTCGGGTTATCGTCAGCCGAGTTTATAGCATGCGTTGACGACTGTGGGCTTAGTTCTCTTGGCCCTAGCTGGGAGGAGGCCGAGGTGCTCTCGTAAACCATCTTATTAATCCGATTGTTAGTCGTAATACTGGGAAAGCAGGCAAGCATCTCACCCATGGGGCTAGGGCTACACAATAGTCAGTAGTGCATATCGTATGTATGCGTTCATTTTACTTCCTCAGTTTCTCGTATTTGTTGGCCTACTATACGACAGTTGTATCATATAAAACGAGGACTGTTCTGTCGTATAGCTGCTAGTCGTATTACTACCACCTTTACTGTAATACTACTATATAACAGGTCGCCTCCAGCCTGCGTTATCCATCAGGAAGGTCTCATATGGGCGCAGCAGCTCTGCGACTAGCCTCGCGTACCGCCATTGCGGGTTCGACTCGTTTCTCCACGTTATGCCGGTGTACCCTCGGCCAAGCCGACGGCGTCTCAGCTCGTTAAAATCGCGTTTGATTAGCGAGCGACCCTTTACGACCTATTACCGGCACATGCCGGCTTGTCGAACAACCAACCGTACACGCTTCGGCTCCCGTCCTATGTATATACGTGCCACTGTACTATCACTGCGACTATCAACTACCTGAAACTACCAATCGAGTAGAGTGAGAGAGTTTATCTTGTTGCTCTTCACGAAAATGTTGCTATTACGAAACATTCACGGTGTCCGTTGGCATTGACTTGCCATCACTGGCATAAAAACAGTAAAAATCATGGTCCACTATGTGTGACATGCTACAAATGATTATACATCTTTCTTTTTTAGAGGACCGTTGGGGATGTTTATTAGGCAAAAATCACCGCCGTTAAATTGTGGTATAAATGAACCTATAACCTTTTATATCGTTGTACAAAGTGCCGTATGATTGGGGCCAATAAAATCGAATGGTGGAAGCGAACGGCTCACGCTTTGAACTTCTGAACTAACAGCTGGAAGTGATATGTGCTTCATTTGCTGAATACATAAGGCAACCTGATTATTCCACTTTTGTTTATTGTCAACAATTTATTTAATTACAATTTACAATGTAATCCACACTCCATTGTAACGGAGTCCAATTTCTAAAAATGTAATGTTATCCATAAAAAGAGGGTTTCAAGTCTTAGAAAATTCTATAATGTGAACGAAGCCCCCGATGACAAAGATTTAGTTAACTTAGCAAAATCCCTTTTGGATGGAAACATACAAACATAACCAGGTGAGTTCTTGAACGTGAAAAACTTATTTTTTGATGGATATGCCTCGCCGGTCTCACTATATTAATAAGCTATCGCAGCCCTTTTTATGTTTGATCTCAAGCCGTTTAAATAAATGGTTTCGAGTGTTGCTCTGTGAAAATTCACACGAGAATCGTAAATGTTTTCGGGATCTGAGGCCAGTTAACTTGAAGAAAGGGAGGAACTTTGTCCCTCCAGCCGCTAGGTACAGAAAGAACGATGGCGCGTAGCAGCAGCAAACGCCTGTGGATGATCCATCTTTCCAGAGAGTTTAATTAAATATGTCATTTAGTAAAATTTATAAATCCCCCGTGGGCGAAGCGTCAAGGCGGAGAAAGCGAGAGGGAGACATCGACCCCTGAAGCGAAAACACTTTAGGCCCTGCATATGCCTCCTGCTTTGAGTTCTCATCGTTTGTCCGCGTATACAAAGAACAGATTAATCTCATTCTCACTTCCTCACTATCTGCATCTCTTTTTGACTATTCCGATTAAAAATGCCCTCTTCGATGTCGCTACAGGTACCGAGGTGCTGGATTTACCCGCCACTGCACATTAGTCATGACGTATCTCCAGCTTTCCGAAATTATACGTGCACCTTTCTTCATGAATCAGAAGTTTCTCAAAATATTTAACAGAAATTTCAAACTAATCTTCCAAAAAAATTATTCTACCGGTACATTGTGACAGTAATTCTCCCACAATCCGATGGCATCAATAATTGGGAGAAATCAATAAAAAAAATAGTAATATTTCTCTCACTCTTCCTGTAGTGTAGGCGATAAAATATGTCAATGCCTTTGGTTAAATCAAAGAAAAATGGTTTCCATGAAAATTGTTGAACTATGAGGAATGAAATTAGTGATAACTTGTTACGTTTTTTTTATTCACTTACTTTTTCTGGCTCAAATTAAAAATGAGCAGAAGGTACTTGTGCGGTTTCCAAAAAAAAAAAGATTTGACAATGCAATTGTGTATACGATATGGAATATTGGAGGATGATTATCGTAAAATAAAGTATGAAACCAATTGTGAACAGCATAGAAGTTATATGATTGCCGGTTAATTTGCAAGCAGATATGCAATTTATATGGTATCTCATAAATGGCCGCTATCGAGACCGTAATTTGGTACAAAAAAGGACTTTCAATTTAATCACAAGCAAGAACGCGAAATCACTATGTACGTGCTATCTTCGCCCTTTACTCCGGAATCATCGCTGTCACAGTGGTCGTTTTTTCTTTTTTTTTTTTTTTTCACGCATGAAATTGAAATCCTGACAGCACACGGAGAATGAAACGACTCCCACGAGGGATAAACGCCGGCAATGGGAAAGTATAGTACAAAAGGAAAGCGCAAAAGAGCGCGAAGGACTTGACAAACCCTCGCGAGAATAGAATGGCGCGCGTGACACGCGTACATTAGAAATGGATGAGTTTCGGTTTACAGGATCTGCACTTTGGTAAAACCAATGGATGTACGGTTTACTTGAGTAGCGGAGAGCCCTCCTGTCGCTCGCGGTTCCTCAAAGTAGAGATCTGGATAGACACCCACGAAGCTTATCTGGATTGTGTTACTTCCAATTCTGTCTCTGCCGTTTCTTTGAGGATTCTTGCCTTTATTATATTGTGGAGAGCTTAAGATAAGCCGAAGCCTACTTTGGCTTTTTCTGAAACTACTTATCAATTTGTTTCATGCAAAAAGATATCATTTTCGAGAGTGCCATATATTTCTCTAAGTTCTCCAGGTGAGTTAATATAAATTTGTTTTCATACTTCCTAGTATCACTAAAACATTTAGTACAAATTGTCTCAGAGTTAAATTAGTAGCATATGTGAAATTGGGCACCGTATTTCCGTAAATTCTGTTCTTTCGAGAACTCGAAGTTGTATGAAATGGGAACCTTTTTGATTCGAAAACGACTTTAGCAAGAGTTTTCCGAAACCATGTCCTCAAAAAGCGTTATGGCTCTTCGAGAGAAAAAGGGTATTTATTCTGATCCACTATTCTCAAACATCGTTACGTTGCGGCGGGTAAAAAGTGATTGTGAACAACATGGCCTCCAAAAGCGTTAGGCAATTTCAGGAAAAAGGAAACCCTAATACTAAATTGCTACACACCTTTTCACTTAATATTTTTGTGAGTACGAGCAGATGTACTCTCATCCTCCAGGAATACTTTCCAAAGTATTCGCTATCGCGGGAAGCTATTTGAATTAACTGCGCAAGACAAAAGCAGTTTACATCGATAACGTCCGCTTAATCAGTACAAATTGAAGACGCTACAAAATCTTTTGGATTTTTATCGATCGGTTAATGTTAAGTAATTTGTCTAACCACTAAACAAGTTCAGTGAGCTGAAAAATATGGAAGGGCCGCGATTCTGCTTTAGAAATCGCTGCGGACCGGCATAACTATCTGAATAGACAATCAAATGTTCTTTGATTTGATGCGGCATTTCGGGCGGACTTGGTGATTGAGGTTGGTCCCCTCTGGACTATCTACGGGTATCGATCTTCGCCCGTAGCCTCGAAAAATCGTGGCTCGTTTTATTGCCCATTAACGCGTCTCTCGTTCCGCGGATTTCTCGCAGTCTCCGAGGAATAACGAGAGTCGGCTAACGCGCGCGTGTACGAAATAATCGGGAAGATCCCGAAGTCCGGCTTCGTCTCGGGTATGCAGTCCCCTCTGCCTAATCACCCTTCTCCCGGATAACGTTACTCGCTGAAAGTAACATTAACGCAGACGAAATTGGAAAAGAGCAGTGTTTACGATTGATGCCGTGAAGACGAGCGGGAGATAAGACTTCTATAGGTGGAGTGGTTGAAGCGTGTTGAGACTTCCAATGGTCCTCATTGACTGAAAGACTTATTTAGCGGATACTTGAACTCGATTTTCCAGGAGGATACAATCAGTAATCAACTAATGTAAATTAGTAGAAATTTAAGACTGTCGTATTGTCTTCCTGGGCATTAATTAATGACAGTGAATGTGCAAATCCACAATGGTAGATCCAGCAAATGGCAAATGGAGTGAAAACGAAATGTTCAATGTGTTTTAAAATCCCGCGGCAAAATGTGACCCAATTTAGCACATAGACTTCTCGATGTTCAATGTTTTATTGAACAAAAGTTTAAGTTTATTCCCGTTGAGACATTTTTGTCTCTACAAGATTTTTATCGTACAAAGTAGTTAATTGTATGTGTAGAAATATGCGCGCTATAATTATGTCCACAACATTGTTTGCGGTTTGCTACGGCATTAATGATACGATACCGAGCTGCGTAAGCTTTTATTACACGAAGATTCCAGATGACAATTTTCCGTCCGATAATTCCAGCTGCTTCTTCCTCTACATTTGAAAACATTTGTAAGATGCGTTCTTACGATTTATTTTTGATTTCACGGCCATCTGCCTAGTACTTTGCAGAAGTAATCAGACAAGCGGAAGTCAAAAGTAATTCTCAGGAGACAAAAGGACAAAATAGAATCCAATTAAACCAACCCAACCAAGGAGGCGGAAGATATAGGTGGTTCAGGTGTTGCCAAGAATTGCTTCGAGTTGTGCTCCGTTAATATATACTTGCAGATAACCCTTAAGTTCCGAGCGCTAAAGTTCGAAAACCCTTTAACAGGAGCGAGAAGCGAGGGGGAGGGCCACCGGGTGTGTTCCGCACCCCTGGGATCCCGGGTTGAACACGACGAACCTCGTGAGCCAGCCACTGGTTCCCTCGTACAAGGCAGAAGGAAGTTTCCAGCAATCCACTCAGCTGATTGCGCTGAAATGGAGCAAAAGAACGAGGTGTCTCGTCTGACCAAGCAACAACGACGCACAGGGGTTCCAAGCTATGCTGGCTTTCCCAACCCTACAGCCTCTCGGCAATACGATTTTCGAAGGGTCATCCCGACAGGGTCACTCCCGGTCCGATGGTACGCAACGAAACTTTTACCCAAATTTGCTCTTTAGGCAGAATGAGACGATAGCCACGGTCAGCAGAGGGTCAACAGGAGAATCGAAAACGTACGCACGGGTTTGAGGGAGCAATTTCTTATTACGTAAAACGCTTTCGAACGTACATGGGTGGTTCGCCATTCAATCGTATACAACGTCGAGCCCTTACGTCCTGAGCCACCGACAGGTCCACTTCAGTACTTTACTTATTCGTTTTTTCAATTTCCAGCGGATAAAGAATTGCAGCTAATCAATTTTATTCGGGTCTGAGGAAAAGCACTGAAGGCCAGTGTCCATAAATGTCGCTTTTTCATTGTAATTTTGTGATGGCCCTGGGACGGACAAACCAATTTCTTAGATGTAATTTATTTGAAATTTTAATGGTCGTACTAAAACATACTGTCCGGTGGTCATGGAAGTTATGTGCGTCATGGGGATATCATGGGATTTCGCGTTGGGTAGTGTAACCATTTGACTTATATATTCAATGGAGCTCACGAACAAAAATAATATACTAATTTGATAGATTTCAAACATTGTGTATATTTAATGTGGCGTAAGTGCATTTTTAATTATTATCGACGTTGCTTCAGATTCGACACCTGAAATTATAATACAAAATCTTCACCAATACATTTTATTTTTTTACTTTTTATATTTTAACTGTTTTTTTTTTTTTCATTGATATGGAATAAATTATTCACTTTTTCATTATTATAATTCAATACATATGTGAAAGTTAAGTTAGCCTCAGAGATGAAAGACAAAACGCTTTGAATTATTTCAGTTTTCAAGGAGAATTTCTCAATGTCCGTGAAGACCTTTGAACCAGTGGTAGCAAGTCGAGCGTGCTCCATCGCTCTCAACTCGCCCTTGGAAATTGAGGGATGATGGTGCGAATTCGCTCGTGGCAACTATAAGGGCGCGAGAGTAAAGGCGCGACAGCTCATGAAGGGATTTCCTGTTAGACAGCTTACTGCTGCCGAGGGCAGGAGCAAAGGGCGTAAAGAAAATCGGATTTCTTTTTGAGCGCGGACAGGGCGCGTTCCGAGGCGTAGTGGGTACTCGCCCGATACTCCAATTTTCACGTGCAACGTTACGTCTTGCGTCAAACTCAATTTTGGGGAGTTGAAAATGAAATATAATCTTATTTGATGTGCTCTCTCCGAAATCGAAGTTTTTTTATGACAAATATATAGTGAATATAGAAACCCTTATATGGAGAAAAATATGCATGAAAATTTGTGCACGTGTATAGAAAGCCTTACCACAAATATATTTATTATGCATCTAAAAAAGAAACGACGAAAAGTTCCTACTGACGTATTCGCAACACGCCACTTTCTCATCACATTTGTTATCAGCGTGAAGTTTTTATCGTGAATTTATTGGAGCACAGTGATAAACCGCACGAATAGTATTTTGAGAATAATTTTTTACTACCGCGTTTTTGAATTCGAATTGAAGCTTCGAGCCCCACTCGTCAGGAGGCGCTTGCGAAAAGCGCCTCCTTCGTTCACGCCTTCGATTCATATCTCTCTTTCGTTTTGGTAGTGTTATGCTCGGCATTGCGATAGTTTGACAAATCGGATTGACATTTCGGTTATTCGTACATGAATGCTTTGAATTTTATGGTATATATGAAACGTCCGCAGGATTTGAAATTCATATAAAACGCCATGCGAGTGATAAAAACGATGCGGGTGTGAGTGTTTTGAATTCATCATTATTTTTTCAACAATCACTTTTTAAAAATTTCGATTATGCGTTTTTTCTAGGATATAAGTCGTATTATAAAAAAAAAACATAGATGAAAGTTCTTCACTTTTGAGTGTAATTTTATATAAGAACATTTCAAAAATTCTTTACCTCTTTCAAAGCGTCAATTCTCAGTTAATAAACATTAAATTTGATTTTACAAAAACTGTGAAACGTTTTATGTTTCCATAAAAGAAAACTTCAAAATACTACTTATAAAAAATGGAAATTTTAAGCACAGTCCGGTAGTAGAGACTGACGCACTGCCTTTCCAAAATTCCAGAATTATTATCCAGGCTTAATTTGCGCTTCGTGAAATTTAAATGTAAGATTATTCAATAGAAAGGTAACATTCTATGACATTTTTTCTCGGCCCCCTTAAAACGCATATATTCTCGACATAAAAATTGTATTTTCAATTTGTCAATAAAAATATCGAAAAAACGGTTTTGGTGTAAGCAAAGCTTTCTTCAAGGGAAGTAAAATCCCTACGAGGGACATAACCTCCAGACTAATGTCTATTCGCACTCATAAATCCGCAATCTCTGACATCGTTCATTGCATTACACATAATGCGTGCTGTTACGAGTTTCGATATTTCCCAACATTATGTGTCCGGAATCCATCCACCGAACGTCTAACTAAAAGATTGAAGTTGCTGTAGGGCGAAGGAATGTCCTCTTCTTTATCCACGTCCTCGTAACGATTTGCTTCGTCACTCATTCGAGTGGTATACATCGGTTCGTTCGGATAAATAATAAAAAAACGAGCGCGCGGGGTAACGTGAGGGAGCGGAAAACGTATAGCAAGTAATATTAACGCAACGGGAGGGAAACGAGAAAGACGACGAACTTCAGTTTTCGAGTGTGCTGTATATATATATATATAGTATATAGTATATAGTATGTATGGCGACAGTGCTGAGAGGATCGTAGGGCGACCGAGAGTCGTGCGTTCGTGTGCGAGCAATATATTTCGGAAGCGTGGAAATCTACTCTCCGATTGTATCGAATTGAATCACAAAGGGGGGTGCTCGAGAGCAGGGGCCCGGCTGTGCTGCTGCTGTTGCTTTTTCCCTGCTTCTTGGTCCCCTGCACATCGCTCAAGCGGGTTTTTCCCGCCGTTCTCTCCCACAGCACCACCAAAAGCGGATACTTAGCACCCTCTCTCTTTGAAAATTTGTCGATTCTCGCGTAAAGTAAAAGCCAGTAATGACGGTTCTTGTCGTGCCGCGATCGTCAAAACGGCGAGCGTACATATATTTTATTCGCAGGGGGATGAGACGTACGGCGTGGCTACGGTGTTAAATTATTATTCCCTTCGGATGTATTAAATCATAACTCTTTTCTGGCTTCCGGGAATACGTATTTCTATATATCCTCGGAAAACAGTTTGATTTCAAATGCGTAGTTGCAATCAAATTAACAAGTGGGTAATGCTCTTCGAGTTTGTTGTTAAATTTGAAGAAATATTCTAGTGGAAGAAATTTCACGGCGCAGTTGACGCAAAAATAGTACTTTACGATACTAGTGCGATGAAATCGTTTGTCCAACGAGTTTCTCATGCAACTCCCGGCGAGAAATCGCACTTCTCGCACTAGTGGCATAAAAATTATTACCTTGCTTTAAATATCGCAATGGTTGTCGCGAACTATTACTCTCGAGCTAAAGTAATATTAGCATTACATTTTTTGTTTTTTAGTGCAGTTGATAACGTGGCACCTAGTTATCTTTAAAATAAAGCGTCACAAAAAGAAGAGATAGAAGCGAGTATGAAAAGAATGAAAAGAGGGGAACACATCACGTACACGCGAGTTATTTCTCGCATGCACGTTTGACTCGCGGGGCCATTATGGTGCGCGGTACTTCTTGCTCTCGTCTTTGACATAAATCGTCGGAGCTTCCAGCGCAGGGCCGTCGACCACTTGCTGGCCAGATGACAGGGACTCGTGTGTTTCTCGGTGACGCACACCGGTCACCCATGTACACACCAGCGATGCTCTCATTCTCCTCGACCACATAGAGGGCTTTTCGTGATATGCCTATATACATATGTACTTCCACGTGTGTACTCAGTGCTGTGTACATATATTTCTGTGTTATGTTTTTGTGAGGCCACGTGCGCTGTTTTCGGCCTGGAGCACAGTTCTCCGTTGCTCTTATTTCTTCCTCTTCTCCTTCTTCTTTTTCTTCTTTTCTTCGCCTGTGTCCCAGAGAGAGCATCACACATATCTTCCGCATGGAGAAACCCCCCGCCTGACTTAAACGTAGGTTGCGTTGTGGTTTCTTCCTTTTTTTTTTTTTCTTTTTTTAAGCCACTTGCGGTGTGTCATTACTGTACGCCCGTGCCCAACTCGTGCATAGTATATAATCGCTGTTGTGCTTCTGGTTTCCCCCATTATGCCGCGATGCAACGACGGCGCAATTACATTCAGCGACACTGAAAGCCTTTACTCGTGGCTCACCGATTGCCAGCCGTGTTCAACCTAAATATAGTAGGCAATTGATAAAATTGTCTTTTAGCTCCGATATTTTCGTCTGCGGAATCAGAGACGCTTTAATTTCCAGTTCTTCCGTAATTTGCTATCTAAATCGACATCTAAAGTTACAATGCGGAAAATTCGTAATTTTTTTAATTTTTAATGTCGCCTTTAAATTTCCTACACATATTCATTGCAGTTTTAAAGTCACCTATGATAAAAATGACTTTCGAATTTTTGAACTTACAGTCGTGGTCGACAAATCATTTATTATCTGTTTTCAATCATTATTTTTCGCAAGATACATGAACATAAACATACATCTTGATAATTCCGTGACGATGAATTCATAATTTCTACAGAGATACAAAATATCCTGTATATGAATTTCCAATTCATATTAAAAACTTAACTGTAATTTTACAGTTTCACGAGATTACTACAGAAGTTTTGTCATTTTCATGAAAATATATAAAAAATTCATTTTCACGTATGTAATATCACGCTATTATTGTTAATTGCAATGTGAATATTATACCAATAATTATTTCACGCACCGGTTTTGTAAATTTCATATTTCTAGTCACAGTGAATTTTTTACAAATTTTTGTAACACTGCGCATAAGACGAAGACCAGTGAGTGAGGTCAAGGAACTGAGGAACGTGCACGGCGTAACTCTACACCAAAAGTTTTCGAGCAGCTCTGCTTATCGTTTTTTTTTTCTAACAGGCTGACGAAAACTTATCGTACTGGAAGATTTTAAAAAAAATAGGGATGACAAATGAATACGAGCTCACGGTTGCCTGATGAATTTCAATATTGCACAACGTCCACGTATTACGACGAGCAGTCATCGGGTAGAAAAATCAAATATTCCGGAGAACAGACCGTGGCATATAACTTGTCCCTGCGCTACACAAGAACGCGTAAATACATTAGAGGGACTTTTGAAGTCGAAAGTCAAAACCTGCACACTAAACTCACACCCGGGGACCCTTTTTTATTTTGTTACACCCCGGACCGTGTTTACTAGGTGTGCACTAGGATGATTTATGATACCAGTGTATGGAAACATCACGCGGGCGAACAAATTGAGGCATCGCGAACGACTATACGATAGCATGCATACGCTGCATGTGAAAATCTATATTTATATATATATACATATATATATATGCATACGCCGACAGGAAAATACAGGAGGAAGTGAGAAGAAAGCAAAGTGAAAAGCTTGCGCGACACACTGTAGTGGAAAATGAGTTTTTAACTATTTTCAGCTGTTCCACGCGAGCTCGTAGATATAACAGATGCCATCTACTAGAGTTATTGAATTAACATGATTTATAACATAACTCAACGTATATCACACTATACTTACACTACCACCCTATTCGCACGTGAATAAACCTTGAGCGAGTTCCCTTTTTAAGTGGGACGCGGGATTAATGAATTTTTATCCATACTGCTGTAGATTCTATTTTCATCTACCTGATCTGTGACTATTCGGCTTCAATAGATCTCTAGAAATCACATATTTGTATATTCTGTACGTAAAAACGTAAGAAACCCGCAGCGATACCAAGCGCACTTCAAAATATACATTGGAATGTAATCAAAATTAGAATGTCCGGAAGTGTAGATTTCAATACCAACGATAAACGTCGTATCTCGAAATCTATTTGCCCGATTAACTTACGATTATTTTCCAATTTTCAAAATCTGTCAAATGTACCCGGTCATTCAAAAGTTTTGTTATTTTTCTAGAATTACAAATTTGGTTATTTAACATTTTTTATGTTTCTGTCACGGACGAAACGGTGTTTACTATTCGACCTTCGGCCGAATTTCTTTCGTGCTTGGTAATAAGTTCATTGTTAATTGATATTTTTTATTTTAAAAAACTGAAACTTCATAGCATCTTATAATGAAAACTTGCGGTTGTCCTTGTGCTTTTCTCGTTAACAAAGTGATGAAAAGTGAACTGTATTTCAGATCAAATCTCATGATAGTGCCTTGAGGACATTTTTCAAAAGGACTATAGCACTTTTTGTCCATGTGATGTTACTTCCAGGGGAACCTGAAATTTTTGAGACCGTTATTAACACATTCATGTAAAACGCACTTAAAACGTTTTTAGTCACTCATGGTTTAAGATTAGGGTTCAGTCATATCCAATGGCATTACGGTTCTTCTTCAGCTCGAAAATGGCATTTCTTTTTTTCCATTTCTCATACACAATAAAAAATATGTAAATGAAAATTTGAATTTAGTGGCACTTAGTAGTCAATTTTACGTTACAGCCGTTGTAATATCGATTCCATAGCCGTTTCTGTAAAAGAGCTGCCTGCACATGTGTAGTAATTGTACCTCAAATACATTCGAAAGTGGAGGAGGGTGTTATAAAATTACAGTTAATTCATATTAACCTAACGACTCGTATAACGTATTTAATGCGTCTTCTGTAACGAATTTAGCACACCATACATGATTGTTCAAGAGTCGCGGCAGCGACTCAACGCCAAGTTAAAAAATTCTATTTCCATTGCAAATTTAAAAGAATGGTACGTCAATTTTTCGTTATACACGTGTAGTAAATTTTCTATACCCGTTTCTGTAAACGAGTTTTCTACACTGTGCAGTAATCTTACGAAATTTTTTTTACAGTGTATATCAGGTTCGAAAGATCGATCTCGTAACGACTATCAGGTGGTCATTCCCGAGGGATTGGGAGAATGTCTTCGCTTTCTATCTTTCTCGTCCTCTTTCCTCGCATTACGTGCTGTTCACGTCTCGCTCGAGCACGAGTCGTTTCACAGTACAATATTGATTACGGTACTTCGCCGCGATGCGTCAGTACATTTTTCCACAAGCGGCACGCTTGTCCGAAGTATTGCCCACCTTGAAAGTGCAATAATGCGCGCCTTCTCCAGATACGTTTTTGTGCAATAACCTTCGGAACACTTTGAGAGCTCCGCACGAGATCTTCAGGCATTTCTCAGCCTCCTTCAGCATGCTGTTGTTGCTACTCGAAGTGTCGGTAGTCTCCTCGCCCTGTTGTTGCACTTTTATCTACTACACTCTATAAATTTGCAGATCGTTTTGCGTTTAATGAGGGAACTTACCGTAATTACTGGATTTACTGTATTTGTTCTATATTTTTTATATTATTTCCGACTACCTCCCCGTTCAAGTACACATTCGTTCACGCAAAGTTCATGCTCAAGTCGTGAACTTCATCACGTGTAGAAACTATAAAGTTGAAGTCTTCAACTTTGAGAGCTGAACTCATGACGTTTATTTCGCGAAATAACAATGGCTTTGCTATTCCAAGCTGCAGTATATATTTAGAATGACACATTTGTATGCATGTTTTAAAAGAACAAGTTATTGCGGTAAAGACATAAAATATTTGATGCTCCAGCGACCAATCGTGATATTTCCGGATAAAAAATCCTATTTGCATAGGTAGTAAAAGAAGACGTTAGCCTTGATAGCGATAAAACCGAAAAGAAAGCTATCCATAACATTGGCCAAATCTTTAGATTAGGGTTTCAGAGTCCCCTTAAATTCTACAATATTAAAAAAGCATCGCGTTGTACTTATCCTGTTGACCTACATTTTTAGTAGAAAACAGTATCTGTTTTAAGATCTCATAATAATCCACTTAGAATTCTGATCACGAAGTCCACTGCAATTTCTTATTAAGCCTTAAAAAAAAGCTTATTCTCTTTAGCATCAGGCATTACTGTTAAATTTCAGCGAAGCGAGTGGATAGGCAAACAAAAAAGAGCCTTAATTAGACCCAATTAAATAAACCAGTCAGTTTGGAAAAAGGGGGATACGGTGGAAGGCTGGATGGAAAATCCTGTAGGATAGCCACGAGGATTCCACGCTTTGCCTCTCCCTGGCTGTTGTGGGTGTAAAAAAGAGAAGGACGTTAGCCCTAATAACAATAAAAGCCTCTAATCTTCATAAAGCTCGGACCCCTCGCTAGGCCGCGCTCGGTGGGGACCCCCTCGTTTCTGTCGAAACAGACGCGAAACTCACACACCCTAAAGCCTCTTCGCTATCCATATCTCTCGATCCTCCTCCGATACTAGGCTGCGTATCTGTCTTTCACTCTCAATCGTTCGTTTTTTTTTTTTTCTTTCTGCCGTTTTACTTTTGCTGCGAGACCAGAATCCACCCAAGGGGTTCACGATCACACAAATATGCCCGTTGTAGATGTCACTGTGTACACCAGAGACACCGACGAACCCTTGGTTACTAATACAAGCTCAAAAACGAGTAACAAACACCCACTCGAGTGAGCACACATCTGACCCAGTAGTGGATATTACTCAGCGTGCCGGAGAGCATATAGGGACCGTTGGAGAAAGCGAGAGAGCCACCGAAGCACCCATACAAATCTACGGGATGGCAGCTTGATAATTGCTTTTAGCTCCGTAGTATGTGCCACTGTCAGCTGTTGCCTTATTACGATGAAACACTCTCGGGCAAGAGTGCGAAGGCAATATAAATGTGGAGAGAAGAAGGGATAGAGAGAGAGACAGTAGGAGATGGGTCGTGTATGGACTTTGGAAAGCTTTAGCTTTACTGTTGCACAATAGTAGGTGTCCAATACGTCGCACTTGATTGAAGTATTCTACGATCCAGAGTTATATCTTTGGTGTTATTGGTGCCATTTCTACTACTCCCTATGATCGTAGTAATAACAATTGTAGTGAAATTATGGCAAAGATAACCCCTAAACTCAATCGGAGAGACGTTTATTATCATCTTTGATAGTCATCCCATGTGTCGCATTCGTTTGAATTGAAGCTCTGTCCATTTTGATATATTTAGGGACATTGGCACGATTGGTAACGTGCTCGAAATTGGAGCCTCTTCATGGTAATTATCTAATTTCTGGAGGGAAAGGATAACACCGAAATTACCCAAATCGATAGACACTTGCTGCCACTACCTAAAATATTAGTGAATATTAATATTAAAATATTTAATATTTAATATTAAAATATTAGTGAACACTTAATTTTGTTTGCTCCAACAGCAAATTTTAGCTGTTGTGTTAGATTTTCTTATTGGGCAAATGGTATTTGCTGGCAAAACAAATTACATTTGATTGATGACCAAATCGGTTCGGGTATGATAAAAACAGTTGCTTCTTCCAGTTTTTGTTGACAATATTTTTATATTATTTATGGAAACAAAAATAAGAACAGAGATATTCACGCGGAAAATCATCATTTTTTATATAACTCGGGCCCTTTAATTGCCCCTCCGGATCCAATATCTTTCAACTTGGCTTGAATATTATATTTTATATAAAACTCATCACATGGCAGTGTCATCGCCAAGGTTCAAGCGGCTTGTGAACCTCGACGATCAAAGATCTTTGCGCAAACATGAACGCCCACCTCATTCAGATTTACTCACGGTTGAAAGTGTACAACTACCTCCTAGCCCACCCCGAACGTGCTGTGGATTTGATTTCACGTTGTGCTGCGCCTCGGCGTTCCAGCGTGTCACTTTCGCCTTCTACCCTAGAACGCACCGCAAAAGCGAGAGTACTTTTTAAAGCGTCGCGTCAAACTTCAGGGTCTCCTGCGTCACTTTGGATTTAGCGAAGAGACAGTACCCTTAATCTTCATTAAAATCTGTGGGCGTACACCCTTCTCAGTTTTTTGTCCGCAAGTCAGAAAGAGAGTGACGACCAAGAAGCAAGACAGACGGTTTTGTGATTAATTGAGCACTTGATTGAAAAATAAGTAGATGCGCGACCATTCGTTTTTAATGATAGTGCCTGTCGGCGTGACGAGAGCGCGAGGGAGAGAGAGAGGCTCCTCTTGATTCTTCACTTCTCTCCACCACTTCTTCCGTTTTACTCCCCACGGGCACGAAATAATAATAATTTTAATGCTTTGCGGTTGGTTGTCAATGGAGGGGACCAAGATACTGCACTAAAAAATGAGTGGGTGAGTATTATTAGTCACAGTTGAGGATAAAAGAAGACAGAAAGACGTGGCGAATATGAACCTCGGCTGTCCACTGCCGCGAACGTACAGTTCTATAGATAGTTTTTCATCTCAGACACTAGGCTCTATATCCTGCTGAATTTTGTCTCTGGCTTGGATGTCAGAGTTCCCAGGAATCGAGAGGTGTGACCGAGTGACACGTGTTTGCCGGTGGCACGCGGTGGCGGTCGACTCAATGCTCTATGGCACGGGGGATGTTAACACGTGACCAACGTCATTGTGTCCCATGCGAGCAAAAGTGAGACACGTTTTGACGAGGGTCCTCAGTCAGCATTGAACTAAAGCTGCTTCATAGGATTCGAAACCCCCCCGGTTCACTACTTCACCAGTTATAGACAGGGTTTTTCCACTGTATTCCTGGCCCTTTAAGTCGTTTTTCGCCCTGGGCCACCCTAGAGAAATTGGCCTTTAAAGCTAACATTGGGTGGGAAGAGATAAAAGTATGTCACCAACTATACTTACTACGCTTACTTATTGTAATGATGACTATATTCCAAGGCTCAATTCTAACCAGAGCCATAATCATCTCATTACGTTCGAATTTATTATATTATTTAATTCATTTCATAAACAGACTGTAAACATACTTTTGGCAGAGGATTTTTTGCAAACACGTGTTATTCACAAAATATACACTTTTTTTACGATACACTTATGTTAAAACAGTGGATTATCATTAATATTCTGGGAACGGGACGAGCGAATTCATCGAGCATCTATCGACACAGGAAATTTTGATCTTTTGATGTAAAAAATTAAATGAAACACTTTTTGCAAAAGCTGTTCATCATTGAACTACTTTGAACCCAGCGAGACTTCACCGTGGCTCAACTAAGCACAACTCCACTGAACATAGACCAAGAAGTTGTTAACGGGCTATGGTGTAACTAGACACAGACTTAAAGTCATACCGAATACGTAGGATAAAACTGTATGTTGAGCTTTCTCGTGCCGACTTGGATCCTGTTGAGTTAAATCTCTGTTCAGTTGTCTGAGTCGAGTTAGGTCAGTTGGGATCTGTAAAACGTCGTACTGCTCCACCACTGCACCAGGAACAATAAATCTAGATAAACGATTGTCGAAATCCACCACTCGTTCTCGAACCGCTACGTGACCGATTCTTATCTCATCGCATTCCTTTCATGTCTCGCCCTCGCTAGTATAGATACGAGGCTCGGATTGGATGCTTTGGTTCTCCTTTCTACGCCCAGCTTTTCGCGTATGGAAATTTCAATGACCCGGCACGATCGACAGAATTCAGCTCGCGCAAGAGATGACGAAGAGCTGAAGGCGGAACGAGATGAAGATAAAGGTACTGACGCAGGGGAAGATTTGATTTTACACTGTGGCCTATATCTAGGAGACAGCGGAGCTGTTAAGCGAAATAATATAAAATCACGATAAAATTCAATGCCTGGGGTGAAAGGAGTTTAAGTGAAAATACGTGATCGATGCGCTGTGACGACCCTCGAGGTGCTACACGCATTTATGTTAATTTTCTTTTTTTCGACAACAAAGTCCCCGTAAAGAGGTTTCGTGAGCATTGTATAAAATCACCATTTGGGGGTTCGCCTATTGAAAAAACCTCGATAACAATCGTACTACCCAATTAAGAATACAATGTATGCGCGCCGTTGCCCCGAGAACTTTTTCGTATTTTATAGCAGATATGGGCATTCGTTAAAGCTTTCAAATATTTTTGGGCTTACAATCAATAGTCGAAAGCTTGAGAAACTTTAAATAGTAAATATAAAAAGCACTTAAATATTTTTTGTAGAAAAATTTCAAAGTTATGTTAGTTATGTAGATTAACTTTACAGTTATGTTAGAAAGGACGCAACGATCAAATTTGTAAATTCATGGCCATGAAATTTAAAGATTTTCAAGATTACAATAATTTCTTAATGACCGCAACTTTTACAGCGTCACGATAATCCGGCAGATATTAAATTTATGCTAAACCGATGTATGTATAAGTGCGTGGATATTTGGTATAGAATTCAGCGGAAAACGACAGACACGTTAAAATTTTAATGAACTTCGAATTTTGTCCATAGTACTCTTAAAGAAGTTTGTAAAACGAGTCTTCCACATTTTTCACTTCTCTAAAACTTTCCTCTATGAGAATATGAATTTTGGTAAAAAAGACAAATATCCTTATAATTGAACAATATATTGTAGGTCGTAAGCCATCGTAACATTCGGACACATGAAAATGATATGTCAGTACCCTCGTCACGGGAAAGCCTACTCCAAATGTCCAAAGATAGGGTATAACAAATATACTTTATAAAACTTTACACCAATCTTCGGAGGTTTAGCGTCACCCCACACTCACAATTTTCATGTGCACGCGCTGACATCTACGGAGATTTGGTCACGAGATCCGAGGCACGGGCCTCTTCAGCTTCGCACCCCTTCGCTCTTCAGTGTTACACACGCCTGCTGGACCGAGAAAAATCCTCCACGCTCGTGGACGCGGTTTCGAATCTACAGCAGGGCTTCCTTTCATTCGCTGCGGACACTTGAGACGATTTCACTGAAAATCCCAGAGACAGCATTGCGGTCGTTGAGTGTCCATATCCTGGGATATCCGAACTTCGGTTCACGGAAAGAAAAGAAGAGGAAGAGACGCGAAGATGAAGGAATAGTGGGTAGAGGGACCAGGACGCACATACCCACTACGTACAAGGCAACATCGGTGATCCCCGTTGGCTCGCGAGGACAAGAGGGCTTTTTCAAGGATTTGCGAAGGGTTCACTTTATCCCTCTTCCAATTTCTGTCCAACTCGCTTGTGCGCAGCTTAACCGGTATCCTTGGTCAACGTCTTGAACACAGATAGCCTGTAGAGTGCACCACTACTACCATCACCACTATCACCACGACCACCGAGAGCATCGAGCTTTCTCTCTTTCATCTCATTCTACTTTTGCCGCCGTTATTTCTAGAGTATATCCTCTAAGCTTGGACGACATACAGTGCAGGGACATTTCTCGATCTCGATGTAAACAAGCGTATGTAGATAAGCGAATAGGTTTACAATAGTTTCGGGGTAGAATCTTGGTGGATCGCGACCGGACTGTAGGGGGTCCACCAAACGAGGGTGCCGATGATCGTAACGCCGAGAAGCTTGTCCCTGAACCTCTGGTTTCCACAAGAACATCGATCTTGAGATCAACGAAACTCCCATCGAAGGATCTACCGTGGATCCTTCGCTACACCTCGACTTCCGTACTTACCACTACCGTTCCAGGGATTCCTGTACTTAGCGTCTCAAACAATGGCCTAGGCGCGACCGGTCCTGGCTTCAGCCTGCATCTTTCGGGGATTTGCAAGGTTTGAAAGTGAAAGATAGCGACGGGGCAAGGGTGAAAGAAATGGTTGTGGGGTTCCACGATGGAGATCGCATGTATATCAGTGATGGAAACGAAATCGGGAAAATCTGCCTGTTGGAGTTGACTTTCTCTCCTGCTTGACACTTCCGGGACAAAGGATTTCTTTCTCCTGCTCTGAAGTCCTGACTGCGAAAACTGGTTATTCGCTGTCATACATGAGGGTTTAACAAAAAGTTAACAACAATTATAGAACGCATGGAATTCGACTTGACTGGCAAACGTTCGAGGTGAAGGAAGATGAAGGAAAGATCAAGTAAATCAAAGGAAATCCTACTCATTGGAATCGTCTCTCATTAATCGCTGTTATTGCTACCAGGTAATGTTATTGACCATCATTGGATGGTCGTCACTGGAATGGATGAAATGGACTTTCTAGTCCCATTGCATATTCAACTCGAGGATTGCCGGTATTATTCCCAAATGAATATAAAAAAAACGTAGTATACTTATTGAAAAATGCAGATGCCTTCCGGCGCAGAAAAAAATTGTCCCGGATAGCACTCAGATTGAAATCTGGGTCTGCATCCGGGACTGATATTTTCTGCGTGTGTGGTTACGATTCTTCATAACTACCGATGTTTGATTTTTTCGTCTGTGGTTTCTGAAGGGTTAGCCAATCCTCTACATACAATACCTAAGTCATCTGTCTCCTTATCACTTGAAATTCGAAATGAAGAAGACATGGAAGTTTCAGAAGAAACTTTTCCTTTGGGTCAAAGCGGATGGAAAGGGTCGAGAAGCTAGCCAAAAAGGTGGCAATAATCACATCAAATATACAACACAGGCTACACGGCAACGGAAGAAAAAGGCGAGTCAGGATTCTCGTGCACGCACTCAAGTAAAAATGCTGCTCGTGACGGATGAGTGCGAGTAAGCTTTGGACAGGGCCCCGAACAGTGATCCCAAGGGATCTGCGACGAGATTGATGCGTTATGGGAGGCGATCACAACAAGCCATGCATTGCCAATGATGCCTCTGAAAGTTAGCGTCGCTTTCGCACCACGTAAGCCAGAAGGCTCTATAGATGCCCGTCAACTTTATGAAATTTAAAGCACAGTTAAACGAGACGAGCTTGGCGAATTCTCTGTTTTTCACGCATATCCCACGCGGTCTGCACGTGTAACACATCAACGAAATCTGGATGGAACGAATATGCGAAGGGGAACTCTTCACAGGCGGACATGCTCCCTTGTCCCGAATCTGCTTAGTTTTCGAATCGACCCACCTCATCACTCACCTTCTGCTTTGGTTATCTTTCGCTATCCATTTTTCTGTCTATCTTGTTACAAGTAACCATGTTTTCGCACGCAATTTAAACGGTGCATCAAATGCACAATGAACTTTTCCTACGGCGTGATACGGACTTTACCATACATTTTTTCTAAGGTAAGGAAATATGACCCGTGCCGTCAAGCCATTTTTAAATTGAAGATGCAACATTGAACAATCGTTGGAATCGACCCACCTCATCACTCACCTTCTGCTTTGCTTATCTTTCGCTATCCATTTTTCTGTCCATCTTGTTACAAGTAACCATGTTTTTGCACGCAATTTAAACGGTGCATCAAATTCATAGTGAATTTTTCTTACGGCATGATATGAACTTTACCATACATTTTTTCTAAGGTAAGGAAATATGACCTTTGAGCCATTTTAAAATTGAAGATGCAACATTGAACAATTGTCTCATTAGAATGACCACTGAGATAATTCGATTTTTCAAATGTTGCTTTTACTCAAAAGTAACCAAATGCTACTGAAATAAAAATGGCTGATTTCCGGTTCCTCTTAGGAGAAGGTTCCTTATTTATTTCCTTAGTTCCTTAAACTCGATCGGGTTTTCGAAAAACTTTTAGGTAGCGATGGACCACATCTTGAACCTGTTGAGTTTTAGCATTCTCTAATTCGTGAGAGGGGCTTTCACCACCCCTTTTCCCAACAGCTCTTTCGTAAATGCTCTGGGACAAGTTTTCTGCACCCTCTCCGCAGTAATTCATACGCTTGACCGCAGAGCCACCCTCAGTCCGTTTTTTGTTATTCCTTCATCCCCCCACTCAGAGGTTTTCCTCCACGCACTTGCTATCTCTTTCTTTTTTCTTTTATCCCTGCTTCCATGACGCCGTTATTTATTCTGGGTGCAACTCGTATTTTTTCAACCATTTTATCGAGCATGTCGCGATTTATGTGTTGGTCGGTCTACTGCTGGTCGCCAAGCCACTAACCCAACCCCATTCGATACCCTCAAGGACCCCAAATACTGTATAGATAAGGTATATCCTTTATGTCTATGCATTATACATGTATTTTTTTTATTTCATTGTATATGATGATATATATTCACGAATGAACTTACACTTCAGTGCTTCCACGTTTAAATGGAGTATACTTATGTGGATGAAAGTGTATTTTATGAATTTCGTTTTGTCCACAGTTGAAGTTTTGTTTTTACGAAAATGTTCATTTTTTTTTAGTATCCCATTTCACGATATCCAGAATGTTTTGCACAATACATTTTTTAAATTGTTATAGATGTTACGCATAGCTGTGTTGGTTGTCACACGAGGCTGTGTTGGGTACATTGATATTCTGCGGAGAATCGACCACCCTCTACTAGTGTCACCCTAATGAATTTAACAGCCATCCATAAGCTCCTACACCGCTAAAACCACTTGGGCTTCTCTTCGTGCATTACGACTACCACAGCTCGCTCCCGTTACTACAATTGTCACTGTAATATATACATATATCTATACACGTACATATATAGCGGCCTGGCGAATTCCCGAATTTATAATACACGCGACCTCGTGTAATTACAACAGTGCAACCACGTATCTGTCATGGACACGCGTGCGTGCTTCTGTACCCCCATATACCTTTCTGCTTTGCCTGACTGCATCAAGAGTTAACGTTGTCGAGGTTTCGGAGCCTGGCGACAGCTCTAAATGGGGTATCGAATCGATTTTAGCATTAGAGAGGGAAGCACGAGCGCCTCACTTTCGAAATTCGCTTATTTTTAGTTAAAAATATGTGCGCTCCACTTGCGTCTTGAAATCACATGCAGATGCAACGCTCTTATATAATATTACGCGAATAACACGATGACAAGGGACCAATTCGCAGTTCGATAAAATCGCAGAACACACTTTATGCATACGGTATGCATATTTTATTTCAAATAATAATTGTATGATGATTATACACACACAAGGAAACCAAAATGAATGACAACATCGCACTTTTTATCTTTACATGTTTTCAATGGACATGAATTCATGAATTCTCGGAAGCTAATGTAAGTAAATTAACTCATCATGTTGCTGAAAAAATGCACGGTACTTAGTTTGAGAAAGATGTTTGAACTTAAAGATAATTTTATTGAGAATGCAAATGCAAATACACATTTTACCAAAGGATGATCTTTAAGGCATGGAAAATCTAACGCCTAATTATGACGAGCACTAAAGCAAGAAAGAAGAACTATTCCGGATGCGCATTAGGGTGGTTCTATAGAGGCGTAGTTGGCCATGCGCAAGAGTGCAATTAACAAGGACGGTAAGTGATCCTCGAACGGAGCTCGGAGTGAGCTGGCAGCAGCCGTGCATGTAGGCGATGAGAAGGGGATCAAACTTTCCGGGAAATTGAAAACGGCTGTTCCGAAGAGCCCCGTTACTTGTGCGCGTGCTGCAAGTGCTAGCAATTATCACTTTTCATTCCCCGGTATGCTCATCCGACCTACCATACCAGTTGGCAAAAGCAGATAGAAGCGGGCAACTCTCAAGCGATAGCAAAAATTAAGGCTTTTCCACCGTCCAGCATCACCTACATTCTCTATTGACTAATTGCCCGAAACATTTTACCTTCCGCGTCCATACAGCATTAAGGGTTTCCCAAGTCAAGTGTATTTGATAGCATGTAAAAGGGAAATAACAAGTGACACCAATGGTAATTTGAAAAAAAAAAAAAAAAAAAACCGAAAGAAGTCTGTACATCAAAGTACTTAATTTTGATGTCAAAGGTCCTAATTATTATTACTAGGACGCATTAATTGTTACCCCATTATTTTCCTCGTTTCAGAAGACTATTTCCAAAAGAAAGTACGTGTTTTTGCGATCTTTGGCTTTCATGTTTAGTTAGGGTTTTTCAATGTTGATAGTCTTGGGAAATGCTTGGCCCAATTCCCCAGTGGCAACGTAACTGAGCATTAACAACCCGGTAACAAAGGTTGATTTTTGATGGAAACTAACTGAACACATCTGTGAGGTACTTAGGACCATTATTATCCCCCATTATTTTCCATCAAAGATTACAGCAATTATTTCTAACCCGTTCGATTTTTTCCGCCTATTCTGTCTGCTCCACCAACCTTTGGCGATTTTCACAGCAGTGAACGCTTCCGATGGCAGGTGCAGTCGACGAAGCGGAAAGAGAAATCAATGAGTGAGACTAATCGCAATTCGGTCGATGTAGCTCTGCCCTCGTAAAGTCCTCGCTCGTTTTTCTAGAGCTTCCGTATAATACTCATATCTATCTCTATACCACATCCAGCATGATAAACACAGGGCAAGATATAGCGCACTCCTGATTCGAAGAAGCGCAAAGGGAATGATGGTCTTCGGACTCACGCATCGCTGGAGCCTTTCAGGCTCGATCCACCGCGAAGGGATTTTTAATTCCCCGGGTAAATATCAGCCCCTCGTACGTTCGCGTAATCGAGCGCACGCCTGTATGTTCAGATCCGGCTGAAGGTAGTACTGTATCGCTGTTTGATCAGCGTCACAATGCCGCCATTCCATACACGTACAACGCAAGCTCAGCTACTAAATGTAGGTGTACATTATTATAACACAGCTCAACGGTGAGCAAATCCTAGGATATATGGTTTACGAACTGCAGCTTCTTCGCATCTCCAGTGCAAATATCGAGCTTTCAATACCGATCGCCAGCTTCGAGACCCGAAGCATCTACACTTTGTGTTGAATTTTTAGTTCGTGCTTGCACCGAAGATACAAAAAATAGGGTTCCTGATAAATTTTACGGTGTTCCACATGACGTGGTCCGCTTTTCAGCCGATAAAAGTGAAACGAAAATATTTCGTTGCGTCATTTTCCGGGTCTTCGTTAGAGAAAAATAGAGATAGGAAACCCCGATTGGGAATTTCGAGGCAACAATTAATAACATGAAAATTTGATTTAAAAAAACGGAACCTTAAATCACCACAAAATAGCAGGACATAACGCTCAGTTATACAAACGCAGTGTTAATGTTGAAAGTCACTACAAAAAAAATCTTTTTTCTCTGTGTATAATATGAAAAGTAATGATATAATATCATGTGTGCGTGAAAGAGGCGAATCCAATCTCCACAAGGACCAAAATGTGCGAGATAACGAAGAATCCGTGTCTGTGGATATTCTAGCTCATTTCGGCACAGCAGTCACCCTCATTATAGCACGATAAATAACCGATTTTCCCCCTAAGATTTTCCTCAAACTAGGAAGCTTTCTTTTAATCATTTTGATCATTGGACGTACGAAAAAGTTATGAGTCTCGTTCCTTTACCAATTAACGTTATAGTGTCTCTCGGTCGGGTTATTTACGACTGACAATGATATTGTAGAAGAATATCAAGAATATATATATATAAATACATATGTATATGTATATGTGTGTATATATATATATACAGTATTGTACCATATTATACGAGAGCCCTACGATCGAAGGGACACAAGTGGGTTCGTCATTCACAGGGAAAGACACTCTCGAACTCACAGACATAATTCACACAGCGAGATGCCACAGTGGATACAGGGAAAAAAGGAATCTCTACGGTTGGTGAAAGCACGTAGACAAAGGATAAGAGCTTCAACAGCGGCGAAGGGAAGGACGTAAATCACAGGGGACCACCACGGGCTCAACGACTATAGGCTCATCATTGACGTTCATATTTTGTGTCCTTCGATGCAGGGGGGAGGGGGAGGGGTGATCGCGCGTATAGTGAAAGCGCAAAGGACCATGGCGGAAACCATGTCAGTGGCTCCCCGTAGTTTTCCGTATATAAGGCCATGGTTATGTTTTCTATATAGGTGAAGCAAGCCAGCTTAGTGTGTACTGCATTTGAATTAATTTTTTTGCATTTATTACTGATACTTTGCAATTGCATATATGGATTGTTAACATATTTATTAATTAGCGAACAAAGGGCCATGGCGGAAACCATGTCGGTAGCTTCCCATAGTTTTCCGTATATAAGGCGAAGGTATAGGTGAAGCAATCGTGCTTAGTCAGTAATGCATTTGATTCCACTTTTTTGTATTTATTACTGCTACTTTGCAATTGCAGATATGAATTGCTGATATATGTGTCGATTAGCAAGCACATCCTGATCATTACAGATACGGCTAGTCACAATGGTTCTGTTGGCACGTGCTCATGCAAGCTGTTGGCAAAACTGTTCACATTGTACACCTGTTTCGTCGCCAATGGCTATTAGTGTGGCGGAAACAAGAATATCCGCGTTAGCGAAGAGAAAACCGACAAGGGCCGGATAGTTTACCGTTTATCGATCTTAGATCGGCGAGTTAGCCAAGTACTATATTGTGGTCAATAACTGTACCTCTTAACCTAGGATAGAACATTGCCGATGGCAATATTCCTTGTGTGGTTATTTGAGCAAGGATCTGAACGTTCTGAGTCGCGTTTGGCATCCGGCCCACTTGGGGGTGAATGGTGGGGGGGGGGGGGGGGAGGTCAACACCTCAAATGCAACAGCAAAGCAACAGGAGTGGAGCCCTTGCCCCCTGATTTTATTATAGGTCGAGCGTCACCCCTCTCAGCCCCCGTGGCGCTCGTTCCGGCAAAAGCCAAGAATTATTAGCGGTTATTACGCGTGCGGACGACAAGAGGGCGAGGAAAAGTGATCAAGAGAAAGAATGAAGGGGGCTGGGGGATCTGATCTCGGAGGAAACTCGGATGCGAGAACGAGAGAAAAAAGGGAGCTGGAGTCGACGGTGTGCCTGGAGCCAGGAAGTCCCTTAATCCCCGCAGGGACGCATTATTAAGAATGCGCTGATAGTAAAGGTTTTAATGAGCGAGAGCTTTCATCCGGAAGCAGAGCAGGAGACACGCAGAATATACTGATATTGCGTTTAGGACACTATCACGTGACCCTCGTTTTTACGATGGGTCCAGTTTGCTCAATGCGTTGCAGCTAATTTCTGCCAGCTCCCTAAAACCCAATTTATTCGTTTTCTGATTGGCTGGTGGTAACAATGATGCGGAAACTCTTTGATAGGCTGCTGAGAGCTGCCTCGCTATCTCTGCCTTATAAACAGAAATTATTATTCAAACTAAATATAAAACATCAAAGTTTCCCTGAGAATAGAGGTAAATAAATATGGCATCCAGGAATTGGTCAATAAATGTTAACATACTTTTTGATATATGATAATATATGTTGAAAAGTATTGGAACAGACTTTTTTTAAGATCTAAAGACTTAACAAAAAATTCTGAACGTCTAGAGCGTTCCCACCAAATTTTTCTACATTCAATTTATTATTATTATATTAGCTGGAAATTCTCCTGTGTAATGTGGAACTTTTTAATGAATAATGACGAAAAACTCGAGCGTGTATAATTGCATAATTGTATAATTGTATAATTTGTTTTGTCACATTAATAATTTTTTGCATTATTCCTCTACGAAATCTATTTATACTTGGCGACGTAAATGTCGGTTTTCGGATATATTTCTTGACATGCAGCAATCAAATGTGTATCCAATCCAACTTCTGATTGGGAGTGTAAGTGTGATACACTTTAACACTGTGCTCGCATGTCTACTGGCTGTAAGAAAAAATTCGATTGCCGGTGTGTGAAAGAGGCAGCAGGTGTTCAACCCCTGTGCAAGCGCATAAATCAAAAAGCTCGCCTGGCAGACCGCAAAAGTGTGTTTCTTAAATAGGTAGTGTTAGTGCTTCCAACCACGGGACACACGTTTGTCGCATTAATTGCCGATCGACGATAGGAACCAAGCTTGCGAACGAGTGTCTGCATACATGTATTTTCTGTCGTTAAAACGAACGTCTCCCTCACGTTTCGCGTCAGTGCTTTGTCTTTGGCTTAGCCACACAAAAACGTATATACAAAATCGAAAGGAGCTTTCGACTATCTCAGGTCTGCCCCATAATTGGTTATATTATAGCACCAATGAAAACCACGGGACGTACATTTTTTTGCGATTCTTCATTCAATACTTTAGAAAATGCTGTATAAATGACATAGTTTTTTTTTACTTTCGGAATGGGACATTAAAAATTATTTCCAGGTTTCAGCAATACCGATTTTTTACCATAAAACGAGGAAATTATTTTTCCATACAAACACGGATATTTTTCTTTGACTCAAAAAAAATTACAGAGTGGGATTCAACGGAACAAGAATTCTATGGAAGTAAAATCACAGCGAAATGTGAGGGGATGGGATATAAAAGGTCATTGTCGCCATACAATTGAATAAACTACCTACCGAATTACTTTCCTTGACTTTCCCGTTATCGATTTCGAAGAATGATTGGTGACGAATATATTCCATTCGAGTTCGAAAAACGTTTTGTTGTCAGAAAGTACGGAAAAATTCTGAGTAACGATGTTTCCCCCATTCTTCCCTACTAATTGGAACATTCCCCTTAAAATATTCGTCTGTGAAAGTAATAAACGAACAAGGCGAGTTCATGGGAGGGATCCGATTCTCCATAAAACTCATTTCTACTCAGAGTGTAGCATATTTTCCGTGAAATAAATCCTTCCAAGCCGCCCTGTTTTCGTACTATAATTTCAACAGTAAAATAAAGGCATATAATCGACTGGACGAAATAGAGGCATATACCCTATAATTTAACACAAATAATTCATTATTAGCGAGCTCATAGTTTGCCACACGTTGATTGGATTTCTTGTAGTATAATCTCGTAATACAAAAGCCTTGCATGCATTCGAGCAATATCGGACATATATGCATTTCTATTGATGGCTAAGAATTTTTTTTTCTATTTCCGGGAGTGTGCTGCGCATTATTTTCCCAAAGTGGCTTTGCATGTCGTTTTTCGTGTGTTTTTGACCACTGACCCACTTTTTCGCCTGTTACGCCGCATTATAGAACAATGCTTGGCATTTGGTGATTTATAATCACCAACGCCTTTATTGACTACTGATTTCCATTCTTCAACTTCGATGTTTGTTCAATGCCCAAGAAGAGGCTATAGTCACTTGAAGTTCTTGCTTTTGCTCAGAATTTTTCATCAAACTTTCACATGCTTTTAAAGCAGTTATCCCAAAAAATCCACGTGAATCTTAATGCTATTTAACATACTTCACATTCTACTAGATAAAGTATTCATTGATTTTTGTATTGAAAAAATCGAATTTATTAATTTCAATATTAACTTTTTGAATTATGATCTCGTTTAGAATTGCGAATAGTTCTTAGCAATGTTTTTTTTTTTTCGATTGTCGTCGAGTTTGCAGTAAAATTAAAAAAAAAAAAAAAACCATATCTGGCAATGATTCACGACCAATCGGAGCGATGAAAACGCTCAGGATTTCAATTTCTTCGATGGGTTAAAGAAATCAAGAGGAAGAAGTTGCTCGAATATCGGGAAATTAAAGACTCGTGTGAAATGAAGCATCGAAAGTGATTTACGAACTGTGATGAAGAAATGGTAAAATCTCTTGAAGAAATATTTCGTGGAAATTTATTTTCCCTCTCGACGACCGCCTTTGCGTAACCCTCGACGAGAAACGCACCAGCGTGGCCCACTCCACGATTGGAATTATTCTGCTACACTTTTCTGCAAGAGAATACAGTCTCTGTTACATATCCACTCCCTTCAGACCGTTTCGTTTACCAGTATGTCATAATTCAAGCCGTAATTCAACGTGAAATTTTTCCAACTGCCCCGACGGATTAATTTTCTGAAAACAGTCTCTGTGTTTCGCCTCTGCCAACGTTGGCAATAAATTTAACTCCACTTTGCCTCGCTTTCTTCCGCCCGTTGTCATAGTTCACCCTCTTGATCTTGCGATAGTATGCCCACATTCTAATCTGTTTTCTACGTCGGGACACAAGTCAACGCAAATATTAAGACCCGAGAAAATATATTCAGCAAGTGCTACATTATATCATGTTTTGAATCAACTTAAAATGTTCTATAATTTATAAATATATGAATGAGTCTTCAATCAGTTTGTCACTCCAGGATATTTCCGTGTATTAGTTGGACAAGTCTTTTCTTCTTTTTATTCTAGAACCTGATTGTTGTTCCTGCGGTCTGCGTTGTCTGGTTGATTAGTACAAAAAACATAAATCGTTGGAGAATGTATCATTGAAACTCGATTGATGATTTATTTAAGTTGTATTTCAACTGAATGTTTAACATTTTTGTTAAATGGAAGTCATGTTCACTTTCTCCTCACATACGATCAATTATGTGATGAAATATAAATGAAAGTATTGCAATTTAAAAAAAGATATTCACTCATTTCTGTCTGTTTGACGTCTGTCTAAAAATATAAGAAATCTATAAAAATATTCCGAGACAGTAATGGGGCATGGTGCGCTACACGAAGAAAGTGAATTACTCCTGCTAATTGTGTTCGTACTGACAGTAATATTTTTGACAAAAGTTTTCATTTTTTAACTTGACGTGGCTTGTTGCTGCGTACAGTCTCTCCAGTGTTCGCGTTATCAGTCAATGCCTTTCTACATGACGTCAATTCAATAACTTAACTTAACAATAACTTGCGAGCAATTGTGGCTTCAACATTAAACTCCTCGACCCGTAATTGGCTATCCACGGTTGTTGCCGAGTTCGGTTTGCCATGAAGTAACTTTGTACACAGATTTTGAAGATTCATGCTACAATAGTATTGAAGTTAGGTCGTTTGTCCAATTTGTCTCCTCATTGAAGAGAAAGCTCAACAGGAACAAACATACAGGATATTGTAGAAGTTATAATCTAAAAAAGAGTTTCTCGTGAATCTCTGCAGCAATTGAGAAGGGAATCGGGTAGTCGAACAAATTAAATGAGTGAAGTCAAAGGTTTTCCCCAAAGTATTATCGAGCAAGCATTGGACCGTTTCTCCAAGAAAGCAAAACCGGTAGATTCGTTAAGAAATGAATAATTGCAATATTTTAGGGTACTCTTTCTCGATTGAGAGAAAGCCCTCCGAGCAGTTGAGACGAGGGGAAAATTTGGCTTCTCTCATCTCAGCAAAAGCTTCGGCCAACGAGCAAACACTCGTTGACTGCGACGAGATTGCGTCGGTAAAAATCGTTTCGTCTCTTCGACGATGCGCGCACACAGATAACGTTTGTGGTTAACATGAAAATTCACGAAATTTCATACTTTATGCCGCACTAAGTCAAACACAGAGCACACTACAGAATGAAGAACATATCGTATTAGACACCGAATTTTACGATGCTTTGTCGTTCTCACAAGCTCGTATAACAAGATTTACGAGTCCCGCCCTCTCCCGGCTTTTCGTTGAGCGACAAGCAAGTAAACCGAGCTGCCGGCGCTGCTGTCGCTGTCGCTCGGCACGATATATGATCAGGAAAGAGTGTTTCCAATTTTTTATCTCACATTCCGGTCAAATTTTACGATTCGATGACACCTGGTGCAGGTCTGTCTGCTCACTGGCTGCTGACAGTTTTTTTGTCGTTGCCGTCATCTTTGTTCTTCGTTTTATCGCCCATATGTCATTCACACGGAGGTCGATAGAGGGTAACTTATGAACTTACGGCGAACGATCATTATGTGGACCCCAAACTTATCTCTGTGCCATCTGAATTCGAAATTCAAGGTATAGGTTTCATTATACATTGGCATTCCATATAGTTATTCTCGAAAAGAAACGCTATTTTCTTCGTCGAAAAACGATGAAAGCCATAGAAACCTTTTTTTCGATTAGATTTCAATGTCGAGGTGCTTAAAATGATTAGGAAACGTTTGGAAAATGATATATGCTCATTGCACACAAGAACATAAGGGATTATTGATATTAACAATAGATGAAAAAAAAAATCATTTTATTTACCTACTTTGGAAAAAGTATATAGTTGTTCAAAAAATCATACCGTTGAGGGTAAAATTTGCATAATCAGTGTATAATTACTCCTGCAGCTAAGCACTTTTAGATGGGCTTAGTCGGAACTTTCATCATCAAATGGCTTTTACAGTGCCGCAACCTTTAAGGACTTACAGGAACAGAACTTGCCTCTATGCGAAGTAAGTACGTGGCGGTGAAGGAGAGCGGCAAGGGAAACGAATGTTTCCGTTTTCATGCGCGTCGGCCTCTGGAAAACAGCGATTATCTAATGTAAGTAGCGCGTTGAGGGAATTGCGTTGGAAACGAGAGACGAAGAGAGGAAAAACGGAGGCAACGACGGGAGCACAACTCTCGTCGGAAACGAGAAGCGACGAGGATAAAAGAAGGGAGAATTTGTAAGGTAGAGTGAGTGTGAAGCTCAGTGGGATAGAGAGCAAAGGAAAGCGACATGGCAAGAGGGTGCGAAGAGGGTTTCCCGGACGGTCGAGGCTCCCTCGAGAATCGCCAGGATAAAGCGTCTCAACCACAGAACCGCCTGTCCTGCAAACCCAAAGCCCAAAACCTTTTCTACTTCAAGCCCCTCTACGGCTCTCGCGCACCGACATTCGCCAATTAAATATTTAACAAACGTCTTTAGTAGATTTACCACTTGGACCGGTCGACCACAGCGCGAGAGCTTCATTCGGTGAATTACTGAACGAATACAGCGCAGCGGTGATGAGAAAGACGAACGAAACACATGGTACTCAACGAAAAGATTCTCTGCTAATTCCTATCTCCGATGCATAGTTGTAACGAGATTCTACAAACTATTCTTCGAAGTATGAATCTTATGTAATTCTTTAATTCAATTTAATATGTGACAATGTAACAATTTAATTAAGGGGTTACAAAAGATTCTGTGGTAATTCTATCTCTGATGCATAGTTGTAACGAGATTCTACAAACTATTCTTCGAAGTATGATTCTTTTGTAACCCTTTAATTCTACAATCCTAAATTTACTTAATGGGATCGAAATCAACCCCATCGGACATCGGCATGTCGAATCAATGGACCACTTCCGTTTTTTCGGCCATGCGATGATAAATTACCACACTTTCTTATCTCGGCGCGTACCCAAAGACTTTGAGCAATTAGTGATTGGTTCATCAATGAACCAGCGGGCTATATACTATAAATTGAGTAGTTATATACTAATATATAGCTATAAGTTTTTTGCCGTATATTAGTTAATGATACTAACACCGATATCCTCACAAGCTGCCACAAATAGTAACTGTCATACAGGAAAAAGTACTTGTGCTTATTTATGCAAAAAATGAATAAACTTTTTATTAACAACAGTAACGATGTAAATATTTCAACATACGTTCGTTACAAATTTCATACTAATTATATTTATTGAGAGTAGGTAATTATTTTAATAACTGATCATTACTTTGTGCATGACGCTAATTCTATTTATACTTTTTAATGAATACTGGGGATGCTGGAGTCGATTAGGCGATTCGTAGTATACACTATTCATCGTAAATATGCTACAAATATATTTCAACTTGTGCACGGAGGTAATAAAAACCTTTATGCTTCGGCGACCGGTCGAATTACCGTTCAAGACATCGAGCAAATGATTAAAAAAACGTATATTACAGAACCTCTCAAAAGCCAATATGGCCGCTCGAGACGTCAAAAAGTTCGGTTAAAGTAAGATATAAACGTTTCTGGGGCTCAGATGTGTCAAATCAGACCGGACGCCGAAGCACGAAGGTTTTTATTAAATCCCTGCAAAATTTGATGTATATCTGTAGCATATTTACATTATGAATAGTGTATATTACGAATTCGCCCAGTCCAGCATCCCCTTAAGGAAAAAACAGTTTGTTTGGTTTCCGATAGAATTATTACCCATTTTCAAATGTTTTTGATAGAACTTTAACTAAATTTTCTATATTTGAACGGGATGATTACGCAACTCTGCGACATATAGCAATACCGATCACTAAGCGCGCTAGCGTGATCGGGTTTCACCGGCTTTGGAAAGAGGGGTTGCATTTAATAATATATTATAATATGACGTTGAACCAGGGGTTGCTCGCATACAAGCGGCATACATTTCGGCTTTATATGGGGTACCAAACCTATGTTTTGTACGTCGCGCTTATGGCGTATTCCGCGACATGGTATACCGATGTCAGTTATACGTTTATTAAAATTTACATTTACATCTGCGCACGAGCTGGCGCCCTTTATCAGACAGAGTTAGCAGCGAAAAAAAATCGGTGGAGTGAGAAGAATAAAGGAAAATACATCCGGCGCTATTTTTATGTTTCTCGGCGAAATTGCTGTCATTGGATCTGCGAAGATTCCCAACGAGTACAAGAATTGGCGTCTCGAGGGTCTTATTATTCTTCCCCCTCGACGCAGCCTTCATCCGCGAATTGGTCGATGACGCAAGGGGTGCAACAGTAATGGACCGGGACAGCTTTTCCTCGTGAGAATATTGCGTGTCAGGATTTTGAACGGTTTCTAACGAGTTACGAGCTGTGAAGCATCGACTTGGAACGTGGAAGCATAGCATCCACGGTGTGCGCGAGATTAGACTACACAGCTTGCGATATTGAATTTTATACGGCAGCAGACAAAAAGAAAATTCTTTTTTGCCGAGTTACCGAGTAATATATGAAAGAATGGAAAGCATATTCTTGCATATTGCTTCCTCATTATTTACCATATTCACGAAGCCCCCTCGACAAAGATCTATCTTGAATTTTGGGTGCCTCTCAAAAAATGTATGTGTTAATAATGGGAAAATAATCCGGCAATAATCTTCGTTTCTGTAGGCTTGATTAAAAAAATTAAGCAGGATTTAAAAAAGTACCAAAGGCTGTTGCTACACCGAATAATAACAGGTTTACTTTTTATTTTTTATTTTTTAAAAATTTGTTACGGCGTCTACTGCTGTGGTCATTAGCGTTTTATTAACCATTAATAAAAGGTTGCTGGTATCAAAAACAATTCAATTGACAGTTAATGTCCGCAAAATATTGTTGGAGTAACCAACCTTTTTTGTTAATGTACATAAGTTACATATTCCTATTACATATTCCACGTTTGGCTTCGGGAATCCAAGAACGACGTCCCGAAAAAATCCACAAGCAAAACAAAATTAGCAAAGAAAAAAAAACCATATATATGCATACGAATAGTAACAAGTGCTGGGCGCGTTTGTCGCAGTAGTAGAGTAGAACTCGAAGGCGTTGCGTGAAACGAGATTCATTAAAATGCTAATGTACCAACACGAGAATCGAATTTCATTCCACTGGTAGACGCGGCAGGTTTTTCGCGGTGCGGTGGCTCGAGGGGTGGATACACGGGGGAGGCACAGGGAAGGATCCGGGAATCCAGGGGTTAAGGACAACGGAGGAAATGAGAGAAACCCTCGTGGGACCGTGTAACCAAATTAGCCGATACTCTGATTTATTAGTGGTGTCACCGCTGCGAGTTCGTTTAACTCTCGACAACAAACATTATATATCCGGTGGTGTATGCGCACCGCTGCGAGCATTGTCATCAACATCGTCCTCATCGGTTGCATCATCGTCGTCTCTCTCGTCGCCAATATCTAGTTATTCCTCGCATTATAAATGTATGAAGCATAACTCGGAAGATTGGCTTCTGTCGAGCGTCTACGAGAAGCGAAGGCGATCTACAGATGTATAACATCTCGTATTCGCCGTTGCATGTCGAATTCGTCATCTCACGTTGCGGTCGATACAGGGACCATCGCCAGCCGGAAGAGCGACAATATAGCTTATCGCTTCCGCAATATAATTATCTTCACTGTATTTTCTGCATCACTAAATCTAGCGAGTGCAAGCGAGATAAATGTTTACAGTACCATTCGTGATAAGCTTGAGTTTCAGTTCCGAAAACCGAACGTAGAGGAACATTTTCCATACGGCGAAGTAATTACTGGAAAATATTTTATACGAGGGTTGGAGTCATATCTTGATTTTTATATAACCTATTCGCGTATCGTCAATTAGTGCAGCATACGAGTGGATACGTCGTTTGACTTAGCACATGAAACCGTTTTATCATTTTTGCCATTTCACCCCAAAAAATGTCCTGAATTGAGAATTCCGAGGAGAGGGCAAAATGGCATCGGCGTATCTTGTCGTCGGTGTTAGTCGTCCGCGTAACGAGGTTTACGAAATTTATCGTCAGCTACGATCGGCCAAAGTAATAGCCCGTGAACCACCCAATTTCGTGTGACCTTCGATAGATCCGTTTCTTTTCGTAACACCGAATGCGAGTGGTAGTGGTCGTGGCAGTGTTCGCGTTGGTGATTGTGAACGTAAGCTCTATGCACATAGGAGTAAAACTCAGATCACTTCGTTCTCACTATCTCACTCGACTCCGACGAGGAATTTTCTGTCCCTATCCATCCTACCGGTAGAACTCTATCTGTCGCGTCGTATCTCTTGCCTCTCGCATCCCCTATGGATGGATAGAATTGGATCGGAGGGTTAGTCAGCCCAGAAGCGGAGCAGCGAGTTTTGCGCGAGCGGAAGCAGAGACGAGGGTGGACAAGACACAGCACGCGGTGTTACTGGCTGTGTGTATACGGGCCGTATATACATCAGCTCGGTGCTCTACTCTACTTCACTCCTGCGTATACGTACAACGCTCTACCTGGCTCTCCCGGTTCCCGGCTCCCAAGAGGAATATGTTATTAGGCCTCCAGGATTATGTACTTCTCGATAGAAGTGAACAGGGCGAGAGGGGCAAAGCAGAGAGGAGTCTTCGACATCGAGGGCGCCACAGCCAGGCCAGGCTAAGGGGGTTTCAGGCTACAGTTCGCCCTCGAGCTTTCGCACAACCAAAAGCGAAAGTGCGCTGGAAAGCTGCTGGGGTGCAAAACGAGCGAAAGGGGGACAGAGAGCCCGCGAGAACGACAAGTTTTGTCGCGAGAGCCAATTTAACATCCCGTTTTTGCATGTTGCCAGGAACACTGGGAGAAGCATGGTTAGCTGGAAAATCGCTTCACCTCTCCCTTCGCTGGAAAATAGTACGATGAAGATGAAGGGACATATGTGCATGTCTGAATTCTTTATACGTGTACGTGGCTTCCTATTTTCTGCCTCCTTTTTATTTACTGTACACCAGGGATTTGGATTGCTGAAAATGGGACGAAGAGTCTGTTCTGTGCAATATACGGTACGGTTATTTGCAGAGTTGGATAATATTTTAAGGAACTCTAAACGCGAGAGGAACGTCTTTAGGAAGTAATGCTTTTACGCTAGTCGACAATTTAATGATATTGCATTGTGTTCACCTTCTTTAGGGCAGAATTCCTAAGAAGTTTGAACTACAGCCAATTTTTCGCAAGCAACGACTACCGAAATCAGTGTGGACATGGAAGTTATTTGGTTTTGTGAACTTATAATTTGGTTGATCGAATCGCATTGTCCTGCCACACTTTTAGCTTTTTCTTCTGTGCTTTACAGCCTGCGACTTCAATTAGAAATGGGGAAACTTTGCTCTTGTGTTGACAACGATAATTAATGGCAAAGTGTAAACCTAAAGCATAATTCGTTGATCGCAGACTTGGTTAAAACCTTGTCAAATCGTTTCACGTTCCGGAAATTTATATATTTGAGAATGCCAAAGCAGTCCGGTTGGGCAGACATAAAAACGAAACGTACCTTTGCGCTTAAAGGATCTTAATCAATATTACAGTCATAGTTCGAGTTTTATGACGAGTCGTCAAAATTCCAGTTTGCAGAAGATATAAGGTATTTTGCGTTAGATGCAATTTAATGTTAATGCCGGCACGAGGGGATGGATACAAAGTTTATGAGAAGAGAAACGTTGGGTCTTTGATGGAAAGGAGCGGTGAGACTGCTGGAGGGACAAAGTTCGGGGGTGCGCGGATACACGCTGTTCCCGAAATGACCGATTCTGACGCTTTAAATATTTTATTTGAAGTATGGTGGAGGTGAGGGATACCCTCGCTGGACTCTTGGTCCGCGTTTGTCGAATGTTCCGTTCATCTCTCTCGGTACTTCATGGATACGATCCTCGGGGGAACGAAATGGCGCTCGAGCTCGTCGAATCGTTAATCCCGTTTAGATGGGTTGTGCCGACGTACTGTAACGTATATACTTCATACACCGCCGTCATCCTATATATACACACCGGTTTTTAGTGGTTTATTTGCGTGGAAAACGCCAGGAGTATCTGAAAACATCAGGAAGAATGGCGCATACTCACGCGACCTATAAAGCTGGCATACTGTCCAATTTTAACGTTTCGAGACGAAGGAAAGCGTCGGAAAATCCGCGCGAGTTACGCTCCCATCGTGAATTTTCGAGGATTTTCGAGGGACCTTATATTCCCGAGGTCATATCGTCACTCTATATTCAAGAAGACACCGAGCACGGTATTAAAAGATTTTATGTATGCCATTGAGAAAATAACGACGCGAAAGTATAAAAGCTATGGGAAGGACAAACAGCGATGTTATACCGAGATTTCGTTTTCCGCCTTGCCTTGTTTATCGCTATAGACCCAATTTTCTATGCCTGTATAATACGCAGCTTGGAATCGAATCACAAAATTGATTTTATGAACTTTCGATTGATCGTAGAATACTTTGTAGATTGTATTCTCTTCATGTACCATTTATCATGAGGCCACTTCTTTGAGAGTAGATATTGGTCGACTTTCATTTCATCGTAGAGAAAACTTATAAAACTTTGTGAATATTCAGGATGTAATGATCAAAAATGGGAATTTTTATTCATGTTTCGAAAAATAAGTTTCATAAAGTTGAACATTTATTGCTCATTCGCGCCAAACTTAGTTCTTACCCACGTGAAAAAATACTCAATTGCCCTCCTTTTTATAGTACTTCCTATCTTAATATTCATTAACAAAGCTTTGGTTAAGGATAATTCGAGTATGGCCAATATGACGCAGTCCTCATTACCCTTTTTGAGGACATTTTGTTTGAATCCAAATTTTTCTCCAACCAACGCTTTTCAAGGTCCTTCTGTGCAACTTCACTTCTTCCTCAAACGACCAACACTCTTTGTAAAGACATTTTTTCCGAAAAATCCGGAAGAAAGATGCTTCCACAGCGACGATGAAATTGTACAAAAACAAAGCTCCTCTACGAGGAAGGCCGAAATCGATTCAGAAAGGTGAAGCTGGTGTGGCTGTTCCGGCGACAAATAACAATGCTCAATAGCTGATTTCGTTCGCCATTTATATCAGCGAACGATCTAAACTCGCAGGCCATATGTCAAGAGCAAAAATGTCAATCACTTTAATGGTGGCGTAGTGCGGGAAGTTGAATGAGTGACGCAAGAGCCACTCGTGTAGTACACTTTTTTGTTTCCCCAATGGTAGAGGCAGAATGGAAACTCGATACTCCCAGAACGTCGCTCTAATGACTAGGTTGGCATGCAGGATTGAGAGCTCGGCGATACGTCGTTTTGCCCCATTGCTCTCGAGCGCAACGAGAGCGACAGTATTACGTTACTGAGCGGTTCGTGCGTATGCCAACACCGCTCAATCCACATGAAGCGACCTCCGATTTTATCGTTTTTCCTTTATATCATCCTGCTGTAGATCGGTGGCCATATTCCACGCATATACATAGTGTCAAATCTATTGCGTGTTAGCAGCAATTGGTGTGGAATTTTCACGAGTGCTGGACCACTTGGTGTCAATAGTTAGTTGAGAGTGATACCCAACGAATAATCCACTCAGATAACTTTTCATTTTGAATAACGTCAGCTCCGCTAGGTTCAGGTAATCTGATCGTTCGGATGATTAAAAAGGTGGTAGCTTCAGACTCGATTATTTTTATAGGTTTCAGAGAGAGATTTATTTGTGGCTGTGGCCGCGAAATAGGACTATATTTTACACGTAGAAAATATCGTCACGACGAAAGATCTGTATTTTTACTTACTTTCCAGTCAGCATTAAACAGATTGGCCCGATGGGACCGATTCCATCGGACTATAAGTTGCACCGGTAAATTTAGGCAAAACGGACTCAAGCAGTAAAGATAAAGAGCGATACAGCGGCTTCGGAAATGTCTCTCTCCCTTTTTCCCTCATGTATAGAACGTTTGGCTCGATTCGCGAAGAAATGTCACCGAGGCCTTGACCGTATAGGGGCGACCGCTATAAAGTGGCACCCCGAAGAAATACTGGAATGGGCTTCCTTAATTTCGCGGAAAGAAGCGAGGGTAGGAGCCGCGACGTGGATCGGCCGTATCCACGACACTTTATATCCTCTCTGCCTCAGCTTTCAAATGCATCTTGCTCATCCTGACCCGGTTCCTCCGAGACAAGCCGAGGGCAATTCCGGTGCGTAGTACATTTTCTCGTAGGGTGCACCGGTGACGACAGCTTTCGCACTACGCAATCAATAGATAGCATGTAGGAGCTATAAGGTATGGGGCCTGCTGGCTAACCCCCTAACACCACAACCACAACCAGTAAAAGCAGGGCAAACCCCTGTCAACCCCCAATCCGCCCCCCTCTAGCTTCTCTCACACGACCAGAACGTTTGGTAGCGACGCACCTTCCTTGTTGGGGTGTCATTCTGCAAAATGTTTTCGCTTCTCCAACCCCAAGGTTTATGTTTCACTAATACAAATGACGGATGCGAAAAGGGGCCCCCTGAGCCACTTTTTGGTTTTCAAATGATGTCTAAACCGCTTTTTAAAAAATTCTTTGCCGAAGAGGCACGAAATACGATTGATATGTCCGGTTGAAAAAGAAAAAAAAAATTCTACGTGATTTTGTTATGAATGCCGTTTTTGTGGTTCGCCCACCAATGTACTACACGAATCTGCGAATGATTAGTATTTTTTTTTTCCTTCACATACAGAGGAAAAAATCCGCACGTAACAAATGCAGAATCCCCGGGAAAAGGAAGATAAAAAGACAGACATCCATAATCCCAACACGTGTATTTAAGATTGGAAATGCGATTTCACGCAAATGCAAATGACGGATGCGAAAAGGGGCCCCCTGAGCCACTTTTTGGTTTTCAAATGATGTCTAAACCGCTTTTTAAAAATTTCTTTGCCGAAGAGCCACGAAATACGATTGATATGTCCGGTTGAAAAAGGAAAAAAAAATTCTACGTGATTTTGTTATGAATGCCGTTTTTGTGGTTCGCCCACCAATGTACTACACGAATCTGCGAATGATTAGTATTTTTTTTTCCTTCACATACAGAGGAAAAAATCCGAACGTAACAAATGCAGAATCCCTGGGAAAAGGAAGATAAAGAGACAGACATCCATAATCCCAACACGTGTATTTAAGATTGGAAATGCGATTTCACAGGGCTGGGCCGCAATCCGCATAAATTGTGAATTTTCAGGAATCCATACATACTGCCCGCGTAGGAACCTTTGGCCTCACGAGATGTTCCAATTTCTGGGATACGGCTTCACCCTTATCGCAATGCCATATCCCATGTTGGGATCACATTTATATTGGAGGCGGACACGAGATTTCGAAATGCACATTTGTACGGGAATCATGACGACTATTTGTGTTATCAGGATATTGTAAAGTTGGATAGAATCGAGTGAGATAACGCTCAACGGATTTTAACGTCAACGAACGGCTATAGCTTTAACGGTTAGCACGGTGGGCACTTTTATGGCTTTTCGCTTGTACTCACTATAGTCGCTAGTGGCGAAACACAAGAAGATATACAGCATAGGCTCATCCCCTTCCGTGTGCACTACAGGCTCGAAGGTTGACCTACGGACCAGTTTATATAGCTTTCCTTTTCCGTTTCCTCGCCACCGCTGGGCGACGATTGAACGGGATCCGAGACTTTCTATATACCGGGGCCATTCCTCATTCGGTTTCTTTGTACTCTGCTCGTTCTTTCTTCCCTCCGTTTGTAATGTACGTGTGCACCAGTCCACCATGTAGACCACCAACGTGTGGGCCAGTATTTTCTTCGCTACTTTATATCGAACACGACCGGAAGACAACTTTTATTGGCAGTGTTTCACGCTAGCTGTACGGTATACGGGTATACGGGAAGACGACGCAACCCTCTGCGGTATGGATTACTGAGGAGTTAATTTACTGCACGGCCTAGAACGCCGATTGATATCTCTATATCACTGACCATAAGTCCAACCAGGTTCCGGACACATTCCGGATAGCGTCAAGTTGAAATAAGGCTCAGTTAAGGGGGAGGGGGGGGGGGGGGGGGGACAGATGAAAGGTGTTGATATTGATTTCCGCATATGCATTTTGTTTACCTGCTGGTGATGTGAAAATAATTCTTTTGATCCGAATGAAAGTACGAAGCACCGTCATCCGAAAATTCTGGTTCACTGTGAATTCAACTTGAAAATTGTCCATTTGTCATTTGTATTCATTAATTTACTTCTCAAAAAAATCAGGATTAACGCTCTGTATAAGACTAACACTAAATACAGAAGTTGCGTATTCAAGAGGTATGTCAATAATCCGGAAAAAGTTGAAAATTGTTAACGGTAATGTAATTGCATATATCGGCGGTAAATAAAATAAGTCTGAATTGACTCGCTATAGAAATATTAAAAGTGATTTATGAAGTTTTGAATATATGAAATGTGGCAGTGGTAAGGCTTTACATGCTAGAGAATTAGGATCCCCAATTAGGCGACTAAAAAAAGTTGCGATACGAAGTAGAAACCTCTTTACATATAATGCAAGTCACCCTTTATCGAAACTGCTACCCGCTTTTACAACTTAGCCCTTCCTAACTGTTTACAATGCAATCAGTGAGATTGAAGATAGTGCGTGAAGGTGTTGGATTATTCGCGAAAAGATTCAACGGATTAAGGGAATCCCATCATCAGCGTCGCTAGATTGTTGTCTGGGCATTAAAATTCGAAACAAAGTTACATCATGTTGCTAGTTAAGGCTGTTGGTTCTTGCCGTTTGCAACGGCGATTGTCAAGGAGAGGAGACGAGCTGCGTAGAAGGTGGAATATAAGGAACCGGAGCTGATTACCAGGGTCTTATCGTCTTTCAGCTGGCAAAGCTCCAATAATCACCTCGAAGCCCTACCAGTTAATCCTAAACTAATTCTAGGCGTAACGGCGTCACGGCTACCGATTCAGCTGGCCCGACGACGCCCGCAAAGAACGAACACCATGATAAACATCCACCTCACCCTTCATTGCTGATGTCTGGCGTGGGTCTCTGCAGTGATTTCCACTAACTATTCTCTTTAATTGTACTTTCTTTTAGAAGCGGATTTAACCTGATGGAAACATTTATTTCTGTCTATTTTACGTTGAGATACTTAAGAAAATCTAAACACCTAAAACAGCGATACCGGAAAACACTTGTTACTAGTGGCATGGTAAAAAATATGCACCTGACTCTGATATTCTAAAACTCTGAGGAAACATTACATTTTTCACTTGTGCCTGTTACATGATCAAATTAATGAATAGATTTTACTTTTTCGTAAACATTTTGCAATAACAACTGTTACAATTGTCAATTTGTTTGAATACCCGTTCACTGAAGCGGAGAATTTTTTTAAAATTCAAATGGGACTACAGAAACTACAAACTGATTGCTGTCCCGATTTGGAAACTACATCAGGTGAAAAATGTTATCTTTGATTGTCTGCGCAGGGTCTTGTTTTGTCTTCAATTTCCTCCTTTCGGCCTTTCTACCCGACTTTACAAACCAACCGTTCCTTCTATTTTCGCTGGTTTTATCTACCCTCTGTGTTTCTTACATTGCCAAGACTTTTCATTAATCTTATGCCCAACAGTGATGGTGTTATGTTGGTACTTGTTTGTGGGGGACAGCAGAGTAGTTGACTCCAGCAACTTCCAGGGATCTTGGCGAGGAAGAGGAAGAAGCGGCAGCGACGTACCGTGCGACATTAACGCATTTGTGATGCAAATACGTCTGTTGGCCCCTTGAATCGACTGTGCTCGCTCTTATACACGCCAAGGTCCATGCCTCTTCCTCTTTTGTTCTATCCGTCGCTTCCGAAGGACTCGATGGCTTTCAGGTCCGGAAAGGACACCATCGAGCTTCATGCTGAGACTATTACACCGCGATGAACTGAAGTGGGCGGAAACCCGCACCCATCATTGATGATGCTTTTAATTCGTCTTCAGTTAAACGTATACGATGGCCATTTCGTTCTACTACATTTCCCGGATATCCGGAAAGGTCTCCTGTTCCCGATGTCCTAAGAGAAAGTTATTCGAACAGTGAACAAGGCGAAAGAACCAGAGTGAACTTCACTGTGAAGAAAGTTTTTCAACCTACATAAATTCTCGAACCATTCTTTCCCAGTTGGGTAACCAAACTTTTTCGAAACGCCCAGCACGTTTTCAACTATCCTTGAAAGCCGAAAGATTTTTAGGTCTAGCGGTTTCAAGGGAAATGAATCAGCCAGAAATAATTATTTTCAGTTAAGTACGTTCTTTTCCTTAGTCGACTGACGAGTTTCCAAGTTTTTGTAATTCCACTTTTTGTGCGGCTGCCTTCGACGAGACGTCTGTGATTGAGACTTGAGTTTTGTGAAAACTACATCGTTAATAATTGTTTTATTATAATTCGATGCAGTTACTTTAGCAGTTGGTATTGACCAGTTTGACGGCGCATTTTAAGGTAACCGATGTTGCAATAACGCCGCGAGCTCCCCCTATGGTATCCCCTTTTCTATCCTCCCTCGTAACATCCGAAAGGAATTAATTCACTGAAGAACCGAATATATTTAGTGTCTTTCCAATAGATATATGGTGCATGATAACAATGACAGTCACAGAAACGTCGATCAGCTACGGGCCAAAAAAAAAAACTAAACAGAAAAAATCTCGAACATGGTGAATAAGGGACGAAAAGGACCCGAAGAACGAGGAAACTGTGGACAGAGATGAACGTAAGAAGACACTACTCGTACAAATGATGGGTAGCTTGTTTTCGCTCGGCAAGAAGACACAAAAAATACAGGCATTAGTATTGATCCTCGAAAAATTAATGAGGAAATCAGAGACTACGCGGCTCGCATCGGGTACGAAGGGTCGAAGGGAGAATTCCGGATGGAAGAAACTTTCCTAACTGTCATTTGTTTCTAGTGTAGTTGAGCTCCCCAAGACCGGTAGAACCATGTCAAGCCATCCTTCGAGTCCCTCAAGAGGGATGATGCTTTCGCATTTCCTTTTTCTCCTTATGCACATATAGTACACTGTGGTTCTCTGTATTTGTGAATGTTCCCAGCCACACGTTCACACAGTCGATGTATATAAAACCAGAACTAACGTGTTATATATCAACGAAGCTCGTATAAGTCTCGGTAATGACCCTGTACTAGGAAACGTGCTTACAGAATTGGGTGCACATACGAGCTGTGGCCATTAAGATGGTGTTGTAGTGGGAGGTGAGAGGTACATTTATATGTAGCGCAGCTTGATGGAACGATACTGACGACGCCTCGGTCTGGCAATTTCTCAACTGGAACCGAACGACGTCTTAATCGGGATTATATCGTCGTTATTAGGACAAATAACTATAATTAACGTTAGCGCCTGTAGTAGTTGTGTTCAGAATTTCGTAAACGTTGGGGCGCACGGCAGTTAAACGTCGAACACGTGCATGCAATCCCACGTATATGAGACATTCACTGTCAGTTCAGTCGCTTTTTTTCTCAATCCTTCAAATGTATCTCGTTTTTTATCCTATTTGACTACCACTTTCCAGATATTTTTTATCAATTGGCCATTTGAATCAGAAAAATTACTTATGAATAGTAATAAGTAACACTCGTTATTTTTTAATCATGTTTGTATGCATTTTTAACTTTTTGTTTGACCAACAAAAAAATGTAACGATAACTCCTGACTTAAAAACAAACATTTTTCGAAGGAACTTATCTCCACATGAGTAGTTGTGCATATGGAAAATAAATTGGATGGGACAACTACGTTTGCAATTTACTGGTCGAGAGTTTTACAAAATTAGTTGCGACAACTGATCAATTTATTGCTGTAACCACGTCGAATAATGATCTTGACTATTCACGATTAGTTTGGGGGAGATAGTAAGCACAGGGAATACGATGCTTAGGGCTACCATTCAAGGTCTATTTGCTCCGTGTGCAAACACACAACCTCGAAAGTTGAGTATGTATTGCTATGAACGTGCAATTAATCAGCGCCACCTTTTTAGTAGGATCGGACTTATGGTAGGACTTTTCGTTTGCACGTGTACGGAAAATACGCGTTCAACCGTTTTGGTCGTGTCTGCTCCACGGAGCGAATAGCGATAAGCTTAAAAATGGTATTTCCAACGTTTCAATAGAATTATTCTCCGCGCAGGAGAAACCGTAATGGCGAATGTCTGCACATAAAAACCTGGATCCGACAAATCTCCATACAGCACCACTTCATCAATGCTTCCTCTGTGTATAATGAAGCAAAAACAAAACGAGCTACTGAATTTTTGAGAAAAAGAATACTGAAAAATTCCCATACAGCAGTTTCAAGTTGTATTAAAAGCCAGCGAATTTCTGACGGGCTCGGAAAAACAGGGACTGCACTGACAGAGCCATGTATGTGTGATGATATAGGTTTGTACTGTTGGTGTATTGGATAACAGCAGACACTTTGGAACATCAAGGACAACGTGACGAAGAGCGTCGCAGTGTCGTACACTAGACTTGGTATTTACTGCATATAACTCTTCGTCCGTAAATTGTATACATTCGTTTCAATGCATCATCTGCCGGCGACAGGCGTTCGCTCGCTCATTCGCCTCCCAGAATAATACCGAAGTACTGCAACCACATTCTTTTATTCAACGAGAGGGATTCTGCTTTAGGAACGAGCTCACTCAGTCGCAAGAAATTCTACTTTTGTCGCCGACAGAATGACACACGTCAGAACAGACCTTGAGGATTTGGACGACAAAACGGAGGGGAAGTTATATGGGAGGCTTAGGAATGATGAAGAAATGAAAGAGAGAGAAAGAGTGAGCTGAAGATGAGCCACTACGGCTAATCGGGAAGTTGAGTGGAAAGGCGAGAAAGAATAAACGGAAACGAGGGAGGGAAAGAAACTTGTGAATACGTCAGAAACAGATACAAAAGTTTTTTTGGAAGCCTGTTTTCTACCCCTGGATTCATGCAGCCTAAAGGCTCGAGAACCCTCTCGTCGCTTATGAATAGCTATTCTTCATTTTTCTCTCCTTCGAATTATTAAACATTAATTATTTTTCCTAAAAACGCTAGTAGTAAGTAAAACGAATAATTATTTTTCGATTACTCTATCATAGTTCCACCAACATTACCTTTTCCTAAGTGCGCGAAAAAATCGTGATAATGACGGATATACAAATAAATCAATCGATCAAATGACATTCCGATAGAGATACGTTTCCGTTGAATTATTCTCTGAAGAGTAAACTTACAGTTTAGCACAAATTGTTGTGTATTACAACTGACTTTATTTTTCGAAATATGATGTGTAATTTCACCACAAACTATTTCGATAATTTAACAGACAAAACAAAAGTTTTTTGTTCAGATGACGAATATATTCATTTATAAATCCTGTAATGCTTAAGGGTGAGGACAAAAAAATGTACGTACTGAATCCAAAGAGCAACCTTAGAAAGACAAAATGTGCTTTGGTACATTGGAAATGAAAAAAAGTTGCTATTGAGGGTACTCGCAACTCCCGACTTTCTCATCACATTTGTTACCGGTACATATATGAACGATTGCTCAATAAAACACCTCCCAAAGTTTTCTTAATCTTTCACGAAATTGAAGTGGCTAATGGAGATGCGAGTAACCCTATATTAGATAACGTATCTTGCTGTGACATCACGTTCCATCAGGTTTCCAGTGCGTAACGTTATCCACAGAGTGAGTTGAGTGAACGAATCCGATCAATCTTGATCAACCCACGAACAATTACACTTGAATCAATCTTAATTAATCGAAATGTCTTCTACCCCTTTTCCTTGTGATTCCACGATGTACACGAAAACGATCTAATCCCCGAGCCGGGGCGTTCTTGTTCACGCTATGTCCGGCGTACTATATGATCGATGTTGATTTATTTTTCCACTGCACTGCCAGGAATTCCAGCGATTTTTATGACCCATTATTCCCTCAGACCTCGAATTTCTCAAGTAAACCCATAACTCCGAAAGTAATTGTATCTGGAATCGAAACAATAGTTCCTATGAAAATGGACGAATTTTTTTCTTAAGAACTGGTGGGCATGGGAAATGCAGTATGTTTCCTGAGAATCATTTGGCACCTTATGAAAAGTAAAAATGAGAATAAAAATAAATTAAAAGCTGCTGCAGAGTGCAACTTCGCAAATTGCTTCCGCATCATTTTTGGCTTTTTACAAAACAACCCCTATGAGAAAGCAATAGTCGTGATATCGTTGATAGAGAAAAGAAGATGAACCGAAGGCAAAAGGTCGTGGAAATGGAAAAATATAAGAAAATTCTTAAACACGTTAGTTTCAAATTATCTTTGGAAATTATTTCTGAAAAGTGGGGTGCCCGAAGCTCCGTTGTATGTCGCTTATGCGTTTGCGATGTAAGTGCTTCATTCAAGAGTTAATTCACTTTTGGGCTCACGTAAAAATAGGTTTTTTCTTCTCCGCAGTGCAATCACACATGCTCGCTTACCACATTTTGTACACACTAGCTCCGAATCGATTTGGCAATTGGAACACGTGGCCTAGATAATCCGCTCTCCCTTTACATGACGCTGGACCCCCTAGGCGGACCATCTGCCTCGAACTGGTCATACAACAGAAGGAACTTCATTGTCATTATTATGTCCAAGTATATGGTAAGTGGATCACCAAAAATGAATAAAAAAATGGCATAAATACAGGGAACAGATTATAATTTTCACAATATAATGCACGAATTAACATTGTTATTATAATCGAATGTACATTCAATACGTGGTCTCATTAATGATAAAACCACCCATCGATAAACTAATGAAAAGCACACATAAGTATTGACCACCATGTTCGACATTCATGCAGATTGGCCTAATGACGCAATGTCGCGGTTCACTGAATTTCAAACCGGACACAGATTGTTATTGCGAGCTAGCGGAGGATGCAACTCAAACTCAATTCGGCATCGCTCTTAGTCCGGTTATATCTCGCGTATTTTCCGTAAGCAAACATATTGATATTAAATCCAATAGTCCACACGGAAGCTTTAGTAGACAGAGGCTCAATTAATCGTGGCTTACGGGAAGCCAGTGTACACCATAGCACCGGAAAGCGTCCAAACTAATTTCCTGTAATTAGGTGCGGAGTCTTGCTGCTAGGGACCCTCGAGATTTGCACGTTTCCAATACCAGTGCTCTCATGGTCAGCGTGGTAAAAAAACGAACTCAACAATACGGACTTATTGCATTGAAATCGCTGGATATACCACGGGAGACGAAGATAAAAGTGCTTAAGAAATGATTTACAATGTTCAGACCGAATTTTTCCTATTACATACGAGTGGTCCACATCACACGAGAAATCGATTCGGAATGGAAAATATTTCAACGATTCGACACATTGAATAGTACGGAATTTTATTGCAACTAACATTTTATTTATTATTTATTTTTTCACGCGGATACTAAAAAAATCATGCTTTATACTTTATACAATTATTTTTATTCATAGGTTTTCTGTAGAGATTGGAAACTTGATAAGAAATTTAGAACCCCTATGAACCATATTGGATCGCTTCTTTGCATAAGTCGAAATTGAAGCAAATTTATCTTTAAAGTTCTATAATTCAACGAAGATACGCCCCTCTATCGGGCTTAAGTAATGCCTGTGAAAAAAGGTTGTTCGATCGGCGCACATGGAAAGGATATGGAATTCAATTACACCCCTCCAGCATCCGATATTTTTCAACTAGTTGCCGGTGAGTGGTGCGGGTGGCAGGGAATTGGGCGAAGAGGGTCCATGTCAGCGGAAAACACCCTATAAACAAGGGTGAGATTTTATATGTGGCAGGAAGTATTTCTAAGCGTAGGATTCTCTCTCGCAGCGAGATTCATCGTCCTGACTCGTCGCGGATGAGAGAAGAGAACTACTCGGTTGCAACATGATTGTACTACATACGTGCGCTGTACCATCGTATATTCAAAGCCAACGGATAATCTCATCCACGAGATACATAGTACGTATTCACGTGCTCAGCCCACGGAACCGATTCGGGATGAGACATCAGCCTCACCCACCCGATAATACATTGGTATTCGAAACGGCGAATTACCCCAGACAGAATTAAATTCTTTCTTTCCCCGGCCCTCGTTCGCTCTCGATATTGCCCTCGGTATCTTACCGTCCCTTCTTTTTTTTATTCTATTTATTTTTTGCCAGTACCTCGGTCGATAACGAGAATTGTCCAGGAGTGAATAAGTAGTCTGGTCTAAGTAGTATTTCCATTTTACCGCATTATATACGATGCTAAAGTTAGCAAGAACTTAAATACACAATTAAAATTCACTGTATCGCGTAGATACAATTGGCAATATCATGTCCTCGCTCTCGGGCGGAATCCCTGAAGCAGAAACACGAGATGAGGCTGTCTGGAATATATATTGGCATCCCGAACTCTCTAAACTACTCTCAGCAACGTTGAATTAAATTCTTTTCGTTAGCTCGCCCTATCGTGGATGAATCGATCACCAACAACGCGCCCCGATGGGAGGCCTTTTTTTAAGAGGGGGTCTGATCGAATTCTTGAAAATTACGTTTTGGATATATCGTTCTAGTTCAACGTTCTTTGCGTAATACCAAACTCATCTTGAGAATGATGAAGTTAGGAACACTTCTTGAAAAAAATACCGCAGAAAAAACCCAGTGAGTACATCTGCGTATATTCACCGTAATATTATATGAAAATATTTTAAGCAGTTTCACCGAACGGTCGTAACGCTTTTTGAGGATATCGTGTAAAAATGTATTCCTTCCCGAAATACCGCAACATTTTTTAAGGACACTTTTTCCAACATTTTTTTTCTGATGCGATACATTTTTATTCTTCCCTTGGCTATAAAACGTCGCTTAAAATAAGTATAATTAATAATCCGATTTAATGAAATATTATTGAGGAGTGGAACATTAAAAAAAACGAGAAAAAAACATATTTGTTCCTTGATGTTGCGTACTTTAACAGGATATCGATAAACCTCTAATTATGGTACTTTGGAATATGTTCTTTAGTTTTTTTCAGAACATACACCAGCAATTTTAGTGATTTTATAGGAATTTTTAATGCCAAATTGACGACGAAACCTCGATACATGTCGATAAACCGTTTTTTTTTCAACTTCCCGAAATACCTGGTTAACACATTTCAATGCAAGCACTACCATTAGAAAATCGCCTTCATTTGATTTAACAGAAAATGCTTCTTCGTAAAGCCAATCAAGGGGGTGGCGTGTGGGCTCTGCGCCGGAGGTAAAACCGGGGGAAAAGGAACCATTTTGCAGATGCTAATGGCTTCGGGGAGTCCGTGCACTCGGTAATTCGAGGGTTCAGCAGAAGTACGCAATAACGACTGCAGCCTCGATTTACGTGTCATTTGTCGAGGTTCAAGTATTGATCGATTCAACCTCCAGCCTCAGCTCAATTGGGAAGTAAAAACGATTGTTGGGATTTTAAAACATTACTTCTGCCTTTTACAACCATTGATTTTTTACAAGAAAACCTGTCATTTATTTTATCTGAACTTACCTCGTAATACGCCTAATGTAAATTTAGTGTTGAGTTTTGCTTTTTGTTCTTACCAAAATGTACTATGAAAACCAATTTTTTTTTTTTCAGAATTCGATAGGAAAATTGGATGTTTCTTGGATCTGAAAAGTTTGGTTATTAATATTGGAAAAATTCTGATCACATTGGCATTCTGGAGATGTGGTTACAATTTTGCATAGATCTTTGTGAACCTTTAACGAACAATTCAAGCGTCACAAGCAGATAGATGAATCATCTACATTTTGTATTACCGGACTCACAACAACTATAAGGCGCGAGAGTGGCATTTATATATGGTTTCATAAATGAGCAAGTAAAGATTTGTTCTAAATTCATGCAAAAAAGATTTCGATGCCCGTTAAGATCCGATAATACAAATTGTTGAATGAAAGGAAACTTAAGTGGTTTGGAACCAGTTCAATTTGGCCCGCAGCGTAGAGAATAGTTAAAAATATAAGCTGTTGTCTGTTCCTTCGATGGATGTCTAACCGAATGAAGAGTAAAATTATTTAATGTCTTTTTAAGACAAAAAAACCACAAAGCAGTATACAAAATGAGAAAATACCCTAAAGGGTTGATTTTCATTCGGAATGGAATGCTCATAATGTCAAATGTCCCATTTATCGTAGCAGTTATTAGGAACACATCAACGAGGTGGTTGGGTTATTATAAAGCTTTGAAGGGAATGAAGCATTTTTTAAAGACCTTGACCTCCATGACATTGCAGGGTTGATGATTGATGATGCGTCATCACTTCAACTATGGTTATATGGGGATGACCTTTCTATTTTCATCACGAATCTTCGGTCGTAGCCATGCTGATATTATTCAGTCTCCAGCAACCTTCGGGCTACTAGTTTTATGCAAACAGGCGCAGGAATATATCACGAGGAAAACTACGTGAAAACGTGTAACTTTAAGTCGGGGGGGGGGGGGGGGGGGGTAAAAAAAGGCGGAGTGCAGACGGAATACCAGTGAGATATTTCGGCAACGTGGATGGTATCGTATAATGAAATGAGCAAGAGTCAGAGGCTTCTCCCTCCGCCGCTTCTCCGGTGAATAAGAGATGAGGCAAGTACTTGGACAAAGTAACTAATCCCTATGTCGCGGCGGGACTTACAAAAGACTCGAGCGTAACAAGAGCCATGCTCCAGACATATACACAGAGTCTCGTGCGGTACAACCGCGTTGGCGTTAAGGAGACAGTGAAAAGAACACTGAATAAGAGAGAAGCCGGAGTTTTTGAAGAAGTGAAATTTCTGCTGGGTAAGCGAGAAAAGATGGGCAGTGAAAAGTTGAAGCCCGTCAACTCTGAATCTTTCGCTCGAGCCACTTCATAATGCATTGCATTCCCATCTTCGAGATTCTCCATTTTTCCCGGCATTTTTTTCCGACCCTATTCTTCTGTCTATCTCGTTCGTATTCTTCCTTTATCTCTCTTGTCTTCTTCAGTATTCACGCATACACAGGGCGGCATACACGCACGAGGCTTTCCACCTTTTTAATTCCACCCTCCGACGTGAACACCAATCCCGGTATCCATTGTTCCGCGAAAATTCCTCTCGTTCCTCAGCCATATCCTTGCGGATTCGCCCTTGTCCTCACCCCGAGCGGACCTCCCCATATAGCGAGGAATTCGGCGACGACAGCTGCGGGAATGATCGAGGTGAGGATAATACGCTAAAAGGGAAAACCGATCTTGACCCGAAAGAGCATACGACCCTCGCCCTTCCGCCTACTTGTCTACCTCGTCATACAGTCCAAATCGAAGTGGAAAAAAGGGAGATGAGTGAATTCACAAGCTCTATGTGTTGAATTATATGTGGCTCCTATCGAATTTCGGACATCCTTTGAATGTCTCATGGAGTCATGGAGTCTCACAACAGTCAGTCGATTCTCTAGATTCACTCAATTCATTTTACTCTTTATCCTCATTGAGATATTGCATCAATGGTGAAACTATTTGTTGACAGCGAAAATGAAGTTGCTGATACTCGTACGGAAATGCAATCGTTTAGAAATATCTGGAGCATCGTTAGAAAGTTCCCTATGGTTTAGAAATTTCACTGACTTCGGTGTAGACAATTTACATTCGGCAATTAGTCGATGGAACTTGTTAGTATTCCACGTCTTATGTAACATAGTTCAGAAAAACTATCAAACACTCATAACATAGTGCATGAAGAACTTCGTACGCAAACAATACAAATAAAACGCTCTGCTTGGCTAGTTATTTGGAAACCCGTAACTGCTGTACCATATTCCACAAGCCGGAAAAAAATTAATTGAACACAGTAAGTATAAACGGTTCTAGACGCGAATAATCATTCTGTTTCCTGGTGTACTGATTGCAAGTTTCCGTCCCCGAGTTTCCTGAGTACCCTTCCTTCCGTAAATATCCTTTCCATGGTCATGTACTACAACTACGAGATTTCCGTCTCTACTGACGAGGGCCAAAACCTTGAGTCGAAAGTGAGATCGCTGTCACGACTTTGGAAAGTTTGTCACAGGACGTAACAAGTGACTACTGCAGCTTGTAGCTGGTGCCTTTCGAGAAATGTTTAATCAGCCCTGAAACTGTACGTCTGGTCACTCGCCGGAAGTTGGCAAAATTCATTCATCAGCTAAATGGAGTCGCCATCAGCATCAAGATTGTTTAGCTTTTATTGATGGGCTGTGGGAAAAACTGATTCAATTTAATATACTACGTACAAATCTTGATGAAATCTTTGACCACATGACTTAGAGAGCTGAAATACATTACGTAGTTTGAATTTGTCTCCAATCCTCCAAATCCACAGAATTCATATTGATTTGGGATTTATCTTAGGATTTACAATTAATGTTCACTGGTTGGACTCCAGGAAAATGAAGTTATGGATGCTCTGCCTGAAGTGCAATCGGTTGAGCGTGTAAAGTCGGTATCTCAAATGTAGTTCGGAACCACTTGGACCAAACTTCTTCTTTACAGTGAGTTTGAATAAATTACTGGGTCCGAAGTTGCCTAGAATTCTCCACGTTTCGCGAATTCACGTTGGCTCTTCATCTTCGTCAGGACTTCACTTAGGGTTTAATGTGATTAAGTGCAGATTGCCGAAATAGAATTGTTTATGCTACCGATATTAATGCAACAATTTGGTTGTCGAAGAAGCGATATCTTAAGGGTTAAGAGTAGGCATTTGGACCAAATCCCTTCATCCGAAGAAACTTGAACAAATGAATTGGTTAAGAATAACAAATACTTTTCAGAACCAGAAAAACATAATATTTGTGATGATCGATTGTCAGAGCTTCACTGGATGATGGAAATCCCAAGAAAGCGATAAGTTCTGCATTACTGCTGCGTATTTTGCTCGCCGCGGAGATAGGGTATATTCCCGGTGGATTAATCGGGAACTCATTGAGCTCTCACAATTCTTGATTGCTGAACCTGTGGGAGCTGACCAAGGTTGGAGCTTTGTAGCTACCTATATATAGGTACGTAGGGAACATCGCTGACGCAATTCCCAAAGCGTTTCTCATGTTTGCGTCTATCGATTTCGTCACGCGCCATGTACCTCTAACCGCTCATCTGATACTCTCGGAATCGATTCACCTGTCTGCCTGATTTTCAGTCTAACAAAATTCTTTTCTACATGGTACATGACTTCATTTATATTATATATGTAAAAAAAGCGTAATAATATCTCGTGCAGAAATTTAGTTGGTCGAAGAAACAAAAAAGAGTGTGGCGTGTGGCCTTGTTAAGATTCATCAGGGATGCCACAATGAAGATTACATAGTAATGTCCTTACTTCAATCTACATGAGCTTCCCTCAGAAACCTAAAAATTATTTATTGCCAATTGTTAAGAAATAAAAAAAAAATTCAATCAGCAAAAATAATTAACAATTCACCCGGGTCAGCCAATTGGTGACCCATGCAGTCACTGACCTTCAGCGTCGACCCATCCATGTACTGATCCTGCGTCAAACCAAATAAGCGACTGGTTAAAAAACAGATATAGAGTTATTCAACAATTGTAAAATACTGTTAACGTAACAATGTACCTTATATATGTGTCTTGACAGGGTTTTAGTCATCTTTCCTTACCAGGCCCCTAATGGAATTGGGGTAAGCTAAAAGGGTTCGGGCAAGGGACCTAACTTGATTTCTGCACGGAACATATAGCACTTTCTCAAACCTTTGCGAATTTCAATGTCAGCTGTACGTCTATGTTTAAAGTTTGTAGTCTGATTTTCGAGGTGGCTTCCAAGTAAGAGTGTGCAGCTTAGCGACTGACGACTACTAAACGAGAGAGCCCATCGTGTGTATGGCTCCAGCAGCATTAGTGCCATTGTTTCCTTTTCGTATAGCCATAGAGGTCGTTGCTGTACAGGGCAACAACATGGTAGATATATCTAGTTCTCATCGTCGTCGTCGGTGTTTGATGGTTTGTGCGTGGCTCGAATATTTCTTCTATTATCTGTCCCGAAGTTAGCGTGCACGACTAATTGTACAATTAAGCACGGCCATCGGGAAATTGGATCCTCGTTGGTATATCACCCAGGTCACATGTTTCCTGCTCGGCAAGTCGCTCACGTACCTCAAATCAATGGAATAACCGAATACAGATGGCAGCACAGACACGCAGTTCTATTTATAAAGTGCACGAAATGGTATCAATTGTACCCACGCGAAATTTGCCACTATCCAATGTACGTATATACATTGCTGCAGAATTAATGTTATTTAGTCCCGTTAGCTTTTGGAAACGTAAAGTCATAATACTACACCGAACGCAATCGACGTTAGTTTAGTGTTATATTATTTTTTGACCCCAGAATGTCGAATGGTGTCATGCTGGTGATTTTTTTTATGTCGATAGGCATGCAGGAATACTCAGTAATTTTGTCAGCTAAAAAAATTCGTTCAAAAATAAATAACATAAATCTAATGGTAAACAAAATAAGTGACTGAATTCACAGAGAATGAATTAGATCTGAAAAAAAAAAAGATATTAACCTAATTCATTCTGTTTAAGTTAAGATTGCAATCTGTGGTGAAGTTACATGAAAGTCAAAGTTCCATATTCCGGTTGGTGGATTTTTAAACCTTTACCATTTTTTCACATGAACGATATATTACCTTTTTTATCTTATCAAAATGTACCCCAGGACATATTGCAAGCTGTCTCTTTCAGAGTTTTTTCTCAAGAATAATCGAAAAGCCCTGTTCCATCAGTGCTTTTCGGAAAATGGTTGAAAACCAATGCGAAAGTTGAATTCGAGTGGAAATGTTCGTCGAAGCATTTCGTAACTGTCAACAGACAGTCCTGTTCAGAGGACCGTCTCCAGCTGAGGCAATTCAAGAACGAGTTGGTGGTTTTTCGAGCTTTATGTGTTTTCTTGTGTATCGCCCGTCTGGCTAAAATCAAAGGGAATAAATCGAAACTCTTTTCCAAACCTCGTTCACCTTCTTACATATTACGTAAAATATCTAGTTCGCTTCACCAAAGCTTTGAGACCAATATTTGAAAGTTCAATTCAAAATATTTCGCAGATAATGTAGCTTCCAGAGAAAGTATTGATAACAAGTACACGCTGCGCTATCAGTGCCCATTCACCGGAAATGGTATAAATAATGTCTCGGCCAAATCATGAGGAATGGGAGAACGTGGCCTTCAGCGTTTATGTACAAACAATATTTTAAGGAAGATAATGATAACGTACCGTTTCTCTTTAATTATATAATGTGCGTAAATATTCACCCTTACCCACCAGACCCCATACCTGCGCTGCGGGCGAGAATATTACACTACCGCACGTTAACACCGTCAATTTAGTGGCAAGAATAAAGAAGTTTAAGAAGAATAAAGAAGTTTTTTTTTCCAGCAGAGCTGCGTCTTCTTCAGGAATGAAGAAAACAAAAGCAGTAATGCAGTGTCTCCCTTTTTTTTCTAATAAAACTTTTACAAAATGAAAAAGACCTGAACTATATTTTCTTCGATATGATGCATAAGCTGCGATTTGATAAATGCTTGCGGCGAAATCACTGTTTTTAGCTTTGAGATCCACTTGTATTCATATTTTTTACTTTATATTTTTCGACTGAAATGTACATTGCTGGAATAATGAACCTACATGAGAACTTAACCTCTTCAAGCCCAGATACTCACATTGACACTTGGAATAATCATAGACATTCACACAAACACCTACAGGAGATGACAATACATAAATTAATTCTATCGTTGTAAATAATCGGTCCATTCGTGACGACCCTGTCGTACATTTTCGAGATCTACAGAGAAAGGAAATTACAACCATGCGCATTGTCCATTTATTTTGGCCTATTTTTTTTTAGTTCCGTCGCCTCTGTGACTTAATTATTAATTTGAGCTGTTATTTTTTTATTATTTTTGGCTAGCACGTAGAGAAACCTGAGTGAGGAGCAGATGAGATAATGTAAAAGGAATAAAAGCTAAGTTCTTCCTTTCATTCTCGTAGTGTAAAAATACAGAAGGTATAGTTCATCGAAATTAAGTAAAGGGAGAAGGATAAAAAATATAGTACTTTTCTGTGGCAATGCACGAAAATTAAAAACGTCACCATCAAATGTGGAGTCTATAAAGTGAACTCATTTCATAAATGTTGGGTTTAATTTCAGTTTAATTGTTCGACATATTTTCTTACAACTCTTCTTACGGGCTTAATATTGAAATCTCGGAAAATAAATTATTTTAGGAAATAAAAAATGAATCTACATATGAGGACGCAAAAGAAAATACAGGTTTCTCATATTTCATACATTATATAAAAAACATATCCGAGATGAAAGCATACATTGAAAGCACTACGTGTGCTTTACGTATATACATACTTACAGTTCTATCAATCGTGTACATTATAAATATATTTCTAGCATGTATTTCCGTAAGATAAATTGTTCGCTTGATTTACGTATTAAAGAAGCGTTTAATGTTGTCCAAATACGCGCTGACGCCGCATATTTTCTATAATCCTTTGATCATTTAATTTTCTTCCGCAAGCACAATTACGAAGACTTAAACTTTCAAATTTTCAAAGAGATTGTGCATCCTCCGTGGGACGAGATTTCAAGCCTAGTGCATAAAGCTCGAATGAACGAAAGGGTGAGTTTAGTAAAAATGTGATAAAGCAAAATGTGAAACGTCAACGGTCCCGATTTTTATCGCTCTCGTAACCACGCATAATAATGCACCGTGAATAAAGTGCGTCTACATATATTTCACAAAGTTTCCGGGCTCCAAAGCGTGGCTTCGTTGTATGTTGCATTGAGCGACCCTCTCGCTGAGCAGCCCGGAGTTAGAATGAGAACGTATACGTATGCAATATTAAAAAGCAGTCGCATACAACGCGCGTGGACCGTAGAGCTGGGAATCAAAGGAGTCCGGGTTTCAATTGAATTCCGCTTCTGAATGCTCCTCGCTCGCACTTTTTACCCATTGAATTGTACGTCGAACGCTAAAGTGCAAAGTGCACAGACACACCAGCAGCAGCAGCAGCACACGTATATATGTACATGTGCAAAGCATAAGTTTGTTAAGCGTGTGGCTAGCCGCAGAGTGAGGAACAGAAAGGGAAGTACTTGTACTGGAAGACCTGGAAGAAGGACAAAGAACATCCATACATTAGTTGGTACGTATGGTTGTGGCTACGGAGCTAATGCGTCAATTAAGCTGCCCTTCAATGTTCCATTGAGCGCTTTTCTTACTTTTCTTTTCAACTACATGCACGAATGCACTCGTTTCCACTTTTTTTTTCCGCCGGAACCGCAGCAGATTTTTTTTTCAAAGATCAAATTTCCTGCAATGACGACCTACCGCAAAAATGTTAAATTTGTATTCGACATAATTTCCACTCGGATTTATTTCATCAGTGGAATGGGGAACATAAATTTTTTGTAACACGTGCATGAATTTCGGTACGTTTCGTGGCAGTTTTCCGGGCTAAAAGTAGCTGGTTTCATAGCGCTGCTATATTCATGGACTTATTACAACAAGTACAAAGTGCAACGAGGGTCGAATTTAGCGATTATGCAATCTTTCGACACTTATTGCAGAATATATTATTATGTACATTTTTCGAGACGTTAATATTTCAATACCACATTTTTTGTACTCCCTTGATTCAGTTAAGTGTTCAGGGTTTGAGAACAATTATCTTTGCAAACAGGGTAACATTTATTTTGGGTGTGAAAATGTTGTATCTTTTGTTATGCGTTGATCAATTGTATACTTTTTGTGTGCCAGTATTTGTTAATTGTAATGAATGTTTCCTTCAAGTTTCAGGATAATTTTCAAAAGTTACGAATACCGAAAACATAAACAAATGACATTCAGCAACCTTTCTTTCTAAACAAAATAATATCAAACAAAGGTAATTTGTTCAACGTTGAAAAAACTTGGTGATATGAGAGACACGTTTATCGCCGACTTCATCCACTGTATACATTTGTGCGCTCCATTATTATCCAAGAACATAAATTTTTTCTCCTCGTGGCAAATATATTGAGTCGTACAACGCGAGTTGGTAATATGGTTTCTTCCAGCGCCGCGAGTTGTAGTCGTGCTCAAATAAGCCAGAAAATATCTCAGCGATAACGAGTCAACATAGTCGCGAGCTTACGCCTTTACTCCTCGTAACTCAGCTTCCGCGAAAGCGAAAAAAAGAAGGAAATTGCTAAGGCATCCGTGTTCGTTGTGCTTAAACATTGCTTCGTTGAGAAGGAAAGCAAGTTTTCGTGGTTTCGTCTTTGGTAAGCACGTTGATGAGTACGAAACTTCAAACGAAAAGCTTGCTCCTCCATCGTCTCGTAATCGCGAGACCATTCGCTTGGCGGGAGCATATACTTTTACATAGCGACGCTTCGTCACGATAACCAGAATGCCCGGATACATTATGCACTGGAGTTGGCGCGAGCTTGCGGACCGCGATTCCCGCCGCTGCTTTCCTTCTATTTCGGTTGCTTTACTTTAAAACCCATAGAGGAATAAGAAAAAGGGATACACACGCGTGCAGTGAAACGGCGCAATGTTTAGTCGCTTATTTCAACTTAATGTGCACTCTCGATGTTTTCCTTGACTCTTCCTTTTTTTTTTTGCGGCAATTAATAAAAGATTCGTTCTCGTTCGTTCCTTCTTTTTTACTGCTCCTCTAATACGTACTTCTGTGAATTGAGAATCGATTTAGTAAATCGAAATATTGCAATTTTTAATAATTATTTCCATTATTAATATGAATTTCTTATATAACATATATATAATAAAAATTTGGAAAGTAGAGAGTATGGAATAAACTTGAGTGAACGACATAATGGAAATAATATTCTTATTTAACTTTTTTTTTTTCAATGATTTTGTGAGTGCCAAGTTTTTAGTCGAACATAGTACGTCTAGTTTTGAGATTTTCACCAACTTTCCGAAGAACGAAGGAAAGTATGAGCGACAGTAGAAGATTGGCCATCTAATTCGACTTAATTAATTTAATTAATGCATGGATAAGCGGCCTTGGCAGAGCCGAACCCCCGTGCGCACTCTCACCCCAAGTCTTTGCAAAGAAACCTGCAGAAAGTAGCGTGGAATGAACTTTAAGCCTTCCGTCAGACCTAGTACCATTTCATTCCGCTGCTGCTAATGCTCAGTCAATGCCACGACAGGTTTGCAAGCTGTTCGTGTTTGATCATTCTTATTCTCTCTAACCCTTTGCTCTCTAACGTTGTCCGTGTAATATGATAGATGACTGGCTTTAATTAAATGAACCTTCTTGATTAGACTGTCGTGGACTCACTCCCACTTTCATGTCATCCCCTAGAATCAGATTCGTCAAATTTAGACTGCCTTTTACATAGACAAACCGGTTGTTGCCATTAGTAAATGGTAACTTTTACCCGTATTTAACATGCGATGTATTCTCTGATCAACAGTTTGATCTAACAATTTTGTTGCTCGTCCCCTCAGATATTTGTAAAAATGACACGACAATTTACCTATTCAAACGGGCTTTCTAGGCTTTTTTCAATATTTGTTAAAAAAGAAAATCAGGGTTTGCTTTTCTAAATGTATTCATATTACGAAAGGAAATAAAAAGTCGCAACTGAATATTTGCTTCAATTCCATAATTTTCGCCGAATTTCGTATACTGTTAGAAAAAAAATGAGTTTCATTTTATTTTAAGATTGAATGCCGAATTATATCCGTAATGTCAAATCGGATTGAGACTCGTTGAGTTATTTATAGAATATTATTTACAAAGAGTACCAATCAAATATTGACCCACGATGACAAGTAAGATCAAAAGCGCAACAGACACATACTCAGTCGATTTCGACAACGTATCTTGATATAATCATTTGCCAATCAATTCGGAGCCCCAGCTGTCATTAACCTACGTCACGCCGGTTGTCAACAATAGTAAACTCATAACGTTCAATTTACAGTCAAGATAATATTCCGCACTTTCGATGCAGAGTTAAAATTACATCTACGATCATCTTAGCTTATGTTTCCCGTATTTACGTTTTTCCTTCCACAATACTAATTATTTAAAAAGGAAATAATTTTGAAATGAAGATTACACAATTTAAGGATAACAATAAAAATAAATTTAAGTATGGCCTTTCAAGTAGCAGTGAAATGTTGATAATTACGAGAAATATCGGAACTTTGAAAAAAAAAAAAATTATCTGACAAAGAATACCTCATAGACACTTTCTGCCATAACGAAGCTGCAAAGCAATGGGATATGTACACTTCCGTTATATCGGTGTTCCGTTAGTGTAATTCCGTCATATAAACGACCGTCAACAGTCTAGAGTTCACGATAGTTTCATGAACTCGGCATAAAGCAAATGGCCTGTCATACTGAGCGCAAATATCGAAGTTGAATGCACCAGTGAATAAGCTCGAGTATAGCGACTCGTTGCCATACCGTAAGAAAATGCGTATGCACGGTTTATTGGTAGGTTTGCACAGTTATACACGCACGCAGGGGAGGCTGCTAGCCTTCCACGCGATATTCTAGAAATAGCAGCGTATTTTCTCCCTGAGGGGATCGAACTCGCGACCTTTGCAAGTTACACACTAACCGTGTTCGCTGTATTTTTAGTCAGGGCAAATTGAAATACATGTCGCAGCGTTCCCTAGATTCGCAAAAGTTTTCTATGCTTTTTTTTTCGTCTTCCCCTTCCCGTCTTTGATCTCGTTCCGATATTCTCATTTGTTATGAAAGCGAAATCTCCGTTTCAGGAGCAGATATTCAAATAAGCCACTAGCAATTGAAAAAGAAGAAGAAGAAAAAAAAACAAAACTAGTTGATATATCAGATGGCACTGTTATGTAACTGAAGTAACTCATACATCCTGCGAATGCGGAGACAACAGTCAGACAAAGGATAAGAAAAGTCGATAGGCGTACGGTGAATAAAAGCCGTAAAGATACAAATCGAAGTAGCTTCTTTTGAGAAGCTTCTTTGTACTAAATCTCTCGAATCTTATTTTTTTCCGATACGATATAAATTGTATCGTCCATCCACGGATAAGTAATACATTTTCGTCGCTATGATAGCACGCGGAGGATAGAATAGGGCGAATGAAATATTTTACGATACTCAATTCTGATAAATATTTATATAGAACAAGAGATGGAGTAATCTGGTTTATTTATTCGAGCTTGAGGTATTCTGAACTTACAACAGTACTCTCTGGAAATGATTAATTGTGTTTGGTATTACGTACAACAATATTACGTAACATTATGGCAAGAACTATGAATTCATGTTAAACAAATACATTCCTAATAAAAAAATTGATTTAATTAAACTTTGTGGGACTTGATTTTTGGGGAAAAAAAAAAAAAAAAAAAAAAAAAAAATCTAAAGGGAATGAACTCCATTGGAAGTTGTGAAAACATCCATTTAGAATAACATGCAAAAAGTATAGTTAATAAAGTTGTGACTAAAAAAGTTTATCGAGATTTTAGACTATTTTTTGTTATTAAATAAATTTAACATATTTCTCGAACGTAAAAGGGTTTTTTCACTTTCAGTTAGAGAAATGATTGAAAAGCTGCAGATTTTGAATATGTTTGAATATAATTGGAAAAATTTGCATAGTGCGTATCAATATAATATACCTTTCTCCGAAAAAAAGTTATTGTTATTTAGTGGGTTTTTTTCGAGTAATAATATGTTATTCCTACATGTCCAAGTTTATAGTAGATTTCTCAAAAATCTTTTAATCTCCTAAAATTTTAAGTCCTATGGAAAGATTGTCAATAAAAAATATAATTATTTAAGCAGTAAAAAAATCTTGCGTCGGATAAAAAATCAAAGAACTGATTTAATCTGATAGTTCAATCCGAATAAAAAAAAAAAGTATGAGAGTCCGTAAAGAAGTAACGACACTGGTGCAGAATATTTATATCATACGCTGGTGAAAATTATCGTGTAGCTACGCAAAAAAAATGCGACTGAGCGCCCTGACGCTTTATAATTAAATTAAATAGTACTAACAAAAATAACGCGAAAAATAGGTAATCGATAGACGTAGAATCGTCTGACAGGTTATAGAAAGTCTCCTCCGAACGCCTTTCGATTTATAAACAAATCACGTCATCATTCAAATATCTTTTAGTTAGCTGTTTCGACGTTACTTTTCATCCCCCTTGGAACATTTGCTCACTCTTTTTTGTTCTTGTTCCACTTTCACTCAGGAGTCACCCTTCATGTTGCACCCCTCGCCTTCGGTGAGCCTTTTGCCAAGGATAGCACCCTCGCTCGTTCGTCATCTCTATCCGTTGCTCAACTTTTCTATCTCTATCATACTTTCGCCTCCCAGTCGCCCAATCTGGCGCACATTTGCATGAAACCCTTTCGCCCAACCTCCCCTATCGCCGGTTACGGCTAAACCCGACCGTGAAGCTTCCGGTGGAGCGAACAGGCCTGCGCTTTCCAAGCACCAGATGAAATATTCATTTAATTATGACTGATTAAAATATAGATAGCATGTTACGTGCTGCATTACACTGGTGAACGGAGGATGAGAAGCACGCGCGTTCGAAGAAAAGTGTGTTCGAAGCGCGACTTCCTGTCCTCGTTCAAATTCGCAAAAGAATTTTCGGCTAAAAATAACGCAGGTACAGCTTTTTGCAACAGGCAAAAGCAGACGATGAATTCATCGAAGTATATCTTCAACATGTTTTCTGGAGTAAATTTAGAAAAATATATTGAAACTTGCAAATCAAAATGAATACTTATTGAGGATATACATTCCGAAACGAAAAGCTGGTTAAATTTAGAATTTCCGAAATTGGCGACTACAGCTTAAATTGGGAATAAAACGATTTTTATAAAAATAACAAGAACATTGATGTTGTTCGATAATATGAGTTAAGCATGCATTATTTAAAGAATACTTTATTGGAAAACTTGATTATTTCCGGGTGACATTAAACTTTTTATTTTTTTCTGAATAGATTTCTTTTTGATAGATAGTAAAATATCCATTTTCGGTCATTATTGTTTGAGCTTTCTTTACAAAAAGGGCTCGATGATCCCCAATCTGCTCGTGTGCGATGTGCAATTTTTCTAATTAAAGTTTACTTTCTAAACGTACATAATTTCAGAAACTAATTTTCTATATTTCACCATAATATGTGTTCTGAAAATGCAGTGAATTAATTTTAAAAGAGAGAAATAATTCATTTATAAGCTCGAAAACCCATTATTTTTCCACTAATTGATCAACAACATTGTGGCATTACTCTTTAATTTAATTCTAATATTCTATATACTTGTCATTGTATTTCGATTATTATTACCTTCATACTTTGGCTTTCATGTAATTGTTCAATCAATTGTAGTAAAATATCTATATCTAATTTCGTAAAATACTATTATGTTTCTAAAAACAATGTCACATTATTAAAAAAAAAAGCAAATGGAGTAGAGGTTCCATTTTGTTTATAATTGACGGTGCTACGTTATTCACTCGCTACGGATAATATAAATGAAGTCGTCACCAATTTACTTTGATGTACATGCTAAGCTGGAGCAAGCCGTCCATGGATTTCACTTACAAATGATTGGGAGATAGCATGACTGTTGTTATCATGAGACCTCTATTCCCCCGTTTTTCTCTGAGCGTAGAGAAGTCGGAAGGCGGGTACGCCCTAAGAGCAGGAACCCAGGAGTAGAACCATTAATATCCACTCAACCTCCACTTGACAATTACAGAAATATATCCCAACGGGTTCCACTGACAGAGGGAAGGAGTGAGACGCCCGTACTAGTACAGCTTTCGACCGCTGCTTGCCACTCCCTAATTAACTATTCTTCATTAATATCACTTAACGTTTTCCTCAATTCCTGCCCTTCATCCTCTCACAGTCCTCGCTTTCATTTTTCACTCGCATGTTTCCCTGCTGCGATTGCAAGAGCCCTCGCTCCTCTTCAACTTCACTACTCTTACTTTATTTTTTTGCAACTCGGTAAAAATTGTTCCACAGCCTTACACCAAAACCACGATTCATGGATTGTATCCGAGGTTGCGTACAGCAGTGCACATGTTCTCGTATATAACTCCCCAAAAATGCTCTACGATACGAACTTCATTATTATCATTGACAAAGTGTAAATAACGAAATGATCTATAATTACCCCTATAATTGGTTTATGATTGTCTTACATTGGACAAGAATAGACGACATCTGACGTTGGACCAGTTGTGTCAATAAATCATCCGCATTTCTCGGTGCAATAATAGATCGCGGTAAAATGGACCTTTGATTGAGTTATCAAAACACAAATTAGTAATCAGTGCAGGGCGAATCATTACACAGGGTTTGCAAGGGCATGACGGTAGGGATTTTTGTATCAGTGTTTGCAGTTATTTCCAAGAGTTATATTTCAAAAGTTACTTTTCCAGAGATATTTTGATTTGTCACAGTACTGTAGTTAATAAGTGCCACTCACAGATGTCAGGACTACTACGATATTCACTTCACGAGTCCACTTCGTGGTGCAACTAATTAGGCTTCGTAATTAAGTTGAAGCCTTCACTTCATTTCCAGCGCTGCCGATGTCGCCCGAGAGCATAAGAAACATAACCGTCGAATTGTCTAATTAGAGGGAAGGACGCGAAGCAACGGAAGCATGAAAGCAGAACGATATCCCGCGACGCCTACCGGTCCTAAGCAGGCTCGTTCGCATGCAAATTTCAAGACTAATATACACAGATAATGAAGGATCAGAACAATTCAAAATGCTGGAGTGGAAGCACACGAGGGTTGCTGATGAGAGATTCGAGAAACGGTGGGGGAAAAAAAATAAACGGAAAAAATAACCCTTTCTCATAATGATGGAGAATTAGCGCGAACGTAACCCTTGGTTATAGGATAGACACCCTTCGAGGCAAGGATTCGTACGCAGCGGTGGTAACGTCAGATTCCTACGTCTGCAAGCCTCGAGTTTTTTTCTCCCGCCCATTCAGGACCACTTTCATACTACCTTGGAATTAGTGGCGTGCATTTTATGAGAGGACAAATGGTGAAACTTTTCTAATAGCGCGATAGGCCCATAGGGTCGAGTTAAAGTTCATTTTTTAATTTTTATTTGGAGCACCACTGAGCTAACACCGCCTTCAACAAGAACAATCACCCCCCTTCGCTTAAAATATTACCCTTAAGCCGCCATTTGGGCTCAGGGAAGCGTGAGGCCAAACGTGACACCCACGATTTTTACCGCCGTGCTGTTTATGAAACCCGACCTTTTATTCTGATTAGCCTGAAAAGTGGGACCTCCTACGCTTTTAATATCTACGTAGATTTATTCTTTTGATAAGATTTTTTTATCCGGATGTTTTGACTTGTTACTGTTAAATAAAAACAGTATAGGTCGTAAATCAAAAATATTACATTCAAAAAAATTCATTCATTGTTCTATATGAAGATGGTTAAGCATCAGTCCCGAGTAATTGATTACTGCTTTAAATAAATTTAAAAAAAAAAACATATTTAAGATAAAAGTTTGTTTTAACGAAAATTGGAAAGTTAGAAATTTTCCATTCAACTTTGGCGCATCGAATCTGCTTCATATTTGTAATCATTTTGTTGTGCACATTTCTTTGCGATGGTGATTTAAAGATGGAAGGTATGTATGTTTAAAACATAGATATCTAAAACAAAAAAAAATCTATCTATAGATATCTAAATAAAAAAAAATGTGTAGAGTTGGATATGTATATATATGTGGCTGCTGTTGAATCGAAATGCACTTTCTGCTGTGGGCTGAATAATCAGGATTTCGAAATAATCATTTTGTCAATCATAATCGTCCAATTTATCGACTAATTGCAAACAGTCAATGAACTCTACAGTGTTTCTATTCGCGTTTGGTTACGGATTATCGGATGCAGAGGGGGAAAGGACGTTTGAATACAGTTTGAAGCAATGGGACACAACTGCTCTATTGCCTATCCCTTCTCGTAAAGTCCGCGTTAACATTAGCCCCGAATTGCGCACGTCAGCAATATGCAGCAGTGTCAAGTTTGGCAAACGTAATACGGAGAAAGCCGTTACCGTTGCCGAAGCAGCGGTGGTATCAGCGAAGATTATCCCTATATTTGGGCCACGTGATGTAAAAGGTCGACGACGACGCGTTTGGCGCGAATATTAATAAGACCATGGTGTTAGGGGGCATCCTGGCAAGTGAGGCTTTTACCGTCGCCGTCTCTCAACCGTAATACACTGGTCAACTCCGCCACTTGCCGTGGACATTACTGAGATATGTATATATGACAGCATAAATGGTGCTAGGCTGGCTGTCCGTCCGCTCGAATAACCAAGTTGTAACGAACCCCATTTGATACGCTCTTGAATATATAGGGGACATCACAATATGGGTTCGACTGAAATATTCCATAGTCCAGAAAATCTCATATTTTGCTACAGGACATTGGACACCGTATCGTAATCCAGCACGCATCATTGCGTTTGTATTGTATGTGGTCCAAATTCACTTCACAAAACTTTGTTCAAAATGTCAAAAATGATGTGAGTCTTTTAACGCTCGGTTAAATTGTTCAAATGTTGTCAATACTCGATGAATAACACTCCGAGTATCTTGAAGAATGATTCGAGTACTTGAGAGGATACTTCTGATGTCTTAGTGTTTGAGTCGTCGGGTTTAATGATTTTTTTTTTAACAGCTGGGAGATATTACCTGTGCGATGAGGATATAAAAAATTCGTGGGACGTATATGCTTCACGTATTACCCTAAAGCCGTCAGCCTTTTTCCCATTTCTCATTCCACTTGTGGCCCTCTTCGTTCTTGCGGATCCCGCGGATATATACCTTATCTTATAAGACTGTAAATTCTCCCTTTACAATTTTTTTCTTCTCCTGCTACTCCCGATAGACTTTTCGCAGCCCGGAAATAATTTCTTGGTAATAATGCAGCCCCCTTTTTCGTTCGGCGGGAATATAGGGACTGTCGTACTGACAGCACACGATCTCAATTTAAAGCATCTTTTTCAAAGCTCGGGAATACCTGAAAGGAATTTTCCAGCAATTCCTATGTGCCACCAACGGTGAGCCCCAAATCGTCGAGTGTCTTCTACTTCAACTCGTTCAAATGCAAGAACTCCTTTAATATACTATTTAAAACATGGATCAATACGGAAATTTTCTTTATTCAATTTTTTCAGCACATACGAAGTGTGCAAAAATGAAATATTACGATCCAGAAGGAATCGGTTCTTAGATTCGACTAGAAATATATGTTTTGAGTGCCGTAGAATCTGTAAAAAAAGCGGTGCTTTTCATCGTGAAAGTTACGAGGGGCAGAAGTGACAATAATACCATGAAAACGGGAGAAAAATGCGAAATAAAGGCTTTTTAGTCCGGCGCCACCTCACGACTTTAATGCGTAGCATCCCTTGAACTCACATTCGAAAATGCGACATCAACATATTAGAGCCAGAAACGAAGATTACAATTAATTTTAAAAGCCCCGAATTTATATTAGCGTAATTTGTCACTATGCCCTATCATCTTCAGGATATAAACTTTACGCCACATAAAATGAAAATATAAAAGTCGCGGGTTGCGGAAATACCAGTACAAACTAAAAAAAAAATATTCTACTTCCAAGAGGGTGGAGTACAATTTTTTTCGCCGGCAACTTCTTTCATGTGAACTTCCCTTTTGAGTGAAATTACTTGAATCTCAGTGAGTAATATAAGAAATAAACATTGCAATTTTTAGACCTGTCCATTGTGGGTCTAATATTTGATATGTATTTTGATAATAAATTAATCATCAATAAGAATTGCATATATTTTTATTTTGTTTTGTTTACTCGGTTCGTCGTTGACCAGGTTAGGAAATTTACTAAATTTCAGACCTGCTTGGCTAACTTTAGAGTACGTTCTTTAAAAACTAAATGCTTGAACACACCAATACCATTCCATTGAATGCAATTTCTTTAGTGAAGTACTGACACCTGGATAGCTGAGTTATAGCTGCAACGTTGAGACAGGGATAAAACTCAACGTGCGGGCGGACATTGGAGGATCAAGGAAATCCGGGCAAGCTACTTCGAATTCTTTAGCGAGAGCTCGATAAATCTTCGGTAGCGGGCACCTCAGGGGGTTGGCGGTCTTGGGGTAATCGGTGGGTTTCGAAAGGTATGCCTGATCATCCCTGAAGTGGCGGGACGCGCGTAAAAAAATAAGCGAAAAGAAGACACAGCGATTATTATTTTCCTTGTGGCAGCACCAAGGCCATAAATTACCCCGCGCAAATCCTACGGTTTACCGGCGGAAGACGCGATCGTAGTAATATAGGCAGCGATTCGGTGGTAAAAATGTCGTGTTGTGGAAAAATTAGACGCAACTCGGCTGTGCTGCATCCGCATTTCTCTTCCGTTCTCGAGTCTCAGGTATTAGGTATTTTTTGAAAATCCCATATTTTCTAACATGCAACTATCTGGAAAAAAGGGAATCTTTTTTTACATTCAATCGTATGTCAAACACATTCGAAGCTCAATTTAGAAAAAAAAAAAAAAAAATTGCATACTCCTCTTTCATTCAACCTTAAATGATAGCGCAGTTTAAACAATATTGAAGTGGATCGGACTTTTGACTATTCGAATTCGTGTGAAAGCCCTATATATATATATATATATATAACGTTTCCCGAAACAACAAGAAGAATAGTAGTTGAAACGGAATGAGCAAGAGAAGCTAAACTAAAGAGCAGTTACTGCCAGTGTCTCGGTGGAAGCCACCTGCGCTCCCAGAGTTATCACTCCACCCAACCAAAGGTCTTATTTACGAATCCTACGAGAGTAACAACGGGATTACTAAAATTAAACTGGTTTCTCTCGTTAATCCATGTCTTGCTCAACGTTTACCACCCACGCTAACCGTGCCTCCACTCATCTCGATCTGTACGAATAAAAGCGATTTAATGCACGTCCGAGGCTGCTGCTTCCCCTCGAACACCAGATGGGCAGACATCGTTCGTATAGATCGTGCGTATTCTCTAAGCATCTACGAGTATAAGGGAAGCTTCTGGCGGTTTAATCTCTGACGAAAGTGATCCAACTGATATCGATCTTCCAGTGAAGTAATGTAATCGCTGGCAACATGAATATGGGCTTATTCGCGTCAAGTCTAACAACCCACCATTACTCTTAGTGAAAAAAAAAAATCTTTTTCATCAGAACATAATGCGCTGCCGAAAATACTGGTGCTTTTCAACTCAGGAAAATGAGAGTTGCCGAGAGAGAGAGAGACCTTCCAACAACAAAAAAATGAGTATACAGGGCAAAGTGATTGATACACTAAATCATTTTGCCTTTCTTGTTCGTTCTTTTGTCTTCGGGATTTTGTAACAGACGGCAATTTGGCTAACTTTCATTGTATTCGAGATAATTGTGGGTCGTAAGTTTAAGGACAGCTTAAATTATCCTAGATTTCAGTTCAATTCGGTGTAGACAAGGCTAACCTTGAAATAGTTATATCTGAAGACGGTAACGACTCATTTTAGTACATTGACCCTCACCACCTCAAAAAGTTACATCACTACGCATAAGAAGTACATCCCTAGTATGAAATTGTAAAAAGTTTTAATACAAATCCTGGAATGGTGGAGATCGATTTTTATAGACTATTTCGTAGAATACACTATTTATCGCTAATACGCTACAAATATACTTGTAATTCTGCATATTACCAAGCCTCTCAAAAATAAATATGGTCGCCCGAGATGTCAAAAGATTCCTTGAGGTGAGATAAAAACGTTTCTGGGGCTCAGATGAGTCAAATCAGACCGGACATCGAAGCATGAAGGTTTTTATTACATCCCTGTAGAATTTTAAGTAATTTGTAGCATATTTACGATAAATATGTAAAGTCTACTTCTTAACTCAAAAATAATGTTTACGTATGATTTCAGTTTAAAAGTAATTTTATGTTTGACAGGAAAACCGTGAAGTGGATTAACAGTCTGATTAATTGAAATTTCATATGTACAGTCTTAGTCTGTAAGGGTGAAGTATGCAGATCATCAAGGCGATTGGGCAGATTGTCACGATGAAAGGGGCGCGTTAATTCTAATTTGTTAGTAACGATCAGTGCCAACGGTGTGACGAAAACCGAGACGAGAAAATCCTTGAGCTTGCACCGACAGTCTACGTCGTCACCCGGCGCTTCTTTCATCCACTGCCGATGTTATCTCTCGTTTCAACCGTCCCTCAACCTTAAAAGATTACGAATGTCAAAGAGAATGAAGGGACTGAGCAGTGGAAAGAGCGTTGGAGGTCGGTGACGGCACCCTTCACTCGTTCCTTCGGAACGAATCATTTAAGCTTGCGCGTTTTCCTCCTCGTCTTAAATTCTCAAGTAGGCGCCAACCCTTTTATCGGAAAGTCGATTCCAAGGGACAATAAAAATAGTGTACTTAAGGATGAACTTTCAGTAATTAACTCGTATTCAAAGTATATATTTTCTTTATATAATAAGAGGTAGTTAAGTGAAACTAATTTGGTACAAATCTGAAAAATCCTTACAGAAAAATACTATATTAGTGATAGAATAATGATGCATATTACAATACAACTGCAGGAAAAAGGGTTTTCTGTCGAGTTATGCACAAAGTTTCACCTCACAAAGTAGAAAAATTGAGATTTCACCGAAGCTTCGCGTGCGTAATACGTTCATTATCACACGGAGTAAAGTAAAGGAATTTATTTAATAAAAAAGTGTTGAGAATGGCTTTTCAGAATTGACCATTAAAAATACATTCATCTAACCGAGTCAATGTTTTATCGCACTAAAATTCAGACTAATACCAGCGCATACACTTCTAGAATCTGTGTGTTGTATTTTATTAAGTAATTTTATATATTTTTCGAAAACTAACTAAAAAAAAATAAAATATAATGTAAAGTGATTCGGAAGATCTTAAGACCTTTTGCTAACACCATGAATTATTTTCTTTCGACTCCAGATGTTGTTTTTCGATTTTTTGTCACAACCAATTCATTTTTCCGCGTACTTATATACAATATTGCCATTGTGAATTTGACTTGTGATCATTTTCACCCGAAAGTTCGTTTTTGAGTAACGATTCGATCGTGTTGCATTTAGAAATACGAAGACATTGTGAACTATCGAACATTGCGTAGAATTGGGTTTCGCAAGACCAAAATACTCTTCTGTTTGCCGCATTGAATTGCATTAACCAATTTCCTCAGTATACAAATTAGCCTTTATACAGCCCAAATATGCCCCCCCCCCCCTTCCCGTCCCCAGCGGCCGAGGTCTGCACTCTCGATGCTGCAGTACTATTTCAAGAATAGGCATTATAAAAAAAGTAGTCCCTCAAAAGAAACATAGAAACGGTGTAGAGAAGTCGAGGGTATTTTTCTTCAAGTCGCTATATTTACTCGCAGGGTGTCTCCATCATCGAGGAGCCGCGGCGAGGGCCTCGAAAAGTCCGGACGCGAAGTTGTTCAATAGCAGAGGGATCTGTGATTCAAGGGCCAAGGGGCGTTGGAAGATGGGTACGCGGAAAAAAAATGTAGATCTTCCTAACAACACGCTCTGTATAAACAAATTAGTGGGTAGCTCCGGTGGTGCGTCAGTGTGGCTGAGTGTTAGGCTCGGGGGCTTTACTAGCCGTGACTAGAGCTATCTAGCTGTCGTGCTGTCTCTGCTTCTTCGTTCACTCGTCGGCGACGGCGGTGGTGGCGGTGGCGGCGAGCCGTCATCAATCACCCTGGGTATCGGGACGGGTCTCGCGCACGAGCCTCGCCCGCATGAAAAGAGCAACCCCGTTACCCGGCGAACGATCCTCTGTATACCTACTGTTTGTACACATATACGTACGGCATGTTCTATCTACATGGCTACACGTTTGAACACCCTGTCGCCAGCCACCCGGCAGCTGGAGTATCGTAGTAGTCGAGAGACATGGGTCGATGAGAAACAAAGTGAAAAGCCTTTTCCTGAAGAAATCTGTCCTTCGATTCCATCGGAGCACTGAGCATTTATCGAAAATAAATATATTACGCATGTACATAGAATTTATCGGCGGCTCGGATTTTCGAAATTATTGGTTCCTCACCACGCACATGTGAAAAGAATGTAGCGATTCAAAAATAACACATATGCTGAAGTATCCTAGACTGTAAAAATGTATTCGTCCTTTTCTATCATATCTGAAAACTGCGTGAACTGCGAATAATCTTGATGTGTAGCTTTATTAAAATGATTATCGTTGTGTTATCAATTAAAAAACGTCTTTGTATGAAACGTGTGACAGTTTCTTATCTGAAAAAAAAAAAAAAAATGTTGGCATCTGGAAATTGAAAACAAAAATTTGATACAATGTTTCTATGCATTTTACGGCGATTATGAATATTTCGTTAGCAATACAACTGGATAAACAGAATCATGATTCTTGCTAAACTCCGTCTGCTAAGTAATCGCGGTAATGTACATACATAAGTTAGGCCATTCCATATAATTGCACATGTGAGTTTGTTGGAGGAGCCGGAGGCTTCTGTGGTCTTATCAATCTAGTAAAGTTTGCACCGGTTACGGCTGCTGCTTCGGTGTGTAAGGTTATGTGTAGTCCTTCGGTAACCGACCACTGGTGGTTTCAAAGTAAACGGTTCCCTCGAGGAATATTTAATTAGGGAAAACTTGAATGCCCAACCAGTGCCCAAGTTTAAGGTAGTTGCTTCAACCTGAGACTATACTAACCCTTCTACTCGGTTTGCTCCAACCGTATTCGATCTACCAGCATGGTTATTACAAACTGTTGTGTCTCACTTCCCTCTCGTTATTCACTCGCTCGTAAGTCCCGCTATTAAGATGAAAATTTACATTAAATATTATTATTCTTTTTTGCATCTCAATTTTACGATCACTTAGCGCTACGAACTTAGAAAAAATATTGAGCGATGAAAGAGAGAAACAAAAAAAAAAGCATAGTGCTTTCCGTCTTGTTATTTACTCGCTCGTAGATCCCGCCTCTAAGGTGAACATTTACGTGAAATGTCATTATTTCTATTAAAAGTATTTCTGTCTTTTGTGCATCTCAATTTTACAATAACTTAGCGCTACCAACTGGTCAAAATATTGAGCGACGAAGGAGATAAGCTGAATTAATAATTCATGGAGTTATCTTCACGTAATTTTTTATCCCTCCATTCGTTCGCAAGGCATGGTTTTGAAACGGAGAAACAAAGAAAGGGATATTGCTTTCACGTTTAAAATATGGAAGTGATCGATGAACAAGCGTATTCTCAGGTTTCGTAATGTTATGCAAAGCTTCGGGCTTTACAGCGAGATCATCCCCACATCGAGACGCAGCGTTGTGAGCTTCTCAATTCAACATCAGAGAAATGCATTCACCACAAGCGAGAATAAGGAAGAGAACGAAGCAGCTCTTCTTACTTTCGTGGCATCCCTTATCGAGGGGAGATATTAGTGATTGGCCCTAGTCTGGATTGCTGTATTTTGGAGGTCAACAATGTATATCACGATTAAATATTCTACTACTTTATCCATAACTGGGCACTGAACCATTTTTACCAAACGTGTCTCTTGTCGTGTCTAAAAAGCATTTGAAAATTATGGTTCTTGTAGCACTTTTGGTTTTCTCGTTTTTACGTCCCCACTAAAAACAAAATTTCCTCTATGTGATAGCAAAATTTGTGGCATTCTTGAAGATTTTTGAATTTCCTATGGGTAAACGTAGGAAATTCACCAATATTCTTTTCCGTAGAGATGCAAGCCTTGTGGAAATGGAAAATAACGATGAAGCAGTGTGTAAAGTTCCACTTTGCAATATTTCCATAGCGGAGATTATTGTACGGAATAGGAGCCTCAATACAACCTGATTTCTTTGAAATCTCCTTTGAAGAAAAACAAATTGATCGGAGCAGCGAGAATATGTTTCCAAAGCCCGGTGTAGTAACATCTCTAGAGCTACTCGTCTCGGTAAAGTCCCGAAGAAACGTGCTCGGAGGTGCATATCGAAGTTGTTCAAGTGCTATAGTAAGGCTGTTCGAATATTGGCGGGTTTGAGCCAACCGGGCGTTCAGGGATAAAATTCACGTGGTGGGCAATCGGCGTTGAATCTAAGCAACGCGGTACGTGCTCGAGAGTCGTCGAGCTTTTCAACGCGTGTATAGCGAAGCAGCCACCGTTTCTGTGTTCGAGAATAATTGTATCCGCGTCGATGGAGCCGGGCACTCTAATAAATTCGATTCATTGACTTCAATTTATCACCGAATCACATCTCGATTGTGTGTGACTATAATGACATCAGTGCATCGGGAGCGAGGGATGAATGAAATGAGAAATAAAAAAAAGAACCATTTCGAAAAGCACGGTGCTAGGAGCTTGGCAGGGTAAGAGATGAAGAGGGAACGAGAGAGGCAGCGGAGTTTGAACGATTGAATCATTCCAGATGTCAGAAAGATAAATTGAAACGCAAGCGGAAGTACGAATAAGGTATCCAAGCACGCGTCTTTCACCCTTCAGAAATTCAGACGGACCCCGCAGGTTGTACTAAAACGTACAGCCGAATGATGTGGAGAAAGTATAGACACAGCTAGAAAATCGTTCGAAGGAAAATCATCCCTAATGTCACTCATGCTTTTTTCTACGCTCCTTCATTCTTCGACTTTTGCACGGAGAAGTTTGCGGATCCCTCTCCTGTAACCGAAGAAAGGATATCTGTCGAAGACCCCCGCAATTGCCCCCCTATCAATGCGCCAGTGAAGACGGCAAGAGATCTGAAATTCTTTCCAAATCGTTGAGTGATTTTGTGAGCCTCCGGTAAAGCCAACAGAGGGGTGACAGCCGAGCGGTGACAGCGCTTTCCGACATTGACTAATGATCGTCGAAGTCAATGGTTAATACCACTGGCTGCGACGCCAAGTTCGTCACTTTGACTCGGTACCATCAACATCACCCAGAGACGCATCTACCCCCGGGGTAATTTTTTTTTTTCACTCTTCCACAATACTTCCACTCTCGCGGCTTTGTCCCTGCAGCAATGCAGCGATGAGTGATTCGTAACGCCTTCTCGGTCTACGAATGCATCATCAAATTCGAATGAAAATAAACATCGTTAACCCCTGGAACTGGGGGACCAAACCCGGAAGCTTGCCAAATGATGATTCGAGCTGGGAGGGACGAAAATAATGAATCACGTGTTGCACTCCAACTTTTCAAGCACGCAACACGTTTTCAATGATATTTAATTGTACCCTGCGAATGATATTGATGACTTTGCTCTCAGATAACAGCGTTGACTGGATATAAGTATTCAGCATCGAGAGGGTTGTTACCTGGAAATTATAACAATGGAAACATCTTTTATACAATTTTGCAAACGGATTTTTACATTTTGTAATTAATCCCCCTTGACAAGCGCAAAAAAATGAACGTGTTCAAGAGGGAATTTTCTTATTCGTAGCCCAGTTCATAGGTACTGTTAGCTATTTCATTTTACTGCATGGTTAAGGCAACTTTGTCATTGTAAATAATTTTAATCATCTGTAATATTTAAGAAAATGGTCTAGGAAAATATCTGGAATTTTTTGTGTGCGTGTGTCATAAGTTAAAAAAAAATCTTTTGTAACCGGTGAATAAATTCCAGTCTTAATCTAAATTTTTTTACATCTAGGGATGATGCGATTAATTAAATATCGATCATTTTATTTGCGGATAATCGGATATTTCTATCGATTTTTGTTAAACAAAACATTTCTTTTACCCGGTGAATGATAATGAGTCGATCGACATAGTCACGTTACTTGTTGAAATGTGGGTTAGAAATATGTTTTGCCCAAAATTGCAATAAACATAATGCAAATAGAATGCATCCCGAAATTAAGGTAGGGATCAAAATCCAATAGCAGAATTTACTAAAATTGAATTCGACCAGTTTATCAGCAGCTAACATGGGTTGCTACTGGACTTTTTATTTTAAAAACCCCACATCCCACCCGAAGACTTAATAATGCCGTCATTTTTATAACTGCGTGAAATATGGAATTATAATCAAATTATTTGCGCGAACATCAAAACGTTGATTCCGAGAAGAGCGAATCTCAAAAAAGCGTAGACTGAAAAACCTCTATACGCTACGATATCAAGGCAATCCATATACATATCGCGTTTTATGCGATAAAACGATACGACGACGGGGAGGAACGTAAACGCGATGGACCGCCGGGCCATTGCGAAAGAGTCAAGTCTATAAATATAAAAATTCGTCGCTGTCAAAAGTGTTGCTTTTAACGAAGATTTATTTTCGAGAACCAAAAGTCGGGTACCATCGTCGCCATCAGCAGCTACAGCAATTCACTTCCAGGAATCAATAATTCAGGGTTATACGAGCAGAACGGAGTATCTGCTGACGGTGATGCTGCGCCAGTGCAAGCAGTCCCCACGATCAAAGGTAGTTTTTTGTCCCCTTCACCGAGTCACCGATAAATCTTCGCACATCGCTCGCTAATAATGCAATGACTCTCGTGTCGTATAACCAGCTGACATGTTTTCGAGTCAATTTTTATTAACCCACCTCGTTTTACGACTTCGTGAACCATCACGGCGCAGTAATTCCAATGGGCATCCACTGTTTTCCCCGCGGCAGTTGCGTCCTCGTTAATACTGCCAAACTAAATGAAAAGAAATTAATGAGTGAGATATCGGTGACGTGAGTATCGAACAATACTCGCAGGTGACAATAAACTCGCCAAATTCGATAAACTTTGATGACCGAGTCGCTTCACATGTACGAGGCATTCTCTGTCAGATTAGTCATTTTTTTACGGCTTCCTCCCAGATTTATTGACAATAACTCAATTTTCATACTACTCAAGAAATGTCATTGCACATTTTTCGAAGTAGAACATTAAATTTTACACTAAATAAAAACGTCTCATACTTTGGATGCGCAACTTTATACAACATGAATACAAGTACGAAATTTGTAATTATCTGAAAATTTTGCATGCACTGCATAATCGAATTAATAGTTTTGTTACTCAATGCTACATATTTTTATTTACATTGAAAAAATGCTTTTAATAAACACCTAACTTTGTATTAAGGAATTTTTTTTAAATGTACGAAAAGTGCTCTCGAGTATTAGAGTCTCGCTTACTATAATATGTATATATACATATAACATTCAGGCAAAAACAAGAACTCCAACACAGAATACCTTGTATGTGGAAGGCTCTGAAAACCACAAGTTTCTACCAGTAAATGAAACGAGTGAGAGAGAACACGAGAATAACGATCTCCATTTTGGAAGTGCATCGGGTGCTCGCCACATTTTCACTCCCCTAACCACGGGCCGGGCGTTATTGCAACGGTAATTCGATCGGATTTCAATTTGCCGAGAACGAGGAGAACAAAAATGCGAATGAGACGAGGCGGATGTGTGGAGTGTAGCCGCCAGAGCGAGTGTGTGTTGTGCTCCAATGGTGCCGTTGGTAATCGAGGTTGGTGTTTATACTGGTACAAGTGCGATGCATATTGACTCGGTTTTACATTTTCAGAGTTAATTGTCAATAGGTTAAAACCCTCATGTATGCGCGGTCTGGTGTTTTTATTGCGTGATAGACGAGGGTCTGCATGCGATAACACGCAAATTGGCCTGAATACAAGCCAACAAGAGCAGTAATTAGAAAAATTAACAGTACTTTTTTAATACTTTTTACGAAATAAACTATGAACTATATTAAACTAAGTTAATTGTCAATAGGTTAAAACCCTCATGTATGCGCGGTCTGGTGTTTTTATTGCGTGATAGACGAGGGTCTGCATGCGATAATACGCAAATTGGCCTGAATACAGGCCAACAAGAGCAGTAATTAGAAAAATTAACAGTACTTTTTTAATACTTTGTACTAAATAAACTATGAACTACATTAAACTAAGTTAATTGTCAATAGGTTAAAACCCTCATGTATACAGTCTGGTGTTTTTATTGTGTGATAGACGAGGGTCTGCATGCGATAACACGTAAA